>OZ012740.1:197967151-199261714 GCA_963859935.3 Lathyrus sativus | reverse complement strand
AAATTTTCGGAGGCTCCGTCTATATTTACCATTATTGTGGAAAAATAAATAAATATCCTATTTTGTGAGGCTTAACTATAATAAATATTTTATGACAAATTGTGAGCTCTGTGTGGTAACTTGTCTTACACGTCTTCAAAGACGATTATGTTGTTCATGTTAACTAAATTTTGTTAAATTAGACTTTACATATGTTAATGATGATGATTTATTCTTGATCAGCATTGGAAGCTTAGGGGAGGATGGTTCCAAGCAATTTGTTTCAGGAATAACCGTAATAGGAGCTAAATTTTCTGGTACTACTAATGGAGTTAGAATCAAGACATGGCAAGGAGGATCAGGAAGTGCAAGCAATATCAAATTTGAGAATATTCAAATGAAAAATGTGACCAATCCTATCATAATAGATCAAAACTACTGTGATCAAGAGAGTCCATGCCAGGAACAGGTATCATTAACTTAAACCATGTATTGTTATTGTTCTTGTGTTGAATGTTGATACAAAATTTGGTTTGTTAATTAGTTATGTAATTGCAGAAATCCGCCGTTGAGATAAGGAATGTGCTATACCAGAACATAAAAGGAACAAGTGCTTCTGATGTGGTTATGGAGTTTAACTGCAGCAAGAACTTTCCCTGTCAGGGGATAGTATTGCAAAACATAGACCTGCAACTTGAAGGTGGAGGAGAGGCTAAGGCTTCATGCAACAATGTTAAATTGTCCTACAAAGGAAATGTTAAACCTCGTTGCGATTACATTGAGGAAGTGAATGAACATGGTGGATTTGGAAGCACTTAATATAAAACATGTTTATTTGCTAAGTATGTGTTGTTGCTTAGCCAATAAAGCTTATATTGATTTGTAATGAATAATGTTATTTCTTATGAATATTGCGACAACTGACATCGTTTGTACGTAATTATATCGTAAATAAAATGTCACTTGTATTGTATTTTATTTTGTAAAATTTATATATGGATACGTATTATTATTATGAGTATTGTCCCTTCAATTATATATAATATACTTAAGTTGCAATGATATATTATGAGTATTTTATTAGGCTAAAGTGTGATAGAGATCTAAGTGAAATAGAAAGATTGCAATGGATTAGAGTGCTCATAGTTACATAATTTGGTGATACCAATTTGGATATGCAGTACGCAATCCTCAGAGAATTTGATAAGTGGAAGATATACATATTCATTATGTTATTTAAATTCGTGCTAAGTCGGAGAACTTTCAAATAAATAATACAAAAAATAATATTACACGTAGAATAAAGAGGCTCTATAGCAGTTTAATAGCATTTGTATTGTAAGGTGTTAGTCCCACATCCGTTGTGTACTACATTACATATTGAGAGTAAAAGCTGGCTATAAATAAAGCATAGTAATCCATGTGAATATCAATGGTGTAGTATGTTAGGCTGCTTTGTTTAGTAAGTATAGATAGTTAGTATGATTTGCATTGCACGTGGGGGCAATGTTACATTAATAAAGTAGTTCAAATTTTAGAAACATGTGTGGTACGTTGTGGTTAGAATTATAACAAACCAAAAAATACAGCAAACAGGTACTCTTATACCAATTTATAATAATTATAACGAACCAAAAGTACTGCGAACCGGTTCTCTTGTACCTCGCGGTTCTCCAGTGAAGGCAATGAATTCATTTTCATTCTCACTGTTTAAAAATTTGTGCAATTTAGGATAATTTGAATTTTAATGTGTAAATACACAGATTACCTGCGGAATTTCCTGCGGAGATAGTTCCGCAGCAAAATCTGCAATTTCACCTGCACCTCTATATTGTGAAACTTTTCCTGCGAAAAATACGTAGCAGAAAATGTGGTTTTAGATTTAAAAATAAGATATAAATTTCCTGCGGACTTAACTGCAAATTATTTCGCAGTAATTAATTATCCGTAGATACCAAAATATTTCTGGATGTATATTTGCTGCGGAATTTGCGGTAAACGTTTCTACGACTTTTGTTGCGAGTTGTTTAGTTTATTTTTAATTTTTATTATATTTTTGCGATTAATAAATAAAATCATAAAACACATTAATTTCAAGAATATGTTGTTGAGACATTTTTTAATTTTATATTAAATCTTTGCTTTTCTTAAGAAAGTTTTATAATATTAATTGAGTTTTTTTTATTTATTTCTTAAAGAAGATTTATTTATTTAATATTTTTTTATTGTTGTAAAAATTAGAAAAATTAAAAATATAAGTTTATGATACAATTGATGTGTAATCCTTCAACTTATAATTTTTTTAAAATTTAAAATTTAAAAAGACAATAAAATAACTCTTTTATTCAATTGATAACATATATTTTTTATATTATTTTATATTATATATAATCCTTTTGTTCATTTTGTGTATTAAAATATTTTGGTGAAATAACTAAATTATTATGCTAGAGATCAATTTATTAATTTGTAATTCAATTTTACAATTTAAAAGATGATAAAATAAAATAAAAATACTGATTTACCATCCTAAAATTTTGGAGTAATTCCTACAAGAAAATACATAGATTATGACACTTAAGTTACGACGGTTGGATTCCAATTGTCCCAATGTGTGTTTTGAGGTCGTTCATGTGACAGTTTCTAGTAATCGTCACAAGTTTTTATTTGAAAACCACATGTCTCAAACAAAATTTTAGAAATATACTATACTTTTCTTAATACTGATTTAAAAATGTTGATTAAAAAAAATATCTTATTAAAAAAATAATGCCACTTTTTATTATCACAAAACTAAAAACAAATGTAATAAAAAACCCAACCTCTCACTGATTCCTTCTTCCCGAAACTTCCAAAAAAATCCAATCGTTCCAAAAATCATACAAATCAACTTGTTCCAAACATCCAATCCCTAATCCTCTATCTTAATTTCAAAAGTTGAAGCTCTTTTTGAATCATCAACCACAAATTTGTAAACCCTAAACTGAAACCAAAGCAAGACGTCAATTTATCATGTAAAAGAAAAAACGATTAATCTCATATGAAACAAATATGAGATTCACCACTTCTCAACTTTCTGCCAAATGAAAATTCATGTTTACAACGGCAATGGTTATCCTCTCATTCTTAATTTGATATGTTTATCTTGTCCACACTTCACAGATTCTTCTTTTTTGTTGTATTTCTTACTAATAGAATTGAAGCCTTTTACTTTGATGAACTCTAAATGTTTGAAGAAATTTCTCATAGTGTTTTTAATATGTTTTTTGAAATTCCTTTATCACACTCTAAATGTTTGATGAAATGTCTCATAGTGTTTTACTTTGATGCACTCTACATGTTTGATGGAAACTCCTTAGCCCAACAATACCTGAAATTATGGTCTATTGGTGCTCCTGCAGCTCTTTCATTAGCAATACGAGGAGTTTTTCAAAGATTTACTAAGAGAGCATTCGTTAGAATCCGGCCTTACTTCAAGCTAACAGTTGTTTCTAATATCATGTTATGGTATGACTATATCCTTACTTTCACTCGTCGTAGCTCTGAGCATATGTTTAAGATGTGTGGTCGAACACGATCCTATCGAGTTTATATATTTTAAAAATATGAAATGTATGTTTTTGTAGTTTGGAGATATGATACAATCAAGGACTAGTACTCATATCGGGGTTGCTTTCTAATCCAACAGTTGCATTGGATTCTATTTCCATTTGGTATGTTAACAATTTCTCTTAGAATAATGTCTCTTAAAAAAATGCAAAAGAAAAATCAAGTAGTTATATTACTTGACCCAGAAAAAAAGTTCATTCATAGTGAGGGAGAAGTTCATGTTGCTAATTTTTTTGTGGTATTCTGCAGCCAGGCCCTGTAGCACACACATGTAGAAGTATGGCCACTGGTCCCTGATGTTATGAATTTTGACAACACAACTACTAAGCTTGAAAGACAGGGAATATATCGTGGCTCAGGTATGGATGAAAGTTTTGGTGTTGATTGGTATGCTAGCAAAAAGTTTATAACATTAAATAATAAAATAGTGTGTTATTATATTGGTTGTTTGCTTGTTTGCTTTATTCATGCGGTTGTTCATTTCATATAAACTTCAGTTTTTTGAATAATTTATTCAGCAAGTAATTATTGTATTAGGACCCTTGTGGATTGCTGGGTCAAAACTAATTTGACATATTTTGTTTCCGTTAATTTAATGTCGACTGTCTTGACAAATTCTTTTCTCCCCTTTTAGAAATTTCGCAATCACAATCTGCTGTTGTCGGCCCATTCTCTGTTATAGGATCCGACACCAAAATTGGCAACAACACTATGATATTAAATTCCATTGTTGGAGGAGGATGTAAAATTGGATCAAATGTACACATAGAGGGGTGTTATATATGGGACAATGTCACCATAGAAGATGGCTGTGAACTTAGGCATGCTATTGTATGCGATGGGGTGATTATGAAATCAGGATCTGTTTTGGAACCTGGTGTAGTATTGTCTGCCATAGAGACAGTGTTGACGGTAATTTTTTCATTTACTTGAATACGAGTTTAGAAGATAACTGTATTTTGTACGTCCTTGAAGGTCAATACTCACTGCAGCACAATTTTTTTTTATACTCTACAATTGAATTTTAATTAAATCATTTATGGTTTTATATCAAAAAAGTAAATCATGTAAGGAAATGCATCAGACCTTTTAAAAACTACTGAGTAATTAACAAGAAATTATTAACAAGCCTTTGGTTTATATTTTTTAGGCTTAATCTTTTTGTATACCTTTTAATTGGATACAAATTAATTACTTTCACGAACTTTCTAAATCTTGCATGCTGGTGGAAAATTTGGTGGTGTCAATAGTGGCTACTCTGTTTCCGGAGTTTTACATGGTGTTGGCTTATCTGTTGTTAATGCCTTGTCTGAGGTACGTCTTCCTTACAATTCTCGTTCTTTTCTGCCTTGAACTTTGCAATGTATATCAGAAGCTTTGAATATCAAATTTGATGCACGACTTACATTATAAGACATCTTGAGACATACTCATATTCTTCAAATATCATATATCATATATTTAGATGGTAAAAATTAATGCCATCGCATTTATATTTATTTCAGTATGAGGTTTCGTTCCTTGTTTCAGTTAATTATTAGTGTTTTCTAAAGACTATCTTTGTTGTCTAACTCCACAGGTATTAGAGGTAACCGTTTGGCGTGAAGGGTTGGAATACACACAAACATATTCTCGCAGGAAGCCGGTGACAACTTTGAATTGTACCAGCACCTATCAGTGGTGAATCACCGATTCGACCACTCATTTTGTTCATTAAACCACCAGTCGATGTGGCAGCAGCACACCTTCCTTCACTATCAACCACCACACATCCGACAGTCTCCGACGCATAAACCCTTATCCTGGAAGAACAATTTCAAATGTATGCTTCAAAAGCTATGGCTACATAAGCATGGCTCAGGTTGTTTCGTTCCTTAGCGATTTCAAGCTCAGACATTATATGAAAATCTCTCCAAGGTCAATGTTCTTAGTGCAGGTATACTTATTTTTTCAGCTGTTATAATTATGTTTGCAAGGTTTTACTTTCATTTACCTTTCTTATATGTTATCTAATGTATTTGTTGTGTTAAATTTTTTTTATTTCATTAGGACAATGCTTGCTGGAACTATCAACATTTGTGTAGCATGGTGGCTGCTAGAATCTGTCAAAAACATATGTCATGAAGATCTTCTTCCCGAAGGTAGCCCGTGGACATGTCCGAGTGACCGTGTTTTCTTCGATGTATCAATTATTTGGGGTCTAGTAGGACCTAAGAGGATATTTGGTACTCTTGGAGAGTACTCAGCATTTCCACAAGTCATGAATTCTGTTGATTAATCTTCCAGTACTCTTGGGAGCAACCGGAATGATGCCTCCAGCAGTAACATCATTGAACTACAACGCATGGATTGTAGTTGGAACCATTTTCCACTTCTTTATCTTCCGTTACAGAAAGAAATGGTGGCAGAGATACAACTATGTTTTTCTTTAGCACTTAATGCATGGGTGGCTTGTATGGCTGTACTACTTTACTTTGCATTAGGATTGGAAAATGTAAGTCTGAATTGGTGGGGAACTACTGGTGAGCATTATCCTTTGGCAACTTGTCCAACTGCCAAGGGTGAAGACAATGCGTTGAGTAGAAGAATCAAAGAAGCAAAGAAAGAAACACAGCAACAAAACATGATTTCTCAGTTCTTCATCCTTTCCCAAAGAGGCGACAACATCGTCTTTCACGATTGTCTCTGTTCATTCCCAATTTCATTTCTCACCATTCTCCATGTTTCATCATTCTCAAAACTCATCACTAATTTTCACTCCCTTGAATGCAGATCATGGTGAAGTACAAAAGGGAAGCGCTGAAACGTTTTTCCGAAAAGTCAAGTTCTGGAAAGAGGACGTTGATGGTGATGCTCCACCTGTTTTTGTAGGTATTTTGTTCAATGATTGGGAATATGAATTGTTTGATTACAGTTAGTGGAAAAAGATCCAGGTAGATCTATTTCCCTTTTCTGGGCTGCCATTAATGCGGGTGATCGCGTCGAGAGTGCTTTGAAGGACATGGCTTTAGTTATGAAGCAATTGAACCGGTCCGACGAGGCAATCGAAGCAATCAAGTATTTTCGCCATCTCTGCCCTTCTGATTCTCAGGAATCTCTTGACAACATCTTGGTTGAATTGTATAAGGTATAAGGCTTCAGAAAAGTCTCTTAGTTTCTTCATATAATTCTGTCATAACTCAATTCTTGCTATGATATCTGTAACTCAATTTTGTATATGTTGTTATAGAGTTCAAGAAGAGTTGATGAAGAGATTAACATGCTTCATCACAAGTTGAAGCAAATTGAAGACAGTATGACATTTGTCGAAAGGTCGACAAAACAAGCGAGATCTCAAGGGAAGAAAATTAAAATAACCACTAAGCAAGAGATATCGAGGATACTTGGCAACCTGGCTTGAACTTATTTGCAAATAGGAGACTATAAAACCGCTGAAGAACATTATAGGTGAGTCTTTTATTTGATGGAATCGAAATGCATTTCTGATTTTTGTGTTTCTTTAGAGAGAAGTAATAAAAGTTCCTTATTTGTGTCTTCTAGAAAAGCACTTTCCTTTGAGGTTGATAGGAACAAACAATGCAATTTGGCCATATGTTTAATGAAAATGAACAAAATTACAGAAGCAGGGTTTTTACTTCAGGCAGTAACTGCAGCAACGAAAAACAGAAAAATGGACGATTCTTTCGTCAAGTCTTTTGAACGCGCTACACAAATGCTGCAGGAAATCGAATCAACATAGTTGGTAGATTCAGTCAAAGATAAAGGTGATAAAATTATAGAAACTCAGAGATTTTTAGGAAAGACTATGTCATCACAATACTCCACGTCGAATTCGGAGAACTCTACTGGAAAGAACTCAATAATATGGCTAAAAGTAGGACATAAAATAATTGGTCTACCAGAAAGAACTCGGATAATATGGTTAAAAGTAGGACAAAAAATAATTGGTCTTTAACTTCTGATTATGAAGAATCTCGTCATTCTCACGCAAGGAGAAGATTATATGAGTCTCCTGATCCGAAGGTTCCTTACGCAAAACCAAAACGATCATCTTTGGGTTTTAATAATCATTCAGATTCTAAACCTTCACCTCTGACTTATCCTAATGAGAAGGTTGTTCCATACATAATTAAGCCAAACTCGACACAAAACGAATTTTTTCTGCATACCAATGCAAGTTGGAGAACAAGGACATTTGAAGATGATACTGCAGTAGTAAAATGTGGACCTACAACAACAGTAAAGTAAGGAAATACAATCACCGTGTACGGTTCTGGTACGATACATCCTAAGAACTCAGAGACGGCTATGAAACTCACAAAGAATGATGATGACAACAACAAATCTGATACAAATTTGCACGGCAGAGTTGTGAATGGAGCTAATGAACTTGCAGCTTCTGTTGATAAAACAGACCAACAAAATCAAGGTAGTGAAAAATGTCTATATCAAAACTTCTATTAGTCTTACCAATTTATTGACAGTAACTTACTTAACAATCTTCATATGAATTTGCAGACAAAAAACCAGTTGAGAAGAAGAGTGGGGCATATATGGTAGAAGAAGAGCAACAAACTGAAGAATATGAGTTCTTCAATAACGGATATACAAATTTCGATGCTGAAATGTTTAGTAACGAAAACGAAGACTCAAACATAGTCTATCAACATGAAAGCTTAAACGAAAAGCTTGAATTATTGAACTTGAAGAATGGATATAATGTTGCACCTGGGATAGATCCTTTATCGAGGAATCCGACAGTAAGGCGTTCGCTGTTTACGAATCCGGGTGAAATGGATTTATTCTCTGGAGAAGATAAGCTAACAAGAAGAGTCAGGTTGCAAGTTTTTCAAGATTTTACTTCCTCATCCTGAAAACAGTATTTGCCTCTTGAAGTGACCAAAATTGTTCTTATTGTATTTTAATATTAGTGAACACATTAGTAGTGAATTTTTATTTCGATTGTTTTTTCTTATTAACTAGTTTGAAATTTGCATTGTTTTTTGTTATTAATTTGGTTGGACAAGTGATTATTAGTAACTTGATTGTGTCATTTTTAGCAATGTAATTCTAAAAGTACTTGTTTTGACTTTATAGTAATGCTTGGTTGCTTTAAAAGTTTGAATGTGATTAGTGTTGCATTGTCTTATTCAAATTAGATTTTTATTTTTATATTATTATTACTTTGATATTGAACAATAATTATAATATTTTAAATATAAATTAAACAAAATTAACAACAAACATTAAAAACATGAAAGAGAAATTACCTGCGGATTTTTAGTTTATTGCGACATTTCCTGCGATAAGTTCATTTACCTGCGTTGTTATCTGCAAATTTATCTATTTTACCTGTGATTTTTTCCTGCGACATTTTTCTGTGACATTTTCCTGCGACTTCACCTGCTATATTAATTACCCACGAAGGTTTTAGCTGCGAATAGAAAATAGCAGGTAACATGTTCCCTACGAAAATTGTCAAAATTCGCAGGTAAATCTGCAGGAAAACAGAGTATTTCTAGTAGTGTATTACTTGTTGAATAACGTGAAATTTTATGAAAAATAAAATAATCTTTTGAATTTTAATGTGTAAATATTACTTGTTGAATAACGTGAAATTTAATGAAAAAATAGTCTTTTGAATTTTAATGTGTAAATATTGTTAGAACACAGATTGGTTCTTAATAATATCTCTATGTTTTGATGATAACTATTATGAAATTTTGTAATTAAGAATTATATACTCTAAAATTTGCTTAAGAGTCTTTGCTGCAGATATTAACGTAATTATCACTCCAGAAGCAAATCAGAACTGAACATAAGAAATACGCTAGGCTCTGAAGCATCAGATGCATCCATTAGAAGATTCTGAACGCTGCCATCAGAAGATCCTGAGCGTAACCTCCAGAAGGATCTGAAGCAGAAGCTCCAAAAGAATCAGAAGCAAGTCAGAAGCATCTGAACCAAAGAAGAATTTGGTATGAAGAGTTTTCAAGCATAGTTACTACAGAAGATTCTGAGAGTACTAAAGTTGCCAGTACTGAGGATCTGACTCAAATATGCTCTGAACTTATACACGCTAAAAGCACACTTGCTGCAAAGACTCTGATTCAGCAAAACTCTGATCAACATCAGAAGACTCTGATCAAGTTAGACTCTGATGATTCTTGCTGAAAATTGGTGAAGAAGAATTCAAAGATTATGTCCGTTGGAATATCCAAACGACTCTTTCCTTATTTATGCTAGACACAAGAACACAGACAAAAAGGATTTCTCTGTGCTTTCTTATTCTAGGAAAGGTCACTTGATGTGAAGACAAAAAGGCTCAGACCTTCTGGTACACACTTCTCAACGTGAAAAGCTCTTGGACCACTGTGCCTATAAAAGCAAGTCTCCACCCATCTTCTTCAGTTGACGTTTTACCTGAAAAGAATTCATTATTCAGAGCTCTCATACAACTCACATTCTTTCTAGAATTAATTTCTTTGTTCTTAATATTAAGTGAAAAATCACAGTTGTGATAAAGCTTTATTAGAAGCATTTTAAACACTTGTATTTGTTATTACATTTGATTGTAAGAAAACCTTAAGAAGATCCAGTTAGGATCAGTAGTTCTTGAGAAGACTTTGAACAGTTGTTCTTAGTGCTTACTATTGTAATCAGTTGATTAAATAGTGGATTAAGTCCTTGTTTGAGAAAGGCAAATCACTCTAGGAAGGGTGGACTGGAGTAGTTGAGTTCAACGAACCAGGATAAAAATACTTGAGTTTTATTTCGAAGTTTTTATCTTCATACTTATTCAACCCCCCTTCTAAGTATTTTCTCACCTTCAGTTGGCATCAGAGCTCCGGTTCTGTGTGTGCTACCACTTCACAGTGACAGTAAAGATCCAGTGAGAAAAACTTTGATATATATTTGGTTGTTACTATGGCTGATAATACAATGTCTAACATTAACAACAAATATGAAGAAAGGGACAGAATCAGCACAAAACCCCCTATGTTTGATGGGGAGAAATTTGATTATTGGAAAGACAGGATTGAAAGTTTTTTCCTTGGTTATGATGCTGATTTATGGGATTTGGTCATAGATGGATATGTTCATCCCATTGATGGGAATGGCAAGAAAGTAGATAGAAAATCTATGACAGAAGCCCAAAAGAAGGAATTTAGAAATCACCACAAGGCCAGAACAATATTGTTAAATGCAATATCTCACACTGAGTATGAAAAGATCACAAATAGAGAAACTGCATTTGACATGTTTGAGTCCTTGAAAATGACTCATGAGGGAAACTCTCAAGTCAAGGAAACAAAGGCTCTGGCTCTAATCCAGAAGTATGAAGCCTTCAAGATGGAAGACTCTGAATCTGTTGAAGCTATGTTCTCCAGATTTCAAATACTTACAGCTGGACTAAAGGTTCTGGATAAAGGATACTCTACTGCTGGTCATGTGAAAAAGATCATCAGAAGCTTACCTACCAGATGGAGACCTATGGTGACTGCGCTGAAAATGGCTAAAGATCTGAACAAGATCTCCTTGGAGGAACTAATCAGTTCACTAAGAAGTCATAAAATTGAACTTGAGGAAGATGAACCTCAAAAGAAAGGTAAATCAATTGCTTTAAAATCTAATAAATCTGCTAAAGCATTGCAGGTAATAGAGGAAAGCTCTGAAGAATCTTCATCTGAAGATGAAGATGAACTATCCATGCTGTCTAGAAGAATAAACAAACTCTGGAAGCATAAAGGAAAGAAGTTCAGAAACTTCAGGAAGCCTGACCAAAGAAAAGAGTCTTCTAGACACAGAAGATCTGGCAAAAACGAGGTTGTCTGTTATGAATGTAAAGAACCTGGACATTACAAAAATGAATGTCCAAAGGTGCTGAAAGAAAAGCCTAAAAGAAAATCTGATAAGAAGAAAAAGGTTCTAATGGCCACCTGGGATGATTCAGATACATCTGAATCTGAATCTGAGTCAGAAGAGGAATGTTCTAATGTAGCTTTGATGGCAGACATAGAAGATCAGGAGGAAGGAACTTCAGGATCTGAATCTGACTCTGAATCTGACTCGGACGCTGAAGAGGTAATGGCTAAACTCACTAAAGAAGAACTTATCAAAGTGTTATCAGAAGTTCTGAAGAGCTATAACAATATTAAGCTCAAATACAAGAAGCGTCAAAGCAATCTTGTATCTGAGAATAATACTCTCAAATCAGAAGTAGCTGAGCTAAATGAAAAGAACTTAAAATTGAAAAATGATTCTGAATTAGCTCAACAAAACTCTGATTCTGAAACTGAATCTGAATGCAAAAAATATTTTGGAAAAATATGATTACAGCTTTCAGAAGTTTCTTGCTAAAAGCATAGACAGAAGCAAAATGGCTTCTATGATCTATGGAGTTAGCAGAAATAACAGAAAAGGAATTGGATATAAATCTTCCTCTGGAAAGGATTTAAATCCAAAACCTGTTGATAAAATTATCATCAAGAAAACTCCTTTATATTCCCACTTTAAATTTGGTCACTTGAATGATATTGAACAAACACGTTCTGAAAAGAATATTCATGTGTTTAAATCTAAGGCTAGTCAGAATAAACCTTATGTTGAAAAACAGAAGTTTAGACAAACCTTCAGAACAACTAACCCAAAAGGACCCAAGAAGATCTGGGTACCTAAAAGTAAAATAATTCCTGTTGCAGATGTTCTTAGCAGCAAGGTCAGGACGCCAATCATGGTACCTGGACTCTGGATGCTCGCGACACATGACAGGAGAAAGGTCTATGTTCCAAAGTCTGGAGCTTAGATCTGGAGGTGATGTGAAATTTGGAGGGAATTAGAAGGGCAAGATCATTGGATCTGGCACTATTGGAAATTGTAAACTTCCCTCTATTACTAATGTTTTACTTGTAGAAGGATTAAAGCATAACTTATTGTCCATAAGTCAATTAAGTGACAATGGTTATGATATAACCTTTAATAAAAAATGTTGTAAAGCTATTATTCAAAAGGATGGCTCAATCCTATTTAGTGGAAAGAGGAAAAACAACATTTATAAAATAAATCTTTCAGAACTTAAGGTTCAGAATGTTAAATGTCTCTTGTCTGTTAATGAGGAGCAATGGGTCTGGCGCAGAAGATTGAGGCATATTAATATAAGACGTATATCTCAAATTAATAAACTTAATCTTGTCAGAGGACTTCCTAATCTGAAGTTCACCTCAGATGCTCTTTGTGAAGCATGTCAAAAAGGGAAGTTTTCAAAATCATCTTTTAAATCAAAAAATGTTGTTTCTACTTCCAGACCACTAGAATTACTTCATATTGATCTGTTTGGACCAGTGAAAACTTCATCCATCAGAGGCAAGATGGACATGGGTAAAGTTCTTAAAACACAAGGATGAGTCACATTCTGTGTTCTTTGACTTCTGTAAACAAGTCCAGAATGAAAAGGATTTCAAAATTATAAAAGTCAGAAGTGATCATGGTGGTGAATTTGAAAATAAATATTTTAAAAAATATTTTAATGAAAATGGCATTGCTCATGATTTTTCCTGTCCTAGAACTCCACAACAAAATGGAGTTGTAGAGAGGAAAAATAGAACTCTGCAAGAAATGGCCAGAACCATGATCAATGAGACTAATCTGGCAAAACACTTTTGGGCAGAAGCAATCAACACAACCTGTTATATTCAGAACAGAGTGTCTGTAAGACCTCTTCTGGAGAAGACTCCCTATGAACTGTGGAAGAACAGAAAGCCCAACATTTCATATTTTCATCCTTTTGGATGTATTTGCTATATGTTGAATACTAAAGAAAATCTGAACAAGTTTGATTCCAAAGCACAGAAGTGTTTCATGCTTGGATATTCTGAACGCTCTAAAGGCTACAGAGTATACAACACTGAGACATAGATTGTGGAAGAATCTATTCATGTTAGATTTGATGATAAGCTTGGCAGTAAAAAGCCAAAGCAGTCTGAAAACTCTGCAGATAGAGAAGTAGTCTTCACAGACTCTGAAGGCTCAGAGGCAGATAAAGCTCAAGTGAAGGAACCAGAAGCAACGCCAGATGCTATTCCTTTAACTTCTCAGATGAACAATCTAAACATTTCTGAAGAATCAACTGTTAGAGGATCATCTTCCAGAATCAAAGATTCTCATCCAGAGAATGTTATCATTGGAAAGAAGGATGACCCTATCAGAACAAGATCATTTCTCAGATCATCTGAAGCATCATTATTTGGACTGGTGTCAGTAATTGAACCAACTTCTGTAGATGAAGCTCTGCAAGACAATGATTGGATTATTGCCATTCAAGAAGAGCTAAATCAATTCACCAGAAATGATGTTGGGATTTAGTTCAAAAACCAAAAGGATTCAATATAATTGGAACTAAATGGGTCTTCAAAAATAAGCTTAATGAGAAAGGAGAAGTTGAAATAAATAAGGCAAGGCTTGTTGCTCAAGGGTACAATCAACAAGAAGGTATTGATTATACTGAAACTTATGCTCCAGTGGCAAGGTTAGAATCTATACGCCTTCTTATTTCATTTGATGCACAAAATAACATCACTCTGTATCAGATGGATGTTAAAAGTGCCTTTCTAAATGGTATTATAGAAGAAGAAGTTTATGTCCACCAGCCTCCTGGTTTTGAGAGTGAAAAATTTCCAGATCATGTTTTCAAACTAAAGAAATCTCTGTATGGTTTAAAACAAGCTCCCAGAGCTTGGTATGAGAGATTGAGCAATTTTCTTCTGGAGAAAAATTTCATCAGAGGCAAAGTGGACACAACACTCTTTTGTAAATCATTTAAGAAAGATCTTCTAATTTGTCAAATATATGTGGATGATATCATATTTGGATCTACCAATACTATGCTGGGAAAGGAGTTTGCTCAATGTATGCAGGCAAAATTTGAAATGAGCATGATGGGAGAATTGAGATTCTTTCTGGGAATTCAAGTCAACCAAACTCCAGAGTGCACTTACATACATCAGACCAAATATGTTAAAGAACTTCTGAAGAAATTTAACATGACTGATAGTAAGCTGGCAAAGACTCCCATGCATCCAACTAGTTCACTAGGCAAGGAAGAGGTAAGTAAGAAAGTAGATCAGAAACTCTACAGAGGTATGATATGATCTCTTCTTTACTTAACTGCTTCTAGACCTGACATTTTGTTTAGTGTATGCTTGTGTGCTAGATTCCAATCAGATCCTAGGAAATCACACTTAACAGCTGTTAAGAGGATTCTAAGGTATCTGAAAGGTACTTCTAATGTGGGTTTGTGTTACAGAAAATCTGATGATTTCAAATTAGTTGGATTATGTGATGCTGACTATGCCGGAGACAGAGTGGAAAGAAAAAGTACTTCTGGAAGTTGTCAATTTCTAGGAAGAAATCTAATATCTTGGTACAGCAAGAAGCAACCCACAATTGCACTATCAACTACAGAGGCAGAATATATTGCTGCTGCTGGATGTAGCACGCAGAAGCTCTGGATGAAAAGTCAGCTAGAAGACTATCAGATATTTGAAAGTAACATTTCTATATTCTGTGATAATACTTCTACTATATGTTTGTCTAAAAACCCCATTTTACACTCTAAGGCAAAACATATAGAAATTAAGCATCATTTCATCAGAGACTATGTTCAGAAGGGAATTATAAATTTAGTCTTTGTTGATACAGATCATCAATGGGCAGATATTTTCACAAAACCCCTTGTTGAAGATAGATTCAAATTTATTCTGAAAAATATTGGTATGGATTTGTGTCCAGAATAATATTTGTCAGAAGCAAATTTTACAGATGCAAAAATGTTTAATGCTCTGAAGTATTTCATCTGATTATTTATTCATTTCTTTAAATTACTTTATTTGTGAAAATCTGAACTAACAATACTCAGAGGATCTGAACGTTGGTTAACGTTTCATTTCTCAAGAGAATTCAGAAGCACATGCAAGCAAACACGTGTCACTCTAAATCTGCAAAGATGGCGTGTACACTATTAAAGAGACATTTGAGGTGAAGTTTGAATAGTGAAAATCTTGATTTTCCCCCCAATTTGTCAGAATCAATTAATGCTTGAAATGATTTTTATTCTTTTTCATTAATTTCTATGTGTGAACGTGCCATCATCTGTCTGTTTGTATGCCTAAGTGTTTACTATAAATATCACATCTCTTACCACTTTCACACTTTTCACATCTCAAGATCTTTTATGCATTTCTGTCTTCTTTTCTCTCTTCACAAAAACCCTAAACCTTTGACAATATCATCTTCAATGGCAACTTCATCCTCCACAGCTGCACAGTTTCAATCAACCATGACTGCAGTTACTTCTGCAAATATGGGTGTGACTCCATATACGACACCAAAAAGAACTTTGTTAACACCTGTTGACAAACTGGAAGTTCTCTGTGAATCAATGGTGGAATTTGATTCACTGGCTGAAAATGGATTTGAGTTTCGTTCAATAATTGATGCTCAAGGATGGGTAAAATACTTTGACAGAGTTTTTGGACCAGTTTACCCCCATCTGGTGAAAGAGTTCTGGATACATGTTGCTGTATACCCTAAGTTTATCTTGTCTTCTGTTATGGGTAAAGAGATAATCATTACAGAAGATCTGATCAGGAAACTCATTGGATATGAGGAGACTGATGGAGTATCTCATCTGCCAGGTGGGCGTGTAGATATGGAAGAAGTGTATAAGGAAGTCATGACTGTTGGACAGGCCTCTAATAAGTTTAAAGATCTGAAGCCTGACTACAAGATCTGGGCAAAGATTTTCATGGGATGTATTCATCACAGAAAGTCTACAAACTCTCCAGATTACGTGAACAATGAACAGCTCTACTTTATGTACTGTTTAAGTTAGAGCACCAAGGTAGATCTTCCCTACATTCTGTTCATGCATTTATGGAATCATATAAATGCCTCCAGAGAATCTGTGAAAGACAAGGGTCAGAAGATCAGAACATGGATTCTTTTTGGAAGATTAATTTCAGATATTCTGACAGAAAATGGATTGGTAACTGCTCTGTATGCTGTTGGAGTCAAGGAGGAACTTTAGTCTATTGTTGGGAAGCCTCTGAATGCCAAAAGTCTTTAGAGACTTAAAATTGTAGAAGAACTCACATCAGCACCCAAGAAGCTGAATATTTCTGAACTCAGTCAGAAGAGAATCCCAGTAGAAGACTACCCTCTGTTCTGTGCTGAAGAACCAAGGGAAATCATTGTGAGATTTATGGATTCTTGCAAGGCAGATGGAATCCCAATTCCTGCAGATATTCTGAAAAGAGCAAGGGAACCAATGCCTGATGGAGGAGAAGAGATCACAAGAAAAAGAAGTCAATCAGAAGTAGAAGATGTGACTGTTCAAAAGAAGCCCAAAGTTGCTGAGAAGCCTCAGAAGCTGATAAAGAGGAAAGCATCTGGAGACACTCCTTCTGTTCCTACAAAATGTATCAAGATTAAAGGTACCAAATCTTCTGTATCTTCTTTCAATAATACTGTTGTAAATGATTCAACATTTAAGTCTATTCCAAAACCACCTTCTACTCAGAAACAATCTGTTCCTGCTCCATCTCATATATCTGTTCCATCCCCACAAAAATCATCTAATCCTGTTTCCATCTCACCTGTAAAACCTTCTACTACACAATCATCTGCACCAAAACCAACAACAACAAAACCACAAAATCAGACTTCACAACCAGAAAAACCAACAAAACAATCTGTACCACAACAACAACAATCATAAAAACAACCTCAAACAGATAAACCTACAGAACAATCTGAACAACAACCACAACAACCAGAAAAACAATCTGAACAACAACAAGAAAAAAAATCTAAACATCAACAACAAAAACAATCTGAACCACAACCACAACAAAATCAGACACCACAACCACAACAACAAGAAAAACAACCACAACCAGAAAAACCACCATCAACCATATCTGAACCTATTGGATCTGCAAAAGTTACATCTGATCCTATTACATCAGAACCACCTACATCTGAACCCCCATCAAAACCTTCTGAACATCCATCAAAAACAGCTAACCCATCTAAAACCCATATCCCTGAGACAGAGGTTCTAAACATTACACCTCTCAAAACTGTTTTTGAAGTGTCCTCTACCTCTTACACTCCAACCACATCATCCAACTCATCAGAATCTGATATACACCCAGACTTTCTGGTATCTCCCTCTCACAGAAACTCTGAAGTAAACCAACCAGAACCACCTGTTTCTTCTGAAGTTATTATTCCAAATCCTTCTCCAACACCTAAGCCATCTTTTGAAATCATCATTCCCAATCTTACCCCTGCATCCAAGCCAAGAACATCTGAGAATGTACCCTCTGCTTCGTGCAAACTACATTCTTCTAACAAACTTCCCTCTGGTTTCACCTTGAAAAATTTCTACACCAGAGTTGAACCATCTAACACTATCACTCCTCTCAAACCTAAACTAACCATCATTCTACCATCTGTGCTTCAAACATATATTAAAATAATGTCAGCAATACCTTCATCAGATCCAAAACCATACTCTGCTATATCTGCTAAATCTGATAAACCTGCTAAATCTGCTTTCAAACCTTACTCTGATAAACCATTTGATGTGGTTTCCTATCCAACAAAAGCAAAACCAAATCTGATGAATGCTTTAACCAGATCAAAACCTGACAAATCATCTGAAATTCCATTCATACCCTACTACCCTCCTCCTCTGATCACCATTCATAAATCTATCTTTCCACCTACTCCCCAACCCAAGCCAATAACCTTGGAAACTCTGTTACACCCAAGACCTAAACTGAATGTTGATCATTTATTTACAAGTTTTTTGCAAGAAATACAGATGTATTTAGGTTTTGTACAGAGGAAATGTTCATCAACAATGGATGCAAAGGAATCTGATGTCATTTGGAATGGCTTCATAAATAGATTCAACACTGTAGCATCTAATCTAAAGAACGTATGTTCGGATGATGCGAAGCTCAGATTTGCTGAAGCAGCTAGAAGTCTGTTCTGGACTGTTAAGAGATCTGGACCATTGCTTCTTACAGATGCTCCTTCGTCATCAGAAGAGAATCCTGAATCTGCATCTGAAGACAACCCCCTGGCTATGACTCTGATAGAACATCCTTCTGGCTCTACTACTCCTAGCTCCAAAGCCCCTATGGAAATTGACTCTGTTCAAGCTTCAGAAACTGTTCCACCTTCTTCATCTGAGATCAAGAAAGAATATCCTGATCTTGAAGATAAGATTGCAATTCTGGAAGCTGGTCAATCAGAAATCAAGTCATGGATGGCTAAGCAAGACAAGAAATCTGAAGACATGGCTCAGTGGATGTCCAAACAGGATCAGAAGAATGAAACCATGGCTAAGTGGATGTCAAAACAAGAACAGTCTTCTTCTGAGATCACGGATCTGTTGAAGATGCTTTTGTCAAAACAATCTTAGTTTATTTATTTTTCTTCTGATGTTTACATCTAATGTTTTCATATGTATTTGAATATCTTCTGATGTGTGTATTTTTACTCTGAATGAATGAATGAATGTTTCAAAGTTTTCTCCACATGATTTATCTCATTTATTGTTTCCTTTTCTTTGTCTTTTCAAAGTTATTACTTTTTGCTTATGACAAAAAAAGGGGAAAAAATAGATCTGAACTGTTTAATTAAACTTCACCAGAATGAAACTTCAGACATATCAATTTTATCTAACATAAAATCTGAGTATTTCAGAACATTTGATAAGTACACTCTGTAAAAGAAACTCTGAGACTCTCAGATCATTTCACAATTATCAGATTCTGACTCTGAAATATGCAAGACACCCTGACTCTCAAATGTTAAAGAATAATCAAGCTCTAATCTCTGAAAAATACTCAAGAAAAAAGGGAAGTTTCTATTCCTTATTTATATTTAATTCAGGGGGAGATTCATCATCTAAGGGGGAGTTATAATTATTCTATTTTCAATTAAACAAAATTTCTGATGTTTTTGTCATCATCAAAAAGGGGGAGATTGTTAAAACACAGATTGGTTCTTAATAATATCTCTATGTTTTGATGATAACTATTATGAAATTTTGTAATTAAGAATTATATACTCTAAAATTTGCTTAAGAGTGTTTGCTGCAGATATTAACATAATTATCACTCCAGAAGCAAATCAGAACTGAACATAAGAAATATGCTAGGCTCTGAAGCGTCAGATGCATCCATTAGAAGATTCTGAATGCTGCCATCAGAAGATTCTGAGCGTAACCTCCAGAAGGATCTAAAGCAGAAGCTCCAGAAGAATCTGAAGCAAGTCAGAAGCATCTTAACCAAAGAAGAATTCTGTATGAAGAGTTTTCAAGCATAGTTACTACAGAAGATTTTGAGAGTACTAAAGCTGCCAGTACTGAGGATCTGACTCAAATATGCTCTGAACTTATACACGCTAAAAGCACACTTGCTGCAAAGATTCTGATTCAGCAAAACTCTGATCAACATCAGAAGACTCTGATCAAATTAGACTCTGATGATTCTTGCTGAAAATTGGTGAAGAAGAATTCAAAGATTATGTCCGTTGGAATATCCAAACGACTCTTTCCTTATTTATGCTAGACACAAGAACACAGACAAAAAGGATTTCTCTGTGTTTTCTTATTCTAGGAAAGGTCACTTGATTTGAAGACAAAAAGGCTTAGACCTTTTGGTACACACTTCTCAACGTGAAAAGCTCTTGGACCACTGTGCCTATAAAAGCAAGTCTCCACCCATCTTCTTCAGTTGACGTTTTACCTGAAAAGAATTCATTATTCAAAGCTCTCATACAACTCACATTCTTTCTAGAATTAATTTCTTTGTTCTTAATATTAAGTGAAAAATCACAGTTGTGATAAAGCTTTATTAGAAGCATTTTAAACACTTGTATTTGTTATTACATTTGATTGTAAGAAAACCTTAAGAAGATCCAGTTAGGATCAGTAGTTCTTGAGAAGACTTTGAACAGTTGTTCTTAGTGCTTACTATTGTAATCAGTTGATTAAATAGTGGATTAAGTCCTTGTTTGAGAAAGGCAAATCACTCTAGGAAGGGTGTACTGGAGTAGTTGAGTTCAACGAACCAGGATAAAAATACTTGAGTTTTATTTCTAAGTTTTTATCTTCATACTTATTCAACCCCCCTTCTAAGTATTTTCTCACCTTCAAATATTACTCGTTGAATACCGTGAATTTTTATGGAAAAATAGTCTTTTGGATTTTAACTTGATGTTGTGTTATGTTTAGTTGTTGATTACACATATTTAATTTTGAGTTAGATCATCTTAAGTGTGAATTTCAAGAATTAATATAATTAGTAATGAGTAGATATATATTGTTTACTTAATACTTTGAGTTATAAGGATTAAGGGGTATATGGGTGTTCGTTTGAAAAATTTGGTAAACAAGCGCTAGTCTCTTTTTAAAGGTTACATGATCGATCAGATAATTCTAGGACAATATTCTAAACACTTTTTTAGTTTTGTATAGAAAAGTAAAGGATTTTGACTTGGTGGAAATCTCTGAGCAAAGTAGTGCAAAAAGGGTAAATTGTTTGAAAATGTAAAGAGTTTCGACACTGATATGGTGATAAAAGGTTTGTGAAAAATAATGTGAAGTGACAAGAAATTAACAAAAGAATGAAAGCAAAAACTGCAAAGAAAGTAAATTGAAGTAAAAAAAACTTTACATTTTATTGAAATGGTGTTTCAGAAATCATACATTTCACTTAGTTAAACTTGTTTCTCGCTACGTTGGGTACTTTGAGTTTGTGAGTTTTGTAGTGAATTCAACATAACACCCTGAATCCTAACATTGGAACTCCTATTTATACTAAATGTAGAATAACTGCTCGCAATGTTCTCCTCTTCAGCATTTGACACGTCATTCTTGCATGTTTTTCGTCTCTGAAATGTCTTCCATGTGTCCTCTTGGATAAGATTGAAAAGTAGTTACTCATTTTAAAAATATTTCTTCACGCTAATATACTACCTGTCGACGTGTCTTGCTAACGTCGAAATGTTGAACGAAATAGCTCTTTTTAGAAAATACTAAGTCCCAATCCCTATTTCTCATCTTGAGACTTCAATTTTCTTAGATGACACATCATGTGAAAATCATGAACACTCCAACTCCGATTCCATCTTTTATCCTAGAACCTTTGAAGTATAACTTCCAAGGTATAGTCTCTACATAACTTTCTATTGCTTCAGCCACTGAGTGGTAAAAATAATGTATGTGACAATCTGGCCTTTTATTGCTTTTAAAGGACAATAAGTTAGTGAATATTCGGTGAGTATTAAAGTCCACTTTCCTATTCGACTATGCAGTATAGATTTTGCTAACATATATTTGATCACATCAAAATGAGAGTACACATAAACATCGAAAGGTTTTATATAATGCTTGAGTTGTACATAAAAAGAATATACACAGACATAACTTATGTATTGCATTATACCTAGTGTTTGCATCAATTAGGATTCGACTGAGGTAATAAATGGCTCTTCCGACACTATTTTTGTCTTCCTATGGTCGAATATGATGCAGCTATTTACAATTTCATACTCTTATTCCTACTTGGAGGTAAGAAGATAGGTGGCTTCATCAGATAGTCTTTGATTTTGTCGAAATCCTCTTGCTGCACACTTTCCCATCTGAAATCATTTTCCTTCTTGAGTTGATGTAATGGCGAGAAAGTTTGAGTCTTGCCACTTTAGTTGAATATTATTCTTCTCAAGAATTTTATTTTTTCCCAACAAAGATTGGAGTTGTTTCTTTGTCGAAGGAGTCTTGAGATCCAATACCGCTTTCATTTTGTTTTGATTGATCTCTATACCTTTTTTGTGCACCACAATTCCTAAGAAATCTCCTGCATGGACATAGAAGCACATTTTAATGGATTCATTTTTAATCCATATTTCCTCATCCTCTCAAAGGATTGTCGAGATGGCCTAAGTGGCCATTTTCTGGTGAGGATTTTATAACTATGTCATCAATGTAGACTTGCATGAATGTTTCAATGATGTCATGGAACATTGAGTTCATAGCCCTCTGATAGGTTGGCCCAGAATTTTTTAATCCAAAGGATATTACTATCCAATCATAAGTTCCTAGAGCACAGGGGCATCGAAACGTCGTTTTAGGCATGTCTTCTTTAGTTATAAAAATCTTGTTGTACCCAGAATAGCCATCTAACATACTTAGATACTCAAAACCTACGGCCGAATATACTAGCATTTCTGCCACGCATTGGGTAATCATCTTTAGGTGTAGCATTATTCAAGTCTCTAAAATCTATACATACTCCAAGAATTCCATTTTTCTTCATAGCAGGAACAATATTTGCTTACCATTTGACGTACTTGGACATTCTAATGAACTTACTTCTGAGCAGCCTTTCGATCTCCTCTTTGATCTTCGACATGATTTATGGTGCAAACCTTCTTAGTAATTGCTTCACCGGCTTCTTACCAGGTCGATTTGGTAGCGTTAACTCCACCATGCTTCGACTTAGCCGTGGCATCTCGTTGTAATCCCAAGAGAAATAATATTTGATTTCTTTAAGTAATTTGACCACCTTTTTCTTCATGATTGGTTAGATTTTAGCATTAATGTAGGTTGGTTTTTTCACCGCTCCATCACCCAGGTCTATTTCCTCTAAGGGGTCTTCGGCCTGCATCTTCTTTGTAGAATCAAGTGGGTCTTTTTCAAACCCCAAAAGCTCATTGTTGTAAATACATTCAAGCCTCATGATTTCTGAAGCTATCTTTTTGCCGAAAAGGCCATCTCCAAAATTATTAGAATTTTTGACAATGGCTTCAAGAGCCATATTTTGCAATGCTTCAGCCTCAAAGGTCGAGTTTAGTCTATTTTCGGCCATATAAGCTGAAATCCAAGCCAAAGTATTTGACTCAGTATTCATTTTCATTAACCATTGTCCACCTAGTGGGTGCAATACTCCCCTCTTCGATAGTCTGATTTCCTACGTATTCCTTATCCCAAATGAATCCATGATTAGAGTGTAGGTTTAGAAAGTATGTAGCATTATTCAAAGAAGAGGGATTCCTACTTCAGCTGGCACGACATCACCTAACTCTTACTTATTAAATATTGCAAGCAGTCGTCACTATTACCTATGTTGAGTTTCTTTAATTCTTATGTGTTTAGAAATGTTTACTCTAGGAACCAGTATGATTGTTGTTAAAGCCATTATGAGCTAAAACTCTTTGTGTTGAATAATGTGATATTTATTTGTAATGAATCTTTATGTTTATGATGTGTGTTAGTGATTGATTTTAGCATTTGTGTTATTGTTATATATTTGGTTTTGAGTTTGATCCTCTTAGAACTAAGTAAAAGCTTGTTAGTGTGGGGAACCCATTAATCAAGTGGAACTAATGCTAAATATGGTTCAAAATAGTAGGATAGGCATATTCACTAGATTAACTACCTTTAGTAATAAGGATTTACAACCATAGGAGAAATCCAGAATGATAGTGCCATGCACAATTGTAATGTGAGACTTAGGAATTTGTTCTTTACTATTCATGCATATGATTCAATGTTGTAGGAATACACACTTAGATTTCATTATGTCCTCATCAGTCACGACACATCACATCATATATATGTTAGATTCATACACTAGTAAGTGGATCATTATTCAACACACTTCTTCATATCTTGCTAACTTATCTTGTGAAGTATGTTATTCTTAACTTGTGTGAAAAACCATATCCTAATCATTATTATTGTTAACCTTTCTCACGCTGATCCACAAAATCATAAGTAAATGAAGTTAAATTATACCATTCCTTGTGGGTTCGACATCGTTATATCACTCGCTACAATTAAAAACCATGTATACTTGCATGTAATACCATATTTAGTCCCAACATGTTTTTGGTGTCATTGCCGAGGAGTATGTCATTAACATATTGATTTATTGTGTTTTGTGAAAATAAGCATTTGAGCTTCTGACCTTTTCTGTAATCTAGTGTCACAATATGCAATTAGCTTATGCATGTGCAGGTTGTTATCCCTAGAATACAGATAAGGTCCTGAACCTAAGAGGTCATTCCGTTTATGAAGGAGATTGCTACTTGCTACTCAACACCTAGTTAGAGGAATTCACATTCCTTTGATAGAAGGTTTTGAAGAAATTTAAGGGGAGGGAGCTGAAATGGCAGAAATCGACGTTATTGGAATTGTCAATGACAGGGAAACATTAAAGACTATTCAATTTTTGATCCAACTGCTATGAACACGGGGATTGTCAAACTAGAAATCATAGTGGCACGGTTTGAATTCAAGCTTATGATGTTTCAGATGTTACAAGCCATTGGCCAGTATTCTGGCGCTTCCAATGAAGATCCACACCTGCACTTGAGAAATTTTTTTGGAGGTTGCAAGCAATTTCAAGATTCCTGGCATGATAGATGAAACCTTTAGGCTCAGGTTGTTTCCTTACTCTCCAAGGGATAGAGCTAAAAGCTGGATGAATTCCTTAGAGCCAAAATCCATCGATACTTGGAGTGCCCTAGCTGAAAAAATCTTGGCTAAATACTTCCCACCTGTCAAGAATGCCAAGATGAGGAATGAGATAACATTTTTTAGACAAGGGGAAAATGAGTTATTTTATGATGTTTGGGAAAGATTCAAGGAACTGTTGGGATAATGTCGTCATCATGGGATACCAATATGTATTCAGTTATAAACATTCTACAATGGATTGGTCCCATCATCAAGATCACATGCTTGATGCTTCATTCGGTGAAGCATTGTTATCAAAATCCTATCAAGAAGGCTATTCATTGATCGAAAGTATCACGCCCAACACTTACCAATGGCCAGTTACAAGAGCAGGTGTTGTAACCACACAAAAGAAGCCTATTGGTATTTATGAGGTCTCAGAGACCATAACTCTTGCAGCCCAGGTTGCAGAAATCCATAAAATGATGAAAAATATGATGTCAAGTCTTGACGCGATAACTGCTGAACCATTCAAGGTTGTGAGTGATGCATCTGAAGTTGCATGTGTTTATTATGGAAGAGCCCATTTGCTTGAAAAGTGTGCTAATAATCCAGTATCAATTAATTATGTGAGCAACAAGTTCAACAACCCATATAGTAACACATACAACCCCAGATGAAGAAATCATCCTAATTTTTGTTGGAGGGATAACCAAGCCCAACCCAAACCACAAGTACCTCAAATACCCCATGGATTCTCTACACCTAATCATGGAGGAAATTAGTTGGAAAATATTTTGAAGTCGTTCATTCAAGGGACCAAAAATTATTTTTAAGCACAAAGAGATAGCATCAAAAATCTGGAAAATCAAGTGGGGTAGATTACTACTGCTTTGAGTTCTAGGACCTTAGGATCACTTCCAAGTACTACTGAAACTCCTGCTTCAGCATTAGGATCCAAGAATGTCAAGACATGCAAGGTCATTAAGTTAAGAAGTGGAAAAGATGTTGAAACAAGTGACAAGAGTTCAGACCATTCAAGGCATGATTTTGCTACCTCAAGTGCTCCAAAAGAGTTGAATGAATAAGTAGAGGAGGTCACTCCAACACTCAACACTGATAGAAAGCAAAAAGGTCCTTTGACTTCAAAATTCAGTCTGAACAATTCTGGCACTACATCCACACTGGTGAGAATGTCTTCTGATGTGCCTGACAGCAGCCATATGCCCAAGTTTGTGCAAGAGAGACCATCACCTCTTTTTCCTCACAAGATTGGGAAGGAAAAAGAGGAGCAACAATTTGGTAAATTTATGGAGATTTTGAAGCAGATACACATTAACATACCACTTATAGAGGTCATCCCAGAAATGCCCAACTATTTAAAGTTCATTAAAGATGTACACACGAAAAGAAGAAGAGTTAGAGAGTTTGCAAATGTGGCCCTAATACAAGAATGCAGCCAGTTGCTATTAGGGAAACTTTCCCCCAAGTTAAAATATCCTGGAATTTTCACTATACCATGCAACATTAGAGATTCTTTTTATAGAAGAGCCTTGTACGATCTTAGAGCGAGCACCAATTTCATGCCACTCTGTAGAACCCCAAAATTTGCCCACCCTTTTTTTTAATCTCTTGACTTATGTTTCATTTCATTTGCATCATCATTTGTGTATAGCATTGGTTTTGAGTAGAGGATCAGGGTATCTTGGTTGGAGGAAGAGTATGATCCTCAAGATACAAGCAAACCACATCCTCCTATCTTTGGTTTTCAAGCTAGATTTTTTTGGATATTTGGGTATGTGACACTTTCATGGATAATAATTTTGAAGCCTCATCATCATGCTACACAAATCATCTTTGTTCAAGATTTTCTTCAGCTTACTCAGAGGAAATAAGGTTTTGAGCTTGGGTCGACATCTCCTATCTTTTAGAGTTGAAATTAGAGTTTTGGATAAAATCAGTTTATTTTTTTTTCCTTGAGCAAGATTTTATTCCATGGTCTTCTATATGTCCTAAGGTATCTATGGGTGGAAGATTGATCATCAATTTCAATCAGAGAAGCTTCAATTGATCAGATGATTGTGAATCATTTAAGTTGGTAACAAAGTCAATTGCATAAGGAAAAATTCAATTCCTGACTTTTTGAGGTCAATTTTGTGTTTTTCATATTAAATATGACCAATGAGTAGAATTTGATCAAGAAATGTCAAAGGAATCATCAAAAATCAAGAATTGGAAAAGGTTGCCATTTTTGGAAAATTAGGGTTTTAAGAAAGTTACTATTTTTGGAAGGTTTCATGATTGATTAACTACTTTTATAGCCAAATTTCTCCATGTTTAAGGCTTCATTTCAAGTTTTTTCAACATTAAATTTGTTCTATTATCCCTAAACTTTGCAACCATATAGATTTCATCATCATTAGATCATTTTTTAGCAATTTATGTTTGATCAAAGTAGGTATTTCATATGATGAATTCCATAACTTATAATTTTCTTGATTTCTTTTGGATCAGCTTCATATACCAATCTTCATGCTCACTTTTGAGTAACTTCTAAGCATCAATTCCATCTTCTTTCAACATCAAACCTGTTCACCATCTTCTCTACTTCATTTGGAGCTATGATCATTGAGTTATCCTCATTCAAAGTAGGTTTCATACACTTGTTCAAGGCACTTCATGTCATGGTTTTCAAGGCACTTTTTGCTAGCATGTTGTTAAACCACTCTTGCAGCATATGATTTCACACGCATAATGCACAAAAACTCACCATTCTTGGCAAGACACATTGCCTTATGTGATCAAACATACACATCACCATTTTGAAATCTTTTGCCAAAAGAAGAAAAAACGAAAGTTGTACAACTTGTACAAACAGATTGTGCCCTCACACATTGTTTGCTCTCATTTCCACTCACTATAATAACAACAATACCTCAGCTGTTCTGAACCCGTGCCTCATCCATTCACCCACTCTTTCAATTTTACTCTTTCAAAACTCGGATGACAACTTGCTAACCACGGTTAAAACTTTAACCTCAGTATAAAAGCTCTTTTCAACTCATAACCTAGGGCAGACCTCATTTTTTATCCATCTCGGATCCATATTTTCTCTCTTTTGAAATAAACTGCAGAGACACGATTTGGTCATTTCTCCAAGTTTTCTTCATTCTTCTTGCTCTATTCATCTTCAGTGAGGTGTAGTGAAGCAGTTGGTAGAGTTTTCTCAAGCTTTTGTTACAGATTCAAGGTACAATAGATCCATTCTGTTAGGTAAGCCCTCAAACTTTTTTCCTCCATGTTAGGTCATATTTAAGACTTATGTTGGTGCATCTGAAGCCCTCTAGTGATGGAGGCAATTTTTGCATAGATGTCGTGCTTGTTTGCTTAAGTTTCAGTGTGAATGTGAAATCTCTGTGATGTGTTTTCATGATGTTTGAGGTGTTTTAAATGGAAACAAATGGTATATTCTTGATCCTTATGAGTTCCTCTTCATTTTGATATAAGATGTTAGTTGTTTTGGTGGATTTTACAGATGGCTCCGACATGTGTAGCAAGAGAATATGATCAGAGCTAGGGCTCTGGCATGTCATGTATCATGCTAATGTGTGAAGCGTGGACCTCTTGACCGACCTATGTGTTTGCTTATGTGGCATGACGTGTATCCACTTGGATTAATGAAACATTGTGTTGCGTTGTTGGTCTTGCTTGTTCTGATTTTGTTTGATTGGGCTTTGCAATTTTTGCTTTCCACACCTTTGTCTTTTTGGCCTAAGGCGCGCATGGCTTGGTATCAGTTCATTAGAATATTACTGATTCACCACCCCCCTCTATCTTTTTCTTTTTAATTTATTTTAATTCTTTTTTCATTTGATTTTACTTTTAATTGTTAAATTCATTTTAAAAATCCACAAAAATTCATTTCTGATTCTTTAACATGTTGACATATTTTTGAAATATTTTATTTTATTTTTATTTCATTTTTATTATTTTTAATTGAATTTAATTTAGAAGTGGTTTTACACGTTTGTCCTTAAACTAGGGTTTGATTGTTTGATACCTTTATCATGCCTTTTTGACCTATATTTTTTTTCCATGATTTGATATATGAATGTTGATTGTTTGAAGGTTATTTTGATTTCTTGGTGTGTTATCATGGATAGTTTCTCATTGCTTTTTGTGGAGCCTCGATGTATGCTCGATTCTTATACTATGCTTGCCTTAATGAGTTTGATTTGGTGATGCATTTATGAAATTCTTATTGAGATACTTTACACACTTGTCCTTGATGGATATAACATGAGTTAGAGCCTATAGTTGGAATTTATTAGTTCATTTTCTATTTTTGATTGATGCCTAATTGTGGCTTGGTTTTGGATTGTATATGCATGAAGCTTGACCTATTTTGAATCCATTTTGCCTACTTGTGGTTAAGTGAAACTTGAGATGATTTGTTGATGTGATAACATGTTGTCTTAACTTGGTTTAAGCTTTGAATTCAACTTCATTTGATTATTTTTCATATTGTGATTGATTTTTCAAGTTGATGATGTTTTAGCCTTGCTCCTTTGTTGTTCTTAACCTAATTCCATGAGTTTCTTTCTTGTATGATCTAATGGATGCTTGTGAACTCTTGTATGCTTTAGATGACATGTTTGAGTGTTTGATTTTTATGTTATGATGTCCAATCTATGATCTTTCTCATATCTTTCTTCATTTGGCCTTTTGTTTCTTTTGAATGGGTGTTTTGAGTTGTTTCTTGAGTACAATTTGAACATGATCCTTCTTGAATTTATTGGATATATTAGAAATGAATATGATGTGTATCATTTAAACATTTTTCTGATCTTGATGTTGTGGTGTGTATAATTTTATCATTCGTATTTTATACCTTGCTTGAACATCTTCTTTCTTTTAAGAATGACTTTGATGTGTGTGCTTGATTCTTGATGCATTATTTTGGGATTCAATCCTTTTTGTTTCTCTTGTGTGTTCATGATTGGATGTTTAAGTTGGTGTTCATGTTTATGTTTCTTCCCTCACTTGGTTTCATGCCCTAATCTCACATGTTTACTTCATTGAAGTGGGTCTTGCATGTTTGTTTTGTATGGCAATTGATTATGTATGAATGTGATGTATGGATTGAATCTTTGTGTACTTCCTTTGGCTATTGACATGGATGAACATTATATGATGTGCTAATTCCCTACCTTGTTTCTCACCTCATTTGATTTCATCTCTTTTGGTTTGATGATTAATATTGCTTCTTGTTGGACTTTAAGTCATTTGTATGTGTGTGGGCACTTTGTTTTGCCATTTGGTTTTGATTTCAAATCTTTGGGTTTGGTTTGACATGTGAATACATTCTTGTTGCTTTGACATGACGTTGATTTTTACCTTGTGTGATTGAGATTAATGTTTGCTTGATGCCTTTTGGATTTGAAGTTTCATGTTTGTTCATAATGTTGCATCTTCTTCATTCTTCATCTTTTTTCTCTTCTTGAAACTTGTTTAAGTTTCAATTTTGTTTTCATTTGTGATTGAATTGTATGGTGTTTACTTGTTCTTTCTCACATGATCCCTTAGGATTCCTAGTTCCATTTAATTTCTAATTAAGTTGGGAGTATGAGAGACATTAGGCTTTCAATCCTTTGCATGATAACAATTAGGATAGTCCCTCTTTGACCTCAACTTTAGGTCCATCATTTGTATGATAATATTAGGTAGACTTCCCTTTTATCTCAACTTCGGGACTATTTTGTATGATAACATTAGGGTTTCAATTTCCTCTAGTTGTTTTCTTTTCCCTTTGAGTCTTCTCTTATCACCTCAAACAATTCTAAGACACTTAATAAAGACGATGAATGTTGTGTTCCACGAGCCTTAAGTATATGGGAAATGATGAGTGAGGGGTTACTCCTCACTTTTCTAGAGTGTTTAGTGTTTCTCCTCCTAGTAGGCAATATGTGACGCATTTGTTCCTATATCATAGTCTTTAGTGCAGCGTGAATCACAAATCAAATCAAATCAATTCACTTCATTAAAACTCACAAATAAAATTCAAACCTTTTTATCCTTTGGGATTGTTGCTTTCAAAATCATTTTCAGAAAAGAGTACGTTACTTTCCCGTTCTACCGTAAGCAGGCATCGACCCTAACTGCTGGAATGAGAACTTAACATTGCTCATAAAAAGAACTTAACCAACCTGTGGTTTCATTACCCGAACTACGCTTGCTCTGATTTCTCATACCAGATGAGGATACGTAGGCACAAGACGACGATGTCTTGGAGAGCAACCTTCCCCCATCACCCGTAGTTTTCCGAACTACGTTGAGTCTGACTTTTCCATTTCACGAGGGAATACGTAGGCATAGGGCGGCGATGTCCTATCGAGTCTCCTTTTTCTTTTCTCATTTTTGCTTCCGTTTAGAAATAGCTTTTAGATAACTCACTCTTTGATTAGACAACAAGTGTGGATCCCATTGAGTACAGCGAACGTGAGGGGGTGCTCATACCTTCCCCTTTACGTAACCGACTCCCGAACCTAAGATTTGGTTGTGATGACCTTGTATTTTCCTTTCTTTTAGGTTTTCTTCGATCGTTTCCTTTCCCTCCTTTGGGATAAATAACGTTCGGTGGAAATTCATCTGTTTGTTTCCGCCGATTGTTTTTTTGCAGTTGCGACACACTCTCTATTTTCAAGAATCTTGGTATTGGAGAAGCTAGGCCAACAACAATCACCCTTCAGCTGGAAGATATGAGCATTTCCTACCCTCAAGGAAAGATTGAGGACGTGTTGGTCAAGGTTAACAAGTTTGTATTCCCAACTGACTTCATAATCATGGATTTTAATGAGGATGAGGATACTCTCATTATTTTGGGAAGACATTTTCTTGCAACAGGCAAAACCTTAATAGATGTGGAAAAGGGTGAGTTGACCATGAGATTAAATGGAAAACAAGCGGTATTTAATGTGTAAAATCCTCTCAAATATCCAGATGAAGAGGTAGCTGATTTCTCATTAATCTTCAATTGGGAGGCAATTATTCATAAGCAATTGCTGAAAAGTTCTTATGAGATGAGGTACGACATGGAAGATCTTAAGGCTATGAAAGATCAAGAACAAGTGATGGATGTTCAGAGGTTAACAAAATATTTTGAGGTTTTGGAAGTGAAGTCTTAGGATGCAAATATCAATATACCGTCAATTAAAGTCCCTATTGAATTGGAGTTGAAATAATTGTCATCTAGTTTACAATATGTTTTCTTAGAGGCATATAAGAAGTTACCAATCATTATATCTTCTGACTTGACTGAGGATTAGAGGTGTCAACTTTTGGCACTTCTAAAGAGATACAAGAAGGCATTTGCATGGCAGATATCTGACATTAAGAGGATCAACCCAACAATGTGCATGTACAAAATCCTCTTGGATGAGAATGCAAAGAATAATATTAAAGCCCAGAGGAGATTAAATCCTGTCATGAAGGAATTTGTGAAGAAGGAGATTATCAAATCGTTAGACATTGGTATCATTTACTCAATTTTTTGATAGCTTCTGGGTCAGCCCAGTTAAATATGTTTCGAAGAAGGGAGGCATGACAATCATCACAAATGAAAAAAATGAATTAATTCCTACTAGAACAGTCACTGGCTGGAGGATATATATGAATTATAGGAAATTGAACAAAGCTACACGTAAAGATCATTTTCCTCTTCCATTCATTGATCAGATGCTAAATAGATTGGCGGGTAAGAAGTTTTATTGCTTTTTGGATGGCTACTCGGGCTATAATAAAATTACCATCACTCCTGAAGAACAAGAAAAGACAACCTTCACATGTCCCTTTGGTACTTTTGCTTTCAGAAGAACTCCATTTGGATTATGTAACACACCAACCATATTTTAAAGGTGCGTGATGGCTATTTTTTCAGATTTAATTGAGAGTTCCATGGAAGTCTTCATGGATGATTTTTCCGCCTTTGGAGAATCATTTAATAAGTGCTTAGAAAACTTGGAATTAGTGTTGAAAATGTGTGAGGAAAGCAACTTGGTAGTGAACTAGGAGAGGTGTCACTTCATGGTTAAGGAGGGAATAATCCCGGGGCACAAAATGTTTAAGGAAGGGTTGGAGGTTGATCAAGCCAAGATTTAGGTTATTGAAAGGTTACCTCCTCCTACCAACATCAAGGGAATTAGAAGTTTTATGGGCCATGCTAGGTTTTATAGGAGATTCATTAAGGATTTTTCAAGGATTACTAATCCCTTATGCGAACTATTGCAGCATGACGTGCCATACGTCTTCAACAAGGAATGTGACAAAATGTTTAGATTATTGAAGGAAGCTTTGATTTTAGCTCCCATAGTGAAAGTCCCTGACTAGTCTAAACCCTTTAAACTCGTGTGTGATGCTAGTGGTTTCTCCATTGGATCTGTCCTAGGGAAAATGCATAACAAAGTATTTCATACAATTTATTATGCAAGTAGGACGCTCATTAAGGCTCAAGTCAACTACACAACCACAAAAACGGAATTTCTAGCAATGGTGTTTGCATTTGATAAATTTAGATCATACTTGGTGGGCACCATGGTGATAGTTTACACAGGTCATGCAGTAATCAAGTACTTATTGTGAAGAAAGATGCAAAACCAAGATTGATAATATGGGTACTTTTGTCACAAGAATTCGACATGGAGATTAGATACAAGAAGGGGGTAGAAAACTTGGTATCTAACCACTTGTCTAGGCTGCCTGAAGAGGTCCTGACCCCCAATGAAAGAGATATAAAGGAGGAATTTTTTGATGAGCAATTATTTCTGATGACATCTGTCATGATACCCTGGTATGCTAACATAATGAATTATTTGGTGAATGGGTATGTTCTGCCTGAGTTCGACTAACGTCAAAGGAAGAGGTTTTTCCATTCATGCAAGAAATGTGTTGATCAATTACTCAGAAGATGTGTTGACTACCTAGAGGTGCGACAAATCCTAACAACTTGCCACAATACTCCTTATGGAGGTCACTTTGGTGGAACCAGGACAACAACTAAGGTGCTAGAATCAGGTTATGTCTGGCCATCTCTATTTAAGGATGCTAATGATTTAGTTAAAGCTTGTGATAGATGCCAAAGGAAGAAAAATATTTCTATGAGACAAGAGATGCCCCTTACTAACATTTTATAAATTGAACTTTTTGATGTATGGGGTATAGATTTCATGGGGCCTTTTCCCCAATCCCTTGGAAATCAATTTATTTTGGTAGTTGTTGATTATGTTTCCAAATGAATAGAGGCAATGGCAACCCACATTAATGATGTAAATGTTGTGACCAAGTTTTTAGTCAAAAATATCTTTTCAAGGTATGGCACGCCAAGAGCCATCATTAGTGATGAAGGAACACATTTTTGTAACAAACTTTTTGTAGGTTTGTTGGCAAATATGGGGTGAAACACAAGGTTACCACAAACTACCATCCTCAAACAAGTGCGCAAGTGGAATTGTCTAATAGGGAGATCAAAATAATTTTAGAAATGATGGTGAATGTTACAAGAAAAGATTGGTCCAGACATCTTGATGATGCTCTTTGGGCCTATATAACTGCTTTTAAAACACCCCTTGGAATGTCTCTGTCACGGTGAGAATCAAATATCAAGTTATTGTATTAACTTGAATCACAAATCATGAAGTTCACCGCCGAGCTTTGATTTATCCAAAGGAAAAGGTAAAGATCGAAGAAAACCCTAAGTGCGCTATGTAACAACATAGCTAAGAGATCTAAAGTTCGGGGGTTAGTTATACCTAGGGAAGTTGTTAGCATCATAAGTATCTGTAGTACTCTACAGGAACCTCTTGTTAGTATTCGTGTTATGCTAAAGTTGCTTGCTAAGGGAAAAGTGCTAAGGTAAATATCTAAAGGTATATACAAAGTATGCTTGCCAAGACATCACATCTCGTGCCTACGTATCCTGACGGGAATGGAATCAGAGCAACCGTGGTTCCCCTGGCGAGGTGAGGAACTCTTAACTATGATCAAGGTTCTAAAGGAAAAAGTAAATGTCTGCAGCGAGACACCTACATAGAGTGTGGCGACTCTAAACCTAAGGCTAGGTTAAACGGGAAAGTAGATGTCCATGGCAGGACACTCACATAGAGTACAGTGACTCTAATCCTAAGGCTAGGATAAATGGGTAAAGCTTTAACAAAGTCTCAAGGGAATGATGGAAAAGGCTATCCTAACTATGACATGGTAGTCAACTGGGAATCCTCTCCTTTAGAATCGTGAAATAGGCAACAGGAAGCACAGGATGAAACCTCAAGCATACAAGATAACAATCATGAATGAATGGTGATAAGTACAAAATAGTGAAAAAGGAAAAGTCAAAGCAAGAATAAAAATTGAAAACTCAAATAGAAAGAAAACCAAAACTTCAAGCCAAAGAATCAAGTTACAGCCTCACAAAAATAGAAATCGAATTGACTAAAGAAATTACCTAACATCTAAATGGTCAAAGATTAGATGCCTAAATAATTAAATCTAAATATGAATCAAAGTTAAAGGAATTAAATAAAAAACTAATAGGAAATATTTTTGAGTTTTTTCATACTTAATAACTACACTAATGATCTAATTAGCTATCAACAACTAAACATTAATAAAAACTTTTTTTATAAAGTGTTTTCTACAAAAAGATATTAACAAAATCTATGACCAAAATAATTACCATAATTATACAAAAAGGTTTTTTTAACAAAAATTTACAAAACTAATATTATTAGAAGTTTTTATCAAAAGAAAGTTTAACAAGAAATATTGTTATAACTAAAATTATTAAGAATTTTTATGTGGTACAGTTTAACAGTGAGAGAGGTCGTGAGGTTTTTTATGGTGGTTACGTGTTAGAAAGACGAAAAGGGTGATGGTTGAATGATTCGGAATTGTTGTTGTTGCTGGTTGTCGTCCAGTCGTGGTTAAAAGAAAGGAGAGAAAAGTTTGATGAAGGTTTTGAATTTCTGGGTTTCTTTCTTGGGAGCCAATTTCTCCGGTTTTTTTCTTAAATTTTATTTTATGTTTTTGGGCAAAAACATAACCTTCTTTTTCTATTTTCCCCATATTTTTTTTGAAATTTTTGTTGTATTGTTGAATTGCTATGTCCAATAGTTTTCACATGGCAGGTTTTATGTAGGGCCCCTATGTGATACAGTTTTTGTTATTTCCAAATTGGTGATATTTACATATTGCAGCATTTTGTTTTTTTCTTGTAGGATGTAGCAGCAGAGTTTGGTTTTTTGCAGGATTTGTGTGGTTTGCTGGAGATAACAGGGGTTTGGCATGTAGTGGGGGTGTGCAAATGGGCAGCGTGTAGGTGTTGCAAAGATAGCTTGTGGGTTTGTTTTTGGATGGTAGCAGGAAGTACAATGCTATATGTGGGACATGCTTGATGAATTTTGCAGGAAGATTTGATTACTAATCTGTATTTTTGTGGTACCAATTTTGTAAAGTAAAAATAAAGATTATTAAACTAATATTAAAAAACCTAATCTAAACTAAAGATATAATTAACTAAATTAATTTAAATTTAAATGAAAAATATATTTGACTAAAAAAGTTCAAAACAAGAAAGATAAAAATAAATAATGTCAACTAAAATGAAATTCTAATTATCTAAACTAAACTAAAGTAATTTAATTATAAAAAAAATATTAACTAAAATAAAATTCTAAAATTAATTAAAAGATTAATTAATCACAAACTACAAAAATGATGAATAAATACGAACAAAAAGGTCGGGTACCACAATTCCCGAAAATAAACAAAGACCGCGTCAAGATTATCAGCGTGGAATAAAACTGTTCGAAAAAATGCAGCATTTGTCAGATTTTGAAATTAATCGGGGCCGGATTTTATTTTGACTAACTCGTCTATAAATCCAACAAGTTCATTCTAGCTGATAAATTGGAACATGCAAGATGATTGACCTAGAATGATGTGCAAAAGATCAAAGAGTCTAAGGGTAAAATTTGGGGTATGGAAGTTGCCCCTATTTAAATATCTTCGCCGGATGATATGAGTGATGAAAATCCTCATGAAATCATGGTGAAAGGTATTTAAATATAGATAATCGAAAATTTTTCCCTTGGATGCAATGATATGTTATGCTATGGAAAAAAGAGAACTATGCAATGCTGACATGCCATGAAATCTAGTATGATGAAAACGATGGAATGATAAATGCAAAATGCAGACAAAAACAAAAGCAAACAGGGATAGAGTCAACATGGTGAGTAATCATTCACTGGGGAGAGGCAGCAACCCAGGAAAGTAACAGTTGTCATCCATGAATGGGATTGGATGAAAAAAAGTCACAATATTCAGAAGATCATTGAATGAAGTGAGGAGGATTCTAGGAAATACAATATTGAAACAAACATCATAAACATTTAGAAATGCAATGAATGGACTCTAGAAACCACTAGAGATATTCGGGAAAACAACAGACATCAGAGATATTCAGAAAAACATCGAATAAACTCTAGGACACGTCAAGAAAAGCATTGGATGGAGAATGGAAACAGACCTGAAATCGATAGCTGTTAACCAAAGTCAGAAACAAATTGAAGACATCTAAAAGAGCATTAGATGAAGACAAAAATTCTGAAGATACATCCGAAACATTTAGAAGAGCATTAAATGTACGAGAAAAGGTTTGAAGACATATCTGGAAGAACGTCAGATAAGTAACAAAGGAGTTCTGGAAGAACATCAGATAAGTAAATACATACCCGGAAAAGCATCAGATAGGTACTAAGGAGTTTCTGGAAAAACATCAGAAACAAAAGTCATATCCGGAAAAGCATCAGATAGACACAAAGAGGCTCTGGAAAAACATCAAAAGCACAAGTCGTATCCGGAAAAGCATTAGATAGACACAAAAGGGGTTCTGGAAAAACATCAGAGCAAAATACATATCTGGAAAAGCATCAGATAGACACAAAAGGGGTTTTGGAAAAATATCAGAACAAAATAAATATCCGGAAAAGCGTCAGATAGACACAAAGGGGGTTCTGAAAGAACATCAGAACAAAATTCATATCCGGAAAAGCATCAAATAGACATTGTCGCATCGCTGTGAAGAGGGACCGACAAGGAAAAAAGAGTCGCCACCGTTCGTTATTTATCCCCAAAGAGACGGAAAGGAAACGATCAGAGAAAACCTACGAAAAGGGGAGAATACAGGTCATCGCAACCTAATCTTTGGTTCGAGAGTCGGTTACGCAAGGGGAAGGTATGAGCACCCCTCACGTCCGTCGTACTCGACGGGATCCACGGTTGTTATCTATCTAAAAGGATGTTAATCTATCTAAACTACAGGCCATAGGGACAAAAGAAAAGAAAAGAGACTCGATAGAGCATCGTCGCTCTATGCCTACGTACTCCCTCGTGCAATGGGAAAGTCAGAGTCAACGTGGTTCGGAAAACTAAATGTGAAGGTGGGGAAATTTTCTCGCCAAGACATCGTCGTCTTGTGCCTATGCATCCTCATCTGGTATGAGAAATCAGAGCAAACGTAGTTTAGACTGACACGACCACATATTGGTTCAAGTATTTTAACCGAGTAGGGTTAAACCTTCATTCTAGCAGTTAGGTGTATTGCTGCTCGACCATTGGAGACTTAGGCGTTACCTGTTTGCGGTAGAACCAAGAGTTAACACTCTTTTTAAAAATTAATTAATCCCGAAGGATAAAAAAGTTTGATGTTTTTTTTTTAGTCTTTTATGAAGAAAAAGTGAATTGAATTGTGTTTGTGATTCGTGTTGCACTAAAGACTATGACTTAGGAGCAAATGCGTCACATATCGCCCAAGGGGTATACGCTAAACACTCTACACAATTGAGAGGAGGCCCCCAATCATCATTTCACAAATGCTTAAGGATCGTAGCATACAACACTTATTATCCTTTATTAGATGTTTTGAAGAAGTTTTGAGATGAGAAGAGAGAAGACACAACTAAGGGGAAACTAACTCAACCCTAATGTTATCATGCAATGTGCTCCTATGATTGAGATTAAGAGGGAAAATACTATCCTAATGTTATCATGCTTGGATTGAACACTTAATGTATCTCCTACTCTCGTCTTAAACAAATGGGACTAGGAATCCTAAGGGATCATGGCAATGGAAACCAAGTAAACATAAGATAAATCAATCACAAGTGAGAAGGAAGAAAAAGATGCAAACATGAAATGCAACACAGAGAAAAGAGGGAGGAAAAAAAGTGTGGGGCAGAAACCACCAAAAGTGCATCTCAACCTCTTAAATGCAAACAAAGAGATGCAAAACAAAAGAGAAATGCAAACAAAGAGACTTAAACAAGTCCAAGCAAAAGTGAGATGCAATGGGAGAAGTCACAACTCCTACAACCATTCAAGCATCAATCACCAAACCAAAAGGCAAACAAATAAGAAAGAGATGAAACTGTGATCAAGATAAGGATGTGAGAATAGGCTTGGGCATCAAGCAACACAAGAAGAAATCTCAACCAAGAGCATCAAAATGATCATGCAAATAGAAAGCATAAAATGTTCTCAAAGTGGCATCTCATTCAAGTCAAACTCAAAGTGAAAACAAAGAACACCAAACCAACTTGAATGAGTTCCAAAGTCCAATGGACAGAAGTGAGAACAAGAGAAGAAGGTTCACAAACCAAAGAAGAAATCAAACCAAGACAAGTCACAAAGTAGGGCAAGGTAAAGAACCAAATTTCAAAACACTTTCAACATTCAAATGCAAATGGAAAGCCCTAATTAAGAGTAACTTGAAACACAAACCAACCAAATGTGTGACCTATAAAATTGAAAATGACATCCTAGACATGTCAAGAATATGATTCAAGAAGCATAGGATGCATATGGGATCCACCAAGGTCATCTCCCAAAAGAACTAGGTCAACTAGTTTATATGAACCTCAATTAGGGTGACTTGACTTGCAAGGTTCACCAAAAATAGGAGAATGGTTCAATAAATCTCAAATAAAATGAACAAAGCTCTTAAACATGTTGGAAACCTGAGGCAAAAACAACCAAACCAAATTCCAATCAAGGTACCACCAAATGAATTGATCAACTAGGGTATTCCACCTTGAAAGGTATTTATCGAGGGTCAAACAAATGCAAACCAAAGTCAAACAAACATAGGTAAAACCTTGACCAAAATCGACCTCAAAGGCACCTCAATCCACCATCAAAATAGAGAGGAGGCCTCACTCATAGGTGATTGCAAATGGTCCACAAATCAAACAAGAACAAATGAAAACCATATTAAAAACACTTCCAATCATAAAATTCAAATTAAATTGAAAAATAACAGAAAATTCAAAATAAAAATTATGAAAAATTAGTTAACATCTTAAAGTGTTAAAAATATTTTTTATTGAATTTTATGACAATTGGAAGTATTTTTAATAAAATAAAATCAAAACAGAAAATAAAATAAATAAAATAAAATGCAAAGGAGGTAAGAGGTGTATCAGCAAACTGGATTAACAAAGGATGTACGTTCAAATCATTTTGGGCTGACAAAGCTGGGGGTGTCAAAAGCAATAAGAGCCCAGTCCAATCCAAACCTCAGATTAAATGAAATGCAGCGTTTCATTTAATCTGCATGGATTCAACGTGCCAAGTGTGCTAGGTCAAACGAATAGAAACAAGCCACATAGCCAGGTCAAAGAGTCAGCGCATGGACACATCAGACCTGAGGGTTTTGAACCAGACGCCGGAACCCTAGCTCCGGTTGTCTTCTCCGGTGAGCAGGCCAGAGCTCAGGCGACTCAACCTTCACCAAACTGAGCAAAATGCACATCAAAAGAAAGTTGAGCTTACGTAGATCTCAAATCCATGGTCCATTCAACTTAAACATGTCCAAATTAAGAGAATCAAACGGATAAAGTTCAAGATGCGCATCTGAGAACTTGAGCAAACATGAAAATTAAGCAATCAAACATGGCCTACACGAGGTAGGGCTTCAGATGCAGCCAATATGGACCTAGATCATGCTTTAGAATGAGAGAAAATTGAAGGAGAGGCTTATTGAACGGAGACACTCCGTTGGTGCTTCAACTGCTTGCTAGCTTGCTCCAAACTGTCCAGATCCACTCCAATTTGCATAAGGAAGAGGAATTGAACTTCAATTGGCTTTGATTTGCAGTGAAAATGAAAACACGATTTGGAATTTCCTTGGAGAATTTGAAAATGGAACTTGCTCTCTCTTGCTCCAAAATGCGCTTCTGAGCTCTCCTTTCACATTTTTAGTTTATATATGTTGGATATCTGAGCAATTTGGAGGCCCATGAAGCCTTACTTGGATGAATTTTCAAAATGCCCAAAAAATGAGGTTCACTCATGCACATGTGAAAACATCTGCATACACTCATGAAAACCATCCCAATTTGCAGCTGGTGAGTTGAATTTCATAATGGAATTGGAATGGGCCTTGTATGTGATCCAATTTTGAAGTTTGAATGTGAATCTTCTTTATGAAGTAAGCTTAAAATACACGTGTTTTTGCATTCATGAACCAAAATGAAAATGTGCATTCTTTCCTTGAGTGTATTTTGAAGAGAATTGAACAAAAATAAGACATGTAAATGACCTATAATGTATTCAATTGAAACCATGATTTAAAGTTCATTTTTCACTTGAATTTCTCACCAAATGTTCACAACCATCTCTAATTCACACAATTCTTGAGTTTTATGGTGTAAATGAGGTCCTTAGGAGCAACTTTATTGGTGGTTGAAAGTTCATTTGAAGTACATAAGTGCATGAAAATGGCTTATGTAACAAATGTAACACCCCCTTCTATACCCCACTTATATATGCATATAAAACAATTAAGCGTATACAAATTCATCAGAGTAAAAATTTTAGGATAAGGTATAAAGGAAGAATGTCACAATTTCACCAACAAAACTCTTTAACATTTTGCTCCATAAAATATGTAACATTTTCGTAGTTTTAGAAATCACATTTCAACATTTAATTTAAGCGGAAGATAACATCATTTAATCAGTTCCAAAATATTAATTCAAATGCACATAAGTCATCCAGATTAATACATCATATCAGTTAGATTACAAAACCACATCAGCTGATACATCGCAATGTATCACAAAAGAATGACTATACTAGTCTAACTACCCGGTGTTACATATCAGAGCAGCCGACTCAAAAGAATGAAGACTAACTTCACAAAAGGACTCCAGCATCCTAATCTGCAATGCCTCATAGAGCATTATAAAACAGCAGAAGGGTGAGAAATATAACCATAATAATCAAAGCATAAGATTATATATATATAGGTAATCAATACAAGTTCCTCTCCGTATTTCTCACCACAATTCAATTTCTTAGTCATATATATTTACCACGCATATATAGACAAACATGGATATTCACAAAGCATTCCCACATTATGCATATGTCATATATCAATGTGACTCAACAACTCAATGCAACTCATGCAATGCGGTACCGACTCTCATTATCTTTTTTCGGTTTTTACATTAAACCGGGTCCACACTTCTAGACCGATAACCCGTTATCTTTTTTCGGTTTTTACATTAAACCGGGTCCACACTTCTAGACCGATAACCACAAAGGCCCGTCTCTAAGCCTTCAAACCCACACTTCTAGGTTTGGGACAAGCCACTAGTTTCCACGAAACTAACAGACATTGCCTCTTGACTAAATGATGCATGTACAATCAACCACAACAAATGCACTTAAGACCGACATCTTAATCTCATGCATTCAAATAATTCATCTCTTCAAGAATTACATTATGATTGCACACACAACATATTCACATAACATTCATCGATGTATTCATAATTCAACACTATCACCACATTAGCACACAATGCACACATATCCGCGATATGTTCTCATGCATTATCCACATATATTCACAATTCAATACAACATCATATTTAGCAAGCAATGCACGCATATCCATCATTATGCTCTCATGCATTCTTCATGTATTTTAACATACAATCGCATATAAACAATATGCATCCACAACACATTTTTCATAGTATGTTTATTCTTTATCTCATGCCATCTCATACAAGGTATACACATCACAATACCAATCATACAATTATAAGTTATGCACACATATCCACCATGTTCTCATGCATACTCATCACATAATTGTATACACATCAAGCATTCGCAAGTTCATTAGACAATACACATACATTCATCATTGTATTCACATGTATTTCTATTTATCACAATTAATACGCATCGCACATCAACTAGGATTCACGCCCGTAGGCTACCCACAGCACACATCATCACAATAGATCATATCTATATCATATCATAGAGGCATTCCCCTATGAGAAGCAACCAAACCATCTCCACATGAACAACACAACAAAAGAAAAATGCTGTCACATTCGCCTTCATTCGCCTGGCGAACCCTCGCAGCGAACCTTCGCCTGGCCTTCGCCTGGCGAACTCTCTCAGCGAACACTCGCTAGGCTTCGCCTGGCGAGACTTCCCAGCGAGCCCAAGTCAGTAGCTACTGACTTCATTCGCCACCATTCGCCAGCACCTTCGCTGGGCGAACCTTCGCTATCCAACTTCGCCTGGCGAACTCGCCAGCGAAGTCCACTGGAACTTAGACTTAATTATTCGCCAGCATTCGCTGGGCTTCGCCTTCGCTCGCCTGGCGAGAGCCAGCGAACCTGCGCAGAACAGAACCACACTCTGTCCCTCCTTCACCATTCCACCATCCACCAACTCTTGAACATCCAAATCAGTACAAATAGCATCAATACATGTTACCCGACTATTCTACGGTGTTATTACTCAGTTCCAACCGATTAAATCATCAATCTACCGATTAATCCAACATTTTCCATAATTGGAAAGTGATGAAAACTCTACCAAAACCCCAACCCAACATACATAACATCATGCAATGATCAAATAGAAACATTTCTCACCCTTACCTTGGTTTAATCGAAGCTTTGAGTTGCCCTTGATGATTTCCACACTTTTCTTCTTCTTCTTCTTCTCTTTTCTCCTCCTTTTCCTTCTTTCTCTTTTTCTTCCCTTTTCTTTTTTTCTTACCAACTCTTATCTCCTTTTCTTCTATTTCTATTCTTTATATTTATTTCCATTCTATTTCCTCCATAATACCTTTCTCTTTATTTCTTTCCAATATATTTACTCTCTCAAAACATCTATCAATCCATTAAACAAACATCTAATTATTCAAATAATTAGAATAATCCAAATAAATCAATTAATTAACACAATTAATTAATTATTGAAAATTGGGCTGTTACAACAAATGACCTATAATCAAACTTTCCCAAAATACCCTTGCCTTGCCAAAGCCATAACTTGAATTCTACAAATGATATCAAGGACTTATAGAACTTTTTGGAAAGCTAAGATCATGAGGAAAAACTTTCATATTCACCTAAAGTTAAGGAGAAACATGATTCTAGGTCAAAAGTGCTTTGGAAGTGAGTTGACTTTTGTTGACCAAAAATATGTTCATCTGAGACCTATAACTTGTTGGCATCATAACTTGAGTTACACAAGCCCAGTGGATGAGTTCTAGTACTCAAAATAAAGCTTAGAACATTACCTACAAGTTTCATGTTCATAAGAAAATGAGATTGAACTTGTATCATGAGGTAAATTGTCCTTGAAGTTGAGCACTAAAGAAGGGGATTTTACACTGAGATCCTCTAAAACCCTAATTTAGCAACCTCTTGAATTCTTGATTCTTCTTTATTGGAACTTAAAATGACATCCTAGATGTCTCAACATAACTTCCCATGGCTCCAATAACTTAGAACTAAGTTTCAAGCTCCCTTAAGTCCACAGTTGACCCTAAGTTGACCAGATGAAACCCTAAGTGCACAACCCTTGATTGTGACCTCTTGCAAGTGAAATAAATGTTTAGATGAGCTCCACAATGGCTTCTAGAGAACTCAATAAGCTTCTCAAACATCTCTTATCCATAACCATGAACTTGTGAACCCCTGATGATCCCCAGTTGATCTCCAAGGTAGGAGATAAGCAGCATCTATCCAACTTCTCTCTCACAGAGCTATGACCACCTCTTGATGATTGTAAGTACTTGATGACTTGAATAAACACTCTTGCTTGATATTGCAACCTTTGAGACTCTTCCCCTGAATGGCACACCTCTCTTGATCCCCTGTAAAAGACAAAGCTATGCAAATGCAAATGCTAAAGATGAAATGAAATATAGGCCAAGCAAAGAAAAAGGTTGGTCAAATTTTGGGGTACAACAGCTGCCCCTATTCAAGTGACTTGGACCTGAATGAGTGAAAACCAAATGACTTTCAAACAATCAAGGTAAAAGACGATTGAATACCAAAGAACCTGGAAATTTTCCAACCGCAGAATTAGAACTGCAAATCTGTTATTGGGAATAAAAATCTCCGGAGATAACTGAATCTGATAGTTGCAACGGCAACAAGCTAACTGATTACCAATCAAGAAGCTCCGACATGCAGTTGGAAGAAACATCTGCTAACGCGTGGGCATCAACACTAAGTCGGAAAGATCATCTGATATCACCATCAGACATCTGTTTGAATAAATAAAAAACAGGCATCGAACCCGAAGGCCGGCTCAACACGAAGTTGAGAGCATCTGCTAACCAGCAAGCATTCGCTAAATAAAAGTGAGCGTCGAACCCGAAGGTCGGATCAACACGAAGTTGGTAAGTGAATCTAACAACAATTCACAAGAAACCTCCGCTGGGGAAAGAGAAACTTAAACAAGCAACTCTGTTGGGGAACAAATGATAGGATGAACACATCCATCCAAAGATTTGGCCATGGTCTGGATACCACACAGGCTCAGGAATTAACTGATAATATGTCGGGTCTGGATACCGCGCGCTAAAGGGATATAACATCAATTGTCGGGGTCTGAGTACCACGCGAGCAAAGTAAAATCAGTTGTTTGTTGAAGATATACCTGAAAACAAAGAGGTAACAACCTGGCTTATGTTTCAAATGCATATGTTTGAATATGGCGTAATGCTCCATACGAAATGGAAATGCTACCCATTTCTGAGGATGCTATGCACAAATGCAAAATGCAACGGAACCAAATCAACAAAATAAATGTTGAAAAGACAAGGCCAGCTCCGTCGGGGGGAGATGGGATATGCCAATTACGATTGGACTTAAACTGGGAAAAACAAGCCCTGGATGTCCTCCAGAAAAATACCTTTCCTGGGTAACACTGTTCTGACGAGAACACGATCCACTCAGTTGGGAATCAAAATCAAAACCCACTGAGAAAAACGCCCTGAACGGCCTTCCAGAATACCATTATTCTGGGGAACAACCGACCCAGCGGGGTACAAACAACCAACCGTTGGAAACAAAACCAACCCACTGGGGAAACCAATGACCCTGCGGGGGAACCACGAACAATCATTGAGATTAGCCCGCGCTTTACCAGGGAAAGCAGCCCTGAATGGCCTCCTAGAACACCAAAACCTTCTAGGTACAAAGCAAACATTTGGAGATAAATCCATTCCACCGGAGATCCAAATGTATCCTGTTGGGGATTATTCAGTGGGAAATTAACATCAAAAGGTATCCCAACTTCTAGGGATGCATCAGTAAACTTTCTCAGAAACGATTCCACCCTGCGGGGAAGAACCTACTCTGTTGATGAAGGGTTCACTCTGCGGACCTCGCTGGGGAATAAGCAATAAGGGAAACAGGATCAACCTCTGCTTGGGGATTGAGTCAGCAATCACACTCTGAGGGGATACAAATTCAAACATACTTGGACTCTGTGGGGAAACAAAATTCTGACTTTGCTCCGCTGCTTGGGAAAACGTTCCACGTCTTCCTGGTGGAAAGAAATCCAGTCTTGACTCTCTGGAGAGTAAGTGCATACCTATAATCTGCTGGGGATAAGCGCACACACTGGACCGCCATGGGGGATATCAATCTCGACCCTCTGAGGATGACTTCATTCTATCAAAAAAAATCAAACCTGAACCGCTGAGGAATAAGTGCATACAGACAAACTGCTGGGGAGAAGTGTATCCACTCAACCTCACACATGCATATCCTTTCCTGTAGAAGCAGACTCTTGCTAGGGCCAAGGTGTATCAGACCCGCTGCTGGAGATAAATGAGTCTCAACTACATACCTTCTTTCTGTGGGGATCCTACCGGGGATACACCTCTGAGAAATTTGCCCTAAGGGTAACGACCCTGCATAATAAACAAACAACAAGATATCCTACACACTGGAAACTATCTCGGTCATCATCTGTGACATTGTTCAAATAAATCAAAGTTTTAATGATTATTGGCAAAGCCTGCAAGTTTATGTACGCAAAGTTTTATCAAAACATCGGGCGTTTTTTCACAAACAAAACAGTAAAGCTGAAGCAAGAACAACAATTTACTAAATAGTATGTGTTTTATTGACAAATGGCCTATAAATAGGCAGATTTTTACAACAGATGCAACCCCTGAAAAGAGGAAGCTACACGAAAATTTACAGAAATGCACAGAAATCTACAAAATGTCGGCAATATGGCACAGACAAACACCATGTATCAATCCATCTATGACTCGCATGACTTTGATGCTTCTCCGATGCTTCGTCTTCTGAAGAAATTGATTCGGATGAACGGCCCTCAGGTCCTCCCTCAATCCAATATACTCTGAAGATCAAATATGCATACCGCAGTCATTTGCTTTTCAAAATCCCTAACTTTTGGCTGAACTGCCCTTTCGAGTTTTCAATTCACCGAGATACCCATTTTTGCCAAAGTTAGCTTTTCAGGTTTTCAACTTTGCGGGTTTACATCTTTTTTTTTTATCAATAAATTTTGCCCGAACCCATTCTTTTTGTGGTTCTCCGGGATGCCCCATTTTTGCCTGGATATTCTTTTTTCATTTCAGCGGGTCTCTTTAAGCAAAGTATTTTTTAACTGCGTCTACGTTCATAGGGGATGTGAAATCTTCACTGTCCATGGTTGATAACAGCAAGGCTCCTCCGGAGAAAACCTTTCACACGACATATGGACCTTCATAGTTGGGAGTCTATTTGCCCCTGTGATTTGTTTGTAGAGGGAGGATTTTCTTCAACACTAACTCACCTATCTGAAAGCTCCAAGGACGCACCTTCTTATCAAAAGCTTTGTTCATCCTGCTCTGATATAAACGACCATACGCAATGGACGCTAACCTCTTCTCATCCATCAGGCTTAGCTGATTCAATCTGTTTCTTACCCATTCTGCCTCATCAAGCTTGACGTCAACCAGAACTCTCAAAGAAGGAATCTCGACTTCCAATGGTAGGACAACTTCCATACCATACACCAGCGAGAAAGGAGTTGCCCCAGTTGAAGTACGTACCAAAGTACGATATCCATGTAAAGAAAAGGGCAACATCTCATGCCAATCCTTATAGGTTACAACCATCTTCTGGACTATCTTCTTTATATTCTTGTTTGCCGCCTCAACAACACCATTCATCCTCGGACGATAGGGAGAAGAGTTGTGATGTTCAATCTTGAAACTCTGACACAGTTCCTTCATCATCTTGTTATTCAAGTTTGAACCATTATCAGTAATGATTCTTTCAGGCACTCTGTAACGACAGATGATGTCCTTCTTGATAAATCGGGCTATGACTTGTTTGGTGACATTGGCATAGGAAGCTTCTTCAACCCACTTAGTGAAATAATCAATTGCCACTAAGATGAAGCGATGTCCATTGGATGTTGTCGGCTCAATCTTGCCTATCATGTCAATGCCTCACATGGAAAAGGGCCAAGGCGACGCCATGACGCTCAGAGAACTCGACGGCACATGAATCTTATTGGCATAAATTTGGCATTTATGGCACTTCTTCGTATACTTGAAGCAATCAGACTCCATAGTCAGCCAATAATACCCTGCTCGTAACAACTTTCGAGACATGGCATGCCCGCCGGTGTGCATGCCCAAGGCACCTTCGTGGACCTCTTCCATAAGTAGACTTGCTTCTTTCTCGTCCATGCATCTCAACAGTACCAAGTCAAAATTCCTCCTGTAGAGTATACCATCTTGGTTCAGGTAAACATTTCCAGCCAACCTCCTCAAGGTCTTCTTATCCCAGGCGAATACTCTTGGTTCTTGAGAAAATTCTGGATATCATAATACCATGGCTTGCCATCAGAAGCTTCCTCTATTGAAAACACGAATGCCGGCCTATCGAGGCGCAAGATAACAATTCTCAGAGCATCGTTCTGAAAGTTCACTTTGTACATTGAGGATAATGTAGCCAGAGCATCTGCCATCTGATTCTCCGCTCTTGGTACATGGTGAAACTCCACCCTGTCAAAGAAGGGCAAAAACCTCCTTGTGTAATTCATATAAGGAACCAGATTAGGTTGCCGAGTCTCCCACTCTCCTTTGATTTGATTTACAACTAGCGTTGAATCGCCATACACATCTAGGTTTTTGATCCTCAGATCAATGGCTTCTTCCAACCCCATAATGCACGCTTCGTATTCGGCTTCGTTGTTGGTGCAGGGAAATGTCAACCTGGCAGTGAATGGTATATGGGAACCATGGGGAGTCGTGATGATTGCCCCAATTCCGCTACCGTATGAGTTAACAGCACCATCAAAGATCATTTGCCATTGGGAGCTTTTCTCGGGACCTTCCTCAGGTATGGGCTCATCACAATCCTTCATCTTCAAAAACATGATGTCTTCATCCAGAAATTCAAACTTCATCGGTTGGTAGTCGTCAATCGGTTGCTCTGCAAGATACTCTGACAGAACACTCCCTTTAATGGCCTTCTGGGAAACGTACTGAATGTCGTACTCTGTCAAGACCATCTGCCACCTGGCAATCCTCCCCGAAAGTGCTTTCTTTTCAAAGACGTACTTAATCGGATCCATCTTCGAAATCAACATGGTTGTGTGATTTAGCATATACTATCTTAGGCATTTGGCAGCCCAAGCGAGTGCGCAACACGTCTTTTCCAACATTGAGTACCTGGATTCACAATCTGTGAACGTTTTACTCAAGTAGTATATGGCATGCTCTTTTCTTCCAGTCTCGTCGTGCTGACCGAGAACACAACCCATGTTGTTCTAAAGAACCGTTAGGTACATTATCAATGGTCTTCCAGCTACTGGAGGTATCAGTATCAGAGGTTCCTGCAAATACTCTTTTATTTTCTCAAATGCCCTTTGGCAATTTTCATTCCAGACGACCGCCTGATCTTTCTTTAACAATTTGAACATGGGTTCACACGTGGATGTGAGATGAGATATGAACCTAGCAATGTAGTTCAATCTACCCAAGAAACCACGAACCTCTTTCTCCGTTTTCGACGCTGGCATTTCTTGAATTGCTTTTATTTTTGCCGGATCGACCTCGATTCCTTTTTCACTAACAATAAACCCCAGCAACTTTCTTGGCCGTACACCAAAAGTGCACTTGTTCGGATTCAACCTCAGTCTGAATTTCCTTAGCCTCTCAAACAGCTTCAAAAGGTTTACCAGATTTTCCTCCTCCGTCTGTGACTTTGCAATCATGTCATCAATATAGACTTCGATCTCATGATGAATCATATCATGAAAGAGCGTCACCATTGCCTACTGATAGGTTGCCCATGTGTTCTTCAACCCAAAAGGCATTACCTTATAACAGAAAGTTCCCCACGGTGTAATAAAAGTTGTTTTCTCCATGTCCTCCGGCGCCATTTTGATCTGGTTATATCCGAAAAAACCGTCCATGAAGGAAAACACTGAATACTGTGCGGTATTATCAACAAGTACGTCAATGTGGGGGAGCGGGAAATCATCCTTCGGGCTCGCTTTGTTCAAGTATCTATAATCAACATACATCCTTACCTTACCGTCCTTCTTTGGCATAGGTACAATGTTAGCGACCCACAGAGGGTAGTTTGTCACGGTGAGAAATCCTGCGTCCAACTGCTTCTGGACTTCTTCTTTGATTTTTACTGCCATGTCTGGTATGGTTCTCCTGAGCTTCTGCTTGACAGGTGGACACGCAAAGGCAAGCGATGAACCACAATATCTGTGTCAAGACCTGGCATATCTTCGTATGACCAAGCAAAGATATCACTATACTCTCGGAGAATTTCAACCAATCTTTGATTGACATCACTCTGCAATGCAGCCCCTATCCTGACTTCCCTTCTGGCTTCCTCAGTACCCAAGTTGATGATCTCAATTTCTTCCTAATGAGGAAAAATAACTTTCTCTTCCTGTTTCAGTAGCCTGGCTAGCTCTTCAGGTAGGTCTTCCTCTTCCTCAATCTCTTCTACGGCTTGAAAGATCAGATTATCAAAGTCAAAGCGAGTCATAGACGATTCTGGAGCGGTGTCATCAATGTGAAACCTACAATGATAATGATTTAATGCTTAAAATGATATGCAAACAAGTACAAACCACATTGCCATTTTATTGTTAAAATAAAACAAGAAAAACAGAGATCACAATATTTGAATGCGAGAAAAACGCCCTTTGATTAATTGATAAAACGATTGTTTAACATAAAAGATTAGGCCCTGCATACAAAACAAACTGATATGCTCCGGGTAGAGCACAAGGCTACAGATAATCAAGAAAACAAATCATTACTCTTCTTTAGTCACTTGGATGACTTCCTTGACAGTCCAGTTGCTTAGGCTTTGACCTGGAATACATGGCCGAATCCATGAATCCATGTCGCAGTCGCTATCCCCTTCTTCGTCGGACACAACATTGATCTGCTCAAAGATCACCCCACCGCTGGTGAATTGGACGGGTCCCTTGTAGTGCGGCGCGCTCTGTGAAGAGGAGGATGGGTTGTACCCTAGTCCGAACTTGTCTTGTTTGTTGGGAATGCTCAAAACTTGGCCCCAACCCTGAGATGCCCCGGATTTCACCATTGCTTGTGCTTCTTTAAAAGATGACATGGCAACCTCAGGTACTTTGTCTGCAGCCGGTGCTTTATCCTTGATCTTCACACTCTCGAAAGCCTGACATAAAGTCTCATGGATCTCACCGTCAACCTCGACGTATTTGAACTAAGACAAATGACTTATCATAATATATTCTTCCCCACAAATAGTAACAACACTACCACCCACCATATATTTCAACTTCTGGTGCAGCATTGACGTAATAGCGCTTGCTGAATGGATCCATGGTTGTCCCAATAGACAGCTATACGCTGGCTTAATATCCATGAAATAAAACACGGCATCGAAAACTTCCGGACCGACCTGAATCGGGAGATTCAATTCCCCAAACACGGACCTTCTGGTCCCATCAAAAGCTCGAACCACCAAGTCACTTGGGGTGCACATTATCCCTCGGGTATCTAGCTTCATTAAAGCCTTCTTGGATAACACATTTAGTGATGACCCAATGTCTACCAGCCCGTGTGACAACACAGGCCCTCTACATTCAATGGATATATGCAGCGCCAGATTATGATTCCTTCCTTTGGGCGTCAAATCAAGATCAGTAAAACCCAACCTGTTACCAGCATTAACGTGTGCCACTACTCCTTCGAGTTGATTCACAGATATCTCCTGTGGCACGTATGTTGTATTCAATATTCTTAAGAGAGCATTTCTATGTGCATCAGAACACAACAACAATGACATAATGGAGATCTTTGATGACGTTTGCTGTAAGTGATCTACGATCTTGTAGTCACTCTTCCTGATCAGCCGCATAAACTCTTCTGCTTCCTTCAACAAGGACTCTTTCTCACCAGCCTGAGAACCCTCTTCGACCACCGCTTTTCCTTTACCCTTATCAGATTTCTCAGCACTCACTTTAGAAGGTGAAAATACTCTTCTGCTTCGGGTTATCCCACCAGCACCTACCAGATTGTCAACAGAATCCAACGGTGAACCTTTCAGTTCCTGCTTCTGACCATTACAATAGACCTCGGCCCCGTAATTCCACGGAATAGCCTTAGTACTCTCGTAGGGTATGGGTCCAGCTTTGGTAATTATGATAGTGGGCGGCCTTGGAGGCGCAAAAATAGTGATTGTCTTGTAAGGAATCGAAATTGTCGCAACTTCATTCTTCTCTTTATCAACTATTTCCTCATCTTGCTTTTCTGACACTATCAAATTATAGAATACCATCATTCATCAGTTTCTGAACATGACCCTTCAACTTCTCGCATCCCTCAAGACGGATCAAACACTATGCACAAGCTCTATCACAGCCCGGAAATACCCCTCCACTCAGTAGTTTGTCTTTTACGAAACTCAACGGAGTCTTCAAATCTTCAACATCAACTACCAAATTCAAACCCTCATCCTCAATAATGGCATTAACCCCAGCTGCCCCATGATTAGGCATGGGATTCTGCACGACATTGGGCGCGTCGTGAGAAAAGTTGATGGCTTTGCTGTCTATAAGGTCTTGCACCTTATGCTTGAACGCTTTACAATTGTCAATATTATGCCCGGGAGCATTGGAATGAAAATCACATCTAGCATTAGCATCATATCTGGGTGGTGGCACACCAGTCAAAGGAGCTAGAGTCCTTTTCTGAATCAATTGTAATTGAAACAAGTGTTGAAGCAACTACGAGTATGGCATCGACGATGCATCAAACTGCCTGTTTACTGCTCTGCCCCAATCCTGAAATCTGCGAGGAGTATAATTTTGTTGCTGCTGATGTGGTTATTGTGGCACTGCAGGAATCGTAATGCTAGCAACCTAAGGTTGCTGTTGACGGTACTGCTGTCCTCTACCCTTATTTCTATTTCGGGAACCCGAGACTGCATCGATTTCCCCCTCTCTTCTTTTATTGCCAAAACTTTTCTTAACTCCTCCAGCTGAGGATCCTTCACCGGCTTGAATTTTACCTAATTTGATTCTGCTCTCAACTCTTTCTCTGTAATGATTAGATCTGAAAAACTTCCCGATATGTTGCCAATTAGCTTCTCGTAATACACCCCGGTAGTGTGGCAACGAACATGTCTATCAACTCCCTCTCCACCATAGGAGGTTGCACTCTGGTTGCCAATTCACGCCATCTCTGGGCGTACTCTTTGAAGCATTCATTATTCCTCTGAGATAGGTTCTATAATTGGACCCTGTCTGGTGTTAGATCACTGTTGTACTGGTAATGCTTAACAAACACCTCAGCCAAATCCCTCCAGCTTCGGATGTTAACTGGCTCTAGCCCCATATACCATTCCAAAGACGGACCAGAAAGACTGTCCTGGAAAAAGTGCATAAGCAGCTTCTCATCGTCAGAATAGGCGAACATCTTGCGGTAGTAAGAATGAAGATGAACCCTCGGACAGGTTGTACCCTTATACTTATCAAAGTATGAGACTTTGAACTTCAGAGTGTCGCTACTGCGAAAAAAGAGGGCCGACAATAACTAACAGAGTCACCACCTATCATTATTTATCCCAAAGAAGGGAAAGGAAACGATCGGAAAAAACCTAACGAAAACGGGAAAAGACGAGGTCATCGCAACCAAGTCCTAGGTTCGGGAGTCGGTTACGCAAGGGGAAGGTATGAGCACCCCTCACGTCTGTCGTACTCGACGGGATCCACGCATGTGTTGTCTAGCTAAAAGGGTGTGTAAACTACCTACGCTAAAGGCTTATGGACAAAAGAAAAAAAGAAAAGAGAACTGACTCGGCAGAGCATCGCCGCTCTGTGCCTACGTACTCCCTCGTGCAATGGGAAAGTCAGAGTCAACGTAGTTCTCTTAACTACAGCCAAAGAAGAGGGGAAGGTTGCTCGCCAAGACATCGCGTCTTGTGCCTACGTACTTTCATTTGGTACAAAATATCAGAGCAAACGTAGTTCAGGCTTACGAGAACACAGGTTGTTCAAAAGTTTTACCCGAGTAGGGTTAACAGACAGTTCTAGCAGTTGGTGTATGCAGCTCGACCTTTGGAGACTTAGGCGTTACCGTTTGCGATAGGACTGAAAGTTAACAACACTTTTGTTTATGAAAAGAATTTCCTTGATTAAGACACCAAAGGGTGAAAAAGAGTTTGAATTTTTTGTGTTTTTTAAGGAAGAAGTGTTTTGAATTTGGTTTGTGACTCATGCTACACTAGAGACTATGATCTAGGAGCGAATGCTTCGTATATCGTCCGAAGGACATACACTAACATTCTAGATAATTGAGAGGCAACCACCCAATCATCATTTCCCAAATGGCTTAAGGCTCGTAGCGTGCAACAATGGTCAAGCTTTATTAAGTGGATTGAAGTTGTTTGAAGATGAGAAGAGAAAGAGGACGAACTAAGGGGGACTAGACCAAACCCTAAAAGTTGTCATGCAAGATGCACCTAAAATTGAGTTTGAAAGGGAACTACCTAATGTTATCATACATGGTTAGAACCCTAATGTCTATCATAACCTCTCTTAAACAAGAGAGGTTAGAAATCCTAAGGGAAGGAAGACAAAAGAAAAAGAAACAATAAGAAAAAACAATGCAAATGTAGGATGCAAACATAAATGCAACAAGGAAATATGTGTGGGACTGGAACCTCCATAAGCTCATCTCAACCTCAAGCCATGGTATGAATAAACACAAGAGAAGAGGAGAAGAAGATGCATAGAAAACAAGTAACAAAAACAATGAGAAAAAGTCCTCATGGATTCATTACTTTAGGCAAGCTTCAGGTTCCTCCTGAGGAGGAACCAAGCAACCTTAAGTAGTATTCCAAGGTCATAGGACAGAATGGGGATGAGAAGAAGATATTTCAAAAGCCAAAGCACAACATCATAAACAAATGCCAACAATAACATCAAAGAATGCAAGTAAACATCACTTATGGAAACACAATATGCAAACATGAAAGTATGAGATCAAATGAACAACTTATGCATATGATAAAGACCCATGAATTATCACACAAGACCTATAACAAGCCCCTAACATGAAACAATCAGAATTAGGTTCATCAATAATCCACAACCAAGCTTTTGGAAGCAAAACAAAACAAGTACACCAGCAAAGATGCACAAACATGAAGTAACTTGAAAAATATATGAAAAATATGAAAATGCATCTAAAAATACCAAATAAAATGTCATAGGACCCCCAAGGTATTAGGAACCATGGGTCAAAAGGGAAGATTGAAAATCAAAAGGGAAGTGCCCCAACAGAAGGCAAACACCAAGAGTGTCCCAAAATAAGGCAGAAATGGAGAGGGAACAAAAACAATTCAAACCACATGGAAACACACTTAAAAAATCATGGAAAAATTATTTGGAGATTAATCAACATGTTAACACAATGCTCAAAAAAAATTAGAAGTTTAATCCATACCATGAGCAAGAAATAAAATCAACAAGTCAGCACACATTTTTCACATCATTAAATGACTATTTAAAAGGAAAATATGAAAATAAATGGAAAATGCATCAAAAAACGAAATTAACAAAGCACAAAATTAAAAGACATGTTAAAGTATGCTCATGATTTTTTTCAGAATTTTTAAACATTTTTTGGTATTTGTTTACGAATTTTTAAAGTGAAAACAAATAAAAGAAATAAATATAGAAAACAAAAATGCAGAAAAAAGCACAACCACCAGATTTGTATACTAGTCAACAGATCCAAGGCACCCAAATGTTCCACCTCAATTAAAGAATATGGGTATTAATTGTGTGCAAGCAAGTGAAAAGAGGAACACATAGGTCTTATTTCAAACCACATGATCAGAAAATCCATGAACGGACGAACGGGACAGCGCCACGTCACCTTCGTCTTCAACCTTTGGACTCCGGCCAAACCAGTCCGCCAGAAAAGTCGCCGGCCACCGCCATGCCCACCGCCGGCTGCCGTGATTCATCTTCCATACATGAGCTTCATCAAAACTCAACCGTTTCTTACAAATTTTAGATGAAAATTCATCTACTCTCCGAGAGGAACATGAATCCAACCTCTAATTTCACTAATTCTCAACAACCACTCCATAAATCAAACAACAAGCAAACATGCCAAAAAATAAAGTTCACCAAAACTTAAATTAAAAGGTCCAAACATCATCTACATGCTACAAGGAGTAAGAATCCATGAAAATTAGAGCAAAACACCATGAAAAAACATCAAAAAGAAACAACACAACTTTGAGCTCGAAAAAAGAAATGTCATAAACACAAACAATAATGATCCAGAAATGATCTATGTATCACAAAGGTTCAAATGCAATGAAAATGGTGAAAAATCATGGAGTATTAAGAGTGTAAAGTTGAAATAAAGTTTACCTAGTGGAGAGCCTCCACTGGGCCTTGAAATGGTGATGAAGCTTAACGAAAAACGTCCAGAATCACTCCATGAACTTCAAGTGAGGTGTTTGCAAGCTTGATTTGCTCTGAAAATGGTTGAATCTAAGAATTGGATTTTGAGTTTTTCACCACTTTTTTGAAAACGAAAATGGTTATTCATGCAGCAAAATGACCTAGCTCTGCCTCAAAATTCATCTAGAATACTTATATGATGGAATTGTGATCAAATGGGGCCTTAATTCATACAAAACAGCCCACTTCCAATTTTCACATTTCAACACTTTTTGAAAATACCATGCACGTTTTTACCACTACACCACTTGATTTTTTGATCCAAATCCATTACAAATCAGTTGTGTAGATTAAAGGAATGAGATTTGAGGTTTAATTTTGATCCTATGGTTGATTTTCATTTTGTTACTTCAAGAGGAAGAAACCATGAAAATAGCCCATTTTGAGACTTCAAAATTCCAATGTGAGTATGGCAATGTCTTTGAATTGTTATTTGCAATCAAAAAATGCACAAACTTGCCTTGAAAAAGTTTAAAATCCAATAATTCTCAAATTCTCAATTTAAGCCTCCTTTATGAAAAATTCAAACCCCAAATTCTCAATCCAAGCTCCCACCATGACAAGAGATGGTTTGGTAGTGCAAAAGGCCCCATTTGAAGCAAGATTCATGTTGAAAAGATTTCCATTTGAAGTGCGCAAGTTGGTGAAATGGACCTGTAATCTTACTTTCCCAAAATACCCCTGACTTGTAAACCTCATAACTTGAGTTCTACAAATCAGATGAAAGACTTTTAATACAATTTGGACAGCTAAGATCAAGACCTACAACTTTCATGTTAGCCAAAAGTTGAGGAGAAACACCCTTATAGGTGAAAACTGGCTTGGAAGTTGGTTGACTTTTGTTGACCAAACTCACATACCTCAAATGACCTGTAACTTGTCCGGATCATAACTTGAGTTCTATAAATCTAATCGAGGACTTCTAGTACTCAAATTAAAGCTAAGAACATGCTATACAAGTTCCATGTTGTCCAAAAATTGAGATGAGACTTTTATCTTGAGGTAGGTGGTCTTGAAGTCAGGCACTAAATAGGGGATTTTACCCTGAGAACCCTAATTTAGTAACTTCTCAAACACTTAACCCTTGATGAATTGAGCTTGAAATGATGTCTCATATGTTTTAACATAACATCCCATAACCATAGAGACTTTGAATTGAGTTTTAATCTCCTTCAATTGCACAGTTAACTAAGGATTTGTCAGATGAAAACCTTAACTGCCATACTTTTAACTGTGGCTTGTTCCACTTCACACAACAACTTGAATAAGCTCCACAATGACCCTCAAGGCCCTCAATAAGCTTTCTTTACATCTCATACCCAAAATCATGGCTTCACAAACCTCTGATGATCTTGAAATGGCCTCCAAGCTAGGAGCTGACCTACATACATTCATCCTTTCTTTTACAAGACCAATGTCCATTCCTGCTGACTTGATTACCATCCAAACTTGAGTAGAACCCCTTGCTTAGGCTCAACCCTCTGAGTAGACTCCTCTTGCTATGCACATCCTCTTTGATCCCCTGTTCCATGAAAAATGTTATGCAATGCAAATGCTAGAACAAAATGAAATGAAATGAAACATAAACCAAGTTAAGAAAAGGTTGAGCAAATTTTGGGGTGCAATAGCTGCCCCTATTCAAACGAATTGGACCTGAATGAGTGAAAAGCGAACGGCTTTCACGCAATCAAGGTAAAAGACGGTTGAATACCAAAGAAACCGGAAATTTGCCAACCGCAGAAATAAACTACCACACCCTGATTGGGGAACAAATATCCAGAAAATTGAGCGCAAACAATTGCGAAAGCAACCGGCTGACTGATCATCTGATAAAGAACACTTGACATTTCTGCCAGTCATCTGTGTAATGCCACAAACATTTTACCCATGGACCGGATCAACATGCACTTAATCCTTTCCATGGTCCAAAACCAGATCAACATGCACTTGATCTATTCACATCGTCTAAAACCGGATCAACATGCACTTGATCCTTTCACATCGTCTAATGATAGACAGGAAGAAACATAATATATCCAAAGCTCGCATCGTCTAATGATAGATGAGAGGAAAAGAAATCCCGAAGGTTCACATCATCTAATGATAGACAGGAAGAAAAATAATATATCCAAAGCTCGCATCCTCTAATGATAGACGAGAGGAAAAGCAATCCCGAAGGTTCACATCGTCTAATGATAAACAGGAAGAAAAACAATCCCGAAGGTTCACATCGTCTAATGATAGACAGGAAGAAAAATAATCCCGAAGGTTCACATCGTCTAATGATAGACAGCAAGAAATACATATTCAAATCTCGCATCGTCTAATGATAGACGAGAGTAACAACAATCCGCGTCAATGAACATCAAAACTACCCATCAAATTTCATAATCCTTTCGTCCATAGGAATTGATGGAAAAATATCTTCAAATGAGCCACATCATCAATAAGAACTGACAGGAAGAAAACCACCTTCAAAGAGCCATTTCGTCAATAAGAATCAACAACTAGGAAATCCTAACATTCTTCAAAAGGCTCCGACATCAATAAGAATCGACAGCCAAGAAAAACCCCTCTTGAAATGTCATCTCAAACAACAAACAGAAAGAAAACCATATCTAAAAGATCGCCTTGAAACCTCATATCGTCTAAAGATAGACGGAGAGAAAACCTGTTGGAAAAACACATCGTCGATAGGAACTGACGGAAAGAAAATCTGCTCGGAGATATCACCATCAGAGGACTGATGGACCAAGGAACTCTGCTTAGGGATGGACAAAATCATAATCGACGAATGATCTGAAATCCGAATAAACCGATAAGCTGTCTGAACAAAGTTGCTGGGTAAATGCCCTTGCATTGATTGAAGAAGAGATTCAAGTTGCCACGGAAGGCTGACAGAAATTGGCTTATGCTTCGAATGCACATGCGTATGTTTGAATATGGCGTAATGCTCCATACAAAATGGAAATGCTACGCATTTGAGGATGAAATGCAAAGATGATGCAAATATGATAACTATATGCAAAGATGATGCAAATATGATAACTATATGGAAAGATGCAGATGCAGGCCCGGGCCGCCGGGGAAAGCTGGATACAACAGAACATTCCAGCAAAATAAATGTTGGGAAGGTGAAGCCAACTACGCTGGGGATAACCAGAAAGTGCCAAGTATGATTGGACTCTACTGGGAGTAGCTTACACGTGCCAATGATGATTGGACTTTTGCTGGGGAAGACAGGTGAAACCTGATGGTGATTGATTAACATGACTTCCTGACATTCTTCTTGCACTCAAAAGTTAGCTGAACCTGCTTGAACAACTCTTGAAGACATGGAGAGGAACAAATCCTACGCTTCCAAATCTGCCCCAGCTTGTGGGACCTCTGCGGGGATATTCCTCAAAAGGAAATCTGAAATCTCATGCCCTGATGGCTTGATATGCACTGCCTAAGCATCTTGGACCTCGGAGAGGTGCTTCACATTAATTGCCCCACGGGTAAGGAATAGCTTGGGCAGTCTTACAACGACTCTGCCCCTGATTGGCTGATCTATGGGGAAAGTGCTACTTGGCTGCGAGAGATTCGTCGGATCTCGACTTAACTGCTTCAGATTAATTGACTTCTGGATAGCTGACTCCCATGCTTTGATCATTTGATATAACTTGCCCCAGTTCGGTGGAGTATTCAAGCAATCTGCATTCTATCCTAATCAATCTTTCCACTATGGAAACTTTTTGCTGTCAAGCGCTTACTCGCAAGTAAAACAAGTTGTCCTGCATAAAAGATACATTAAATGCAACACATATGATAGTTTTCGAAATCCAATCTGTTCACTGGAAAAATTTGTGACATAAAGTGAATAAATCATTTATCAACATGTCAACATTAGTACAACACTATAAGAGGAATCCTTTTAAGAGTCAGTTTCGATGCAATCTTTACCGAAGTATGCTTTCGAAACAAACCTGCTTCAATTAGGACTTTTCCAGGTTGTAACTTGGTCAGGTTCACGGTTTACAAGGAAAGGATAAAGGCTCAAAGTTTATTTTAACCCACCCATTCTCCGTGATGTTCTCCGATCCTATATTCAGCTAATTCGATGCTAGAACTCACCTCTCAGAGGTTAAGGATAGGAGTGATGGTTCGGGAAACCACAAGTTTTTGGAAATGACAGTCACTCGCTTTTTCGTCTTTGGTACCTTAACCACACAACTTGCTTTTCATCATCATTTTTTATTTCCCTAACTTTTTCCTGGACTGGCTCTTTCGAGTTTCTTTTGATTTCAAGGTCCAGCGGGATGCCCTGATTTTTGCCTAAGTCGCTTTTCAAGATTCGACTTAGCGGGCTTTGTTTTCTCTTTTTTTCTTTCTTTTTCTTTTCGAACAAATCATGTGACACCGACTTGTCTTACTCTTTGGGGGAATAACGTGACTGTTTCACTCCTTATCGGCAAGGTTTTAACCACTGTGGTTCTTTAGGAACGACCTATACAGGTGTGATTTATCCTCGAACGGGAAAACTCCTATTGCAAATTGGATATTCGGTCAAATTAGCTGACACCTACCCGGCCCCAGGTTAAGATTTAGGGTTTTTCGTTTTTAGAAAGAAACTCCTACAACTAGACTCAAAGGGGTTGACAAGGGATTATCATCCTTATATCTCCGGTGTTTAGGGATTTGAAACAATGCATGTACATCATCAGCAGAGGTTTTATTTCAAAAGCATACTTTCAGAAGCTTGTGCGTCTTTAAACTTCGTCATCCTCCCCAGACTCCGCTTAAACAATCGTACAACATCTGTAAAAAGCAATTAGTTAACACGAATGGATTAAATTAAAACATGCATATTCATTTCATTAATATCAATCAACGGAAATAACAAGTTTTACACATGAGATTGCACTTTAAACAGGAAAGGGAATTACAAACATACAGAAATAATAGGATAAATGAAAATTGCCAGCTTCTGGGAACTAGGCTTTCACACTGATTAGTTGCCTGAGGGAGATGCGATCCTTAAAGTCTTCAAACTCAGTCAGATGAGCGATGTACGACCAATCTTCCTCCTAGAAAAGATATACACCTTCGGTCCATCAACTGTTGTACCTTAGCTTAAAAAGCCTCACAATCTTCAGTAGCATGCCCTATGGATCCTCCATGATATCCGCATTGGGCCCTAGGACCGTACCCGGGAGGGTAAGATTATGGCACCGGTTTGAGAGCTTTGGGCTCCACTAAAGAATTCCGAACTAGGTGCGGCAGCAGCTGACTATACAACATAAGCACCGGGCACAAAGGAGCACTCATTCTTTTCAAATTGTTGCTGTGAAGCCTATTCTGATTCTGGTACTGATAGCCTTGCTGCGAGGATGCAAAAGGTCGTGGATTCTGAACAGCAGAAACATTCGGCGACTGGGTCTGAACTCTTGAGGATTCCCCTTGTGCGAGCGCTTTCATCCTTAAACATGTTCCAGGAACAGAAAACAACTGTGGGCAAGGGGATTCTGACACCATTGATTGTAGGATATACTCTTGACTTACTGCAACTTTAGGAATGGGAGCCTCCATCCCTTTTCCATGATAGGGAATAACTTCACCTGATACTTTCATGCCGCTCGGCGTGAATTCAATTGTCTTCGCATCAATCAGGTCCTGAACCTTATGCTTAAAAACTTTACAGTTTGCAATATCGTGCCCCTGTCCCCCAGAGTGGAAATCACAATAAGCATTGATATCGAAGCCCGGTGGTGGTTGGCCGGTAAGCGGATCCAAAGTTCGAGGCTTTACCAACTGAAGTTGGAGCAAGAGCTGCACCAACTGAGCATAATCCATGGGGATCTGATCGAAGATTCTATCTTGCAATTTTGTCCTCTGACCATATCTTCTAATCCTGGGATTCTCCTGAGAGACATGGTGCATATGATGACACGGGAATTTCGGAATCTCCGATTGTGCAGCAGACTTCTGACACACGTCGCGCTCTGGGATAGGTTCCACAGACAGAAGTGGAACAAGCATCTTTGCTGCAGCCTCAGGCATTTGATCACCTTCTTTTCTGAGCATGTTCCTTATCACTTCCATGATTAAACCCACTTGAGTTTTCAATTGACGGTTCTCTTCTCTGAGCGCATTCTGATCCAAGCGCAACGCTTGTATGTCTGCAATGAACTGCCTCATCTGGCTCTTGACTTCTCTCAGCTCTGCTTGTACTTGCTCCATGACTTTGCTGGAAATCCTGTATCTAGTTGTATAACCTGCAACAAACTAGTGAGTACATGAAGTCAGATAGACAGCTCCGAGGTACCTGTCACACAAAAATAATATGCAAGATGCAAACAAGTATGCAACAAGGAAACTCCAGAATAGCACCTAGGCAACAAGGAACCCAAGATCCAAACAGGGATAACCACCACACATATATCACGTGGGAGTAACTGAATACAAATAGGGTGACCTCGACCAACAAGTCTGGCGATGGTCAGCATACAGTAATGAACAGAAGCTAGTCAAGTAAGCAAAGAAAACAGATGCGGCAGTCGGCACCAGAATCCTTCTAGCAACTTTCCTCATATTCAAGCGAGTCTTCAATTTGAAACTCTTCAGAACACAGACTCTCGGTGGACCCTTCCATAACAAGAACTGTGGTGCCCCCATGGTTGGATGAAGGGGAATCATTAATCTGAATAATACCCTGAGGTATGATGGAAAACTTGTTGGAGTCTAACAGAGTCTGAACTTGGCTCCTGAATACCTTACAATCGTCCGTGGAATGCCCCTGTGCCCCAACGTGGTACTCACAGCGAGCATTGAAATCGAAGCCTGGAGGGTATGGCGGGATCATTGGATTAGTCTCTTTTGGCACTATCAACCCACCTATGACCAAATCCGGCAACAATTGACTATACGACACCGGTAGCTGAGTAAATTGCCTTTTGGGTTTCCTTGGTCTTCGTCGAGCGTGCTGGCGCGGCTGACGACGGTAAGACCGTTGGCTTTGAACACTCGAAACGTCTGAAGACTGATCCTGAGACGCTGAAGATTCTGAAATAAGATCACTTACTTTCTCCCATTCTTCTTGAGAACTTACAACTAACTCATTCTCCTCAACTGAGATAAAGGGAATGTCTCTAATCTTCCCATTCTTGAGTCCACTCTCAACACGTTTACCCATTACCACTAAGTCAGAAAAGTTTGACATCCCGCCGCTGATCAACTTGTCAAAGTAATGGCCTTTCAGAGTATCCAAGAAGATGTCAACCAGTTCTCTATCCTGAAGTGGTGGTTGAACACGAGCAGCTAACTCTCTCCATCTCTGCACATACCCTTTAAAGGATTCATTCTCCGCCTGAGATAATTCCTGTAGCTGCATGCGACTAGGAGCCATATTGAGATTGTAGTCGTACTGCTTCACAAAGGCATTGGATAAACCTGACCATGATCGAACGCAACCACTCTCCAATTGCATATACCAACTCAACGATGCTCCACTCAGACTATCTTGGAAACAGTGAATCATAAGCTGATCATTGTGAGCTGTTGCACCCCAAAATTTGCTCAACCTTTTCTTGCTTGATTTGTGTTTCATTGCATTGCATTTCATTTGCATAGTTACATCATGTACATAGTTCAATCATTGGCATATCATAGCATAGCATGCCTCCAACAAGGGATCAAGGGTGTCTATCAAGATAAGAGCCTAGCAAGAGGTGTTATCCAAGATGAGAAGTCATCCAAGCCATCAAGAAGTGATTCGAAGTCTTGAGAAGTTTGAGTGCCTACATGTGGGTTTTGCTCCTATCTTGAGGAATATTGAGAATCATCAGTAGGATGTGAAACATGGAATGTGAATTTGAGGTGTGTATGGATCTCATGGGATGCCTAGAGGGCCATATTGAAGCTAAGACAAGTCATTGATTCAAGTACAAGATCCACAGTTGAGGTGTAGTCAACTAGGGTTTCATCTGGGTCAATCCTAGTTCAATTGAGTAATTGAAGAGCATCAAAGCCTACTTTGAAGTCATGGGATTCATGGATTGGTATGTTGATACATGTGTGGTGTTGTTCCAAGGTTAAGCAAAGAAGAATCAAGAATGTGGGAAGTTGCTAAATTAGGGTTACAGTGTAAAATCCCCTGTTTAGTGCCTAACTTCAAAGCCACATAAGTCAAAATACAAGTTTCAAATGGATCTTTGGCCAACATGAGACTTGTAGGGCATCTCAATACCTTTAATTTTAGTACTATAAGTCCTCAAGAGGATTTATAGAACTCAAGTTATGGGCCTTGCAAGTTACAGGTCATCAGAGGACACTGAAATTTAATTGTGAAAGTCACTTTACTTCCAAGCAACTTTTGCCCTTCAAGGAGGTTTCAAATGGATTATTGGCCAACATGATAGTTGTAGATCTTGATCTTATATTTACATAGAGTACTATAAGTCCTTGATAGGATTTGTAGAACTCAAGTTGTGATCTTTGCAAGCCAGGGGTATTTTGTGTATTGGTGATTATAGGTCATTTGTGATCATAGGTCCATAACTCCAACTTGCATGCTGCAAATGGAAAATTGTTCAACATGATACTTGTTCAAAATGGTGTTTTGAGTGCAACCAAGTGGTTATGAGAGCTTGGATTGGCTTGTAACAAGAAGTTGCTTGAAATGGCTTAAAAAGGAAGAAATTAAAGTGATTAAAAGGTAAAAATATGGAATTCTTTGTTTTATGGTCAAACAAGGTCATGTTGCATATCATTTTGATCAGGAATGACATTCTAAGAATGATGACATTACCACATTTTGGATTTGAGGCCAATTTCACATGGTTCCCTTTCATAACTTAAGATTGAAGCAACATTTGAATCACACATCCTTGGATCAAAAACAAAGGAGATACATATCCCATTCAATTCAAAATCTCATAAGATACTCAATTCAAGCAAAATCAGGCTGAGAACAGAGCAATTCACTAGCTGTGCATATGAGTTTTTCAAAGTGCATGAGAATTTCAATTTCTCCTTGTGGTTGTTACAGAAGTTTCTAGAGAGTTCTAACACTCTCTATATATGCATTGCAACTGGTTCAGAGGGTTTTTTGGGCAAGGATTGGAGAGAAACAAGAGAGAGCAACTGAAAATTTCTCAAGTGCATCAAGAATAGGATTTTGAGATAGAGATAGATTCAAGGCAAATTGCTTGTTTCAGAAGCTTGGGGAAGTGTTATTGAGTGATTCTGGAAGAAATTGGAGGTTGAATCGAGCAAAATCATCATCTGTTCATCTCTCAAAACCAGGTTTGCAACTTTCAATTTTTGCTCTAATTTATAGGTGATTTCTTAGGTTTTGATATGTGGTTAGGTTAGTATTGGTGCTAGGATGGATTTTGGTGCAAAATTGGAACGATTAGAGATACTTTAGGTCAGTGCAAGATTTATGTTGAGAGAGATAACTCCTGATTCTTGAGGTTTTAATGGTGGTTCGATAGTTAGAATTGATGACTAAAACATGTAGATGAGTTTAGGCTTATTAATTGCAAGATTTGAGATGTTCAAGACTTGGTGATTTTTCTGAACTTTCAATCGTGTTTTAAGTTGGAGTGAGAATCAATAATTTTGGAGGTCATAATTGGACTCAGGGTGAAAAACGAGTGGGATAGGGTATTTAGTTGGCTTGCTTGATACACTCTTGGATACGCCTTACCGGAGACGACGGTGGCGCAAAGCTCGGGCCACCGTCTGAGCATTCCCTCCCATTTTCAAACATTTGGAGAAGATGAAGTATTAACCATAGGATCATGTTTTGACTTTGACTGAAACCTAGAACCAATGGCCACGATATCGTTTTGAAAGCTGAAGAGAGTTTGAGTTTCACCAAAACTCTGCGTTTCATTAAACTGAATTGGATGGGCTGAATCATTTTCTTGCTAACCACACCCTCTAGTCAGGCCCAAGGTTGAATTGAACAGAAATAAGTTGCTATTCAACACAGGGATTTTCCCATTTCCATTTCTTTTTATGAGTTGTTTTAGTTTCATTTGGGCTTGGTTACCAGATTTCTACGCGCACCCCCCTGCTGGGCCCAGTTGGATTTACAACTGAATATAATTGCCATTCAGCACGCGCTTCTTTCTATTTTCATTATATTTCTTTTATTTTTGTCATTTTCATATAGTTTAGGATTAAAATCATAACAAATAGGAAAATTAACATTTTTAATCTAGATTTTTTCCCCTGACTCTTGAAAGAGTCTAGAATTTAATAGGTTTGAAAAATTCATAATTCATGCATTTTATATTTTAATTACATATTTTGCATTTTTATTGCTTTTATTTTGAATATGGTTGATACATGATCTTGCTGATTTTAGTATGGATGATTGGTGTGGATTTTGGAGTGGTTCTTTTTGGACTAGATAGCTTAGATATGCATGTACCCCTAGTAATTTTATCATATTTTTGTGAGATGATTTTAGGTTGTTTTGAACATTGAACTTTAGGTGGCTTAGAATTAGGGTTTTAAGATAGTACCCTTAGGTTTATGGCATAGTTTTAGGATTTAATGAATGGTTAACCCCCTGGTTTTTGTATGGAGTAATTCTTAAGAGGTTTAGGAACCCTTAGAATTTTTTGTAGGATTTTACAATCATTTTTGGTATTTGAATTAGATTTAGTTTTAGGACTAACATTTAGGAGTTTCTAACACACTAACTTGACTAGTTTAATTCAATAGTTCCCCTTAGATTAGGGTGGTGGTGCTCTTGTGCTTGGATGAACATGAAGACCAGTTGGAGATGCTCTGGAGAGCTTGAAGGAGCTTGGAGATGAAGCCTTGTCCTCTTGTGGTTGCTTGTCAGGAGCTTAGGGTAACTAGGGTTTTAGGAAGAGCATTAGACTAGTTTTGTTCCCTTCTTCAAACATGGAGTATATTGTTCATCTCTATTCAATCCAATGACATAAAGTCCTCTTAAAGGAGTCACATCTCTCCTTTGGAGGGATGAGTGGCATGCTTCAAGAGTAGAACTTTGAGGATGCCTTCCTATTACAGTGTCAAGATCTTAATGGCTTCCCTTGGTTGTCATTGAGTTTCTTAACACTTCAACTTGATCTTGTTGAATGATTCTCCCTTGGAGGTGCTTTTTGAAGTTTGGCAAAGAGAAAGTTTAGTGCTTGTTGAATCTTGTTGAAAGTAGGGTTTGTGCTTGTTGAAGCTAGGAGTGTTGCTTGTTGAAGCTGGTTGCTTGTTGAAGCTAGGGTTTTGCTGCTTGTTGAAGATGAAGTTAGGAGCTTGTTGAAGCTGTTTACTTGTTGAAGAAGCTTGTTGAAGTCTGTTGCTTGTTGAAGCTGGGAGCTTGTTGAAGCCTGTTGCTTGTTGAAGCTAGGAGCTTGTTGAATCTGTTTACTGGTTGAAGGTTGAAGCTTGTTGAAGCTTGGTGCTTGTTGAAGATTGAAAGTTTGCAGTCAACTAGGGTTTCATCTGGTTCAATCCTAGTTCAATTGAGTAATTGAAGAGCATCAAAGCCTACTTTGAAGTCATGGGATTCATGGATTGGTATGTTGATACATGTGTGGTGTTTTGCCAAGGTTAAGCAAAGAAGAATCAAGAATGTGGGAAGTTGCTAAATTAGGGTTTCAGTGTAAAATCCCCTGTTTAGTGCCTAACTTCAAAGCCACATAAGTCAAAATACAAGAATCAAATGGATCTTTGGCCAACATGAGACTTGTAGGGAATATCAATACCTTTAATTTGAGTACTAGAAGTCCTCAAGGGGATTTATAGAACTCAAGTTATGGTCCTTTCAAGTTACAGGTCATCAGAGGACACTGAAATGTATCTGTGAAAGTCACTTGACTTCCAAGCAACTTTTTCCCTTCAAGGATGTTTCAAATGGATTCTTGGCCAACATGAGAGTTGTAGATATTGATCTTAGCTTTCCATAAAGTACTAGAAGTCCTTGATAGGATTTGTAGAACTCAAGTTATGATCTTTGCAAGCCAGGGGTATTTTGGGTATTGGTGATTATAGGTCATTTGTGATCATAGGTCCATAACTCCAACTTGCAAGCTGATATGGAAAATTGTTCAACATGAAACTTGTTCAAAATGGTGTTTTGAGTGAAACCAAGTGGTTATGAGAGCTTGGATTGGCTTGTAACAAGAAGTTGCTTGAAATGGCTTAAAAAGGAAGAAATTAAAGTGATTACAAGGCAAAAAAAATGGAATTCTTTGTTTTATGGTCAAACAAGGTCATGTTGCATATCATTTTGATCAGGAATGACATTCTAAGAATGATTACATTACCAATTTTTGGATTTGAGGCCAATTTCACATGGTTCCCTTTGATAACTTAAGATTGAAGCAACATTTGAATCACACATCTTTGGATCAAAAACAAGGGAGATACACATCCCATTCAATTCAAAATCTCATGAGATACTCAATTCAAGCAAAATCAGGATGAGAACAGAGCAATTCACTAGCTGTGCATATGAGTTTTTCAAAGTGCATGAGAATTTCAATTTCTCCTTGTGGTTGTTACAGAAGTTTCTAGAGAGTTCTAACACTCTCTATATATGCATTGCAACTGGTTCAGAGGGTTTTTTGGGCAAGGATTAGAGAGAAACAAGAGAGAGAAACTGAAAATTTCTCAAGTGCATCAAGAATGAGATTTTGAGATAGAGGTAGATTCAGGGCAAATTGCTTGTTTCAGAAGCTTAAGGAAGTGTTATTGAGTGATTCTGGAAGAAATTGGAGGTTGAATCGAGCAAAATCATCATCTGTTCATCTCTCAAAACCAGGTTTGCAACTTTTAATTTTTGCTCTAATTTATAGGTGATTGCTTAGGTTTTGATATGTGGTTAGGTTAGTATTGGTGCTAGGATGGATTTTGGTGCAAAATTGGAACGATTAGAGATACTTTAGGTCAGTGCAAGATTTATGTTGAGAGAGATAACTCCTGATTCTTGAGGTTTTAATGGTGGTTAGATAGTTAGAATTGATGACTGAAACATGTAGATGAGTTTAGGCTTATTAATTGCAAGATTTGAGATGTTCAAGACTTGGTGATTTTTCTGAACTTTCAATCGTGTTTTAAGTTGGAGTGAGAATCAATAATTTTGGAGGTCATAATTGGACTCAGGGTGAAAAAACGAGTGGGATAGGGTATTTAGTTGGCTTGCCTGATACACTTTTGGATATGCCTAACCGGAGACGACGGTGGCGCAAAGCTCAGGCCACCGTCTGAGCATTCCCTCCCATTTTCAAACATTTGGAGAAGATGAAGTATTAACCATAGGATCATGTTTTGACTTTGACTGAAACCTAGAACCAATGACCACGATTTCGTTTCAAAAGCTGAAGAGAGTTTGAGTTTCATCAAAACTCTGCGTTTCATTAAACTGAATTGGATGGGCTGAATCATTTTCTTGCTAACCACACCCTCTAGTCAGGCCCAAGGTTGAATTGAACTGAAATAAGTTGCTATTCAACACAGGGATTTACCCATTTCCATTTCTGTTTCTGAGTTGTTTTAGTTTCGTTTGGGCTTGGTTACCAGATTTCTACGCGCACCCCCCTGCTGGGCCCAATTGGATTTACAACTGAATATAATTGCTATTCAGCACGCGCTTCTTTCTATTTTCATTATATTTCTTTTATTTTTGTCATTTTCATATAGTTTAGGATTAAAATCATAACAAATAGGAAAATTAACATTTTTAATCTAGATTTTTTCCCCTGACTCTTGAAAGTGTCTAGAATTTAATAGGTTTGAAAAATTCATAATTCATGCATTTTATATTTTAATTACATATTTTTCATTTTTATTGCTTTTATTTTGAATATGGTTGATACATGATCTTGCTGATTTTAGTATGGATGATTGGTGTGGATTTTTGGAGTGTTTCTTTTTGGACTAGATAGCTTAGATATGCATGTACCCCTAGTAATTTTATCATATTTTTGTGATATGATTTTAGGTTGTTTTGAACATTGAACTTTAGGTGGTTTAGAATTAGGGTTTTAAGATAGTACCCTTAGGTTTAGGGCATAGTTTTAGGATTTAATGAATGGTTAACCCCCTGGTTTTTGTATGGGGTGATTCTTAAGAGGTTTAGGAACCCTTAGAATTTTTTGTAGGATTTTACAATCATTTTTGGTATTTGAATTAGATTTAGTTTTAGGACTAACATTTAGGAGTTTCTAACACACTAACTTGACTAGTTTAATTCAATAGTTCCCCTTAGATTAGGGTGGTGGTGCTCTTGTGCTTGGATGAACATGAAGACCAGTTGGAGATGCTTTGGAGAGCTTGAAGGAGCTTGGAGATGAAGCCTTGTCCTCTTGTGGTTGCTTGTCAGGAGCTTAGGGTAACTAGGGTTTTAGGAAGAGCATTAGACTAGTTTTGTTCCCTTCTTCAAACATGGAGTATATTGTTCATCTCTATTCAATCCAATGACATAAAGTCCTCTTAAAGGAGTCACATCTCTCCTTTGGAGGGATGAGTGGCATGCTTCAAGAGTAGAACTTTGAGGATGCCTTCCTATTACAGTGTCAAGATCTTAATGGCTTCCCTTGGTTGTCATTGAGTTTCTTAACACTTCAACTTGATCTTGTTGAATGATTCTCCCTTGGAGGTGCTTTTTGAAGTTTGGCAAAGAGAGAGTTTAGTGCTTGTTGAAGCTTGTTGAAAGTAGGGTTTGTGCTTGTTGAAGCTAGGAGTGTTGCTTGTTGAAGCTGGTTGCTTGTTGAAGCTAGGGTTTTGCTGCTTGTTGAAGATGAAGTTAGGAGCTTGTTGAAGCTGTTTACTTGTTGAAGAAGCTTGTTGAAGTCTGTTGCTTGTTGAAGCTGGGAGCTTGTTGAAGGCTGTTGCTTGTTGAAGCTAGGAGCTTGTTGAATCTGTTTACTGGTTGAAGTTTGCTGGTTTAAGCTGGTTTACTGGTTGAAGGTTGAAGCTTGTTGAAGCTTGGTGCTTGTTGAAGATTGAAAGTTTGCAGTCAACTAGGGTTTCATCTGGGTCAATCCTAGTTCAATTGAGTAATTGAAGAGCATCAAAGCCTACTTTGAAGTCATAGGATTCATGTATTGGTATGTTGATACATGTGTGGTGTTTTTCCAAGGTTAAGCAAAGAAGAATCAAGAATGTGGGAAGTTGCTAAATTAGGGTTTCAGTGTAAAATCCCCTGTTTAGTGCCTAACTTCAAAGCCACATAAGTCAAAATACAAGTTTCAAATGGATCTTTGGCCAACATGAGACTTGTAGGGAATCTCGATACCTTTAATTTGAGTAATAGAAGTCCTCAAGGGGATTTATAGAACTCAAGTTATGGTCCTTGCAAGTTACAGGTCATTAGAGGACACTGAAATTTATCTGTGAAAGTCACTTGACTTCCAAGCAACGTTTTCCCTTCAAGGAGGTTTCAAATAGATTCTTGGCCAACATGATATTTGTAGATATTGATCTCAGCTTTCCATAGAGTACTATAAGTCCTTGATAGGATTTGTAGAACTCAAGTTGTGATCTTTGCAAGCCAGGGGTATTTTGGGTATTGGTGATTATAGGTCATTTGTGATCATAGGTCCATAACTCCAACTTGCAAGCTGCAAATGGAAAATTGTTCAACATGAAACTTGTTCAAAATGGTGTTTTGAGTGCAACCAAGTAGTTATGAGATCTTGGATTGGCTTGTAACAAGAAGTTGCTTGAAATGGCTTAAAAAGGAAGAAATTAAAGTGATTAAAAGGCAAAAAAAATGGAATTCTTTGTTTTATGGTCAAACAAGGTCATGTTACATATCATTTTGATCAGGAATGACATTCTAAGAATGATGACATTACCACATTTTGGATTTGAGGCCAATTTCACATGGTTCCCTTTGATAACTTAAGATTGAAGCAACATTTGAATCACACATCCTTGGATCAAAAACAAGGGAGATACACATCCCATTAAATTCAAAATCTCATGAGATACTCAATTCAAGCAAAATCGGGCTGAGAACAGAGCAATTCACTAGCTGTGCATATGAGTTTTTCAAAGTGCATGAGAATTTCAATTTCTCCTTGTGGTTGTTACAGAAGTTTCTAGAGAGTTCTAACACTCTCTATATATGCATTGCAACTGGTTCAGAGGGTTTTTTGGGCAAGGATTGGAGAGAAACAAGAGAGAGCAACTGAAAATTTCTCAAGTGCATCAAGAATAGGATTTTGAGATAGAGGTAGATTCAGGGCAAATTGCTTTTTTCAGAAGCTTGGGGAAGTGTTATTGAGTGATTCTGGAAGAAATTGGAGGTTGAATCAAGCAAAATCATCATTCCTCATCTCTCAAAACCAGGTTTGCAACTTTCAATTTTTACTCTAATTTATAGGTGATTGCTTAGGTTTTGATATGTGGTTAGGTTAGTATTGGTGCTAGGATGGATTTTGGTGCAAAATTGGAACGATTAGAGATACTTTAGGTCAGTGCAAGATTTCTGTTGAGAGAGATAACTCCTGATTCTTGAGGTTTTAATGGTGGTTAGATAGTTAGAATTGATGACTGAAACATGTAGATGAGTTTAGGCTTATTAATTGCAAGATTTGAGATGTTCAAGACTTGGTGATTTTTCTGAACTTTCAATCGTGTTTTAAGTTGGAGTGAGAATCAATAATTTTGGAGGTCATAATTGGACTCAGGGTGAAAAAACGAGTGGGATAGGGTATTTAGTTGGCTTGCTTGATACACTTTTGGATATGCCTAACCGGAGACGACGGTGGCGCAAAGCTCAGGCCACCGTCTGAGCATTCCCTCCCATTTTCAAACATTTGGAGAAGATGAAGTATTAACTATAGGATCATGTTTTGACTTTGACTGAAACCTAGAACCAATGGCCATGATTTTGTTTCAAAAGCTGAAGAGAGTTTGAGTTTCATCAAAACTCTGCGTTTCATTAAACTGAATTGGATGGGCTGAATCATTTTAGGTTGTTTTGAACATTGAACTTTAGGTGGTTTAGAATTAGGGTTTTAAGATAGTACCCTTAGGTTTAGGGCATAGTTTTAGGATTTAATGAATGGTTAACCCCCTGGTTTTTGTATGGAGTGATTCTTAAGAGGTTTAGGAACCCTTAGAATTTTTTGTAGGATTTTACAATCATTTTTTGTATTTGAATTAGATTTAGTTTTAGGACTAACATTTAGGAGTTTCTAACACACTAACTTGTCTAGTTTAATTCAATAGTTCCCCTTAGATTAGGGTGGTGGTGCTCTTGTGCTTGGATGAACATGAAGACCAGTTGGAGATGCTTTGGAGAGCTTGAAGGAGCTTAGAGATGAAGCCTTGTCCTCTTGTGGTTGCTTGTCAGGAGCTTAGGGTAACTAGGGTTTTAGGAAGAGCATTAGACTAGTTTTGTTCCCTTCTTCAAACATGGAGTATATTGTTCATCTCCATTCAATCCAATGACATAAAGTCCTCTTAAAGAAGTAACATCTCTCCTTTAGAGGGATGAGTGGCATGCTTCAAGAGTAGAACTTTGAGGATGCCTTCCTATTACAGTGTCAAGATCTTAATGGCTTCCCTTGGTTGTCATTGAGTTTCTTAACACTTCAACTTGATCTTGTTGAATGATTCTCCCTTGGAGGTGCTTGTTGAAGTTTGGCAAAGAGAAATTTAGTGCTTGTTGAAGCTTGTTGAAAGTAGGGTTTGTGCTTGTTGAAGCTAGAAGCTTGTTGAAGCTAGGAGTGTTGCTTGTTGAAGCTGGTTGCTTGTTGAAGCTAGGGTTTTGCTGCTTGTTGAATATGAAGTTAGGAGCTTGTTGAAGCTGTTTACATGTTGAAGAAGCTTGTTGAAGTCTGTTGCTTGTTGAAGCTTGTTGCTTGTTGAAGCTAGGAGCTTGTTGAAGCTGTTTACTGGTTGAAGTTTGCTGGTTTAAGCTGGGTTACTGGTTGAAGGTTGAAGCTTGTTAAAGCTTGGTGCTTGTTGAAGATTGAAAGTTTGTTGAAGCTTGAGGATGGGAGTTATTCATGGAGAAGAAGGTTGTTGCTGTCAACTTTTGCTGTTTAATCAACTGTTGCTGTCAGAGCTACTGCTTGTGCTGTTTGTTGTAGGAGTTTGGTGTTGCTGCTTGGGCTGCCTCCTCTACTTTGGGTTTTGTTTTCTGTATTGTTTGTTGGCTTGTGTAGCTTGCCCCCTAGGCTTGAAGTGAATGTTGATTCACTTTGCCTGTTGTTTTCCCAGGTTCGAGGTTGAGCGGGACTCCTTTGCCTCGCTTGTATTGCTGCATTGCATGCATTTTACTGTATTTGCTTGCTTTCTTTTCTGTTTATCCCCTAGGATCTCTGATTTCCTCTGTGCAGGAGGGAATTATGACAGACATTAGGATTCTTATCCATGCATGACAACATTAGGTTAGTTTTTATTCCCTTTTCAACCCTAGGTTTTTAGAGCTTCTTTCTCTTCTTATCTCAAAACGATTCAAAAATACAGTAATAAGGTTAATCGAGGTCGTGCGTTACGAGCCTTAAGCTATTTGAGAAAGGGTTGCTGGAGAGATTATTTCCAGTAGTCTGGCTGCTTATTGTGGTACCCTTTGGGTGACACGCGACGTAGTCACTCTCAAATCATAGTCTCTAGTGCGTCAGAGATTGCAAACAAACTAAAAAACACTTCTTTTGTAAAAGATTCAAAACAAACATCAAAGTGTCGTTTTTGTCCGCTTGGACTCTTAATCAAGAAAAACCCTTTCATAAGATAATAAAAACAGTCAGACAAGCTTGTATCTTCCGTAGCCCGAACTACGTTTGCTCTGATCTTTCATGCTGTATGAAAGTACGTAGGCATAGGATGTCGTATCCTAGCGAGCAACCTTCCCACCTTCATCCGTAGGTAGGCGAACTACGTTGACTCTGATTTCTCGTTCCAGACGGGAATACGTAGGTATAAAGTGCGATACTTTGCCGAGTCATTTTCTTTTCTTTTTAACCCAGACCTATAGAGTAGATAGAATAACAATCCGTACCAGAAAACAAGCATGGATCCCGTCGAGTACGGCAGACGTGAGGGGTGCTAATACCTTCCCCTTGCGTAATCGACTCCCGAATCCAGGAATTTGGTTGCGACGACCATTCCTTTCCCGTTTTGCGTTAGGTTTACCCTGAGCGTTACCTTTCCCTCATGTGGGATACATAATGCACGGTGGCGACTCTTCTGTCATAGCCGGCGCCGATTTTCGCAGTAGCGACAGCTGGCGACTCTGCTGGGGACTCCAACGGTTCCCTACGCGAGTTAATCCTAGCGCTTGTTTTCCCGTCGTGGGTTTTGTATGGATTTACTCTTCTGTATTTACTTTCAGCATTATATTATTATTGTTATGTTGGGTAGGGGTTCAGATTGAGAGATAAGTCGGACCTGGGCTTGAGTGCACCTAGAATTAGTTGTGGAAAGTAGTGGGCGCGTGCATGCTTTGCATGTACTAGTGTCCCGCAAAATCCACGCTCGGACGAGGTTCTTCTGGTTGACTTCTTTTTCAACCCTTTGGGTTAAGGGGGTTGTTGGTTAGTTGGATTGTCGACTCCAGGGACCGATCAATTGGAAGTTGGCTAAGTGAGGCCTCTTCAGGACATGATGATGCCACACCTTTTGGGTATCGTATCATCAGTCTTGAAAGTCTGTGATGCCAACGACCGCATAGGCTGCCGTACCTTGTGTCAGTTGATAGGACACCTACCTGTGAGAGGGATTGGGGCATGCAGGAAACTTGACTTCCAGACTACCCGGTTTTCTTAATATTGGATCGGTATGTGTGGTTACTTGGGGTTCTTCATCAGGACAGTGTTATAGGTCTGTTGAGACCAGGTTGGAGCTTTGGTATAGGTCTGTTGAGACCAAGCTGGAGCGTTATTTTGGGTCTGTTGAGTCCAAAGTGGAGCATTGTTATGGGTCTGTTGAGACCAGGTTTGAGCAGTATTACGGGTCTATTGAGACAGATATTGTGGATGGATCTCTTTAGCAATATATCACTTGATCCCTGTTGCATGTTTGCATATTGCATGGTTGCATACTCATTCTGCATACCATTAACGTGTGTCTGTGATGTAGGTGCATTTTATACCTTCTGATTCTAGTTGCCCGGATTTCTGGCTGCTATTATGGATACTTTGAAGAAGACTGTGGCTTACAAGTTGCCTACTCCAGATGTTTCTTCCCTTCTTGGTTTGATGTCTTTAGCTGATGATGATGTGAAGATAAGCTTCAGGAAGAGTTATGGGAAGCTGCTTAGGTTGGTCTGCAAACCATCCACGTATGAGCTGAACGGATTGTACGCGCTGATGCAGTTCTATGATCCCCCGCTGAGGTGTTTTACTTTCCCTGACTTCATTCTGGCTCCGACCATGGAGGAATATGCTGAGATCTTGGAGTTAACCATTCGGGACAGGGTACCTTTCATTCACATGGGTGCTGAGCCCAAACTGGAGGACTTGGTTGTTGCTTTGCATTTAGACTCCTCAGAGTTGCTGTTGACCTCGTGGAATGGAGTTCCTGGTTTTTCTCTCAAGTTCTTGGTTGGGAAAGCACAAGAGTATTCCAAGAGTGGTTGTTGGATTGTGTTTAATGTTATCCTTGCTTTGTGTATATATGGCATTGTATTGTTCCCTAATATGCCTGACTTTGTTGATTTGGATGCATTCCATATATTTGCTTCAGGCAATCCTGTGCCTACTCTGATTGGAGACTTCTATCACTCTCTGCATTATAAGAACGAGAATAGGAGGGGCAATAACGTCTTTTATTGTGTGCCTTTGTTGTATATGTGGTTTGATAGTCACCTGCCCAAGAAGGGTATATTTGCTGAGTCTGCAGCTACGGTGGAATGGTCTGAGCGTCTGGTGGGGCTTTCTTCAGAAGATGTTATCTGGTTTGATAGGGATTTACTGGGATCTGAGATTATCTACAGCTGCACAGGATATCCTAACGTTCCTCTGATTGGGAGGAAAGGGTGCATTAACTACAATCCGTCATTGTTGATCAGGCAATTCGGTTATGCTTTGAGAATCCTGCCAAAAGAGGAGGAAGTGCAGGAATCTCTGTACTTCACAGGTGATTTGAAGGGAGAATTGTTATCCAAGCTTCAGCATGCTTGGAATAACATCTGCAAGAAGGGGAAGCCGTTGTTGGGTAAGAATGATTGTCAAGCCTATGCTCCGTACCAAGTCTGGATCCAAGATAGGGCAAAGCAGGCGCTGATGTCGTTTCCTGCAGTATTGCCTCCTGCTCCCCTCGTGGTTGAAGATCCAACTACTATGTCTATTGAGAGATATGAGCAGGTTGTGAAGGAGAAAGAAGAGCTGATGAAAACCAACGAGAAATTGGAAGAAGAGCTAGTGCAACTCAGGAGCGAAAGGAATGAAGTCGTATATTCCTTCGAGCAGCAAACAAAGCTGGTGAACCAGTTAGGCACAGAGCTGACTGAACAACGAAAGAAGCGTGAACGTTTGGGGATAGACTTCAAGAGCTCCCATGATATGCTGGAATCTAAGAAGAAAGCACTTGATATAGCCTACCGGGAGATCTCCACATTCAACAAAACTTGGAATGCTACGCTGGCAAATAATAAAGAAAGAGAAGACAAACTGAAGCAGCAGATCTCTGAACTGGAAGATCAGTTGAAGGCTAGCCAGAAAAAGTTTGAAGAAGAGGTTATGCGGAGATACGACGTTCAGAATTCGTTGAACAAAGTTGTCAAGCGTAAGAAAGAGTCTGCATCCCAGAAGTGGAAGCTGGAGGAGTGCTTTGGAGAGGGTGCTTGGGAGGAATCTGTTGGGGATCTCCAGCGTGTTATCAGGCAAAGAGACTCGCTCGTTGAAGGGGTGCTTTCCCAGCTAAATCATCCCAAGACTAAGAATTTGTTAGAGGAGTACCGGGCATATGGTCGCACTTGATTACCTTATGCACTGTTGTATATGCTTTATTTGCATTGTGTTGGTCATCACCAGGATTGTTGGTTGAAGTCATGCCTTCTTGTTATTGTACACTCAGTGATATTGTATTTCTGCCTTGCTGGGCTCTTTTCAGCAATATATGAGGAACTTTATCCCCGTGAATGGATCCAAGCTTCTTATCACTATCACTGTCACTGCACTGGCACTTTGGCACTAGAATCGGGGGTTGATCTCCCTAACGCACAGACACATATTGCATCTGCATATTCATTTTGCATTGCCAGTTACTTGTTGAATTTGTATCTTATTTCCTGCATCTCACAGGTTTTTCAGGATTGACGACCAAAGAGTTCATCGCTATTCAAACAGAAACAGCTGTAAGAAAGATAATGGATCAAGTTCAGAATGAGATGCAGGGGATGCGCGGCAACATGACGCAGTTCATACAAGCAATGGAAACCATGGCCAAGGGCCAGGAGCAGCTGCAGGCTATTGTAAAACCTCTGATTGCACGGGCTAATGATAGTACTACTGATATTACTCTTCATGACAGTCAGGGTTTCCTCCAGGGTTTTGGACGCCGACTTGCAGAGATAGACGTGGAGCATGTTCAAGCTGAGTTAATTGAAGTTCGAGGCCAACTGGGGCAATTCATGAAGGACATGCACGCATTGCGCTCGAATCAAGAGACGCTCGAAGAGGAGAATTATCGATTGAAGGCTCAGGTAGGATTGATGGCTGAAATATTGAGGAATGTACTTAGAAGAGAAGGTGAGCAAATGTCCGAAGCTGCGGTCGGTTTACTTGCCCCACAGGGGTCGGGAGAACCAGTGCCCAGGAATGGTAGGCCTAAGAGACCCTCTACACAATTTGAAGCTCGGGATTCTCCTCGTCGGCAGTCGCGACTGATTTCTCAAGGTAACTCAAGGGGGTATGGTAAAAGGATGAAACTCTCTGGCAGGGTATTTGATGAGATTCCGGTGGATTATGATCAGTTGGTGCAACTCTTGTTCCAACTTCAACTGATTAAACCTCGTACTTTGGCTCCATTGACTGGGCAGCCACCACCGGGCTATGATGTGAACGCACATTGTGTCTTCCACTCCGGTGCACCGGGGCATAACATCGCGAACTGCAATTCGTTCAAGCAGAAGATGCAAGATTTGCTGGATGAGAAGGCAATTGAATTTGTGCCGGGTGGTATAAAGGTCTCAGGGACCGATATTCCTATTTCCCCACCGAAAGTTGCAAAGGAATCGAGGCATATCCTGGAATCATTGGAAACTAAACCCCCAGGTCCACAACAGTTGCCAATGCCTGGGCTGGATTTGAGGATGACAGTGCATGAGCCTAAGGAGCGGGTTGATCAAAACCAGTAGCGCATGAAACGCCAACATCCAGCTCAACAAAGAATTCAGGAGGGGAAGTCAAAGAGGGTATTTGAGGCACCTCCATCAACGTATGCTGAACTCTTTCAGGCCTTGTTAGGGTTGCACCTTGTTGAAAAGAGAATGTTGGCCCCACCAACGAGCGCACCTCCATTTGGTTTCGACGCCAGTAAGCATTGTGAGTTTCATTCCGGGGCACCCGGACATGATATTGAGGGTTGCCACGCTTTCAAGCATAAAGTCCAAGATTTGATCGACAGCAAGACTATCAGCTTTTCTGATAGGGTCCCCCAATGTGGTGCAGGGCCACGGACGAGCAAAGGTCGGGTTGATGAAAGAGGTCCCTAAATTTGGTCGGGCCGTGGAAAACAGGTCAAGACAGCAGCAGGCTACCTCCAACAATTGTTTCTGAGGATGGTTGACTCGCCAATAAGTCAAAATGCAAGAAGTCCGGTTCTGAGACACCGGTATTTTTCATGTTATCTTGTTCATGTCTTTGCATTTGTAGTTGCCTTTCTGTTCAATTGCAAATTTCGTTTGTAAAACTTGTTGTCTTTTCAACTGATATTGATAAATGAAATAAATATGCATGTTTTGAATTAATCCAGTCATGTTCACCCTTTGTGTTTTCATTTATTTCAAACGCTTGTTAAGTGGAATCCGGGGAGGATGACGAAAACAGATGACGGAAAAACTTTCGATTGTATGCTTTTGGATAAAAACCTGTTGATGATGTACAGACATTGTTTCAATCCATAAACACCGGAGATATAAGGAAGATAATCCCTTGTTAACCCCTTTGAGCCTAGTAGTAGGAGTTTCTTTCTGAAAATGAAAAAACCCTAAATCTTAACCCGGGGCAGGGTAGGTGTCAGTTAGTTTGACCAATCATTCAAATTACAAAAGGAGTGTCCGTTTGAGGATCAATCACAGCTGTATAGGTCATGCCTAAAAACCCGCAATGATTGAACGTCAGGAGTGACACAGTCACATTATCCCCCAAAGAGTCAGACAACCAGCGTCCCACGACTTGTTCAAAAAAGAAGAAGAAAATCCAAATCCCGCTAAGTCGAAACTTCAAAACAAGTGGCTTAGGCAAAAAACAGGGCATCCCGCTGGACTTTAGAATCAAAAGAAGCTCCAAAGAGTCGGTCCAGGCAAAAGTTGGGGAACAAAAGGAAAAAACACAAAAGGCGAAAAGGATTACTAAAGAAAAATCCTCGAAAAGGACAAAGTCGTGTGACTCTAGGCACCCAAAGACGGTAAGCGAATGACTGTCACTCTGAAAAGCAAGTGGTATCCTGAACTATCACTCCTATCACTCCACCTTTAATAGGTGAACGCTGAAGTCAAATTAGCTGAACATAGGATTGGAGAACTTCACGAAGAATGGGTGGTTCGAAATAAACTTTGAGCCTATATCTTTCCTTGTTAACCGTGAACCTGACCACGTTACAACCCGGAAAGTCCTAATTGAAACAGGTTTAGTTCGAGAGCATACTCCAGTAAAGATCGCATCGAAACTGACTCCTAAAAGGATTCCTCTTGCGGCATTATATTAATGTCGATATGTTGATGATTGATTCGTTGTAGGTCATAAAACTTTTCCATCAAATCGGACTGGATTTTCAAAACTGTCATATGCATTGCATTTAATATATCTTTTATGTAGAACAACTTGTTTTACTTGCGAGTAAGCGCATGCACCAGGAAAGTTTCCTACAGTGGGAAGTCTGATCAGGATAGAATGCGGAATATCTGAATGTTTCGTGAGCCGGGGCAGGATATATCAATTAATCCCCAGCGGGAGTTAGCCATCCGAGAATCAGGTAATCTGGGGCAATTAGGCAGATCTCTCGCCGCTAGGGGCATTGCTTCACGAATCGACCGATCAAAGGCAAAAGATTATTGCAAGACCGGGGCAGGTCACCCTAAGAACAAAAGATTTTTGTTGGGAAATCCTTTTGGGTTCGACGTGCAGAAGCAGTTCATATCTAACCGTCAGGGTACAAAAATCGAAGAGTCTTTATCAGGAAGTTGGTGCCGGTTCAGGGGCAAGGTATTGTGAGGTAGCACCATGGCTAGCTTTTCCTTTCAAGGCGAAGTGTTCATACTGGGGCATGTTGGTATTTTTAGGGCAAATTTCCGAGAAGGTGGATGGAACCCGTGTTTCCCCAGCCAAAATCTCTTGATGAAGAGCCTGATTTCATTCCTCGGCTAGTCGCATCTTATCCCCAGAGAGTTGGAATGACATTATCCTTTACCGAATGAGGGATTATTCTCCCCAGAAGAGTGTCCTCATGGAAAGCCGTCCATAGGATTAACCCCAGCAAGTCAAGATCAATGTCCCCTGCAGAGGTTGCGCTCCTCAGCGAATCAAAGATGTGCACGTTCAATCTCCAGCATGGGAGATTCCTGCAATAGTTAACCAAGTTGTTGGTTCGACGGGTTTATATCCGCGAAGGATGGGTTTCTTGCTCCCCGCAAGTCGTCATGCCATTGACAGGATGTTGATCCTCAGCGGAGTGGTAACACTGAATATGTAAACTGTGCCTTGACAGTATTGCTTTGCCCGGAAGTGTCGCTTCTTCCCCAGCTAAGTTTGTTCACCAGCAGGGTGTTTTTTCTTTCCTCCTAATAGAAATTGATGTTTAATCTCTCCCCGACAAAGTTGACTGTGTTTCCGGAATTTATTTTACCGGAATACCTTATGATACTTGTTCTCCCCAACGGAGTTGGCTTTATCCTCAGCATTCATGTTGTTGAGACAACATTATCAGAGTGGCCCCGGCAGCTTGAGCCTGCATTTGCATTTGCATATATCGTCATATTGGCATCTAATCAAACGCGTAGCATTTCTGTGTCGTACAGAGCATTACGCCATTTTCAAACATGCGCATTTTGAAACATAAATCAGGTTGGGTAATATTTTTCTTTCAGGTGTATTTTCTCAGCAGGAGTATGGAGTTCTAGCTCAGATCTATTACCAGGTGTTCGAGGCCTCGCCGTGAGACGTGTGATGATACAGTTCATCTTACTACTTTTCCCACAGAGTTGCTTGTTGAAGTTTCTCTTATCCGGCCAGCGGATTATTTTCTTCAAATTTGCTGTTACGTCAGTGTCAAAGGGATTCATGAATCAAAATTTCAGAAGCTGCCGCCGGTCATCGAAACAGGCGTCCGACAGTTCGGTTCCCTAATATTCCCAGTAGAGTCCTCCTCAAATTCGCTGTCGCGTCGGCGCTAAAAGGTTTGTGGGTTGGGATCAATGGAGTTAGCTACTGCAGAGATAAGCAGAGAAACTGTATTCAGAGTATCTTCCCGTATGGATAAACGGATGTATTTTCCTATGGGTTGACAGAGGTATTTCCCCGGAAGTCGCCAAAATCTTATTACCTATGTTGATAGGAGTTCCTCGTGTTGACGAGATATGAGTCCTGACGTGGACAATTTATTCCTATGATGATAGGATTTCTTCGTGTTGACGAAATGATTTCTCTGTGTTGATAGAATGTGGAGTCCTGATGAGGACAAATTTACCTTTCTCCGTGTTGACGGAATGTGGAGTCCTGATGAGGACAAATTTACCTTTCTCCATGTTGACGGAATGTGGAGTCCTGATGAGGACAAATTTACCTTTCTCCGTGTTGACGGAATGTGGAGTCCTGATGAGGACAAGTTTTATTACTATGATGATAGGATTTCTTTGTATTGACGAAATGATTTCTCCGTGTTGACGGAATATGGAGTCCTGATGAGGACAAATTTACCTTTCTCCGTGTTGACGGAATGTGGAGTCCTGATGAGGACAAATTTACCTTTCTCCGTGTTGACGGAATGTGAAGTCCTGATGAGGACGAGTTATATTCCTGGGATGATATGATTTTTCTTCGAGTTAACGAGATGATTTCTCCGTGTTGACGGGATATGGACTCCTGATGAGGACAAGTGTTGTTCCTATGATGGATGGGATTTCTTCGTGTTGACGAAATTTGAGTTCAGATATGTACAAGAATGGTATTCCTATGATGATAGGATTTATTCGTGTTGACGAATCTATTTCTTTTCGTGTTGATGAAACGTGGGGCCTGACGTGGACAAAAGTAGGGTTCCTACAATGATAGGGTTTATTCGTGTTGACGAATTTATTTCTGTTCGGGTTGACAAAATATGTGTCCGGATGTGGACGGAGTTGTTCCTGTATTGATGGGGTTTATCTTCGTATTGACGAATTTATGACTTTGTGGTCGATGACTTTGAGTACAGGTGTGAACGGTTTGGTTCCCGTGATGATGGGGTTTCTTCTCATGTTGGCAAGTTTATTTTCCTCGTGTTGACGAGATGTGAGTCCTAACATGGACAATTTATTCCTATGTTGATAGGAGTTCCTCGTGTTGACGAGATGCAAATAAGATTTTATTGCCTATGTTGATAGGATCTCCTCGTGTTGACGAGGTGCGGACAACTCATCCCCAGCGAAGTCGCCGGGATTTCTTCGTGCTGACGGAATGTGGAGTCCTGATGAGGACAAAGTTTTATTCCTATGATGATAGGATTTCTCCGTGTTGACGGAATGTGGCGTCCTAACGTGGACAAAGTTGTGCTCAAGTTTATGATGGGATTTCTTCATGTTGACGAAACCAGCGTCCTAACATGGACAAAGTTCTATTCCTGTGTTGTTGAGATTTTTTCGGGTTGACGAAATGTGAGTCCTGACGTGGACAGATTTGTACTTATTCGTGATTTGACGAAATTTGGGTCCAGATGTGGACAAGGTTACTCCTGTGGCGACAGAATCTCTATTCGTGTTGACGAATTTGTTTCTCTTCTTGTGTTGACAAGGTTAGTCCAGTTGTGGACGGAGGTGTTTGCAAAAATTGTTCAGTACCTGTGGCGTTACATAGGTGGTTGAAGTTGAAAACAGAATTATTATCAGACGTTGGATCAGTTGTTGTCGTAACAACCAGATTCAGTTGGTGGATGTTGCTCCCCAAGCAGTGCAGTTTATTTCTGCGGTTGGCAAATTTCCGGGTTTCTTGGTATTCAACCGTCTCGTACCTCGATTTTTTGAAGGTCGTTCGCTCTTCACCCAGTCGGGTCCAAGCTGTTTGAATAGGGGCAGCTGTTGCACCCCAAAATTTGCTCAACCTTTTCTTGCTTGATTTGTGTTTCATTGCATTTCATTTACATAGTTACATCATGTACATAGTTCATTCATTGGCATATCATAGCATAGCATGCCTCCAACAAGGGATCAAGGGTGTCTATCAAGAGAAGAGCCTAGCAAGAGGTGTTATCCAAGATGAGAAGTCATCCAAGCCATCAAGAAGTGATTTGAAGTCTTGAGAAGTTTGAGTGCCTACATGTGGGTTTTGCTCCTATCTTGAGGAATATTGAGAATCATCAGTGGGATGTGAAACACGGAATGTGAATTTGATGTGTGTATGGATCTCATGGGAGGCCTAGAGGGCCCTATTGAAGCTAAGACAAGTCATTGATTCAAGTACAAGAGCCACAGTTGAGGTGCAGTCAACTAGGGTTTCATCTGGGTCAATCCTAGTTCAATTGAGTAATTGAAGAGCATCAAAGCCTACTTTGAAGTCATGGGATTCATGGATTGGTATGTTGATACATGTGTGGTGTTTTTCCAAGGTTAAGCAAAGAAGAATCAAGAATGTGGGAAGTTGCTAAATTAGGGTTTCAGTGTAAAATCCCTTGTTTAGTGCCTAACTTCAAAGCCACATAAGTCAAAATACAAGTTTCAAATGGATCTTTGGCCAACATGAGACTTGTAAAGAATCTCGATACCTTTAATTTGAGTAATAGAAGACCTCAAGGGGATTTATAGAACTCAAGTTATGGTCCTTGCAAGTTACAGGTCATCAGAGGACACTGAAATTTATCTGTGAAAGTCACTTGACTTCCAAGCAACGTTTTCCCTTCAAGGAGGTTTCAAATGGATTCTTGGCCAACATGATAGTTGTAGATATTGATCTTAGCTTTCCATAGAGTACTATAAGTTCTTGATAGGATTTGTAGAACTCAAGTTGTGATCTTTGCAAGCCAGGGGTATTTTGGGTATTGGTGATTATAGGTCATTTGTGATCATAGGTCCATAACTCCAACTTGCAAGCTGCAAATGGAAAATTGTTCAACATGAAAATTGTTCAAAATGGTGTTTTGAGTGCAACCAAGTGGTTATGAGAGCTTGGATTGGCTTGTAACAAGAAGTTGCTTGAAATGGCTTTAAAAGGAAGAAATTAAAGTGATTAAAAGGCAAAAAATGGAATTCTTTGTTTTATGGTCAAACAAGGTCATGTTGCATATCATTTTGATCAGGAATGACATTCTAAGAATGATGACATTACCACATTTTAGATTTGAGGCCAATTTCACATGGTTCCCTTTGATAACTTAAGATTGAAGCAACATTTGAATCACACATCCTTGGATCAAAAACAAGGGAGATACACATCCCATTCAATTCAAAATCTCATGAGATACTTAATTCAAGCAAAATCAGGCTGAGAACATAGCAATTCACTAGCTGTGCATATGAGTTTTTCAAAGTGCATGAGAATTTCAATTTCTCCTTGTGGTTGTTACAGAAGTTTCTAGAGAGTTCTAACACTCTCTATATATGTATTGCAACTGGTTCAGAGGGTTTTTTGGGCAAGGATTAGAGAGAAACAAGAGAGAGCAACTGGAAATTTCTCAAGTGCATCAAGAATAGGATTTTGAGATAGAGGTAGATTCAGGGAAAATTGCTTGTTTCAGAAGCTTGGGGAAGTGTTATTGAGTGATTCTGGAAGAAATTGGAGGTTGAATCGAGCAAAATCATCATCTGTTCATCTCTCAAAACCAGGTTTGCAACTTTCAATTTTTGCTCTAATTTATAGGTGATTGCTTAGGTTTTGATATGTGGTTAGGTTAGTATTGGTGCTAGGATGGATTTTGGTGCAAAATTGGAACGATTAGAGATACTTTAGGTCAGTGCAAGATTTCTGTTGAGAGAGATAACTCCTGATTCTTGAGGTTTTAATGGTGGTTAGATAGTTAGAATTGATGACTGAAACATGTAGATGAGTTTAGGCTTATTAATTGCAAGATTTGAGATGTTCAAGACTTGGTGATTTTTCTGAACTTTCAATCGTGTTTTAAGTTGGAGTGAGAATCAATAATTTTGGAGGTCATAATTGGACTCAGGGTGAAAAAACGAGTGGGATAGGGTATTTAGTTGGCTTGCTTGATACACTTTTGGATATGCCTAACCGGAGACGACGGTGGCGCAAAGCTCAGGCCACCGTCTGAGCATTCCCTCCCATTTTCAAACATTTGGAGAAGATGAAGTATTAACCATAGGATCATGTTTTGACTTTGACTGAAACCTAGAACCAATGGCCACAATTTCGTTTCAAAAGCTGAAGAGAGTTTGAATTGCATCAAAACTCTGCGTTTCATTAAACTGAATTGGATGGGATGAATCATTTTCTTGCTAACTACACCCTCTAGTCAGGCCCAAGGTTGAATTGAACTGAAATAAGTTGCTATTCAACACAAGGATTTTCCCATTTCCATTTCTTTTTCTGATTTGTTTTAGTTTTGTTTGGGCTTGGTTACCAGATTTCTACACGCACCCCCTGCTGGGCCCAGTTGGATTTACAACTGAATATAATTGCTATTCAGCACGCGCTTCTTTCTATTTTCATTATATTTCTTTTATTTTTGTCATTTTCATATAGTTTAGGATTAAAATCATAACAAATAGGAAAATTAACATTTTTAATCTAGATTTTTTCCCCTGACTCTTGAAAGAGTCTAGAATTTAATAGGTTTGAAAAATTCATAATTCATACATTTTATATTTTAATTACATATTTTGCATTTTTATTGCTTTTATTTTGAATATGGTTGATACATGATCTTGCTGATTTTAGTATGGATGATTGGTGTGGATTTTTGGAGTGGTTCTTTTTGGAATAGATAGCTTAGATATGCATGTACCCCTAGTAATTTTCTCATATTTTTGTGAGATGATTTAAGGTTGTTTTGAACATTGAACTTTAGGTGGTTTAGAATTAGGGTTTTAAGATAGTACCCTTAGGTTTAGGGCATAGTTTTAGGATTTAATGAATGGTTAACCCCCTGGTTTTTGTATGGGGTGATTCTTAAGAGGTTTAGGAACCCTTAGAATTTTTTGTAGGATTTTACAATCATTTTTGGTATTTGAATTAGATTTAGTTTTAGGACTAACATTTAGGAGTTTCTAACACACTAACTTGACTAGTTTAAGTCAATAGTTCCCCTTAGATTAGGGTGGTGGTGCTCTTGTGCTTGGATGAACATGAAGACCAGTTGGAGATGCTTTGGAGAGCTTGAAGGAGCTTGGAGATGAAGCCTTATCCTCTTTTGGTTGCTTGTCAGGAGCTTAGGGTAACTAGGGTTTTAGGAAGAGCATTATGTCGCTACTGCGAAAATCGGCGCCGGCTGAACAGAAGAGTCGCCACCGTGTGTTATTTGTCCCAACAGAGGGAAAAGAAACGCTCGAAGTAAACCTCACGCAAAGACGGGAAAGGAATGGTCATCGCAACCAAATCCTGGATTCGGGAGTCGGTTACGCAAGGGGAAGGTATTAGCACCCCTCACGTCCGTCGTACTCGACGGGATCCACGCTTGTTTTCTGGTACGGATTATTATTCTATCTATTCTATAGGTCTGGGTTAAAAGAAAAAGAAAATGACTCAGCAAAGTATCGCACTTTATGCCTACGTATTCCCGTCTGGAACGGGAAATCAGAGTCAACGTAGTTCGCCTACCTACTGGAAAGGAGGGGAAGGTTGCTCGCTAGGATATCACATCCTATGTCTACGTACTTTCATACAGCATGAAAGATCAGAGCAAACGTAGTTCGGGCTACGGAAGACACAGATTGTTTGACTGTTTTTTATCCTTCTGAAAAAGGTTTTCTCCTGATTATGGGTCCAAGCGGACAAAAATGACGTTTTTGATTGGTTTACAGTCTTTTACGCAAGAACTGTCTTTTATTGATGTTTAACCTTTTATTGTATTTTTCTGATTGTTTTGAGATAGAAGAGAAACAGCTCTAAAACCCTATGGTTGAAAAGGGAATCAAAATCTACCCTAATGTTGTCATGCATGGGTGAAAGCCTAATGTCTGTCATATTTCTCTCCTGCGCAGAGAGAAACAGAGATCCTAAGGGGATAAACAGAAAAGCAACAACATATATACAGTAAAGCAGTAAAATGCATGAATGCAGCAGTACAAGCGAGGCAAGGGAGTCCCACTCAACCTCGAACCTAGAAAACAATGGGCAAAGTGAGACAACTTCACTTCAAACCTAAGGGAAAAATTAACAAACAATACAACAAAGTAAGTAGAACCCCAAAACCAGCCCTGACAGCACACCAGCTCCTACAGCAGCAAACCCTAGCTTTTTGACATGAAAAATCTTCATCTTTGTCAATCTTTGATCTTCCTCTCTATCTTCAATGGCTTCTTGCTTCAAGACAAGCTCTCCTAGATGAGAATTTATTTATCAGAATAAATTGAATGTCAAACAGTTCATTGACAACCAAAGGAAGCCTATAAACAGTTGACATTGTAACAGACTGTTTCCCTCAAAGTTCTACCTCTAAGGTAAGGCCACTTATCCCTCCAAAGGAGGGATGTGAATACCACAGAGGGACTTTATGTCATAGAGAGGAATGGAAGCACAGGAAGCTATCCATGTTTGTGAAAAAATTTGGTCTATTCTAAGGCTCTGCCTACTTGCTCCTTTTTCTCCTAAGTCTTCAATCAGCTCCAAGCTCAAGCAATCTTCAAGCTTCAACATTTGATTATTATCCTCAATCTTCTCCTTTGATGTCTTCATGCTTCCACAAGCTCAAACCAAGCCCATACCCCAAATGAAAACCCAAAAGCCCAAGCAGACAAACAAAAACCCCAAGTGGGAACACCAAACAATCACACAATTTGCCAAATATACTAAAAATAGTAAAATAGTATTTAATATTCTAAGATTAATTCTAAGGTGAGTTCTATATCTACCCTATATACCCTGTATGCCCCATAACCTAATTCATGCTACATGCCCCAACTACATTATACACTACAACTAAGTGTTTTTTGGATTAAATTCTATCCTACAATTTTATGTACAAACTAGTGTTAAATCCTAAAAATATACTAAGCTTTTTTATTACACCATATCTATTTCAACATTTTTTACTACCATTTTTACTCTAAAGTTTTATCATATTATCTAAGGGAAACCCTAAAGTATATTAATATCTATATTATCAAGATCGAAGATCAAACCCTATATCAACTTCTAAGGGGTCTAAACAAATCCTAACATGCAAGGGGTCAAGGTTAACCATCAATTGGGAAGGTCCTAATCAAAAATCCTAAAACAGAACCAAATTACATCTAGAAAATCTACAAAAATTCCTAAGGGAACATGAGAGTGTTAGCTACAATCTACCAAAAGATCTAAGCAAGAATCATCACCAATTGAGAGAACAAAATTCTACAAAACAGTGGTATCAAATATGCAAAGCAAACATCAATTAAATCGTGCAAAATACTTATCAGAATGTAAAATGCAAAAGAAATGGAAAAACAATCCACAAAAATCTAAGAAAAATTCTACAATCTCCTGAAGATGTTAGCAACCTATGGTAAAAGAATTAGAACCAAATTCTAAAGTTAAGGTCACTCTCTAAAGGAAAATCTATAAAGTGTCCAGGGAACATTCAGATGGGGATGGCTCTAAAAAGCGGATTTAAAACTAAACTTAGAGTCGTCTAGAAATTCCAATAAAATTTCTGGGGAAACCTATGCATATCATCTAAAACGTATCCAAAAATCAGCTTAAAATCATGAAGCATCAAAGAGAACAAAATTAAACAAAACAGATGAACAGTTATGTACACCAATGGATATTAGCACGAAAGAAAAATCATAACTAAATAAAAAAAAATCCAAAAAATTCAAACTCAGCGCCTAAAATTTCTTAAGACAATCAAGATCTTCAGAAAAAAATTTCATAATTTCTTGATCATTTTTACTATTTTTGACGCAATAAAAGCAAACAGGCCTCAAAACAGAAAAATAAAAAGAAAAAGGGAATGAAGAAAATCTCCGAATTAACAATCCTAAAATCATCCATAGATGTTCACGATCCTAACCGCATAAGAATTTCTAATTATCTCATCCTAAATCCATGGTAAAGCGAAGATTTAAATACCTTGATCGGAGCTTCAAAACGGAGAATCTTCGGCTCTTTTCGTGCTTCCGAAAGCTTCAAATTCGTTCAACAATATGCGAGGAAGCTACTACAATCTTCGAATCGAACCGAAAACGCCTTGAATGAAGAATCAAATCTTGATTTGCTCTCTTGAAGATTGATATGCTTTCTTCCAATCCAACTCCAATCAATCACCAACCTTGCTTCAAATGAGTTTCTAAACATTTATAGAGATGTTTGGAAGATTCTAGAAATGAAGCCCAAGCCCAAAATAATAAAATCCATTTCCCTTGGAAGTTTCTAGATTATTCATGTATCCTCCCTTGGAAGTTTCTAGATTGTTCATGTATCTTCCCTTGGAAACTTCTAGATTGTTCATGTATCTTCCCTTGAAAGTTTCTAACCAAAATAGTCTTCCAAATGCCTTGTTAAGTGGTTTGGATTAGTGACTTACATTTCAAGTAACCACTTTTACAAAGCAAGTCATGAAATTATTGCTCAATTAAAAAATGTGCCAATGCCATTGTCTTTAGAATGCAATTTCTACTCAAAATGAGTATTCACTTGACTTGTTTGTGACCTCTAACCCAAAATTTGATTTTTTTCACCACTTTATTTGACTTATTCCCCTTTTTTAGGCCATTTTAAGTGACTTTTTGAAATAAGCCGATCAATCTACCATGATGACTTATTTGACCTAAAAACATCATTTTAAGCACATTCCGTGCTGAACGCTTTTTCATCTGAAGAGTGGAACATGGAGATTTTGACCTATGCTCAAAAAGGACCTATAATCTCACTTTCCCAAAATACCCCTAGCTTGTACAACTCATAACTTGAGCTCCACAAATCCAAATGAGGACTTCTATAACTTTTTGGAAAACTAAGAAGATAAGGAACATCTCTCATGTTTGCCAAGAATCCATTTGAAAATTCCTTCTAGCTCAAAAGTTGCTTGGAAGTCAAGTGACTTTCACAGTTAAATTTCAGATGCCTCTGAGGACCCCTAACTTGTCTGGCCTATAACTTGAGTTCTATAAATCCCCTTGAGGACTTCTAGTACTCAAATTAAAGTTATGAACCTCCTCTACAACATTCATGTGGAGATCCAAGTCACTTGAAGCTCACATCTTGACTTAGAAGGCTTGGAAGTTCAATGAAAAACAGGGGATTTTACCCTAGGAACCCTGTCTTGTCACCCTCAATCCTTCTTGATTCTTTTGATTTTCTCTTGGCACAACACCACATATGCTTCAACATATCATTTCATGGCTATAATGATCTAGATCTAGGCTTTGATGCCTCTCAAACACTCTCCTTGAGCTAGGATTACTCAGACAAAACCCTAATTGCACGCACTTCAATCAGAACTCTTGAACTTGATTATATGGCTTGCTTAAGCTCCTTCTTGGCTCTCTAGGGACTCAATAAGCTCTATTCACATCTCATACCCTTGATCAAGGCTTCATAGACCCATGAGACTCTTCACAAAACCCCTCACACTTGGAGATAAACCTTGTACAACCAATGCAACTCTTTAAGCACCCAAATCTTTGACTGATGGCCTTGGTGGCTTCTCTAGCTTGTATGATCTTCTGATTAGGCTCACCTCTTTTATATCTCACTCTTGATACCCTGTTAAATGTTAATGCTATGATATGCAGATGCTAGAACTATGTTAGAACTATGATATGCTATGCAATGGAACATACACTCAAGGTTGAGCAAATTTTGGGGTGCAACACATTAGACTAGTTTTGTTCCCTTCTTCAAACATGGAGTATATTGTTCATCTCCATTCAATCCAATGACATAAAGTCCTCTTAAAGAAGTCACATATCTCCTTTGGAGGGATGAGTGGCATGCTTCAAGAGTAGAACTTTAAGGATGCCTTCCTATTACAGTGTCAAGATCTTAATGGCTTCCCTTGGTTGTCATTGAGTTTCTTAACACTTCAACTTGATCTTGTTGAATGATTCTCCCTTGGAGGGGCTTGTTGAAGTTTGGCAAAGAGAAAGTTTAGTGCTTGTTGAAAGTAGGGTTTGTGCTTGTTGAAGCTAGAAGCTTGTTGAAGCTAGGAGTGTTGCTTGTTGAAGCTCGTTGCTTGTTGAAGCTAGGGTTTTGCTGCTTGTTGATGATGAAGTTAGGAGCTTGTTGAAGTTGTTTACTGGTTGAAGAAGCTTGTTGAAGTCTGTTGCTTGTTGAAGCTGGGAGCTTGTTGAAGCCTGTTGCTTGTTAAAGCTAGGAGCTTGTTGAAGCTGTTTACTGGTTAAAGTTTGCTGGTTTAAGCTGGTTTACTAGTTGAAGGTTGAAGCTTGTTGAAGCTTGGTGCTTGTTGAAGATTGAAAGTTTGTTGAAGCTTGAAGATGGGAGTTATTCATGGAGATGAAGGTTGTTGCTGTCAACTTGTGTTGTTTAATCAACTGTTGCTGTCAGAGCTGATGCTTGTGCTGTTTGCTGTAGGAGTTTGGTGCTGCTGCTTGGGCTGCCTCCTCTGCTTTGGGTTTTGTTTTCTGTATTTTTTGTTGGCTTGTGTAGCTTGCCCCCTAGGCTTGAAGTGAATTTTGATTCACTTTGCCTGTTGTTTTCCCAGGTTCGAGGTTGAGCGGGACTCCCTTGCCTCGCTTGTATTGCTGCATTGCATGCATTTTACTGTATTTGCTTGCTTTCTTTTCTGTTTATCCCCTAGGATCTCTGCTTTCCTCTGTGCAGGAGGGAATTATGACAGACATTAGGATTCTTATCCATGCATGACAACATTAGGTTAGTTTTTATTCCCTTTTCAACCCTAGGTTTTTAGAGCTTTTTTCTCTTCTTATCTCAAAACGATTCAAAAATACAGTAATAAGGTTAATCGAGGTTGTGCGTTACGAGCCTTAAGCTATTTGAGAAAGGGTTGCTGGAGAGCTTCTTTCCAGTAGTCTGGCTGCTTAGTGTGGTACCCTTTGGGTGACACGCGACATAGTCACTCTCAAATCATAGTCTCTAGTGCGTCAGAGATTGCAAACAAACTAAAAAACACTTCTTTCATAAAAGATTCAAAACAAACATCAAAGTGTCATTTTTGTCCGCTTGGACTCTTAATCAAGAAAAACCCTTTCATAAGATAATAAAAACAGTCAGACAAGCTTGTGTCTTCCGTAGCCCAAACTACGTTTGCTCTGATCTTTCATGCTGTATGAAAGTACGTAGGCATAGGATGTCGTATCCTAGCGAGCAACCTTCCCACCTTCATCCGTAGGTAGGCGAACTACGTTGACTCTGATTTTTCGTTCCAGACGGGAATACGTAGGCATAAAGTGCGATACTTTGCCGAGTCATTTTCTTTTCTTTTTAACCCAGACCTGTAGAGTAGATAGAATAACCTTCCCCTTGCATAATCGACTCCCGAATCCAGGAATTTGGTTGCGACGACCATTCCTTTCCCGTTTTGCGTTAGGTTTACCCTGAGCGTTCCCTTTCCCTCCTATGGGATAAATAACGCACGGTGGTGTCGCTACTGCGAAAATCGGCGCCGGCTGAACAGAAGAGTCGCCACCGTGCGTTATTTATCCCACGGGAGGGAAAGGAAACGCTCAGAGTAAACCTCGCACAACACGAGAAAGGTATGGTCGTCGCAACCAAAACCTGGATTCGGGAGTCGGTTACGCAAGGGGAAGGTATTAGCACCCCTCACGTCCGTCGTACTCGACGGGATCCACGCTTGTTTTCGGGTACGGATTGTTATTCTATCTACTCTACAGGTCAGGGGTTAAAAGAAAAGAAAATGACTCGGCAAAGTATCGCACTTTATGCCTACGTATTCCCGTCTGGAACGAGAAATCAGAGTCAACATAGTTCGCCTACCTACTGGAAAGGAGGGGAAGGTTGCTCGCTAGGATATCGCATCCTATGCCTACGTACTTTCATACAACATGAAAGATCAGAGCAAACGTAGTTCGGGCCACGTACGACACAAGTCTATCTTGGTTGATTTTATTCCTTCTAAAAAAGGTTTTTCTGATTAACAGTCCCAGCGGACAAAAATGACGTTTTGATGAGTTCACATTCTTTTACGAAAGAAGTGTCTTTTATTGTGTTTGAAATATTTATTGTATTTTCTGTTTGTTTTGAGGAAGAAGAGACAGAACTCTATCCTATGGTTGCGAAGGGAATCAAACTAACCTAATGTTATCATGCATGAGTTAAGACCTAATGTCTATCATGCTCCTCTCTTGCGCAGAGAGAAACAGAGATCCTAAGGGGAATAGACAGAAACAGAAACAATAGCAAATATACAATAAAGCAGTAAAATGCATGGATGCAGCAATACAAGCGAGGCAAGGGAGTCCCACTCAACCTCGAACCTAGAAAACAATAGGCAAAAGTGAACAACATTCACTTTCAACCCAACAGGGTAAACAACAAACAATATAGTCAGGAAAACCAATCAATACATCAGAAATGAAATACAGCAGAAAAATAAACAGCATCAGCAGCTCTGAAACAACATCAGTCTTCCAGTCATCTCCAGACAGCTACAAGCTTCAGCAAGCATCAATCCCCATCTCCACAGTCTTCAAGCAAGGGCTTTGGTTATCAATCTTCAGTCTACAATGGCTTTTCTTCAAGTCTCAGGCTCCAGGAGGAATATCAGTCAACAAGATGAAGTAAATGAATGTTAGACAGTCAATTACCTACCAAGGGTGGTTTATCAACTGTTAGCATTAAGCAGACAGTTTCTCTCAAAAGTTCTATCTTTCAAATACATTCACTGATCCTTCCAAAGGAAGGAGGTGGATATTTGAAAGAGACTTTGAATCATAGAGAAAGGATGGATGCAGACAAAGCATTCCATGTTTTAGAAACAAGCTTTCTAATCTAGAGCTCTGCCTAGCTCCTAAACCCTAGCTTCCTCAACAGCTGCTAGCAGGAATCTCCTCTCTAACTCTGGAAGTTGGTCTTCAAGCTCTGGATCTCCAATGGCTTCATCATCACAAGTCTTCAGCTTCCCCAATCCCCAGACAATCCCAATACCCACACAGACAAATCAATAATCCCCAGAGGGCACACCACACCAATCAATCAAATATAGACAGTATACTAATAGCAGTAGGGGAATCCTAGTGATTTCTAAGGGGATCTATCCTATACCCATAACCCCTATACTCCATACCCCAAAAATCAAATGAACATTTCCTAAAAGAATTAAACTATCTCACCTAAGTTGATTTAAAAACCTAATTTTATTCATGTTGTTTTCACCTAAACTAAACACCTAAAATTAATTCCTAAAAATGAGAACTAAATTGTATGTACAAGCTAACAATGTCTATTAATCAACCTAAAAAGAATGGACAAAAAATATTAAAGCAACTATTAGAACAAAATTTATCAAAATCATGTATGAAATGAAACACCTAAAATAGACATTTATTTGGAAAATATGGGAAAAATATCAAATAAAAAATAAAATGCAATTTTTATTTTTTATAATTTTCTAGACATCTTGAAGAAATTAATGCAAAAAGAATCATAAAAAAATATGAAGTTTATGATTTATTATGATTTTTGGAAAATGCATGAAAATGAAAAGAAATTAAAAATTAAAATATAAAGAAATAGAAGGAGGGGGTGAGAATAGCCAACGCGCTCAGTTGTTTTTCCAGGTGGGCCATGAAGTGGGAGGTGCGGATAGAAGAATCACTAGGCCCATGAAGCAATCAGCAACAAACAAATAAAAAAAAGGTGAGAACGGTGCAAATAGCAAGGGTTCCAGTTGAATATTATTGGGCCTGGCAATTGGGGGTGGCAAATAGCAAAGGAAGTTTGAGCCCACTCAGAAACTTAAGTGAAACGGGGCGTTTCACTCCTAGGACTTCCCTCCGTTTTCTTTTTAAATCAAGGCCATTGAATCAGACTCCTAGTCAAGGTCAAAACCCTGATCGTGTGGTCCTCCATCGTCTTCAACCTTGGACAAACCCTAGGGTTTCAGAAACCATCTCCATGCACGCACCTTCAACCGTCCAGTTCTCACTCAATTCTCCATGGATGCCCTCGATCCAAAGAGCAAAAATACTCTAGAAACTCTCCTCTACACAGCCATAATCATAACTCTCCCTAACACTCACTCAGTCAACCAATTCGATAGAGATAACAGTCCTGATCCACCATGAACACATGATATCAAACCTCTCCATTCTCTCTAAATCTTGTCCTAAACTCATCTACAACTTATGTTGATTATCACAAGCCAATAAACCAAGATCTTCATACACTGAATCATGAGATATCAATCCAACCAGATTTTGCACTACATAACCAAACTTCATGAAAGCTCTCCAAACTCACCAAATTAAGTCATCTATCCTATCTTAGCAATTCTACACTATTAAAACCTAATAACTCTAACTAAAACATGCAATTCGAGCAGGAAACATACCTGGTGCAATTGATGAAAACAGGTACCAAATCCTCTTGATCCAAGGCTTGAAGTGAGTGCAAACTGATCAATGAACTTGATGATTACTTCTGTATGCAACAAAGATGACTCCAAAGCTTTGAATCTCTCAATTCCAAAATTTATGCTTCTTGAATGATGAACTTGCACAGCTCGAGTCTTCCTCCAATTTCACTAATCTTGATGTGAATTATGATGCTTGGATGATGATGATGAAGATTCAATCAGAAAATGTGAAGATTGATGGGAATTTGGAAGAGTTTGGATTGATTTTGCAAAGATGGAAAATTGGTATGAAACTTGTGTTTTGGACAAATGAGATCACCAACCATGGCATGAGTCATCTCATATCAATATATACATGCCCTTAGAACCTCCTAGAAACTTAGAGAAGCTTCCCTTGCATTCTTTCCTTTGGATTTGGTTTATGTATCTTCCATTACAAGTAACCATGAATAAATTCCAAAATGTGAACTAAGCTCAAAATTCTACTTTAGCCAATGTCTTTAAAATGATCTTTCCATTCAAAATGACCTATAATTTTGCTTCATTTGGCCAAAATATGAAAAAACTCATTTTTAAGTCCATTTTTATTCATTAAATCCAACAATTTTGAAACCTTGTGCTATGAATCTTTCCAATCTCTCATGGTCACTTTTCTAGAATCAAAATTCCATTTGGAACAAGTTTTATGTTGTAAAGTTTTCCATTTGAAGCTTCCTTGTATGAGTTTTGGGCATAGGTTGAAATGACCTGTAATTCTTAGATGACCAAAATACCCTTTTCTTGCCAAGACCATAAGTAGAGTTCCACAAATCATATGAAGGCATAATATACCATTCTATAAAGCTAAGATAATGAGGAACAACTCTTATGTTTACCAGAAATTCATTTGAAATCTCCTTGAGGGGTAAATATTGCTTGGAAGTCAAGTCACTTTCACATACAAAATTTCAGATACCTCAGATGACCTGTAACTTGCAAGAACCATAACTTGAGTTATATAAATCTACTTAATGTCTTCCACCACTCAAATTAAAGGTCTTGAGATCCTCTACAAGTTTCATGTTGGCCAAGGATCCATTTGAAGCTTGCATTTTGACTTATCTTGCTTGGAAATTTGACCCAAACTAGGGGATTTTACACAGAAACCCTAATTTAGAAACTCCTCTTCTCCTTGATTTCTCTTGATTTCTTCTTAGCACAACAACATATCCTTCTTTACATGTCAAATGATGAACCCCACAACTCTCCAATAGCCCTTAATGCCTTTCAATCAGTCATTTGACCTAGAGTTGACCCAGGGTTGACCCAGATGAAACCCTAGTTGACTGTCTTCAACTGCACTTCTTGTGATCACATCAATGACTTGTATCCTTCTCCAAATGAATTTCTAAGTCTCCCATGATGTCCACATACTCTCCATGCTCAGCCCACAGCTCACAACTTCTTGTTGATCCTCAGAGACTCTCAGATAGGAGATGGATGCAATGCTTGATCCATTGACTTCCCAGCTTTCAAATTCTTTCTGATGACTTGAATGAGATTGAATCAGGATAATAACCTCTTGATAGGCCTCTAGAGATGAGAATAATGATTGGTCCCCTGTTGGATGACTTGCTATGCTTATGCTATGCAGATGATTAGACTATGTACATGACTCTATATGCAAATGCTAATGATATTGAAACATAAACCAAGTGAATAAGGGTGGGCAAATTTTAGGGTGCAACAGCTGCCCCTATTCAAGCGACTTGGAACCGATTGGGTGAAGAGCCCGGAGCCTTCAGACATTCGCGGTACGAGACGGTTGAATACTAGTGAAACCAGAAATTTGCCACCCGCAGAAATAAACTGCACCACTGCTTGGGGAACGACATTCATCAGCTGAATCTGACTGCTATGGCTACCAACTGATCTCGTGCGACCGTGTTGGGGATCCTTTTCATCATCCTGAAAAGGTTGAATCATCGGAAACCTCGTCCACGTTAGGACTCCAACTGCTGTCAACATGGAAAAACTCGGCGACCTCGCTGGGGATGGCTCGTCTGCCTTCTCGTCAGAAATAAACTCTTCCACGTTAGGAATAACACCATCCACGCTAGGAATAACCGTTCCACGTTAGGAATAACACCATCCTCGTCAGGAATAACCGTTCCACGTTAGGACTAAGACTTCGCCGGGATCTATCCGCGTCAGGACTAAATTTTCCACGTTAGGAATTACATTCTTCCACGTTAGGCATCAACTTTTCTTTTCCACGTAAGGAAACAACTTTTTCCACGTTAGGAATGCCTCTATCTTTCCACGTCAGGAATCAATCTTGATATGTCCACGTAAGGACTTAGTCTTTCCACGTAAGGAATAAACTCGTCTTTCCACGTAAGGAAACCATTTTTCTTCCACGTAAGGAATGCTCTTGATATGTCCACGTAAGGACTCTGATTTTTCCACGTTAGGAATCAAACTTCGATCTGTCCACGTCAGGACTCCCACTTGAGGTGTCCACGTAAGGACTCAATCTTTCCCCGTAAGGAATATATCATCTTTCCACGTAAGGAAACCGCAATCTTTCCACGTAAGGAAACCACAATCTTTCCACGTAAGGCAACTACAATCTTTCCACGTAAGGAAACTACAATCTTTCCACGCAAGGAAACTCCTTCTGATTTGTCCACGTAAGGACTCCCATCTTTCCACGTAAGGAATTCGTCTTCTTTCCACGTAAGGAAACCAATCTTCTTCCACGTAAGGAATAAAATTCTTGATCTGTCCATGTAAAGACTCTAAGCTTTCCACGTAAGGAATACACTCATCTTTCCACGTTAGGAATCAACTTCTTTCCACGTTAGGAATAATTTGATCTGTCCACGTCAGGACTAAATTTTTCCACGTAAGGAAACAACTTCTCTTTCCACGTAAGGAATAGACCTGTCCACGTCAGGACTCTCGTTTCGTCTTGATTCGTCCATGTCAGGACTCACCTCTTGAAAAACTTGTCCACGTTAGGACCCATATCTCAACCTGCTGAAGAACTAAACTTGTCCACGTCAGGACTCGCGCGTCTTTGACTTGCTAGGGAAATAAGACTGTGTCCACGTCAGGACTCATACTCTGCCCACAACACAAAGAAGGATAAACTTGTCCACGTCAGGACCCTATACTCAATCAATACCGAGAACTCGAAGCTGTCCACGTTAGGACTAACACATACCGTCAAACTGGAAGAAATGTCCACGTTAGGACTCCACATTCCATCAATTCTAAGAAATCGAGCCTGCCCACGTTAGGACTAGCACCTCCCATCAGCCCGGGGAATTAAAACTGTCCACGTTAGGACTCCGCTTTTCTAGCACGAAGAAAACCTGTCAAGAAATTGTCCACGTTAGGACTTATCCTTCCATTGGTCCGCAAACTTCTTATCACTGACGTTACAGCAACTTTGAGGCCGACTCTACTGGGGATATTTGGAAACCAAACCTCCGGGCGCCTGTTCTGATAACCGGCGGTAGCCTCTGAAATTCTGGTTCATGAAACCTTTTAATGCTGACGTAACAACAACTTTGAAGGAAACAATCCGCTGGTCGGACTAGAGAAACTCCAACAAGAAACCCTGGTGTGGAAATAAGTAATTCTGCTTAGGGACAAAGAGAAACTTATCCTGCTGACTCTGTGGGGAGTAGCGCCAAAGCTGACACTTCGTTGAATGTCTCATGCCGAGACTTTGAACTTTTGGTAATTCATTGGAGCAAGAACTCCTTCCATCTGCAAGAGAGCAATGCTTGAAACAAACGGTTAGCCAACCTGGTTCATGTTTCAAATGCATGTGTTCGACAATGATGCAACGCTCCATTCGACATGGAAATGCTACGCTTTTTCATTTGGTAGATGTGAATATAACACTGTATGCCGATGCAAATGCAGACTCGAACTGTCGAGTACAGAAACTGCTTCAGCAAAATAAATGTTGAAGATTATGCCAACTCCGCTGGGGATAGCCAGGTGCTACAGAATTATTCCAGCAAAATAAATGCTGGAAGAGTGAAGTCAACTCAGCTGAGAAATTGGAAACTTGAACCAAGCACCTCATTGAAGTAACACCCTGCTGGGGACTACAACTCTGCTGGAGAATAGTAGGTGCGTCAAGTATGATTGGACTTCTGCTGGATAGTGAACTGATATCACACGGTATTCTGACAAGATAAACGCCAATGCGCCACACCAACTCTGCCGGGGAGAGCCTCAATCTTCGAATTCCACTGGGAGAAATGAAAACCCTGGTTGAAAAGAGAACTCCGCTGGGGATGGGATGATTCTCTTGGGGGAAATCAACTGATTTCTCTTGGGGGAGAGAGTACCTGACCCTGCGGGGAAGGGTAAACTGCCTAAATACAACTTACCAATATTAATCTTCTGCGGCTGAGCCAACTCTACTCGAAATAAGGAACTCTCTGAGGGACACCATACTGTCTGACCACAGCCTACAATCATGGAATCGCCAATTCTGCTGAGAATAAATGGCTTTGCTGGAGCATGCCCTCTGGATAAGCTACGACCGGCTGGGGAATTCTATCCTTCTTCAGGAGGAACATGCATGACCTGCGTGGAGGTCAAGTCTTTCGTTATTGCAATTTTTTTTGATCGTCTTCCTCATACGGCTATGAAACCTGCAACAACATAAACAAGACAAGACCAGCCTATGCAATCAAATCTATTCAGGTTAGTAACATCATTTTCAGTTAATTCAAAGCTTTAGCAATGGTTGGTAAGGGCCAGTGATGTTATACACATGCTAGTTTCAATAAACTTAGGCGTTTTATCATGCACAAAACAGTAAAGAACCAGCATCAAGTACTGAATAACATATTTTATTGATTGGGCCCCTGAATGGGCGGAGTTTTATACACGGGATGTAACTCCTGAAAAGAGGAAGCTACGCAAAGCAAATATACAAGTATGCATAGGAAGCATAAATATACTGACAAACTAAATTTGTACACATGTCGGCAACAGGATGCAGACGAACACCACGAACTGATCCTCCTATGACTCATCCGACTCTAATGCTTTCCCGGTATCCATACTTCCAAAGCGGTTGCATCTGATAATCGACCCCTTCAGGTATTCTCCCGCACTGATGCTCACTGTAGTATCAAATTTGGACCGCAGTCATTTGCTTTTCAAATCCCTAACTTTTGCGTGAACCGCCCTTTACGGGTTTTCAGTTCACCGGGATACCCCTTTTTGCCGAAGCCGCCCAGTGTAGGTTTTCAACTTCGCGGGTGTACATTTTTTTTTTATTTTATCCCTAACTTTTGCCCGAACCTTTTATTCTGTTTTTGGTTCGCCAGGATGCCCCATTTTTGCCTGGACTCTCTTTTTTCTGTCCAGCGGGTCAATTTTAAGCAAAGTATTTTTTAACTGCGTCCGAATTCACAGGCGACGTAAAGTCTTCACCGTCCATAGTGGACAACAATAAAGCTCCTCCTGAAAAGACTTTTCTGACAACATATGGACCTTCGTAGTTGGGGGTCCACTTGCCCCTGTGATCTGCTTGCGGCGGGAGAATCCTTTTCAGCACAAGGTCGCCCGTCTGAAAGCTTCGCAGATGTATCTTTTTGTCATATGCTTTCTTCATTCGGCTTTGGTACAAACGACCGTATGCTAGAGAAGCTAGCCTCTTCTCGTCCATCAAACTCAGTTGATTCAACCTGTCTTTCACCCATTCTACCTCGTCTAGCTGAACGTCTCGCAATACCCTCAGAGAAGGGATCTCAACTTCCAATGGTAATACCGCTTCCATTCCGTATACTAACGAGAACGGAGTTGCCCCGGTTGATGTGCGTACCGTCGTACGATAACCGTGCAAAGCGAAAGGTAGCATCTCGTGCCAATCCTTATAGGTTACCACCATCTTCTGGATGATCTTCTTTATATTCTTATTGGCCGCTTCGACAGCGCCATTCATCTTGGGTCGGTAAGGGGAGGAGTTGTGATGTTCGATCTTGAAATTCTGACAGAGCTCCTTCATCATTTTGTTGTTCAGGTTTGAACCGTTGTCCGTGATTATCCGTTCGGGAATCCCATATCGGCAAATAATATCTCTCTTGATGAATCTGGCCACCACTTGCTTCGTTACATTTGCGTATGACGCCGCTTCTACCCACTTGGTGAAATAATCGATTGCTACTAGGATGAACCGATGCCCGTTAGAAGCTGTCGGCTCGATCTTTCCAATCATATCGATTCCCCACATCGAGAATGGCCATGGCGATGACATCACATTTAGAGGACTCGGCGGCACATGAATCTTATCAGCAAAGATTTGGCACTTATGGCACTTTCTCGCAAACTTGAAACAGTCGGTTTCCATAGTCAGCCAAAAATAACCTGCCCGCAGCAGTTTTCTTGTCATAGCATGCCCACCGGCATGCGTACCAAATGTACCTTCGTGTATTTCCTCCATGAGCAGCTTTGCCTCTCTTTCATCTACACAACGCAATAGCACCAAGTCGTGGTTTCTTCTGTATAAGACGCCATCCGGATTCAAATAGAAATTACCCGCTAATCTCCTGAGAGTCTTCTGATCTTGACTGGATGCCCCAGCCGGATACTCCTTATTCTTCAGGAAATTGAGGATGTCAAAATACCACGGTTTGTCGTCAGATGCTTTGTCAATAGCAAATACGTAAGCCGGTCTGTCAAGCCGAGAGATAATGATTCTGGGAGCCTCGTTCTGGAAGTTGACTTTGTACATGGAAGACAAAGTGGCCAGGGCGTCAGCCATTTGATTCTCTGCCCGCGGTACATGATGCAATTCAACCTTGTCGAAGAAAGGCAACAATCTCCTTGCATAGTTCATGTAATGTATCAAGTTGGGCTGACGTGTCTCCCATTCCCCTTTGATCTGATTCACCACCAGAGCTGAGTCTCCGTATACGTCTAGATTCTTGATTCGCAAATCAATGGCTTCTTCAAGCCCCATTATACAAGCTTCGTATTCGGCCTCATTATTGGTAACGGCAAAGGTCAATCGGGCAGTAAACGGGATGTGCGACCCGTGTGGCGTAGTGATAATTGCCCCTATTCCGCTAGCGTAAGCATTCACAGCTCCGTCAAATATCATCTTCCATTTGGAACCCAACTCTGGTCCTTCGTCTGGCAACGGTTCTTCGCAATCCTTCATCTTTAGGTACATGATATCCTCGTCAGGAAAATCAAACCTCATCGATTGGTAATCTTCAATAGGCTGCTCCGCCAGATACTCAGACAGCACACTCCCCTTTATAGCCTTTTGCGAGACGTATTGGATGTCATATTCAGTCAAGACCATCTGCCAACGGGCAATTCTTTCTGACAATGCCTGCTTTTCGAATACATATTTGATAGGATCCATCTTCGAGATGAGCATGGTTGTATGATTCAGCATGTATTGCCTCAAACGCTTGGCGGCCCAGGCTAGCGTGCAACAAGTTTTCTCCAGCATTGAATATCGAGATTCACAATCTGTAAATTTCTTACTCAAGTAATAAATTGCATGCTCTTTTCTTCCTGTCTCGTCATGTTGACCGAGAACACAACCCATGCTTCCCTCAAGAACCGTCAAATACATAATCAAGGGTCTACCTGCCACTGGGGGTATCAAAATAGGAGGCTCCTGTAAATACTGCTTTATTTTATCGAACGCCTTTTGACAATTTTCGTTCCATGTTACAGCTTGATCTTTCTTCAACAGCTTGAACAATGGTTCACACGTAGCAGTTAGGTGAGATATGAACCGAGCGATGTAGTTCAACCTCCCTAAAAACCCGCGCACCTCTTTCTCAGTTTTAGGCGTCAGCATTTCTTGAATCGCTTTTATTTTAGCAGGATCGACCTCTATTCCTCTTTCGCTTACGATAAACCCCAGCAGTTTACCCGATCTCACCCCGAAGGTGCATTTGTTAAGGTTCAGTCTCAGCCTGAACTTCCTAAGCCTCTTAAATAACTTCAGCAGATTCACCAGATGCTCTTCCTCCGTTTGGGATTTGGCAATCATATCGTCAACATAAACTTCGATCTCTTTATGCATCATATCATGAAAAAGAGTCGTCATAGCACGCTGATATGTTGCCCCAGCATTTTTCAAACCAAAGGGCATCACTTTGTAGCAAAATGTTCCCCAAGGCGTTATGAAAGTGGTCTTCTCCATATCCTCTGGCGCCATTTTAATCTGATTATAGCCTGAAAAACCATCCATGAAGGAGAATACGGAGTATTGAGCAATATTATCAACTAGCACGTCAATATGAGGAAGCGGAAAATCGTCTTCTGGGCTTGCTTTATTCAAATCTCTATAATCCACGCACATCCGCACCTTGCCATCTTTCTTTGGCACTGGTACGATGTTAGCAACCCATGAGGGATATTTTGTCACAGCCAGGAAACCAGCGTCCCACTGTTTTTGAACTTCCTCTTTGATCTTCACTGCCATATCTGGTCGAGTTCTGCGAAGCTTTTGTTTGACCGGTGGGCATTCTTCTTTCAGTGGCAGACGGTGCACAACCATATCTGTATCGAGCCCTGGCATATCTTCATACGACCAAGCAAATACATCACTATACTCTCGGAGCATTTCAACCAGTCTTCGCTTGATATCGCTCTGCAGTGCGGCTCCGATACGAATATTCTTCTCAACCCCTTCCGACCCCAAGTTGATAATTTCGATGACCTCGTCGTGAGGCAGAATGGCTCTTTCCTCTTGCTTCACCAACCAAGACAGTTCTTCAGGAACGTCACTATCTTCGACAACCTCTTCTTCGGCCTGAAATACCGGATGCTCAAAGTCGGGACGAGTCATAGATGGTTCAGGGATGTCATCTGAAAATGTTATCCTGCAAAAGGAATGGTTAAGTGCTTCAAAATGCGTATAAAGCGAATAACCACGTTGCCATTTTATTGAAAAATACAAAACAAGAAAGACAGAGATTACAGTATTTGCACATGAAAAAACGCCATTTATTTAATGATTAACACGCAATGTTCATAACAACACAGCCCTAAGCAAATCACGATGCCCCGGGCAAGACATCAGATTATTCAACAATTAATAAAGCAAAGCATTACTGTTTAAGAGTCACAGGAACAAGCTCCTGAATAGACCAGTTGCACAGTCCCTGTCCTGGCGTGCTTGGCTGAATCCAGGCATCCATATCACAGTCGCTGTCTCCTTCGTCAGACTCCGAAGTAGCATTGATGGTCTCATGACATACTCCACTGGCAGAGATGGTTATTGGCCCTCTGAAACGGGGTGCCCCCACAGCAGGAGTTGATGACGACGGTTGGTATCCCAGCCCGAACCGGTCCGTCTTCACAGGGATATCCAGCAGTTTGCCCCAGCCCTTTGCTTCTCCTGCCTCTACCAGAGCTTGAGCTTCTTTATATGACGAAACGGCTATCTCTGACACTTTGCTCAGCCCGGGCCCTTTGTCCTTGATTCGCAACCCTTCAAATGCCTGGCAGGGTGTTTCATGGATCTCTCCGTCGACCTCCACATATTTAAATGACGACAGATGGCTGACCAGGATGTCTTCTTCTCCGCATACGGTGACTACGCTGTCTCCGACCATATATTTCAACTTCTGATGCAGGGTAGACGTGACTGCCCCAGCCCCATGAATCCAAGGTCTTCCAAGCAGGCAGCTATATGCAGGTTGGATGTCCATGATATAAAACTCAGTTGCAAACACCTCCGGCCCTACTTGCAGGGGCAATGTTATCGATCCAAAGACTGTTCTTCGCGTGCCATCAAATGCTCTAACTACCAAGTCACTGGGCGTGCACAGGATTCCTCTGACATCCAGCTTCATCATCGCTTTCTTAGGCATCACATTTAGAGACGATCCGGTGTCGACCAATACATGCGACATTACTGATCCTCTACATTCGACAGATATGTGCAGCGCCATATTATGATCTCTCCCTTTCGGGGTCAAATCGAAGTCGGTAAAGCCCAAGCTGTGACCTGCATTTACATGTGCCAACACTCCTTCCAGCTGATTCACGGAGACGTCTTGAGGGACAAAGGAAGTATCCAGGACTTTCAACAAAGCATTTCTGTGAGCTTCAGAACACAAGAGCAATGACAGGATGGATATTTTGGACGGCGTCTGTTGCAGATGCTCCACAATCTTATAATCACTTTTCCGAATCAAGCACATGAACTCTTCTACATCTTTCGATGCCGCTTCTTTATCGCTTGCTTGCGCGGGGACATTTTCAACCATTTTCCCCTTTCCTTTCGCTAGTCTTTCGGCCTCCACTTCAGGTGATATAAAGATCCTACCACTCCTTGTCATACCTCCTGACCCAACAACGTTGTCTACAGTCTCAGCTGGCTGCTTATTAACATCAATCTTTATCCCGTCACAATACACCTCCAACCCATATGACCATGGGACTGCTTTTGTGTTCTCGTACGGGATTGGTCCGGCCTTAGTTATGGTGATCGGCGGTCGCTGAACCGGTGCTGCAATAGTGATTGTCTTTCGAGGAATCGTTACAGTGGCCACATCACTCTGATCATCTGCTACTGCCCCTGCAGGCTCTTCAGTTGCTGCTCGGTCAAACTGCAATGTGCCTCCATCAATTAAAGCCTGAATGCCTTTCTTCAAATCATCACACCCCCCAGCTAGGGTCCAGCATTCTAAGCAATACTCATCACATCCTGGATAAACACCCTCTTGCAACAATCTACTTGTTATCTCGCTCAGCGGCGTCTTTAAATCGTCGACATTCATAATCAGATTCAAACCTTCCTCAGTTAGAATGGCGTTCGCCCCATGATTAGGCATGGGTTTCTGCACTATATTCGAACCTGCCGTTCCGAAATTGATAGTCTTATTGTCCAAAAGATCCTGCACCACATGCTTAAAAGCATGGCAACCTTCTATATCGTGGCCCGGAGCCCCAGAATGAAACTCACAGTGCCTGCTTGCATCATAACCATACGGAGGAGTTCCCGTTATCGGTGCCAGAGTTCTCTTCTCTACCAGGTTCAAACCCAACAGCGTTTGCAACAAATCTGCATAGGTTGAGGGAGGCTTCTCAAACACTCTTCTTGGTTTACCACCCTGGAATCTTCGCTGAGCCTGCTGCGCCCCTTGCTGTGGCTGCTGCTGCTGCTATTGCTGAATCGGTTGTTGTTGTTGAAGTGGTTGTTGCTGATACGGGATAGTAACACTCGCCACCTGCTGCGGCTGATGATATTGGTTCCGACCTCTGCCTCGGCCTCCAAACACTGCGCTTGCCTCGCCCTGACGGCGCCCACCAAAAGCCTTCCTATTACTGCCAGATGCAGTTGATTCCTCAGCCTGGAATTTTCCTTGCTTAATGTTGCGCTCAATCTTTTCTCCCATCAGAATCAAATCTGAGAAGCTGGCCAGAGATGTATGAAACAGCATGTCATGAAACAAGCCTGTGAATGTGCCGACGAACATGTCATTCATTTCCTTGTCTTCTAAAGGAGGACGGACCCTGGCAGCCATATCGCGCCACCTTTGCGCGTACTCTTTAAAGCTCTCCCCCTTCTTCTGAGACAACCCTGCCAATTGGACCCGATTGGGCGCTAAGTCGCTGTTATACTTGTAGTGAGCTACAAATGCCTCTGCTAATTGCTTCCATGTCTTAATATTGGTTGGCTCCAACCCCATGTACCACTCTAGGGAAGGGCCTGACAAACTATCTTGAAAGAAATGCATTAGCATTCTCTCATCAGTTGAGTACGCAGACATCTTTCTGTAATAAGCCCGCACGTGCACTTTCGGACATGTGTCCCCTTTATACTTATCAAACGCAGGAGCTTTGAATTTGATTGGCACCCTCAAGCCAGGTACCAGACCCATTGTTGCCATGTCCAAGCCCACAGCACTTTGGTTCAAGACCCCCCTCATCTGCTCTTCTAGCATTCTGATCTTCTAGGAGTTATCCATCGGCCCTTCAAAGCCTCCGCCGGAGAAAGCGTCCTCCTGCTGATCTTCTTGCCACATACCATTCCCAGCTCCATACCCATCATACTCATTATTGCGGCCAGCTCTAATCTGATTCATCACCGGACCTCGGCCTCTGTTGCCGTATCCTTGAACACCTCTAGCAGGCCCAAAAGCCATTAGCCCAGCGCCGTTTCCATTTCCGAGACCTCCGTAACCCTGATTGGCCCATACCATAACCATCTTGCCCAAAGCCTTGAGCATTGAAACCATATTTCCCAGCGTTATCGAATCCCTGATCATTGAACCCGAATCCAGTATTGCCGAAGTCGTTGCCTCCCATATTATCACCCAAGTTGACATCACCAAGCCCAACGTTATGGACAGCAGTCTCGTTCCCACCTCCGACGTTACCGTTCCCAGCAGCGGTAGCGTTGTTGACATTAGCGGCGGGTATATTGACTACAGGCGGAGCCACTGGCGTGGGAGTGCCATCTCCATGAACAGTATCGACCCGTACAGACTGATGATCCTCGTTACCGTGACCAGCATTTCGGGCCAACAGAGGTTGGACCATGGCTTGCAAATTTTCCTGACCTTTTGCAATAGCTTCCATGGTCTGCATAAAGAGAGCTAGCTTCTCGCACACATCTTGCATCTCGTTCTGCATTTGATCCATGATTCTTCGACAATTGGTGCGAGTGGAATATCGGTGTGGGCGCTGATCTGCAATCCTGAAAATACCTGGTACAGGGCAAGAAATAAGACACCATCCAAAGATTACCTGTAATGCAATGTGAATATGAATGCAATGCAATGTGTGTCTGTGCATTAGGGAAATTCATTCCCCGATTCTAGTGTGAAGGTGCCGGTGCAGTGACAGTGCTAACAATATAAAGATCGGAGCTGAATCACAGAAAGCCTCATATATTGCCGAGAAATCAATAAGCCCGGAATACAATATCACTGAGAGTACAACAAGAAGGCATGACCTCAACCAACAATCCTGGTGATGGTCAGCACTTAAGCAAATAAAGCATACAAGTTACTACATGAAATGATTAAATCCTCCCATAAGTCTGGTACTCTTCTAGCAACTTCTTGGTCTCCGGATGACTTGGTCGAGCAAGCAGCCCTTCGACAAGTTGGTTTCTTTTCTTAAGAACACGCCGCATGTCTTCAGCAGTTTCTTCCCATGCCCCCTCTCCGAAGCGATCCTCTAGTTTACGCTTCTGAGACACAGCTTCATCTCTGCCTTTGATGGCCTTGTTTAGTGCATTCTGGAGACTGTACCGGGTCATCACTTCTTCTTCACACTTCTTGATGCTGGACTTCAACTGCTCTTCGAGGTCGGAGATTTGCTGCTTCAGCTTATCCTCCCTCTTCTTATTGTTGGTGAGCGTAGCATTCCAAGTCTTATTGCAAGAAGAGATCTCTCGGTGTGCTGCGTCGAGCGCCTTCTTTTTGGATTCCAGCATGTCATGGGAACTTCTGAACTCTTGTCCCAGACGTTTGCGCTTCTTCCTCTCCTCAGCCAACTCAGCCCCTAACCTGTTCATTAGCTCAATCTGCTGTTGGAAAGCATATACGGCCTTGTTTTTCTCACTGCGTATCTGGGCTAGCTCCTGCTCTAACCCTTCGTTGATCTTCATCAAGGCTTCTTTTTCTTTCACAACTTGCTCGTAGGCCTCCCTAGAAACAGTAGTTGGCTCTACTACCTGAATGGGAACAAGAACTGGTGCATCTGGAAATGGCATCCTCAACTGACTGGCTCTCTCCTGGATCCAACCTCTGTAAGGTGCATAGGCCTGACAGTCATTCTTCCCTAACAACGGCTTCCCTCTTCGGTTAATACGCGTCCAGGCATGCTGCAGCTTGGCCAATAACTCTCCCTTCAAATCTCCGGTGAAGTACAGAGATTCCTGCACTTCTTCCTCCTTTGGTGGGTTCTTCAGCGCATATCCGAACTGACGGACCAACAGAGATGGGTTGTAGTTGATACACCCCTTTCTTCCTATCAGCGGAACATTAGGGTACCCAGAACAACTGAATATAAGCTCAGATCCCAGCAGATCTCTATCAAACCATTCGACATCTTCTGAAAATAGCCTCATCAAGCGCTCTGACCAGCTAGCGGTGGTTGCACTTTCCACAAAAGACCCCTTCATGGGGAGATGACTTTTGAACCACATATTCAATAGAGGAGCACAGTAGTAAACAACCTTTCCCCTTCTGTTTTCGTTCTTGTAGTGCAAGGAGTGGTAGAAGTCTCCGATCAACGTTGGCACTGGATTGCCGGCAGCAAATAGATGGAAAGCGTCCAAGTCTACGAAATTGGGCAAGTTAGGGAACAGCACAATCCCGTAAATGCATAGAGCCAAAATAGCATTGAAAACCACCCAACATCCACTCTTGGCATACTCCTGAGCTTTGCCAACCAGGAAGTCAAGAGAGAAGCCTGGAACTCCAAGCCAAGAAGTCACTAACAGTTCTGCAGCGTCCATATGCAAAGCTTTGGCTAAGTCCTCCAACTTGGGCTCGGCAGCAGAGTGAATAAAGGGAACCTTGTTCTGCACCGGTAACTCAGTAAACTCCACATACTCCTCAATGTTGGGCCCTAGAATGAAGTCAGCAAACGTAAAACATCGCAATGCGGGGTCATAGAACTGCATCAAGGTGTATAGCCCATTCATCTCATCAGCAGTGGGCTTGCAGACTAATCTCAGTAATCTCCCGTGACTCATTCTGAAGCTTCTCCTAGCCCCCTCATCAGCAAGAGATATCAGACCAAGCAAAGAAGTAATATCAGGTGAAGGCAGCTTATATGCAACTGTTTTCCTCAAACCAGCCATAATCAATACTCAGAAGTCTAGGCACTAGAATCGGAGGATATGCAAATGCACCTGCAGCACAGACACACGTTAATGGGATGCAACGATAATGGGTATGCAAACAATGCAATGCAAGTAACATGCAACAGGGACCAAATGTCGTAGCTGAATATCCTGAACCATATCAAGAAATCTCGGATAGACTCTAGAGAAGTCCTCAAACCCTGGTCTCAGATGGACCTAAAACAAAGCTCCCACAATGGTCTCCGACAGTCCTCACACTGTAACTCTAACTGGTCTCTGGCAGACCTCATATCATATCTCCAACTGGTCTCTGACAGACTTCAGAACCCTCCAACTGGTCTCTGACAGACCTCAGAACTCTCCAACTAGTCTCTGACAGACCTCAGAACTCTCCAACTGGTCTCTGACAGACCTCAGAACTCTCCATAAATACCCCGGATCTCTGATCAAGAAACAAACCGGTAGTCTGAAGGTCTAGTTACCTACATAACCCCAAACCCTCTCACAGGTGGATGTCCTAGTGACTGACACAAAGTATGGCACCCTATGCGGTCGTCGGCGTCACAGACTTTCAGGGTTGATGATACGATTCCCAGAAGGAGTGGCATCATCAATCCCTGAAGAGGCCTCACTTAGCCAACTTCCAAATGATCGGTTCCCGGAGTCGACAATTCAGCTGACCAACAACCCCTTCGACCCAAAGGGTAGAAAAAGAAGCCAACCAGAAGAACCTCGTCCGAGTGTAGATTTCATGAGACACTAATGCAAGCAAAGCCGGCACGCGCCCACTACTTTCTACTCTAATTCTAGGTGCACTCAAGCCCAGGTCCGGCTTATCTCTCAATCATAGAACCACCCGTCACACCCCAATACAGCAGTAATAATCAATATATATAATGCTGAAAATAAAGGTCAGAAATATAAATCCATACAAAATCCTCAACGGGAAAACAAGCGTTAGAATTGACTCTCTTAAGGGACGTTGGATCCCAAATGCATAAGAACTATCGCAGTCCTTAGCAGCCAGGGGACGTTGGTTCCCCAGCAGAGTCGCCAGCTGTCGCTACTGCGAAAATCGGCGCCGGCTGAACAGAAGAGTCGCCACCGTGCATTATTTATCCCACGGGAGGGAAAGGAAACGCTCAGAGTAAACCTCGCACAACACGGGAAAGGTATGGTCGTCGCAACCAAAACCTGGATTCGGGAGTCGGTTACGCAAGGGGAAGGTATTAGCACCCCTCACGTCCGTCGTACTCGACGGGATCCACGCTTATTTTCGGGTACGGATTGTTATTCTATCTACTCTACAGGTCAGGGTTAAAAGAAAAGAAAATGACTCGGCAAAGTATCGCACTTTATGCCTACGTATTCCCGTCTGGAACGAGAAATCAGAGTTAACGTAGTTCGCCTACCTACTGGAAAGGAGGGGAAGGTTGCTCGCTAGGATATCGCATCCTATGCCTACGTACTTTCATACAGCATGAAAGATCAGAGCAAACGTAGTTCGGGCCATGTACGACACAAGTCTGTCTTGGTTGATTTTATTCCTTCTGAAAAAGGTTTTTCTGATTAACAGTCCCAGCGGACAAAAATGACGTTTTGATGAGTTCACATTCTTTTACGAAAGAAGTGTCTTTTATTGTGTTTGAAATACTTATTGTATTTTCTGTTTGTTTTGAGGAAGAAGAGACAGAACTCTATCCTATGGTTGCGAAGGGAATCAAACTAACCTAATGTTATCATGCATGAGTTAAGACTTAATGTTTATCATGTTCCTCTCTTGCGCAGAGAGAAACAGAGATCCTAAGGGGAATAGACAGAAACAGAAACAATAGCAAATATACAATAAAGCAGTAAAATGCATGGATGCAGTAATACAAGCGAGGCAAGGGAGTCCCACTCAACCTCGAACCTAGAAAACAATAGGCAAAAGTGAACAGCATTCACTTTCAACCCAACAGGGTAAACAGCAAACAATACAGTCAGGAAAACCAATCAATACATCAGAAATGAAATACAGCAGAAAAATAAACAGCATCAGCAGCTCTGAAACAACATCAGTCTTCCAGTCATCTCCAGATAGCTACAAGCTTCAGCAAGCATCAATCCCCATCTCCACAGTCTTCAAGCAAGGGCTTTGGTTATCAATCTTCAGTCTACAATGGCTTTTCTTCAAGTCTCAGGCTCCAGGAGGAATATCAGTCAACAAGATGAAGTAAATGAATGTTAGACAGTCAATTACCTACCAAGGGTGGTTTATCAACTGTTAGCATTAAGCAGACAGTTTCTCTCAAAAGTTCTATCTTTCAAATACATTCACTGATCCTTCCAAAGGAAGGAGGTGGATATTTGAAAGAGACTTTGAATCATAGAGAAAGGATGGATGCAGACAAAGCATTCCATGTTTTAGAAACAAGCTTTCTAATCTAGAGCTCTGCCTAGCTCCTAAACCCTAGCTTCCTCAACAGCTGCTAGCAGGAATCTCCTCTCCAACTCTAGAAGTTGGTCTTCAAGCTCTGGATCTCCAATGGCTTCATCATCACAAGTCTTCAGCTTCCCCAATCCCCAGACAATCCCAATACCCACACAGACAAATCAATAATCCCCAGAGGGCACACCACACCAATCAATCAAATATAGACAGTATACTAATAGCAGTAGGGGAATCCTAGTGATTTCTAAGGGGATCTATCCTATACCCATAACCCCTATACTCCATACCCCAAAAATCAAATGAACATTTCCTAAAAGAATTAAACTATCTCACCTAAGTTGATTTAAAAACCTAATTTTATTCATGTTGTTTTCACCTAAACTAAACACCTAAAATTAATTCCTAAAAATGAGAACTAAATTGTATGTACAAGCTAAAAATGTCTATTAATCAACCTAAAAAGAATGGACAAAAAATATTAAAGCAACTATTAGAACAAAATTTATCAAAATCATGTATGAAATGAAACACCTAAAATAGACATTTATTTGGAAAATATGGGAAAAATATCAAATAAAAAATAAAATGCAATTTTCATTTTTTATAATTTTCTAGACATCTTGAAGAAATTAATGCAAAAAAAATCATCAAAAAATATGAAGTTTATGATTTATTATGATTTTTGGAAAATGCATGAAAATGAAAAGAAATTAAAAATTAAAATATAAAGAAATAGAAGGAGGGGGTGAGAATAGCCAACGCGCTCAGTTGTTTTTCCAGGTGGGCCATGAAGTGGGAGGTGCGGATAGAAGAATCACTAGGCCCATGAAGCAATCAGCAACAAACAAAAATAAAAAAAGGTGAGAACGGTGCAAATAGCAAGGGTTCCAGTTGAATATTATTGGGCCTGGCAATTGGGGGTGGCGAATAGCAAAGGAAGTTTGAGCCCACTCAGAAACTTAAGTGAAACAGGGCGTTTCACTCCTAGGACTTCCCTCCGTTTTCTTTTTAAATCAAGGCCATTGGATCAGACTCCTAGTCAAGGTCAAAACCCTGATCGTGTGGTCCTCCATCGTCTTCAACCTTGGACAAACCCTAGGGTTTCAGAAACCATCTCCATGCACGCACCTTCAACCGTCCAGTTCTCACTCAATTCTCCATGGATGCCCTCGATCCAAAGAGCAAAAATACTCTAGAAACTCTCCTCTACACAGCCATAATCATAACTCTCCCTAACACTCACTCAGTCAACCAATTCGATAGAGATAACAGTCCTGATCCACCATGAACACATGATATCAAACCTCTCCATTCTCTCTAAATCTTGTCCTAAACTCATCTACAACTTATGCTGATTATCACAAGCCAATAAACCAAGATCTTCATACACTGAATCATGAGATATCAATCCAACCAGATTTTGCACTCCATAACCAAATTTCATGAAAGCTCTCCAAACTCACCAAATTAAGTCATCTATCCTATCTTAGTAATTCTACACTATCAAAACCTAATAACTCTAACTAAAAGATGCAATTCGAGCAGGAAACATACCTGGTGCAATTGATGAAAACAGGTACCAAATCCTCTTGATCCAAGGCTTGAAGTGAGTGCAAACTGATCAATGAACTTGATGATTACTTCTGTATGCAACAAAGATGACTCCAAAGCTTTGAATCTCTCAATTCCAAAATTTATGCTTCTTGAATGATGAACTTGCACAGCTCGAGTCTTCCTCCAATTTCACCAATCTTGATGTGAATTATGATGTTTGGATGATGATGATGAAGATTCAATCAGAAAATGTGAAGATTGATGGGAATTTGGAAGAGTTTGGATTGATTTTGCAAAGATGGAAAATTGGTATGAAACTTGTGTTTTGGACAAATGAGATCACCAACCATGGCATGAGCCATCTCATATCAATATATACATGCCCTTAGAACCTCCTAGAAACTTGGAGAAGCTTCCCTTGCATTCTTTCCTTTGGATTTGGTTTATGTATCTTCCATTACAAGTAACCATGAATAACTTCCAAAATGTGAACTAAGCTCAAAATTATACTTTATGCAATGTCTTTAAAATGATCTTTCCATTCAAAATGACCTATAATTTTGCTTCATTTGGCCAAAATATGAAAAAACTCATTTTTAAGTCCATTTTTATTCATTAAATCCAACAATTTTGAAACCTTGTGCTATGGATCTTTCCAATCTCTCATGGTCACTTTTCTAGACTCAAAATGCCATTTGGAACAAGTTTGATGTTGTAAAGTTTTCCATTTGAATCTTCCTTGTATGAGTTTTGGGCATAGGTTGAAATGACCTGTAATTCTCAGATGACCAAAATACCCTTTTCTTGCCAAGACCATAAGTAGAGTTCCACAAATCATATGAAGGCATACTATACCATTCTAGATATCTAAGACAATGAGGAAAAACTCTTATGTTGACCAGAAATTCATTTGAAATCTCCTTGAGGGGTAAAAATTGCTTGGAAGTCAAGTCACTTTCACAGACAAAATTTCAGATACCTCAGATGACCTGTAACTTGCAAGGACCATAACTTGAGTTCTATAAATCTCCTTAATGTCTTCCACCACTCATATTAAAGGTCTTGAGATCCTATACAAGTTTCATGTTGGCCAAGGATCCATTTGAAGCTTGCATTTTGACTTATCTTGCTTGGAAATTTGACCCAAACTAGGGGATTTTACACAGAAACCCTAATTTAGAAACTCCTCTTCTCCTTGATTTCTCTTGATTTCTTCTTAGCACAACAACATATCCTTCTTTACATGTCAAATGATGAACCCCACAACTCTCCAATAGCCCTTAATGCCTTTTAATCAGTCATTTGACCTAGAGTTGACCCAGGGTTGACCCAGATGAAACCCTAGTTGACTGTCTTCAACTGCACTTCTTGTGATCACATCAATGACTTGTCTCCTTCTCCAAATGACTTTCTAAGTCTCCCATGATGTCCACATACTCTCCATGCTCAGCCCACAGCTCACAACTTCTTGTTGATCCTCAGAGACTCTCAGATAGGAGATGGATGCAATGCTTGATCCATTGACTTCCCAGCTTTCAAATTCTTTCTGATGACTTGAATGAGATTGAATCAGGATAATAACCTCTTGATAGGCCTCTAGAGATGAGAATAATGATTGGTCCCCTGTTGGATGACTTGCTATGCTTATGCTATGCAGATGATTAGACTATGTACATGACTCTATATGCAAATGCTAATGATATTGAAACATAAACCAAGTGAATAAGGGTGGACAAATTTTAGGGTGCAACAGGTGGCGACTCTTCTGTCATAGCCGGCGCCGATTTTCGCAGTAGCAACATGAACATATGAAGTCATTCTCCTGCAAAACATCACCAAATGCTGCCTGGGACAACTATCTCCTTTGAACTTCTCAAAATTTGGTATTTTAAACTTCGGCGGCATCACAAGACCTGGCACAAAACACATGCTCGTGGCATTCAAATCAGAAGTATCCTGACTCATCAAGGCATTAAGCTTTTCTTCCAACAACTGACATTTTCCCATAAACTCAACAGTCTGCGGGTCCTCAACATTAACCTTTGGAACAGTCATCTGAGAATCTGGCACAGAGAAGGTGAAACTATGATATTCTGTGTCATAGAGAGAGGAAGAATCTCTATTGTTGGCAATGGGATGCTCTTCAACAGGAATCGACACAGGATGAGCTTGAGCAACATTGTTCACTGGAGTCCTCTGAATACCAGTCTCTCCTCTAGTCGTAGCTGTCATGGCTTCCATGAGTTGACTCAACTGATTCTTCATCAATTCAAACTCTGCCCTTGTAACAACCTGATTCTGCTCTCCTGAGTTCATGATCCTTCAGAAGCTAACTCAAGTCAATTACGAATGTGGGGAAATCAACTAACGAAGCAGACAAAAGACGGGTAAGCTCCATGTTCCAGCTGAGGATGGACATGCAAAAATGAAATGCAAATGTAAAACAATGCTAAATGCAAAATGATAATGCAACAAACAAGGGATCAAGACTGCTGTGCTGTAGACTGAGGAAGATCTGAGCTCTGCTTCAGCAAGAACATAGCACTGCACCGATAGAAACTAACTGATACCAACAATCCAGATTCAAACTGCAGAGAAAACCGGGTAATCTGAAGGTAAAAGTTCCTGCATAACCCCAGTCCCACTCATAGGTATGGACCTATTTATTAATACGGTATGGCATCCTATGCGTTCGTCAGCGTCACAGACTTTCAAGAAATGATGATACGTTCACCATTTCTGGTTTGGCATCATTATCTCCTAAAGAGGCCTCACTCAGCTGACTCACAAATGATCGGTTCCCAGAGTCGACAACCCTCAAATCTGAAATCCTTTCAACGGCCCACTGGGCTGGAAAGAAAGTCATCAAAGCGAATCTCGTCTGAGTGCAAATTTCGTGGGAACTAGTGCATGCCTAACATACAGGTTCACCACTACTTTTCGCTTCTAATGCTATGTTTATACTCAAGCCCAGGTCCGGCTTATCACTCATCAGAACTTCCCATTCCCACAGCACAACAGTAATGATATATGATGCAGAAACTAAATGCGGGAAAGTAAAATGCGAAAGTAAATAAAGCACATATATACAACACCCAAAGATAAACAGATAAGCGCTAGGATTGACTCGCATAGGGGAAGGTATGAGCACCCCTCACGTCCGTCGTACTCAACGGGATCCATGCATGTGTTGTCTAGCTAAAAGGGTGTGTAAACTACCTACGCTAAAGGCTTATGGACAAAAGAAATAAAGAAAAGAGAACTGACTTGGCAGAGCATCGTCGCTCTGTGCCTACGTACTCCATCGTGCAATGGGAAAGTCAGAGTCAACGTAGTTCGCCTAACTACGGCCAAAGAAGAGGGGAAGGTTGCTCGCTAAGACATCGCGTCTTGTGCCTACGTACTTTCGTCTGGTACGAAAGATCAGAGCAAACGTAGTTCGGGCTTACGAGAACACAGGTTGTTCAAAAGTTTTACTCGAGTAGGGTTAACAGACAGTTCTAGCAGTTGGTGTATGCAGCTCGACCTTTAGAGACTTAGGCGTTACCATTTGCGATAGGACTGAAAGTTAACGACACTCTTGTTTATGAAAAGAGTTTCCTTGATTAAGACCCCAAAGGGTGAAAAAGAGTTTGAATTGTTTTTGTGTTTTTTAAGGAAGAAGTGTTTTGAATTTGGTTTGTGACTCATGCTACACTAGAGAGTATGATTTAGGAGCGAATGCTTCGTATATCGTCCGAAGGACATACACTAAAATTATAGATAATTGAGAGGAAACCACCCAATCATCATTTCCCAAATGGCTTAAGGCTCGTAGCGTGCAACAATGGTCAAGCTTTATTAAGTGGATTGAAGTTGTTTGAAGATGAGAAGAGAAAGAGGACGAACTAAGGGGGACTAGACCAAACCCTAAAAGTTGTCATGCAAGATGCACCTAAAGTTGAGTTTGAAAGGGAACTATCTAATGTTATCATACATGGTTAGAACCCTAATGTCTATCATAACCTCTCTTGAACAAGAGAGGTTAGAAATCCTAAGGGAAGGAAGACAAAAGAAAAAGAAACAATAAGAAAAAATAATGCAAATGTAGGATGCAAACATAAATGCAACAAGGAAATATATGTGGGGCTGGAACCTCCATAAGCTCATCTCAACCTCAAGCCATGGTATGAATAAACACAAGAGAAGAGGAGAAGAAGATGCATAGAAAACAAGTAACAAAAACAATGAGAAAAAGTCCTCATGGATTCATTACTTTAGGCAAGCTTCAGGTTCCTCCTGAGGAGGAACCAAGCAACCTTAAGTAGTATTCCAAGGTCATAGGACAGAATGGGGATGAGAAGAAGAGATTTCAAAAGCCAAAGCACAACATCATAAGCAAATGCCAACAATAACATCAAAGAATGCAAGTAAACATCACTTATGGAAACACAATATGCAAACATGAAAGTATGAGATCAAATGAACAACTTATGCATATGATAAAGACCCATGAATTATCACACAAGACCTATAACAAGCCCCTAACATGAAACAATCAGAATTAGGTTCATCAATAATGCACAACCAAGCTTTTGGAAGCAAAACAAAACAAGTACACCAGCAAAGATGCACAAACATGAAGCAACTTGCAAAATATATGAAAATTATGAAAATGCATCTAAAAATACCAAATAAACTCTCAGAGGACCCCCAAGGTATTAAGAACCAGGGGTCAAAAGGGGAGATTGAAAATCAAAAGGGAAGTGCCCCAACAGAAGGAAAACACCAAGAGTGTCCCAAAACAAAGCAGAAATGGAGAGGGAACAAAAACAATTCAAACCACATGGAAACAACACTTAAAAAATCATGGAAAAATTATCTGGAGATTAACCAACATGTTAACACAATGCTAAAAAAAAATAGAAGTTTAATCCATACCATGAGCAAGAAATAAAATCAACAAGTCAGCACACATTTTTTACATCATTAAATGACTATTTAAAAGGAAAATATGAAAATAAATGGAAAATGCATCAAAAAACGAAATTAACAATGCACAAAATTAAAAGACATGTTAAAGTACGCTCATGATTTTTTTCAGAAGTTTTAAACATTTTTTGCTATTTTTTTACGAATTTTTAAAGTGCAAACAAATAAAAGAAATAAATGTAGAAAACAAAAATGCAAAAAAAAGCACAGCCACCAGATTTGCATACTAGTCAACAGATCCAAGGCACCAAAATGTGCCACCTCAATTAATGAATTGGGGTATTAATTGTGTGCAAGCAAGTGAAAAGAGGAACACATAGGTCTTATTTCAAACCACATGATCAGAAAATCCATGAACGGACGAACGGGACAGCGCCACGTCACCTTCGTCTTCAACCTTTGGACTCCGGCCAAACCAGTCCGCCGGAAAAGCCGCCGGCCGCCGCGATTCATCTTCCCCACATGAGCATCATCAAAACTCAACCGTTTCTTACAAATTTTAGATGAAAATTCATCTACTCTCCGAGAGGAACATGAATCCAACCTCTAATTTCACTAATTCTCAACAACCACTCCATAAATCAAACAACAAGCAAACATGCCAAAAAATAAAGTTCACCAAAACTCAAATTAAAAGGTCCAAACATCATCTACATGCTACAAGGAGTAAGAATCCATGAAAATTAGAGCAAAACACCATGAAAAAACATCAAAAAGAAACAACACAGCTTTGAGCTCGAAAAAACAAATGTCATAAACACAAACAATAATGATCCAGAAATGATCTATGTATCACAAAGGTTCAAATGCAACAAAAATGGTGAAAAATCATGGAGTATTAAGAGTGTAAAGTTGAAATAAAGTTTACCTAGTGGAGAGCCTTCACTGGGCCTTTAAATGGTGATGAAGCTTAACGAAAAACGTCCAGAATCACTCCATGAACTTCAATTGAGGTGTTTGCAAGCTTGATTTGGTCTGAAAATGGTTGAATCTAAGAATTGGATTTTGAGTTTTTCACCACTTTTTTGAAAATGAAAATGGTTGTTCATGCAGCAAAATGACCTAGCTCTGCCTCAAAATTCATCTAGAATACTTATATGATGGATTTGTGATCAAATGGGGCCTTAATTCATGTAAAACAGCTCACTTCCAATTTTCACATTTCAACACTTTTTGAAAATACCATGCACGTTTTTACCACTACACCACTTGATTTTTTGATCTAAATCCATTACAAATCAGTTGCGTAGATTAAAGGAATGAGATTTGAGGTTTAATTTTGACCCTATGGTTGATTTTCATTTTGTTACTTCAAGAGGAAGAAACCATGAAAATGGCCCATTTTGAGACTTCAAAATTCCAATGTGAGTATGGCAATGTCTTTGAATTGTTATTTGCAATCAAAAAATGCACAAACTTGCCTTGAAAAAGTTTAAAATCCAATAATTCTCAAATTCTCAATTTAAGCCTCCTTTATGAAAAATTCAAACCCCAAATTCTCAATCCAAGCTCCCACCATGACAAGAGATGGTTTGTTAGTGCAAATGGCCCCATTTGAAGCAAGTTTCATGTTGAAAATATTTCCATTTGAAGTGCACAAGTTGGTGAAATGGACCTATAATTTTATGACCTGTAATCTTACTTTCCCAAAATACCCCTGACTTGTAAACCTCATAACTTGAGTTCTACAAATCATATGAAAGACTTATAATACAATTTGGAAAGCTAAGCTCAAGACCTACAACTTTCATGTTGGCCAAAAGTTGAGGAGAAACACCCTTCTAGGTCAAAACTGGCTTGGAAGTTGGTTGACTTTTGTTGACCAAAATCACATACCTCAAATGACCTGTAACTTGTCCGGATCATAACTTGAGTTCTATAAATCCAATCGAGGACTTCTAGTACTAAAATTAAAGCTAAGAACATTCTATACAAGTTCCAGGTTGATCAAAAATTTAGATGAGACTTTTATCTTGAGGTAGGGGGTCTTGAAGTCAGGCACTAAATATGGGATTTTACCCTGAGAAGCCTAATTTAGTAACTTCTCACACACTTAACCCTTGATGAATTGAGCTTGAAATCATGTCTCATATGTCTTAACACAACATCCCATGACAATAGAGACTTTGAATTGAGTTTTAATCTCCTTCAATTGCACAGTTGACTGAGGATTTGTCAGATGAAAACCTTAACTGCCATACTTTCAACCATGGCTTGTTCCACTTCACACAACAACTTGAATAAGCTCCACAATGACCCCCAAGGCCCTCAATAAGCTTTCTTTACATCTCATACCCAAAATCATGGCTTCACAAACCTCTGATGATCTTGAAATGGCCTCCAAGCTAGGAGCTGACCTACATACATTCATCCTTTCTTTTACAAGACCAATGTCCATTCCTGCTGACTTGATTACCATCCAAACTTGAGTAGAACCCCTTGCTTAGGCTCAACCCTCTGAGTAGACTCCTCTTGCTATGCACATCCTCTTTCATCCCCTGTTCCATGAAAAATGCTATGCAATGCAAATGCTAGAACAAAATGAAATGAAACATAAACCAAGTTAAGAAAAGGTTGAGCAAATTTTGGGGTGCAACACAGAGGAACCTTCAAATCTTGGATGAACCCCAAATTTGCCATATCCAACCCCATAGAATTCTGATTCTCATAACTATTCATCTTTTCCTCGAGCAACTTAAACCTCCTGTCTGCGTCAGATGGCAGACCAGCACCAACATCCCTCATAGAGAACACATCCTCTTGATCATCATCCTCCCACTGAGGGGCAGTATTCCCATGCAAAGCACACGTTGGTCCGGGAATATGAACTCCTGTCTGATTTCCTCCGCCCGGAGGGATAACAACTGTAGGACCAGTATTAGCATGTGGGGTGACATTGTCAGCAGTAGGAGGTATTGTAGCAGTTCCTCCATGAAGCACACCACTTCCGTCAACCCTAGAAATTAACGGTTGCACTAAAGTTCTCAGCTGCTCTTTCCCATTGGCGACCCCTTGCATCATATCCATGAACTGGGCCATCCTGTCACGGAATTCCTGAAGCTCAGCCTGTATCTGATCCATAATCTTGCGTTGATTTCCCTGAGTAGCGTAGCGATGAGTCGCTTGGTTGTCAATCCTGAAACAAGCTGAACAAACCACAGATATAAGGTTAATGGTTCCGGAGCACCTACGATGCAAAAATGAGAAATGATGCAATATGCAGACATGTAAATGTGTGTTAGGGAAATTTTCCCCTCGATTTTGGTTTTGCGAGAACAACAAGACAATGGGAAGCCAACAGATAAGCACAACAAACTCATCATAAATAAAATGAAATCCAAGAATCAATGTACATCACGACACTGAATACAAGAGAATCAAAATGACCTCATCCAACAGATCTGGTGATTGTCAAGATACATCATAACAACAAACTACAAAGAGAGAAAACATCAAATACAATGGCGAGCCTGGAAATCCTCCAACAACTCTCTCGTATCTGAATGATCCGGTCTGTCTACCAACCCCTGGATGAGCAACTCTCTCTGGATAATGATGCTCTGTAAGCTCTAAACATAATCCTCCCAAGCGCCTTCACCGAACACTTCCTCAAGCTTAGATCTCTTCACATCTGCTCTTGCCTTATAGTCCTCCAAGGTTGCAAGAGCTTCATTCAGTCTACAGTCGCTTTCGCGTCGGCGCGAGCATTCAGCTATAACCTTCTCATCTCTCACCTGGATCTGAGCCTTCAGCCTAACAATCTGTTACCGCAGTCCGTCTTCTCGCTCTTTGTTGTTAGTTAAAGTAGCATTCCATTAGTCATTAAACTTGGAGATCTCTACATATGCTTTGTTCAGTTCTTTCTTCTTGGAACTAAGAACATCACTAACACTCTTTAGATCTAAGCCCACACACTCTCAAGCGCGAATCTCTGCAGTTAGCTCTCTACCCAGCTTATTCACCAATTCAGTTTGCTTCTTAGATGAAAAAGTGGCTTGATTTTTCTCGCTTCGGAGCTGAATAATCTCTTTTTCCAATTCCTCGTTTGCCTTATACAACTCCTCCTTCTCGAACCATAGCTGATTATACTTCTGGATATCAACAGTAGTCGGCTCCTCAATCATCAAAGGATATAAAGGCTCACAAGTTTGAAATGGCATCAATAATCATTTAGCTCTCTCCTGAATCCAAGCCATATAAGGTTTATAAGTTCTACTGTTGCTTTTACCCAAGGAAACCTTCCCTCTACGGTGAATCTTGTTCCAAGCCTTCTCCACTCTGATCAGGGTCTCATTCTCAAGCAAGCCAGTGAAATACAGAGATTCCTGTATTTCCTCTTCCTTCGGAGGTTCCCTTAGAGCGTATCCAAACTGCCTCACTGCAAGAGATGGGTTGTAGTTAATACCTCATTTCCTTTCAATCAACGGGACGTTAGGAAAACCACCACAACTAAAGATAACCTCTGTGCCCAACTGATCTCTGTCAAACCATACGATGTTCTTAGAAGTCAAGCCCATAAGTCTCTCTAACCACTCAGAGATACCTGCAGTGTCAACAAAAGGACCAACCTTGGGAAGATGACTCACAAACCATCTGTATAAGAGAGGTACACAACAAGACACATTCTTTCCCCTCAGATTCTCATTCTTGTAATGCACAGAATGATAAACATCTCCTAGAAGTGTAGGCACAGGATTTCCTGAGATGAAAATGTGGAAAGCATCCAAGTCCACAAAGTCAGGAATATTCGGAAACAAAACTGCACCATATATGCACAGAGCTAAGATGGCTTTAAAGACAATCCAACAACCCTCTTTCTCAAAGTATTGAGCTTTACCAACCAGGAAAGATAATGGAAATTACTTCTAACCAACTTCCCTTCTAACTCTGAAGCATCTAGATAAAGAGCATTAGCGAGCTTGGTCAAATTAGGTTCAGCTTCAGTATGATAAAAAGGCATCTGATCCAGAATAGGAACTCCTAGTAGCATAGAGAACTCCTCCAAAGTAGGCATCATCATATAACCCGGGAAAGTGAAACACCTCAACTGTGGATCATAGAACTGAAGCAAGGTGTGAAGACCTCCCAACTCAAATACTGAAGCTTTGCAGACACAACCCAAGAGTTTCCCATATGACTTCTTGAAATCTTCCATTACATTACGATCAACAACAGAAATCAAACTGAGCAGAGGTGCTATGTCAGGAGTAGGAAACTTGTACACAACAATCTTCTTCAAGTTGGGCTCCATGTCAGAAATGGAATAAGCTCACTAGAATCGAGAGGAAAATATACACCTGCAACATAAATACATGTCAATGTTAAATGCAAATGAGAATGCAAATGCAACAGGGGATCAAGATTGTTGTGTTGTTGACTGAGAAGAACCAGCACTTCGCTTTGGTGAGAACACAACATTGATATAAGGAACCATTGTATCAAGGACCAAAAGTTCACACTGACGAGAAAACCAGGTAGGTTGAAGGTCAAAGTTTCCTGCATAACCCTCCCCACTCACAGGTATGAACCTATCTCTGATAAGATCTGGCATCCTATGCAGTCGTCAGCGTCACAGACTTTCGAGAAACGATGATACGTTCACCATTTCTGGTTTGGCATCATAGTCTAACGAAGTGGCCTCACTTAGCTGACTCCCAAATGGTCGGTCCCCAGAGTCGACAATCCTCAGATCCAACATCCTCTTAACTGTCCGAAACAGACTGGAAAGGTAGTCATCAAAGAGAATCTCGTCTGAGCGCGAATTTCATGGGAACTAGTGCATGCCAAACATACAGGTTCACCACTACTTTCCACTTCTAATGCTATGGTTATACTCAACCCTGGGTTTTGGCTTATCTCGCAGTGGAACATTCCCACCCAATAGCATAACAATAATGATATATAACAATGTTGGAAAGTAAAATGCAAATGTAGATAAAGTACAACACATATATACCCTAAGATAAACACACAAGCGCTAGGATTGACTCGCATAGGGGATGGGAAGAGTCCCCAGCAGAGTCGCCAGCTGTCGCATCGCTACAGAGAGGGGACGGCAAGGATAGAAGAGTCGCCACCATTCGTTATTTATCCCCAAAGAGAGGGAAAGGAAAAGATCAGAGAAAACCTACGAAAAGGGGAGAAGACAGGTCATCGCAACCAAATATTAGGTTCGGGAGTCGGTTACGCAAGGGGAAGGTATGAGCACCCCTCACGTCCGTCGTACTCGATGGGATCCACTCTTGTTATCTATCTAAAAGGGTGTTAATCTATCTAAACTACAGGCCACATGGACAAAAGAAAAGAAAATAGACTCGATAGAGCATCGCTGCTCTATGCCTACGTACTCCCTCGTGCAATGGGAAAGTCAGAGTCAACGTAGTTCGAAAAACTACAGGTAAAGGTGGGAAAAGTTGCTCGCCAAGAAATCGTCGTCTCGTGCCTACGTATCCTCATCTGGTATGAAAAATCAGAGCAAACGTAGTTCGGGCTGACACGACCACAGATTGGTTCTAGTGTTTTAATCGAGTAAAGTTAAACCTTCGTTCTAGCAGTTAGATGTATTGTTGCTCGACCATTGGAGACTTAGGCGTTACTTGTTTGCGGTATAACCAAGAGTTAACAACACTCTTTTTAAAAATTAATTAATCTCGAAGGATAAAAAAGTTTGTTGTTTGTTTTTGAGTCTTTTATGAAGAAGAAGTGAATTGAATTGTGTTTGTAATTCATGTTGCACTAAAGACTATGACTTAGGAGCGAATGCGTCGCATATCGCTCAAAGGGCATACGCTAAACACTCTAGACAATTGAGAGGAGGCCCCCCAATCATCATTTCCCAAATGCTTAAGGCTCTTAGCGTACAATACTTATTATCCTTTATTAGATGTTTTGAAGAAGTTTTGAGATGAGAAGAGAGAAGACACAACTAAGGGGAAATTAACTCAACCCTAATGTTATCATGCAATGTGCTCCTACGATTGAGATTAAGAGGGAAAAGACTATCCTAATGTTATCATGCTTGGATTGAATACTTAATGTCTCTCTTACTCCCGTCTTAAACAAATGGGACGGGGAATCCTAAAGGATCATGGCAAAGGAAACCAAGTAAACATAAGATAAATCAATCACAAGTGAGAAGGAAGAAAAAGATGCAAACATGAAATGCAACACAGAGAAAAGAGGGAGGAAAAAAGTGTGGGGAAGCAACCACCAGAAGCACATCTCAACCTCTTAAATGCAAACAAAGAGATGCAAAACAAAAGAGAAATGCAAGCAAAGATACTTAAACAAGTCCAAGAAAAAGTGAGATGCAATGGGAGAAGTCATAACTCCTACAACCATTCAAGCATCAATCACCAACCAAAAGGCAAACAAATAAGAAAGAGATGAAACCATGATCAATATGAGGATGGGAGAATAAGCTTGGGAATCAAGCAACACAAGAAGACATCTTAACCAAGAGCATCAAAATGATCATGCAAAACAAAAGGACAAAAGATTCTCAAAGTGGCATCTCATTCAAGTCAAACTCAAAGTGAAAACAAAGAGCACCAAACTAACTTGAATGAGTTCCAAAGTCCAATGGATAGAAGTGAGAACAAGAAAAGAAGGTTCACAAACCAAAGAAGAAATCAAACCAAGACAAGTCACAAAGTAGGGCAAGGTAAAGAACTAAAGTTCAAAACACTTTCAACATTCAAATGCAAATGGAAAGCCCTAATTAAAAGTAACTTGCAACATAAACGAACCAAATGTGTGACCTATAAAATTGAAACCAGCATCCTAAACATGTCAAGAATATGATTCAAGAAGCATAGGATGCATATGGGATCCGCCAAGGCCATCTCCCAAAAGAACTAAAAAAACTAGTTTATATGAACTTCAATTAGGGTGACTTGACTTGCAAGGTTCACCAAAAATAAGAGAATGGTTTTGAACCAGATGCCGGAGCCCTAGCTCCGGTCGTCTTCTCCGGCGAGCAGGCCTGAGCTCAGGCGACTCAACCTTCACCAAACTGAGCAAAATGCACATCAAAAGAAAGCTGAGCTTACTGTTGCACCCTAAAATTTGCTCAACCTATTTTACCTGGTTTATGTTTCAATTGCATTGTCATTTGCATAATAAGCCGTGTACATAGTCTAATCATTTGCATAGCATAACATGACAAGGCATCTAACAAGGGATCAAGTGCTATTCTTATCATTATGAGGCCCATCAAGGGGTTTTATTCAAGTTCAAGACCATTCAAGTAATCAAGAAATGAGTTAAAGCCTTGAAAAGTTTGAAGGTCAACCAGTGGATTTCTCTCCTAATATTGAAGAATGTTGGAGATCACCAATGGGAGTAGGAGCTATGACTGAGAGTATGGAATGTACAAACATCATGGAGGACCTAGAGGGTCATTTTGAAGATGATACAAATCATTAATACAAGTACCATAGCTACAGTTGAATGCAGTCAACTAGGGTTTCATCTGGGTCAACCCTAGGTCGACCCTAGGTCAACTGAGTGATTGAAGAGCATAAAGGCTTAATTGGAGGTTGTGTAATTCATGAATTGATGTGTATATAGATGTGTGGTGTTGTGCCAAGGAGAAATCAAAAGGAATCAAGAAGAAGAGGAGTTACTAAATTAGGGTTTCAGTGGAAAAAACCCTAATTTAGGCCTAACTTCCAAGCCAGATAAGTCAAAATGCAAGTTTCAAATGAATTCTTGGTCAACATGAAACTTGTAGATATTCTCAATAGAGTTAATTTGAGTACTATAAGTCTTCAAGAAGATTTGTAGAACTCAAGTTATGGTTCTTGCAAGTTATGGGTCCTCAGAGGACACTGAAATTTATCTGTGAAAGTCACTTGACTTCCAAGCAACGTTTTCCCATCAAGGAGTTTTCAAATGGATTCTTGGCCAACCTAAGAGTTGTAGATCTTGATCTTAGCTTTAATTTGAGTACTGGAAGTCCTCAAGGGGATTTATGGAACTCAAGTTATGGTCTTGGCAATCCAGGGGTATTTTGGGAAAGTTGAATTACAGGTCATTTTTCAACATAGGTCCAAATCTCCACCTTCCACTCCTCAAATGAAAAAATGTTCAACATGAGATGTGTTCAAAATGATGTTTTTAGGCTAGATAAGAGGTCATGAGAACTTGGAATGGCTTGCTTCACAAATTCATAAAAATGGCCTAAAATGAAGGTATATTTTAAATGAACCAAAGTTGGAAATTGGGGTTTTTGACCTACACAACCAAACCAAGGCATATGACATACCAATTTCATTGTAAAAATCATTTTGAGAACATTTACATTGCCACAATTTTGAATTGAGGATTATTTCTAGGACTTGCTTTGTAAATGGCTTACTTGAATCATAAGGCACCATTGCAAAACCACATGTCCAAGCAAATACAAGGCTTCTTTTCATCCATATACTTCCATTATCTCATTAGAAGACATTTTAAACTCAGAACAAGTGCATTGCAAGCTAGGAACATGAGATGATAAGTGCATATCATAAGAAGAGAATTTCATGACATGAGAAGTTGATTTTCTCATTGGATCAATCTAGATCTTTCTAGAGTCCTCCAACACACTCTATATAAGATTCAGAAGAGGTTCAGAGCAAGAGTTAGAGAGAATTGGGAGAGATTTATGAGATTGCAATTTGAAACTTCCATGTGCAATTCAGATTCTGTTACAAGTATTTCACCCCTTTCCATCCAATTTCTTGATCCCATTTGCTTCCATTGATGCTAGTGAGTGTTTACAGATCAAAATCATAGCAAATTGGTGGCTGAATCGTGTTCTTGAAATTGAATTTCATCACCTGCAACTCACTATCGGGTTCCAAGATTCAAGAGGTTTCAACCATTTCTTTTGCATACAGAAGCAAGATTGTGACTCATTGAAGGTGTATTAAAGTTCTCAAAGCCTGATTTGAAGATTTCATACCTCTGTTCATCTCAAATTTGCAGGTATGTAAACTTCAATCCACAGCTTGATTTAGGTAGTTTCAATTGGTTTTGATTAGTTAGATTCAATATAGATGATCATGTGGAACTTTCTGGTAGCCTTAGGATCAGTTTAGAGACAATTGGTTGAATGATGCAATTTCTGTTCATGATCGTATCTTGGCATTCATAGTGATATAACCTTAGATTAATGGTTAGAAATGATCAGTGTGAAGTGGGGAAGAGATTGAGCCACTCAATTTCAAGATTGGTGAGTTTTGATCATGGACCAATTTCTGAAGTTTGAATCGTGTTTGGAGCTAGGATTAGTTTCAAGGTGTTTGGTTACCATAGATGAATTCCTGGTGAAATTTGGAGCATGTTAGGGTTTTGAATTTTTTCATTTGATGAGGATTTGAGGGAGTACAAATTGGGGAAGATGAAGTTCAAAATCTGTTCAATCCATGGCGTTTCCCTCCTTTCAGAGTTTGGAGGTTTAAGATAACTTCTCCACCATTCGATTAGAACAAGACCTTTGACTAGAAAGAGATCCAATGGCCATGATTCGTTTTCAATTTGTGAAAGAGGATTTCTGAGTGACCAAAGCGTTGCATTTCATTAAAACGTAGCATTGGGCTTAGGTGAACTTTTTGATACTCACTCCCCTCTCCCAGGCCCAGTCAAGAAATGCACTAAATCTCATTACTTCCTGCACCGCGTCTTTTCCATTTTCCTTTCCATTTTCACTTTATTTTCTGATTGCATATTGGGCCTAGCGCGCGCTGCTATCCCCACCCCCTCTCTGGGCCCAGTTATTAAATGCATTTCTTTTTATTGCTATTTGACACGCCAATTTTCCATTTTCTCATATTTTCTTATATTTTTAGACTTTATTTTAATTTCTTTGAAAATTCATAATAAATTGAAAACATAATAGTTTTGATTGGGATTTTTTTCCCCATTTTCATCAAGACATCAAGAAAATTATAAAAAAAGAAAAAATATCATTCATGCATTCTTCTATTTTTGGTTTATTTTTACATTTAGTTGCTTTTATTGCATTTTATTTTGCATATCCATTTTGCTGAATTTTGTTTAGCCATTTTATTTTACATTTTGATGTAATTCTTTATGCCATGATTAGTATATAGTATTAGGTTCCCCTTGGAATTTTATCATATTTTTGTGATTTAATTTTGGTTAGTTTTGAATAAGGAACTTTAGTGTGCTAGAATTAGGGTTTCAACTTGACATAGGTGTATTTCCACACATAGTTCTTGGGTTTTTAGTTTGATTTAGGACTTGGGGTTTATGTGGGGTATAGGGTACATAGCCAGGGTCCCTTAGAAATTAATCTAGGATTTTATAATGAATATTTCCATTTTATTTGATTTTTTCAAGTTGATTGATATTGGTGTGTTTCCCTCTTGGGAAGTTGCTTTGTTTGTTGAGTTTTGGGCCTTTTCTTTGGGTGTTGGGGTTTTTTCTTGGCTTGAGGATTGTATAAAGACTTTGAGGATGATTGAAGACAAGTGTTGATGCTTGGATCTTAAGTTGCTTGTGCTTGAAGATTGCTTGTTGAGGGTTTAGGAGATAGGAGATATAGGGAGAGCTCTAGAATAGACTAATTTCTTCTGTCAAACATAGAGAGCTTCTTGTGCCTCTATTCCATCCTATGACATAGGGTCCCCCCAAAGAAGTTCCATCTCTCCTTAGGAGGGATGTAGAGCATGCTTTGGTTGGGTAGAATCCTGAGGATACCTCTCACTTGCTGTGTTAAGATCTTAATGATTTCCCTGGGTTATCATTAAGCATCTTAACATTCCCACTTCGTCTGGTAATTGGTTCTCTCCTGTGAGTGTCTGCATTGAAGTTGAAGACCTATTGAAGGTAAGAAGTGTATTGATGATTAAAGAAGATGAAGCCTGTGCCTGTCAGAGCTGGATATCTGTTGAGATTAGGGTTTTGCTGCTGACTAGAGCTGTCTACTGGTTGGATTCAGTGCTTGCTAAAGCTGAAGACTATGGAAGATAAGAGCTTACCTAAAGATTGAATATCATTGGAAGATGAAGATAGGACCTTGCTTGAAGTTGTCACTGTTAACCTTTTGCTGTTTATCAACTGTAGCTGCCAGAGCTGGTGCTGTTTGAACTGCTTTTTGTAGGAGCTGTTTTTGCTGTCTGAGCTGGTGTTGGGTGTGGTTTTATTTGTTGTATTGTCTGTTGATTTTCCCTTAGGTTTGAGGTGGAGCTTGTCTCCTCTTGCCTATTGCTTTATCACTTTGCCTATTGTTTGCTGCTGCATCTCATGCATGTTTACTGTTTATTGTATTTTTGTTGTTTCTTTTCCGTTTATCCCCTAGGATCTCTGATTTCCTCTGTGCAGGAGGGAATTATGACAGACATTAGGTTGTAATCCATGCATGATAACATTAGGGTAGTTTTGATCCCTTTCTTAAAACCCTAGGTTTTTAGACTTCTTTCTCTTCTATCTCAGAACAATTCTAAACACAGTAATAAGGATAGTCGATGTCGTACGCTACGAGCCTTAAGCTATTTGAGAAAGGTTGCTGGAGGGTCACTCTTCAGTAATCTGATTGCTTAGTGTGTTACCCTTAGGGTGAAATACAACGTAGTCACCCTCAAATCATAGTCTCTAGTGCGTCAGAGATTGCAAACATCATAAAAAACAGTTCTTGCATAAAAGACTGAAAACAAACATCAAAGTGTCATTTTTGTCCGCTTGGACTCTTAATCAGGAAAAAACCTTTCATAAGGAGATAAAAAAAAACACTCAGACAAGCTTGATTCTTCCATAGCCCGAACTACGTTTGCTCTGATCTTTCATGCTGTATGAAAGTACGTAGGCATAGGATGCGATATCCTAGCGAGCAACCTTCCCCTCCTTTCCAGTAGGTAGGCAAACTACGTTGACTCTGATTTCTCGTTCCAGACGGGAATACGTAGGCATAAAGTGCGATACTTTGCCGAGACATTTTATTTCCTTTTAACCCTCAGACCTGTAGAATAGATAGAATAACAATCCGTACCAGAAAACAAGCGTGGATCCCGTCGAGTACGACGAACGTGAGGGGTGCTAATACCTTCCCCTTGCGTAATCGACTCCCGAATCCAGGATTTGGTTGCGATGACCATTCCTTTCCCGTCTTTGCGGTAGGTTTACTTCTAGCATTTCCTTTCCCTCCTTTGGGATAAATAACGCACGGTGGCGACTCTTCTGTTTAGCCGGCGCCGATTTTCACAGTAGCGACAGCTGGCGACTCTGCTGGGGACAGGAATATCCCCTATGCGAGTCAATCCTAGCGCTTGTTTTCCCGTCATGGGTGTGTATAAATTTACTTTTCTGTCTTTACTTTCCGCATTTTATTATCAACTCTATATTATTATTACTGTTGTGGGAAGGGGGTAATCTATTGAGAGATAAGTCGGACCTGGGCTTGAGGTTACACGTAGAATTAAAAGTAGAGAGTAGTGGTTAGCCTGCTTGCTTAGTTCGCACCAGCTAGCCACGAAATTTACGCTCGGACGAGATTCTCTTTGATGCTTCTTGCCTGGCCCTTAGGGCTTGACAAGTTGTCTGACCCGAGGATTGTCGACTCTGGGAACCTATCAATTGGGATTCAACTAAGTGAGGCCGCTTCAAGGGATGATGATGCCACACCTTCTGGGTATCGTATCATCGCTCTTGAAAGTCTGTGACGTTGAACCCGCATAGGATGTCGTACCTCGTCTGCGAGTTAAGTACATACCTGTGAGGGGTAGGTGGGTCTGTTTGAAGGAAACCTTTGACCTCAGAACACCCGGTTTATCTCTGTCAGTGAGATGTGGTTACAAGGTTTAGTTGAGTGGTTGGCTTGGTTTGAGATAAGGGTTGGATGGTTCTCAAGCTTCAGTACAGAACAGCACTGTGTATCAGCATTGCGCTTGGTCCCTTGTTTGCATATGCATGTGCATTTTCATGATTGCATTTCATTAACATGTATCTATGGTGCAGGTGATCATTCCCCTCTGATTCTAGTGTGTCTTCTAGCCAGACATGGAGTCCCTGAAGAAGACAGTTGCTTACCGGTTGCATTCACCAGACATCAGTTCATTGCTGGGTCTAGTTGCTCTAGCAGATGAGAGTGTGAGGGCTGAGTTCAGAGTATCTTATGGGAGATTGCTTAGCTTGTTGTACAGACCTTCAGCATTTGAGACGACTGGGGTGTATACTTTGTTGCATTTTCATGAGCCGCAGCTGAGATGTTTCTTATTTCCTGACTATATTCTAGCACCCACTTTGGAGGAGTATTTTGCGATGTTGGGAGTTCCTGTGTTGGACCAGATGCCCTTTGTACATGTTGATGCTGAGCCTGAGTTATCTGCACTTGCAGAGATCGTCAGTTTGGACGCTTTTGAGTTTCCTGGAGGGTTGGTTAAGCTGAATGGAGCCTATGGCTTTCACCTGTCTGTCCTGGTTGAGAAGGCTACGCAATGCGCGAAGAGCGTATGTTGGGTTGTTTTCAGTGCTATTCTAGTTGTATGCATCTACGGGATTGTCTTGTTTCCTAATGTACCAGATTTTATCGACTCAGATGCCTTCTTGATTCTTGCCTCGAAGAATCCAGTTCCTACTCTCTTGGGCGATGTTTATCATTCCATTCACTACAAGAATGAGAAACGTCGTGGCAAGAATGTTTCTTGCTGTCTTCCTCTCTTGTATAGGTGGTTCCAGGGGCACCTTTCGAAGACATGACCTTTTGTGGATACCGTTGATACTTTGGATTGGTCTTCCCGGTTGATGGGCCTGTCTGCCGAAAACATCATTTGGTTTGATCGGAGTATGCTTGGCACTGACATTATATATAGTTGCAGTGGCTTTCCGAATGTCCCCTTGATTGGACGGAAAGGCTGTATTAACTATAATCCTTCATTGCTGGTACGACAGTTCGGTTACGCTTTGAGGAATGCTCCTATTAAGAAGGAGATACAGGAATCTTTGTATCTCACGGGCTTATCAGACACAGCTGTTGTGATCAGATTGAGATATGCATGGGCTAACATCCGTAGGAGAGGGAAAGCTCTGCTCGGTAAGAGCAACAACAGAGCTTATGATCCTTATTTGGCTTGGATCCGCGAGAGAGCGAGTACTTCTTTGATGCCTTATCCTGCTGTGGAACCCCTGTATCTTCCTTTGATTGAGGTACCTCCTTCGGAAGAGAGTGAGAAGTATAACAAATTGTTGGCTGAAAACGAGGAACTGAAGAAAGCCAATGAGGAGTTAGAGAAGGAAATCTTCCAGTTACGTCGTGAAAAGAAGGAAGCCACCTTCACTGTGAAGGAACAGACTGAATTGATTAACAGGTTGGGATCGGAGCTGACAGAAGCAACCAACAAGAAAGAAAAAGTGGGAATAGTCTTAAACGGTGTTAGCAAGGTGCTTACTTCCAAGAAGGAACTTTTAAGCAAAGCTTATGCCCGTATCAGCAAGTGGGAAGCTTTGTGGAATGCCACGCTTACCAAGCGGAAGGAGCGGGAAGACGAACTGAAGCTGCAGATTGACACGCTAGAGGCACAGGTTAGAGCCCAAGACGCAAAGATTGCTGAAGAGACATCACTTAGGAGCGCTGCTGAGCTCAGAGTAAGTGACATTGACGAGAAGCCGAGAGGGTATGAAGAGAAGGCCGATTCCAAGAGGTACAGATTTGACGAGAGTTCTGGCAAAGGAACCTACCAGGACGATGCCAAAAAGCTGAGGTCCACCACCGAGCGGCATGCTTTACTGATTCAGGAGCTGATCTCCCGACTAGGGCACTCGGAGACGATGAGGATATTGGAGGACGTCAGAGCACGCCACTTGGCCTGATTTATCTTTGCCTTACCTTTGTTATTTGTACTTGTATTTGGACCATCGCCAGGCTTGTTGGCCGAGGTCTCTTCAGTTGTATTCAGTTGTACTCTTGTACTCAGCCTCTTGGCATTTGTTATATATGAGGGTTTTCTGATTCCTTGCTTGCTGGATAGGGACTCCATTGTCGTGATGGCTTTCTCTCCGAAACTAGAATCGGGGGGGGGGGGGGGGGGGGAATATAACCTGTAGCATATTTACATATTTGCATCCGCATTCGTATTGCATAACCGGTATTCGTGAATTTGTATCTTATTTCCTACGTATGCAGGTTTCCAGGATTGACGAACAAAGAGTTCACCGCTACTCAACCCGAAACAACTGCAAGAGAATCATGGATCAAGTCCAGGTGGAGATGCAGGAGATTCGCGAGAAGTTGAACCTGTTCATGCAGGCAATGGAGAGTATTGCTAAAGGCCAGGAGAATCTCCAGACTTTGGTACAGCCGCTGCTGACGCGGGCTAATGGGAACGGCAACAATGACCACAACTCTGTGCATGTCGAAACTCTTCATGAGGATGGTCCCCCTACGCCTGTGGTTCCTCCTGTGGTGACCCCACCTGTTATGGTTGTGAACAATGACGCTGGCGCTGGCAATGGCAACACAGGGAATGGAAATGAGACGGTTGTTAACAATGTTGGATTTGGAGATGCCAATCTGGGCGGTGGTAACTTCAATGGCGATAATGGTTTCGGTAACAATGGATTCGGCTATAAGGACCAAGGGTTTGAGTACGGCAATCAGGGCGGAAAATTCGGCTTCAACACTCAGGGTTTCGGCTATGACGGTTTCGGTAACGCTAACCAGGGTTATGGTGGAAATGGTGCTGGATTGATTCCTGTCAACACTGGTTTCGGGCATGTCGGGGTCAATCAAGGTTATGGTAATGGGGGACGAGGTCCCATGATCAATCAGCAAGGGTTTGGTCGCAACACTGGTTATAACGGGTACGGAAATGAAAATGTGAACTGGGGCGAAGATTGCCAAGAGGATGCCTTTTCTGGAAGAGGCATGGGATTTGAAGGACCCGTTGACAATACTCAGAGGATTAAAATGCTTGAAGAACAGGTGAAGGGTATGGCTAATCAGAATTCTACCGGACTAGACATGACTACTATGGGCTTGGTGCCCGGGCTGAAGGTACCGCTGAAATTCAAAGCCCCTACTTTCGACAAATATAAGGGGGACACTTGCCCTAAGGTGCATGTCCGCTCTTATTACAGAAGGATGTCCGCGTATTCGGATGACGAAAGGATGCTTATGCACTTCTTTCAAGACAGACTATCAGGACCGTCACTCGAGTGGTACATGGGGTTGGAACCTGCTCAAATCAAAACCTGGAAGCAATTGGCGGATGCTTTCGTCCTGCATTATAAGTATAACAGTGATTTGGCACCGAACCGAGTTCAATTGCAAGGTTTGTCGCAAAAGAAAGAGGAAAGCTTTAAAGAGTATGCGCAGAGATGACGCGATATGGCAGCAAGAGTACATCCTCTGTTAGCTGAAAGAGAAATGAATAGCATGTTCATTGGGACATTTACAGGGATATATTATGAAAAATTGTTTAATGTTTTGTTGAGTAGTTTTTCAGATTTGATTCTCATGGGTGAGATGGTCGAAGACAGTATTAAGGTTGGAAGATTCCACGCAGGTGAGTCTACCCCCGTAGGAGGTACCAGAAAAGCATTCGGTGGTAGGCGACAAGGTGATTCTAGTGCTGTGTTTGGCGGCAGGGGCCGGGGCAGAGGACGAAGTCAGTATGCTCAACATCAACAGGTCGCTAGTGTTACCATCCCGTTTCCACAGCAACAACAGCAACAGCAGCCGCAGCAACAACAACAACAAAGGCAACACCCCGCCCAACGCAGAATCCTAGAGGGCAATCCCAGGAGAGTATTTGAAACGCCTCCTTCAACATACGCTGAACTGCTCCAAACACTGCTAGGGTTAAAGTTGGTCGAGAAACGGACCATGGCACCGTTAAAAGGCAATCCTCCGTTTGGCTATGACGCTGGTAAACAATGTGAGTTTCACTCCGGGGCGCCCGGACATGATATTGAAGGCTGTCATGCGTTTAAACATAAAGTCCAAGACTTGTTGGACAGAAAAGCTATTAACTTTGGACAGGCGGGTCAAAATATAGTACAACAGCCTATGCCCAATCATGGGGAAAACGCCATTTTGACTGAGGAGAATCTGAATCTAGTGACGGATGTCAGTGAGCTGAAGACACCGTTAGGTGAGATCAAAAGCAGGTTATTAAAAGGGGGTGTATTCCCGGGGTGCGACGAATTTTGCTTGGATTGTTGGGTACAGCCGGAGGGTTGTACTGAGTTGAAACAGGGTATTCAGGCGTTAATGAACGAAGGAACATTGCAGTTTGATAGAACCGCAGTTGAAGAGCCTGTAGAGGCATTGTGTGAGGAGCGGAACGATGTTGCGACGGTAACAATTCCAAGGAAAACAATAACAATAATGGCGCCCGCCAGGCGACCGACGATCACTATTACTAAAGCAGGACCGATTCCTTTTGAAAGTACCAAAGCAGTGCCATGGACTTACGGGTTGGAGGTATATTGCGATGGCGAGAAAATTGAAGTAAATAAACAACCAGCTGGGGTTGTAGATAATGTTGTTGGAACAGGAGGTATGACCAGAAGTGGGAGAACCTTCACATCGCCTGAGGTAGAGGCAGAAAGATTGGCAAAGGGGAAAGCCAAGGTAGACGAGAGTGGCCCCTCGCAGATAAAGGAAAAGGAAACATCGCTTAAGGATGTGGAAGAGTTTATGAGGCTCATCCGTAAAAGTGATTACAAGATCGTGGACCACCTCCAGCAAACGCCATCAAAGATCTCGATCCTGTCACTGCTATTATGTTCCGAGGCCCATCGGAACGCTTTGCTGAAGATCCTAGACACGTCATTCGTTCCTCATGATGTTTCGGTTAATCAGTTAGAAGGGGTGATGGCGCATGTCAATGCGGGGCACAGTTTGGGTTTCACGGATTTTGATTTGACCCCGAAGGGGAGAGAACACAATATGGCATTGCATGTCTCAGTTGAATGCAGAGGCATGGTCATGTCCCGTGTGTTGGTGGATACAGGGTCTTCCTTGAATGTGCTTCCGAAGAAGGCCATGATGAAGTTGGATATCAGGGGGATTCTCTGCATGCCTAGTGACTTGGTGGTCAGGGCATTTGATGGCACGCGAAGGTCAGTTTTCGGATCGATAACACTACCGTTGCAGGTGGGGCCCGAAGTATTTGAAACTGAATTCTATATAATGGACATCCAGCCAGCATATAGTTGTCTTCTTGGATGCCCATGGATCCATGCCGCCGGGGCAGTCACGTCCACGTTACACCAAAAGTTGAAATATATGGTGGGGGATAATGTCGTCACTGTTTGTGGAGAAGAAGATATCCTGGTCAGCCATCTGTCTTCATTCAGATATGTGGAGGTCGACGGAGAGATTCATGAGACACCCTGTCAGGCATTTGAAGGGGTAAAGATTAAAGACAAAGCTCCAGTACCCAAGATATCAGATGTGGCAGTGTCATCGTATAAAGAGGCTCAGGCTCTAGTACAGGCAGGCCAAACTAAGGGCTGGGTTCAGGTGTTGGAGATTCCCGTGAAGAACGACAGGTTCGGGCTTGGATATCATCCTTCGTCCTCAGCATCCTCTTCCGGAGCGCCCAAGTTCAGAGGGCCAATAACCATTACGCCAAGTGGAGTGAGCTTCGAGACCATCAATGCTGTTTCCGATTCTGAGGAAGGAGATAGCGATTGTGATATGGACGCATGGATCAAGCCAGGCGTGCCAGGACAAGTGCTTTGCAATTGGTCTATTCAGGAGACTGTTCCTGTGACAACTAAGCAGTAATGATTTGTTTTTTTTTAATTGTTGAATAATCCTGTGCCCTACTTGGGGCACAATGATTTTGCTTAGGGCCATTTTGGTTATGTACAGTACATTGTTTAATCATGAATAAAGGCGTTTTTTCATATACAAATGTTGTGATCCCTGTTTTTCCTGTTTTTATCTTTTACAATAAAATGGCAACGTGGTTATTTGCTTTATACACGTTTTGAAGCATTTAACCATTTCCTTTGCAGGATTACTATTTCAGATGACGTCTATGATCCGCCTATGACTCACTTCGACTTTGAGCACCCGGTATTTCAGGCTGAGGAAGAGATTGTCGAAGATGGCGAAGTGCCAGAAGAGCTGACCTGGTTATTAAAACAAGAAGAAAGAATCATTCTGCCTCATGAGGAAGTCATTGAGATTATCAATTTGGGGTCGGAAGGGGTTGAAAGGAACATCCGTATAGGGGCCGCACTGCAAAGCGACGTTAAGCAGAGGTTGGTTGAGATGCTCAAAGAGTATAGTGATATTTTTGCCTGGTCGTACAAGGACATGTCGGGGTTGGATACGGATATGGTTGTTCACCGTCTGCCGCTGAAAGAAGAATGCCCGCCGGTTAAGCAGAAACTCCGAAGAACTAGACCGGACATGGCTGTGAAGATTAAGGAGGAAGTGCAAAAATAGTGGGATGCTGGTTTCCTAGCTATTACAAAATATCCCTCATGGGTCGCTAATATTGTGCCAGTACCAAAGAAAGACGGTAAGGTGCGAATGTGCGTAGACTACCGTGACTTGAACAAAGCGAGCCCGAAAGATGACTTTCCACTTCCTCACATCAATGTGCTAGTTGATAACACTGCTCAATTCTCCATATTCTCTTCATGGATGGCTTCTCGGGCTATAATCAGATCAAAATGGCGCCAGAAGACATGGAGAAGACTACTTTCATTACTCCCTGGGGAACATTTTATTACAAAGTGATGCCCTTCTGATTGAAGAATGCTGGGGCAACATATCAGCGTGCAATGACGACTCTCTTTCATGACATGATGCATAAAGAGATCGAGGTTTATGTTGATGATATGATTGCCAAATCCCAGACGGAGGAGGAGCATTTGGTGAATCTGCTGAAACTGTTCAAGAGGCTCAGGAAGTTCAGGCTGAGACTGAACCCTAACAAGTGCACCTTCGGGGTGAGGTCGGGTAAACTGCTGGGGTTTATCGTGAGCGAAAAAGGAATAGAGGTTGATCCTGCAAAAATAAAAGCAATACAAGAAATGCCGACGCCTAAAACAGAAAAAGAAGTACGCGGGTTTTTAGGGAGGTTGAACTATATCGCCCGGTTCATATCTCACTTAACCGCAACATGCGAGCCATTATTCAAGCTGTTAAAGAAGGACCAGGTCGTGGCCTGGAATGAAAATTGTCAAAAGGCGTTCGACAAGATAAAAGAATACTTGCAGGAACCTCCTGTTTTGATACCCCCAGTGGCCGGGAGACCGTTGATTATGTATTTGACAGTTCTTGAGGAAAGTATGGGTTGTGTTCTATGTCAACACGACGAGACAGGACGTAAAGAGCATGCGATCTACTACTTGAGTAAAAAGTTCACGGACTGTGAGTCCAGATACTCAATGCTCGAGAAAACGTGTTGCGCGCTAGCCTGGGCTGCCAAACGTTTGAGGCAGTACATGCTAAATCATACAACCCTGCTCATTTCAAAGATGAATCCAATCAAATACGTGTTTGAGAAGCAAGCACTCTCCAGTAGAATTTCCCGATGGCATATGGTGTTAACCGAATATGATATTCAATATGTTTCTCAAAAGGCTACTAAAGGTAGCGTCTTGTCAGAGTACCTTGTGGAGCAGCCTGTTGAGGACTACCAATCGATGAGGTTTGATTTTCCTGACGAGGATATCATGTACCTAAAGATGAAAGATTATGAAGAACCGTTGCCGGACGAAGGACCAGAATTGGGTTCCAAATGGCAGTTAATATTTGATGGAGCTATGAATTCCTATGGTAGCGGAATAGGTGCAATTATTACTACTCCTCATGGGTCGCACATCCCATTTACTGCTCGATTGACCTTTCCTGTTACCAATAATGAGGCTGAATATGAGGCTTGCATCATGGGCCTTGAAGAAGCTATTGATTTGCGAATCAAACATCTGGATGTATACGGAGACTCGGCTCTAGTGGTGAACCAGATAAAAGGAGAATGGGAGACACGTCAGCCCAATTTGATACCATATATGAATTACGCAAGGAGATTGTTGCCTTTCCTCGACAAGGTGGAATTGCATCATGTGCCGCGAGCGGAAAATCAAATGGTTGACGCCTTAGCAACATTGTCTTCAATGTATAAAATTAACTTCTGGAACGAGGCTCCCCGGATCGTTATCTCTCGGCTTGATAGGTCTGCCTTCATATTTGCTATTGACGAAGCATATGATGATAAACCCTGGTACTCTGACATCCAGAATTTCCTGAAGAACAAGGAGTACCCGGCTGGGGCATCCAGTCGAGATCAGAAGACTCTCAGGAGATTGGCTGGTAATTTCTATTTGAACCCGGACGGTATCCTATACAAGAGAAACCACGACTTGGTGTTGCTATGTTGTGTAGACGAGAAAGAAGAAAAGTTGCTCATGGAAGAGATACACGAGGGTACATTTGGTACACATGCGGGTGGGCATGCTATGACGAGAAAACTGCTGCGGGCAGGTTATTACTGGCTAACTATGGAAACAGACTGTTTCAAGTTTGCAAAGAGGTGTCATAAATGCCAGATTTATGCGGACAAGGTCCATGTACCCCCAAGTCCTCTGAATGTGATGTCATCACCTTGGCCTTTCTCGATGTGGGGAATTGACATGATCGGCAAGATCGAGCCTACGGCATCCAATGGACACCGGTTCATCTTGGTGGCAATCGATTACTTCACCAAATGGGTGGAAGCAGCGTCATATGCCAATGTCACCAAACAAGTGGTAGCCAGATTTATCAAGCGGGATATTATCTGCAGATATGGAATCCCTGAGCGGATTATCACCGACAACGGTTCGAATTTGAATAACAAGATGATGAAAGAGTTGTGCCAGAATTTCAAGATTGAGCATCACAACTCTTCTCCTTACCGACCCAAGCTGAATGGCACTGTTGAAGTGGCCAATAAGAACATAAAGAAGATAGTTCAGAAGATGGTTGTGACCTACAAGGACTGGCACGAGATGCTACCTTTCGCTTTGCACGGTTATCGTACGACGGTACGCACATCAACCGGGGAAACCCCTTTTTCATTGGTATATGGAATGGAGGCAGTATTACCGTTGGAAGTTGATATTCCTTCCCTGATGGTATTACAAGATGTCCAACTTGACGAGGCAGAATGGGTTAAAGACAGGTTGAATCAGCTGAGCTTAATGGAAGAGAAGAGGCTAGCTTCTCTCGCATACGGTCGGTTGTATCAAAGCCGGATGAAGAAAGCATACGATAAGAAGATACGTCCTCGAAGCTTTCAGACGGGTGACCTGGTGCTGAAGAGGATTCTCCCGCCACAAACAGATCACAGGGGCAAGTGGACCCCTAATTACGAAGGGCCTTGCGTTGTCAGAAAAGCCTTCTCAGGAGGAGCCTTGCTACTATCTACCATGGATGGTGAAGACTTTACATCGCCTGTGAATTCGGACGCAGTTAAAAAATACTTTGCTTGAAAGTGACCCGCTGGACAGTAAAAAGAGAGTCCAGGCAAAAATGGGGCATCCCGGCGAAGCAAAAACAGAATAAAAAGGTTCGGGCAAAAGTTAGGGATAAAATTGAAAAGATGTACACCCGCGAAGTCGAAAACCTACATTGGGCGGCTTCGGCAAAAAAGGGTATCCCGGTGAATTGAAAACCCGCAAAGGGCGATTCACGCAAAAGTTAGGGATTTAAAAAAGCAAATGACTGCGGTCTGGATTAGATACCTGCATTGCTTAGCGGTTTGGGAGCACCTGAGGGTTCGTTTATCCAACACAATCTCTTCCAAAAATTGAATACCGGGAAAGCGCCAGAGTCAGGCGAGTCATAGGAGGATCAGTCCACGATGTTTGTCTGCACCACGTTGCCGACATGTGTACACATTCGAGTTGTATTTATATTTTTTTATGCTTCTTGTGCATATATGTATGTGTGTGTACGTAACTTCCTCTTTTCAGGAGTTGCATCCGATGTACAAAACTTTGCCTATTTAGAGGCCCAATCAATAAAACATGTTATTCAATATTTGATACTTGTTCTCTACTATTTTGTATGTGGAAAACGCCGATGTTTTTGATAAACTTGCACTTGCATAACTTTGCTGGCCCTTGCCAATAATTGATAAAACTTCGAATTGACTAAAGTAATGTCACGGACACTAACTCGAATAGATTTGGTTGTATAGATTTGGCTTGTCTCGCCTGTGTTTTGCAGGTTTCTCACTCGCGAAGTGGACAATCAGAAATTGTGACCCCTGGCCGGAGGTTCGTGGTGAAAGAATTAACTTTGTGCAACGCCAATCCCCATGCAAGTCGCACCTCACCTTCAGAAGTTGGAATGATTTTTGTCCCTTACCGAAGAGATCAATTTCCCCAGTTAGTCGCAGCTCATCCCCCGAGGATATCCCCAGCCGGTCAAGGTCAGTATCCTCCGCAGAGGTTGCACTCCCTAGAGATTCGAGTATGTGAGCGATCAATCCCCAGCTTGGAGGATGTCCGCAGTGTTTAGCCAAGTCATAGTTGGGTCAGGAAGGGTTATTCCCATAGAAGATGGTTTTTCTCCCACTGGTCGCCATGCCTTCGTCAGGATGATTATCCTCAGCGAAGTGGTAGCTCCGAGTTTGTAAGCTGTGCCCAGACAGCATCATTTCCTCCAGAAGGATTTCCTCGTTCCCCAGGAGAGTCAATTCTTCCCCAGCGGAGTTACTTTCCCCAGCAGATGTTGTTCATTCCTCCCAGTGGAAATCGAAGTTTAATCTCCCCGGTGGAGTGGTTGTATGCCCGACATTTATTTTTCCAAAGGACTTTATGATGCTCGTTCATCCCCAACAGGGTGGTATTTGCTCTCAACAGCTATGTTGAAGAAAGTTTGTCGAAGTTTCCCCAGCAGCTTGAGCCTGCATTCGCATTTGCATATAGTGTCATATTTGCATCTACCCAAAAAACGCGTAGCATATCCGTGCTGTACGGAGCATTACGCCATTCTCAAACATGCGCATTTTGAAACATAAGTCAGGTTGGTTAACCTTTGGTTTTCAAGTGTTGTTTCCCTTGCAGGTGGAGAGAGCTCTTGCTCAGATCAATTACCAAATATTAAAAGCCTCAGACGTGTGATGACAATGTTCGTCTCGTCATTATTCCCCACAGAGTTGCGTGTTTAAGTTTCTCTGACCCCTACAGCGGAGTATTTCTTCAAGATTGTTGTTATGACAAAAGGATTTCGTGAATCAGTTTTTGGAAATTGCCGCCTATGTCGAAGTAGGTGTCTGGCAGTGTGATTTCAGAAAATTCCCAGTAGAGTCCTTTTCAGATTTATTGTCGTGTCAGCATTAAAGATTGAAAGATTGGACCATTGATGGAGTTAGCTACTGCAAAGATAGGCAGAGGAGCTGTATTCAAGAGTTATTACCCGTAGCGATGGCGGTGTTATTTCCCTGTAGTGATGGCAGAGTATTACACGTAGCGATGGCGGTGTTATTTCCCTGTAGTGATGGCAGAGTATTACCCGTAGCGATGGCGGCGTTATTTCCCTGTAGTGATGGCAGAGTATTACCCGTAGCAATGGCGGTGTTATTTCCCTGTAGTGATGGCAGAGTATTACCCGTAGCGATGGCGGTGTTATTTCCCTGTAGTGATGGCAGAGTATTACTCGTAGCGATGGCGGTGTTATTTCCCTGTAGTGATGGCAGAGTATTACCCGTAGCGATGGCGATGTTATTTCCCTGTAGTGATGACAGATTATTACCCGTAGCAATGGTGGTGTCGTTTACCCGTAGTGATGACGGTGTTATTTTCCCAGAGTATTTCCCGCAGTGGTGGCGGTGGTATTTCCCGTAGTGATAGCGGAGCTCTTTTCCTGTATCGTTGGCAGAGTTATGTTTGTTGACAGAAGTACTTCCCCAGTGAAGTCGTCCAAGTTATTCCTATATTGACAAGTTTAGTGCCGCACAGGCAGTTAGTGTTGAAACCAGATCTGTATCAGGTGGTTGATCAGTTGTTACCGTAACAAGCAGGTTCATGTTGATGAATGGGGTTCCCCAAGCAGTGGTGCAGTTTATCTCTATGGTTGGAAAATTTCCGGGTTCTTGGTATTCAACCGTCTCGTACCTCGAATGTTTGAAGGTCGTTCGCTCTTCACCCAGTCGGGTCCAAGCCATTTGAATAGGGGCAGCTGTTGCACCCTAAAATTTGCTCAACCTATTTTACCTGGTTTATGTTTCAATTGCATTGTCATTTGCATAATAAGTCGTGTACATAGTCTAATCATTTGCATAGCATAGCATGACAAGGCATCTAACAAGGGATCAAGTGCTATTCTTATCAGTATGAGGCCCATCAAGGGGTTTTATTCAAGTTCAAGACCATTCAAGTAATCAAGAAATGAGTTAAAGCCTTGAAAAATTTGAAGGTCAACCAGTGGATTTCTCTCCTAATATTGAAGAATGTTGGAGATCACTAATGGGAGTAAGAGCTATGACTGAGAGTATGGAATGTACAAACATCATGGAGGACCTAGAGGGTCATTTTGAAGATGAGACAAATCATTAATACAAGTACCATAGCTACAGTTGAATGCAGTCAACTAGGGTTTCATCTGGGTCAACCCTAGGTCGACCCTAGGTCAACTGAGTGATTGAAGAGCATAAAGGCTTAATTGGAGGTTGTGGAATTCATGAATTGATGTGTGTATACATGTGTGGTGTTGTGCCAAGGAGAAATCAAAAGGAATCAAGAAGAAGAGGAGTTACTAAATTAGGGTTTCAGTGGAAAAAACCCTAATTTAGGCCTAATTCTAAGCCAGATAAGTCAAAATGCAAGTTTCAAATGAATTCTTGGCCAACATGAAACTTGTAGAGATTCTCAATAGATTTAATTTTAGTACTAGAAGTTATCAAGAAGATTTGTAGAACTCAAGTTATGGTTCTTGCAAGTTATGGGTCCTCAGAGGACACTGAAATTTATCTGTGAAAGTCACTTGACTTCCAGGCAACTTTTTCCCATCAAGGAGTTTTCAAATGGATTCTTGGCCAACATAAGAGTTTTATATCTTGATATTAGCTTTAATTTTAGTACTATAAGTCATCAATGGGATTTATGGAACTCAAGTTATGGTCTTGGCAATCCAGGGGTATTTTGGGAAAGTTGAATTACAGGTCATTTTTCAACATAGGTCCAAATCTCCACCTTCCACTCCTCAAATGAAAAAATGTTCAACATGAGATGTGTTCAAAATGATGTTTTTAGGCTAGATAAGAGGTCATGAGAACTTGGAATGGCTTGCTTCACAAAGTCATAAAAATGGCCTAAAATGAAGGCATATTTTAAATGAACCAAAGTTGGAAATTGGGGTTTTTGACCTACACAACCAAACCAAGGCATATGACATACCAATTTGATTGTAAAAATCATTTTGAGAACATTGACATTGCCACAATTTTGAATTGAGGATTATTTCTAGGACTTGCTTTGTAAATGGCTTACTTGAATCATAAGGCACCATTGCAAAACCACATGTCCAAGCAAATACAAGGCTTCTTTCCATCCATACACTTCCATTATCTCATTAGAAGACATTTTAAACTCGGAACAAGTGCATTCCAAGCTAGGAGCATGAGATGATAAGTGCATATCATAAGAAGAGAATTTCATGACATGACAAGTTGATTTTCTCATTGGATCAATCTAGATCTTTCTAGAGTCCTCTAACACACTCTATATAAGATTCAGAAGAGGTTCAGAGCAAGAGTTAGAGAGAATTGGGAGAGATTTGTGAGATTGCAATTTGAAACTTCCATGTGCAATTCAGATTCTGTTTCAAGTATTTCACCCCTTTCCATCCAATTTCTTGATCCCATTTGCTTCCATTGATGCTAGTGAGTGTTTACAGATCAAAATCATAGCAAATTGGTGGCTGAATCGTGTTCTTGAAATTGAATTTCATCACCTGCAACTCACTATCGGGTTCCAAGATTTAAGAGGTTTCAACAATTTCTTTTGCATACAGAAGCAAGATTGTGACTCATTGAAGGTGTATTGAAGTTCTCAAAGCCTGATTTGAAGATTCCATACCTCTGTTCATCTCAAATTTGCAGGTATGTAAACTTCAATCCACAGCTTGATTTAGGTAGTTTCAATTGGTTTTGATTAGTTAGATTCAATGTAGATGATCATGTGGAACTTTCTGGTAGCTTTAGGATCAGTTTAGAGACAATTGGTTGAATGATGCAATTTCTGTTCATGATCGTATCTTGGCATTCTTGGTGATATAACCTTAGATTAATGGTTAGAAATGATCAGTGTAAAGTGGGGAAGAGATTGAGCCACTCAATTTCAAGATTGGTGAGTTTTGATCATGGACCAATTTCTGAAGTTTGAATCGTGTTTGGAGCTAGGATTAGTTTCAAGGTGTTTGGTTACCATAGATGAATTCCTGGTGAAATTTGGAGCATGTTAGGGTTTTGAATTTTTGCATTTGATGAGGATTTGAGGGAGTACGAATTGGGGAAGATGAAGTTCAAAATCTGTTCAATCCATGGCGTTTCCCTCCTTTCAGAGTTTGGAGGTTGAAGATAACTTCTCCACCATTCGATTAGAACAAGACCTTTGACTAGAAAGAGATCCAATGGCCATGATTCGTTTTCAATTTGTGAAAGAGGATTTCTGAGTGACCAAAGCGCTGCGTTTCATTAAAACGTAGCATTGGGCTTAGGTGAACTTTTTGATACTCACACCCCTCTCCCAGGCCCAGTCAAGAAATGCACTAAATCTCATTACTTCCTGCACCGCGTCTTTTCCATTTTCACTTTATTTTCTGATTGCATATTGGGCCTAGCGCGCGCTGCTATCCCCACCCCCTCTCTGGGCCCAGTTATTAAATGCATTGCTTTTTATTGCTATTTGACACGCCAATTTTCCATTTTCTCATTTTTTCTTATATTTTTAGACTTTATTTTAATTTTTTTGAAAATTCATAATAAATTGAAAACATAATAGTTTTGATTGGGATTTCTTTTTCCCATTTTCATCAAGACATCAAGAAAATTATAAAAAAAGAAAAAATATCATTTCTTGCATTTTTCTATTTTTGGTTTATTTTTACATTTAGTTACTTTTATTGCATTTTATTTTGCATATCCATTTTGCTGAATTTTGTTTAGCCATTTTATTTTACATTTTGATGTGATTCTTTTTGCCATGATTAGTATATAGTATTAGGTTCCCCTTGGAATTTTATCATATTTTTGTGATTTAATTTTGGTTAATTTTGAATAAGGAACTTTAGTGTGCTAGAATTAGGGTTTCAACTTGACATAGGTGTATTTCCACACATAGTTCTTGGGTTTTAATTTGATTTAGGACTTGGGGTTTATGTGGGGTATAGGGTACATAGCCAGGGTCCCTTAGAATTTAATCTAGGATTTTATAATGAATATTTCCATTTTATTTGATTTTTTCAAGTTGATTGATATTGGTGTGTTTCCCTCTTGGGAAGTTGCTTTTTTTGTTGAGTTTTGGGCCTTTTCTTTGGGTGTTGGGGTTTGTTCTTGGATTGAGGATTGTATAAAGACTTTGAGGATGATTGAAGACAAGTGTTGATGCTTGGATCTTAAGTTTCTTGTGCTTTAAGATTGCTTGTTGAGGGTTTAGGAGATAGGAGATATAGGGAGAGCTCTAGAATAGACTAATTTCTTCTGTCAAACATAGAGAGCTTCTTGTGCCTCTATTCCATCCTATGACATAGGGTCCCCCCAAAGAAGTTCCATCTCTCCTTAGGAGGGATGTAGAGCATGCTTTGGTTGGGTAGAATCCTGAGGATACCTCTCACTTGCTGTGTTAAGATCTTAATGATTTCCCTGGGTTATCATTAAGCATCTTAACATTCCCACTTCGTCTGGTAATTGGTTCTCTCCTGTGAGTGTCTGCATTGAAGTTGAAGACCTATTGAAGGTAAGAAGTGTATTGATGATTAAAGAAGATGAAGCTTGTGCCTGTCAGAGCTGGATATCTGTTGAGATTAGGGTTTTGCTGCTGACTAGAGCTGTCTACTGGTTGGATTCAGTGCTTGCTAAAGCTGAAGACTATGGAAGATAAGAGCTTACCTAAAGCTTGAATATCATTGGAAGATGAAGATATGACCTTGCTTGAAGTTGTCACTGTCAACCTTTTGCTGTTTATCAACTGTAGCTGCCAGAGCTGGTGCTGTTTGAACTGCTTTTTGTAGGAGCTGTTTTTGCTGTTTGAGCTGGTGTTGGGTGTGGTTTTCTTTGCTGTATTGTCTGTTGATTTTCCCTTAGGTTTGAGGTGGAGCTTGTATCCTCTTGCCTATTGCTTTATCACTTTGCCTATTGTTTGCTGCTGCATCTCATGCATGTTTACTGTTTATTGTATTTTTGTTGTTTCTTTTCTGTTTATCCCCTAGGATCTCTGATTTCCTCTGCGCATGAGGGAATTATGACAGACATTAGGTTGTAATCCATGCATGATAACATTAGGGTAGTTTAGATCCCTTTCTTTAAACCCTAGGTTTTTAGACTTCTTTCTCTTCTATCTCAGAACAATTCAAAACACAGTAATAAGGATAGTCGATGTCGTACACTACGAGCCTTAAGCTATTTGAGAAAGGTTGCTGGAGGGTCACTCTTCAGTAATCTGATTGCTTAGTGTGTTACCCTTAGGGTGACATACGACGTAGTCACCCTCAAATCATAGTCTCTAGTGCGTCAGAGATTGCAAACATCATAAAAAACAGTTCTTGCGTAAAAGGCTGAAAACAAACATCAAAGTGTCATTTTTGTCCACTTGGACTCTTAATCAGGAAAAACCCTTTCATAAGGAGATAAAAAAAACACTCAGACAAGCTTGTGTCTTCCATAGCCCGAACTACGTTTGCTCTGATCTTTCATGCTGTATGAAAGTACGTAGACATAGGATGCGATATCCTAGCGAGCAACCTTCCCCTCCTTTCCAGTAGGTAGGCGAACTACGTCGACTCTGATTTCTCGTTCCAGACGGGAATACGTAGGCATAAAGTGCGATACTTTGCCTAGTCATTTTATTTCCTTTTAACCCTCAGACCTGTAGAATAGATAGAATAACAATCCGTACCAGAAAACAAGTGTGGATCCCGTCGAGTACGACGGACGTGAGGGGTGCTAATACCTTCCCCTTGCGTAATCGACCCCCAAATCCAGGATTTGGTTGCGATGACCATTCCTTTCCCGTCTTTGCGATAGGTTTACTTCTAGCGTTTCCTTTCCCTCCTTTGGGATAAATAACGCACGGTGGCGACTCTTCTGTTTAGCCGGCGCCGATTTTCGCAGTAGCGGCACTTACGTAGATCTCAAATCCATGGTCCATTCAAATTAAACATGTCCAATTTAAGAGAATCGAACGGATAAAGTTCAAGATGCGCATCTGAGAACTTGAGCAAACATAAAAATTAAGCAATCAAACATGGCCTACACGAGGTAGCGCTTCAGATGCAGCCAATATGGACCTAGATCATGCTCTAGAATGAGAGAAAAGTGAAGGAGAAGCTTATTGAACGGAGACACTCCGTTGGTGCTTCAACTGCTTGCTAGCTTGCTCCAAACTGTCCAAATCCACTCCAATTTGCACAAGGAAGAGGAATTGAACTTCAATTGGCTTTGATTTGCAGTGAAAATGAAAACACGATTTGGAATTTTCTTGGAGAATTTGAAAATGGAACTTGCTTTCTCTTGCTCTAAAATGCGCTTCTGAGCTCTCCTTTCACATTTTTAGTTTATATATGTTGGATATCTAAGCAATTTGGAGGCCCATGAAGCCTTACTTGGATAAATTTTCAAAATGCCCAAAAAATGAGATTCACTCATGCACACGTGAAAACAACTGCATACACTCATGAAAATCATCCCAATTTGCAGCTGGTGAGTTGAATTTCATAATGGAATTGGAATGGGCCTTGTATGTGATCCAATTTTGAAGTTTGAATGTGAATCTTCTTTGTGAAGTAAGCTTAAAATACACGTGTTTTTTCCTTCATGAACCAAAATGAAAATGTGCATTCTTGCCTTGAGTGTATTGTGAGGAGAATTGAACAAAAATAAGACATGTAAATGACCTATAATGTATTCAATTGAAACCATGATTTAAAGTTCATTTTTCACTTGAATTTCTCACCAAATGTTCACAACCATCACACAATTATTGAGTTTTATGGTGTAAATGAGGTCCTTAGGAGCAACTTTCATGTTGGTTGAAAGTTCATTTGAAGTACATAAGTGCATGAAAATGGCTTATGTAACAAATGACCTATAATCAAATTTCCCAAAATACCCTTGCCTTGCCAAAGCCATAACTTGAATTCTACAAATGATATCAAGGACTTATAGGACGTTTTGGAAAGCTAAGATCATGAGGTAAAACTTTCATGTTCACCTAAAGTTGAGGAGAAACATGATTCTAGGTCAAAAGTGCTTTGGAAGTGAGTTGACTTTTGTTGACCAAAAATATGTTCATTTGAGACCTATAACTTGTTGGCATCATAACTTGAGTTCCACAAACCCAATGGATGAGTTCTAGTACTCAAAAGAAATATTATAACATTCCCTACAAGTTTCATGTTCATAAGAAAATGAGATTGAACTTGTATCATGAGGTAAATTGTCCTTGAAGTTGAGCACTAAAGAAGGGGATTTTACACTGAGATCCTCTGAAACCCTAATTTAGCAACCTCTTGAATTCTTGATTCTTCTTTATTTGAACTTGAGATGACATCCTAGAGGTATCATCATAACTTCCCATGACTCCAATAACTTAGAACTAAGTCTCAAGCTCCCTCAAGTCCACAGTTGACCCTGAGTTGACCAGATGAAACCCTAAGCGCACAATCCTTGATTGTGACCTCTTGAAAGTGAGATAAATGTTTAGATGAGATCCACAATGGCTTCTAGAGCACTCAATAAGCTTATCAAACATCTTTTATCCATAACCATGAACTTGTGAACCCCTGATGATCCCCAGTTAATCTCCAAGATAGGAGATAAGCAACATACATCCAACTTCTCTCTCACAGAGCTATGACCACCTCCTGATGATTGTAAGTACTTGATGACTTGAATAAACACTCTTGCTTGAGCTTGCAACCTTTGAGACTCTTCTCCTGAATGACACATCTCTCTTGATCCCCTGTAAAAGACAAAGATATGCAAATGCAAATGCTAAAGATGAAATGAAACATAAGCCAAGCAAAGAAAAAAGGTTGATCATGCAAAAGGGGTTCTGGAAAAACATTAGGACAAAATACATAACCGAAAAAGCATCAGATAGGTACAAAGGAGTTTATGGGAAAACACCATAAACAAAATTCATATTCGGAAAAGCATTAGATAGACACAAAAGGGGGTTCTTGAAGAACATCAGAACAAAATACATATCCGGAAAAGCATAAGATAAGTACTAAAAAGTTTTTGGAAAAACATCAGAATCAAAGGAAATATCTGGAAAAACATCAGAACAAAGACTCAATCTGGAAAAACATCAGAGAGAGAAACATATCCGAAAAAACCTCGAATAGATTTTGGAAAAACATCAGAATCAAAGGAAATATCTGGAAAAACATCAGATAAGTTCTTGGAGAACATCAGAACAAAGACTCAATCTGGAAAAAACATCAGAGAGAGAATTATATCCGGAAAAACCTCGAATAGATTCTAGAAAATATTAGAATCAAATGAAATATCTAGAAAAACATCAAATAAGTTCTAGGAGAACATCAGAACAAAGACTCAATCTGGAAAAACATCAAAGAGAGAAACATATCCGAAAAATCTCAAATAGATTCTAGAAAAACATCAGAATCAAAGGAATATCTGGAAAAACATCATATAAGCCAAGACAATATCTGTTTGGTAGGTGCCATGTAAGTTGGACTTTGACCACAAGGTGAGATATGGATAACACCACGACCTCGGGAGAAATGCAAATAAGGATGAAACACTCATGATATGCATATGTATATGAATTATGCAGATGATATATGATCAAATGCAAATGAAAATTCCAACGTCAAGGCTTGACTCTTTTAGTGAGATGACAAGACTGGAGAACTGATTCCTCACGGAGATCAATGTCATTCTGCTTAGGGATCCAAGATGTTATTGTTGAACACACCTCTGCCACACTGGTAAGCTGTATCAAATTGATGATCCTTGGAGGAAGGATGGAGAAACGCTTGGGGTTTCTTCAAGTAAACTGCCCCATGTTAGCTGTCTATTATAGATGAGCTGGTAATTGCTTCAGCTTATCTGATTCTGTAGATGATTGCGCTATTGTGCACTTGGGAAGCTTGCTCCAGTCTGAGTCTTGAAAGATATTCTAGATAAATTAAATCTGAGAAGGACCTGCCCCTGACAAGATCCCGACCAAGTTTCTCAACTGTTTGAAAATTCCTTGAGAGGAAAGCTAGTTTGCAAACAAAAGTATTCATACAAACATGGTAATGCAAAAAGGGCTGGCGGTAACAAACAAAAGAGTCGCCACTGAACGTTATTGATCCTAAAGAGGGGGAAGGAAACGATCGAAGAAAACCTAAGAGAACGGGAAAGAAAAGGTCATCGCAACCAAATCTTGGGTTCAGGGGTCGGTTACGCAAGGGGAAGACATGAGCACCCCTCACGTCCGTTGTACTCAACAGAATCCACACTTGTTGTCTAAATCTATGGGTGAAACTTATCTAAGAGCTACTGCTAAATGGGGGAGAAATAAAAGAAAATACTCGATAGGGACGATGCCTGTTTGCGGTAGAACGGAAAAATAACGTACTCTTTTCTGAAAATGAGGTTGAAGAACAATCCCGAAGGATGAAAAGGTTTGAATTTTGTTTGTGAGTTTTAGTGAAGTGGATTGAGTTAATTTGAGACTCACGTCGCACTAAAGACTATGACACGAGGGCAAATGCGTCGCATATTGCCCAAAGGGCATATGCTAAACACTCTAGACAAGCGAGGAGAAACCCCCCACTCATCATTCCCCATGTACTTAAGGCTCGTAGCGTACGACGTTTGTCATTCTTTATTAAGTGTCTTGAAGAAATTTTGAGGTGAGAAAAAGAGAGATGCACACAAAGACCTAGGGGAAACTAAACCCTAATTATTGTCATACAATGTGGCCCTAAAGTCAGGATTAGAAGGGAAATCTACCTAATGTTGTCATGCTTGGATTGAAAACCTAATGTCTCTCTTACCTCAGACTTAATCGGAAATTAAGTCGAGCTAGGAATCCTAAGGGATCATGCGAATATACGAAGTAAACAACAAGTAAACACGAAGTAACGCAATTACAGACAACGCCAAGTTATAAACTCAGAAAATATGCACAAGTATATTTACAGACGCACTCGAGAATTAAAATAAAATTAAAAGTTAATAGCCGAAAGAGTTAATCAAAAGTCTAATCCAACGTTAATTCAAAAGTTAATTCCTAGTCTAATTTAAAACTAAAATTATAGTCTAAATATTAAAACTAAAAACTAATTCTAAAAATAAATACCTAATTAAAATCCTAAAGTTATTAAATTCTAAAACTATCACTAATCTAGTTTAAAAAGGGTAGTTAAATAACTAATCTAATTTTAATTCTAAGAGAAAACCTAAAGATAATCCTAAATTAAAATTACTAATCAAAAATATAAAATTCAAAGTTAAAATTACTAATTCTAAAATATTTCTAATAATTATTTCTAAATCTAAAATAATAACTAAAAAACCTAAAAATATTCTAAAATCCTAAAATATATTTCTAAATAAATAATTAAATCTAAGTTAAAACTAAAATCAAAAGTTAATATCTAAAAGCAAGTTAATCTAAATTAAATATATTACTAAACTAGTTATTAAACTAAACACTAACACTATTCTCAAATCAACCTAAATTAATTAAGTAACTAAACTAAATGAACCGGGGGGGAGAAGGACTAGTACTGGCAGGGTAAATGGCAAGAAATAGTTGGGCTCAGAACTCAGGCCTAAAGACTCTTCTGCACAGATCCTAGGGGGGTAGGAGAAAACAAAAAAAACGGCGCAAACACAAAAAGGGCCCGTCCCAGCCCGTGTTAGCATGTTAAAGGGGAGGGGAAACCCTAAATCTAAAAGGGGAATGAAAAAAAATGTGTAATCAAGCTCAGAAATCACTTCATCTCCTTTGCTCAAACCCTTCTCCTCACACTCAAACTCAACCCTGCTACCTTCTGTCACTCGCACACGACCCCCGCCTCTCGCATCAATTCGCCATCTCCTCACCCTCACTACATCCTTCTTCACACATTAATCCTCCCTAATTCTCTCTCTCTCTCTCTCTCTCTCTCTCTCTGTTCACCATTCATCTCTCAACAAAACCTCCACTGGAAATTAACAGAAATGAAAAAAAAACAAAACTTAATATATCAAATCGGAATCTAACATTGGTTGTGGATCCCAAAACCGTAATAAACATACACGAAATCAAGATGGGAAAAGGCAAATACCGCATTTGTGTGAAGTCAATGTGAAGAGGCTTTGACTTGAATCAATGCTCTGTGTTCCCTATTACGATCTGCTCCACTACGGCAACATGATGAATATAACGGCCACAGAGCAAAGATTCAGGTATGGAAGAAAAATACTCTGAGTCTCTTTTCGTGCGTCATATTTCTTCCTCTCTCTCGCAGTGCAGATGCTTCTACTGCCCCAACTCTTTTCTTTGTGCACGATGTCCGTTATTTGATTTTTTGCAGGTTTTTTGGATTAAGATGATAAAGCAAAGTTTGCAGAAGGGGTTCTTTTGGTATGTTATCTTGAGGCTGCCGCTGAATTTGTGATATAGCTAAGTAGAGACAGCAATGGTAATGAAGAGAGAAGAAATAGGAGTTTGTTTTTGAGGGATTGAAAGGTTCTACTGAAAATTCTGGTAAGAATTTCTTTTGTCTGTCCTCTGTTATACTGTGAATTTGGGTTTTTTTTAATGTGTTTTTTTTGTTGCCGGTTTGTACGAGAATTATGGAGCAGTGGTTTTGTCTGAATGCAGCAAAGCATGTCCTAGCTCGGTGCGGGACGGGCTCGGAGCATATTGGTTTGGTAGCAGCATGTAATGGAAATCCTCGTATACAACCGTCATTTTTTTTACCGTTTCTCCCCTTCTTCTCCAAAAACAAAACCAAGTTTATTATGTTGAGAGGATGTTGTTGTTGTACGAATAGTGGAATATCAGCATCAAGGCGTGGTTTTGTTGCTGAAATTTGGCTCGTGCAGCAGGTTGTACAACTTGTGTTATGGCTTGTGAGGAAAATTGCAAGAAGTGGGGCCGGTACGTACGGATTAGGAATCTTTATGTAGAAAGATGTTTTGGTAGCGAGATTCAAGCGGCTGAACGTGCCTGTTGCATTCCCCTCTTCCCCCCCTTTTTGGACAATTGTTGTATGGGCCTTGTTGTACTTTTTTTTTTTGTAAAAGTGGAGTCCACAAAATCCATCACTTGAATATATTAATACCCGCAAGGATAAATGCAAGATTTTTTTGACGCCAACCCATTTATATTGTCCATACAAAGTAATCCTAATTTGAAAATAAGGAATGGATCTGTGTGCATAATAATGCAAAGAATATTACATACATAAATGCGAGAATGTCGTGTGTTGCACCCTAAAATTTGCTCAACCTATTTCACCTGGTTTATGTTTCAATTGCATTATCATTTGCATAGTAAATCATGTACATAAACTAATCATTTGCATAGTATAGCATAGCAAGTCATCTAACAAGGGATCAAGTGCCATTCTTATCTAAAGAAGAACATCAAGGGTTTTTATTCAAGTTTAAGACTATCCAAGTCATCAAGGAATGTTTGAAGCTCTAAGAATTTTGAGGGTCAGCCAGTGGACTTTTCTCCTAATCTGAGGTGTATTGAGGGTCATCAATGGGGGTATGAGCTATGAACTGAGGGTATGGAATGTGTACAAAGCTTATGAAATTCCTAGAGGGTCATATTGAAGATGAGACAAGTCATTGATTCAAGTGCAAGAGCCACAGTTGAAGTACAGTCAACTAGGGTTTCATCTGGGTCAACCCTAGGTCAACTGAATGATTGAAGAGCATCAAGGCTTAATTGGGGGTTGTGGGATTCATGAATTGTTATTTTGATACATGTGTGGTGTTGTGCCAAGGATAAATCAAAGAGAATCAAGAGTAGGAGGAGTTGCCAAATTAGGGTTTCAGTGTAAAATCCCCTAATTTAGGCCTAACTTCCAAGCCAGATAAGTCAAAATGCAAGTTTCAAATGGAGTCTTGGTCAACGTGAAACTTGTAGAGCTTCTCAATAGCTTTAATTTGAGTACTAGAAGTCTTCAAGAAGATTTGTATAACTCAAGTTATGGTTCTTGCAAGTTATGGGTCATCAGAGGACACTGAAATTTATCTGTGAAAGTCACTTGACTTCCAAGCAACGTTTGCCCATGAAGGAGTTTTCAAATAGATTCTTGGCCAACATAATAATTGTAGGGCTTGATCTTATCTTTAATTTGAGTACTATAACTCCTCAAGAAGATTTGTGGAACTCAAGTTATGGTCTTGGCAATCCAGGGGTATTTTGGGAAAGTTGAATTATAGGTCATTTTTCAACATAGGTCAAAATCTCCATCTTCCACTCCTCAAATGGAAAAATGTTAAACATGAGATGTGCTTAAAATGATGTTTTTGGTCTAGGTAATATGTCATGGGTGATTGGAAGGGCTTGTATCACAAAATTGCAAAAATGGCCTAAAATAAGGGTGAATTTTAAATGAACCAAGGATGAAAATTGGGATTTTTGAGCTATGGGTCCAAACCAAGCCATATGACATACCAAATTGATTGGAAAACACATTTTGAAAACAATGACATTGCCACAATTTTGAGTTAAGGATTAATTCAATGACTTCCTTTGTAAAGTGGTTACTTACATCATAAGTAACAAATGCAAAACCACTCTTTGGAGCTTAATCAAGGCATTAACCCTTGCCAAACCATTCAATATGTCATCTAAGGAGAAATTGGATCAGAATGAGGCATTGAAGCAAGCTTAAAACTCAGCTTCCATGTATGAGTTTCTCATGATATTTTCAAATGCAAGAGATGTGGAACTTCTCATTGGATCAATCCAGAAGTTTCTAGAGCTTTCATTCATGTTCTATACAAGATTTAGAACTGGTTCAAAGCTTGTGTTGGTGCAGATTGAGGGAGATTAGAGAGATTGAATATTGAGTTTTCAGTTTGCACAACAAAATCGGTTACAACCATTTGATCCATTTCAATCCATTCTTTTGTGTTCAATAGCTTCCTTTGGTGTTGGTGAGTGATTCCAGATACAATTCAAGGCAAGATTGGTGAAAAATCGTGAGAGAGCATTTTGGATTCATCTCTTGCAAGTCAGAATCGGATTCAAGGATTCAATAGGTTTCAATCCAATTTGTTGCATACAGAAACTTGATCATACATCATTGAAGGTATCTGGAAGATCTTGGAGCTTAATTTGAAGGATTGCTTGGTCTGTTCACTTGATTTTTGCAGGTATGTAAACTTCTTTCTATGGCTCGATTCATGAAGTTTCCTTAGGTTTTAGATGATGATGTTCATTGTAGAACATGGCTAGGTGGATTCTAGTAGCAATTGGCATGATTTAGAGACAAAATTAGGTTGAGCACCATTTCTGTTCATGGATATATCTTGAGGTTTCTTGAGGATTAAACCTTGTTTGATAGTGGATTTCATTCAGTGTAGCATGGTGATGAATCTAGGCTATTCGATTTTGAGTTTGGTGATGATTCTTGTTTGAGCAATTTCTGAAGATGCATTCGTGTTTTGAGAAGGAGAAGGTTTCAATGATAATGGATAGCATGGGTGAATTCCTTGTGGAAAAATGAGCCAGATGAGGTTATTAGGGTTAAGTTTTGGTAAAGATTAATGGAGTTGCGTTTGGAGAAGATGAAGACTTGAAGCTCTGTTCAGCCATGGCTTTTCTCCCTCCAAGATTCAAAGGAAGAAGATGAACTTATCACCATAGGATCGTGCAAGACCTTTGACCAAAGCAATCATCCAACGGCCAGGATTGATGGAAATTTGTGAAGGTTTCTGAGTCCAAACCAAACGCACCGTTTCACTAAACCTTCTTGGATGGGCTTAAGTCACTCGTTACTAACCACACCCCTTTCTGAGGCCCAATTGAGATTTACACAGGACTTGCTTGCTATTCGTACCAACATTTTTCCATTTTTAGTTGTTTTTTTTCATTTTTATTTTCTGATTGTATGATGGGCCTAGCACGCTTCCTATACGCACCCCTCTCTGAGCCCATTTGGTGTTTTGTGCTGATTCTGATTACTATTTGTCACGCCTTCTTTTCATTTTCTTCTATTTTCTTTTTATTTTCATTTTATTTTAGGTTAAATAAAAAAATTTCATAATAAATTGAAAAAAGATCATTTTAGGGTGAGGATTTTTTCCTTGTTTTCCTTAGGGTTTCTAGAATATAATAAAGCAATAAAAACATTAATTCATGCATTTTATTTTTTTTGGTATATTTTGCAATTTTGTTGATTTTATTTGGCATTTGTTTGATACCTTATTTTTCTGAATTTAGTATGAGAGATTGGTGAATGTTTTTGAGTTGATTCTTGTTGGACTGATTAGATTAGAGGTACATGCTCCCTTAGAGATTTTTCTCATATTTTTATGATGAAATTTAGGTTAGTTTTGAGTAATGAACTTTAGGGTTCTAGAATTAGGGTTTTACAACACTTAGGGGTAGTTTAGGGCATAGTTTGGAGACTTAGGGTTTGATTTGGGCCTTGGGGTTCATGTGGGGTATAGGGTATATAGTTAGGGTCCCTTAGGAATTTAATTAGGATTTTATATTGAGTATTGCTATTTTCTTTGATTTTTGCAAATTGGTTGATATTGGTGTGTTTTCTACTTGGGATGTTGTTGTGTTTGTTGGGTTTTGGGCCTTTCTAATTGGGCTTGGGGCTTGAGTTTTGCTTGATGGAGCTAATGAAGACTTGGAGATGATTGGAGACAAGGGATAGAGCTTGTAGCATGAGGATTCTTCTACTTGAAAGTTGCTTTTGAAGACTTAGGAGATAGGAGATATAGGGAGAGCTTTAGAGTAGACTGATTTCTTCTGTCAAACATAGAGAGCTTCTTGTGCCTCTATTCCATCCTATGACACAAGGTCCCCTAAAGAAGTTCCATCTCTCCTTAGGAGGGATGTAGAGCAAGCTTTGGTTGGGTAGAACCTTGAGGATATCCTCCACTTGCTGTGTTAATATCTTAGTGATTTCCTTGGGTTATCATTGAGCCTATTAACATTTCAACTTCATCTATTAGTTGATTCTCTCCTGTGAGTGCTTGCCTTGAAGATGGAAGCCTATTGAAGATGAAGTTCATTGAGGATTGGTGAAGGGGAAGCTTGTGCTTGTCAAGGAGAGTTATCTGTTGGAGACTAGGGTTTTGCTGCAGTTTGAAGCTGTTTATTTGTCGGGGTTCAGTGCTTGCTAGAGCTAGGGCTTATTGGAGACAGGAGCTTATCTAAAGCTTGGGGATCATTGAAGAGTGAACATGGGATCTTGCTTGAAGTTGTTATTGTTGTCAATCTTTTTGTTGTTAATCAACTTTAGCTGCCAGAGCTGTTGATGCCAGAGCTGTTGCTGCAGGAGCTGGTGTTGCTGTCAGAGCTGATGTTGGGTTTTATTTTCTTTTTATGTGTTGAGTGTTGGCTTGTTCAGCTTGCCTCCTTAGGTTTTAAGTGAAGATGTTTCACTTTGCCTATTGTTTCCCAGGTTCGAGGTTGAGTGAGACTCCCTTGCCTCGCTTGTATTGCTGCATCTCATGCATTTTATTGCTTTACTGTATATCTGTTTCTTTTGCTGTTTATCCCCTAGGATCTCTGATTTCCTCTGTGCAGGAGGGAATTATGACAGACATTAGGTGTTAACCCATGCATGACAACATTAGGGTAGTTTTGATTCCCATTTCAAATCCTAGGTTTTTAGAATTTCTTTCTCTTCTATCTCAGAACAATTCAAAACACAGTAATAAGGATGATCGACGTTGTACGCTACGAGCCTTAAGCCATTTGAGAGAGGATTACTGGAGGGTCACTCTTCAGTAATCTGACTGCTTACTGTGTTACCCTTAGGGTGACATACAACGTAGTCACCCTCAAATCATAGTCTCTAGTGCGTCAGAGATTGCAAACACCATAAAAAAAACAGTTCTTGCATAAAAGACTGAGAAGCAAACATCAAACTGTCATTTTTGTCCGCTTGGACTCTTAATCAGAAGAAAACCTTTTCAAAAAGATAAAAAACAGTCAGACAAATTTGTGTCTTCCGTGGCCCGAACTACGTTTGCTCTGACCTTTCATGCTGTATGAAAGTACGTAGGCATAGGATGCCGTATCCTAGCGAGCAACCTTCCCCTCCTTTCCTGTAGGTAGGCGAACTACGTTGACTCTGATTTCTTGTTCCAGACGGGAATACGTAGGCATAAAGTGCAATACTTTGCTGAGTCATTTTCTTTTCTTTTTAACCCTTGACCCTTAGTGTAGATAGAATAACAATCCGTACCAAAAAACAAGCGTGGATCCCGTCGAGTACGACGGACGTGAGGGGTGCTAATACCTTCCCCTTACGTAACCGACTCCCGAATCCAGGATTTGGTTGCGACGACCATTCCTTTCCCTCTTTGTGATAGGTTTACTCTGAGCGTTTCATCTCCCTCCTTTGGGATAAATAACACACGGTGGCGACTCTTCTGTCATAGTCGGCGCCGATTTTCGCAGTAGCGACAGCTGGAGACTCTGTTGGGGATAGGAATATCCCCTATGCGAGTCAATCCTAGCGCTTGTTTTCCCGTCGGGGGTGTTGTATAGATTTACTTTTCTGTCTTTACTTTCCGCATTTTATTATCGGCTTTATATTGGTATTGCTGTTGTGGGGAGGGGGTGATCTATTGAGAGATAAGTCGGACCTGGGCTTGAGGTTACACCTAGACTTATAAGTAGAGAGTAGTGGTTAGCCTGCTTGCTTAGCTCGCACCAGCTAGCCGCGAAATTTACGCTCAGACGAGATTCTCTTTGATGCTTCTTGCCTGGCCCTTAGGGCTCGACAAGTTGTCTGACCCGAGGATTGTCGACTCTAGGGACCTATCAATTGGGATTCAACTAAGTGAGGCCGCTTCAAGGGATGATGATGCCACACCTTCTGGGTATCGTATCATCTCTCTTGAAAGTCTGTGACGTTGAACCCGCATAGGATGTCGTACCTCGTCTGCGAATTAAGTACATACCTGTGAGGGGTAGGTGGGTTTGTTTGCAGGAAATCTTTGACCTTAGAATACCTGGTTTATCTCTGTCAGTGAGATGTGGTTGCAGGGTTCTTTTGAGTGGTTGGTTTGGTTTGAGATAAAGATTTGATGGTTCTCAGGCTTCAGTACAAAGCAGCACAGTTCATCAGCATTGCACTTGGTCCCTTGGTTGTATATGCATGTGCATTTTCATGACTGCATTTCATTAACATGTATTTGTGTTGCAGGTGATTATTCCCCTCTGATTCTAGTATATCTTCTAGCCAGACATGGAGTCCCTGAAGAAGACTGTTGCTTACCGGTTGCATTCGTCAGATATCAGTTCCTTGCTGGGATTGGCTGCTCTAGCAGATGAGAGAGTGAGGGCTGAGTTTAGAGTATCTTATAGGAGATTGCTTAGTTTGTTGTACAGACCTTCATCATTCGAGACGACTGGGGTGTATACTTTGATGCAGTTTTATGAGCCGCAACTGAGATGTTTCTTATTTCCCGACTATATTCTGGCACCCACTTTGGAGGAGTATTCCGCTATGTTAGGAGTTCCTGTGTTAGACCAGACCCCCTTTATGCATGTTGATGCTGAGCCTGAGATGGCTACGCTTGCTGGGATTGTCAGTTTAGACGCTTCTGAGTTCCCTGGAGGTTTGGTCAAGCTGAACAGAGCTTATGGTTTTCATCTGTCTGTCCTGGTTGAGAAGGCTACACAGTGCGCGAAGAGTGGATGTTGGGTTGCCTTCAGTGCCATTCTAGCTGTCTGCATCTACGGGATTGTCTTGTTTCCTAATGTGCCAGATTTTGTCGACTCAGATGCCTTCCTGATTCTTGCCTCGAAGAATCCAGTTCCTACTCTATTGGGCGATGTTTATCATTCTATTCACTACAAGAATGAGAAACGCCGTGGCAAGAATGTTTCCTGCTGTCTTCCTCTCTTGTACAGGTGGTTTCAGGGGCATCTTCCGAAGATGGGGCCTTTTGTTGATGTCGTTGATACTTTGGATTGGTCTTCCCGGTTGATGGGGCTGTCTGCCGAGAACATCATTTGGTTTTATCGGAGTATGCTTGGCATTGATATTATATATAGTTGCAGTGGCTTTCCGAATGTCCCATTGATTGAGCGGAAAGGCTGTATTAACTATAACCCTTCACTGTTGGTAAGACATTTCGGTTATGCTTTGAGGGACGCTCCTATTGAGAAGGAGATACAGGAATCTCTATATCTCACAGGCTTATTAGACACGGCTGTTTTGATCAGATTGAGACATGCATGGGCTAACATCCATAGGAGAGGGAAAGCTTTGCTCGGTAAGAGCAACAGCAAAGCATATGATCCCTATTTGGCTTGGATCCGCGAGAGAGCTAGTACTTCCTTGATGCCTTATCCTGCTGCGGAACACCTGTATCTTCCCATGATTGAGGTACCTAATTCGGAAGAGAGTGAGAAGTATAACAAATTGTTGGCTGAAAACGAAGAATTGAAGAAAGCCAATGATTAGTTAGAAAAAGAAATCTTCCAATTGCGTCGTGAGAAGAATGAAGCTACCTTCACTGTGAGGGAACAGACTGAATTGATTAACAGGTTGGGTTCAGAGTTGACGGAGGAGACCAACAAGAAGGAAAAAGTGGGAATAGCCTCGAACGGTGTTAGCAAGGTGCTTACTTCTAAGAAGGAACTTCTAAGAAAAGCTTATTCCCGTCTCAGCAAGTGGGAAGCCTTGTGGAATGCCACGCTTACCAAGCGGAAGGAGCGTGAAGACGAACTGAAGCTGCAGATTGCCACGCTAGAAGCACAGATTAGAGCCCAAGACGCAAAGATTGCCGAAGAGACATCACTTAGGAGCGCTGTTGAGCCTAGAGTAAGTAACCTTGACGAGAAGCCGAGAGGTTATGAAGTGAAGGCTGGCTCCAAGAGGTACAGACTCGACGAGAGTTCTGGCGAAGGAACCTACCAGGACGACGCCAAAAAGCTGAGATCCACTACCGAGCGGCATGCCTTACTGATACAGGAGCTGATCTCCCGACTAGGGCATTCGGAGACGTTGAGGATATTGGAAGATGTCAGAGCACGCCATTTGGCCTGATTTATCTTTGCCCTGCTTTTGTTATCCGTACTTGTATTTTGACCATCGCCAGGCTTGTTGGCCGAGGTCCCTTCAGTTTTATTCAGTTGTACTCTTGTACTCAGTGTTGCACCCCAAAATTTGACCAACATTTCTTTACCTAGCTTATGTTTCATTTCATTCACATTAGCATTATCATTTGCATTTCATTGACATGTATGCAGGAGATCAAGAGGTATGAGTACCAATCAAGAGCTATACAAGACTATGAATCTAGCTAAGAAGCTTATTCAAGTTTTCAGGGGTTGATATCCTTGCCAGAGAAGATAAAAGATTCTCAGAGAGAGTGGTTGAAACCAAGAGGGTGTGCCTCCTAGCTTGAGAGTTGTGGAAATACCTCAGATGATTCTGAAGCCATGAAGAAGGTCTTGAAGCCTTGAGAGAGCTCATGAGATGTCTTGAAAGCCATCATGAGGCCTAGACAGGTCATTGTGCAAGATCAAGAAGGCTCAGCCATGATTGGTGCAATTAGGGTTTGACTGGGTCAACCCTAGGTCAACTGATGATTTGGAGAGGGTTGAGACCTAATACAAGAGCCATGTGATCATGGATTGATGCATTGAGGTGCTATAAGGATGATTCCAAGGTCAACTCATCATGATTGAAGAGTTGGAGAAGTTTCAAGCTAGCGTTTCTAAGGCTTGACAGTGTAAAATCCCCTAGTTTGACCCCTATCTTCAAGGCAGTTTAGCCCAAGATGTGATTGTCATCTCATCTTTCCCTCAACATGAATGTTGTAGAGCTTATTCTTAGCTTTAATTTGAGTGCTAGAAGTCCTTGATAGGATTTGTAGAACTCAAGATATGACTTTGACAAGTTACAGGTCATCTGAGGTATGTGAATCTGAGGGCTTGAAAGTTACCCAACTTGCATCAAGCTTTTGCCCAAGAAGGATGATTCCTATGGACTTTTTGTCAACATGAATGTTGTTCCTTATCCTCTTAGCTTTCTAGAGAGTACTAGAAGTCCTTTATAGGATTTGTAGAACTCATGTTATGGCTTTGACAAGTCAAGGGCATTTTGGTCATTTGGAGATTACAGGTCATTTCAATCATAAGGCCATAACTCCTATTTCCAAGCTTCAAATGGGAAAATGTTCAACATAAAACTTGTTCAAAATGATGTTTTAAGGCTATTAAGGAGGTCATGAGATGGTGGAAATGCTTGTAGCTCAAAGTTGCAAAAATGACCTAAAATAAGGGCATAAGTTAAATAAACCAAAGTTGGAAATTGATATTTTCAACCTACACATCCAAACCATGGCATGTAATATATAATTTTGACTCTAGAAAACATTTTAAGAACATTGGTTTAGCCACATTTTTGATTTGAGATTCAATTTGGGGACTTGCTTTGAAAAGTGGTTACTTGCATATTAAGTAACATTTGCAAAACATAGAATCAAGGCATGAGCAAGGCCCTTGGCAAGCTAAACACTTTCAAAATGTCACTAGGGGAGAAATTGGAAGTGAATGAGGGTGGTTCCAAGCTGCAAACAGAATTATGCATATCATGAGATGTGTTTGAAAATCTCATGACATGAGAAGTGGAAACTCTCATTAGAAGGATCTAGAGGGTTCTAGATCACTCATACATCATCTATATATTGAGTAGAGATGATCCAATGAAAAGGTTGGTGATGATTGAAGGAGAGAGCATAGATTGAGATTGAAATTCCATAGCTTGCAATTGAATTCTGTTTCACCAAATTCTTCACTTTCCATCCATTTTCTTGATTGAAACTTCTTCCATGGATGCTAAGGAGTGATTCCAGATCATAATCCAAGAGAATTCGTGGTTGAATCGTGTATGAGCAAGTGAATTTTTCCACCTGCAACTCACCATCGGGTTTCAAGATTTAGGAGCTCTCAACTGATTCTTTTGCATACAGAAGCAAGGAAAAGGTTCATTGATCGTGTCTGAAAGATTAAAGAGCTTGAATTGAAGGTTTAGGGCATCTGTTCATCCAAGATTTTCAGGTTGGTAACTTTCTTCCTCTAGCATGATTTTTGTAGAATCAAGATGAATTAAGGTGTTAGATTCATTGTAGAATGGTGTAGGAATGATTTCAGATAGTTAATTGGAGAATTAGTGACAAATAGGTGCCTTACCATTTTCGGTTGAGAATTGGATATGGTGAATCTTGAGGATTTAGGTTAAATTAAGGGCATGAATGAGTTCGTGGCACAATTTGGGATAAGTTTCATGTATTGACCATTTGCAATGGAGGCTCCTAGAGAGAATTAGGGTTGAGGAAGATGATCGGAGCACCACCGGTGGTGGCCGAAGCTGGGTGCGAAGTTGCAGAGGTTTGGAAGGTAGGAGATGACTCTGGGACCATCAGATCTTGGTTGGACCTTTGACTAGAAGCTCATCCAACGACCACGTTTTAAACTTAGTTTGTGAAGGACCTGAAGAAATGAAACGCAGCCTTTCATTTAATCAGTGATTTTGGGCTTAATGAATTAACCACTATCCACACACCCCTGATGGCCCAACCCATGGTTTGAACTTATTCTGTTTGCTATTTGCACCGCGCGTGTGGTTATTTTTATTTGATTTTCTTTCATTTTTCATTTTATACATGGTTCTTGTTAAATTCATAATAAATTGAAAATTAATCCAATTAATCCCATTCTTTTTGCATTTTACTCATGATTGAGTGTAGTATTTTTTAGTGAAAAAATATTTTCATTCCATGCATTTTATGATTTTATGGGAATTTTACATTTTAATTGATATTAAAATGATTATGTTTGATACCTAATTTTGTGGAATTTTGTGTGATCATATGGTGATGATTTTGATCCTAATTTTTTGTGTGTGATTAGGTTAGACATGTATGCTCCCATAGCATTTTTCTCACATTTTTGTGATGAAAATAGGTGTGCTTTCTAGATTGATATTTAGGTGCTTCCTTTTAGGGTTTAGGTTTAGTACCTTATGGTGTAGAATTTATTTCTAGGTGTAATTTGATGGTTTGATCTCTGAAATTAATATGGTAGAGTCATGATTGACCTAGGTTCCCATAGATATTTTTGTAGGATTTTACAATTGGTTTTAGTATTTTAGTTAGGACTAACTTTAGTACTAGGTTTTAGGTGATCCTAACTTACTAATTCAACTAGTTTAACTTCTCTAGTTCCCTTAGATTAGGGTTTTGCTTGGTTTGCCTTTGGTTGCAAGTTGAAGACAAGGTGAGGATGCTTGAAGTTGCTTGGAGCTTGGATTTGCTTGTGCTTGAAGGTATCTGATGAAGATGTAGGAGATAGGAGCCATAGGAAGAGCCTTATAGTTAGAATGATTTCTTTCACAAACATGGAAAGCATCTTGTGCTTCCATTCCTCCCAATGACTAAAAGTCCTTCCAAGATATTCACATCCCTCCTTTAAAGGGATGAGTGGCTTTATCTGAGAAGTAGAACTTTGAGGGAATCGGTCTCTCATAATGATGAACCCTTGCAGGCTTCCTTTGGTTGTCAGTAAGCTGTTTATCATTTCCACTCATTCTGTTAAATCAATTGTCTTCTGGTTTGAGTATCTTGAAAGATGTTGGACTTGAGTTTGAAGATGAGGACTTCATTGAAGAGTGTGGAAGAGGATGATTCCTTGAGCATTGTCATTTCAGCTGAAGCTTGAAGAGTTTGAAGACCAAGTGGATACTTGAAGACCCAATGGAGATTGAATGAAGAGCTGAGGCTTGAAAAAGAATTGAATGATAAAGTTGACACTTCCAAATGATTGAAGATTACTCTGAGAAGCTGAAGCTTGTAGGAGAAGATGACCAAGTTGAGACTGGTAAAGCAAAGAGAGCTGAAGCTTGAGGACTAAGTTGATACTTATAAAGAAGATTCAGTTGAGATTGAGTGTGGAGCTGAGGCTTGAGGAATAAAGGACAAGTTGATACTTGTACATTGATGCTTGGAGAGCCTGAAGGAATCAAGTTGATACTTGTAGTTAAGAGTGAAGCCTGAAGGTGGAACTGACAGAAGAGCTGAAGCTTGGAGAAGAGAGAGCAAGTTGATACTTATGTTTGATGGTTTGGAACCCTGGAGAAGCAAGTTGATATTTGTCATGGAAGATGATAGCCTTGAAGGGTGATTGAAGCCTGAAGACTGAGTTGCTGTCAGAAGAGCTGAAGCTTGAAATTGAAGAAAGAGGTGTTGATCTGCTTTCTTTCTTGTCTGTTTTCTTTTCTGTGCTGATGTGCCTTGTTTGACTTGCTTGATGCATTAGAATAAGTTCATATCTAGACTGACTTTAAGCTAGGAGCATGATTGCACTAGAGGTTGAGTTGCTCCTTCTGCTTGTATTGTTACTGTATGGCTTTGCTTGCGGGTATTCGGTAGAGCCCTGCTCCCTTGCCCATGTGGTTTATTTTGCTTGATAGCATTTTATTTCATTTCTTCTGTATGATTGCAGTTTACTGTATTTTGCTTGACAGCACTTTATTTTATGATTATTGTTATTCATTCTGGCTTGAGGTTGAGATGAGCTTGTGGAGGCTGCTGCCCCACACACACTTCCTCCCTCACTTGCATTGCATGCATTTTACAGTCGTTTACTGTTTACTGTTTAAGCTGATGCTTTATCTGTTTCTGTTTATCATTGATATGATCCCATAGGAGTCTCACTTCCTTTGATAAGAAAGTGATAATAGAACTTTAGGTTGAAACCTATGCATGATAACTTCTAGGAGTTCCCTATTTCAAACTTCAACTATAGGATGAATCCTTGGCATGACAACAGTAGGACTTGATAGTCTCCCCGTAGTTGAGCCTGTTCTCTTCTCATCTCAAAACAGCTTAAGATACAGTAATCATGAATGATTTCTTTCGTACGTTACGAGCCTTAAGCTATCTGAGAAAGGATTGTTGGAGAGTTTCTTTTCAACAGTCTGGATGTTTAGTATGGCACCCTTTGGGTGACATGCGACGCATTCACTCTCAGGTCGTAGTCTTTAGTGCGATTGAAATTGCAAACACAATAAAAAACACTTCTTCCGTTGAGTACGACGGACGTGAGGGGTGCTAATACCTTCCCCTTGCGTAACCGACTCCCGAACCCAGACAATGGTTGCGATGACCTTGTCTTATACCCTTTTCGTCATATTTTTCCGATCGTTTCCTTTCCCGTTCTGAGGGATAAATAACGAAAGGTGGTGACTCTTCTGTTTTGCCGGTACCTTATTTTCGCGGTAGCGACAGCTGGCGACTCTGTTGGGGACTCTTGATAGTTTCCTAAGGATCCAACGTCCCGAATGCGAGTCAGTTTGGGGATCTGACGTTCCCTGCGAGAGTCAATCCTAGCGCTTGTATGATTACTTGTTGGGTTGTGTTTATTTATCGCATTTTATTTCCCGCACTTTATTTTCAGTATGATATGACTATCTATGCTGTTGTGGGAGGGGCATTCTGATGAGTGAGAAGCCAGACCCAGGCTTGAGTGAACATAGCATTAGTTGTGGAAATTAGTGGGCGCGTGCTTGCTTGGAAGGCACTAGTGTCTCATGAAATCCACGCTCAGACGAGGTTCTCCCGGTTGACTTCTTTTTCAACCCTTTGGGTTGAGGGGGTTGTTGGTTTGGAGGATTGTCGACTCTGGGGACCGATCATTTGGGATTCAGCCGAGTGAGGCCGCTTCATGAGCTGGTGGTGCCACACCTTCTGGGTATCGTATCACCCTTCTTGAATGTCTGTGACGCTGATGACCGCATAGGATGCCGAACTTGAGTCAGTTTAGGTCCATACCTGTGAGCAGGGTTAGGTTTATTGCAGGAAACTTTGACCTTCAGACTACCTGGTTTTCTTGATAGTGAATCAGTTTTGTTGGTACCGGAGGTTTTCATCATCAGATATATGATTGTTCTTGACAGAGCAGAGCTTTAGTCCTGTATCAGAGGACCTTATATTCAGAGATGTGTATTTGTTCTTGATAGAGCAGGTTTTGATTGGGATCAGAGGGTCCTTATTATCAGATGATTGTTCTTGACAGAGCAGAGTTTTGGTCCTATATCAGAGGACCTTGTCTTCAGATATATGTGTGTTCTTGACAGAGCAGGTTTATGGTTGGGATCTGAGGATCTCATCTGCAGATGTATGTTTGTTCTTGACAGAGCAGAGTTTTTGGTCTTGTATCAGAGGTCCTTATTATCAGACGTTTGTTCTTGACAGAGCAGATTTGTGTTCTGATACCAGGGTTTTCTTCTTATCAGAGATAGTGGTTGTTCTTGATAGAGCAGGATTATGGTTTTGTTGACACAGAATCTCCACAGCACAATTGTCTTGATCTCCTGCTGCATGATTGCATTTTACATTGCTTTGCATACTCATTTGCATTTCATTAACGTGTGTCTGTGTTGCAGGTACCGTTTCCCCCGATTCAGGATTTCTGGCCTTCTGTTGTATTTTTATGGGTTCTCTGAGGAAGACCGTGGCTTACAAGCTCCCTGCCCCTGATGTGGTCCAGCTGACTGGTTTGATTGCTTTAGCAGATGATTCTGTGAGAGATGAGTTCAGAAAATCTTACGGCAAATTGCTCAGTTTAGTTCGTAAACCTTCTGCGTTCGAGTTGAATGGGTTGCACGCTCTGCTGCAGTTCTACGATCCTTCGTTGAGATGCTTTACTTTCCGGGATTTTTTTCTCGCGCCCACACTAGAGGAATATGTTGATTTGTTAGGTGTGCCTATCAGGAGGCAGATGCCTTTTGTTCATATGGATGTTGAGCCTAATCTGGCTAGTCTAGCTCCGTCACTTCATCTGGATGCCTCCGAGTTGGTGTTTTCTAGTTGGAACAAGGTTCCCGGTTTCTCCTTGCAGTTCTTAGTGGGAAAGGCTCAGCAGTGCGCCAAAGACGGATGTTGGGTCGTGTTCAACGCCATTCTCGCCCTGTGCTTATATGGCATCATTCTGTTCCCCAATATGCCCGACTTTGTAGACTTCGACGCATTCCGCATCTTTGCATCAGGGAATCCAGTCCCTACCTTGATAGGAGATGTCTACCATTCCATCCACTACAAAAACGAGAACAGGAGGGGCAAGAATGTTTCGTGTTGTGTGCCCTTGCTTTATAAATGGCTTGATAGTCATCTACCCAAGAGGGGTCCCTTTGCTTCGTCTGCAGCCACAGTTGAGTGGTCTGAGCGTTTGATGAGTCTATCTGCAGAGGATATTGCCTGGTTTGATAGAGATAGGTTGGGTACCGAGATTATTTTCAGCTGCAGTGAGTTTCCGAACGTGCCTTTGATAGGCAGGAAGGGCTGTATAAACTATAATCCATCTTTGCTGGTCCGACAGTTCGCGTATGCTTTGAGAGCTCCGCCGAAGGATGAAGAGGTGCAGGAATCTTTGTACCTCACCGGTCTTCTAGAGGGGGATATGTTATCTAAGCTTCGGCACGCTTGGAATGGTATCAGTAAGAAGGGAAAACCATTGCTGGGGAGAAGCAATAGTCAAGCCTACCCTCCGTATGTGGCATGGATCAGAGCCAGAGCAAATGCTATAGGGATGTCGTTTCCTCCTGCAAAGCCAGAAAGCCCTCCGGTGGTTGAAGAGCCCACCACTGTGCCTATTCAGCAGCATAATCAGGTGTTAGCCGAGAGAGATGAGCTGAGAAAGGCAAACGAAGAATTGGAGAAAGAATTGGATCAACTCAGAAGCGAGAGAAACGAAGCCGTTCATTCCTTCAAAAGGCAGACCGAACTGGTGAACCAGTTAGGGACAGATCTGACTAAGCAGATAGCCGAGCGTGAACGCATGGGTCGAGACTTCAAAGCTGTCAACGATGTACTGGCCACGAAGAAGCAGCACTTGGACGAAGCGTATCGGAGGATATCCAAGTTCAATCAGCACTGGAAGGCCTCCCTAGCCAACAGGAAAGAGCCGGAGGATAAGCTGATGCAACAGATTTCCAAGCTGAAAGCCCAGGTGAAGGCTGGTGAGAAGAGGTTTGATGAAGAAACCGCTCGCAGATATGCCGCCGAAGGCCAGCTCAACAAAGCTCTTGCTAACCTGAAGGAGCGCAAACTGATGTTTGAATCCAAGAAGCGGAAGCTAGAAGATTGTTTCGGCGAAGGAGCATGGGAAGATTCGGTCGAAGGTCTTCAATATACCATTATGCAGAGGGAATTACTCGTCGAAGGGTTACTCACTCGGCCTGATCATCCAGAAGCGAAGGGGTTGTTAGAAGAGTTTCGCGCTCGTGGCCGTGCTTGACTATTTGTATTCCTTTTGTTTGATCATCATTGTATGCGGACCATCACCAGGCTTGTTGGTTGAGGTCATGCTATTGATTCTGCTTGTACTCACTGATGTTGTGTACTGCCTTGATGGGCTTTCTTTCTATATGAGATGTTATTTCCATGACTGGACTCGGACTTCTTATTATCAGCACTGGCACTCAGGCACTAGGATCGGGGGAGATCTCCCTAATACACAGACACACGTTTGCATTTGCATGAAGCATTTGCATAACGAGCACTTTGTCGTTTTTCCTAACCCTTTTGTGTTTACAGGTTGTTTCAGGTTGTTCCAGGATTGATCAGAGACCTATTCACCGCTATCCGACCAGAGCAAATCAAACCAGGATCATGGAGCAAGTGCAAACTGATGTTCAGAAACTCCGCGAAAGAATGGATCGCTTCATGGAGCTCATGCAAGCGGTCGCCAATGGCCAGGATCAGCTCAAAACCTTGGTTCAGCCTCTGATTTCAAGGGTCGATAGCAATGGCGTACTCCATGGTGGGACCGTGCCTACCCCTCCACCTGTTGAAACTCCTCAGAATGGCGTCCCCGTGACCGGGGGGAACGGTAGTGCCAACGGCAATGTGATAGCTAACATGGGACTCAACGGCAATACGACGGGCGTCGGTAATGGGAATTTTGAAGCTAACGTCAATGTTGGGCTTGGCAACGGCATGGTGGGTGTTGGAAATCTGCTTGGGCCTCAGCCGTGGTTAGAAGACCGCCAAGACGATGTGTTCTCTCAGAGAGGTGCTGAAGGGGAGCTGACTGCTGAAGCACGGCTAAGGTTCAAGGTACTCGAGGATAAGATGAGAAATATCGAGAACCAGAACAGCCTGGGCGTTGATATGTCCAAGTTGGGACTGATTGCTGATTTCAAGGTGCCTCCCAAGTTCAAGGTACTTGACTTTGAAAAGTACAAGGGAACCACTTGCCCTCGCGTCCACCTGAGATCATATTACAGAAAAATGTCAGCTCATTCTGATGACGAGAAGTTGCTGATGCACTTCTTTCAGGATAGTCTGTCCGGACCCTCCCTCGAATGGTACATGAGTCTGGAACCTACAAGTGTACGCACGTGGAAGGACCTTGCTGAAGCATTTGTGCACCACTACCAATACAACAGTGACTTGGCCTCGAACCGAGTCCAACTGCAGAATCTGTCGCTAAGGAACAACGAAGGGTTTAAGGAATACGCCCAGCGGTGGCGTGAATTGGCAGCCAGGGTTCAGCCGTCGATGGTTGAACGTGAGCTTGTGCAGATGTTCGTAGCCACCCTCCCAGGGGTTTACTATGAGAAATTGGTCAGCGGCATGTTCGGAACCTTCTCAGATCTCATTATCACGGATGAGCACATCGAAAATGGGATCAAACTGGGGAAAATTCAAGGTGATTCATCCTCAGCGGGAGGAGGCGGAAAGAAACCTTATGGTGGCAAAAGACGGGAAGGAGAAACGAGCGTTGTGTCCAACGCTCGAAGGAAGGGTAAAGGCCCTCACCAGCAGGTGGCCAGCATAACTATCCCGGCAGTTCAACAGCCACAGCAGCAGCAGCAGCAGCCGAATCAACAAGGATACCGAAAGTATCAGAATCGGGCACCTCTATCGAGTCGTCACCTCGAGACTCCGCCCATGTCCTATGCTCAGCTATTGCAGACTTTGCTTCAGCTACAGTTAATCCAGAAGAGTACCCTGGCTCCCTTGACAGGGGCACCTCCGCCAGGCTATGACGCGAATGCAACTTGTGAGTTTCACTCAGGGGCACCAGGCCACACAATAGAGAATTGCAAAGCCTTCAAGCACAAGGTGCAGGACATGGTGGACGCTAAGATCATCAACTTCTCAGATAATGTGCCAAATGTCACGAAGAACCCTATGCCGAATCATAGGGGAGGTGGAGTAAACGTCATTATTGAAGACGAGAGTTTGGATTTGTTAACTGACGTCAGAGATCTGAAGACGCCGCTTAGCTTCGTTAAGCTAAGCTGGTGAAAAGAGGTTTCTTTCCAGGTTGCGGAGAGTTGTGTATGGGCTGTGCGACAAGTCCTGATGGATGTGAACAGTTGATAGAGGGGATTCAAAGTCTGATGACCGAAGGAATCCTGCAATTTAGCCGAAGGGCCGAAAGCGGATCGGGAGAGGTAATGCTGAAGCAAGATTATGAGGTTGCCACCATCACCATCCCTCGCCAGACGATAACTATTTCTGCACCCAGACCGCCCATGATTACCATCACCAAAGCGGGGCCGATACCCTTCGAAAGCACTAATGCTGTCCCATGGCATTATGGGGCAGAAGTCTACTGCAACGGACAGAAGTTGGAACTGGAACCATATGGGTCGTCTATGGAGAACCTTGCGGGAATCAGCGGTATCACTCGCAGGGGAAGAGTATTTGCACCACCAGAGGTCGTGGCGGACAAAGCGGACAGAGCTGATGCAACCGATAAAGGGAAGAGTAAAGTCGTCGAAGAGATCCCTCGTGGGGTAGAAAAAGACTTACTTGTCAAAGACGCCGAAGAGTTTATGCGGTTGATTAAAAAGAGTGACTACAAGATCGTGGATCATCTCCATCAGACACCCTCGAAGATTTCCATCCTGAATTTGTTGTTGTGTTCTGAAGCACACCGCAACGCACTGCTGAAGGTGTTGAACGCCGCATATGTACTGCAGGAAATATCGGTAAACCAGATAGAAGAGGTCGTAGCCCACGTGAATGCTGGAAACGGGCTAGGGTTCACTGACCTAGAGCTGACGCCGAAGGGGAGGAACCACAATAGCGCCCTGCACATCTCGATAGAGTGTAGGGGAACGATTATGTCGCATGTGTTGGTAGACACAGGGTCGTCGCTCAATGTTCTTCCGAAGAAGGCATTGATGAAGTTGGATACTCGTGGGGTGATTTGCACACCCAGTGATCTGGTTGTGAAGGCGTTCGATGGAACCAAACGCCATGTTTTCGGGGAGGTGACCCTGCCAATCTAAGTCGGGCCGGAAACATTTAACGCGATCTTTTACATTATGGACATCATGCCTGCCTACAGCTGTCTCTTGGGCCGGCCATGGATCCATGCTGTTGGAGCCGTGACCTCCACGTTGCACCAGAAACTCAAGTATGCTGTCGGGGGTAGCATCGTGGCCGTTTGCAGCGAGGAAGATATAATGGTGAGCCATTTGTCATCCTTCAAGTATGTTGAGATGGATGGGGAAATCCACGAAACCCTATGCCAAGCGTTCGAAGTTGTTAAAGTCAAAGACGTAGCTCCTGTAGTCACTGAAAAGCCAGAGATGACTCTCTCCTCCTTCAAGGAAGCTCGGGCCGTTGTCCAAGCTGGATCTGCCCCAGGCTGGGGGCGAATTTTGGAGATACCTAACAAGCAAGACAAGTTTGGGTTGGGATATTCTCCTGGAGCTGAAGCCTCCTCTTCTAGCAGTGCGTCGCGAGGTAAAGGGCCGATCCAGTTTACTAGCAGCGGGGTGATATTTGAAAGCATCAACGCGGTGTCTGAAGACAGCGGAGATAGCGACTGTGACCTCGACTCTTGGATCCAGCCAAGCAAGCCAGGCGAGAGCCTCAACAACTGGTCCGTCAAGGATATCATCCAGATGACAAGCGAAGAGTAATGATTTAATTTTTCCAATCATTGTACAACCCTATGTCCTACCCGGGGCATAGAGGTTTTATTGTCAGGGCCTTGTTTGATTATGTACATGCATTTTATCAATAAATCAAAAGGCGTTTTTCTTCGTATTCAAATATTGTGATCTCTGTTATTCCTGTTTTATATTTGTTTTGAAAAACAATAAAATGGCAATGAGGTTTGTGCTAACCTGCATATCCTTGTTTTAAGCTTAACCCTTGTTATTGCAGGATCCACATAGCAGATGACATCGACTCTGGACCTTCTACGGCTCACTTCGACTTCGATTGCCCGATCTATCAAGCCGAAGAAGAGATTGAGGAAGACGAAGACCTTCCTGAAGAGTTGGCCCACTTGTTGAAACAAGAAGAGAAAGTTATTCTGCCTCATGAAGAGGAGATCGAGATTGTGAATCTGGGTTCTGAAGAACTAGTCAGGAACATCAGGATAGGGGCTGCATTGCAGAGTGATGTCAAGCGAAGATTGGTCGAGATGCTAAGAGAGTATAGTGACGTCTTTGCTTGGTCATACGAAGATATGCCCGGACTTGATACTGACATCGTGGTCCACCACTTGCCGCTGCGAGAAGATTGTCCTCCCGTTAAGCAGAAGCTTAGGAGGACGCGACCAAATATGGCCGTTAAGATCAAAGAAGAAGTGCAAAAGCAGCTTGATGTTGGCTTCTTAGCGGTCACTACTTACCCTCCGTGGGTCGCCAACATAGTGCCTGTACCGAAGAAGGACGGTAAGGCACGGATGTGCGTCGATTATCGGGATTTGAATAGGGCGAGCCCTAAAGATAATTTCCCGCTGCCTCATATTGATGTGTTGGTCGACAATACAGCTCAGTTCTCCGTGTTTTCGTTCATGGATGACTTCTCCGGTTACAATCAGATCAAGATGGCGCCGGAGGACATGGAGAAAACGACGTTTATCACTCCTTGGGGAACATTTTGCTACAAGGTAATGCCTTTCGGTCTGAAGAACACAGGAGCCACTTACCAACGAGCAATGGTTACTTTGTTTCATGATATGATTCATCATGAGATTGAAGTCTATGTTGATGACATGATTGCGAAGTCCCAAATGGAGGAGGGACATCTGGTCAATTTGCTGAAGCTTTTTGAGAGGCTTAGGAAGTTCAGGCTGAGGCTGAATCCTAACAAGTGTACTTTCGGAGTACGGTCCGGAAAGTTACTGGGGTTTATCGTGAGTGAAAGAGGCATTGAGGTTGATCCTGCGAAGATTAAAGCGATACAAGAAATGCCAGTGCCAAAAACAGAAAAAAGAAGTTCGTGGTTTCCTGGGCAGAATAAACTACATTGCAAGGTTTATCTCTCAGCTCACGGCCACGTGTGAACCGATGTTCAAACTGTTAAAGAAAGATCAGGAGATTATCTGGAACGAGGATTGCCAGAAGGCATTCGATAAGATAAAATAGTATCTACAGGAACCTCCAATCTTGATACCCCCAGTGGCCGGACGGCCCTTAATCATGTACTTGACAGTTCTTGAGAATAGTATGGGGTGTGTTCTCGGTCAGCACGACGAGACGGGCAGAAAGGAGCATGCCATTTACTACTTGAGTAAAAAGTTCACAGATTGTGAATCTCGTTACTTGATGCTGGAGAAAACGTGTTGTGCACTAGCCTGGGCTGCCAAACGTTTACGACAGTACATGCTCAACATCACCACCATGCTAATTTCGAAGATGGATCCGATCAAGTACGTCTTCGAGAAGCAAGCGCTTTCGGGCAGGATTGCCAGATGGCAATGGTGTTGACAGAGTATGATATTCAGTACGTGTCCCAGAAGGCCATCAAGGGAAGCGTATTGTCTGAATACCTTGCCAAACAGCCGATCGAAGATTACCAGCCGATGAAATTTGAATTCCCTGATGAGGATATCATGTTTCTCAAAGCGAAGGATTGCGATGAACCGTTGCCCGACGAGGGGCCAGATAGGAAATCCCAGTGGAAATTGATATTTGATGGGGCGGTTAATTCTTATGGAAGTGGCATTGGGGTGATCATCACGACTCCCCACGGATCCCATATCCCATTCACTGCGAGACTGACGTTTCTGGTCACCAATAATGAAGCGGAGTACGAAGCATGCATCATGGGTCTAGAAGAGGCAATTGATTTGAGAATCAAGAACCTAGACGTATATGGTGACTCGGCGCTTGTGATCAATCAGATTAAAGGGGAGTGGGAGACTCGTCAATCGAATTTGGTGCCGTACATGAATTATGCCAGAAGGCTACTTCCGTTCTTTGATCGAGTGGAACTCCATCATGTGCCCAGAGTGGAAAATCAGATGGCTGATGCCTTAGCCACGTTGGCTTCAATGTATAAAGTCAATTTTTGGAATGAAGCTCCAAGAATTGTCCTTTCTCGTCTTGATAGACCTGCATTCGTCTTTGCAATCGAGGAAGCCTCCGACGGCAAACCATGGTTCCATGATATCCAGACCTTCCTTATGACTAAGGAGTATCCTGCGGGAGCGTCAACCCAGGATAAGAAGACTCTGAGGAGGTTGTCTGGAAATTTTTATCTCAATCCTGATGGAGTTTTGTATAAAAGAAACCACGATCTCGTGTTGCTCAGATGTGTAGATGAGAAAGAGGCGAGTATGCTCATGGAAGAAGTCCATGAAGGCACATTTGGTACGCACGCCGGCGGGCATGCTATGACAAGAAAGATCTTGAGAGCAGGATACTACTGGCTGACGATGGAATCGGATTGCTTTAAATTCGCGAAGAGATGTCATAAATGCCAGATTTATGCTAATAAAGTTCATGTGCCGCCGTGCCCGTTAAATGTCATGTCCTCCCCGTGGCCGTCCTCCATGTGGGGCATCGACATGATAGGCAAGATTGAGCCCACTGCATCTAACGGTCATCACTTCATTCTAGTAGCTATCGACTACTTCACCAAGTGGGTGGAGGCAGCTGTTGCACCCCAAAATTTGCCCAACCTTTTCTAACCTAGGTTTATGTTTCAATTGCATAGTCATTTGCATTGTCATCACGTATATAGTGTATTCATCTGCATTGCATAGCATAAGCAAGATATCTTAATCAGGGGATCAAGTGCTATTCTTGTCTCAAGAGGTATGTTTAAGGGGTTTCATTCATATTCAAGATTACTCAGATCAATCATTGGATTCTCTCCTATCTTAAGGTTATTTGGGGATCATCAGAGGAAGTGTGAGCTATGAGCCAAGAGCATGAGGTGTGTATGGATGTTATGAAGAACCTAGATGATCATTTTGAAGAAGAGCCAGGTCATTGGAATGATTGCAAGAGCCTTAGTTGAAGTCAGTCAACTAGGGTTTTATCTGGGTCAACACTAGGTCAACCCTAGGTCAAAGAATTGTTTTGAAAGGCATCAAGGCTCATTTGAAGAATGTGGGATTCATTATTTGCTATATGGATATGGATGTGGTGTTGTGCCAAAGAAGAATCAACAGGAGTCAAGGAGAAGAGGAGTTACCAGATTAGGGTTTCAGTGTAAAATCCCCTAATTTAGGTCCAACTTCAAAGCAGTGTAACTCAAGATGCAAGCTTCATATGAATTTCTGGTCCACATGAAACTTGTAGAGTATCTTCATAGCTTTAATTTGAGTGGTGGAAGTCATCAAGATGATTTATGGAACTCAAGTTATAGCTTTTGCAGGTTACAGGTCATCTGAGGACACTAGAATTTGTCTGTGAAAGTTGTCTGTCTTCCAAGCAACGTTTGACCTTCAAGGAGTTTTCAAATGAATTCTTGGCAAAAATAAGAGTTGTTCCTCATGGTCTCCCCTTTCCAAAAAGATATGGTATGACTTCACCTGATTTTCAGAACTCAACTTATAGTTTGTACAAGACAAGGGTACTTTGGTCATTTGGTAATTATAGGTCATTCTTAGCGTGTGCCTAAAACTCATACAAGGAAGCTTCAAATGAAAACTTCACAACATCAAAGTTGCTCAAAATGTCATTTTAAGTCTAGAAAAGAGGTCATGAAAGTTTGGAAATGCATGGAACAAGAATTGACAAAAGGTGGTGAAAATGACTTAAAAATGGACATAAGTTGAAAAAGTTCAAGTTGGAAATTGGTTTGGGCAATCTACAAATCCAAAATAGGTCATATGATATATCATTTTGAGTCTAAACAACATTTTAAAGACTTTGGTTCAGCCACAATTTTGAGATAGGGCTTTAAAAATGGACTTGCTTTGTAATTCCATTACTTGCATAATAAGGTACATGTGAGAAACTCAACATAAGGCAAAGGAATCCCTTGTTTTTCACTCATATCACTCCAATTTGTCATGAAAAGAGATTTTAAAAGGTGGTTAAGGGGCTGTTAGTGGATTGAAGTGAGATATCATGAAACATCAAAATACCATATCATGAGAAATTCATGAAGTTTCTAGAATCATCCTAGATTGATCTAGAAGACTCTAGATCTTTCCATGCTCTCCTATATATTGGATTGAGATCATTAAGAGTAAAAGTTGGTGATAGTTGATGTTGAATCCATTTTCTCCATTTGCAAATCATATTGAATCTTCATTTTTCTCTTCACCATTTTTCCATTTTTCCCACATTTTTCTACACTTGAAAACTCAAATTTTCAATTCCATTTTTCTCCCACTTTTGGTTCATTCCACCATTGCAAATACATTCCTTATCATTCTTACAATTGATTCAACACTTTTTTGGCCATAATTGATGCATGAACCAAGCTACACAACTCCATTAAAGTGATCTCCAAGTGAAAAATTGATTTTTTATTTTCCATCAATTCACTCCTTTCTTTCCATTCAAACACCTTCCTCATCAATTATAGGACGTGTCCACATCATTTTCTCAAAGAATTGGTGATCGAGTGAAGCTCCATAAGCCATTTTTCGGAGGTATAAAGAATTCGACATAACTCATGATTTATGAGTCTTTCTTGCATTATTGTTGTTGCATTACATTGCTCTCATCTCCTACATGGATTCTAGTACAAAAAAGATGGGTTTTATGACAATTTTTGGTTCTTGAGTTTTTCTTGAGGTGCCACGTTTTGGGAGTTAGAGAGAGTTTCAAGAAAATCTAAGACCATATTTGGATTTCTTGATTTTTTTTTTCCTTCAAGTTTGACCAAAATTTTGTGCGAAACGGATAATTATTGATGGAGTTATGGTGCTTCAAAGTAGCAAAAAACTCATGTTCATGGAGCTGCGGGTTACTATTCACAAAGTTGAAAAATTTGATTTGGAGAAGAAGGTGTTAACACCGTCGGATGCATTTCCAAGTCAAGGTTTCTTCCATTCATCCAACGCCTCTCACTGCGCCACGCAATCGGCCACATAAGCCTCATGCCACTTTTATTTATTCATGTTATTTTCTTTTATTTTCCTATTGCCATGTTTCTTTTATTTTTCTGTTTTATATGCTGACTTCAAATAATCATAAAAAATAGGAAAATTAGTCTTTTTGATCCCCATTTTTTTGTGCTGAATCTTTAAGATGTCTAGGATTTAATAAAACGGGAATTATAATTTTACCATTTTTTGATATTTTCTTTGGATTTTTTACATTTGAGTCGTCATAAAAAGTCCAATGCTGGTGCTATCATTTTGTTGAATTTCTTTGACCTATCAAAACACAATTTAAATGTCAATCCTTTTGCAGGGATCTCATACATACGTTGAGGTATTGTGATATATTTTTGTGGGAATTTTATAGTACCATTTTAATTGGCTTTGGATGCTTTCTTTAACATGCTCCACTTTAATCTTTCCTTTGGTATACATGAGATATCTTGCAATGTTTCCATCTTATTTGACCATTTATCTTTGGATATTTTTGTGGTATCTCTCACCCCTGGTTTGTGGCTTGGTGTAGGGCATTGGAGATTTTTATTTGAATTTTTTAGCACCTTTTGCTATTTTTCTTATGTTTTGTATTCGAACTTGTAATTTGGACTTCCGAACGGACTTTATTTTTGTTAAGGCTCCAACGGCCGATTTGTGTTTGCGTGGTGAACGTCGTGGTTTATATTTCTTATTATAGATAGGTTAGAGGTATTGGAAGACCCCTTAGGTGACTGTTATTTGTATGTGTAGCTTGCCCGATTATCGACTTGTTTGCATGATAGCACGTTGCGATTCCAAATAGTGGATTACGTGTTTCATTCGGAGTTTTCACTCGATTCTTTGCATATGATCACTTGATATTTTCTTATTCCATCCATGAATGGGCTTGAGGTTGAGATGAACCTTCCTCCCTCCTTTGCATCGCATTTATCATTGCTATATTCATGTTCATTTATATGCGGTTATTACTTGTATTTCCGTTTCTTCCTTTCGTTTTCCTTTCCCGTAGGACTTCCATTCTTCCTTGTTCAAGGGAGGATGTGATAGACATTAGGTCTTAACCCATGCATGATAACATTAGGTTAGTTTGATTCCCTTTTCAACCATAGGTTAGAATTCTGTCTCTTCTTTCTCAAAACAACAGAAAAACATTAATAAAGGCTATAACAAAATCAATTCATTTCTTCCGTCAAAAGATTTGAACAAACATCAACCTTTTTGCAATAAGAAAACCCTTGTTTAAGGTGATATTTTTTATAAAAGACATTTGAACAGCTTGTGTCGTGCGTAGCCCGAACTACGTTTGCTCTGATCTTCCATGCAGTGTGGAAGTACGTAGGTATAGGATGCGATATCCTAGCGAGCAACCTTCCCCACCTTCACTCGTAGTTAGGCGAACTACGTTGACTCTGATTTCTCGTTCCAGACGGGAATACATAGGCATAAAGTGCGATGCTTTGCCGAGTCATGTTTTCTTTTCTTTTCAGACCTCATCCTTTAGTTTAGATAGAAGTGTAATCCGTACAAACAAGCAAGCGTGGATCCCATCGAGTACGATGGACGTGAGGGGTGCTAATACCTTCCCCTTGCGTAACCGACTCCCGAATCCAGGTTTTGGTTGCGATGACCATACCTTTTCCCGTCTTTGCGTTAGGTTTACTTCGAGCGTTTCCTTTCCCTCCTTTGGGATAAATAACGCATGGTGGTGACTCTTCTGTTCAGCCGGCGCCGATTTTCGCAGTAGCGACAGCAGCCTCATATGCTAATGTGACCAAGCAGGTGGTGGCTAAATTCATAAAGAGGGACATCATCTGTCGTTACGGAATTCCCGAACGGATCATTACTGATAATGGTTCGAATCTGAATAACAAGATGATGAAGGAGTTGTGCCAGAGTTTCAAGATTGAACACCACAACTCATCTCCTTACCGGCCGAAGATGAACGGTGTCGTTGAAGCGGCCAATAAGAACATAAAGATGATTGTTCAGAAGATGGTTGTGACCTACAAGGATTGGCACGAGATGTTGCCATTTGCATTGCACGGTTATCGTACGACGGTACGTACATCAACCGGGGCAACTCCTTTCTCCTTAGTGTATGGTATGGAAGATGTCCTACCGTTAGAAGTGGAGATCCCTTCTTTGCGAGTTTTGGTTGACGTGAAACTCGACGAGGCAGAATGGATTAAGAACCGACTAAACCAACTCAGCCTGATGGACGAGAAGAGGTTGGCATCGATTGCGCATGGTCGTCTATACCAAAGCCGAATGAAGAAAGCTTATGATAAGAAGGTGCGTCCTAGAAGCTTTCAGACGGGTGATCTCGTCCTAAAGAAGATTCTTCCTCCACACTCCGATCACCGGGGCAAGTGGACTCCCAATTACGAAGGTCCGTACATCGTCAGCAAAGTCTTCTCGGGAGGAGCTTTGTTGTTATCCACGATGGATGGCGAAGATTTTGCATCCCCGGTGAACGCGGACGCAGTTAAAAAATACTTTGCTTAAAAACGACCCGCTGGAAAGAAAAAGAACATCCAGGCAAAAATGGGGCATCCTGGCGAACCATAAAAAAGGAAAAAGGTTCGGGCAAAAATTAAGGATATAAATTGAAAAAATGTACACCCGCAAAGTCGAAAACCCGGATGGGCGACTTTGGCAAAAAAGGGTATCCCGGTGAATCGAAAACCCGAAAGGGCGATTCAGGAAAAAGTTAGGGATTTGAAAAAGCAAATGACTGCGTTCCGCGTGTGGACTTTCATTGTTTAGTGGTTCGGAGGACCTGAGGGCCATTTATCTGAATCAATCTCTTCTGAAGTTGAAGCGTCGGAGAAGTATCGAAGTCGAGTGGGTCATAGAGGGATCAACTCATGGTGTTCGTCTACGCCTCATTGCCGACATTTGTATATACTGATGTATATTTATGTTTTTATTTTTGCGCGGCTTCCTCATTCCAGGAGCTTGTATCTGTTGTAAAACATTTTTTGCCCATTCAAGGGTTCGTTATCAATAAAATGTATACTATTCAGCAATTCTGTTTGTCTGTTTAGCATTTATCTATTTTGTTTGCGAAAAAGAACGCCGATGTTTTTGACAAAATGCGCATACATAAACTTACTGGCCTAGGCCACTGATTATTTAAACAATGAATTATTTGAACATTGTCACAAGATGATAACCTTGATAGGTCCCTCTTGAGAAGGGTATCTTGTCTGTTTGTTTGTATTGATGCAGGTGTAGCGTATAATAGACAGTGCGCCGTGCGCGTCCCCAAGCAGGATGATTCCTCCTTCTCCAGCGAAATTCAGCAGTCTCGCCCCACAGAGTCTGAACGTGAGATCGTGAGCATTGATATGTGTTTCCCCAGGCAGAGAAGATTCTCTCCCCAATCAGATGTATCCTGAAGGAACGGCCTCTCCCCAGTTGAGTCAGGCACCGAAGCGTGTGTTCATCCCCCAGCACCGGGTCACAAGTGCAGGTCTCGTAAGAGACTATCCGCTGAAGTGTGCAGCAATTGATAGTCCCAGACTGAAGTCTCCGATGGAATTGAGATTCCCCGCAGATTCGTACTCTCCCCAGCAAGCAGGATGATTTCTTTTTCCCCAACCGAGTTTGCAGATCCCCAAGAGAGCCGAGTCCTTGGAAAGCAGTTTGGGCCATGATTGGTCGTCCCTAGTAGAGTGTTGAATAGTTGATGTTGTGTTTCCCCACCGGGGCCGTTACCCCCGGAAAGCTCTGGCTGCGAATGTCGTGCAGCTTATTTCTGCGATTGACATTGCTTTCCTCAGCAGGTCCAGGTTCTCGTAGAGCTTCATTCCTCTGCGGAAGTCGACCGAAGTTTGTTTCCCCGGGCGGAGTCCGATTGAGATCGGCGTGACCTTTTCTCCATAGTTCTTCCTCCTTGACAGGAGGATTCTCCCGTCAGCATTTATTTTGCCGACGGGATCGCAGCATTTTGCATGATTGCATAGCATTTATCATAAACGCGTAGCATTTCCACCGTGTGGAGCATTGCGTCATTGTCAAAGCTTATGCATACTAAACATGAGCTAGGTCGTTACCGTTCCTGTTTTGCAGGTGTTCCTCCGCAGAGTCGCTTGCTCAAGATGATTCTTGAATTCCCCAGCGAAGTTGTTTGCTTAAGATGATTCTTAAAATCCCCAGTAAAATTGCCAGAGTTGGTTGCTCAAGTTGATGCTTAGAGTCCCCGGCAAAGTGTTTGCTCAGGATGATTCCTGAAATCTCAAGAAGAGCTATGGGTTCAGGATGATTCTTGAAGTCCCCCCCAGAGTTATTTGTTCAAGATGATTCTTGCAGTCCTCATCAGAGTTGACCTACCCGGAACGATTTCCGGATCCCTGAAGCAGAGTTACTTGATAGTTCTCCAGAATCCCCAGCGGAGATGTGTCATCCCCAGCAGGTTTTGGAGCAGCGAAGTTGAAACTTCCCTCGAGGACTTGATGATTGAAGTCCAACCATATCGGCGAAGCAGTTCTCCCAGCGGATGCGGAGCGCCTGATGGCAGAAGTTTGGATATCCCCAATCGATTCATGATTGACTGAGAATTCCATTCCCGACTTACTGATGAAGTCCGGCGGATGCCCGAGAAATTTCTTTGAATGCCCGATGGCATGATTAACTTGATTGTTGACCTGATGAGTCCTGAGGAATCTTGATGCCTGACGGCATTATCGACCATGTACCATTGGTTATCGAGTGACCAATTCCCCAGCCAGTTGTCGTGCAGCTAATATTTCAGTTTCCGAAGATTTGTTCCCATCAGAGTACCGTGTACTTGTGCAGTTGGAAAATTTTCGGGTTTGTCGGTATTCAACCGTCTCGCACCTCGATTGGTTGAGAGCTGTTCGCTTCTCACCCATTCAGGTTCAAGCCGTTTGAATAGGGGCAGCTGTTGCACCCCAAAATTTGACCAACATTTCTTTACCTAGCTTATGTTTCATTTCATTCACATTAGCATTATCATTTGCATTTCATTGACATGTATGCAGGAGATCAAGAGGTATGAGTACCAATCAAGAGCTATACAAGACTATGAAGCTAGCTAAGAAGCTTATTCAAGTGTTCAGGGGTTGATATCCTTGCCAGAGAAGATAAAAGATTCTCAGAGAAAGTGGTTGAAACCAAGAGGGTGTGCCTCCTAGCTTCAGAGTTGTGGAAAGACCTCAGATGATTCTGAAGCCATGAAGAAGGTCTTGACGCCTTAATAGAGCTCATGAGATGTCTTGAAAGCCATCATGAGGCCTAGACAGGTCATTGTGCAAGATCAAGAAGGCTCAGCCATGATTGGTGCAATTAGGGTTTGACTGGGTCAACCCTAGGTCAACTGATGATTTGGAGAGGGTTGAGACCTAATCCAAGATCCATGTGATCATGGATTGATGCATTTAGGTGCTATAAGGATGATTCCAAGGTCAACTCATCATGATTGAAGAGTTGGAGAAGTTTCAAGCTAGGGTTTCTAAGGCTTGACAATGTAAAATCCCTAGTTTGACCCCTATCTTCAAGGCAGTTTAGCCCAAGATGTGATTGTCATCTCATCTTTCCCTTAACATGAATGTTGTATAGATTATTCTTAGATTTAATTTGAGTGCTAGAAGTCCTTGATATGATTTGTAGAACTCAAGTTATGACTTTTACAAGTTACAGGTCATCTGAGGTATGTGAATCTGGGGGCTTGAAAGTTACCCAACTTGCATCAAGCTTTTTCCCAAGAAGGATGATTCCTATGGACTTTTTGTCAACATGAATGTTGTTCCTTATCCTCTTAGATTTCTAGAGAGTACTAGAAGTCCTTGATAGGATTTGTAGAACTCAAGTTATGGCTTTGACAAGTCAAGGGCATTTTGGTCATTTTGAAATTACAGGTCATTTCAATCATAAGGCCATAACTCCTATTTCCAAGCTTCAAATGGGAAAATGTTCAACATCAAACTTGTTCAAAATGATGTTTTAAGGCTAGCAAGGAGGTCATGAGATGGTGGAAATGCTTGTAGCTCAAATTTGCAAAAATGACCTAAAATAAGGGCATAAGTTAAATAAACCAAAGTTGGAAATTGATATTTTCAACCTACACATCCAAACCATGGCATGTAATATATCATTTTGACTCTAGAAAACATTTTAAGAAAATTGGTTTAGCCACATTTTTGAGTTGAGATTCAATTTGGGGACTTGCTTTGAAAAGTGGTTACTTGCATATTAAGTAACATTTGCAAAACATAGAATCAAGGCATGAGAAAGGCCCTTGGCAAGCTAAACACTTTCAAAATGTCACTAGGGGAGAAATTGGAAGTGAATGAGGGTGGTTCCAAGCTGCAAACAGAATTATGCATATCATGAGATGTGTTTGAAAATCTCATGACATGAGAAGTGGAAACTCTCATTAGAAGGATCTAGAGGGTTCTAGATCACTCATACATCATCTATATATTGATTAGAGATGATCCAATGAAAAGGTTGGTGATGATTGAAGGAGAGAGCATAGATTGAGATTGAAATTTCATAGCTTGCAATTGAATTCTGTTTCACCAAATTCTTCACTTTCCATCCATTTTCTTGATTGAAACTTCTTCCATGGATGCTAAGGAGTGATTCCAGATCATAATCCAAGAGAATTCGAGGCTGAATCGTGTATGAGCAAGTGAATTTTTCCACCTGCAACTCACCATCGGGTTTCAAGATTTAGGAGCTCTCAACCGGTTCTTTTGCATACAGAAGCAAGGAAAAGGTTCATTGATCGTGTCTGAAAGATTAGAGAGCTTGATTTGAAGGTTTAGGGCATCTGTTCATCCAAGATTTTCAGGTTGGTAACTTTCTTCCTCTAGCATGATTTTTGTAGTATCAAGATGAATTAAGGTGTTAGATTCATTGTAGAATGGTGTAGGAATGATTTCAGATAGTTAATTTGAGAATTAGTGACAAATAGGTGCCTTACCATTTTCGGTTGAGAATTGGATATGGTGAATCTTGAGGATTTAGGTTAAATTAAGGGCATGAATGAGTTCGTGGCACAATTTGGGATAAGTTTCATGTATTGACCATTTGCAATGGAGGCTCCTAGAGAGAATTAGGGTTGAGGAAGATGACCGGAGCACCACCGGTGGTGGCCGGAGCTGGGCGCGAAGTTGCAGAGGTTTGAAAGGTAGGAGATGACTCAGGGACCATCAGATCTTGGTTGGACCTTTGACTAGAAGCTCATCCAACGGCCACGTTTTAAACTTAGTTTGTGAAGGACCTGAAGAAATGAAACGCAGCGTTTCATTTAATCAGTGGTTTTGGGCTTAATGAATTAACCACTATCCACACCCCCCTGATGGCCCAACCCATGGTTTGAACTGATTCTATTTGCTATTTGCACCGCGCGTGTGGTTATTTTTATTTGATTTTCTTTAATTTTTCATTTTATACATGGTTCTTGTTAAATTCATAATAAATTGAAAATTAATCCAATTAATCCCATTCTTTTTGCATTTTACTCATGATTGAGTCTAGTATTTTTTAGAGAAAAAATATTTTCATTCCATGAATTTTCTGATTTTATGGGAATTTTACATTTTAATTGATATTAAAATGATTATGTTTGATACCTAATTTTGTGGAATTTTGTGTGATCATATGGTGATGATTTTGATCTTAATTTTTTGTGTGTGATTAGGTTAGACATGTATGATCCCATAGCATTTTTATCACATTTTTGTGATGAAAATAGGTGTGCTTTCTAGATTGATATTTAGGTGCTTCCTTTTAGGGTTTAGGTTTAGTACCTTATGGTGTAGAATTTATTTCTAGGTCTAATTTGATGGTTTGATCTCTGAAATTAATATGGTAGAGTCATGATTGACCTAGGTTCCCATAGATATTTTTGTAGGATTTTACAATTGGTTTTAGTATTTTAGTTAGGACTAACTTTAGTACTAGGTTTTAGGTGATCCTAACTTACTAATTCAACTAGTTTAACTTCTCTAGTTCCCTTAGATTAGGGTTTTGCTTGGTTTGCCTTTGGTTGCAAGTTGAAGACAAGGTGAGGATGCTTTAAGTTGCTTGAAGTTGCTTGGAGCTTGGATTTGCTTGTGCCTGAAGGTATCTGATGAAGATGTAGGAGATAGGAGCCATAGGAAGAGCCTTATAGTTAGAATGATTTCTTTCACAAACATGGAAAGCATCTTGTGCTTCCATTCCTCCCAATGACTAAAAGTCCTTCCAAGATATTCACATCCCTCCTTTGGAGGGATGAGTGGCTTTATCTGAGAAGTAGAACTTTGAGGGAACCAGTCTCTCATAATGATGAACCCTTGTAGGCTTCCTTTGGTTGTCAGTAAGCTGTTTATCATTTCCACTCATTCTGTTAAATCAATTGTCTTCTGGTTTGAGTATCTTGAAAGATGTTGGACTTGAGTTTGAAGATGAGGACTTCATTGAAGAGTGTGGAAGAGGATGATTCCTTGAGCATTGCCATTTCAGCTGAAGCTTGAAGAGCTTGAAGACCAAGTGGATACTTGAAGACCCAATGGAGATTGAATGAAGAGCTGAGGCTTGAAAAAGAATTGAATGATAAAGTTGACACTTCCAAATGATTGAAGATTACTCTGAGAAGCTGAAGCTTGTAGGAGAAGATGACCAAGTTGAGACTGGTAAAGCAAAGAGAGCTGAAGCTTGAGGACTAAGTTGATACTTATAAAGAAGATTCAGTTGAGATTGAGTGTGGAGCTGAGGCTTGAGGAATAAAGGACAAGTTGATACTTGTACATTAATGCTTAGAGAGCCTGAAGGAATCAAGTTGATACTTGTAGTTAAGAGTGAAGCCTGAAGGTGGAACTGACAGAAGAGCTGAAGCTTGGAGAAGAGAGAGCAAGTTGATACTTATGTTTGATGGTTTGGAACCCTGGAGAAGCAAGTTGATATTTGTCATGGAAGATGATAGCCTTGAAGGGTGATTGAAGCCTGAAGACTGAGTTGCTGTCAGAAGAGCTGAAGCTTGAAATTGAAGAAAGAGGTGTTGATCTGCTTTCTTTCTTATTTGTTTTCTTTTTTGTGTTGATGTGCCTTGTTTGAATTGCTTGATGCATTAGAATAAGTTCATATCTAGACTGACTTTAAGCTAGGAGCATGATTGCACTAGAGGTTGAGTTGCTCCCTCTGCTTGTATTGTTACTGTATGGCTTTGCTTGCGGGTATTCGGTAGAGCCCTGCTCCCTTGCCTATGTGGTTTATTTTGCTTGATAGCATTTTATTTCATTTCTTCTGTATGATTGCAGTTTACTGTATTTTGCTTGACAGCACTTTATTTTATGATTACTGTTATTCATTCTGGCTTGAGGTTGAGATGAGCTTGTGGAGGCTGCTGCCCCACATACACTTCCTCCCTCACTTGCATTGCATGCATTTTACAGTCGTTTACTGTTTACTGTTTAAGCTGATGCTTTATCTGTTTCTGTTTATCATTGATATGATCCCATAGGAGTCTCACTTCCTTTGATAAGAAAGTGATGATAGAACTTTAGGTTGAAACCTATGCATGATAACTTCTAGGAGTTCCCTGTTTCAAACTTCAACTATAGGATGAATCCTTGACATGACAACAGTAGGACTTGATAGTCTCCCCGTAGTTGAGCCTATTCTCTTCTCATCTCAAAACAGCTTAAGATACAGTAATCATGAATGATTTCTTTCGTACGTTACGAGCCTTAAGCTATCTGAGAAAGGATTGTTGGAGAGTTTCTTTTCAACAGTCTGGATGTTTAGTATGGCACCCTTTGGGTGACATGCGACGGATTCACTCTCAGGTCGTAGTCTTTAGTGCGATTGAAATTGCAAACACAATAAAAAACACTTCTTCCGTAAAAGACAAAAAACAAACTTCAAACCTTTTTGCCCTGTGGGCCCATAATTCAAAGGAAAGCTTTTCTGAAGAAAAGAGTGTCGTTAAACTTCAGCGCCACCACAAACAGGCTTTGTCCCTAACTGCTGGAACTGTTGTTTAACCCTACTCGATAAAACAGATGAATCTGAATCCCCGTAATCCGTATTAGCCCGAACTACGTAAGCTCTGATCTCTCATACCTGTTGAGAGTATGTAGGCACAATACGGATGTATTGGCGAGCCACCTTCCCCATAACTCGTAGTAGGTCGAACTACGTTGACTCTGATTTCTCATTCTCTGATGAGAATACGTAGGCATAAAGTGCGACGCTTTGCCGAGTTATTTTCTTTTCTTTTTAAGCCAGCCTTGATAGGTAGATAGATAAACCAACTCGTCCAGTAAACACAGCAAGCGTGGATCCCGTCGAGTACGACGGACGTGAGGGGTGCTAATACCTTCCCCTTGCGTAACCGACTCCCGAACCCAGACAATGGTTGCGATGACCTTGTCTTATACCCTTTTCGTCAGGTTTTTCCGATAGTTTCCTTTCCCGTTCTGAGGGATAAATAACGAAAGGTGGCGACTCTTCTGTTTTGCCGGCACCTTATTTCCGCGGTAGCGACACTCAGCCTCTTGGCATTTGCTTATATATGAGGGATTTTCTGATTTCTTGCTTGCTTGATGGGGACTCCATTGTCGTGATGGCCTTCTCTCCGAAACTAGAATTGGGGGGAATATAAAACCTGTAGCATATTTATACAATTGCATCTGCATTCATATTGCATGACCGGTATTCTTAAATCTGTATCTTATTTCCTGCATCTGCAGGCTTTTCAGGATTGACGAACAAAGAGTTCACCGCTACTCAACCCGAAACAACTGCAAGAGAATCATGGATCAAGTCCAAGTGGAGATGCAGGAAATCCGCGATAAGTTAAATTTGTTCATGCAGGCCATGGAGAACATTGCTAAGGGCCAGGAGAGCCTCCAGACTTTGGTGCAGCCGCTGCTGACGCGGGCTAATGGGAATGGCAACAATGACCACAATTCTGCGCACGTTGAAACTATTCCAGAGGATGGGCCCCATACGCTTGTGGTTCCACCTGTAGTGACCCCACCTATCGTGGTTGTAAACAAGGGTGCTGGCGCTGGCAATGGCAATGCGGGGAATGGAAATGAGACTGTTGTTAACAATGTTGGATTTGGGGACGCCAACAAAGGCGGTGGTAACAACAATGGCGGTAATGGTTTTGGCAACAATGGTTTCGGCTACAATGATCAGGGATTTGATTACGTCAATCAGGATGGGAAGTTCGGCTTCAACACTCAGGGTTTCGGGTATGACGGTTTTGGTAACGCTAACCAGGGGTATGGTGGATTTGGTAGTATGAATGGTGCTGGGGTGATTCCTGTCAACACTGGGTTTGGACCTGTTAGGGTCAACTAGGGTTTCAGTAACGGGGGACGAGGTCCCATGATCAATCAGCAAGGGTTTGGTCGCAACACTGGTTACGACGGATATGGAAATGGAAATGTGAATTGGGCCGAAGACTGCCAGGAGGACGCCTTTTCTGGAAGAGGCATGGGATTTGAAGGATTTGTTGATCCTGTGCAGAGGATCAAGATGCTTGAAGAACAGATGAAGGGGGTAGTGAATCAGAACTCCACCGGTTTGGATATGACTACAGTGGGCTTGGTACCAGGGCTGAGGGTGCCGTTGAAATTCAAGGCTCCCACGTTTGACAAGTACAATGGGGACACCTGTCTTAAGGTCCATGTTCGCTCTTACTACAGGAGGATGTCCGCGTATTCAGATGACGAAAGGATGCTCATGCATTTCTTTCAGGATAGCTTATCAGGACCTTCACTTGAATGGTATATGGGGCTGCAGCCCACGCAGATTAAAACCTGGAAGCAGTTGGCTGATGCTTTCGTGACACATTACAAATACAACAGCGATCTGGCGCCAAACCAGATCCAATTGCAGGGTTTGTCACAGAAGAACGGTGAAAGCTTTAAAGAGTATGCGCAAAGGTGGCGCGATATGGCAGCGAGGGTGCATCCTCCTTTAATTGAAAGGGAGATGAATGATATGTTCATTGGGACATTTACGGGGGTGTTCTATGAAAAATTGTTTAGTGTGTCATTGAGCAGTTTCTCAGATTTGATTCTTATGGGGGAGATGATTGAAAACGGGATTAAAGTTGGAAGGTTCCAAGCAGGTGGGTCTACTTCAACAGGAGGTGCCAGAAAAGCATTTGGTGGTAGACGACAGGGTGATTCTAGTGCCGTGTTTGGTGGTAGGGGCAGAGGCAGAGGAAGAAATCAGTATGTTCAGCCGCAACAGATAGCTAGCGTCACGATCCCGCTTCAGAGGCAGCCACAACAACAACAACCACAGCAGCAGCAAGGACAGAATCCTGGCCAGAGAAGGGTACAGAACGCGAGAGCGAAAAGAGTGTTCGACGCACCTCCTTCCACGTATGCAGAACTCCTCCAGACCCTGCTAGGGTTGAACTTGGTTGAGAAGAGGACTTTGGCACTGCCTACAGGGGCAGTACTTCCTTACGGATACGATGCCAGCAAGCATTGCGAGTTCCATTCCGGGGCACTCGGGCGTGATATAGAAGCTTGTCAGGCATTTAAACACAAAGTTCAGGATTTATTGGATAGCAAAGCTATTAACTTTGGACAGGTGGGTCCAAATATCGTACAGCAGCCTATGCCCAATCATGGGGCAAACGCCATCTTGATGGAGGAGAATTTGAATCTGGTGACGGATGTCAATGAGCTGAAGACGCCGTTGGGTGAGATTAAAAGCACGCTGTTAAAAAGGGGTGTATTCCCGGGTTGTGATGAGTCTTGCTTGGATTGTTGGATACAGCCAGAGGGTTGTAAGGAGTTGAGGCAGGGTATTCAGGCTATGATGGATGAAGGTACCTTGCAATTTGATCGAACCGCGGTTGAAAAGCCTGTAGAGGCGTCGTGTGATGAGCAGAACGATGTTGCGACGGTGACGATTCCGAGGAAAACAATAACGATAACGGCGCCTGCCAGGCGGCCGACGATCACAATTACTAAAGCAGGACCAGTTCCTTTTGAGAGTACTAAAGCAGTGCCGTGGACTTACGGGTTGGAGGTATATTGCGATGGTGAAAGAATTGAAGTCAATGGACAACCAGCTGGGGTTGTAGATAATGTTGTCGGAATAGGGGGAATGACCAGAAGCGGAAGAATCTTCACGTCACCCGAGGTAGAGGCGGAAAGATTAGCCAAGGGTAAAGCCAAGGTAGTCGAGGGTGGCCCGTCTCAATCGAATGAAAAGGAAACGTCACTTAAAGATGTGGAGGAGTTTATGAGGCTCATTCGTAAAAGTGATTACAAGATCGTTGAGCACCTCCAGCAAACGTCGTCAAAAATTTCCATCCTTTCATTGTTGTTATGTTCTGAGGCCCATCAGAACGCTTTGCTGAAGATTCTAGACACGTCGTTTGTTCCTCAAGAGGTTTCTGTTAATCGGTTAGAAGGGGTGATGGCGCATGTCAATGCGGGGCACAGTTTGGGCTTCACAGACTTTGATTTGACTCCGAGAGGGCGAGAGCACAATATGGCATTGCATGTGTCAGTCGAATGTCGGGGCACGATCATGTCCCATGTTTTAGTAGACACTGGATCTTCCCTGAATGTGCTACCAAAGAAAGCCTTGATGAAGTTAGATATCATGGGGATTATCTGCACACCCAGTGATTTAGTGGTGAGGGCGTTCGATGGAACGAGGAGGTCAGTTTTAGGATCGATAACATTACCGTTGCAGGTGGGGCCTGAAATATTTGAAACTGAGTTCTATATAATGGACATCTAGCCAGCATATAGTTGTCTTCTTGGGCGCCCATGGATCCATGCTGTCGGGGCAGTCACGTCCACGTTACACCAAAAGTTGAAGTATATGGTTGGGGATAGTGTCGTCACTGTTTATGGAGAAGAAGATATTCTGGTTAGCCATTTGTCTTCGTTCAAATATGTCGAGGTCGATGGCGAAATACACGAAACATCGTGTCAAGCCTTCGAGGGGTTGTGAATTAAAGACAAAGCTCTGGTGCCAAGCAAGATATCAGATGTGGCGGTGTCTTCCTACAAAGAGGCTCAAGCTCTAGTGCAGGCAGGCAAAACCAAGGGCTGGGGTCAGGTGTTGGAGATTCCCGTGAAGAATGACAGGTTCGGGCTTGGATATCATCCTTCGTCATCAACATCATCTTCAGGAATGCCTAGGTTCAAGGGACCAATCACAATTACACCAAATGGGGCGAGCTTCGAGACCATCAATGCTGTTTCCGATTCTGAAGACGGAGATAGTGACTGTGATATGGACGCGTGGATCAAGCCAAGCGTGCCAGGACAAAGTCTCTGCAATTGGTCTATCCGGGAAACTGTTCCTGTGACAACTAAACAGTAATGATTTGTTTTCTTAATTGTTGAATAATCTTGTGTCCTACCCGGGGCATAGTGATTTTGCTTAGGGCCATTTGGTTATGTACATTACATTGTTTAATCATGAAATAAAGGCGTTTTTCATATACAAATGTTGCGATCCCTGTTTTTCCTGTTTTTATCTTTTACAATAAAATGGCAATGTGGTTATTTGCTTTGTCTGTGTTTTGAAGCATTTAACCATTTCCTTTGCAGGATTACTATTTCAGATGACATCTATGAACCGCCTATGACTCACTTCGACTTCGAGCACCCGGTATTTCAGGCTGAGGAAGAGATTGTTGAAGATGGCGACGTACCAGAGGAGTTGACCTGGTTATTGAAACAAGAAGAAAGAATCATTCTGCCTCATGAGGAAGTCGTTGAGATTATCAATTTGGGGTCGGAAGGGGTTGAGAGAAACATCCGTATAGGGGCTGCGCTGCAGAGCGACATCAAGCAAAGGTTGGTTGATATGCTCAAAGAGTACAGTGATATATTTGCTTGGTCGTACGAGGATATGCCTAGGTTGGATACGGATATGGTTGTTCACCGTCTGCCACTGCGAGAGGAATGTCCGCCTATTAAACAAAAGCTAAGAAGAACCAGACCGGACATGGCTGTGAAGATCAAGGAGGAAGTTCAAAAACATTGGGATGTTGGTTTCCTAGCTGTTACAAAATATCCCTCATGGGTCGCTAATATTGTGCCAGTGCCGAAGAAAGACGGTAAAGTGCGAATGTGTGTAGACTATCATGATTTGAATAGGGCGAGCCCGAAAGATGACTTTCCACTTCCTCACATCGATGTGCTGGTTGATAACACTGCTCAGTTCTCTGTATTCTCCTTCATGGATGACTTCTCAGGCTATAATCAGATCAAAATGGATCCAGAAGACATGGAGAAGACTACTTTCATTACTCCTTGGGGAACATTTTGTTACAAAGTGATACCCTTCGGATTGAAGAATGCTGGCGCAACATATCAACGTGCTATGACGACTCTCTTTCATGACATGATGCATAAAGAGATCGAGGTTTATGTTGATGATATGATTGCCAAATCCCAGACGGAGGAGGAGCATTTGGTTAATCTGCTGAAACTGTTCAAGAGGCTTAGGAAGTTCAGGTTGAGACTGAACCCTAACAAGTGCACCTTCGGGGTGAGATCAGGTAAACTGCTGGGGTTTATCGTGAGCGAAAAAGGAATAGAGGTTGATCCTGCAAAAATAAAAGCAATACAAGAAATGTCGACGCCTAAAACAGAAAAAGAAGTGCGCGGGTTTTTAGGGAGATTGAACTATATCGCCCGGTTCATATCTCACTTAACTGCGACGTACGAGCCGTTATTAAAGTTATTGAAAAAGGATCAGGTGGTCACCTGGAATGAAAATTGTCAAAAGGCGTTCGACAAGATAAAAGAATACTTGCAGGAACCTCTTGTTTTGATACCCCCAGTGGCCGGGAGACCTCTGATTATGTATTTGACGGTTCTGGAGGAAAGTATGGGTTGTGTTCTTGGTCAACACGACGAGACGGGACGTAAAGAGCATGCGATCTACTACTTGAGTAAAAAGCTCACAGACTGTGAGTCCCGTTACTCAATGCTCGAAAAAACATGTTGTGCGCTAGCCTGGGCCGCCAAACGCTTGAGGCAATACATGCTGAACCATACAACCCTACTAATTTCAAAGATGGATCCAATCAAATACGTGTTTGAGAAGCAAGCACTCTCCGGAAGAATTGCCCGATGGCAGATGGTGTTAACCGAATATGATATTCAGTATGTCTCACAAAAGGCTATTAAAGGTAGCGTTCTGTCTGAGTACCTTGCGGAGCAGCCTGTTGAGGACTACCAATCGATGAGGTTTGATTTTCCTGGCGAGGATATCATGTTCCTGAAGATGAAAGATTGTGAAGAACCGTTTCCGGACGAAGGACCAGAGTTGGGTTCCAAGTGGCAATTAATATTTGACGGAGCTGTAAATTCCTACGGTAGCAGAATAGGGGCAATTATCACTACTCCTCAGGGGTCGCACATCCCCTTTACTGCCTGATTGACCTTTCCCATTACCAATAATGAGGCTCAATATGAGGCTTGCATCATGGGTCTGGAAGAAGCTATTGATTTGCGAATCAAACATCTGGACGTATACGGTGACTCAGCTCTAGTGGTGAATCAGATTAAAGGAGAATGGGAGACACGTCAGCCCAATTTGATACCATATATGAACTATGCAAGGAGATTGTTGCCTTTCTTTGACAAGGTGGAATTGCATCATGTGCCGCGAGCAGAAAATCAAATGGCTGACGCCCTGGCGACATTGTCTTCGATGTATAAAGTTAACTTCTGGAACGAGGCTCCCCGGATTGTTATCTCTCGGCTTGATAGGCCTGCATTCATATTTGCCATTGACGAGGCTCCCGATGGTAAACCCTGGTACTTTGACATCCAGAATTTCCTGAAAAACAAGGAGTATCCGGCTGGGGCATCCAGTCGAGATCAGAAGACTCTCAAGAGATTGGCTGGAAATTTCTATTTGAATCCTGACGGTGTCCTATACAAAAGAAACCACGACTTGGTGTTGCTACGCTGTGTAGTCGAGAAAGAGGCGAAGTTGCTCATGGAAGAGATACATGAGGGTACGTTTGGTACACATGCTGGCGGGCATGCCATGACGAGAAAATTGCTGCGGGCAGGTTATTACTGCCTAACTATGGAAACAGATTGTTTCAAGTTTGCAAAGAGGTGTCATAAATTCCAGATTTATGCTGACAAGGTCCATGTACCCCTAAGTCCTTTGAATGTGATGTCATCACCGTGGCCGTTCTCAATGTGGGGAATTGATATGATCGAGAAGATTGAGCCTACGGCATCCAACGGACACCGATTCATCTTGGTGGCAATTGATTACTTCACCAAATGGGTGGAAGCAGCATCATATGCCAATGTCACCAAGCAAGTGGTCGCCAGATTTATCAAACGAGATATTATCTGCAGATATGGAATCCCTGAGCGGATTATCACCGACAACGGTTCGAATTTGAATAACAAGATGATGAAAGAGCTGTGCCAGAATTTTAAGATTGAGCATCACAACTCTTCTCCTTACCGACCCAAGATGAATGGCATTGTTGAAGCGGCCAATAAGAACATAAAGAAGATTGTTCAGAAGATGGTTGTAACGTACAAGGACTGGCACGAGATGCTACCTTTCGCTTTGCACGGTTATCGTACGACGGCACGCACATCAACCGGGGCAACCCCTTTTTCGTTGGTATACGGAATGGAGGCAGTATTACCGTTGGAGGTTGAGATTCCTTCCTTGAGGGTTTTACGAGATGTCCAACTTGACGAGGCAGAATGGGTTAAAGATAGACTGAATCAGCTCAGTTTAATGGATGAGAAGAGGCTAGCTTCTCTAGCATACGGTCGGTTGTACCAGAGCCGGATGAAGAAAGCATACGTTAAGAAGATACACCCTCGAAGCTTTCAGACGGGCGACCTTGTGCTGAAGAGGATTCTCCCACCACAAACAGATCACAGGGGCAAGTGGACCCCTAACTACGAAGGGTCCTACATTGTCAGAAAAGTCTTCTCTGGAGGAGCCTTGCTACTATCTACCATGGATGGTGAAGACTTTACGTCGCCTGTGAATTCGAACGCAGTTAAAAAATACTTTGCTTGAAAGTGACCCGCTGGACAGTAAAAAGAGAGTCCAGGCAAAAATGGGGCATCCTGGCGAACCATAAAAAATGAATAAAAGGTTCGGGCAAAAGTTAGGGATAAAATTGAAAAGATGTACACCAGCGAAGTCGAAAACCTGCATTGGGCGACTTCGGCAAAAAAGGGTATCCCGGTGAATTGAAAACCCGTAAAGGGCGATTCACGCAAAAGTTAAGGATTGAAAAAGCAAATGACTGCGGTCCGGATCTGATACTACATTGCCTAGTGGTTTGGGAGTACCTGAGGGTTCGTTTATCCAACACAATCTCTTCCGAAAGTCGAATACCGGGAAAGCGCCAGAGTCAGGCGGGTCATAAGAGGATCAGCTCGTGATGTTTGTCTGCACCACGTTGTCGACATGTGTACAAATTCAATTTGTATTTTTATGCTTTTTGTGCATATATGTATGTGTGTGTGCATAACTTCCTCTTTTCAGGAGCTGCATCCGATGTACAAAACTTTGCCTATTCAGAGGCCTGTTATTAATAAAACATGTTATTCAGTATTTGATGTTTGTGCTTTACTGTTTTGTATGTGGAAAACGCCAATGTTCCGATGAACTTGCATGTGCATAACTTTGCTGGCCCTTGCCAATAATTGCTAAAACGTCGAATTGACTGAAGTAATGTCACGGATACTAACCTGGATAGATTTGGTTGTATAGATTTGTGTTGTCTCGTTTGTGTTTTGCAGGGTCCTCGCCCTTGAAGCAGACAATCAGAAAATTGTGGCCCCAGCCGGAGGCTCGTGGTGAAAGACTTGACTTTGTGTGACGCTAACCCCCATGCAGGTCGCACCTCATCCCCAGAGGTTGAGACGATGAGTATCCCTTACCGAAGGAAGGATTAGCTCCCCCAGAAGAGTATCCTCATGGAAGTTGTCCACAGGATATCCCCAGCAAGTTAAGGTCAGTGTCCCATGCAGAGTTTATACTCCCCAGAGAGTCGAATATGTGCACATTCAGTCCCCAGCTAGGAGGATTTCCATGGCGCATAACCAAGATAGTAAGTTCAGAAGGATTATCCCCACCGAGGATGGTTTTCTTTCCCCCCTCAGGTCGTCAGGCCTTCTTCAGGATGATTATCCCTAGCGGAGTGGTAGTTCCGAGTTTGTAAACTGTACCCAGACAGTTGTCCCCCAGAAGGGTTGATCCTCCCCCAGCTGAGTTAATCTTCCCAGCAGGTGTTATTCTTTCCTCCCAGTGGAAATTGATGTGTAATCTCTCCCCGGCAGAGTTGGTTGTATTTCCGGCATTTATTTTGCCAGAATACTTTGCGATATCCGTTCAGCCCCAACAGGGTGGTCTATGCTCTCAACAGCCGTGTTGAAGCAAGCTTGTCAGAGCTTCCCCAGTAGCCTGAACCTGCATTTGCATTTGCATACATTATCATGTTTGCATCTACCCAAAAAAAACGCGTAGCATTTCCATGCCGTATGGAGCATTACGCCATTGCCAAACATACGCATTTTGAAACATAAATCAGGTTGGTTAACCTTTTGCTTTCAGGTGTGTTTCTCAACAGGAGTATGGGGTTCTATCTCAGATCTATTTCCAGATATTCGAAGTCTCACCGTGAGACATGTGATGATACAGTTCTTGTTATCATTCCCCACAGAGTTACTGGTTGAAGTTTCTCTTATCCGACCAACGGAGTGTTTTTCTTCAGGTTTGCTGTCGCGATAGCATTTCAGGGTTTCATAAATCAAAATTTCAGAAGAGGTCACTTGTTGTCAAAACGGGTGTCGGGCAGTTATTTTCAGAATATCCCTAATAGAGTTAGCTACTACCGCGAACAGGCTAGGAAGCTATATCCAAGGTTATTTTCCCGTAAGAATCAGGCGGAAGAACTTTCCTGTATGTATCAGGCAGATGTGTTGTGTTATCTTTTCCCGTATGAAGCAGGCGGAAGAACTTTCCTGTAAGTATCAGGCAGATGTGTTATGTTTTCCCGTAAGAATCAGGTGGAAGAACTTTCCTGTATGTATCAGGCAGATGTGTTATGTTATCTTTTCCCGTAAGAAATAGGCGGAAGAACTTTCCTGTGTGGATCAGGCAGATGTGTTATCTTTTCCCATAAGAATCAGGCGGAAGAACTTTCCTGTATGTATCAGGCAGATGTGTTGTGTTATCTTTTCCCGTATGAAGCAGGCGGAAGAACTTTCCTGTAAGTATCAGGCAGATGTGTTATCTTTTCCCGTAAGAATCAGGCGGAAGAACTTTCCTGTAAGTATCAGGCAGATGTGTTATGTTTTCCCGTATGAAGCAGGCGGAAGAACTTTCCTGTAAGTATCAGGTAGATGTGTTATCTTTTCCCGTAAGAATCAGGCAGAAGAACTTTCATGTAAGTATCAGGCAGATGTGTTATGTTTTCCCGTAAGAACCAGGCGGAAGAACTTTCCTGTATGTATGAGGAAGATGTGTTATATTTTCCCGTAAGAATCAGGCGGAAGAACTTTCCTGTATGTATCAGGCATATGTGTTATATTTTCCCGTAAGAACCAGGCGGAAGAACTTTCTTATATGTATCAGGCAGATGTGTTATATTTTCCCGTAAGAACCAGGCGGAAGAACTTTCCTGTATGTATCAGGCAGATGTGTTATATTTTCCCGTAAGAACCAGGCGGAAGAACTTTCCTGTATGTATCAGGAATTTGTGTTATATTTTCCCGTAAGAATCAGGCGGAAGAAATTTCCTGTATGTATCAGGCAGATGTGTTATCTTTTCCCGTAAGAATCAGGCGGAAGAACTTTCCTGTAAGTATCAGGCAGATGTGTTATCTTTTCCCGTAAGGAACAGGCGGATGAACTTTCTTGTATGAACCAGGCAGATGTGTTATCTTTTCCCGTATGAAGCAGGCGGATGAACTTTCCGGTATCCCGATAGGTGATTCTCCCGTGATAGACAGAGTATGTGAGTTGTGTTCCGATAGTTGACAAAAGTATTTTCCCCAAGGAAGTCGCCGTGATTTCCTCGTGTCACTGTCCCCAGTGGAGTCCTCCTCAAAGTCGTTTGTGGGTTAGGACTAACGGAGTTGGCTACTGCAGAGGTAGGCAGAGAAACAGTATTCAGATGATTTTTCTCGTATGAAGCAGGCGGATGAATGTTCAGACAGAATTGTTTCCCCAGCAAAGTCGTCGGGGTGTTGCTGTGTGGACAGAACATGGACAAAGTTCTATCCCCGCGGCGATAGAATCTTTTTTCAGGATGATGAAAATAATCCCCATCACGGTCGCTAATTGATTAGTTTGTTGCCGTAACAATCGGATCCAGTCAGCAGATGTTGTTTTACCAGCAGTTTGTGCGGTTTATTTCTGCGGTTGGCAAATTTCCGGGTTCTTGGTATTCAACCGTCTCGTACCTCGATTGTTTGAAGTTCGTTCGCTCTTCACTCAGTCGGGTCCAAGCCGTTTGAATAGGGGCAGTTGTTGCACCCTAAAATTTGCTCAACCTGTTTCACCTGGTTTATGTTTCAATTGCATTATCATTTGCATAGTAAATCATGTACATAAACTAATCATTTGCATAGTATAGCATAGCAAGTCATCTAACAAGGGATCAAGTGCCATTCTTATCTAAAGAAGCACATCAAGGGTTTTTATTCAAGTTTAAGACTATCCAAGTCATCAAGGAATGTTTGAAGCTCTGAGAATTTTGAGGGTCAGCCAGTGGACTTTTCTCCTAATTTGAGGTGTATTGAGGGTCATCAATGGGGGTATGAGCTATGAACTGAGGGTATGGGATGTGTACAAAGCTTATGAAATTCCTAGAGGGTCATATTAAAGATGAGACAAGTCATTGATTCAAGTGCAAGAGCCACAGTTGAAGTGCAGTCAACAAGGGTTTCATCTGGGTCAACCCTAGGTCAACCCTAGGTCAACTGAATGATTGAAGAGCATCAAGGCTTAATTGGGGGTTGTGGGATTCATGAATTGTTATGTTGATACATGTGTGGTGTTGTGCCAAGGATAAATCAAAGAGAATCAAGAGTAGGAGGAGTTGCCAAATTAGGGTTTCAGTGTAAAATCCCCTAATTTAGGCCTAACTTCCAAGCCAGATAAGTCAAAATGCAAGTTTCAAATGGAGTCTTGGTCAACATGAAACTTGTAGATCTTCTCAATAAATTTAATTTGAGTACTAGAAGTCTTCAAGAATATTTGTAGAACTCAAGTTATGGTTCTTGCAAATTATGGGTCATCAGAGGACACTGAAATTTATCTGTGAAAGTCACTTGACTTCCAAGCAACTTTTTCCCATGAAGGAGTTTTCAAATAGATTCTTGGCCAACATAAGAATTGTAGGGATTGATCTTAGCTTTAATTTAAGTACTAGAAGTCCTCAAGAAGATTTGTGGAACTCAAGTTATGGTCTTGGCAATCCAGGGGTATTTTGGGAAAGTTGAATTATAGGTCATTTTTTAACATAGGTCAAAATCTCCATCTTCCACTCCTCAAATGGAAAAATTTTCAACATGAGATGTGCTTAAAATGATGTTTTTGGGCTAGGTAAGAGGTCATGGGTGATTGGAAGGGCTTGTATCACAAAGTTGCAAAAATGGCCTAAAATAAGGGTGAATTTTAAATGAAACAAGGATGAAAATTGGGATTTTTGAGCTATGGGTCCAAACCAAGCCATATGACATACCAAATTGATTGGAAAACACATTTTGAAAACAATGACATTGCCACAATTTTGAGTTAAGGATTAATTCAATGACTTCCTTTGTAAAGTGGTTACTTACATCATAAGTAACAAATGCAAAACCACTCTTTGGAGCTTAATTAAGGCCTTAACCCTTGCCAAACCATTCAATATGTCATATAAGGAGAAATTGGATCAGAATGAGGCATTGAAGCAAGCTTAAAACTCAGCTGCCATGTATGAGTTTCTCATGATATTTTCAAATGCAAGAGATGTGGAACTTCTCATTGGATCAATCCAGAAGTTTCTAGAGCTTTCATTCATGTTCTATATAAGATTTAGAACTGGTTCAAAGCTTGTGTTGGTGCAGATTGAGGGAGATTGGAGAGATTGAATATTGAGTTTTCAGTTTGCATAACAGAATCGGTTACAACCATTTGATCCATTTCAATCCATTCTTTTGTGTTCAATAGCTTCCTTTGGTGTTGGTGAGTGATTCCAGATACAATTCAAGGCAAGATTGGTGCAAAATCGTGAGAGAGCATTTTGGATTCATCTCTTGCAAGTCAGAATCGGATTCAAGGATTCAATAGGTTTCAATCCAATTTGTTGCATACAGAAGCTTGATCATACATCATTGAAGGTATTTGGAAGATCTTGGAGCTTAATTTGAAGGATTGCTTGGTCTGTTCACTCGATTTTTGCAGGTATGTAAACTTCTTTCTATGGCTCGATTCATGAAGTTTCCTTAGGTTTTAGATGATGATATTCATTGTAGAACATGGCTAGGTGGATTCTTGTAGCAATTGGCATGATTTAGAGACAAAATTAGGTTGAGCACCATTTCTGTTCATGAATATATCTTGAGGTTTCTTGAGGATTAAACCTTGTTTGATAGTGGATTTCATTCAGTGTAGCATGGTGATGAATCTAGGCTATTCAATTTTGAGTTTGGTGATGATTCTTGTTTGAGCAATTTCTGAAGATGCATTCGTGTTTTGAGAAGGAGAAGGTTTCAATGATAATGGATAGCATGGGTGAATTCCTTGTGGAAAAACGAGCCAGATGAGGTTATTAGGGTTAAGTTTTGGTAAAGATTAATGGAGTTGCGTTTGGAGAAGATGAAGACTTGAAGCTCTGTTCATCCATGGCTTTTCTCCCTCCAAGATTCAAAGGAAGAAGATGAACTTATCACCATAGGATCGTGCAAGACCTTTGACCAAAGCAATCATCCAACGGCCAGGATTGATGGAAATTTGTGAAGGTTTCTGAGTCCAAACCAAACGCACCGTTTCACTAAACCTTCTTGGATGGGCTTAAGTCACTCGTTACTAACCACACCCCTTTCTGAGGCCCAATTGAGATTTACACAGGACTTGCTTGCTATTCGTACCAACATTTTTCCATTTTTAGTTGTTTTTTTTTCATTTTTATTTTCTGATTGTATGATGGGCCTAGCGCGCTTCCTATACGCACCCCTCTCTGAGCCCATTTGGTGTTTTGTGCTGATTCTGATTACTATTTGTCACGCCTTCTTTTCATTTTCTTCTATTTTCTTTTTATTTTCATTTTATTTTAGGTTAAATAAAAAAATTTCATAATAAATTGAAAAAAGATCATTTTAGGGTGAGGATTTTTTCCTTGTTTTCCTTAGGGTTTCTATAATTTAATAAAGCAATAAAAACATTAATTCATGCATTTTATTTTTTTTGGTATATTTTGCAATTTTGTTGATTTTATTTGGCATTTGTTTGATACCTTATTTTTCTGAATTTAGTATGAGAGATTGGTGAATTTTTTTGAGTTGATTCTTGTTGGACTGATTAGATTAGAGGTAAATTCTCCCTTTGAGATTTTTCTCATATTTTTATGATGAAATTTAGGTTAGTTTTGAGTAATGAACTTTAGGGTGCTAGAATTAGGGTTTTACAACACTTAGGGGTAGTTTAGGGCATAGTTTGGAGACTTAGGGTTTGATTTGGGCCTTGGGGTTCATGTGGGGTATAGGGTATATAGTTAGGGTCCCTTAGGAATTTAATTAGGATTTTATATTGAGTATTGCTATTTTCTTTGATTTTTGCAAATTGGTTGATATTGGTGTGTTTCCCACTTGGGATGTTGTTGTGTTTGTTGGGTTTTGGGCCTTTCTAATTGGGCTTGGGGCTTGAGTTTTGCTTGATGGAGCTAATGAAGACTTGTAGATGATTGGAGACGAGGGATAGAGCTTGGAGCATGAGGATTTTTCTACTTGAAGGTTGCTTTTGAAGACTTAGGAGATAGGAGATATAGGGAGAGCTTTAGAGTAGACTGATTTCTTCTGTCAAACATAGAGAGCTTCTTGTGCCTCTATTCCATCCTATGACACAAGGTCCCCTAAAGAAGTTCCATATCTCCTTAGGAGGGATGTAGAGCAAGCTTTGGTTGGGTAGAACCTTGAGGATATCCTCCACTTGTTGTGTTAGTATCTTAGTGATTTCCTTGGGTTATTATTGAGCCTATTAACATTTCAACTTCATCTATTAGTTGATTCTCTCCTGTGAGTGCTTGCCTTGAAGATGGAAGCCTATTGAAGATGAAGTTCATTGAGGATTGGTGAAGGGGAAGCTTGTGCCTGTCAAGGAGAGTTATCTGTTGGAGACTAGGGTTTTGCTGCAGTTTGAAGCTGTTTATTTGTCGGGGTTCAGTGCTTGCTAGAGCTAGGGCTTATTGGAGACAGGAGCTTATCTAAAGCTTGGGGATCATTGAAGAGTGAAGATGGATCTTGCTTGAAGTTGTTATTGCTGTCAATCTTTTATTGTTAATCAACTTTAGCTGCCAGAGCTGTTGATACCAGAGCTGTTGCTGTAGGAGCTGGTGTTGCTGTCAGAGCTGGTGTTGGGTTTTATTTTCTTTTTCTGTGTTGAGTGTTGGCTTGTTTAGCTTGCCTCCTTAGGTTTGAAGTGAAGATGTTTCACTTTGCCTATTGTTTCCCAGGTTCGAGGTTGAGTGAGACTCCCTTGCCTCGCTTGTATTGTTGCATCTCATGTATTTTATTGCTTTACTGTATATCTGTTTCTTTTGCTGTTTATCCCCTAGGATCTCTGATTTCCTCTGTGCAGGAGGGAATTATGACAGACATTAGGTGTTAACCCATGCATGACAACATTAGGGTAGTTTTGATTCCCATTTCAAATCCTAGGTTTTTAGAATTTCTTTCTCTTCTATCTCAGAACAATTCAAAACACAGTAATAAGGATGATCGACGTCGTACGCTACGAGCCTTAAGCCATTTGAGAGAGGATTGCTGGAGGGTCACTCTTCAGTAATCTGACTGCTTAGTGTGTTACCCTTAGGGTGACATACAACGTAGTCACCCTCAAATCATAGTCTCTAGTGCGTCAGAGATTGCAAACACCATAAAAAAACAGTTCTTGCATAAAAGACTGAGAAGCAAACATCAAAGTGTCATTTTTGTCCGCTTGGACTCTTAATCAGAAGAAAACCTTTTCAGACAGATAAAAAACAGTTAGACAAATCTGTGTCTTCCGTGGCCCGAACTACGTTTGCTCTGATCTTTCATGCTGTATGAAAGTACATAGGCATAGGATGCCGTATCCTAGCGAGCAACCTTCCCCTCCTTTCCCGTAGGTAGGCGAACTACGTTGACTCTGATTTCTTGTTCCAGACGGGAATACGTAGGCATAAAGTGCGATACTTTGCCGAGTCATTTTCTTTTCTTTTTAACCCTTGACCCTTAGTGTAGATAGAATAACAATCCGTACCAGAAAACAAGCGTGGATCCCGTCGAGTACGACGGACGTGAGGGGTGCTAATACCTTCCCCTTGCGTAACCGACTCCCGAATCCAGGATTTGGTTGCGATGACCATTCCTTTCCCTCTTTGCGATAGGTTTACTCTGAGTGATTCCTCTCCCTCCTTTGGGATAAATAACGCACGGTGGCGACTCTTCTGTCATAGCCGGCGCCGATTTTCGCAGTAGCGACATCGTGGCCAAAACAATCCACACGACATTACAACATAAATTCCTTATGTATAGAGAAAATTCGAGTATAGTATCCGCAATCTACTCTTGTTTCTCATCACTACCCAGAAACCCTTCAGTTCTTTTGGGCTTTGAAGGAGAAACTTTAGCAGGATTTGAACGCTCAGACGGTGTGAACATGATTATGATTCGCATAAGTGTAATCACAACTGCCAAACCAAATATTGTAAAATATAACACCCTTTCATGAAGATAGTAGTGATGACCATTGAAATAACTTAATAGTCCCCGTAATAACCATTTGAATGAGCCCAACCTCTGAGTTTACTGATGAATCCTGATAAACCATATGACTTCAACACATGACAACTTGAATTTGGATACCCACGACTGTGAAAATAATCCAATGATACGAGTAACTTGCGACTGGAGAAATTTCTTGATGGCTTGGCCAGGATTCGGTCAAACTTCCATATGATCTTAATTGTAAATGAATAGCCACTCTTGACTTGAAACCATGATATCATCCTTGGTAAACCTAGTCTCTTGAATGTATGATGAGAAATAAACCCTGATCCTGAACCAACTGGATAGAAGCTTGATAACCAATCTAAACCCAAGGACTGAGGAATTCTTGGGCTCTTGATGCCTGACAACTCTTGAAGAAAGTAAGTTTGATACTTGATGATCTCTTGACAAGAAGATTATGATGAACAAAATTCAATCTCTTGCTTCCACTTGACTGAAATAGGAACCGCCTGAACTTCCTCCGAAAAGGGTAAACACCAATAACGAGAAGACTCCCTTGATCCCATGTCTTAGAAGATCCATGCAATGAATGATTATGAACTATGAACTGATGATGCAAATGAGCACAAAGCAAAAGCCAGTCAAAGTTAGAAAACTGAAGGGAAAATTTTAGGGTGCAACAGCTGCCCCTATTCAATCGACTTAGAACTAAAGGTATGAAAAGCACACGCTTTCAAACATTCAAGGTAAAAGGTGATTGAATACACAAAGAACCCAGAAATTTGCAACCTACGGGGATGTATATAGTGAAGAGATTGTCAGCCGAAAGTGGACTTAAAAGCAACGGGTACCAACCAAAAGTTGGGATAACCGACACGGTAACTGATAAAAAAGATGACAATGGCTACTAACCAAAAGTCAGAATCACCAGAGAGCTAAGTCCGAAAGTTATGAGGGAGAGGCTGCTAACCAAAACTCAGGATCACCTAGAGAATAATGACCAAAATTTATGAGAAAGAGGCTAATAACCAAAAGTCAGGATCACCCAGAGAATAATGACCAAAAGTTATGAGAAAGAGGATACTAACCAATAGTTAGGATCACCCAGAGAAGATTACCAACCAAAAATCGGAATTGAAAGCTACTAACCAAAAGTTAGGATTGCCAAGAAAAGATTACCAACTAAAAGTCGGAATTGTAAATAAACTAATAGCTACCAACCAAAAGTCGGGATCACCAGAGCGCCTAATGAATACGGCTTGAACGAAAACGAGGCCTACCAACCAAAAGTCAGGATAAGACTCCGCAGGTAATGAAAGAAGATCTACCAACCAAAATTTGTAACAAAGGTTACTAACCAAAAGTTAGGATCACCGGGAAAGGAGACTACCAACCAAAAGATGGGATGACGGCTCCGCAGAGGAACAAAAGTGGACTACCAACTAAAAGTCGGGATAACATCCAGAAAATAATGGACTACCAACCAAAAGTCGGGATAACATCCAGAAAACAACGGACTACCAACCAAAATTCAGGATAACATCCACAAAACAACGGACTACAAACCAAAAGTCGGGATAACATCCACAAAATGACAGACTACCAACTAAAAGTCAGGATAAGCAGGAAGTATAATCGACTGATTTACAACCTGAAAAGAGAACTCCGCTGGGGAAAGAGAAACTTAAACAAGCAAACTCTGATGGGGGAGAAAAAACAAGGTGAAAACATGATTTGATGGGGGTCGGGTACCACAAAGTCTTAGGAATTATGTCGATATCTGCTGGAGAGATGTCTGGCAACAAAAGAGTCAGACCTGGCTTATGCTTCACATGCATATGTTTGAACATGGCGTAATGCTCCATACGAAATGGAAATGCTACGCGTTTGAGAGGATGCTATGCAAAATGCAAATGCAAAGGAACATCACCACGAAAAGGTGTCGAGAGAAACGACAAGCAAACTTGTTGAATGATATGCCCTGAACGACCTTCCTGAATAGAACTCTTCTAGGGAGAAATCTAATCTGCTGGGAATTGAAAATAACATCTATCAGGAAGTTGTCTCAAAGATCTTACTTTGAAGAAAACTAATGATCACTGGACTCTACTGCAGATGTCCACCATTTCTGAATTACTCGTCGAGGGAATCAACATTAATCTCTGCTTGGGGAGAAAAGTCAATGACATAGATCCTGTCGAGGAACAACACTGAGCTTACCCTGCTGCTGAGGAATAATCTCAATCTTACCCTGCTGGGGATAAGTGCACATCGTTGTTGGTGAAATACTTCTGATCTGGAAACAGCACCCGGTGAAGAGAATCTTGCCGGAAAAAGATCAATTATCCTGTAAACGTCAAATAAACAGGATATACATCCTGTATACATAAATGGCTACTTTGGTCACCATCCATGACATCATTCAAGTAAGTCATCATTTTTAAATATGATTAGCAAAACCCCCAAAGTTTTCGTATGCAAAGTTTATCAAAAAATATCAAGACGTCTTTTCGCAAACAAAACACTAAAAGCAAAAACAAGAAAAGGAAAGCTCTTTTATGGAAATTATTTTATTGATTAAAAGGGGCTTGCAAATAGGCAAATTACAACGGATGCAACTCCTGAAAAGAGGAAATCGCACAAAAAGTACAAATGACAAAGATATACAAATGTCGGTAATATGGAAACAGACAACCACCATGTGTCGATTCGGACATGACCCGCATGTCTTTGATGCTTCACCAATGCTCTGCCTTTTGATGAGACTGATTTATTAACCCTCTAGATCCCTAGGAATTCAACTGTGTTTGCAGGTCAGACGCATACCGTAGTTATTTGCTCTTAAATCCCTAACTTTTGCCTGAATCGCCCTTGCGGGTTTTCGATCCACCAGGATACCCATTTTTTTTGCCAAAGTCGCCTTCTCAAGTTTTCAAATTTGTGGGTTTATTCTATTTTCTTTTATCCCTAATTTTTGCCCGAACCTATTATTTTTCTGGTTTGCCGGGATGCCCCATTTTTGCCTGAACTTTCTTTTTATGTCTAGCGGGTCTCTTTTTTAAGCAAAGTATTTTTTGACTACGTCTCCGTTCACAGGGGACATAAAATCTTCACCGTCCATGGTTGATAGCAATAAGGCTCCTCCAAAGAAAACCTTTCTTACTACGTATGGACCTTCATAATTGGGAGTCCACTTGCCCCTGTGATATGTTTGTGGAGGGAGAATCCTTTTCAACACCAAGTCACCTACTTGGAAATGCCGAGGGCGCATCTTCTGATCAAATTCCTTCTTCATTCTGCTCTGATATAGCCGTCCATGGGCGATAGCTGTCAACCTCTTTTTGTCAATCAGACTAAGTTGATTCAACCTAGCCTTTACCCATTCTGCTTCATCAAGTTTCACATTGGACAATACCCTGAGAGAAGGAATCTCGACTTCCAATGGTAGGACAGCTTCCATACCATACACCAACGAGAAAGGGGTTGCCCCAGTCGACGTACGCAGTGAAGTACGATAACCATGTAAAGCAAAGGGCAACATCTCATGCCAATCTTTGTAAGTCACCACCATTTTCTGAACAATCTTCTTGATATTCTTATTGGCTGCCTCAACAGCACCATTCATCTTCGGACGGTACGGAGAAGAGTTGTGGCGTTCAATTTTAAAATTCTGGCACAATTCTTTCATCATCTTATTGTTCAAATTCGAACCATTATTAGTGATAATTCGTTCCAGCACTCCATATCGGCAGATAATGTCTTTCTTTATAAAGCAAGCAACTACTTGCCTAGTCACATTGGCAAAAGAAGCTGCCTCTACCTACTTGGTGAAATAATCAATTGCTACCAAGATAAAGCGATGCCCATTGGAGGCGGTTGGTTCGATCTTGCCAATCATGTCAAAGCCCCCACAATGCAAAGGGCCAAGGAGACGTTAATACATTCAGAGGACTCGGTGGTACATGCATTTTGTCAGCATAAATTTGACACTTATGGCATTTCCTGGCATACTTAAAACAGTTGGACTCCATGGTCATCCAGTAATACCCTGCTCTCAATAGTTTTCTAGACATTGCATGTCCTCTAGTATGAGTACCGCAAGAACCTTCGCGGACCTCTTCCATTAGCAAATTTTCTTCGTTCTCATCCACACAACGCAGCAATACCAGGTCGAAATTTCTCTTGTATAGCACATCATCCTTGTTCAAGTAAAAATTTCCTGACAGCCTCCTCAGAGTCTTCTTATCTCTACTTGATGCCCTAGGCGGATACCCTTGAGTCTTGAGGAAATGTCTGATGTCAAAATGCCAAGGATTCCCATCTGATGCTTCTTCTACTGCAAATATAAAAGTTGGCCTATCGAGGCGCATGATAGTTGTCATTGGAAATTCATTCGAGTAATTCACTTTATACATCAATGATAACATTGCCAAAGCGTTCGCCATCTGATTTTCAGCCCTCGGTACATGATGAAATTCAACCCTGTCGAAGAAAGGCAGCAGTCTTCTTGCATAGTTCATATAAGGCACCAGGTTAGCTTGACGGGTTTCCCACTCTCCTTTGATATGATTGACGACTAAGGCCGAATCACCATGCACATCAAGATTCTTGATTCTCAAATCAATAGCTTCTTCTATTCCCATGATGCATGCTTCATATTCAGCTTCATTGTTGGTGCTGGAAAACGTTAATCGGGCGGTGAACGGTATGTGAGAACCGTGAGGAGTTGTAATAATTACCCCAATCCCGTTACCATATGAGTTAACAGCACCGTCAAAAACCAATTTCCACTGAGAACCAATTTCAGGGCCCTCGTCAGATAGAGGCTCGTCACAGTCTTTCATCTTCAAAAACATTATATCTTTGTCGGGAAACTCAAACCTCATTAGCTAATAATCCTTAATTGGCTGTTCTGCAAGATATTCTGACAACACACTCCCTTTAATGGCTTTTTGAGAAACATATTGAATGTCATACTCTGTCAGAACCATCAGCCATCTAGCAATTCTTGCAGAAAGCGCTTGCTTCTCAAATACATATTTGATCGGATCCATCTTCGAAATCAACATGGTTGTATGATTTAACATGTATTGCCTTAGGCGTTTGGCTGCCCAAGCGAGTGCGCAACATGTCTTCTCTATTATTGAGTATCTTGACTCACACTCTGTGAACTTTTTACTCAAGTAGTAGATAGCGTGCTCTTTTCTGCCTGTCTCGTCGTGCTGATTGAGCACACAACCCATCGAATTCTAAAGAACCGTCAAATACGTAATCAAAGATCTTCCTGCAACTTGAGGCATCAATATCGGAGGCTCCTGCAAATACTCTTTTATCTTCTCGAAAGCCTTCTGACAATTTTCATTCCAAATAATCGCTTGATCTTTTCTCAACAGCTTGAAAATAGGCTCATAAGTAGCTGTAAGGTGCGATATGAACCTCACAATGTAATTTAGTCTTCCAAGGAAACCACAGACTTCTTTCTCCGTTCTCGGCTCTGGCATCTCTTGAATAGCTTTTATCTTCGCAGGATCGACCTCGATTCGTCTTTCACTGACAATGAAACCCAGCAACTTCTCGGATCTCACCCCAAAGGTGCATTTGTTAGGATTCAACCTCAATTTGAACTTCATTAACCAGAATCAAAGGGAAAACGAGAACCTGAGATCACACATACATGCAAATGTTAATATGCAAATGAAAATGCAAATGCAAACACGGGATCAAGACTGCTGTGTCATTGACTGAGTTGAACCAGAACTCTGCTCCTGCAAGAAAATACCAGAATACCAAAGCACTGGGATGATAGAAAACCCATAATATCCAAAAGGCTGCACTGACGAGAAAACCAGAAAACCGGGTTGGTTGAAGGTCAAAGTTTCCTGCATAACCCTTCCCACTCACAGGTAGGACCTAATCTCTGACAAGGTACGACATCCTATACAGGTCGTCAATATCACGGACTCTCAGGTCGAGAAACGATGATACGTTCACCATTTCTAGTTTGGCATCATGGTCAAACGAGGAGGCCTCAACTGACTTCCCAATGAACGGTCTCCAGAGTCGTTAGTTTTCAGATCCAACATCCCCTCAACTGTCCAAAACGCACCGGATAGGATGTCTTCAAAGAAAACCTCCTCTGGACGCGAATTTCACGAGGGCTCTTGCATGCCAAACATGCAAGCCCGCACTACTCTCCACACTAGTACTAGGTGTGTACTCAAGCCTGAGTATTGGGCTTATCTCTCGATGGAACACCCCACCCAACAGCACAACAGTAATATGATAATAATGATAAAGTGCGGAAAATAAAATGTAAATGCAATAATATACAAAATACAACATACATACACACACAAATATACACACCCACAAATATAAAACAAACAAGCGCTAGGATTGACTCGCATAGGGAAACATGTAGTCCCCAGCTGTCGCAACTGCGAAAAAGGGCCTGCGGAAACAAACAGAAGAGTCGCCACCGAATGTTATTTATCCCAAAGATGGGGAAAGGAAACGTCAAAGAAAACCTAAGAGAACGGGAAAGACAAGATCATCGCAACCAAATCTTGGGTTCGGGAGTTGGTTACACAAGGGGAAGGCATGAGCACCCCTCACGTCCGTTGTACTCAACGGGATCCATGCTTGTTGTCTAAATCTATGGGTGAAAGTTATATAAGATCTACTGCTAAACGGGAGAGAAAGAAAAGAAAAGACACAATAGGAAAATGCCGCCCTATGCCTGCGTATTCCCTCGTGCAATGGGAAAGTCAGAGTTAATGTAGTTCGGAAAACTACGGGTGAAGGGGGGTTGCTCGCCAATACATCGTCGTCTTGTGCCTACATATCCTTATCTAGTATGAGAAATCAGAGCAAACGTAGTTCAGATAAACTAGACCACTAGTTGGTTAAGCGTTTTTTTATGAGCGACACAAATCTCCATTCCAGCAGTTAGGGACGATGCCTGTTTGCGGTAGAACAGAAAAATAACGTACTCTTTTCTAAAAATGAGGTTGAAGAACAATTCTGAAGGATGAAAAGGTTTGAATTTTGTTTGTGAGTTTTAGTGAAGTGGATTGAGTTAGTTTGAGACTCACGTCGCACTAAAGACTATGACACGAGGGCAAATGCGTCGCATATTGCCCAAAGGGCATACGCTAAACACTCTAGACAAGCGAGGAGAAACCCCCCACTCATCATTCCTCATGTACTTAAGGCTCGTAGCGTACGATGTTTGTCATTCTTTATTAAGTGTCTTGAAGAAAATTTGAGGTGAGAAAAAGAGAGACACACACAAAGACCTAAGGGAAACTGAACCTTAATTGTTGTCATATAATGCGACCCTAAAGTCAGGATTAGGAGGGAAATATACCTAATGTTGTCATGCTTGGATTGAAAACCTAATGTCTCTACTACCTCAGACTTAATCGGAAATTAAGTCGAGCTAGGAATGCTAAGGGATCATGCAAATACAGGAAGTAAACAGCAAGTAAACACGAAGTAACGCATTTACAGACAACGCCAAGTTATAAACTTAGAAAATATGCACAAGCGTATTTACAGATGCACTCGAGAATTAAAATAAAATTAAAAGTTAATAGCCGAAAGAGTTAATCAAAAGTCTAATCCTATGTTAATTCAAAAGTTAATTCCTAGTCTAATTTAAAATTAAAATTATAGTCTAAATATTAAAACTAAAATCTAATTCTAAAAATAAATACCTAATTAAAATCCTAAAGTTATTAAATTCTAAAACTATCACTAATCTAGTTAAAAAAGGGTAGTTAAACAACTAATCTAATTTTAATTCTAAGAGAAAACCTAAAGATAATCCTAAATTAAAATTACTAATCAAAAATATAAAATTCTAAGTTAAAATTACTAATTCTAAAATATTTCTAATGATTATTTCTAAATCTAAAATAATAACTAAAAAACCTAAAAATATTCTAAAATCCTAAAATATATTTCTAAATAAATAATTAAAATCTAAGTTAAAACTAAAATCAAAAGTTAATATCTAAAAGCAAGTTAATCTAAATTAAATATTTTACTAAATTAGTTATTAAACTAAACACTAACATTATTCTCAAATCAACCTAAATTAATTAAGTAACTAAACTAAATGAACCGGGGGGGACTAGTACTGGCGGGGTAAATGGAAAGAAAAAGTTGGGCTCAGAACTCAGGCCCAAAGACTCTTCTGCACAGATCCTAGATGGTGTGAGAAAACAAAAAAAAACGGTGCAAACACAAAAAGGGCACAGGCACAGTCCGTGTTAGCATGTTAAAGGGGAGGGGAAACCCTAAATTTAAAAGGGGAATGAAAAAAAACATGGAATCAAGCTTAGAAATCACTTCACCTCCTTTTCCCAAACCCTTCTCCTCACGCTCAAACTCAACCCTGCTACCTTTTGTCACTCGCACACGACCCCCGCCTCTCGCATCGATTCGCCATCTCCTCCCCTCACTACATCCTTCTTCACACATTAATCCTCCCCGATTCTCTCTCTCTCTCTATGTTCACCGTTCATCTCTCAACAAAACCTCCGCTAAAAATTAACAGAAATGAAAAAAAAACAAAACTTAATATATCAAATCGGAATCTAACATTGGTTGTAGATCCCAAACCTGTAATAAACATACGCGAAATCAAGATGGGAAAAGGCGAATACCATGTTTGTGTGACATCAACGTGAAGAGGCTTTGACTTGAATCGATGCTTTGTGTTCCCTATTACGATCTTCTCCACTACGACAACACTATGAATATAACGGCCAGGGAGCGAAGATTCAGGTATGGAAGAAAAATACTCTGAGTCTCTTTTCGTGCGTTATATTTCTTCCTCTCTCTCTCTCTCACGGTGCAAATGCTTCTACTTCCCCATCTCTTTTCTTTGTGCACGATGTCCGTTATTTGATTTTGTTGCAGGTTTTTTGGATTAAGATGATGAAGCAAAGTTTGTAGAAGGGGTTCTTTTAGTATGTTGTGTTGAGTCTGCTGCTGAATTTGTGTTATAGCTAAGCAGAGACGACAACGGCAATGAAGAGAGAAGAAAGAGGAGTTTATTTTTGAGGAATTGAAAGGTTCTACTGAAAATTCTGTTAAGAATTTTTTCTGCCTGTCCTCTGTTACGCTGTGAATTTGGGTCTTTTTAATGTGTTTTTTTTGTTGCCGATTTGTACGAGAATTATGGAGCAGTGGTTTTGTCTGGGTGCAGCAAAGCATGTCCTAGCTCGGTGCGGGATGGACTCAGAGCATATTGGTCTGGTAGCAGCATGTAATGGAAATCCTCGTATACAACCGTCCTTTTTTTACCGTTTCTCCCCTTCTTCTCTTAAAATAAAACCAAGTTTATTATGTTGATAGGCTGTTGTTGTTGTACGAATAGTGGAATATCAGCATCAAGGCGTGGTTTTGCTGTTGAAATTCAGCTTGTGCAGCAAGTTGTACAACTTGTGTCGTGGCTTGTAAGGAAAATTGCATGAAGTGGGGCCGATACGTACGGATTAGGAATCTTTGTGTAGAAAGATGTTTTGGTAGCGGGATTCAAGCGGCTGAACGTACCTGTTGCATTCCCCTCTTCCCCCCCTTTTTGGACAATTGTTGTATGAGCCTTGTTGTACTTTTTTTTGTAAAAAAGGAGTCCACAAAATCCATCACTTGAATATATTAATACCCGCAAGGATAAATGCAATATTTTTTTGACGCCAACCCATTTATATTGTTTATACAAAGTAATCCTAATTTGAAAATAAGGAATGGATCTGTGTGCATAATAATGCAAAGAATATTACATACATAAATGCAAGAATTTCGTATCCAAAATAATCCACACGACATTGCAACATAAATTCCTTATGTATAGAGAAAATTCGAGTATAGTGTATGCGATCTACTTTTGTTTCTCATCACTACCCGACAACCCTTCTGTTCTTTTGGGCTTTGAAGGAGAAACTTTAGCAGGATTTGAACGCTCAGACGGTGTGAGCATGATTATGATTCACATAAGTGTAATCACAACTGCCAAACCAAATATTGTAAAATATAACACCCTTTCATGAAGATAGTAGTGATGACCATTGAAACAGCTTAATAGTCCCCGTAATAACCATTTGAATGAGCCCAATCTCTGAGTTTACTGATGAATCCTGATAAACTGGATGACTTCGACACATGACAACTTGAATTTGGATACCCACGACTGCGAAAATAATCCAATGATACGAGAAACTTGCGACTGGAGAAATTTCTTGATGGCTTGGCTAGGATTCGGGTAAACTTCCATCTGATCTTAATTGTAAACGAATAGCCACTCTTGACTTGAAACCATGCTATCATCCTTGGTAAACCTAGTCTCCTGAATGTATGATGAGAAATAAACCCTGATCCTGAACCAACTGGATAGAAGCTTGATAACCAATCTAAACCCAAGGACTGAGGAATTCTTGGGCTCTCGATGCCTGATAACTCTTGAAGAAAGTAAGTCTGATACTTGATGATCTCTTGACAAGAAGATTATGATGAACAAAATTCAACCTCTTACTTCCACTTGACTGAAATAGGAACCGCCTGGACTTCCTCTGAAAAGGGTAAACACCAATAACGAGAAAAATTCCTTGATCCCGTGTCTTAAAAGATCCATGCAACGAATGATTATGAACTATGAACTGATGATGTAAATGAGCACAAAGCAAAAGCCAGTCAAAGTTAGAAAAAGGGAGGGAAATTTTTGGGGTGCAACAACTGCTTGGCTTAATGTTTATGGTGAACCATCATCGATTTTTTGGCTTGGAAAACATCTTCGACACTTACTTGTTGTTTGCGAAGGAAAATTATGGGTTCAACCTTTATATGACAGGTGTATTGTTGGAACAAACAACCAAGTTAACTGAGAACTACCCTGCCCCAGGTTAAGATTGTGGGTTTTTTTTGTAAAGAAAGAAACTCCAACTTCTAGGCTCGAAGGGGTTGACAAGGGAATAACTTCCTTATTTCTTCAGTATTTGGGGGATTGAAACAATGCCTTACATCGTCAACAAAGTTTGATTGAAAGCATACCAACAGCAGTTATGGATAATACATTTTCATCATCCTTCCTCAAATATTTGCATAATCAAAAATTTGGACAAGAAGTAAATATTTGAAAGATAAAGCATAAAAGTGCAGATAATAGACAAAAAGAATTGAAATCAAAAGTTGCAATGCTCATTTCATTAATATGAAAGTACAAACGCTAATTAAAATCAAACAACTTAAACAAAATGGAGGAAAGTACAAACAACGAGAAACAAAAGGCCTAGTGACTAATCAGTACAAAGATGAGTCGTCCTGTCTGAAACACTGGTGTTTAAGAAGATAGTCTGCTGAAGTCGGACTGAAGCTTCACTTTTGATGCACTGGCAAGGGATTATTCTGAACATTTGGATGACTATCCTTAAAATCAAGGATTCCAGTTCTAACCAACTCACGCACTCTGGCTTTCAATGCATAACAATTCTCCAAGACATGGCTCGGGGCGCCCTCATGAAATGCACAACGGAGATCAGCTCTAAATCCAACTAGAAGAGGATTAGGAGGAGATTGCAGAGTCCTTGTAGTAATCAACCTTTGTTGAACCAGGTCAGGATAAAGTTCTGTATATGTCATGGGAATAGGATCAAGTTGATTCCTATTTCAATATTGGTTCTGTCCAACAGCTGGACGTTGAGGAATCTGAGCTGGTCGTGAAGCAACAACAGCAACAACAACATGATGATCAACATACTGAGGTCTAGGACGGGGCCTTTTCACTTCAGTCATACAGCATGGGTCCGATCTTCTCTCTTCTTATGGAAGGTCCCAAAGGATTTCTTCGCACCATTGGAAGATTCAGCGGCTTTGGATGCTTTACCATTTTTCAGTCCTTCTTCTAACCTTTGGCCAATAGTCACCAGATTTGTAAAGCTTGAAGAGACACTCCCAATCATCTTTTCTCAATAGAAAGGGGACATAGTATCCATGAACATTCCAGTTAGCTCCTTCTCTGCTAGAGGGGGTTCAACTTGGAAAACTAACTCTCTCTAACGCTGACCGTATTCCTTGAACGACTTTCTTTCATTCTGAGACATATTTTGAAGTTGACGGTGATCAAGAGCCATGTCCAGATTGTATTTGTATTGCCTCATAAAAGCGTTGGCGAGATCCTAGAAGCAGTGGACACTGTTGTGCTCTAAGTTCATATACCACTTGAGAGAGGCACCACTTAAACTATCTTGAAAGCAGTGGATGAGCAGCTTCTGATTGTTAGTGTAAGCCGCCATCCTTCGGAAGTACATGACTAAATGGCTCTTGGACATGAGTGACCCTTAATTTCACGAACTTGGGATTCTTGAACTTAGCAGGCATAACAAGGCCAGAAACTAGGCACATATTGTTTGCATCTACGTTGAAAAAGTCAGTACCCTCAACAGCTTTGAGTCTCTTATCTATTATCTGAAAATGTTCACGGACAACCTCAGGCTCAATAAAATCTTCACGGTCTTCACCTTGAGCATTGGAAGCATTGTACTCATAGAGAGGGTTCCCAAAGGGAGCTCGGACAGTCTGGGTAACAGTGTGGACCACGGGTCTGGGCCTAGCAAAGACTGGAACTTGACAAACTTGTATGGCAGTTTGACCAATCATAGCAGTAGATGCAAGAGGTGGAGAGTAGTTGTGAGGTAAACCAAACTCTGGCCAAGTTAAAGCTAGCATCTAAACAGGTGGAGGATCAGCACTTGAAACTTCCTGAATGACGGTCCTTTGAGATTCTCCTCTAGCCATCAGAACTTGAAGCATCTCAATGAGCTTAGTCATGCCTAATTTCAACTCATCGATCTCCATTCGGATTTCTGCATTATATACTTCTTTCTCTAACATCTTGCGTCTATAGTTAGCTCTAGTCCGATATCGGTGTCAAGGAATCAGTTAGACGACTCACAGGTATAACTGGAAGATAGAAACAATTGGACATGAGTTACTGGACAAATAGAGGTATGCAATGAACCATGCAAAGATGCAAATGCAATGCAATGCAATGTAAGACAGAATGCAAAACACACATAACATGATCAAAGGTTCAAGATCACAACATGGGGTCTGGATGAAGAACCAACCACGGGGTGTGTACTATGGGTAAAGCACCTGCATAACGGGTTCTAACAAAGTTCCCAGAGTCATAGATAAATCTTTCAGATATTATCAGCTTACACGACTACTCGTGGGCTAATAATATTCTCAAGATAAACTCGTCTGAGTGTAGTATCGCATGACAACCATCACAGGTCTACACCTGGATTATCACTGCACTACGTCCTAAAAGGCAAAGAGAGGTGAATGGTAACTAAAGATCCTCAGCTTCACAGACTCCCAGGTCAGAAAAAGTGATGCAAATACGACTACTCACATCAGACACCAGTAATCCCAAAGGGGCCTCCACTAAGCATGGTTATCATATGCTAGACATGTTAGGACTACTCCCAACAGCTAACTATTGATTATACCACAGTCCTATCATAGGCGTATGCTCCAGTCCGGGTTAGGACTTATCTCACGACTTTAAGGTCACAACCCTGCACACAGCAAAAACCCGGGCACAAACAGATATATGTACAAATATATACAAATATACAAGCAAGTAAACATATAGCAAACACAAATATAAACAAGGTGGGCTTAACCCTCTTAGGGGATTTCCCCAGTGAAGTCGTCATTTCTGTCACGGTGAGAATCAGATATCAAGCTATTGTATTAACTTGAATCATAAATCATGAAGTTCACCACCGAGCTTTGATTTATCCAAAGGAAAGGGTAAAGATCGAAGAAAACCCTAAGTGCGCTATGTAACAACATAGATAAGAGATCTAAAGTTCGGGAGTTGGTTATACCTAGGGAAGTTGTTAGCATCATAAGTATCTGTAGTACTCTACAGGAACCTCTTGTTAGTATTTGTGTTATGCTAAAGTTGCTTGCTAAGGGAAAAGTGCTAAGGTAAATATCTAAAGGTATATACAAAGTATGCTCGCCAAGACATCGCATCTCGTGCCTACGTATCCTGACAGGAATGGAATCAGTACAATCGTAGTTCCCCTAGCAAGGTGAGGAACTCTTGATTATGGTCAAGGTTCCAAAGGAAAAAGTAAATGTATGTGGTGAGACACCTACATAGAGTGCGGCGACTCTAAATCTAAGGCTAGGTTAAACAGGAAAGTAGATGTCCATGGCAGGACACTCACATAAAGTATGGTGACTCTAATCCTAAGGCTAGGATAAATGGGTAAAGCTTTAACAAAGTCTCAAGGGAATGATGGAGAAGGCTATCCTAACTATGACAAGGCAGTCAACTGAGAATCCTCTCCTTTGGAATCGTGAAATAGGCAACAGGAAGCACAAGATGAAACCTCAAGCATACAAGATAACAATCATGAATGAATGGTGATAAGCACAAAATAATGAAAAAGGAAAAGTCAAAGCAAGAATTGAAATCGAAAACTCAAATAGAAAGAAAACCAAAACTTTAAGCCAAAGGATCAAGTTACAACCTCACAAAAATAGAAATCAAATTGACTAAAGAAATTACCTAAAATCTAAATGGTCAAAGATTAGAAGCCTAAATAATTAAATCTAAATATGAATCAAAGTTAAAGGAATTAAATAAAAAAAAACTAATAGGAAATATTTTTGAGTTTTTTCATACTTAATAACTAGACTAATGATCTAATTAGCTATCAACAACTAAACATTAATAAAAACCTTTTTTACAAAGTGCTTTCTACAAAAAGATATTAACAAAATCTATGACCAAAATAATTACCAAAATTATACAAAAAGGTTTTTTAACAAAAATTTACAAGACTAGTATTATTAGAAGTTTTTATCAAAAGAAAGTTTAACAAGAAATAATGTTCTTCTTCGTTCCCTCTTGACACAAACCTTCAAAACTTCAAAGTTCTTCTTCGTTCCCTCGTTAGTTCGACTTCTCTTCTTCTATTTGTTTTCTATCCGTCTTGTCTCGCTCGCGGAACAGAAGCTAGGTGTGTGTCGTGGTTGTGGGCGGAAATGTCGAGTTTTAAGGGTGGATAACTTGTTTTATATGGTACAGTTTAACTGTGAGAGAGGTCGTGAGGTTTTTTATGGTGGTTACGTGTTAGAAAGACGAAAAGGGTGATGGTTGAATGATTCGAAATTGGTGTTGTTGTTGGTTGTCGTCCAGTCGTGGTTAAAATAAAAGAGATAAGAGATTGATGAAGGTTTTGAATTTCTGGGTTTCTTTCTTTCGGAGCCAGTTTTTCCTGTTTTTGTTCTTAAATTTTATTTTATTTTTTTGGGCAAAAACAGAACCTGTTTTTTCTATTTCCCCTTTTTTTCTTTTGAAATTTCTGTTGTATTGTTGAATTGCTATGTCCAATAGTTTTCACATGGCAGGTTTTGTGCAGGGTCCCTATTTTTTGTTTGGCCAATGTTGAGATGTATGTGGTGCAGTTTTTATTATTTCCAAAATGGTGATATTTACAGATTGCAGCATTTTGTTTTTTTCTAGCAGGATGTAGCAGCAGAGTCTGGTTTTTTTTGCAGGATTTGTGTGGTTTGTTGGAGATAACAGGGGTTTGGCATGTAGTGGGTGTGTGCAGATGGGAAGCGTGTAGGTCTTGCAAGGATAGCTTGTGGTTTTGTTTTTGGATGGTAGCAAGAAGTACAAATCTATATGTGGGACATGCTTGATGAATTTTGCAGGAAGATTTGATTACTAATTTGTATTTTTGTGGTACCGATTTTGTAAAGTAAAAATAAAGATTATTAAACTAATATTAAAAAACCTAATCTAAATTAAAGATGTAATTAACTGAATTAATTCAAATTTAAATGAAAAAATATTTGACTAAAAAAGTTCAAAATAAGAAAGATAAAAATAAATAATGTAACTAAAATGAAATTCTAATTATCTAAACTATACTAAAGTAATTTAAATATATAAAAAAAACATTAACTAAAATAAAATTCCAAAATTAATTAAAAGATTAATTAAACACAAACTACGAAAATGATGAATAAATGCGAACAAAAAGGTCGGGTATCGCAATTCCCGAAAATGAACAAAGACCGCATCAAGATTATCAGTGTGGATTAAAATCGTTCGGAAAAATGTAGCATTTGTCAGATTTTGAAATTAATCAGGACCGGATTTTATTTGACTGAATCGTCTGTAAATCCAATGAGTTCATTCTAGCTGATAAATTGGAACATGCAAGATGATTGACCTAGAATATGTACAAAAGATCAAAGAGTCTAAGGGTAAAATTTGGGGTATGACAATCTCCCTACAAGCTTGTGTATGAAAAGGATTGTCACTTACTAATTGAATTGGAATATAAGGCTTTTTGGGCTATGAAAAGATTGAATGTCAACTTGCCATCTGTTGGGCAAGCAAGAATGTTGCAACTTAATGAGTTAGAAGAACACAAAGTATTCTCCTATGAGAATGTTGAACTATACAAGGAGAAAATCAAAAAATGGCACGACTGGAAGTTCCAGAAAAAGGAGTTAGTGGAAGGACAAAAAGTACTCTTGTTCCATTCCAGGTTAAAACTATTTTCAGGAAAATTGAAGTTAATATGGCCATGTCCCTTTAAACTTTTGAAAATCTATCCTTATGGGGATTTGGTTCTCTTAAATAAACAAACTTGAAATGAGCTTAAGGTGAACGGACAAAAAGCCAAGGCTTACCATGGTGAACCCTCTAACAACACTAGGGTTACCATAAATTTTGATGATTATTTTTGTGATTAAGTCAGACTATAAAACTCAAAAATAGCACTACTGGGGGGGGCAACCCAGCTTAATGAAATCCTTGTTTTTAAATTTTATTTTTTTCAGATGATTAGTGTAGAAGAAATAATTAAGGAAGGATCTGACCAACTATGTCACGATTGTGAAAAGTATCAAAAAGTGAGCTGAATGCAATTACATGAAAAAGTGGAAAAAAAGATTGATGGAAAATTTGAATTTGAATTGGTTTGGCCAAGAAAGGAAAGGGAAAAGAGAGAGATGATGGGTAGGTGTGCAGTAGACAGTTATCATTGAGGCACGCACATGCTATGTCTATGTCTAACGCAATCGTGACACGTCAGCAGAGCAGTTACTGCACAACTTCTGAAGCAAGTTACCTAACGGTTACTTTTTAGGATTCTCGTGTTTTAACCTAGCCGTTACCCTTTTTCCTAACCCTGTAAACCGATTTTGAATTTCCTTTTGTTCATAACTCTTTCTCTCTCTCTCTCTCTCAAAAGCAACCAAAGCTCGGTAATTCATCCTCTCTCAAACCTCGCCACGGAACTAAAATACACTAGCAATAGAATCAATATAAGCGCTCGCAAAAACGCCACATCCTATATGGATAATTCTGATTCTGAAGGTTCTAAAGGGGAGACTTTAATCAACATATATGTGAAGCAAAGGTTTATCAATATTTCTCTTCAAAAAAACACTCACTTCGAAAGGGTTTTTATCTTTAACCTTGAAGATGAAGATTTAGGCATTCTAGAAGAGATCGGTTGGGTCATCATAGGGCACAAGTGGAAGAAATTCTGCAAGCACCCAAAGGCTTATAATATGCAAGTGGTGAAGGAGTTTTACTCCAACCTCACCGACAACAAGAGGTGTGAAGTGATCGTGAGAGGAACAAAGGTGCAATATTTCAAATCCACCATATCCATGGTGTATGGGTTGCAAGAAGTAGAAGACTCTTACTAAAGGCTAGTGGAGAATATGGATGAGAAGACCAAGGAAGTTGAGGAGGACAAGAAAAGAAAGAGAGCAGAAGAAATGCAGGCCCCAAAGAGGAAAAGAAGCAGGCTTCATGCCTAGATGGTATTATTTCCAACTCTTTTAAGCTGACAGCTAGATTGGCATGTCGTGGTCTGCCACACCCACCTAATGATAGTGAGGACCCTGTCTTCACTCTATGTTAGGGGGAGTGGCAGCTTCTGTCATGAATTTTCTTAGCTTGTTTAAGAAATCTTATCTAATCATCTTTTAATTTACTATTTATTTTGTTAACTTTGAGTTTGAGAAAAGGGAGACTGAAGGACTTAGAAAAAGGGAAAACTAGTGAAAGGGATAACATTAGAGGGGCTACTACATTTACTAATGCATTATGAAAAAAATGTCAATAAAAATCATGTGCTTGAAACTGGAGGAACGAATTCATGTGCCTGAAACTGGAGGAATTATGGGTGCCTCACTCTTAGAAACAAATTGGACTCATCAAAAGAAAGATCCAAATAAGGTATCCAATAAAAAGAGAAATGTAAGTAGTGTAGTAGACCCCAAATATCTATATTTTAAAAGCCCCTAATTAGGATATTCATCTCTAAATGTATGAGAAGAAACCCTAGGATTATAGGAGAATCTGACCAACCCAATTGTTAAACCACTCCCTTAATGAAAACATCTAGCATGACAAGATTCATCTCTGAACACACACACACACACACACACACACGTGTGTGGAATGAAAGAATCAACATTAGTCATTTGCTAAGTTGTGCCAGTACCGGATATAGTCCTACTGAGTCAAAAAAAAGTATTTGATTTATGAAATATTTTGGCATTTGACTTTGTTTTTGTTCTAAAGGGTTATTTGTCACATCACCTAAGGATAAATAATGATTCAAGTTTGAGGGTATGGTAATTGCATGTAGCTCATTGGCTGGGACATGCTGAATTCCTGCGTGCTTTTGACATTCCTGACACTCTTTAGCAAATTCTATGTAGTCTTTCAACAAGGTAGGCCAGTAGACACCTTGTCAAAATAATAACGACTTCATTTTGTGGCCTACTTGATGGGCACCACATTATCCACTATGTGCACTAAATATTGTCAGATAGGCTTCACTATCGCTAAGGCATTTAAATAAAACTCCTTTAGGAGTATTTTGAACAACTCATTACCCATGATTAAGTAACTTAATGCATATATACAATATTTCTATTTGTTGTTCCCATTGGATCTTTCAGGAAATCTATGATTGATTTCCTCCAATCATTGTTTGAAAAATTGTCAATGGCGAAAGTTTTGAAAATTTTGGGATTTAGGTCTTCCAATTCTTCCACCCCTACCAGTTTCGTCTTTAACAATTCCGGATCTAATACACTTTTCGAGATCAACTTGTCTCTGACCTCGATCAACTCTTTCAATTTTTTTTAGACACTCGATACCCTAAAGCAATGTGGGCCAAATCATTGGCCTTATGATTTTCCATTCTTGGCACATGTTTAATGTCAACCATGTCAAACTTCTTCAACAATGAGTTAGCTTTGACAAAATGCATCAGTAGATTATCGTTAATGTTTATATATTCCTTTGTCAATTGCCTCAACACTAGCTCCAAATCTCCCTTAATCTTGACTCTTGTTGCCCCCAAGTTGAACAAGATAGAAAAGCCATTTATTAAAGCTTCATATTCAACCTCATTATTGGAGTAACGGTCGTTCATTTTGAATTTGTACTTGGTTGGAATTCCCTGAGGGGTGATAATTAAGATCCCAACACCATTTCCTTTAGTGTGACTAAAACTGTCAAAGTATAACTTCCAAGCTGAATGCTCGACTTAATTTTGCATTACCTCCATTATTGCGTGATCTACTATGAAATCTGCAATGACTTGACCTTTCATGGATCTTAACGGTGCATATGTAAAGAATGTTTTGTTTGGGCCAAAGCCCATTTTCCTATTCTACTATGTAGAAATGGCTTCGACAACATATATTTTATAACATCAAAGTGTGAGTAAACAAACACATCCGTTAATTTTATATAGTATTTCAACTTCATACATGAAAAATACAAAGATAGGCATAATTTTTCTATCAAGCTATACCTAGTTTCAGCATCAATTAACAATCGACTAAGATAATATATGGCTCTTTCGATGCCATCATCATCTTCATGGGCTAACACACTGCATATTGTCAAATTTGACGCAAAAATATACAATTTCATGCTCTTATTTTTTATAAAGGGTAACAACACAGAAGGCTTGACAGGTACTCTATGATGTTTTGTTTCCCATCTAAAACCTTCCTCCCTTTTCAAACAAAGCAGCAATAAGAATACCTTTGTCTTTCCGCTTAGTTTCAAAATAAACCTTCTCAAGAAGTTGGGTTTTCCAAGTAGAGATTGTAGTTGCTTCTTGGTTGTCGGAGACTTCGTATTAAGTATATCTTTCATTTTATTGTGATTTATCTCAGTTCCTTTTTTATGTACCAAGAAATCTAAGAAATCACCTGCACATACACATAACACACATTTTAATGGATTCATTTTCAATCCATATTTCTTCATCATTTCAAAGGACCAACGAAGGTGGTCAAGATGGCCACTTTGTTATGAGGATTTAATAACTATGTCATCTATATAAACCTGCATAAATGTCTCAATGAAATCATGAAACATAGAATTCATTACCCTTTGATAGGTTGTGTCATACCCCAAATTTGTCCTCCCTTTTTACTTTTTATAACAGATAATTGTGTAGCTTGATAAATTTTCTTTCTAGACTATCATCTGGCCTTTGGCCACGATCCTCTGAAAATTTTTGGGTCATAAGGGTTTTGTGTGCTTATGGTGATTGTAAGCTCCTGCCAAAATATTTGATTTCAAGTGGAGATAAATGAAGAACATGCCCTCATCCTCAAGATCAAATTTCAAGACGGTAACAATTGCTCAAGCATTATGGCTAGCTTTTTTTAAGGTTGTGTTTAGTTCAAACATCCAATTGATTCAAAAGAAGTGGTAATTTTGGGACACATGCAAGTTGGGCGTCAATGATCTCATGCCATGACCTTTATGTGATCAAAATGCCCGTTAATTTAAGTTGTGATTGAAAAATAGTCCAAGGTATGATGTGAGTTTATTGCAATTAATGATCCAATTCCCATTTTGTCTCAAGGTTCACGATTAAGTGATTAAAATGAAACCAAGTCATTTTGGAATCATGATTAGAGCATATAAGTTATGTTTGGAAATGGATGTTAAGCTACCAAATGTTATTTCATAAATGTGGATACCATTTCACCATCATCAATTATACTTGGAAATCTAACCATTTAAGGATTATTCTTCAAGACATATCTCACGAGTTAGAAGAAAGATGATATTAATTAGCTTCAAGTGAGAACTTGTCATTTTGGAAGGAGAAAACCAGGAAAAGTTTCTATCATAGAAGTTCAAATTGATTTACAAATGCTACAAGGTTTAAATTACAAAGATTCAACTTGATTCAAAAATTTCATTCAAATGTCAATTGATAAAAAGCTCAAGCTAGTCCTAAACCAAGACACCATTCCAATTTGATCCAAACATACAAAGCATGTCATCTGAATCAAAGAATTACAAGTTTTATGAGATCAAAATAACACCTAAGTATTAGAATGCCTAAGGATAATTCTATAGTAAAATCTTTATGACAAAATGTCAAAACTTCTTCATGCCTTCATGTTCAAATTTTTCCCCGAGTTCTTCATGAATGCGTTGAGAGTACCCTGGTCTTCATTCTGAGCCATATGCCATCCAACCTTGTACCAATCCAAATGCTTCAAACCAATGCACCATGAAAGGAAAACGAAACAAGAAAGATTAGTACAATGTGTAAATAACCAGTAGGGCATAACATTAAACCAACATAGTTTGAAGGCATTCATGTACAACACAAAGCAATTCCAAGTGCAGGTTATGTAAAGAGCCTCAACTAAATTCACAGGTTCAGAACACATAGTAGCAGCAGATGCAAAAATTGGAACACATGGTTCACAGCAGAAAACTAACAACATACAAATACCACAAAAGGACATCATTTTCAAATCACAAGAAATAAGTATTTCACAGTAAGGAAATTTTCAAAACAGGGACCACACAATCTCAATTAATCTAAAATTCACAAAAGGATAAACGAAATTTTGCAGCAAAGAGAATGATTCACACATGATAATCCCTTGAAATCAGGGTAGTACAATGCACAACTCTAACGACATAATTCTCAGAAACCCACCTCACCTCAATTCTCTAACAACCTCACACAAGCCTCATTTGTCACACGTATAAGAATTCCTCACTATATAAACCAATATTATTCACTCATGAAGGAGACTACAAAGGAAACCCTAAAGATTGTAGGAGCTAGCAAAAAGCTCATTTCAGAAACATCCTTGAGTCTCACATTGAGACTCAAGATTGTAGGAGCTAAAACCCCAATGCCACTATCATTTTAAAGAAAGGAGAAGCAGTAAAACGTAATATAGAAAAGAAACAAAGGTGAAAGAAAGAAAGAAGAAGAAAGCTGAAACCTTACCTTCGCTGGAATCTTAAACTTGAGTTTTCTCTCCGATTTGGTAAAGATCCTCATCTATAACGTGTTTTGATGCTTAATCGTTGTTTATCCCGCTTTATTACGTGATTCCCCTCTTGAAATTTCTCGATTGGTCCACTATTTAGTAGATCTAGGGTTTCTTCATGTGGGTCTGAGTTGGAACTTTTGAGTGAGATTTTAAGAGAATCGGTCTCAGATTTGAGTTTGATAGTTCTGGTTTAGGTAGGATAGAGGTTTTCGTAAGGTAACTGGAAAAGGACGGCGGCGGCCACCGCGTGTCGCCGTCTACTCTGGCGGGTTTAGCGTTCTGTTGGGTGCTAGTTGCAGAGAGAGGAGAGAGAGGCTTTGAGTTGTTGATCAGAGAGAGAGAGAGAGAGAGAGGGAGGGATTGAGATTTGAGTGGAGAATGCTGGAGAAGACTCGTTTCCCCATTTTGTTTCATCTGCCAGTCAATTTTTACGCATCTAGGTGGCGAATAGATCGGGTGACACTTGTCCCTCCCTTGACAAGTGTCACTAGGGGATGCTCCCCTATCTTGATCATGTGTGCGGTTCACATGCCCTTACCATGCACCCTACCCTCTCAACCCATGGATTTGGAGACAAACTGACTCCTTAGCCTGATCAAACGGCCCAGACCCGGTTGTTGACTTGAGGGTTTACCATATACCCTCTCCTACGCTGGGCCTCAACCTATTGGGCCTACGAGATTCTGATAATCACCCCTCCCCTTTTTTGTTCAAGATCTGGCCCATTTCTTTTGTATTTTAGATTATGTATTTTATTTTAGTTAGTTATTATTATTATTATTATTATTATTATTATTATTATTATTATTATTATTATTATTATTATTATTTTGTTTTATACAATATTTTAATTAAGAAAAACCCATTATTAATCATTTTCCTTTTTTTAGAAATGTCCCAAATTTATTTTATTATTAATTTTTATTAAGATCCTTCATTTAATATTAACTAAATAATTTAATAATCAGTTTTAGTAAGTATTTGATTTTAACTTGATTAATTACATTATTTAATTTTCCTATCAAAAATCCAAAATATTGTATTTTTAAATATTTTATTTTATGCCCAAATATTTTATTTTCAAATATTTTATTTGTGAACATTTTATTAGCAAATCATGTTTAATTTTATTAAACATTTTTATTTAATATTGATTAACGTAAATAGTTAATTTTATTAAATATTTAAGTTTAATTCGATTAATTATTTTAGTTACTTCACTACTTTAATTCTAAAATTCTAAAAAATAAAAAACAATTAATTTGTGATTTCCCTCTTTTTACCTTTAGTTAAACCTTAGATAATTAGGTTACTAGTTAATGTGTCTTGACTAATATCTTTCCTTCCTCACCTAGCTTATGATTGCTTGTATGATGTTTACACTTTGCTAGTATGTACTTCATCACGCCTCGATTATATTTAGGTCATTCCATACTTGCTTGTGCAAACCATATTTTTTGAATTAATACATTGATTCCCAAATCAAATCATTTCCAAATACCTTGTAAGTCTATTGTTTTCACGATCACCATCGAACTTATAGCCTCCTCTTAGGCTTTGTACAACGATGCTCGTTTCACACTTCACATGCATGTTTGGTTGAGTGATTGGTTTATAAGATTAAAATCAATTCTCTTCAAAGAAACAAATAAACTTGATCCAACGTCATGTTTTTTCAAAACAAATGTAATTAACTACTAACTTCTCAAGCACACTTGATCCACATATCAAGTCCTCTTACCTCTTTGTAAGTCGAGTGTTTTTGCCTCGCCATCGACCTTACCCTATACCCATAGGATCTCCTTTCCATTAGTTCAACCTTATTTGTTTCGTACGCAAATTCAAACCTCGATCCACATCGAGCATTTTATCAAAGTAAACTTAATATACTTAACTATACTTAAATACAATTTCTATAAAAAAGATGAAAAGGGAGTTGGAATGGAGTCTTTGATTCCTCTCCTCGATTGTTTGGGCTCGATGAGCCTCTCTTAAGTACAAATAATTGTCTTCTCTAAAAAACTTTACAACGCAACTCTATGTCAAACTATTTTTATGATAAGCGAAATCAAAAACTATTTCCCTAATACCTAAATTAAAAAGAGAGAGAGTCAAGTCTTTGACTCACTCTCCCGATTACTTGGGCCCGACGAGCCTTTCTTAAGTCTCGAGCAATCGTCATTCATAAACTACTCTAACTATATCAAAATCCTTTCACAACTAAGGTTGAAAAAGATAGAGAGTCAAATCTTCGATTCACTTTCCCAATCACTTGGGCCCGAGGAGCCTTTCTTAAGCTTCGAGTGATCGCCATCTAATCAAAACACAAACACATTAATCCAACTTCTCACCGATGTGCGATTAAAACTTTTTCTAAAAAGAACATTGTTTAATCCCTTCTTCCGCGCATATGAACTATTGCTTCAGCCTCCCCTAGCGAGCAGACAAGCCAATGTTTAGCAGTTAGAATGTGATTTAAACACTCGTTCATAAAATACACCAATCCTTACCCGTAGTCCCACGAACTACGATGTTCTGACTTTCCCATTGCACAAGGGAGTACGTAGGCACAAGGGCCTCAATCCTTGACGAGCACCCTAATAAAAACCACTCATTTTCCGTTAGAAGCGAATCCTTTAAGAAGATAAACAAACTTAGCTAACTTCTCTCATGAATCGAATCAAGAGGTTCCCGTTGAGTACAACAGACATAGAGGGTGCTAATACCTTCCCTCTTGCGTAATCGACTCTTGAACCTAGAATTTGGTTGCGATGATCATGTTCTTATCTCTTTAAAGGTTTTATCGATATTTTCCTATTCCTTCCTTGGAATGAATAAAGTTTGGTGGCGAATCTGTTGAATGTTTTTTCTGCGTCCATCGCGAGGATCGTATTTTTTGAGGTACGACAGGTTGCACCAACATTTTTGAGTCCAAAAGGAATCACTACCCATTCTAAATGCACAAGGCTCTAGGACATCGAAAACTTGTCTTAGACACATATTACTCTACAATAAAAATTTGGTTATAACCTGAGTAACCATCTAAAAGACTTAAATACTTAAAACTAGTTGCCAAGTCGACTAGCATATCTGCCACTGACATTGGATATTCGTCCTTTGGTGTGGTTGCATTCAAATCCCTAAAGTCAATACATACCTTAGGATTTCCATTCATTTTAACTACTGGAACAATGTTGGCTAACCATTCGACGTACCTTGCATGTCTTTTGAACATGTTTCACAACAATCTTTCAATTTCTGCCTTGATTTTTTATATAACCTTTGGCGTTAACCTCCTTATAATTTGTTTTACAGACTTCTTGTTAGGCTTGATTAGCAGTTTCAACTCTACCAATTCCCATCTAAGACCCAACATCTCATTGTAATCCCATGCGAACCAATCCTTGAACTCCTTCAATGTCTCAATTACTCATGCTTTTAAGGTTGGGTCAGGTTTGACACTTATGTAAGTTATCCTTTTAGTCAACTCGTCCCCCAGATCAATTTCTTCCAAAGGATCCTGAGCTTGCATCTTTTTGGTCGAAGTAAGTGAGTCTTTCTCAAACCCAAAGGGCTCATCATCATAAATACAGTCGAGCATGCGCTTTTCTGAATCTATTTCTTGGCCATTCTAGCCAAATTTAACATTTCCAAACTGGGTGGCTTCGATAGCCATCATTTCTTTTTATTTGGCCTCTAAGGCCGATATTAATTTATTTTCACATACATCTCCATCGCTTGATCTAGACCATTTATTATGTCTACCAATGGTCTCAAACTCCCAAGTAAAGCCATGCAAAGGGTGTAGCTTAACAGAGTAATATACACCGACTCCCTTAAAATCAAAGTCAGTTCCTGCCGGTAAACATGGTGAAATATTTGCCAATTGCCGATCAAAATTCTTCTTGTTGACATGATTCACTTCTACACAAAAATCTTTGATCAGACTCTATGTGCTCTACGATCCCGTCCAGCTTCCATATCGTTATTCTTTGGTGCATGGAGGACGAGACACACCGAACTCCATGGATCAATTCTTGACCCAAGAGCAATTTGTAATTTTATTTGGATGGAATTACAACAAATAACGTAGGTTGAGTTATGGTCCTTACAACCACATCCACTTGAATTACACCCAAGGGTCTACTTGTATTTCTTTCATAATTGGATAAGACCATGTTGTTAGACTTTAAGTAGGTGTTATACTTGTCAATCCTCTTGAGTAGGGAATGTGGCATGACATTGATGCAGGCTCCACAATCAATAAGAACCTTGTTAACCCCGACACCTTCTACTTTGTTCCTTATATATAAAGGCTTTAGATGTTGTTGCATCGACATGTCAGGCCTTTTGAATATGTCCTTGTCCTTGTTGACTAGGCCATCATGCATCACATAATAACATAAAGGCTTCTGGATAGCCATTTCTTTGGCCAATTCATCATCCTCTTTAGTTGCCCCAGTAATTGTATCATATTTCGATGGCAGCACTAATATCATACTACATATGATATCCAAATCGCCCTCTGACCCAATATCCAAGTTGTTTCTAGCTATATCCTTGTCCGACCCGATGGAAACTTTAGATTCATTTTTGACCTATGGTGGTAGCGGAGGAAACAACCTTTGTTTTACAGGATTTTTTGCGTTTGGTCCATCAGCTATAACCTGGACAGTGGTGTTCTTACTCACACTTCCAACTTCAAAGGAAGTTTTTTTTTGTTTCTTTGGTGCGTTTTCCATTGAGTGCGGGTCATGGGCTTCTCCTCCATGTAGTTTTTTGAAACATAGGAGTATTTCTTGGAAGTCTGGGAATTGTTAAGGTAAGAAGATCCCCCACCAACTTTGATTTTCTTGCATTTCCCTTTCTCAATAGCTAACCTTCCCAAAGGTCCACACCACTCTTTGATATGAGCATCAGCAGGCGGTACATAAGTCTTAGGCCTATGAGCTTTATGAGGGACTCCCCTCTTGTTAAAGAAGAACTCTTGTGATGGTCCCGTCGACCAATATTTTTGAATGATCAACGTTGGTCTTTTCCAACTCTTCTATCGCTTCTCTATCGAAGACAGCGCTGCAGCACGAACAAAGTATGACCTTAGAATCTTTGAGCTTACATCTATTTATTAAATCTATGAGTTCTTCCCCAGCCTTAGGAAAAATAACTTGCATTTTCTTATCATAATCAGGTTCAACTCCTTCCGTGTTATCAGTTATGTCCACCATGAATACGTTGACAGGATCGACGAATAAATCCTCTTCAAATTTAGGACCAGGCTCTTCTTTTGGTTGAACTTTTTGCTTTTCAACAAACTTGAGCCTTCCATCCTTCAGCATGTTCTGAACCAAATCTCTGAAAATCACACATTGTGAGGTTTTATGTCCAAGAAAATTATGAAATTTACAACAACAACAATTCTTTCTTCTAATGGCAGAGTTTTCAATCCCTTAGGAATTATTATTTGGCCATCAGAAACTAAAATGTTGAAAATCTCGTCACACTTAGTTACATCAAATGTATAAGTCTTTGTAACAAATTTTTCATTTTTAGGTTCAACGGGTTTTTTCCCCTTTGAAGTTTTCAATAATTTACACACATAAGGAGGTCTTGGCTTTAATTATGCCAAATTGACCTTATTCTCTTTAAAACAGTCCCTATTTGTGTCAGATAAAATATATATTTCATTTATCTCTACATAAGCTAACTTTTCCTTTTTATCGTACTTACTTGACCTAGCCTTTTCAGCCTTCTCACGTTCGACCTATCGTACCCTATCTGCTAATTGGGTCATATCCCTTAGGTACTGAGTATCTAATTTCTTCCTAATAGAATAGTCTAGACCACCAAGAACCATCTTGGACAACTCGTGTTCATGGACTTGTGTCAAGCATCTTACTTTAAGAAGTCTAAATTTGTTCAGATAATCATCTATCGATTTAGGAATTTTACGTTGAATGTTGGCCAGTTCCTTAAGGCTAATTTTTTACTGGCCCATGTAGAACTGTTCATGAAACACTCCTTCTATTTGACTCCAAGTATGTATCAAATTTGGAAAGGCCTTTTTGTCAGTGAATTTGGAAATTATTTCACCTTTAAACTTTCATTGTTCATTGTATCCCCTGCCTCAGTCTAGTGTCTAGCAACATGCACGATTGTTGACTCGTTCATCTCACCAGAAAACTTAGAAAATTTGGGGACTTTCCTACCCCTGGGGAGGTTGGTTTTTCGAATATATTCCAGCAATGGGGATACATAATTAGGCCTATGGAGGCTAATTTTAAGGCCATTTTGGGCCAAAATCTGTTCGATCCCATTTGTTATATTATTCCTCCCAAAAGACATTTTGTTGGATATTTCTAAGTACTTGGTCGGCATCCTGGTTTCTGGGCACTATAAATATTTCAGGACCATTCTAGGCTTGGTTCCTTTTGACTATCTATGGTGGAGGTTGTTCGACTATAACTTGGTTAACTGGTGGTGGCACAATTGGCATCGGGGGCACCTTAAAAAAGTCAGCAACCCTGCCCATTTGATGGGCTAACTGCTAGTAACTTTAGGTTGTGTTTTAGATTAAAGGATTAAATATTGTACCTATTTGTTGTGTCAACATGTTTACCATTTCATGGTTACTTCCGTCCATTTGTTTCCCCATGGTCTTTAAAGAATCATTAGACAAAGTTAGCATTATGGGAGGGGCATATTGGAACCCCCTTATTATTGTTTCGCTATGCGACCAAGATTGCTTATGGCAGATCCTGATGCCAAATGTAGATTAAGGGGTGACGCTATTGTTGCAACATTATCTTTAAATGTCAAAGTGTGATTGTGTAAGGCCTCCATTATGATAGTTGGCATGTCATAAGGGTCCCCCATAACTGTCGTAGTAGGTCTGGGAGAGGTTTGTACGCTTGTTACCAATGGTAAGGTAACCACCACTCTTGGCTTCAAATTGTAGTCGGGACCAGAGTTAAAATAGGGCATGTGACACAAATAGTGTTCATTGTCCCTATTATACTAACATTCGTAGTAACTGGTGGTTCAAAGTCTAGAGCATTATTTTGGGTTCGAGAATTGTTCTTAGGTTTGCCATTCTTGCTAAAATCCTACCGCTCCTCAAACGATTGTGACCCCGGACATTAAAAACCTTACCACTCCTCAACCACATACGTTAATAGACATTGGAAATAAATCGGTGATAATAGAGTAAATAGTACAACATTTCTTCAGAAGATAAAAATATTTTTTCACACAAAAACACGTGTCCCGCTGGACGTGCCAATTTTTTCGCATGTGTTTTAGCGAACAATCACGAGTTTGAAATTCTTTTAGATTAACTCAAAAAATCTCAAGATTTATTTTGTGCAAAAACTTTTACTATGACGTAAGTGTAGGATGTGACTACAAATGTCTGAGTGCAGATTGTGTGGAAGTAAACTTTAAATATAATAAATACTTAATTATAGTAAAAGGAACTTGAACAAACAACATTAAATGAATGCAGTAAATGACAAAAATAGAAGATGTTTTAATTAAGGAAATATAAAAAAGCTACAAAGAAAAAAGGGACGCATACTCACATAATTCCTCACAATTTTTTTCGCTCTTTGACTTGGATACTCCAATTCTATAGAGAATGTATATGAAATTTGCAACATTTATTACAACACATGAGTATGCTATATATACTAAACTAAGAATAATTGCCTTCGACAATTTATATATACAGAATTGACACGTCTTTAAATACATGCAACTTCTGCTCCAACATATTGCCACATTGTCAAGGCTTTGGAACTACTGGAACCATTATTTCACGTTTTCTAACTGCTTAGTGACTAGTAACTACCTTCTTGTCGAAGGTAGTTGTTGAACGCACTAAGTCTCTTATGTCTTTGGTTTCCTAAATTTTCTAAGTCTTTAGAGTTTGTTGGAAATCTATTCCTCGACATGGTGTCGAATAGCTACTCAGGTCTGTTCCAAGGACTCCTTCAAACCAATTCTCAAGATCTGCTCTTGAGATTCTTCCAAAATACATCTCAAGGTGTCAGCTGGGAGGCCTTAGTCGACGTGCCATCATTGTAGACTTTTGTCCATCAATGATAACACTTAGCAATTCACAAAATGCAACATTTACTTGAATTTTCATACTAAGTAAAAAATCTCAGGTCAACACCACCATGGCTTTGAACTTGGTCACATCACTTTTCTTCATTGCCAGGTAAGTCCACAGTTTTCTTTTATAGTCATCTATAAGTGTGACAAAGTACTTGTTACCTGCAATTGAATCTAACTGAAGAGGATCACACACATATGAGTATATGACCTCAATGGTGGTTTTAGAATTGCTTCTTGCTTCTTTGCTGAAGTTTTTTTTGTGTTGCTTTGCCTTAACACATTCTTCATAGACTTCATTTGGAATATGGATTTCTGGTAGACCTGAGACCATGTTCCTTCTCTACAGGATGCCGATGTCTTTAAAATTTAGGTGACCGAGTCTGTAGTGCCATAGTCATTCATTCTTGCTAGTTGCAGTTGCTAGAAACTTGTGTTCCATCACATCAAGTTCAATCTTGAAGGTTCTATTTTGAGACATATGTTTCTTCAAGATCAACTTGCCACTTGAGTCATGTACTCTCATCATCTTGTCTTCTATCAACAATTTTTTATTCTTCTCAATCAGTTGGCCTATTCTTAGCATGTTGTTTTTCATGTCTAGTATATATAATACATTGGAAGTCACTAATTTTTTTCCAATATTCCTTATGATCAAGACATTACCAATACCTTCAGTAGCTATGGTATTATCAATTACAAATATCACATTCTTCTTCATAGAGGGAATGATGTTGACAAACCAATCTCTTCTTCCAATCATGTGTGATGAGAAACCTGAGTCTAAGTATCATTGACCCTTGAATCTTTCTTCTTCTTTTCTTATGACCATCAACAACACTTCTTCTTCCTGTTTTGCAAATCTTGAATCACTTTCTTGATTATTTATTTTGTTTTCAGGGTAATAACTAGCATAGTGGTCATGCTTCTGACAATTGTAACACTAAATATGAATGTTATCAGGTTTCCTTCCACTACCTCTTTCTCTACCTACAACACCACCTCTGTGATTGCTTTGATTTGAGGGTCATCTCTAGTTCAACAGATTTCCTTATTGCTGGTTACTTCTATAATTTTAACAGTTGTAACCTCCTATATGTTTGTTGTCACTACACATTCCTTTGTCTTTCCTTTTTTTTTTGCTACTTGTGCCTGCAGAGCTACATCACCTTTTGTCTTGCTTGCAGATATTTCAGCCATTCTTCGCTCATGAGATTCAAGCATCCCTTAAAGATTTTCTTTTTTCATGCTTGATAGGTCCTTCAATTCTTCTATGACTACAACCCAATGATCAAATTTGAGAAGAATATACCTCAAGATCTTTGCAACTATTGATCTTGATTTGAAAACTTCTACATGTCGTTACACAAAAAACAACCGGCAAAGACACGAAGCCATCATCGAACTTTATTTATTCCAACGGGAAAAGGAAAACATCAAGAAAACCTCATAAGGGAAAGAAAATGGACTCACAACCAAATTTGGGATTCGAGAGTCCACTACGTAAGAGGAAGGTATTAACACTCCTTGTGTTCGTTGTACTCAACGGAATCCACTCTTATTATCTACTATAAATATAAGAAAATAATATGCTAGTGAGTTTACCACTTAATCCTAATTAAAGTGAATTCAACTAGTTTTTTTATATTCCTAACAGTCACTTCATTCCCTTAATCTACTTTTAATATATTAATTCAATTCAATTTGTATCCTATTAATAATATTTATTATAATAAAATATAAATAATATATTTTTATCAAACAAAGAGAATTAAAAAGTGATATAAACAAAATATTTTTATCGAATAAAGAGAATTAAACAGTAGCTTTACTTTTACTTTTCTACTAAGTGTAAGAATTTTAATATCTCTAATCATCATTTTGATTTTATAATTACTTTATTATATTAATGTCTCTAATTATTATTACTTTTTTAAAATATTTATTTTTTACTTAAATTTTAGTTTATACCTAATTATTAGGTCAAATGTATATTCCAAAATAATGTCTCATAGTCAATTTCAAATTTTGGGAAATCAAAATTATTGGAGTACAAGAATTGAAACCTCTTAATCTGTCAAAAAAATTGAAAGCTCTACATTAGGCAAAATACCCTTTTTCGTCCCTTAACTTTAACTCGGGGTCCATGTTGGTCCTTTATCTTTAAAAAGTGGCAAGTTGGTCCTTTAACTTTTGAAATGGTGTCATTTTAGTCCGCACCGTCAGTTGCCCCCAAACGTCCATTTATTTTGCAAATCTGGCAGATGACCTGGCAAGCACGAAATCCCTAATTTTGCCCCCAAACGTCCGTTCATGGTGTTGCCTCCTTCTCCTTCATTCTTCCGTTCAAATCCCTAAAAAAGAATCTGAATCCCAAATCCAAAACCCCAAATCCCAATCCCAAATCCCTAACTTAATCTAGGGTTATTGTATTTGGCAAGCATGAAATCCGGATGTTCCTCCTCCATTTCGAAATCGAAAAGTCGAGATTCAGATGTTTGTAGTCGGTCACGATGGAAGCCCATGTGCCATTGTGGAGACATGGATGTTCTTTAAAGGGCAACTACTGTTAAGAATATAGGAAAACTTTTTTGGGGTTGTCCAAATTATAAGGTATGCAAGCTGGTTTTGTTCTCTATGAAAATTCTATTTTTGATTAAGTTATGTTTTTGTTTCTGTTTCGGTCCAAATTATAAGTTATATTTTTTTTTAATTTTAAATTCATTATCCATCATCCTCTAAACAATGAAACTTACAGGGAGGTATGCAAGCTGGTTGTGGCTTCTTTGATTGATTTTATGAGGAGATGGGTGATGAGAAGAAGCAATTTTGGATGCATAGGCTGGGTGTGGTAAAGGGACTTGCTGAAGCAAAAAAGGACATTGAAAAAGCGACAATGGAGAATGAAGAATTAAGGAAAAAGCTGATGAAACTTGAAAGTGAAATGAAGAATATCATGAAGTGGGAAAAGATTTTGAATTTGATGTTTGTGATGATTATCATTGTATTAGTTATTAGGGGTATTTAGGGTATTAAGATATGTTTGGAAGTATTATGTTATGGTTTGTTTGTAAGAATTAAGTTAAGTTTTGGTTGTAAGAATTATGTTTTTATGCTTAGTTAAAGTTTGTATCAGTTTTGGATTGTATCACTTCAACATGAATGTAATAGTTGGATTTTAATATATGGATTCTATCAGTTTAGTTAATTTCAGTTTTTGCAGTTCAACATGAATGAATCAATTTTAGTTTTGCATTGTATTAGTTCCACATGAATATAACAGTTAAAGATAATGTTAACTTGGTATGCAACAATTAAAGTGTTTTAATTTGGTCTGTCAAAGCATAATCCACATGAATATAACAGTTTTGGATTCTATCATGTCAAAGTGTTTTTAATTTGGTCTGTCAAAGTATAACCAACAGTTAAAGATTATGTTAATTTGGCTTGTCAATGATATATTTGGTATGTTATGTTTTTTATGTTTACAACAACAGCAGTAGGATACATATAAGTTGGTTCTGCTTTTAGGTTCATTTCATAGTACCTATAAACAACAACAGCAATAGGATACATAAACATGTAATACTTTCCACAAAATATACTTGTTCCAAAACAACAACAGTAGAATAAATAAACTTGTTCATGACAACAGTAGAATACATAAAATATACTTGTTCCAAAACAACAACAGTAGAACACATAAACTTGTTCATGAAACAATAGTAGAATAAATAAACTTGTTCCAAAACGACAGCAGTAGAATACATAAACTTGTTCTAGGTAACTAAATACACATGTTCCACAATTTAGAGTTTCTTCTTTGGCGTGGTCCTCTTTGTTGGAGTAGACCTCCTTGTTACTGGGCCAACAACATTCTTCGCAGCACTCAACCTAGTTGTAGGCCCTGTTGGCACAAAAGGTCTTGTTGGCTTCCTTACAGACAACTTTTGTGTCTTGCCCTTAGCAGCCTTTCCATTAGAAGTTTGAGATGTTTGGCTAGATTGTTGAGTAGGATGAGTTGTTGAAGTAGGATTGAGTTGGGCTGATTGTTGGCTAGGCTGTTGTTGAAGTTGGAGTCTGAGTTGGAGTATGATTGAGTTGGGCTGATTGTTGGCTAGGTTATTGAGTTGTTGTGTCCTTACAAGTAGATTTGTAATGTCCTGCTTTCTTACACCTATTACACTTCACCAGAAAACCTGTTCTTCTCAATTTGCGAGCAGACCCATCAATTTCACCTTGTTCTAGGTGCCTCCTCTTTTTAGGTCTACCAGGCATCTTCCTGAACTTGGGTGGTTGCACATCTGGGTATGGTGTCTTAACCCACAAGTTTGCTCCATTAATAGGGTAGATCACATGCTTATAAACTGCCTTGTACCTTGAAACCCTATAATAATCTGGAATGTAAGTATCAATTTTAAAATTCCTACTCTTCATAGCAGAATGAACATGAACACATGGGAGCCCTGTGAGTTCCCATCTTCTGCATGAACATATCTGATCTTTCAGGTCCAAAACAAACTTATCAGCTTGATTTTCTATGTGCCTTACTTCAAATATATGTTCATCAGACATCCTAAATGATTAAACAAACAAAATACATTAAGTCTCTTTCTAATATTGGACAGTTTCTTTCTAAATGATTAAACAAACAAAATACATTAAGTTTCTTCCTAAATGATTAAACATACCTTACTAGCCAATTGTTGGTGTATGTGCTTGTGACATCAAGTTTCTTTCTAATATTGGGCAAAATATCATTCTCATCCAAAGTTCCAAATCTTATTCTACTATTTGCCCATCTCTCCATCATGTATGTTCTGATGTCTTCTAACATAGTGATTAGAGGTTTTGCCCTTGCTTCAAGAATGACACTATTAAAGGACTCAGACATGTTGTTGAGAACAACATCACATTTGTTTTCAGTCCTAAAGTAAGATCTACTCCAAAACCTTGGTGGGGTCTTCATCATATGTTTAAATGCTTCTTCATTGATGGCCCTCATTCCCTTCATCTCTTTTTCCCATGCCTGTGGGTATGTTGACTTGGCAGCCTTCCATATTATGTCCTTCAACATCTTTCCAGGAAACTTTTTCCTAAAATTGTTATAGAGGTGCCTAACACAAAACCTGTGCTCCACCCTTGGCAATAGCTCACCCATAGTAGGTAGCAGACCCCGCAATAACATACAATGTAGCATTACAATATAGCATAACAGAAATAGCATAACATAAACACATAAAACCATAAGAATAAATGAAAAACTTGCCTTTTGTTGGTCTGAGATGAAGTTGTAAGTCAGGCATTCATCTTTTCCTCCAAGGTCATCAATTAACAGCTCTAAAAACCAAGTCCAACTATCCTTGTTTTCACTCTCCACAACTGCATATGCTATGGGAAGCATCTGATCATTAGGGTCCCTCCCAATGGAAGCTAGTATCTGCCCTCCATACAACTCCTTAAGAAAACACCCATATAGACCTATTACATGCCTGCACAACTTAAAGTTTTCCTTACATGGAGCATAACATATGTAAAGCCTTCTAAAATATGGTCTTTCATCCTCAACACCTACTTGTACAGGCTCAACATTGAGCTTAACTGTTGACCCTGGATTGGCTCTTAACAGTTCATGATAGTAGTCATAGACCCTTGTGTAATCTCCCAAAAAGGAACCATCTACATAGTCTCTAGCTGCAAATCTTGCTCTTATAGCTTTGGTTTTGTTGACCCCAACATTCCACTTTTTTTGTACCTTCTCCTTGATCTCCTTTATACTCAACCTTGGATTGTTTTTTAAGCTATTTTGAATTCTTTTACTCAACCACTTTGTACTCATCAGCTTCACATTATACTCTCTACTGCAACTGTGTTTGTCAAGAACTTTTCTGAGTTGCCAAGTGTCTTCATTTGACAACTTGCTACAATAAGCCTCCCACTCACAACCAACTTTACATCTAACCCTTACCCTAACTCTGTCATTTTTTACAAACCTTAGGTCTCTACCATTTTGCACAACATAAGTTGTTATTGCTTCCCTAAAATTACCCTTTTAACTAAAGTACATTCCCACATCCCACTTGTAATCTGTCATGTCTTTTGGCTGTCTGAAAATTGGATGTTTTTTTCTTACAACTCCACTGCTATCATCACTGTCACAACCACTTTGCATTTCCTCACTGTCATTGTCACTCCCTTTACCATCATTTTCTACAACTTCTCCATTACCATCATTTTCATGACCAACTAAGGCATCAAGTTCATCCTCCTTAATCTCATCCCACCCATCAGACTTGTCCTCAAAAGCCACATTTTGTGCACTATCATAATTGTAGTCCTCATCTTCACTATCATCAGAAGATAAACTTAAGTCATCATACACTGCAGCTTTACCTTTTCCAACTCCAACATTACCTTGTTCTCCTGTAGCACTCCCTTTTTCAACTCCAACATTACCTTGTTCCCCTGTAGCACTCCCTTTTTCAACTCCAACATTACATTGTTCCCCTGCAACACTCCCTTTTTCAACTCCAATAGTATGTTCATCCACTGCAGGATCCTCATCAACTTTAACATCCCCTGCAGGATTCCCTTCCTCCAACCCAGTAGTGGCTTCATCAACTCTAACTTCACCTTCCTCCAACCCAATAGTGGCTTCATCAACCCTAACACCACCTTCTTCCAAACCAATAGTGGTTTGTTCATCTTCCACAACTTCTTCATGCAGTTGACTAAGTAACTCCTCTAACCCAACAGTGGCTTCATCTACAATTTCAGCATGATCCTCATCAACTTCATCAACAACAGCATCACAATAGTCATGTTGAGACAATGCGTGTTCAATATAAATATAAACATTTTGGTGCACCCTATATAGATCTGCAATTTCTAAAGCACCATTGTCATCAACAAGTGGATTCATCCCAAATTGAAGGTCCTTGTAAAATATTGTTTCAAACTCCCTATAACCTAAGTCTTTTAATACACCAACTAGCTCAAAATAACTCCATATATCTACATCTGTTAAGAGTCCCATATCGGACAATATATGACATGAACATGTGTTTATAAGTGGGGGCAATCCTCACTCTACCAACCGGTTTTGTAGGGTTGAGTTAGGCCCTTGGAAAGTTGAATTATCTCACAGTCACTCGTCCGGACATTTCTTTTGCAGTCAGTGTGGTAAGTCAGTTCTTAAATTCCCCTTGTCAGGAACACATGGATGCTGTTATCCGGATTTTGAGATACATCAAATGTGCTCCAGGAAAAGGTCTTGTGTATGAGGATAAAAGACATACCCAGATAATTGGATACTCTGATGCTGATTGGGCAGGGTCACCCATTGATAGACGATCCACCTCTGGGTATTGTGTACTTGTTGGAGGAAACCTTATCTCCTGGAAAAGTAAGAAACAAAATGTAGTTGCAAGATCAAGCGCCGAGGCAGAGTATAGGGCCATGGCAATGGCAACATGTGAACTTATTTGGTTAAAACAGTTACTCAAGGAACTTCAAATTGAAGAAGCAAGACCAATGACACTTATTTGTGATAATCAAGCTGCATTGCACATTGCTTCAAATCCAGTCTTCCATGAGAGGACCAAACATATTGAGATAGACTGTCACTTTGTCAGAGAGAAGATCGAGTCAGGCGACATCGTCACAAGCTTTGTCAACTCTAATGATCAATTGGCAGATGTGTTTACAAAATCCCTACGAAGCCCCAGAACTAACTATATATGTAACAAGCTTGGTGCATTTGACTTATATGCTCAAGCTTGAGGGGGAGTGTTGATATGTGTAAATATATATATATATATATATAGTGTTGAGAATATTTATATATAGTGTTAAGAGTCCCATATCGGACAATATATGACATGAACATGTGTTTATAAGTGGGGGCAATCCTCACTCTACCAACCGGTTTTGTAGGGTTGAGTTAGGCCCAACCACACTTCTTAACATGGTATCAAGAGCCTCGTTTAAGATCCGGTGGGCCACCTTCTATGGTTTCCGCTATCGGGCCACCCACCATTTATTTCCACGCTTCAGTTGTCCAGTCCTGAGCGTGAGGGGGTGTGTTAAGAGTCCCATATCGGACAATATATGACATGAACATGTGTTTATAAGTGGGGGCAATCCTCACTCTACCAACCGGTTTTGTAGGGTTGAGTTAGGCCCAACCACACTTCTTAACAACATCTACCCTCAAATCATCTACTACTCCATTCTCATATACACTACGACCTTCATCTGTGAACTCACCACTATGATGAATTTTGAGAGTTATGTATTCATCCATGATACCTAATCATATCATGTAAGTAATTAACGTTTACACTAACAAATTTACATAAACCCTAAATTTGAACCTCTACGAGAAAACCTTAAATCAGAGAGAAATGAACTAACCTTTTGGTTATGTCTCTTGAGTCGTCTTCAATCCTCAATCAAAAAACCCTAATTCCTTCACGTCTTGAATCTTCGCACCTGCAAACCTTGAATCGTCTGGGTAATGATGGGTAATGGTTACACTTCTCCAAGCTTGTCGTGCCTTCTTCTTCTGGGTAATGGTTACACTTCTCCAACCTTGTCTGAGTTTTTCTTCCTCTAAGACACTTCACATCCACGTCAGCAGCTCCACCTGGAAACGTGGCAATTTTTTCAAAGTTTGACTAAGGGCAACACACGGAAGGATAAACGTGACACCAATTTAAAAGTTAAAGGACCAACTTGCCACATTTTAAAGATAAAGGACCAACATGGACCCTGAGCAAAAGTTAAGGGACTAAAAAGGTTATTTTGCAAATATCACATTATTCTTCATAGAGGGAATGATGTTGACAAACCAATCTCTTCTTCCAGTCATGTGTGATGAGAAACCTGAGTCTAAGTATCATTGACCCTTGAATCTTTCTTCTTCTTTTCTTATGGCCATCAACAACACTTCTTCTTCTTCTTCTTCTTCTTCCTGTTTTACAAATCTTGAATCACTTTCTTGATTATTTATTTTGTTTTCAGGGTAATAACTAGCATAGCGGCCATGCTTCTGACAATTGTAGCACTAAATATGAATGTTATCAGGTTTTCTTCCACTACCTCTTTCTCTACCTACAGCACCACCTTTGTGATTGCTTTGATTTGAGGGTCATCTCTAGTTCAACAAATTACCTTATTACTTGTTACTTCTATAATTTTAAGTGTTGTAACCTCCTATATGTTTGTTGTCGCTACACATTCCTTTGTCTTTCCTTTTTTTTGCTACTTGTGCCTGCAGAGCTACATCACGTTTTGTCTTGCTTGCAGATCTTTCAGCCATTCTTCACTCATGAGATTCAAGCGTCCCTTAAAGATCTTCTTTTTTCATGCTTGATAGGTCCTTCAATTCTTCTATGACTACAACCCAATGATCAAATTTGAGAAGAATATACCTCAAGATCTTTGCAACTATTGATCTTGATTTGAAAACTTCTACATGTCACTACACAAAAAACAACCGGCAAAGACACGGAGTCGTCATCAAACTTTATTTATTCCAACGGGGAAAGTAAAACATAAAAAAAAACCTCATAAAGGAAAGAAAATGGTCTCACAACCAAATTTGGGATTCGAGAGTCCACTACGTAAGAGGAAGGTATTAACACTCCTTGTGTTCGTTGTATTCAACGGGATCCACTCTTATTGTCTACTATAAATATAAGAAAATAATATGCTAGCGAATTTACCACTTAACCCTAATTAAATTGAATTCAACTAGTTTTTTTATATTCCTAACTGTCACTTCATTTCCTTAATTTACTTTTAATATATTAATTCAATTCAATTTGTATCCTATTAATAATATTTATTATAATAAAATATAAATATATATTTTTATCAAACAAAGAGAATTAAAAAGTGATATAAACAAAATATTTTTATCGAATAAAGAGAATTAAAAAGTAGCTTTACTTTTACTTTTCTACTAAGTGTAAGAATTTTAATATCTCTAATCGTCATTTTGATTTTATAATTACTTTATTATATTAATGTCTCTAATTATTATTACTTTTTTAAAATATTTATTTCTTACTTAAATTTTAGTTTATACCTAATTATTAGGTCAAATGTATATTCCAAAATAATGTCTCATAGTCAATTTCAAAATTTGGGAAATCAAAATTATTGGAGTACAAGAATTGAAACCTCTTAATTTGTCAAAAAAAATTGAAAGCTCTACATTATTAGAGTATCATTTTTTATAATTTATCAAAATTTTGTTATTTTTTCTCTATTGTAGTATTTATAAATCATTATTATCTACAATATCACTCTCTTATGTATTTACTTTCTAATTAAAGTTACACGAAATATTATTGTCACACTCTAATTTAATTTAAATTTTTATCCTACAGATATATTAAATCTCAAAATTTGAAGCAAATTTTGAATATTGTATTTATCTATAACATATATAAAGGCAAAATATGGTGTTTTGGTGTAGCCTATTTTTCTACCAAAGGTTACCCTTACTTTACACAATAACTTCTATTCAAATTACTACTACCATATTTCACATAATTTCTCACTATTAACTTCCTATCCAACTTTCTATTATTAACTTCCTACATAACTTTCTTTAAAAATTAATACTATAAAAAAAATATCATTTAAATTTTTACATGTCTCCATTAAAAAAGCGGACTGACGGACACTCGCGTGCCCGTCTGGACGCTAGTATTATTTATACAAATTATTATGAGCTATTTTTTTTCACTAGGAACAATTTTTAAAATATAAATGCTTATGTGAAAACAATTCAACTTTGATATTGATATTGTGAGTTAAAAAAACAATGATACGTTATTAATATTAATATTGTGAATAAAAAAATAATCTATATTAATAATAAATATTTATCATTATTATTTATTATTATTTAATTTAAGAATCCTTAAAATCAAAAAATGATGCACATTTATCTATCATATAAAAAATTGTATTTACTATTATTAATGTTATCATTAAAATTTGGTTAAAATAACCGAAATTTTTAAGTATCTATTCACTTTTTTTACTAATATCTTTAACACGGCTCTATTTATAAACTCTTAGATAATTGATGGATAATAGAGACAGCATAATTAATACCTAAATATGATTAAAAAAATATTTAATAGAAAAATTTGAGTATTATATGTTAACATTAAAATTTAGAATAATAAAAATATTCAATCTCACATGTCACTATTACCACAATTTTTCTGCATCTTACAAGTTCCTAGGGTTATTTAATAACATTTGAGTTTATTTCATGATTGGTCATAATTCATTTTATAATTAAATAAATTATTTTAAATTTATAATTGTATCTAAATACATTTTATTACAATTTTTTTATTATTAAATATTCTATTACAATTATATAAACTAGCGTTCAAACGGACACTTGCGTGTCCGTCTGTCTGTTTTTTTAATGTACATGTGTAAAAGTTTAAATGATATTTTGTTATTTAATATTAATTTTAAGTAGAAGTTAAGTAGGAAGTTATAGTAGAAAGTTAGGTAAGAAGTTAATAGTAGAAAGTTTGGTAAGAAGTTATATAGAAAGTTAATAGAAGTTATTCAGTAAGTTATACATTAAAGTAAGGGTAAAATTGAAAGAGAAATATGATACACCAAAACACCATGTTTTGCCTTTATATATGTTATAGATTTATTAAAGAAAAATTCTATTCACTAAACATATTTCGCTTTAATACTCAAACTATTTTTTAATTTCATTTTATTATCAACTAGCGTTCAGACGGGCACTCGCGTGCCCGTCTGTCCGCTTTTTTAATGCACACATGTAAAAGTTTAAATGATATTTTTTTATTTAATATTAATTTTAAATAGAAGTTAAGTAGAAAGTTAATAGTAGAAAGTTATGTAAGAAATTATTTAGGAAGTTAATAAAAGTTATTGAGTAAGTTATACATTAAAGTAAGAGTAAAATTAGAAGAGAAATAGGCTACACCAAAACATCATATTTTGCCTTTATATATGTTATAGATTGGTTATAATTTAAATAAATTCACTCACTTAATAATTATATATTTTATTAATCAAATAAAATACCTTATTTCTGTTAAACTAGATATGTTTTATTCAAATTATATAATATTGTGTGACCTATGCGAACGCTATGCCATTATTATTGATATTGTGAGTTAAAAATGTAACAATAATAATTTTACATTATTAATATCAATATTGTGAGTAAAAAACAATCAATATTAATAATAAATATTTATAACTATTATTTTTTATTATTTAATTTAATAATCTTTAAAATCAAAAAGTTCTGCACATTTATTTATCGTATAAAAAAATTGTATTTACTATTATCAACGTTATAATTAAATTTGATTCAAATTACCTAAAATTATCAATTTTCTGTACTTATATCTTTAACATTGCTCTATTTTAAACCTTCAGATGCTTGATGGATAATAGAGACGTGAGAATTAGTACATATATGATAATAAAATATTTAACAAAAAAATTTGAGTATTATATATTAATATTAAATTTTAGAATAATAAAAATATTATATCTCACGAGTCACTATCAACACAATATCTATTTTTCTAAATCTCATGGATCCCTCTGGTTATTTAATATAATTGAGTTTATTCAATAATTAGTCATAATTCATTTTATAACTAAATAAATTATTTTAAATTTATAATTGTATCTAAATACATTTTTTATTATTTTTTATCAAATATTCCATTATAATTATATAAATTGGTTAAAATTTAAATAAATTCACTAATTTTATAATTATTTATTTTATTTATCAAATAAAATATCTTATTTCTGTTAAATTATATATTTTTTGCCCAAATTATATTATATTGTTCGACCCTGTGAATGTTATGCTATTAATATTGCTATTGTGAGTTTAAAATGTTGCAATAATAATGATATGTTATTAATATCAACATTATGAATAAAAAATAATCAATGCTAATAATAAATATTTTTTAAACAGGATAAATATTTAATTTCTACATATTTTTATATAAATTTCTTAACCATAACTATAGAATATTAATTTAATTTTTATATCGACTTTGCGTGACCCATGCGAACGCACAGCTAGATGATTATTTATATTAGATAGATAACGATATTTTGTGAATCGTGCCAACGCACATGTAGATGACTACTTCGTTATTTCCGTTAAAACAACCATGTTACAACATCATAAATACTAATTTAATCGAGTATATATATGTGTTTATATGAAGTGTACTACACCATACTCGTATATTTTTAAACATAATTTCTATGTATATCCTGACAATTTCTACTACTTAATAAATTAAATTAATATTTATATGACAAGCGTCATTTAAAATATTTTTCTCTTAATTTGTACATATTTTTATATACATCTCTTAACCATAACTATATAATATTTATATCAGCATTGCGTGACTCGTGCGAACGCACAAGTCCTTTACTAGTTCTAATTAAAGGGTGTGTATATCTAAAACTTACTTGCTAAGAGAATTCAAATGAATTGATGGGGAAAAACAAAAGGTTTTTATTATTGAGTTTGTCCGAATTTTACAATCTAATGCCTATATATCCCAGAGGAAATCAGAACTTTGTAGTTCTTGTTGAAAAAGTTTGCTTTGTTTAGTGTTTTTATGGATGATGCTAACGTTCACATTCTAGCAGTTAGGTTTTGCCGCTCGCACGTGAGGAGACTTATGTTTTAGCCTGTATTGCGGTAGAACAGAAATAACATGCCCTTTTCTGAAAATGTTCAAGAGAAAATTCTGAAGGACAAAATGATTTGCATTTGTTGAAGTGTTTTATTAAGTTTTCAAAAAAAATTGTGATACATATTGTACTAAAGTCTATAACAATGAGAGCGAATATTTTGTATAGATGATCCAGACGTCTCACGAGCAAAATACTCTATAAGAGGTAAGGAAAGACTCTCGCTCATCTTTTCCCATGTACTTAAGACTCGTGACGTACTATATGCATCATATTTATTAACTATTTTTAGATTTTGATGCGAGAAAAGATTTGGATGCAAAAAGAAATAAAATCTAGGGGAACTAGATCCTAAATTTTATCATGCAAAGTGGTCCTAAGGTTGAGACCAGAAAGTGGTTAAAAAAATAAAATAAAATAAAAAATCATTAAAAATAAAGAAAATATGATCAAATTAATTCTGGAGGTGCATATTGAAATTCAGGGGTCCACAAATCAATAATGAGCCCCAGGCCTGCAAAAAAATCAGTTAGTTGGCAAAAAAAAGGGGTGCAACGAAGCAATTTGCCAAAGCCTAATACCTTGAGGCCCAACACTCTCTCTTTGAATCATGCAAACAAAAAGAGGTTCATACAGCATACCTACGCACGGGTGGCCGTTAGATCATGATCACATGATGAACATTGCACAATTTAAGATCAAATACACACCATCAAATCAACATGATTCAAAAGTAATCAAGATCTAAGGCTATGGCGATCAAATTCACATGCTCTCACACTAGTGCCTGATCATAAAGCCTAATCACAATTATTAACTAATCAAGACACCTGGCACAACATTAGAGGCTAAATTCAAAATTAAAACAAAAAACAGAGGGAAAGCCATGGAAGAACACCATAATTCATCTTCTTCCTCCTCATAACTCCTCAAATCTTGAATCTATCAAAACTCAACAAAAATTCATAAATAAGCACTCATTCAAATCTTAATTGCACAAGGAAGTAATCCATGCCATTATATCAAAATTAAATGTTGATTATGCAACATACACACACATAAGCTTAAGGTTAATGATCAGCATGTCATTGAGCACAACTCAGTATCAAGAATTTTCAGAAATGGTGAAGAATCTTGCCTGTTCAAAGAGGCTCAACAGCTCTTGAAACTGAGCTTCGTTCTTCCTCTACAGTGTTAATGTGTGGATCAATCTTTGTTGTGTTATCTTCAGTGGATGTTGTTGTACCCTAAAATTTGACCAACCTTTTTCTTTTAACTTGGCTTATGTTTCTTTTCATTTAGCATTTGCATTTTGCATAGCATTGGTTCTATTAGGGGATCAAGAGGTGTTGTGTTTTCCACTCAAGAGGGGAGCTTCTTTGTTCAAGCAAGTAAGGATATCATTGTCAAGTCATCAAGGTTTCATTACCATCAGGATTGGGTTTCAAAGCTCTTTGAGAAGAGAAGTTTGTGTATGGGTGTCACCTCCTATCTTGAGGATCATCAGAGGGTCATTGGAGATTCATGAGGTCACTTACTTGGATAAAGCATGGTTCAAAAGCTCAATATGTATCTTAAAATGTCTCTATGGAGCTTGCATGGTCATACAAGTCATGTGCAAGAGCCTCAATCCAAGGTTATGGTGCTAGGGTTTCATCTGGTCAACCTAAATTCAACTGTGGGTTTGAGAGGGTTCAAGACTTGGTTCTAGGTTATTGAGGCCATGGGAAGTCATTTAGGATGTCATGTTAAGATCAAATCAAATATATTCAAATTTCAAGGAGTTACTAAATTAGGGTTTCAGATGATTTCAATGTAAAATCCCTTTCTTTGGTGCCAAACTTCAAGGACAATTTCCCTATGATGCAAGCTCAATCTCATTTTCCAACAAACATGGGGCTTGTTCACCATCTCTCAAGCTTTCTTTTGTGTACAAGAACTCATTCGTTGAGTTTTTACATCTCATGTTATGGTGTCAGTAAGTTGGTGTCCTCAGATGAAGAGAATTTTGGTCAACTCAAAGTCAACTCACTTCCAAGGCATTTTTGACATGGAATCAAGTTTCTCCTTACTTTAAAGAAAACATGAAAGTTGTTCCTTATGATCTTAGCTTTCCAAAAAGTCCTAGAAGTCCTCTTTCTCATGTGTACATCTCAAGTTATGTACTTCACAAGGCAAGGGTATTTTGGGAAAGTTCATTATAGGTCATTTTCTTCAATGGTCAATTTCATGAACTTTGAGAACTCAAATGTAATTTTGTGCCACATGAATGTTGTGTCACATTGGTTCAACTTCATCATGAGCTTGATTTCCATGAGGTTTTATGGATTATGTGATCATATGGACTATTTTTAAGGTGGAAAATTGAACTTTTAGACATGATTTGGTTTTCTTCATTTACAAGTCACCAAATGACTTTGTTTTGAATTTTTGCACACCATAATGTCATCAAACTTTTTTCTTGCTAATCTTTACCGCTTTGGACCAACAAAGATACATATTACATGCCATATTTTCAAAATTCATACCTTAAAAGTCATGCTGCAAAACTTTGTACCAATTGGTTTTACATGGCCAAAACCAATCCATTTGTTTTCTACACACTCCAAATAAACTTTTGCTGACCCTAAATGAAGTGGAAATTGGCTAACCCGTGCGTAACTCCAAAGTGGAAAGTTTGGCCAAAAGATTGAAATCACACAATGCAGCCATTATAGCCCTGCATGGTCATGAAGAATCCATCATATAAAAGCCAAATAACTTGCCCTAATGCTGAGAAGTGGTGGCAGCTGCGTGAGAGAGAAATGAGAGCTTCAAAATTTCATCAAAGTTCATTTCTTCGAATCTGCCATTTCTCTGGGAATTCTTGTAAACGGGTGCTCATTTCCTTTTCACAAGAGCTTAAGGAACAAGTTGGAAGCATTAAACTGAAGCTTGCTTGAGCTTTGAAGGATCAACAGAATCTCTCCGTTAGGTATTTTTCTTCAACTTAAAACCTTCAATCTAGGCATCTAATAGGCTTCATACTGGGTGCATATGAAGCCCTACCCTTGGCAGGCCATGTTTGAATCAATTGCTTGTTTATTTGCTTAGGTTTTCAGTTTGTGCATCTCAAAATTGTGCCATGATTTCACATGTTTTTAAGGACCTTTTTTCAAAATGGTGGATGGATTCACAATCCTTGTGGAAGTAGCTTTCATTTGGTACCATATTTGGCCATGTTTATTGAGGTTTGATGACTGGTCTCCGGTGAGTTGGCCGAAGAAGACGACCGGAGCCCTAGCTCCGGCGTCTAGTCATCTCTCTGGTCAATGCTGAGTTGGCGTGGGTTGATTATTTGACCAAGTGATGTGTTGCTTTTCCATTCGTTTGACCAGGCCATGTGCGATTTTGACTCCAGGTCAGTTTAATGAAACGCTGAGTTTCATTAAACTCAGACTTCATGTGCATTTGGGCCTTGCCATTTTGCTATTGGCACCCTCTAGTTTTGGGGCCCAAACGTGAATACAAAGGGTTCAATGTATTCTGGCATTACTGATCACACCCCCCTTTGGTTTTTGTTTTATTTTATTTCATTTTAATCCTTGTTTCCATTTTAATTGATTAAAAATAGTTCTAAATTTACAAAAATTCAACAAAAATATTTTTCTAATAGTTTGACATGAATTTTCCAATATTTTTATTTTCATTTTCCATTTGTTTTCATATTTTATTTGGAATTTATAATGTGATGTGTTTTATGGTTCCTATCTTATTTGATCTTGATCATTTGAACCCTATTTTTAAATCCCATATGACCAATCCTCCTCCATCATTTAGGTGATGGATTGAAGTATATTCTAGGGTTGATTTGGTTTATTGATGATCATTTTTCATGTGTTTTTAAATTGCTTTTGTTTGACCCTCGACAAACCCTCGATAAGGTGGAACACCATACCTTCTTGGAATTATTTGGTGGTGCCTTGAGTTGAATTTGAACTTGAGCTTTGGCATTCTATTTGATGGTTGTTTAATCTTGTCTTGAGATTTTATTTGAGATTTATTGAAGCTTTATCCTATTTTGGTGAATTTTGCAAGTCAAGTTACTTTTATGGTTGATTACACATGCTAGTTTGACCTAGTTCTTTGGGATATGATATCAAGTGATCCCATATGCATCTTGTGAGCCTTGTTACATTATTATAACATGCCTAAGGTGTTGTTTGACTTGTATTGAGTCATTTACATGTGTAACTTGTATTGCAAGTCATCTTTGAATTATGCTTTTCCACTTGTCTTAAGTGTTGAGTTTGTGTTAGGACTTTGGTTCTTTCACTTCATATGGTCATACTTGTGCCTTGCCTCTTGTTTTATGTTTGACTTGAGCCTTTTATCTTGTTGATTCACCTCTGCCCCATGTTGGTTTGACCATTGTTCATGATAATTTGGTGTCTTTTATTTACACTTTGAGTTTTTCATGAGCATTGTTGGTTGTCTTGCATTGTTTGCTTGCTTCTCCTTGTATGATCAAAGATTAATGTTTGGTTGAGATAACCTTGATGTGGTTGCTGCCCTATACTCTTTCTCCCATCATTTCTTTGATCATGGTTCTTTGCTTTTGTTTTACGATTAGCATTCCTCTTTGATGATTGCTGTTTGGTGGTTGTAGGAGTTTCACTCCTCCCATTTCATCTCATCTCTTGTTGACCTGTTTAAGTCCCTTGCTTGTGTTTGAGTCTCATTTTGTTTTTGAGTCTTTGTTGCATCTTTGCATACTTGCATTCCATGTTTGCATTTCATCTTTCTTTGACTTGTTTAAGTCACTTTCATCCTTCATCCCTTTTCATCTATGATTGAATTGCTATGTGTTTACTTGTGCTCTTTTGCCATGATCCCTTAGGATTCCTAGTCCCTCTATTTAAGATGGGAGTAGAAGAGATATTAGGCTTTCAATCCTTTGCATGATAACATTAGGATAGATTTTCCCCTTCCAATCCCAACTTTAGGATCACATTGCATGATAACATTAGGGTTGATCAGTTCCCCTTAGCATCTTGTGTCTTCTCTTCTTATCTCATAACTTCATAAGACACTTAATAAAGGTTAACAATTGTTGTATGTTACGAGCCTTGAGTGCTTGAGGAATGATAGGTGGGGGGCCTCCTCTCACACTGTCTAGAGTGTTTAGCGTATGCCCTTTGAGTGATATGCAACGCATTTGCTCTCAAGTCATAGTCTTTAGTGCAACATGAGTTTTAAATCTAACTCAATTCACTTCTTCTCTAAAAAACACAAAACAAAAGTCAAACCTTTTTATCCTTCGGGATTGTTTGCAAATCATTTTCAGAAAGAGTGGTGTTAAGTCTTTGTTCTACCGCAAACACGCGTCGTCCCTAACTGCTAGAACAATTATTTAACCCTACTCAGTTAAAACACTTGAACCAACCAGTGGTCGTGTCAGCCCGAACTACGTTTGCTCTAATTTCTCATACCAGATGAGGATACGTAGGCACAAGACAGTAATGTCTTGGCGAGCAATCTTCCCCTTCTTCATCTGTAGTTTTCTGAACTACAATGACTCTGACTCTCCCATTGCACGAGGGAATACGTAGGCATAGGGCGACGATGTCCTATCGAGTCTGTTCTTTCCGTTCACCCCTGTTTAGTATTAGCATTAGATATACTTTTTTCACCCGTAGATAGACAACAAGCGTGGATCTCATTGAGTACAACAGACGTTAGGGGTGCTCATACCTTCCCCTTGCGTAACCGACTCCCGAACCCAAGATTTGGTTGCGATGACCTATCTTTTCCCCTTTTCGTAGGTTTTCTTTGATCGTTTCCTTTCCCTCTCTTTGGGATAAATAACGAACGGTGGCGACTCTTCTGTCAGTTTTCCGGCTTTTCCTTTTTCCGCAGCGATGCGACAGTTGGCGACTATGCTGGGGACTTTCTATCCCTTATGCGAGTCGATCCTATCGCTTGTGTGTTTTTGTCGGTGGGTGTGTATATGTGTGTATATGTGTTGCATTTGTACAGTATTACATTTGCCCTTTATTTTCCGCACTTTATTATCATGATATTGTTGTGCTGTTGGGTGGGAGTATTCCTCTGAGAGATAAGCCAAAACCCATACTTGAGTACATACCTAGCATTAGTGTGGAAAGTAGTGAGGACCTGCGCGTTCAATGCGCACTAGTCTTCATGAAATTCGCGTTCAGACGAGGTTTTATTTGAAGATATCCTATCATATACATTGGTCAGGAGGGGGATGTTGGATCTGAAAACTGTCGACTCTGGAGACCGACCATTTGGGAGTCAGCTAAGTGAGGCTGCTTCGTTAGACTACGATGCCAAACCAGAAATGGTGAACGTATCATCCTTTCTCAAAAGTCTGTGACACTGAGACCACATAGGATGCCAAACCTTGTCAGATATTAGGTCCATGCCTTGTGAGTGGGAGGGTTATGCAGGAAAATTGACCTTCAACCTACCCAGATTTCTTATCAGTGTAGACCTTTGGTCTCTGATGTTATGAAGATCCTATACTTTGGTCTTTTGATGTTCTGGTATTTTCTCGCCGAAGCGAAGCTCTGTTTCAGCTCAGTTAGAAGCACGACAATCTTGATTCCCTATTTGCATTCGCATATTCATTTGCATCCTATCATTTGCATGTACTTGTGTTTCAGGTGCATATTTTCCTTTTGATTTTAGTAATCTAATCCATCATCATGGAGCCTGGTCTCAAGAAAGCTGTTGTTTACAAGTTCCCGATACCAGATGTAAGACCTCTGGTTGGTCTCATTTCTGTGGTTGAGCGTGGAGTTATGGAAGATTTTAGAAAGGAGTATGGGAAGATCCTGAGCTTTGTCTACAAGGTCTCCAAATATGAGTTGGAAGGTATTCATACGCTGCTGCAATTTTATGATCCTCAGTTGCGTTATTTCACATTCCCCGAATATGTTTTGTTGCCAACTTTGGAGGAATTTGCTCAGTTAGTGGGAGTCCCAGTATTGGAAGAAATGCCTTTTGCGCATTCTGAAGAGGCACCTGATTTGACTAAGCTAGCCAATGCTCTTCATTTGGATGTTTCTGAATTGGATGGAAAGATGGTGTGGAGAAATGAAGCACCTGGCTTCCCACTGCCGTTCTTGGTGAGTAGAGCTCAGCATTTTGCAAAGGAAGGATGTTGGGTCGTTTTCAATGCTATTTTGGCTCTTTGCATTTATGGTATAGCATTGTTCCCTAATTTCCCAGACTTTGTTGATTTGGACGCCTTCCATATCTTCGCTTCTAAGAATCATGTGCTTACACTCCTAGGTGATGTCTACCATTCTATCCATTACAAGAATGAGAATAGAAGAGGGATGAATGTCTCCTGCTGTGCGTCACTATTGTACAGATGGTTTATTTCACATCTGCCCAAGTTTGGACCCTTTATTGATCTGGAAAACACAGTTGAGTGGTCAGAGAGGCTCATGGGCTTAACATCGGAGAATATTGTATGGTTGAATAGAGATCTTCTTGGCAGTGATATTATCTTCAGTTGTGGAAGTTTTCCCAATGTTCCTTTGATAGGAAGGAAGGGTGGCATTAATTATAATCCTACTTTGGCTGTCAGACAATTTGGCTATGATTTAAGAAAACCCCCAAAGAAAGAGGAAGTACAAGAATATCTGTATTTCACAGGGTTAGCTGACAATGATACTCTAAACAGTTTGAAGAAAGCTTGGAGTAACATTCATTGGAAAGGAAAGCATGCCTTGGGTAAAGGTGATTGCAAAGCCTATGGGACATATGTTGAATGAATCCAAGAGAGGGTTGAAAGGTTGTTGTTACCATTCCCGATCAGAGAGCCTCTATATCCTTTGGTGGTTGAAGAACCAACAATAGTTGACCTTTAGAAGCACAATCAACTGTGGGCTGAGAGGGAAGAACTACGCAAAGTGAATGAAGGGTTAGAAAAGGAGATTATTCAGCTCAGGAGTGAGAAAAATAAAGCCATCTACCTGTCCAAGATGAAGACAACGACTCTGAATAAGATGGGGAGAGAAATGACTTGAAGAAATTCGCGTCAGAGAATGTCTTGGTTAAGATCTAAGGAGCTTAGGTAATTCCCTCAAAGGGAAGAAGAAAGAGTTAGAGAAAGCGCACTTAGAGATATCAAAGTTCAACGCTCAGTGGAATGCCATCTTGACCAACAACAAGGAGAGAGAAGATGAGCTTCGTCAGCAGATTGACAGGTTGAAGACTCAAATCCAAATCAAAGATGAAAAAGCTCCTGGAGAATCCTCTCGTCAGTACGAGATCGACTGCAAGCTACGAGAAGCTCTTGCAACGTTGGAGGAATACAAGTTAAGAGCAGATTTGAAGAAGCCCAGACTTGAAGTTGCTTTCGGAGAAGGCGCTTGGGAAGACTATATTCAAGGCTTGAAGGATGTCATCAGCAGGAGGGACTTGCTTATTCAGGAGTTAGTTGCCCGACCTGATCATCCGGATACGAAGGAGTTATTAGAAGAGTTCCAGACTCGCTGTCGTGCCTAATGCAGTTCTCCTTTGTATTTGTTGTTATCTTGTTTTTCGACCATCACCAGGCTTGTTGGCTGAGGTCCTTTGGTTGACTCTGTTGTTATGTTGTATGTGCAAACTCTGATCCTCATTTTATTTATGAGAGGGATTTTGTGACTCCATTTGTTGGCTCTTCATTCTCTTGTTCTTCTGTGGAACTAGAATCAAGGGGAAACTTTCCCTAAAACATATTTACATGCTTGCATTTTTGCATCATTTATCATATTGCATTGCAGGTGTTCTGGTTCCGTTAACCTTATTCTCTCTGTGGTTTTTCTCTCAGCAGTGTTTCAGGATTGAAGATCGAACAATTCACCATTACTCGACTAGGGGAAATCAACAGAAGGCAATGTATCAGATTCAACTTGATTTACAAGAGTTCATAGATTGCATGGCGCAGTTCATGGATCTTATGCAAGGGGTTGCTAACGGCCAAGAGCAGTTGAGAACGCTTGTTCAACCTTTGATTGCTAGGGTTGATGGAAGCGGAGTTTTGCACGGTGGGACCACTGCCGTTCCTCCTCCAGCTGATAATGGCACTCCTCAAGCTAATGCCATCCCAACTGTTGTCATTCCTTCGGGCGGAGGTAATTAACCAGGAGCTCATATTCTAGGTGCAGCGGGCGTTGTACATGGTAATGTCGGTCCTCAGTTGGAGGAGGATGAACAAGATGATGTCTTTTTTATGGGGGATCTGGGTGTAGGCCTGCAGTCTGATGCGGATAGGAGGTTTAGAATGATAGAGGAGAAGATGAAGAGTCTGGAGAATCAGAATTCTTTAGGTCTTGATATGTCTAACTTGGGGATGATTCCAGGTCTGAAGATCCCACCAAAGTTCAAAGTACCTGACTTTGATAAGTACAAAGGGACGACTTGTCCCAGAGTACACCTCTGATCCTACTACCGGAAAATGTCTGCATATTCCGATGACGAAAAGCTGTTAATGCACTTCTTCCAAGACAGTTTGTCTGGACCGTCTTTGGAATGGTACATGGGCCTTGAGGGGACCAATATCAGAAGCTGGAGGGACCTTGGGGAGGCATTCGTCCGTCACTATCAATACAATAGTGACTTGGCGCCAAATAGAGTCCAATTTCATAATCTGTCCCAGCATAGTAATGAGGGGTTCAAAGAATACGCACAGATGTGGTGTGAGCTAGCTGCAAGAGTTCAGCCTCCAATGGTTGAGAGAGAACTCATTGATATGTTCGTGGAAACATTTCCAGGGATATATTATGAAAATCTGATTGGAAACATGTTAGGCAGTTTCTCAGATCTGATTTTTACTGGTGAGAGAGTTGAGAATGTTATTAAGCTGGGAAAAATTCAGGAAAGAGAAGGATCCACATCTGGTGGAGGGAGAAAAACTTTTGGTAATAACAAGAAGAGGGAAGGTGAAACGAATGCAATGTCAGGGTATAGAAACAAGTACAGGAATAGGGCTCCACGCCAACAACAATATCAACAATAACCACAGGTTGCAAGCATCACTATTCCTACAACACCACAACAACAACGGCAACAACAACAACAATAACAACAGAACTATGCACCACGACGGTTTCAAGACCATGGAAGAATAATGAATAGGCATTTTGACACTTCACCTATGTCGTATTCGCAACTTTTACAGCATTTACTTCACCTTCAATTAATTCAGAAGAGAACATTGGCATCTCTGACTGGCACACCACCTCCGGGTTATGATGCGAACGCCAGATGTGACTTCCACTCAGGCGCTCCAGGACACAATATAGATAATTGCAAGGCTTTCAAACACAAGGTGCAAGACCTTCTTGACAGCAAGGAAATTAACTTCACCAATGATACTCCTAATATGGTTTAGAACCCGATGCCCAATCATGGAGCGGCCTGTGTAAATGCTATTATTGATGAAGAAGAGCTGAATTTGGTAATGGATGTAGCCAAGTTGAGAACGCCATTGAGCTTTGTTAAAACCAAGTTGTTGAAAGGCAGAGTTTTTCCAGGCTGTGGGGAAAATTGTGAAGGGTGTGCAGTATATCCCGAAGGTTGTGAAGATTTGAAGAATCATGTTCAGTGCTTGATGAACGAATGGGTCTTACAGTTTGACAGGATTAAAGAAGAGAAAGATGTAAAGGTGTTTAATCATGAGCAGGATGAGATTTCTACGATCTCAATTCCTTTCAGAACGATTAATATATCAGCGCCACCAAGGCCAACGACTGTTATAATCACCAAAGCAGGACTAGTGTCGTACGAAAGTACTAAAGCAATCCCATGGAATTATGGGGCGAGTGTCTTTTGTAATGGTCAGAAGCAAGAGTTGAGGGGAACATTGTCTGATGGTTCATTTGTTGATAATTTGATTAGAACTAGTGGAATGACAAGAAGTGGCAGGGTGTTTTCATCGCCCGAAGCTAATGTCGAGAGGCCTGATAAAGGAAAAGGCAAGGTTGTTGTAGAAGAAAGTTCACAACAAGGAGAGAAAGATGCTCTGATTAAAGATGCTGAAGAGTTTATGTGTCTAATTCGAAAGAGCAATTATAAGATTACCGATCATCTGCAACAGACTCCTTCCAAAATATCAATTCTATCTTTGTTATTGTGCTCAGAGGCACATAGGAATTCCCTTTTGAGGATTCTGAATACAGCGTATGTGCCGCAGGAGATTTCTGTAAACCAGCTTGAGGGGGTTGTAGCCCACGTGAATGTTGGTAATGGCCTGGGGTTTACGGATTTAGACTTGAGTCCTAAGGGAAGGAATCACAATCATGCCTTGCACATCTTTATTGAGTGCAGAGGGGCAGTCTTGTCGCATGTCTTGGTGGACACTGGGTCTTCGCTCAACGTGTTGCCCAAGAAAGCCTTAATGAAGTTAGACACCCAAGGCGTGATATGTACTCCTAGCGATCTTGTTGTACAAGCGTTCAATGGAACGAGAAGATCTGTTTTTGGCGAAGTTACTCTCCCCATCCAAGTGGGTCCTGAAATTTTCAACGCTGTCTTTTATATAATGGACATCCAGCCCGCGTACAACTGTCTGTTAGGTCGACCCTGGATTCATTCTATAGACGCAGTCACATCGAACTTACATCAGAAGTTGAAGTACATGGTTAGGGGAAATATCGTCACCGTCTGTGGTGAAGAAGACATAATGATCATCCAACTATCATCGTTCAAGTACGTTGAAGTAGATGGGTAAATTCACGAGACCGTATGCCAGGCATTTGAAGTTGTTCAAGTCAAAGAGAAGCCTTTTGTGGTGGACAAAACTCCCGAGATTTCTATGTCTTCTTTCAAAGAAGCTCAAGCCGTGGTGGAGTCTGGTTCCTCAAAAGGATGGGGTCAAATGCTTAGTATTCCCAACAAGTGGGAAAAGTTTGGATTGGGATACAACTCGTCATCTTCTTCCTCACAGAGTGCTCCTCGGTATAGGGGACCAGTACAATTTACCAGCAGTGGAGTGATCTTTGATAGAATTAACGTCGTATCTGAAGATGAAGGGGACAATGATTGTGACATGGACGCGTGGATTCAGCCGTGTGTTCCTGGACAAAGCCTATGCAATTGGACCATCGAGGAAGTCTTCCAAGTATCATTTGAAGAGTAATTTATCTGTTTTGATTATGTGTGTGGCCCTGCATTTTGCCTAGGACGCAGTGGTTTTCATTTGTAGGGCCTTATTTGTTTATGTCTGAAATCTGTTTTTATCATTAATCAAAAGGCGTCTTTATGCATTCAAATGTTTTGATCCTTGTTTTTCTTAATTTATTTTAACAATAAAATGGCAATGTGGTTTGTGCTTGTTTGCATATCATTTTAAGCATCAATCATCATCATGCAGGTTTCACATTGCAGATGCCACCGATTCAGACTCGTCTATGACTTGGTATGACTTTGATAATCCGATCTTTCAAGCTGAAGAGGAGATTGATGAAGACGAAGACCTGCCTGAAGAGATTTCCAGACTGATGAGACAGGAAGAGAAGGTTATTCAGCCTCATCAAGAAGAGATCGAAGTCATCAACCTAGGTACAGAGGAAGACAGAAAAGAGATCAGAATTGGGGCTGCTTTAAAAGATGATGTTAAAATAAGACTGGCTGAGATGCTTCGAGAGTACAGAGACGTCTTCGCTTGGTCATATGCGGATATGCCAGGACTGTATACAGATATAGTGGTTCATCGTCTACCTCTTCGAGAGGAATGTCCACCTGTAAAGCAGAAATTGAGAAGAACTAGACCAGATATGGCAGTTAAGATTAAGGAAGAGGTCCAGAAACAGTTGGATGCAGGTTTTCTTGCTATTACAAACTATCCTCCATGGGTCGCTAACATTGTTCCTATACCTAAGAAGGACGGTAAGGTCAGGATGTGTGTTGATTACAGAGATTTGAATAGAGCGAGCCCGAAAGATGATTTCCCTCTCCCCCATATTGATGCGTTAGTCGATAACACTGCTCAACATTCTGTGTTTTCTTTCATGGACGGTTTCTTTGGGTACAACCAGATCAAGATGGCCCCAAAGGACATGGAGAAAACAACCTTTATTACACCGTGGGGGACTTTTTTCTATAAGGTAATGCCTTTTGGATTGAAAAATGCAGGGGAAACTTATCAGCGGGCGATGGTGACTTTATTTCATGATATGATTCATCATGAGATTGAGGTTTATGTTGATGACATGATCGCAAAGTTACAAACGTAGGAAGAGCATCTAGTTAATCTTTTGAAGTTGTTTGAAAGGTTAAGGAAATTCAGATTGAGGTTGAATCCGAATAAGTGCACTTTCAGAGTAAGGTCAGGAAATCTATTGGGGTTTATCGTCAGCGAAAGAGGAATCGAGGTAGATCCTGCAAAGATAAAAGCAATACAAGAAATGCCACCGTGGTTGAACTACATTGCAAGGTTTATATCTCACCTTACAACCACCGTGAACCATTGTTCAAGCTGTTAAAGAAAGATCAGGCAGTTGTTTGGAATGAAAATTGCCAAAGGGCATTCGAAAGGATGAAAGAATACTTGAAGGAAGCTCTGATACTGATGCCTCCAGTGGCAGGGAGACCTTTGATAATGTACTTAACGATTCTTGAGAACTCCATGGGTTGTGTTCTCGGTCAACACGACGAGACAGGCAGAAAAGAGCATGCTATCTATTACTTGAGTAAGAAGTTCACAGATTGTGAGTCCAGATACTCAATGTTAGAAAATACGTGTTGTGTACTTGCTTGGGCCGCCAAACGCCTAAGGCAGTACATGTTGAATCACACAACCATGCTGATTTCGAAGATGGATCCGATCAAGTATGTGTTCGAGAAGCAAGCACTTTCAGGAAGAATTGCTAGGTGGCAGATGGTCCCGACAGAATATGATATTCAGTATGTTTCCCAAAAGGCCATTAAGGGAAGTGTTTTGTTAGAATACCTTGTAGAGCAACTGATTAAAGATTATCAACCGATGAAGTTTGAATTTCCTGAGAAGGACATAATGTTTCTGAAGATGAAAGATTGTGATGAGCCGTTACCCGATGAAGGTCCTGAGATAGGCTCATAGTTGAAGATGATTTTTGATAGTGATGTTAACTCTTATAGAAGTGGAATCGGGGCAATCATTACAACTCCCCACAGTTCCCACATACCATTCACCGCCAGGTTAACATTTGCCTGCACCAACAATGAAGCCGAGTATGAAGCATGCATCATAGGTATTGAAGAAGCTATTGATTTGAGAATCAAAAACCTTGATGTCTATGGTGATTCAACTTTGGTTATTAATCAGATTAAAGGAGAATGGGAGACTCGTCAGCCCAACCTGATCCCTTACATGAATTATGCTAGAAGGTTGTTACCTTTCTTTGACAGAGTAAAGTTTCACCATGTGCCAAGGGCCGAGAATCAGATGGCATATGCTTTGGCAACCTTATCCTCGATGTACAAGGTGAATCATTGGAATGATGCTCCAAGGATTACTATCTCGCGCCTCGATAGGTCGACTTTCATATTTCCAGTAGAGGAAGCGTCTGATGGGAAGCCGTGGTATCATGATATCAGAAACTTTCTCAAGAATCAGGAGTATCCACCAGGGGCATTGAGTCGGGATAAAAAGACCTTGAGAAGATTGTCTGGAAACCTCTACCTAAACAAGGACGATGTACTCTACCGAAGAAACTTCGACTTGGTGTTGTTAAGATGTGTGGACGAAAATGAAGTAGGTTTGCTTATGGAAGAGGTCCACGAGGGTGCTTTTGGTATGCATGTAGGCGGACATGCGATGTCTCAAAAACTGTTGAGGGCAGGCTACTATTGGATGACAATTGAATCTGATTGTTTCAAGTATGCCAAGAAGTGCCATAAATGCCAGATTTATGCCAAGAAGTGCCATAAAGGTTCGGGAAAAAATTAGGGATATAAATTGAAAAAAAATGTACACCCGCAAAGTCGAAAACCCGGATGGGCGACTTTGGCAAAAAAGGGTATCCCAGTGAACTGAAAACCCGCAAAGGGCGGTTAACGCAAAAGTTAGGGATTTGAAAAAGCAAATGACTGCGTTCCGCGTATGGACTTTCTTTGTTTAGTGGTTTGGAAGACCTGAGGGCCGTTTATCTGAATCAATCTCTTCTGAAGCTGAAACGTCGGAGAAGTATCAAAGTCGAGTGGGTCATAGAGGGATCAACTCATGGTGTTCGTCTACGCCTCGTTGCCGACAGTTGTATATACTGATGTATATTTATGTTTTAGTTTTGCGCGGCTTCCTCATTCCAGGAGCTTGCATCTGTTGTAAAACATTTTTACCCATTCAGGGGTTCGTTATCAATAAAATGTATACTATTCAGCAATTCTATTTGTCTGTTTAGCATTCATCTATTTTGTTTGCGAAAAAGAACGCCGATGTTTTTGATAAAATGCGCATACATAAACTTACTGGCCTAGGCCACTGATTGTCGAAACAATGAATTACTTGAACATTGTCACAAGATGATAACCTTGATAGGTCCCTTTGAGAAGGGTATCTTGTCTGTTTGTTTGTGTTGTTACAGGTGTAGCATATTCCAGACAGTGCGCCGTGCGTATCTCCAAGCAGGATGATTCCTCTTTCTCCAGCAAAGTTCAGCAGCCTCTCCCCGCAGAGTCTGAACGCGAGATCGTGAGCATTGATATGTCTCCCCAAGCAGAGAAGATTCTCTCCCCAACCAGATGCTTCCTGAAGGAACGTCATCTCATCAGCTGAGTCATTCGCTGAAGTGTGCAGCAACTGATGGTTCAAGGCTGAAGTCTCCAGCGGAATTGAGATTCCCCACCAGAGTCGTACTCTTCCCCGAAGCCGGATGATTCCTTCTTCCCCAGCGGAATTGAGATTCCCCACAGAGTCGTACTCTCCAGCAAGCAGAATGATTTCTCCTTCCACAGTCGAGTTTGCAGATACCAAAGAGAGTCGAGTCCTTGGAAGCCGCTCGGGCCATGATTGGTTTTCCCTAGTGGAATGTTGAATAGCTGATGCTGTGTTTCCCCGCCAGAGTCGTTATCTCCAGGGAAGTAGCCGTGAAGGCCATGCAGTTTATTCCCGCGATTGACATCGCTTTCCCTCAGCAGGTTCAGGTTCTCGTAGAGCTCCGTCCCCCCTGCGGCAGTCAACTGAAGTTCACTTCCCCTGCAGAGTCCAATTGAGATTGGCGTGACCTTGTTCTCCTCAGCAGGATGATTCCTCTATCTGAGTAGTTCTTTCTCCTTGACAGGAGGATTCTCCCTTCGGCATTTATTTTGTTGACGGGATCGCATCATTGTGCATGATTGCATAGCATTTATCATAAACGCATAGCATTTCCACCGTGTAGAGCATTGCGCCATTGCCGAAGCATACGCATGCTAAGCATGATCTAGGTTGTTGCCGTTCTTGTTTTGCAGGTGTTCCGCCGCATAATTGACTGCTCAAGATGATTCTTGATGTCCCCAGCGAAGTTTTCCTGCTCGAGATGATTCTTGAATTCTCCCCAACAGAGTCGCTTGCTCAAGATGATTCTTGAATTCTCCAGCAAGGCCGTTTGCTTAAGATGATTCTTAAATCCCCAGTACAGTCGCCAGAGTTGGTTGCTCAAGTTGATACTTAGAGTCCCCGACAGAGTGTTTGCTCAGGATGACTCCTGAAATCTCCAGCAGGGTTATCGGTTCAAGATGATTCTTGAAGCCCCCGATGGAGTTATTTGTCCAAGATGATTCTTGAAGTCCTCAGCAGAGTTGATTCATCCAGAATGATTTCTGGATCCCCGAGGCGGAGTTACTTGATAGTTCTCCAGAATCCCCAGCGGAGGTGCGTCATCCCCAGCAGGTTTCTGACCAGCGAAGTTGAAACTTCCCCTGAAGACTTCATGATTGAAGTCTGACCGTGTTAACGAAGCAGTTCTCTCAGCTGATGCGGAGTGCCTGATGGCAGAAGTTTGGGTATCCCCAACTGGTTCATGATTGACCTAGAATTCTATTCCCGACTTACTGATGAAGTCCGGCTGATGCCCGAAAGTTCTTTGAATGCCCGATGGCATGATCAACATGATTGTTGACCTGATGAGTCCCAAGGAATCTTGATGCCTGACGGCATGATCGACCATTTACTACCGGTTACCGTGCGACCAATTCCCCAGCTAGTTGCCGTGCAGCCAGTATTTCAGTTTTCGAAGACTTGTTCCCATCGGAGTACTGTGTACTTGTGCAATTGGCAAATTTCCGGGTTTATCGGTATTCAACCGTCTTGCACCTTGATTGGCTGAGAGTCGTTCGCTCCTCACCCAGTCAGGTTCAAGCCGTTTGAATAGGGGCAACTGTTGCACCCCAAAATTTGACCAACATTTCTTTACCTAGCTTGTGTTCACTAGCATTATCATATGCTATGATCACCAATCAAGAGCTATACAAGACTTTGAAGCTAGCCAAGAAGGTTACTCAAGTGTTCAAGGGTTGATATCCTTGTTAGAGAAGTTAAGAAATCCTCAGAGAGATTGGTTGAAACTAAGGTTGTGTGCCTCATAACTTGAGAGTTGTGGGGGCTCCTCAGATGATTCTGAGGCTATGAGGATGGACTTGAAGCTTTGAGAGAGCTTATGAGATGTCTTGAAAGCCATCATGGGGCCTGGAGAGGTCATTGTACAAGAATAAGAAGACTCAGCCATGAGTGGTGCAATTAGGGTTTGACTGGGTCAACCCTAGGTCAACTGATGATTTGGAGAAGGTTGAGACCTAATCCAAGAGCCATGTGATCATGGATTGATGCATTGAGATGCTATAAGGATGATTCCAAGGTCAACTCATCATGATTGAAGAGTTTGAGAAGTTTTAAGCTAGGGTTTCTAAGGCTTGACAGTGTAAAATCCCCTAGTTTGGTCCCTATCTTCAAGGCAGTTTAGCTCAAGATGTGATTGTCATATCATCTTACCCCCAACATGAATGTTATAGAGCTTGCTCTTAGCTTTAATTTGAGTACTATAAGTCCTTGATAGGATTTGTAGAGCTTAAGTTATGACTTTGACAAGTTACAGGTCATCTGAGGTATGTGAATCTGGGGCCTTGAAAGTCACCCAACTTGCATCCAACTGTTGCCCTAGAAGTATGATTCCTATGAACTCTTGGCCAACATGAATGTTGTTCCTCATCTTCTTAGCTTTCTATAGAGTACTATAAGTCCTTGATAGGATTTGTAGAACTCAAGTTATGGCTTTGACAAGTCAATGGCATTTTGGTCATTTGGATATTATAGGTCATTTCAAGCATAAGGCCATATCTCCTATTTCCAAGCTTCAAATGGAAAAATCTTCAACATCAAACTTGCTTAAAATGATGTTTTAAGGCTACTAGGGATGTCATGAGATGTTGAAAATGCTTGTAGTAAAAAGTGATAAAAATGACCTAAAATGGAGGCATAAGTTAAATAAGTTGAAGTTGGAAATTGAAATTTCCAAGTTACACATCCAAACCATGGCATATAATAGGTCATTTTGACTCTAAAGAACATTTTAGAAACAATGGTTCAGCCACTTTTTTGAATTGAGGCCTAGATCATGGGGTTGCTTTGGAAAATGCTTGCTTGCATAATAAGGCACAAATGCAAAACTCAAGGAAAGGCAATGTACAAGCTAGTAAAGGGTTTTAACACATCCCATATCTCATCTAAGGAGAATTTCAGGTCAAGGCTAGTTGCTGCAAGAGGCTTGGCATGAGATGAGGCATGAGATGAGATGAATCCATAAACTCATGGCATGAGAATTCCAAATTCTCATTAGATGATTCCAGATGGTTCTAGAGAGGTCCAATGCATCCTATATAGTGTATACAACTTGCTCAGATGCAAGGTTGGTGAGAGATTTGAGAGAAGAGAGAGATAGCCATTTCACTTGCTTCCATTGCAAGTTGAAATCAAATTCTACATTCTGATTCATTTCCATTCCTTCTTTCAATCCAAACACATTCCTTTGATCATACTGAAGTTGTGCAGACCAAATTGAAGGCAAAACCATGGAGAATTGAAGAGATAGCACTTGGATTTTGAAGGTTGCAAGTTACCATCGGGTTTGGAGATTCAAGCTTTCTTGGTCCAATCTTTTGCAAACAGAAGCTTTATCATCATTCAAGGATTGATTCTGAAGTGTTTGGGAGCTTGAAGTGTAAGATTACCCTATCTGGTGTTCAAGATTTGACAGGTTAGTAAACTTTCTTCTACATCATGATTTAAGCATAATTAGGTAGAATTGTTAGGTTAGAACGGTTAGAGGCAATTAGGTGATGGATTCTGGGAAGTTTGGGATCAATTGGTGAGGTTTCAGTTGGTGATACCATTTTTGTCTTGACCAAGAACATGAGATATAGTGAGCTATAACATGAATTAGATATCAAGAATTAACCAGTGTGAAGTGGTGATCATTCTAAGGTAATCAATTTCAAGAATGGTGAACTTTGATTCCTGAGCATATTTGGAGGTTTGATTCGTGTTTTAGGTTTGAGGAGGTTTCAGTTGATTTTGATACCATGGTTAGATTCAGGGTGAAATTCTGGACAGATTAGGGTTTTGAATTTCAGTTTTTCATGGAGAATTGATGAGGTTCGAATCGGAGAAGGTGAGCTTGAAGCTCTGAGCTTCCATGGTTGTTCTTCCCTCCAAGCCCCATTCAAATGAAGAAGACAATGCCATGGCCGTTTGATCATGCGTAGACCTTTGACTGAGGGAGGATCGTGTGGCTGAGATTCCATATCGTGTGTGAAGAGAAGTCTGAAGACATCCATGAAACGCAGCGTTTCATTTAACTGTGGTATTGGGCTCATTTGATATTCACACCCCAAGTTATGACCCATTGAGATTTTTAACTGACTTTTGTTACTAACTGCACCGTTCATTTTTCTTTTTCTTTGTGATTTTTAATTGATTTTCTGATGGAAACTGGGCCTGGCGCGCATTGATATCCCCACCCCCATTTTAAGCCCATCTGGAATTTGTACTGAATATAGTTGCTATTCACACCAATGTTTTCCCATTTTAATTTCTTTTTCTCCATTTTTCATTAATCTTTGGAAAATCATAATAAATAGAAAATTAATGATTTTTGCGTGGGGATTTTTTCTCCCATTTCATGTTCATGTCTAGAAAATTATAAAATCAAAATATTTGCAGTTCATGCATTTTTAATATTTTTTGTGTATTTTCTCTTTTAATAGCATTTTAATTCTTTTATGTTGATGCATAGATTTATAAAATTTTGTTTAGCTAGTTCCCTTTGAATTTTTAGGCCATTCTTTTTAGGATAGTTAGATTAGGACTTTAGCTCCCCCTGGATTTATTCCATAATTTTGTGATTAATTTTTGATTAGTTTTGCTTAGATGATTTTAGGTTGTGTAGATTTAGGTTAATCCTTAACATAGGTCCACAATAACACTAGAATTTTGGGTTTCTAGGTCAAGATAGATATTGGGACATATAGGGTATTAAGGGTAGGTATATAGGATCCCCTAGAAATTATATTAGAGTTTAATATAGTAGTATACTATTTTAGATGATTTTTGTAGTTGATGGTTGTTTGTGTTGCCCTTGTGGGCTTGTATTTTTGTTTGCCTTGCTTTGAGGGTTTGTGCTTGGCTTGGTGAGCTTGGTATTGCTTTGAGGAGCATGGAGGAGCATAGTAGAAGACTTGAGGATTGAAGAAAGAGCTTGAGATCTTGGGAATCTTGTTTGTTTTGTTGTTGTCTTAGGGTTAGGAATTAAGAAGAGCTTAGAATTAGTTAACTTCTTTCTTAAACATGGATGGTATCTTTCACCTCCATTCCTCCCCATGATTCAAAGTCCTTCCATGGTATTCACCTCTCTCCTTAGGAGGGATAAGTGATGGTACCTAGGAAGTAGTACTTTTGAGGGAACCATTCTCCTGATATTAAACCCTTATAGGTCACCTTTGGTGGTCAATAAGCAGTTTAACACCCCAATTTATCCAGTTAAGTGATTTCCTCTGGTTTGAGTATCTTGAGAGATGTTGGGCTTGAAGAGGAAGACTTCATTGAGGAGTTTGGAAGAGGGTGATTCCTTGAGCATTGCCATTCCAGCTGAAGCTTGAAGAGCAACAAGAGCAAGTTGATACTTGAAGACCCAATGAAGATCCAGTAAAGACTGAATGAAGAGCTGAGGCTTAAAGACTGAAGGATGAAGTTGACACTTCTAAGTGATTAAAGGTTACTCTGAGAAGCTGAAGCTTGCAGGAAGAGAAGACCAAGTTGAGACTGGTAAAGCAAAGAGAGCTTGAGATCTTGAAGACTAAGTTGATACTTGTGAAGAAGACCAAATTGAGATTGAGTGTAGAGCTGAAGCTTGAAGATCAAAGGAAGTTGATACTTACTTTGATGTTTGGAGACCCTGAAGGAATCAAGTTGGTACTTGTGGTTAATAGTGAAGCCTAAAGGGGGAACTGATTAAGGAGCTGAAGCTTAGAGAAGAGAAGATAAGTTGAAACTTATGTGGAAGGGTTGAAACCTGGAGAAGCAAATTGATATTTGTTAATAGTGATGGAAGTCTGAAGACTGAGTTGCTGTTAGAAGAGCTGAGGCTTGAGAAGAGAGGAGTTGATCTGCTTTCTCTATTTTCTTTGCTGTATTGATGTGCCTTGTTTGACTTGCTTGATGCATTAGAATAAGTTCATATCTAGACTAGGTAGAATCTAGGAGCATGATTGCACTAGAGGTTGAGTTGCTCCCTCTGCTTGTACTGTTACTGTGTGGCTTTGCTTGCGGGTATTCGGTAGAGCCCAGATCCCTTACCCATGTGGTTTGTTTTGCTTGATAGCATGACTTTATTTCTTCTGTATGACTGCAGTTTACTATATTTTGCTTGATAGCATGTTTTATCTTCCTCGGTATGATTACTGTTATTCATTCTGGCTTGGGGTTGAGATGAGCTTGTGGAGGCTGATGCCCCACACACATTTCCTTCCTCACTTGCATTGCATGCATTTTACTGTATATCTGTTTACTGTTTAAGCTGATGCTTTATCTGTTTCTGTGTATCATTGACATGATCCCTTAGGACTCTCATTTCCTTTGATAAGGAATTGATGATAGAACTTTAGGTTGAAACCTATGCATGATAACTTTTAGGAGTTCCCTGCTCAAACCTCAACCATAGGATGAATCCTTGGCATGATAACAGTAGGACTTGATAGTCTCCCGATAGTTGAGCATGTTCTCCTCTCATCTCAAAACAGCTTAAGATACAGTAATCATGAATGGTTTCTTTCGTACGTTACGAGCCTTAAGCTATCTGGGAAAAGATTGTGGGAGATTTTCATTTCCATAGTCTGGATGTTTAGTATGGCACCCTTTGGGTGACATGCGACGCATTCACTCTCAGGTTATAGTCTCTAGCGCGATTGAAATTACAAACACAATAAAAAACACTTCTTCCGTAAAAGACAGAAAATAATGCGTAGTGTCCCGAACTACGTAAGCTCTGATCTCTCATACCTGTTGAGAGTACGTAGGCACAATACTGATGTATTGGCGAGCTACCTTCCCCGTATCCCGTCGTAGGCCGAACTACGTTGACTCTGATTTCTCGTTCTCTGATGAGAATACGTAGGCATAAAGTACGACGCTTTGCCGAGTCATTTTCTTTTCTGTTTAAACCAGCCTTGATAGGTAGATAGATAAACCAACTCGTCCAGTAAACACAACAAGCGTGGATCCCGTCGAGCACGACGGACGTGAGGGGTGCTAATACCTTCCCCTTGCGTAACCGACTCCCGAACCCAGACAACGGTTGCGACGACCTTGTCTTACCCTTTTTCGTCAGGTTTTTCCGATCGTTTCCTTTCCCGTTCTGAGGGATAAATAACGAAAGGTGGCGACTCTTCTGTTGTGCCGGAACCTTATATTCGCGTAAGCGACAGCTGGCGACTCTGTTGGGGATCGAACCCAGAATCTCTGGTTCTCCGGTTCCCCACGCGAGTCAATCCTAGCGCTTGTATGATTACTTGTTGGGTTGTGTTTAGTTATCGCATTTTATTTCCCGTATTTTATTTTCAGTATGATATGATTACCTGTGCTGTTGTGGGAGGGGCATTCTGATGAGTGAGAAGCCAGACCCAGGCTTAAGTGAACATAGCATTAGTTGTGGAAATTAGTGGGTGCGTGCTTGCTTTGCAGGCACTAGTGTCTCATGAAATCCACGCTCAGACGAGGTTCTCCCGGTTGGCTTCTCTTTAAACCCTTTGGGTTGAGACGGTTGCTGGTTTGGTGGATTGTCGACCGATCATTTGTGATTCAGCCGAGTGAGGCCACTTCATGAGCTGGTGATGCCACACCTTCTGGGTATCGTATCACCCCTCTTGAATGTCTGTGACGCTGATGAACACATAGGATGCCGAACTTGAGTCAGTTTAGGTCCATACCTGTGAGCAGGGTTGGGTTTATTGCAGGAAACTTTGACCTTCAGACCACCTGGTTTTCTTGATAGTGGATCAGTGTTGTTGGGATCTGAGGATCTTATCTGCAGACATATGTTTGTTCTTAATAGAACAGGTTTTGATCAGAGGATCTTATCATCAGATGTGTATTTGTTCTTGATAGAACAGGTTTTGATCAGAGGATCTTATCATCAGATGTGTGTTTGTTCTTGACAGAGCATGTTTATGACTGGGGTCTGAGGATCTCAATATCAGGTGTCTGTTCTTGATAGAGCAGAGTTTTATTACCAGATGCTTGTTCTTGATAGAGCAGAGTTTCGGTCATCAGATGTTTGTTCTTGACAGAGCAGAGTTATGATTAGGGTCTGAAGATCTCATCAGCAAATGTATGTGTGTTCTTGATAGAGCAGATTTCTTGGTCCTATATCAGAGGTCCTTATTATCAGACGTTTGTTCTTGACAGAGCAGGATTATGATCTTGTGTATATGGCCCTATCAGATGGTTGATCTTGACAGAGCAGATGTGTGGTCCGACACCAGGGTTTCCTTATTATCAGATGCAGTGGTTGTTCTTGATAGAGCAGGATTATGGTTTTATTGATACAGAATCTCCACAGCCTAGTTGCCTCGATCTCCTGCTGCATGATTGCATTTTACATTGTGCTGCATACATTTGCATTTCATTAACGTGTGTCTGTGTTGCAGGTACCGTTTTCCCCGATCCAGGATTTCTTGCCTCCTATTGTATTGTTATGGGTTCTCTGAGGAAGACCGTGGCTTATAAGTTCCCTGCCCCTGATGTGGTTAAGTTGACTGGTTTGATAGCTTTAGCAGATGATTCTGCGAGGGATGAGTTCAGGAAAATCTTACAGCAGGTTGCTCAGTTTGGTTCATAAACCTTTTGCATTCGAGGTGAATGGGTTGCACGCTCTGCTGCAATTCTACGACCCTCCTTTGAGATGTTTCACTTTCCAGGATTTTGTTCTCGCACCCACACTGTAAGAATATGCTGATCTGCTAGGTGTGCCTATCAAGAGGCAGATGCCTTTTGTTCATATGGATGCTGAGCCTGAGCTGGCTGGTTTAGCTCCTTCACTTTATCTGGATGCCTCCGAGTTGGTATTGACTAGTTGGAACAAGGTTCCCGGGTTCTCCTTGCAGTTTTTAGTGGGAAAGGCTCAGCAGTGCGCCAAAGACGGATGTTGGGTCGCGTTCAATGCCATCCTTGCTCTGTGCATATATGGCATCATTCTGTTCCCTAATATGCCCGATTTTGTAGACTTGGATGCATTTTACATCTTCGCATCAGGGAATCCAGTCCCTACCTTGATAGGAGATGTCTACCATTCTATCCACTACAAAAACGAGAACAGGAGGGGCAAGAATGTTTCATGCTGCGTACCCTTGCTTTACAAATGGCTTGATAGCCATCTGCCCAAGAGGGGTCCTTTTGTCTCGTCTGCAGCCACAGCTGAGTGGTCCGAGTGTCTGATGAGCTTATCTGCAGAGGATATTGATTGGTTTGACAGAGATAGGTTGGGTACTGAGGTGATCTTCAGCTGCATCGGGTTTCCAAATGTGCCTTTGATAGGCAGGAAGGGCTGTATAAACTACAATCCGTCGTTGTTGGTCCGACAGTTCGCGTATGCTTTGAGAGCTCCGCCGAAGGATGAAGAGGTACAGGAATCTCTGTACCTCACTGGTCTTCTAGAGGGGGATCTGTTATCCAAGCTTCAGCGCGCGTGGAATGGTATCAGTAAGCGAGGAAAACCATTGCTGGGAAGAAGCAACAATCAAGCCTACCCTCCGTATGCGACTTGGATCAGAGCCAGGGCAGATGCTATAGGGATGCCGTTTCCTCGTGCCAAGTCGGAAAGCCCTCTGGTGATTGAAGAGCCTACTACTGTGCCCATACAACAGCATAATCAGGTGTTGGCTGAGCGAGATGAATTGAAGCGGGCAAATGAGGAACTGGAGAAAGAATTGGCTCAGCTCCGAAGCGAGAGGAACGAAGCCGTTCATTCCTTCAAAAGGCAGACAAAGCTGGTGAACCGGCTGGGGACAGACCTGACTAAGCAGATAGCCGAGCGTGGGCGCATGGGTCAGGACTTCAAAGCTGTCAACGACGTACTGGCTACGAAGAAGCAGCACTTGGACGAAGCGTATCGGAGGATATCCAAGTTCAACCAGCACTGGAAGGCTTCCCTGGCCACCAGGAAAGAGCGGGAGGATAAGCTGTTGCTACAGATCTCCAAGCTGGAAGCCCAGGTGAAGGATAGTGAGAAGAGGTTTAATGAAGAAACCGCTCGCAGATACGCCACCGAAGGCCAGCTCAACAAAGCTCTCGCTAACCTGAAGGAGCGCAAGCTGATGTTCGAGTCCAAGAAACGGAAGTTAGAAGATTGCTTCGGCGAAGGAGCATGGGAAGGTTCGGTCGAAGGACTTCAGTACACCATTGTGCAAAGGGAGTTACTCGTAGAGGGGTTACTCACTCTGCCAGATCATCCAGAAACGAAGGAGTTGTTGGAAGAGTATCGCGCCCGTGGCCGTACTTGACTATTTGTATTCCTTTTGTTTTGATCATTGTTGTACGCTGACCATCACCAGGCTTGTTGGCTGAGGTCACGCTGTTGATTCATCTTGTACTCGCTGATGCTATGTACTGCCTTGATGGGCTTTCTTTATATATGAGATTGTTATTTCCATGATTGGACTCGGACTCCTCCTTATTATCAGCACTGGCACTCAGGCACTAGGATCGGGGGAGATCCCCATAACGCACAGATACACGTTTGCATTTGCATGAAGCATTTGCATAACGAGCATTTTGTTGTTTTTCCTAACCCTTTTGTGTTTCCAGGTTTTTCAGGTTGTTTCAGGTTGTTTCAGGTGGTTCCAGGATTGATCAGAGACCTATTCACCGCTATTCGACTAGAGCTAACTAGACCAGGATCATGGAGCAAGTGCAAACTAATGTTCAGGAACTCCGCGAGAGAATGGATCGCTTCATGGAGCTCTTGCAAGCGGTCGCCAATGGCCAGGATCAGCTCAGAACTTTGGTTCAGCCTTTGATTTCCAGGGTTGATAGCAATGACGTACTCCATGGTGGGACTGTGCCTACTCCTCCACCAGTTGAAACTCCGCAGAATGGTGTACCCGTGACCGGGGACAACGGCAGTGCTAACGACAATGTAATGGCCAACATAGGACTCAATACGACGGGCGTCGGTAATGGGAGTCTGGGAGCTAATGTCAACGTCGGGCCGGGCAACGGCAATGCAGGCGTCGGGAATCTGTTTGTGCCTCAGCCATGGCTAGAGGATCGTCAGGACGATGTGTTCTCTCAGGGAGGCGCTGAAGGGGAGCTGAATGCTGAAGCACGGCTTAGATTCAAGGCACTTGAAGATAAGATGAGAGACATCGAGAATCAGAATACTTTGGGCGTTGATATGTCCAAGTTGGGGTTAATTGCTGATTTCAAGGTGCCTCCTAAGTTCAAGGTACCTGACTTCGAAAAGTATAAGGGCACCACTTGCCCTCGTGTCCACCTGAGATCGTATTACAGGAAGATGTCTGCTCATTCTGAAGACGAGAAGTTGTTGATGCACTTCTTCCAAGACAGTCTTTCCGGGCCGTCCCTTGAGTGGTACAAGAGTCTGGAGCCCACTAGTGTGCGCACATGGAAGGACCTTGCTGAAGCATTTGTGCACCACTACCAATACAATAGCGACTTGTCCCCGAACCGAGTTCAGCTGCAGAATCTGTCGCAGAGGAATAATGAAGGGTTTAAGGAATACGCCCAGCGGTGGCGTGAGTTGGCAGCCAGGGTTCAGCCGCCGATGGTTGAGCGGGAGCTCGTGTAGATGTTTGTGGCCACCCTCCTAGGGGTTTACTATGAAAAGTTAGTCAGCGGTATGTCTGGCACCTTCTCGGATCTCATTATCATGGGTGAGCACGTCGAGAATGGGATCAAGATCGGGAAAATTCAAGGTGAGTCGTCCTCAGCTGGAGGAGGCGGAAAGAAACCTTATACTGGCAAAAGGCGAGAAGGAGAAGCGAGCGTTGTGACCAACGCTCGAAGGAAGGGTAAAGGTCCTCACTAGCAGGTGGCCAGTATAAATATCCCGGCAGCTCCGCAGTAGCAGCAGCAACCGAATCAACAGGGATACAGAAAGTACCAGAATCGGGCACCTTTGGCGAACCGTCTCTTCGAGACACCGCCCATGTCGTACGCGCAACTCTTGCAGACTTTGCTTCAGCTACAGTTGATCCAGAAGAGAACGCTGGCTCCCTTGACAGGGGCACCTCCGCCAGGGTACGAAGCGAATGCCACTTGTGAGTTCCACTCAGGGGCACCAGGCCACACAATCGAGAACTGCAAAGCCTTCAAGCATAAGGTGCAGGACATGGTGGATGCCAAGATCATCAACTTCTCCGATAATGTGCCCAATGTCACAAAGAATCCTATGCCGAATCATAGGGGAGGCAGAGTGAACGCCATTATCGAAGACGAGAGTTCGAATTTGTTGACTGACGTCAGAGATTTGAAGACGCCGCTTAGCTTCGTTAAAGCTAAGTTGATGAAAAGGGGTTTCTTTCCAGGTTACGGAGAGCTATGTATGGACTGTGCCACACGTTCTGATGGATGTGAGCAGTTGGTAGAAGGAATTCAAAGTCTGATGACTGAAGGGATTCTGCAGTTTAGCCGGAGGGCTGAAAATGGATCAGGGGAGGTAGTGCTGAAGCAGGCCGATGAAGTCGCCACCATCACCATCCCTCGCCGGCCAATAACCATTTCTGCGCCCCGACCGCCCACGATTACTATCACCAAAGCTGGGCCGATACCCTTCGAGAGCACTAACGCCGTTCCGTGGCATTATGGGGCTGAAGTCTACTGCGACGGACAGAAGTTGGAGCTAGAACCATTTGGGTCGACTATGGAGAACCTTGCGGGGGTCAGTGGTATTACTCGCAGCGGAAGAGTGTTTGCACCACCAGAGGTCGTGGCGGATAAAGCGGTCAAAGCTGATACGACCGATAAGGGTAAAAGTAAAGTCGTTGAAGAGGTCCCGTGTGGGATAGAAAAAGACTTGCTTGTTAAAGATGCCGGAGAGTTTATGCGGTTGATTAAAAAGAGTGACTACAAGATTGTAGACCATCTCCATCAGACGCCCTCGAAGATTTCCATCCTGAACTTGTTGCTGTATTCTGAAGCACACTGCAACGCGCTGCTGAAGGTGTTGAACGCCGCCTATGTACCGCAGGAAATATCGGTGAATCAGCTAGAAGAGGTTGTAGCCCACGTAAATGCCGGAAATGGGCTAGGTTTCACAGACCTAGAGCTGACGCCAAAAGGGAGGAATCACAATAGCGCCCTGCACATCTCGATAGAGTGTAAGGGCACGATTATGTCGCACATATTGGTGGACATGGGTTCATCACTTAATGTTCTTCCGAAGAAGGCATTAATGAAGTTGGATACTCGTGGAGTGATCTGCACACCCAGTGATATGGTTGTGAAGGCGTTCGATGGGACTAAATGCCACGTTTTCGGGGAGGTGACCCTGCCAATCCAAGTCGGTCCGGAAACGTTCGACGCGGTCTTTTATATTATGGACATCATGCCTGCCTACAGTTGTCTCTTGGGCCGGCCATGGATCCATGCTGGTGGTGGCGTGACCTCCACGTTGCACCAAAAGCTTAAATATGCTGTCGGAGGAAGCATCGTAACCGTTTGCGGCGAGGAAGACATAATGGTGAGCCATTTGTCGTCCTTCAAGTATGTGGAGATGGATGGCGAAATCCATGAGACTCTATGCCAAGCGTTCGAAGCTGTCAAGGTGAAAGACGTAGTCACAGAAAAGCCAGAGATGACTCTCTCCTCGTTCAAGGAAGCTCGGGCCGTTGTCCAAGCCGGATCTACCCCAGGCTGGGGGCGAATTTTGGAGATACCTAGCAAGCAAGACAGGTTTGGGTTGGGATATTCTCCTGGAGCTGAAGCTTCTTCTTCTTCTAGCAGTGCGTCTCGAGGTAAAGGGCCGATCCAGTTTACCAGTGGCGGAATGATTTTCGAAAGCATCAACGCGGTGTCTGAAGACAGCGGAGATAGCGACTGTGACCTCGACTCTTGGATCCAGCCAAGCAAGCTAGGCGAGGGCCTCAACAATTGGTCCGTCAAGGATATCATCCAGATGACAAGCGAAGAGTAATGATTTACTTTTTCCAATCATTGTACAACCCTATGTCCTACCCGGGGCATAGCGGTTTTATTGTCAGGGCCTTGTTGGATTATGTACTTGTATTTTGTTAATAAATCAAAGGTATTTTCTTCGTATTCAAATATTGTGATCTCTGTTATTCCTATTTTATATTTGTTTTGAAAAACAATAAAATGGCAATGGGGTTTGTGCTAACCTGCACATCCTTGTTTAAACTTAACCCTTGTTATTGTAGGATCCACATAACAGATGACATCGACTATGGACCTTCTACGGCTCACTTCGACTTCGATTGCCCGATCTATCAAGCCGAAGAAGAGATTGACGAGGACAAAGACCTTCCTGAAGAGTTGGCCCGCTTGTTGAAACAAGAGGAAAAAGTTATTCTGCCTCATGAAGAGGAGATCGAGATCGTGAATCTGGGTTCTGAAGAGCTCGTCAGAAACGTCAGGATAGGGGCCGCATTGCAGAATGATGTCAAGCAGAGATTGGTCGAGATGCTAAGAGAGTATAGTGACGTCTTTGGTTGGTCATACGAAGATATGCCCGGACTTGACACAGACATCGTAGTCCACCACTTGCCGCTGCGAGAAGATTGCCCTCCCGTTAAGCAGAAGCTTAGGAGGACGAGACCAGATATGGCCGTTAAGATCAAAGAAGAAGTGCAGAAACAGCTTGATGCTGGCTTCTTAGCGGTCACTACTTACCCTCCGTGGGTCACCAACATAGTGTCTGTACCGAAGAAGGACGGTAAGGTACGCATGTGCGTCGATTATCGGGATTTGAATAGGGCGAGCCCTAAGGATGATTTCCCGCTGCCTCATATAGATGTGTTGGTCGACAATACAACTCAATTCTCCGTGTTTTCGTTCATGGATGGCTTCTCCGGTTACAATCAGATCAAGATGGCGCCGGAGGATATGGAGAAAACGACGTTTATCACTCCCTGGGGAACATTTTGCTACAAGGTAATGCCTTTCGGTCTGAAGAACGCAGGGGCCACTTACCAACGAGCTATGGTAACTTTGTTTCATGACATGATTCATCATGAGATTGAAGTCTATGTTGATGACATGATTGCGAAGTCCCAGACGAAGGAGGGACATCTGGTCAATTTGCTGAAGCTTTTTGAGAGGCTTAGGAAGTTCAGGTTGAGGCTGAATCCTAACAAATGTACTTTCGGAGTACGGTCCGGAAAGTTACTGGGGTTTATCGTGAGTGAAAGAGGCATCGAGGTTGATCCTGCGAAGATAAAAGCCATACAAGAAATGCCAGTGCCAAAAACAGAAAAAGAAGTTCGTGGTTTCTTGGGCAGAATAAACTACATTGCAAGGTTTATCTCTCAGCTCACGGCCACGTGTGAACCGATGTTCAAGCTTTTAAAGAAAGATCAGTCGATTATCTGGAACGAGGATTGCCAGAAGGCATTCGAAAAGATAAAGCAGTATCTTCAGGAACCTCCAATCTTGATACCCCAGTGGCCGGGCGGCCATTAATCATGTACTTGACAGTTCTTGAGAATAGTATGGGGTGTGTTCTCGGTCAGCACGACGAGACAGGCAGAAAGGAGCATGCCATTTACTACTTGAGTAAGAAGTTCACTGACTGTGAATCTCGCTACTCGATGCTGGAGAAGACGTGTTGTGCACTAGCCTGGGCTGCCAAACGTTTACGACAGTACATGCTCAATCACACCACCATGCTAATTTCGAAGATGGATCCGATCAAGTACGTCTTTGAGAAGCAGGCTCTCTCGGGCAGGATTTCCAGATGGCAAATGGTGTTGACAGAATATGATATTCAGTACGTGTCCCAGAAGGCCATCAAGGGAAGCGTATTGTCTGATTACCTTGCCGAACAGCCGATCGAGGATTACCAGCCGATGAAATTTGAATTCCCTGATGAGGATATCATGTTTCTCAAAGCGAAGGATTGCGATGAGCCGTTGCCCGACGAGGGGCCAGATAGGAAATCCCAATGGAAATTGATATTCGACGGGGCGGTTAATTCCTATGGAAGTGGCATAGGGGCGATCATCACGACTCCCCACGGGTCCCATATCCCGTTCACTGCGAGATTGACGTTTCCAGTCACCAATAATGAAGCGAAGTACGAAGCATGCATCATGGGTCTAGAAGAGGCAATTGATTTGAGAATCAAGAATCTAGACATATATGGTGACTCGGCGCTTGTGATCAACCAAATTAAAGGGGAGTGGGAGACTCGTCAATCGAATTTGGTGCTGTACATGAATTATGCCAGAAGGCTGCTTCCGTTCTTTGATCGAGTGGAACTCCATCATGTGCCCAGAGCAGAAAATCAGATGGCTGATGCCTTAGACACGTTGGCTTCAATGTATAAAGTCAATTTTTGGAATGAGGCTCCAAGAATTGTCCTTTCCCGTCTTGATAGACCTGCGTTCATCTTTGCGATCGAGGAAGCCGCCGACGGCAAGCCATGGTTCCATGACATCCAGACCTTCCTTATGACTAAGGAATATCCTGCGAGTGCGTCAGCCCAGGATAAGAAGACTCTGAGGAGGCTATCTGGAAATTTTTATCTCAATCCTGATGGAGTTTTGTATAAGAGAAACCATGATCTCGTGCTACTCAGATGCATATATGAGAAAGAGGCGAGTATGCTCATGGAAGAAGTCCATGAAGGCACATTTGGTACGCACGCCAGCGGACATGCTATGACGAGAAAGATCCTGAGAGCAGGGTACTACTGGCTGACGATGGAATCAGATTGTTTTAAATTCACGAAGGGATGTCATAAATGCCAGATTTATGCTGATAAAGTTCATGTGCCGCCGTGCCCGTTGAATGTCATGTCCTCCCCGTGGTCGTTCTCCATGTGGGGCATCGACATGATAGGCAAGATCGAGCCCACTGCATCTAACGGTCATCGCTTCATTCTAGTAGCCATCGACTACTTCACCAAGTGGGTGGAGGCAGCCTCGTATGCTAACGTGACCAAGCAGGTGGTGGCTAAATTCATAAAGAGGGACATCATCTGTCGTTACGGAATTCCCGAGCGGATCATTACTGATAGTGGTTTGAATCTGAATAACAAGATGATGAAGGAGCTGTGCCAAAGTTTCAAGATTGAACACCACAACTCATCTCCTTACCGGCCGAAGATGAATGGCGCCGTTGAAGCGGCCAATAAGAACATAAAGAAGATTGTTCAGAAGATGGTTGTGACCTACAAAGATTGGCACGAGATGCTGCCATTTGCACTGCACGGTTATCGTACGACGGTACGTACGTCGACCGGGGCAACTCCTTTCTCCTTGGTGTACGGTATGGAAGCTGTCCTACCGTTAGAAGTGGAGATCCCTTCTTTGCGAGTTTTAGTTGATGTGAAACTCGACGAGGCAGAATGGATTACGAACCAACTGAACCAACTCAGCCTGATGGACGAGAAGAGGTTAGCATCGATTGCGTTTGGTCGTCTGTACCAAAGCCAAATGAAGAAAGCGTATGACAAGAAGGTGCGTCCTAGAAGCTTTCAGACGAGTGATCTCGTCCTGAAGAAGATTCTTCCTCCACACTCCGATCACTGGGGCAAGTGGACTCCGAATTACGAAGGTCCGTACGTCGTCAGCAAGGTCTTCTCGGGAGGAGCTTTGTTGTTATCCACGATGGATGGTGAAGATTTTGCATCCCCGGTGAACGCGGACGCAGTTAAAAAATACTTTGCTTGAAAGCGACCCGCTGGACAGTAAAAAGAGAGTCCAGGCAAAAATGGGGCATCCCGACGAACCATAAAAAAGGAAAAAGGTTCGGGCAAAAATTAGGGATATAAATTGAAAAAAAATGTACACCCGCAAAGTCGAAAACCCGGATGGGCGACTTTGGCAAAAAAGGGTATCCCGATGAACTGAAAACCCGCAAAGGGTGGTTCACGCAAAATTTAGGGATTTGAAAAAGCAAATGACTGCGTTCCGCGTATGGACTTTCTTTGTTTAGTGGTTTGGAAGACCTGAGGGTCGTTTATCTGAATCAATCTCTTTTGAAGCTGAAACGTCGGAGAAGTATCGAAGTCGAGTGGGTCATAGAGGGATCAAATCATGGTGTTCGTCTACGCCTCGTTGCCAACAGTTGTATATACTGATGTATATTTATGTTTTATTTTTGCGCGGCTTCCTCATTCCAGGAGCTTGCATCTGTTGTAAAACATTTTTACCCATTCAGGGGTTCGTTATCAATAAAATGTATACTATTCAGCAGTTCTGTTTGTCTGTTTAGCATTCATCTGTTTTGTTTGCGAAAAAGAACGCCAATGTTTTTGATAAAATGCGCATACATAAATTTATTGGCCTAGGCCACTGATTGTCGAAACAATGAATTACTTGAACATTGTCACAAGATGATAACCTTGATAGGTCCCTTTGAGAAGGGTATCTTGTCTGTTTGTTTGTGTTGTTACAGGTGTAGCATATTCCAGACAGTGCGCCGTGCGTATCTCCAAGCAGGATGATTCCTCTTTCTCCAGCAAAGTTCAACAGCCTCTCCCCGCAGAGTCTGAACGCGAGATCGTGAGCATTGATATGTCTCCCCAAGCAGAGAAGATTCTCTCCCCAACCAGATGCTTCCTGAAGGAACGTCATCTCATCAGCTGAGTCATTCGCTGAAGTGTGCAGCAACTGATGGTTCAAGGCTGAAGTCTCCAGCGGAATTGAGATTCCCCACCAGAGTCGTACTCTTCCCCGAAGCCGGATGATTCCTTCTTCCCCAACGGAATTGAGATTCCCCACAGAGTCGTACTCTCCAGCAAGCAGAATGATTTCTCCTTCCACAACCGAGTTTGCAGATACCAAAGAGAGCCGAGTCCTTGGAAGCCGCTCAGGCCATGATTGGTTTTCCCCAGTGGAATGTTGAATAGCTGATGTTGTGTTTCCCCGCCAGAGTCTTTATCTCCAGGGAAGTAGCCGTGAAGGCCATGCAGTTTATTCCCGCGATTGACATCGCTTTCCCTCAGCAGGTCCAGGTTCTCGTAGAGCTCCGTCCCCCCTGCGGCAGTCAACTGAAGTTCACTTCCCCTGCGGAGTCCAATTGAGATTGGCGTGACCTTGTTCTCCTCAGCAGGATGATTCCTCTATCTGAGTATTTCTTTTTCCTTGACAGGAAGATTCTCCCTTCGACATTTATTTTGCTGACGGGATCGCATCATTGTGCATGACTGCATAGCATTTATCATAAACGCATAGCATTTCCACCGTGTAGAGCATTGCGCCATTGCCGAAGCATACACATGCTAAGCATGATCTAGGTTGTTGCCGTTCTTGTTTTGCAGGTGTTCCGCCGCATAATTGACTGCTCAAGATGATTCTTGATGTCCCCAGCGAAGTCTTCCTGCTCGAGATGATTCTTGAATTCTCCCCAACGGAGTCGCTTGCTCAAGATGATTCTTGAATTCTCCAGCAAGGCCGTTTGCTTAAGATGATTCTTAAATCCCCAGTACAGTCGCCAGAGTTGGTTGCTCAAGTTGATACTTAGAGTCCCCGACAGAGTGTTTGCTCATGATGACTCCTGAAATCTCCAGCAGGGTTATCGGTTCAAGATGATTCTTGAAGCCCCCGGCGGAGTTATTTGTCCAAGGTGATTCTTGAAGTCCTCAGCAGAGTTGATTCATCCAGAATGATTTCTGGATCCCCGAGGCGGAGTTACTTGATAGTTCTCCAGAATCCCCAGCGGAGGTGCGTCATCCCCAGCAAGTTTCTGACCAGCGAAGTTGAAACTTCCCCTGAAGACTTCATGATTGAAGTCTGACCGTGTTAACGAAGCAGTTCTCTCAGCTGATGCGGAGTGCCTGATGGCAGAAGTTTGGGTATCCTCAACTGGTTCATGATTGACCTAGAATTCTATTCCCGACTTACTGATGAAGTCCGACTGATGCCCGAAAGTTCTTTGAATGCCCGATGGCATGATCAACATGATTGTTGACCTGATGAGTCCCAAGGAATCTTGATGCCTGACGGCATGATCGACCATTTACTACCGGTTACCGTGTGACCAATTCCCCAGCTAGTTGCCATGCAGCCAGTATTTCAGTTTTCGAAGACTTGTTCCCATCAGAGTACTGTGTACTTGTGCAGTTGGCAAATTTCCGAGTTTATCGGTATTCAACCGTCTCGCACCTTGATTGGCTGAGAGCCGTTCGCTCCTCACCCAATCAGGTTCAAGCCGTTTGATAGGGGCAGCTGTTGCACCCTGTCGCTACTGCGAAAATCGGCGCCGGCTGAACAGAAGAGTCGCCACCGTGCGTTATTTATCCCACGGGAGGGAAAGGAAACGCTCAGAGTAAACCTCGCACAACACGGGAAAGGTATGGTCGTCGCAACCAAGACCTGGATTCGGGAGTCGGTTACGCAAGGGGAAGGTATTAGCACCCCTCACGTCCGTCGTACTCGACGGGATCCACGCTTGTCTTCGGGTATGGATTGTTATTCTATCTACTCTACAGGGTTAAGGGTTAAAAAGAAAAGAAAATGAAAATAAAAATGACTCGGCAAAGTATCGCACTTTATGCCTACGTATTCCCGCCTGGAACGAGAAATCAGAGTCAACATAGTTCGCCTACCAACGGGGAAGGAAGGGAAGGTTGCTCGCTAGGATATCGCATCCTATGCCTACGTACTTTCATACAGCATGAAAGATCAGAGCAAACGTAGTTCGGGCCACGTACGACACAAGTTTGTCTTGGTTGAGTTTATTCCTTCTGAAAAAGGTTTTCCTGATTAAAAGTCCACGGCGGACAAAATGACTCTTTTGATTTGTTCAACTTCTTTTACGCCAGAAGTGTCTTTTATTGTGCTTGAAATCTTTATGTGTTTTTCTGTTTGTTTTGAGAAAGAAGAGACAGAACTCTAACCTACGGTTGCGAAGGGAATCAAACTAACCTAATGTTATCATGCATGGGTTAAGACCTAGTGTCTATCATGCTCCTCTCTTGCACAGAGAGAAACAGAGATCCTAAGGGAATAGACGGAAACAGAAACAATATCAGATATATACAGTAAAACAGTAAAATGCATGGATGCAACAACACAAGCGAGGCAAGGGAGTCCCACTCAACCTCGAACCTAGAAAACAATAGGCAAAAGTGAACAGACTTCACTTTTAGCCCAACAGGGTAAGCAGCAAACAATACAGTCAGGAAAACCAGACAATACATCAGAAATGCAATACAGCAGAAAAAAATAAACATCAACATCAACTCTGAATCAACAGCTGGCTTCAAGCACTCTCCCATCAGCTACAGGCTTCAACAAGCATCAATCTCCATCTTCATGGCCTTCAGGTAAGGGCTTTGATCATCAGTCTTCTATCTGCAATGGCTTTTCTTAAAGTTCAAACCTCCAGGATGAGGGATCAGTCACAAGAGTGAATTGGGTGTTAAGCAATCAGTTGACTACCAAGGGTGGTGAACAGACTGCTTCTAACACATATGATAGTCTCTCTCAAGAGTTCTATCTCTTAGACACTAGCACCAAGCCTTCCAAAGGAAGGGGGTGAGTGTCTTAGAGAGACTCTGTATCACAGAGAAGAATGGATGCAGACAAGGCAATCCATGTTTGAGAAACAAGCTTTCTAATCTAGAGCTCTGCCTAGCTCCTAAACCCTAGTCTCCTCAACAGCTGCTAGCAAGAAACTCCTCTTCAACTCTGGAAGTTGAACTTCAATCTCTGGATCTCCAATGGCTTCATCTTCACAAGTCTTCAGCTCTCCCAGGTCCCCAAACAAATCCCAATACCCAAACAAGCAAGCAATAATCCCCAGGGGGCACACCACACTAGTCAATCAGATATATACAGTAGATTAATAGCAGTAGAGGAATCCTGACTTTTTCTAAGGGGATCTAATAACTACCCATAGCCCCTATAGTCCCATAGCTAACCTATTCAATCTCTAAGTCCTAAGGGAAGTGAATTAATTCTCCTAAGTCATCATCTAAAACCCTAGTTTGTTCATGTTATTCTCACCTAAACTAAACACCTAAAATTAAGTCCTAAAAATGGGAACTAAATTGCATCTACAAGTTGAATGTCTAAACTAAACAACCTAAAAATAATGGACAAAAAATATTAAAGCATCTAATAGAACAAAAATTAACAAAATCATGTATGAAATGAAACTATTTAAAATGCTATTTATTTGGAAAATATGGCAAAAATATCAAATAAAAAATAAAATGCAATTTTTATTTTTTATAATTTTCTAGACTCTTTGAAGAAAAATATGCAAAAAGAACCATCAAAAAATAATGATTTTTCAATTTTATATGATTTTTATAAGATGCATAAAAAATGAAAGAAATTAAAAAGAATTAAAAAAAGAAATAAATGAGGGGGTGAGAATAGCATGGCCAGACAGTTCAAATAATTGGGCTTCACACGCGTGGAGGTGTCAATAGCCATCTGAGCCCATTTCCCTCCACTAAATGAAACGGCGCGTTTCAATTTTTAAAATCTCCCTCCGTTTTGAAGTTTAATCGTGTCCGTTGGATTGGGTCTTCAAGTCAAAGGTCAGAATGCAATCGTGTGGCTCCTGACCCTTCTTCAACCTCCAGCCAACCCTAACCCCTGAAAACCCTAGCCATGCAAGCTTCTTCCGTGGTTCTGTTCTCCCTCATACCTCCATGGATTCACACGATATAAAAAGCAAATTTGGTCTACCACAGTCCCTCTACACAGCCATAACCATAACTCTTCTTGAAATTCAAGCAATAAACCAATTCAATGAAGATAACAGTTGCGAACCGCCATGAACACCTGTGATCAACTCCTCCAAAACTCTCCAAATCTTGTCCTACACTTATCTATAATTCATGCTGATTACCATAAGCTAATAAGCCAAGCATTTCGTGCACTGAATCATGAGATATCAATCCAACCAGATTTGAGGCACTATGAGCAACCTCCATGAAAGCTCTCTAAACTCACCAAATTAAGTCCTCTATCCTATCTTAGCAATTCTACACTATCAAAACCTAGTAACCCTAACCTAAATAAGCAATTCGAATGAAAACTTACCTTATTCAAAATGAAGGAAACAACTACCAAAACCTCTTGATCTATAGCTTGAAATGAGTGGAAAACGATCCAAGAACTCAGTGATGACTTCTGTATGCAACAAGTATGACTCCAAAGATTTGAATCTCTCAATTCCAAAGTTTATGCTTCTTGAATGATGATGATGAATGGTACAATTCCTTCTTCAATTTGCCAAATGAAGGTGTGGATTCTGATCCTTGTATGATGATGGTGAAGATTCAATCAAGAAATGAAGATTTGAGGGAGATTTGGGGGAGTTTGTGAAGCTTATGCAAAAATGAGAAAGTGTGGAAAATTTGGGGTTTTGAACAAATGGAAGCACCAAACATGGCATGAACCATCTTGAATGAATATATAGATGAGGTTAGAACCTCCTAGAAACTTGGAGAAGTTTCCCTTGCACAAATTCCCTTGGATTTTGATTATGTTTCTTTCATTGTAAGCAACCATGGATAACTCTTAAAACATGAACTAAGCTCAAAATTCTACTTTAGCCAATGTCTTTAAAATGATCTTTCCATTCAAAATGACCTATAATTTTGCTTCATTTGGCCAAAATATGAAAAATCTCATTTTTAAGTCCATTTTTCTTCATTAAATTCAACAATTTTGAAACCTTGTGCTATGAATCTTTCCAATCTCTCATGGTCACTTTTCTAGACTCAAAATGTCATTTGGAGCAAGTTTGATGTTGTAAGTTTTTCCATTTGAGGCCTCCTTGTATGAGTTTTGGGCATAGGTTAAAATGACCTGTAATTCACAAATGACCAAAATACCCTTTGCTTGCCAAGACCATAAGTAGAGTTCCCCAAATAATATGAAGGCATACTATACCAATCTAGAAATCTAAGACAATAAGGAACAACTCTTATGTTTACCAGAAATTCATTTGAAATCTCCTTGAGGGGTAAAAATTGCTTGGAAGTCAAGTCACTTTCACAGACAAAACTTCAGATACCTCAGATGACCTGTAACTTGCAAGGACCATAACTTGAGTTCTATAAATCTCCTTGATGTCTTCCACCACTCAAATTAAAGGTCTTGAGATCCTCTACAAGTTTCATGTTGGCCAAGGATCCATTTGAAGCTTGCATTTTGACTTATCTTGCTTGGAAATTTGACCTAAACTAGGGGATTTTACACAGAAACCCTAATTTAGAAACTCCTCTTCTCCTTGATTTCTCTTGAATTCTTCTTAGAATAACAACATATCCTTATTCTTCATGTAAAATGATGAACCCCACATCTCTCCAATAGCCCTTAATGCCTTTCAGTCAGTCAATTGACCTAGAGTTGACCTAGGGTTGACCCAGATGAGACCCCAGTTGACTGTCTTCCACTGCAGCTCTTGTACTTACATCAATGACTTGTTTTCTTCTCCAAATGACTTTCTAAGTCCTCCAAGATGTCTAGATACTCCCCATGCTCTCAATTCACAACTCATAATTCCCTTGTTGACCCTCAGACACCCTCAGTTAGGAGATATACTCAATGCTTGATCCACTGAACTCCCTGCTTTCAAATTCTTTTCTGATGATTTGAATGAGATTGAATTAGGATAATAACCTCTTGATAGGCCTCTAGAGATGATAATAATGATTGGACCCCTGCTGGATGACTTGCTATGCTTATGCTATGCAGATGGTTAGGCTATGTACATGACTCTATATGCAAATGCTAATGATATTGAAACATAAACCCAGCGAATAAGGTTGGGCAAATTTTAGGGTGCAACAGCTGCCCCTATTCAAGCGACTTGGACCCGATTGGGTGAAGAGCCCGAAGCCTTCAGACATTCGCGGTACGAGACGGTTGAATACCAGGAACCCAGAAATTTGCCAACCGCAGAAATAAACTGCGCCACTGCTTGGGGAACGACATTCATCAGCTGAATTTAACTGTTACGGCAACCCACTGATCTCGTGCGACCGTGCTGGGGATAGAACATTGTCCACGTTAGGACGCCTGCTTCGTCAATTCGGAAAACTTCAACAACTTTGTCGGGGATGGCTCGTCTGCCTTCTTGTCAGAAATAAATCGTCCACGTTAGGAGTAAACTTTTCCACGTTAGGAATAACGCCGTCCACGTTAGGGCTCACCTTTCCATGTAAGGAATGAACTTCTTCTTCGTCAAACTCCTCCACGTAAGGAATACGTCTTCTTTCGAATCTGTCCGCGTCAGGACTAAACCCCTTCCACGTCAGGAACACACTCTTTCTTTCCACGTCAGGAATACAAGCCTCTTTCCACGTAAGGAATACTATCTTTCCACGTAAGGAATCACATCTCGATTTGAATCTGTCCACGTCAGGACTCCAATCTTTCCACGTAAGGAATATAATCTCAATCTGTCCATGTTAGGACTCCTACTTGATATGTCCGCGTAAGGACTCCATCTTTCCACGTAAGGAATCACATCTTATCTTTCCACGTCAGGAATAACATTTCCACGTTAGGAATAACACTTCCACGTTAGGAATAACATCTTTCTCTTCCACGTAAGGAATAAGACTTCGTCTAGATTTGTTCGCGTCAAGACTAAACTTTTCCACGTTAGGACTACACTTGCTTCCCTGTAAGGAATATAGCTGTCCACGTCAGGACTCACGTTTCGTCTTGATTTGTCCCCGTCAGGACTCGCCTCTTGACTTAATGAGAAAATAAAACCTCGTCCATGTCAGGACTCGTGCACCTTCGACCCATTAGGGAAGTGAGACTTGTCCACGTCAGGACTCATACCTCAACCTACTGAAATAATAGAACCTATCCACGTCAGGACTTGCGCGTCTTCGACTTGCCGGGGAAATAAGACTTTGTCCACGTCAGGACTCCCACTTCTCTTAGCAAAAAACCTGTCAATAAACCCGTCCACGTTAGGACTCATCCTTCCATTGGTCCGCAAAATTTTTTTTACCACTGACGTTACAGCAGCTTTGAGGCTGACTCTACTGGGGATATTTGGGAAACCAAACTTCCGGACGCCTGTTCTGATAACCGGCGGTAACCTCTGAAGTTTTGGTTCATGAAACTTTTTAATGTTGACGTAACAACAACCTTGGAGGAAACAATCCGCTGGTCGGACTAGAGAAACTTCAACACGAAACTCTGGCGGGGACATAAGTAACTCTGCTTGGGGACAAAAGAGAAACTTATCCTGCTGACTCTGTGGGGAGTAGTGCCAAGGCTGACACTTCGTTGAATGTCTCACGTCGAGACCTTGAATGTTTGGTAATTTATTTGAGCCAGAGCTCTATCCACCTGCAAGAGAAATAACACTTGAACACAAACGGTTAACCAACCTGGTTTATGCTTCAAACATGAGTATGTTTGGCAATGATGCAATGCTTCCTTCGACATGGGAATGCTACACGTTTATTTGGTTAATGCAAGTATGACACTATATGCTGACGCGAATGCAGACTCGAACTGCTGGGCACAGGAGCTGCTTCAGCAAAATAAATGCTGAAAATAATGCCAACTCCGCTGGGGATAGCCAGGTGCTACAGAATCATGCCAACAAAATAAATGCTGGGCAGATGAAGTCAATTCAGCTGGGAAATTGGGAACTTAACCCAGCACCTTGTTGAAGGACCACCCTGCTGGGGAATAGCAGATGCGCTCGGTATAATTTGACTTCTGCTGGAAAGTGAACGGATATCACACGGTGTTCCGGCAAAGTAAATGCCATGATCCACACCAACTCTGCTGGGGAGAGTCTTAATCTTTGAGTTCCACTGGAAGGAAATAGAAATACTTGCTGAGAAGAGAACTCTGCTGGGGATAGGCTAATTCTCTTGGGAAAAATCAACTGACTCCACTGGGGGAGAGTAAATGACCCTGCGGGGAAAGGTAAACTGCCTGAATACAGCTCACAAATACTAATCTTCTGCGACTAAACCAACTCTGCTCGAAATAAGGGAATCCTTCTGGGGGACATCATACTGTCCGAATACGGCCTTACGATTTTGGAATCTCCAATTCTGTTAAGAATACATGACTTGGCTGGAGAATGCCCTCTTGGATAAGCTACGGCTAGCTGGGGGGAACTCTATCCTTTTTCAGGATGGACATGCATGACCTGCATGGAGATCAAGTCTTTCGGTATTGCAATCTCTTGATTATCTTCCTCGTACGGTTGTGAAACCTGCAACAACACAAACAAGACAAGACAAGCCTATGCAACCAAATCGATTCAGGTTAGCGACGTTATTTTCAGTTAATTCGAAGCTTTAGCAATTGTTGGCAAGGGCCAGTGATGTTATACACATGCTAGTTTCAATAAACTTAGGCGTTTTATCATGCACAAAACAGTAAAGAACCAGCATCAAGTACTGAATAACATATTTCATTGATTGGGCCCCTGAATGGGCGGAGTTTTGTACACGAGATGTAACTCCTGAAATGAGGAAGTTACGCGAAACAAATACACAAGTATGCACAAGAAGCATAAATATTTTGACAAATTAAATTTGTACACATGTCGGCAACGGGATGCAGATGAACACCGCGAACTGATCCTCCTATGACTCGCCCGACTCTAATGCTTTCCCGGTATCCACACTTCCGAAGAAGTTGTATCTGATAATCGACTCCTCAGGCACATTCTCCCGTACTGATGCTCACTGCAATATCAAATTCGGACCGCAGTCATTTGCTTTTCAAATCCCTAACTTTTGCGTGAACCGCCCTTTACGGGTTTTCAGTTCACCGGGATACCCCTTTTTGCCGAAGCCGCCCAGTGTAGGTTTTCAACTTCGCGGGTGTACACATTTTTTTTCAATTTTATCCCTAACTTTTGCCCGAACCTTTCATTCTGTTTTTGGTTCGCCAGGATGCCCCATTTTTGCCTGGACTCTCTTTTTTCTGTCCAGCGGGTCTATTTTAAGCAAAGTATATTTTAACTGCGTCCGAATTCACAGGTGACGTGAAGTCTTCTCCGTCCATGGTGGACAACAACAACGCTCCTCCTGAGAAGACTTTCCTGACAACGTATGGCCCTTCGTAGTTGGGGGTCCACTTGCCCCTGTGATCTGCTTGCGGCGGGAGAATCCTTTTCAGCACAAGGTCGCCCGTCTGAAAGCTTCGCGGATGCATTTTCTTGTCGTATGCTTTCTTCATTCGGCTCTGGTACAAACGACCATATGCTAGAGAGGCTAGCCTCTTCTCGTCCATCAAACTCAATTGGTTCAACCTGTCTTTTACCCATTCTGCCTCGTCCAGCTGAACGTCTCGCAATACCCTCAGAGAAGGGATCTCAACTTCCAATGGTAATACCGCTTCCATTCCATACACTAATGAGAACGGGGTTGCCCCGGTTGATGTGCGTACCGTCGTACGATAACCGTGCAATGCAAAAGGTAGCATCTCATGCCAATCCTTGTAGGTCACCACCATTTTCTGAACGATCTTCTTGATATTCTTATTGGCCGCCTCAACAGCGCCATTCATCTTGGGTCGGTAAGGGGAGGAGTTGTGATGTTCGATCTTGAAATTCTGACAGAGCTCCTTCATCATTTTGTTGTTCAAGTTCGAACCGTTGTCCGTGATTATCCGCTTGGGGATCCCATATCGGCAAATGATATCTCTCTTGATGAATCTGGCCACCACTTGCTTAGTTACATTTGCGTAAGACGCCGCTTCCACCCACTTGGTGAAATAATCGATTGCCACTAGAATGAACCGATGCCCGTTAGAAGCTGTCGGCTCGATTTTTCCAATCATATCGATTCCCCACATCGAAAATGGCCATGGTGATGACATCACATTTAGAGGACTCGGAGGCACATGGATCTTATCAGCATAGATCTGGCACTTGTGGCACTTCCTTGCGAACTTGAAACAATCAATTTCCATAGTCAGCCAAAAATAGCCTGCCCGCAGCAGCTTTCTCGTCATAGCATGCCCTCCAGCATGCGTGCCAAAGGTACCCTCGTGTATTTCCTCCATGAGCAGCTTTGCCTCTCTTTCGTCTACACAACGCAACAACACCAAGTCGTGGTTTCTTCTGTATAAGACGTCATCTGGGTTCAAATAGAAATTGCCTGCTAATCTCCTAAGAGTCTTCTGATCTTGACTGGATGCCCCAGCCGGGTACTCTTTATTTTTCAGGAAGTTAAGGATATCAAAATACCACGGTTTGTCGTCAGATGCTTCATCAATAGCAAATACATAAGCTGGTCTGTCAAGCCGAGAGATAATGATTCGGGGAGCCTCGTTCCAGAAGTTGACTTTGTACATGGACGACAAAGTGGCCAGGGCATCAGCCATTTGATTCTCTGCCCGCGGTACGTGATGCAATTCCACCTTATCGAAGAAAGGCAACAATCTCCTTGCATAATTCATGTAATGTACCAAATTGGGCTGACGTGTCTCCCATTCCCCTTTGATTTGATTCACTACCAGAGCTGAGTCTCCGTATACGTCTAAATTCTTAATTCGCAAATCAATGGCTTCTTCAAGCCCCATTATACAAGCTTCGTATTCGGCTTCATTATTGGTGACGGCAAAGGTCAATCGGGCAGTAAACGGGATGTGCGACCCGTGTGGCGTAGTGATGATTGCCCCTATTCCGCTACCGTAAGCATTCACAGCTCCGTCAAATATCATCTTCCATTTGGAACCCAACTCTGGTCCTTCATCTGGCAACGGCTCTTCACAATCCTTCATCTTTAGGTACATGATATCCTCGTCAGGAAAATCAAACCTCATCGATTGGTACTCTTCAATAGGCTGCTCTGCCAGATACTCAGACAGCACACTCCCCTTTATAGCCTTTTGCGAGACGTATTGAATGTCATACTCAGTCAAGATCATCTGCCAACGGGCAATTCTCCCTGACAACGCCTGCTTTTCAAATACATATTTGATAGGATCCATCTTCGAGATGAGCATGGTTGTATGATTCAGCATGTACTGCCTTAAACGCTTGGCGGCCCAAGCTAGTGCGCAACAAGTTTTCTCAAGCATTGAGTATCGAGATTCACAGTCTGTAAATTTCTTACTCAAGTAGTAGATCGCATGCTCTTTTCGTCCTGTCTCGTCATGTTGACCGAGAACACAACCCATGCTTCCCTCAAGAACCGTCAAATACATGATCAAGGGTCTACCTGCCACTGGGGGTATCAAAATAGGAGGCTCATGCAGATACTTCTTTATTTTATCGAACGCCTTTTGACAATTTTCGTTCCACGTTACAGCTTGATCTTTCTTCAACAACTTGAATAATGGTTCGCACGTGGCAGTTAGGTGAGATATGAACCGAGCGATGTAGTTCAACCTCCCTAAAAACCCGCGCACCTCTTTTTCTGTTTTAGGCGTCGGCATTTCTTGGATTGCTTTTATTTTAGCAGGATCGACCTCTATTCCTCTTTCGCTTACGATAAACCCCAACAGTTTACCCGATCTCACCCCGAAGGTGCATTTATTAGGGTTCAGCCTCAGCCTGAACTTCCTAAGTCTTTTAAATAGCTTCAGCAGATTTACCAGATGCTCTTCCTCCGTCTGGGATTTGGCAATCATATCGTCCACATAAACTTCGATCTCTTTATGCATCATATCATGGAAAAGAGTCGTCATCGCACGCTGATATGTTGCCCCAGCATTTTTCAAGCAAAAGGGCATCACTTTGTAGCAAAATGTTCCCCAAGGCGTTATGAAAGTAGTCTTCTCCATATCCTCTGGCGCCATTTTAATCTGATTATAGCCTGAAAAGCCATCCATGAAGGAGAATACGGAGTATTGAGCAGTATTATCAACTAACACGTCAATGTGAGGAAGTGGAAAATCGTCTTTTGGGCTTGCTTTATTCAAATCTCTATAATCCACGCACATTCGAACCTTGCCATCTTTCTTTGGCACTGGTACGATGTTAGCAATCCATGAGGGATATTTTGTCACAGCCAGGAAACCAGCGTCCCACTGTTTTTGAACTTCCTCTTTGATCTTCACTGCCATATCTGGTCGAGTTCTGCGAAGTTTTTGCTTGACTGGCGGGCAGTCTTCTTTTAGTGGCAGGCGATGCACAACCATATATGTATCGAGCCCTGGAATATCTTCATACGACCAAGCGAATACATCACTATACTCTCGGAGCATTTCAACCAGTCTTCGCTTGATATCACTCTGCAGCGCGGCTCCAATACGAATATTCTTCTCAACCCCTTCCGACCCCACGTTGATAATTTCGATGACCTCGTCGTGAGGCAGAATGACTCTTTCCTCTTGCTTCACCAACCAAGACAGTTCTTCAGGAATGTCGCTATCTTCGACAACCTCTTCTTCGGCCTGAAATACCAGGTGTTCAAAGTCGGGACGAGTCATAGGTGGTTCAAGGATGTCATCTGAAAATGCTATCCTGCAAAAGGAATGGTTAAGTGCTTCAAAATGCGTATAAAGCGAATAACCACGTTGCCATTTTATTGAAAATTATAAAACAAGAAAGACAGAGATTACATTATTTGCACATGAAAAACGCCATTTATTCAATGATTAACACGCAATGTTCATAACAACACAACCCTAAGCAAATCATGATGCCCCGGGCAAGACATCAGATTATTCAACAATTAATAAAGCAAAGCATTACTGTTTAAGAGTCACGGGAACAAGCTCCTGAATAGACCAGTTGCACAGTCCTTGTCCTGGCGTGCTTGGCTGAATCCAGGCATCCATATCACCATCGCTGTCTCCTTCGTCAGACTCCGAAGCAGCGTTGATGGTCTCATGACATACTCCACTGGCAGAGATGGTGATTGGCCCTCTGAAACGGGGCGCCCCCACGGCAGGAGTTGACGACGACGGTTGGTATCCTAGCCTGAACCGGTCCATCTTCACAGGAAGGTCCAGCACTTTGCCCCAGCCCTTTGCTTCTCCTGCTTCTACTAGAGCTTGAGCTTCTTTGTACGATGAGACGGCTATCTCTGGCACTTTGCTCGGCCCGGGACCTTTGTCCTTGATGCGCAACCCTTCAAATGCCTGGCAGGGTGTCTCGTGGATCTCTCCGTCGACCTCCACATATTTAAATGACGATAGATGGCTGACCAGGATGTCCTCTTCTCCGCATACGGTGACTACACTGTCTCCGACCATATATTTCAACTTCTGATGCAGGGTAGACGTGACTGCCCCCGCCCCATGAATCCAGGGTCTTCCAAGCAAGCAGCTGTACGCAGGCTGTATATCCATGATATAAAACTCAGTTGCAAACACCTCCGGCCCCACCTGTAGAGGCAATGTGATCGATCCAAAGACTGTTCTCCGCGTGCCGTCAAACGCTCTGACTACCAAGTCGCTGGGCGTGCACAAGATTCCTCTAACATCCAGTTTCATCATTGCCTTCTTGGGCAGCACATTCAAAGATGATCCGGTGTCGACCAATACATGCGACATTACTGATCCTCTACACTCGACAGATACGTGCAGCGCCATATTATGATCTCTCCCTTTCGGGGTCAAATCGAAGTCGGTAAAGCCCAAGCTGTGGCCTGCATTCACATGTGCCAACACTCCTTCCAGATGATTCACGGAGACGTCTTGAGGTACAAAAGAAGTATCCAGGACTTTCAGCAAAGCATTTCTATGAGCTTCCGAACATAAGAGTAATGACAAGATGGATATTTTGGACGGCGTCTGCTGCAGATGCTCCACAATTTTATAATCACTTTTCCGAATCAAGCGCATGAATTCTTCTACATCTTTCGATGTCACTTCTTTTTCGCTGGCTTGCACCGGAACGTTCTCAACCACTTTCCCTTTTCCTTTTGCTAATCTTTCGGCCTCCACCTCAGGCGATATAAAGATCCTACCGCTCCTTGTCATACCTCCCGAACCAACAACATTATCCATAGTCTCGGCTGGCTGCTTATTAACATCAATCTTTATCCCGTCACAATACACTTCCAACCCATATGACCATGGGACTGCTTTCGTGTTTTCGTACGGGATCGGCTCGGCCTTAGTTATGGTGATCGGTGGTCGCTGAGCTGGTGCTGCGATAGTGATTGTCTTTCGAGGAATCGTTACAGTGGCCACATCAGTCTGATCATATGCTACTGCCCCTGCGGGCTCTTCAGTTGCTGCTTGGTCAAACTACAATATGCCTTCATCAATTAAAGCCTGAATGCCTTTCTTCAAATCATCACACCCCCCAGCTAGGGTCCAACATTCTAAGCAATACTCGTCACATCCCGGGTAAACACCCCCTTGCAACAGTCGGCTCTTTATCTCGCTCAGCGGCGTCTTTAAATCTTCGACATTCATAATCAGATTCAACCCTTCCTCCGTCAGAATGGCGTTTGCCCCATGATTAGGCATGGGCTTCTGCACTATATTCGGACCTGCCGTTCCGAAATTGATAGTCTTATTGTCCAAAAGATCCTGCACAACATGCTTAAAAGCATGGCAACCCTCTATATCGTGGCCCGGCGCCCCAGAATGAAACTCACAGTGCCTGCTTGCATCGTAACCAAACGGGGGAGCTCCCGTTATCGGTGCCAGAGTTCTCTTCTCTACCAGGTTCAAACCCAACAATGTCTGCAACAAATCTGCATAGGTTGAGGGAGGCTTCTCAAACACTCTTCTCGGTTTGCCACCCTGGAATCTTCGCTGAGCCTGCTGGGCCCCCTGCTGAGGCTGCTGCTGCTGCGTTGGCTGCTGCTGAGACGGTTGTTGTTGCTGAAGTGGTTGTTGCTGGTACGGGATAGTAACACTCGCCACCTGCTGCGGCTGATGATATTGGTTTCGTCCCCTGCCTCGGCCTCGGCCTCCAAACACTGCGCTTGCCTCGCCCTGGCGGCGCCCACCAAAAGCCTTCCTGTTACTGCCAGATGCAGTTGATTCGTCAACCTGGAATTTTCCTTGCTTAATGTTACGATCAATCTTTTCACCCATCAGAATTAGGTCTGAAAAACTGGCCAGAGATGTGTGAAACAGCATGTCATGAAACAAGCCTGTGAATGTGCCGACGAACATGTCATTCATTTCCTTATCTTCTACAGGAGGACGGACCCTGGCAGCCATATCGCGCCATCTTTGCGCGTACTCTTTAAAGCTCTCCCCCTTCTTTTGCGATAGCCCCGCCAATTGGACCCGATTGGGCGCCAAGTCGCTGTTATACTTGTAGTGGGCTACAAACGCCTCTGCCAATTGCTTCCATGTCTTGATATCGGTTGGCTCCAACCCCATATACCACTCTAGGGAAGGACCCGACAGACTATCTTGAAAGAAATGCATTAGCATTCTTTCATCAGTTGAGTATGCAGACATCTTTCGGTAATAAGCCCGCACATGCACTTTCGGGCATGTGTCCCCTTTATACTTATCAAACGTAGGAGCTTTGAATTTGATTGGCACCCTCAAGCCAGGTACCAGACCCATTGTTGCCATGTCCAAGCCCACAGCACTTTGGTTCAGGACCCCCCTCATCTGCTCTTCCAGCATTCTGATCTTCTGGGAGTCATCCATCGGCCCTTCGAAACCTCCACCGGAGAAGGCGTCCTCCTGCTGATCTTCTTGCCACACACCATTCCCAGCTCCATACCCGTCATATCCATTATTACGTCCAGCCCTAATCTGATTCATCCCCGGACCTCGGCCTCTGTTGCCGTACCCTTGAACTCCTCCAGCAGGACCTAAAGCCATAAACCCAGCGCCGTTTCCATTTCCAAAACCTCCGTAGCCCTGATTGGCCACACCATAACCATCTTGCCCAAAGCCTTGAGCATTGAATCCATATTTCCCAGTGTTATCGAATCCCTGATCGTTGAATCCGAATCCAGCGTTGACAAAGCCGTTGCCTCCCATATTATCACCCAAGTTGACGTCACCAAGCCCAACATTATGGACAGCAGTCTCGTTTCCAACTCCGACGTTACCATTCACAGCAGCGGTAGCGTTGTTGACATTAGCGGCAGGTATATTGACTACAGGTGGAGCCACTGGCGTGGGAGTACCATCTCCATGAGCAGTATCAACTCGCACAGACTAATGATCCTCGTTACTGTGACCAGCATTCCGGGCCAACAGAGGTTGGACCATGGCTTGCAAATTCTCCTGACCCTTTGCAATAGCTTCCATGGTCTGCATAAAGAGAGCGAGCTTCTCGCGCACATCTTGCATCTCGTTCTGCATTTGATCCATGATTCTTCGACAGTTGGTGCGGGTAGAATAGCGGTGCGGGTGCTGGTCTACAATCCTGGAAAGTACCTGGTACAGGGCAGGAAATAAGATAACATCCAATGATTACCTGTAATGCAATATGAGTATGAATGCAATGCAATGTGTCTGTGCATTAGGGAAATTCATTCCCCGATTCTAGTGTGAAGGTGTCGGTGCCGTGACAGTGCTAATAATATAAAGATCGGAGCTGAATAACAGAAAGCCTCATATATTGCTGAGAAACCAAAAAACCCAGAATACAATGTCGCTGAGGATACAACAAGAAGGCATGACCTCAACCAACAATCCTGGTGATGGTTAGCACTATGCAAATAAAGCATACAAGTTACTACATGAAATGATCAAATCCTCCCATAAGTCTGGTATTCTTCTAGCAATTTCTTGGTCTCCGGATGACTTGGTCGATCAAGCAGCGCTTCGACGAGTTGGTTTCTCTTCTTAAGAACACGGCGCACGTCTTCAGCAGTTTCTTCCCATGCCCCCTCTCCGAAGCGGTCCTCAAGTTTACGCTTCTGAGACACAACTTCATCTCTGCCTTTGATGGCCTTGTTTAGTGCGTTCTGAAGACTATACCGGGTCATCACTTCTTCCTCGCACTTCTTGATGCTGGACTTCAACTGCTCTTCGAGGTCGGAAATTTGCTGCTTCAACTTATCCTCCCTCTTCTTATTGTTAGTGAGCGTGGCATTCCAAGTCTTATTGCAAGAAGAGATCTCTCGGTGAGCAATGTCAAGCGCTTTCTTCTTGGATTCAAGCATGTCATGGGAGCTTCTGAACTCTTGCCCCAGACGTTCGCGCTTCTTCCTCTCCTCAGTCAACTCAGCCCCTAACCTGTTCAGTAGCTCGATCTGCTGTTGGAAAGCATGGACGGCCTTGTTTTTCTCACTGCGTATCTGGGCTAACTCCTGCTCTAACCCTTCGTTGATTTTTATCAAGGCTTCTTTTTCCTTCACAACCTGCTCGTAGGCTTCCCGAGAAACAGTAGTTGGCTCCGCTACCGGAATAGGAACAAGGATTGGTACATCTGGGAATGGCATCCGCAACTGACTTGCTCTCTCCTGAACCCAAACTCTGTATGGTGCATAGGCCTGACAGTCATTCTTTCCTAACAACGGCTTCCCTCTGCGGTTAATACGCGTCCAGGCATGCTGCAGCTTGGCTAGTAACTCCCCCTTCACGTCTCCGGTGAAGTACAGAGATTCCTGTACTTCCTCCTCCTTTGGTGGGTTCTTCAACGCATATCCGAACTGACGGACGAACAGAGAAGGGTTGTAGTTGATACACCCTTTCCTCCCTATCAACGGAACGTTAGGGTACCCAGAACAACTGAATATAAGCTCGGATCCTAGCAGGTCTCGATCAAACCACTCAACGTCTTCAGAAGATAGCCTCATCAGGCGCTCTGACCAGCTAGCTGTGGTTGCACTCTTCACAAAAGATCCCCTCAGGGGAAGGTGGCTTTTAAACCACATATCCAGCAACGGTACACAGAAATGAACATTCTTTCCTCTTCCCTTCTCATTCTTGTAATGTAGTGAGTGGTAGAAATCTCCGAGCATGGTCGGTACAGGATTACCAGCGGCAAACAAGTAGAAGGCATCGAAGTCCACAAAATCCGGTACATTGGGAAACAATATTATGCCGTAAATACACAGAGCCAGCACAACATTGAAGGCAATCCAACATCCGCTCTTAGCGTACTCTTGAGCTTTACCGATCAAGAACTGGAGTGAGAAGCCTGGAACTCCACGGGAAATAGTAGTCAACAGTTCAGAGGCATCCACATGCAAGGCTTTTGCCAAATCTTCCGGCTTGGGCTTAATGCCCGAATGAATGAATGGAACCTGGTTCTGCACGGGTAACTCAGTAAACTCCACATACTCCTCAATGGTAGGCCCTATAATGAAATCAACGAACGTAAAACATCTCAATGCGGGATCATAGAATTGCATCAAAGCGTACAGCCTATCTAGCTCTGTCTCCGTGGGTTTGCGCACCAATCTCAATAGTCTTCCATAGCTCATTCTGAAGCTCCTACGAACATCCTCATCAGCCAGAGAGATCAACCCAAGCAGGGGAACAACATCAGGAGTGGGCAATTTGTAAGCAACTGTCCTTCTTAAGCTAGCCATGATCCAACACTCAGAAACCCGGACACTAGAATTCGGGAAATGCAAATGCACCTGCAACACAGACACACGTTAGTGGGATGCAATGATGATGAGTATGCAAACAAAATGTAATGCAAGTAACATGCAACGGGGGCCAACTGCCGTAGCTGAATAGCCTGGACCATATCAAGAAGTCTCAGATAGATTCTCTAGAAGTCCTCAAACCCTGGCCTCAGATAGACCTAAAATCAAGCTCCAATAATGGTATCTGACAGATCTCAAACCATAACTCCAACTGGTCTCTGGCAGACCTCAAATCACATCTCCAACTGGTCTCTGACAGACCTCATAACCCTCCATAAATACCCAGGATCTCTGATCAAGAAATAACCGATATCTGAAGGTCTAGTTACCTGCATAACCCCAAACCCTCTCACAGGTGGAGGTCCTAGTAACTGACAAAGGTATGGCATCCTATGCGGTCGTCGGCGTCACAGACTTTCAGGGTTGATGATACGATTCCCAGAAGGAGTGGCATCATCAATCCCTGAAGAGGCCTCACTTAGCCAACTTCCAAATGATCGGTCCCCAGAGTCGACAATTCAACTAACCAGCAACCCACGCCAACCAAAGGAAGGGGCAGGAGGCCAACCAGAGGAACCTCGTCTGAGTGTAGATTTCGCGGGACACCAAAGCAAGCAAAGCAAGCGGGCGCCAACTAATCTCTACTCTAATTCTAGGTGCACTCAAGCCCAGGTCCGGCTTCCCACTCAATATCAGAACACCCGTCACACCCAAATACAACAATAATAATCAATATATAAAGCTGAAAATACAAGGTTAGGAATACAAAATAACTCCATACAAAATCCTCGACGGGAAAACAAGCGTTAGGATTGACTCTCTTAAGGGACGTTGGATCCCAAATGCATAAGAACTATCGCAGTCCTTAGCAGCCAGGGGACGTTGGATCCCCAGCAGAGTCGCCAGCTGTCGCTACTGCGAAAATCGGCGCCGGCTGAACAGAAGAGTCGCCACCGTGCGTTATTTTATCCCACGGGAGGGAAAGGAAACGCTCAGAGTAAACCTCTCACAACACGGGAAAGGTATGGTCGTCGCAACCAAGACCTGGATTCGGGAGTCGATTACGCAAGGGGAAGGTATTAGCACCCCTCACGTCCGTCGTACTCGACGGGATCCACGCTTGTCTTCGGGTATGGATTGTTATTCTATCTACTCTACAGGGTTAAGGGTTAAAAAGAAAAGAAAATGAAAATAAAAATGACTCGGCAAAGTATCGCACTTTATGCCTACGTATTCCCGCCTGGAACGAGAAATCAGAGTCAACGTAGTTCGCCTACCTACGGGGAAGGAAGGGAAGGTTGCTCGCTAGGATATCGCATCCTATGCCTACGTACTTTCATACAGCATGAAAGATCAGAGCAAACGTAGTTCGGGCCACGTACGACACAAGTTTGTCTTGGTTGAGTTTATTCCTTCTGAAAAAGGTTTTCCTGATTAAAAGTCCACGGCGGACAAAATGACTCTTTTGATTTGTTCAACTTCTTTTACGCCAGAAGTGTCTTTTATTGTGCTTGAAATCTTTATGTGTTTTTCTGTTTGTTTTGAGAAAGAAGAGACAAAACTCTAACCTACGGTTGCGAAGGGAATCAAACTAACCTAATGTTATCATGCATGGGTTAAGACCTAGTGTCTATCATGCTCTTCTCTTGCACAGAGAGAAACAGAGATCCTAAGGGAATAGACGGAAACAGAAACAATATCAGATATATACAGTAAAACAGTAAAATGCATGGATGCAACAACACAAGCGAGGCAAGGGAGTCCCACTCAACCTCGAACCTAGAAAACAATAGGCAAAAGTGAACAGACTTCACTTTCAGCCCAACAGGGTAAGCAGCAAACAATACAGTCAGGAAAACCAGACAATACATCAGAAATGAAATACAGCAGAAAAAAATAAACATCAACAGCAACTCTGAATCAACAGCTGGCTTCAAGCACTCTCCCATCAGCTACAGGCTTCAACAAGCATCAATCTCCATCTTCATGGCCTTCAGGTAAGGGCTTTGATCATCAGTCTTCTATCTGCAATGGCTTTTCTTCAAGTTCAAACCTCCAGGATGAGGGATCAGTCACAAGAGTGAATTGGGTGTTAAGCAATCAGTTGACTACCAAGGGTGGTGAACAGACTGCTTCTAACACATATGATAGTCTTTCTCAAGAGTTCTATCTCTTAGACACTAGCACCAAGCCTTCCAAAGGAAGGGGGTGAGTGTCTTAGAGAGACTCTGTATCACAGAGAAGAATGGATGCAGACAAGGCAATCCATGTTTGAGAAACAAGCTTTCTAATCTAGAGCTCTGCCTAGCTCCTAAACCCTAGTCTCCTCAACAGCTGCTAGCAAGAAACTCCTCTTCAACTCTGGAAGTTGAACTTCAATCTCTGGATCTCCAATGGCTTCATCTTCACAAGTCTTCAGCTCTCCCAGATCCCCAAACAAATCCCAATACCCAAACAAGCAAGCAATAATCCCCAGGGGGCACACCACACTAGTCAATCAGATATATACAGTAGATTAATAGCAGTAGAGGAATCCTGACTTTTTCTAAGGGGATCTAATAACTACCCATAGCCCCTATAGTCCCATAGCTAACCTATTCAATCTCTAAGTCCTAAGGGAAGTGAATTAATTCTCCTAAGTCATCACCTAAAACCCTAGTTTGTTCATGTTATTCTCACCTAAACTAAACACCTAAAATTAAGTCCTAAAAATGGGAACTAAATTGCATCTACAAGTTGAATGTCTAAACTAAACAACCTAAAAATAATGGACAAAAAATATTAAAGCATCTAATAGAACAAAAATTAACAAAATCATATATGAAATGAAACTATTTAAAATGCTATTTATTTGGAAAATATGGCAAAAATATCAAATAAAAAATAAAATGCAATTTTTATTTTTTATAATTTTCTAGACTCTTTGAAGAAAAATATGCAAAAAGAACCATCAAAAAATAATGATTTTTCAATTTTATATGATTTTTATAAGATGCATAAAAAATGAAAGAAATTAAAAAGAATTAAAAAAAGAAATAAATGAGGGGGTGAGAATAGCATGGCCAGACAGTTCAAATAATTGGGCTTCACACGCGTGGAGGTGTCAATAGCCATCTGAGCCCATTTCCCTCCACTAAATGAAACGGTGCGTTTCAATTTTTAAAATCTCCCTCCGGTTTGAAGTTTAATCGTGTCCGTTGGATTGGGTCTTCAAGTCAAAGGTCAGAATGCAATCGTGTGGCTCCTGACCCTTCTTCAACCTCCAGCCAACCCTAACCCCTGAAAACCCTAGCCATGCAAGCTTCTTCCATGGTTCTGTTCTCCCTCATACCTCCATGGATTCACACGATATAAAAAGCAAATTTGGTCTACCACAGTCCCTCTACACAGCCATAACCATAACTCTTCTTGAAATTCAAGCAATAAACCAATTCAATGAAGATAACAGTTGTGATCCGCCATGAACACCTGTGATCAACTCCTCCAAAACTCTCCAAATCTTGTCCTACACTTATCTATAATTCATGCTGATTACCATAAGCTAATAAGCCAAGCATTTCGTGCACTGAATCATGAGATATCAATCCAACCAGATTTGAGGCACTATGAGCAACCTCCATGAAAGCTCTCTAAACTCACCAAATTAAGTCCTCTATCATATCTTAGCAATTCTACACTATCAAAACCTAGTAACCCTAACCTAAATAAGCAATTCGAATGAAAACTTACCTTATGCAAAATGAAGGAAACAGCTACCAAAACCTCTTGATCTATAGCTTGAAATGAGTGGAAAACGATCCAAGAACTCAGTGATGACTTCTGTATGCAACAAGTATGACTCCAAAGATTTGAATCTCTCAATTCCAAAGTTTATGCTTCTTGAATGATGATGATGAATGGTACAATTCCTTCTTCAATTTGCCAAATGAAGGTGTGGATTCTGATCCTTGTATGATGATGGTGAAGATTCAATCAAGAAATGAAGATTTGAGGGAGATTTAGGGGGAGTTTGTGAAGCTTATGCAAAAATGAGAAAGTGTGGAAAATTTGGGGTTTTGAACAAATGGAAGCACCAACCATGGCATGAACCATCTTGAATGAATATATAGATGAGGTTAGAACCTCCTAGAAACTTGGAGAAGTTTCCCTTGCACAAATTCCCTTGGATTTTGATTATGTTTCTTTCATTGTAAGCAACCATGGATAACTCTTAAAACATGAACTAAGCTCAAAATTATACTTTATCCAATGTCTTTAAAATGATCTTTCCATTCAAAATGACCTATAATTTTGCTTCATTAGGCCAAAATATGAAAAATCTCATTTTTAAGTCCATTTTTCTTCATTAAATTCAACAATTTTGAAACCTTGTGCTATGAATCTTTCCAATCTCTCATGGTCACTTTTCTAGACTCAAAATGTCATTTGGAGCAAGTTTGATGTTGTAAGTTTTTCCATTTGAGGCCTCCTTGTATGAGTTTTGGGCATAGGTTAAAATGACCTGTAATTCACAAATGACCAAAATACCCTTTTCTTGCCAAGACCATAAGTAGAGTTCCCCAAATCATATGAAGGCATACTATACCAATTTAGAAATCTAAGACAATAAGGAACAACTCTTATGTTGACCAGAAATTCATTTGAAATCTCCTTGAGGGGTAAAAATTGCTTGGAAGTCAAGTCACTTTCACAGACAAAACTTCAGATACCTCAGATGACCTGTAACTTGCAAGGACCATAACTTGAGTTCTATAAATCTCCTTTATGTCTTCCACCACTAAAATTAAAGGTCTTGAGATCCTCTACAAATTTCATGTTGGCCAAGGATCCATTTGAAGCTTGCATTTTGACTTATCTTGCTTGGAAATTTGACCTAAACTAGGGGATTTTACACAGAAACCCTAATTTAGAAACTCCTCTTCTCCTTGATTTCTCTTGAATTCTTCTTAGAATAATAACATATCCTTATTCTTCATGTAAAATGATGAACCCCACATCTCTCCAATAGCCCTTAATGCCTTTCAGTCAGTCAATTGACCTAGAGTTGACCCAGGGTTGACCCAGATGAGACCCCAGTTGACTGTCTTCCACTGCAGCTCTTGTACTTACATCAATGACTTGTTTTCTTCTCCAAATGACTTTCTAAGTCCTCCAAGATGTCTAGATACTCCCCATGCTCTCAATTCACAACTCATAATTCCCTTGTTGACCCTCAGACACCCTCAGTTAGGAGATATACTCAATGCTTGATCCACTGAACTCCCTGCTTTCAAATTCTTTTCTGATGACTTGAATGAGATTGAATTAGGATAATAACCTCTTGATAGGCCTCTAGAGATGATAATAATGATTGGCCCCCTGCTGGATGACTTGCTATGCTTATGCTATGCAGATGGTTAGGCTATGTACATGACTCTATATGCAAATGCTAATGATATTGAAACATAAACCCAGCGAATAAGGTTGGGCAAATTTTAGGGTGCAACACACCCCAAAATTTGACCAACATTTCTTTACCTAGCTTGTGTTCACTAGCATTATCATCTGTTATGATCACCAATCAAGAGCTATACAAGACTTTGAAGCTAGCCAAGAAGGTTACTCAAGTGTTCAAGGGTTGATATCCTTGTCAGAGAAGTTAAGAAATCCTCAGAGAGATTGGTTGAAACCAAGGTTGTGTGCCTCATAACTTGAGAGATGTGGGGGCTCCTCAGATGATTCTGAGGCTATGAGGATGGACTTGAAGCTTTGAGAGAGCTTATGAGATGTCTTGAAAGCCATCATGGGGCTTGGAGAGGTCATTGTACAAGAATAAGAAGACTCAGCCATGAGTGGTGCAATTAGGGTTTGACTGGGTCAACCCTAGGTCAACTGATGATTTGGAGAAGGTTGAGACCTAATCCAAGAGCCATGTGATCATGGATTGATGCATTGAGATTCTATAAGGATTATTCCAAGGTCAACTCATCATGATTGAAGAGTTTGAGAAGTTTTAAGCTAGGGTTTCTAAGGCTTGACAGTGTAAAATCCCCTAGTTTGGTCCCTATCTTCAAGGTAGTTTAGCTCAAGATGTGATTGTCATCTCATCTTACCCCCAACATGAATGTTATAGAGCTTGCTCTTAGCTTTAATTTGAGTACTAGAAGTCCTTGATAGGATTTGTAGAGCTCAAGTTATGACTTTGACAAGTTACAGGTCATCTGAGGTATGTGAATATGGGGCCTTGAAAGTCACCCAACTTGCATCCAACTTTTGCCTAAGAAGGATGATTCCTATGAACTCTTGGACAACATGAATGTTGTTCATCATCTTCTTAGCTTTCTATAGAGTACTATAAGTCCTTGATAGGATTTGTAGAACTCAAGTTATGGCTTTGACAAGTCAAGGGCATTTTGGTCATTTGGATATTATAGGTCATTTCAAGCATAAGGCCATATCTCCTATTTCCAAGCTTCAAATGGAAAAATATTCAACATCAAACTTGCTTAAAATGATGTTTTAAGGATAGTAGGGAGGTCATGAGATGTTGAAAAGGCTTGTAGCAAAAAATGATAAAAATGACCTAAAATGGAGGCATAAGTTAAATAAGTTCAAGTTGGAAATTGAAATTTCCAAGTTACACATCCAAACCATGGCATATAATAGGTCATTTTGACTCTAAAGAACATTTTGGAAACAATGGTTCAACCACTTTTTTGAATTGAGGCCTAGATCATGGGGTTGCTTTGGAAAATGCTTGCTTGCATAATAAGGCACAAATGCAAAACTCAAAGAAAGGCAATGTACAAGCTAGTAAAGGGTTTTAACACATCCCATATCTCATCTAAGGAGAATTTCAGGTCAAGGCAAGTTGCTGCAAGAGGCTTGGCATGAGATGAGGCATGAGATGAGATGAATCCATAAACTCATGGCATGAGAATTCCAAATTCTCATCAACATAAAAGCATTTTAATTCTTTTATGTTGATGCATAGATTTATAGAATTTTGTTTAGCTAGTTCCCTTTGAATTTTTAGGCCATTCTTTTTAGGATAGTTAGATTAGGACTTTAGCTCCCCCTGGATTTATTCCATAATTTTGTGATTAATTTTTTATTAGTTTTGCTTAGATGATTTTAGGTTGTGTAGATTTAGGTTAATCCTTAACATAGGTCCACAATAACACTAGAATTTTGGGTTTCTAGGTCAAGATAGATATTGGGACATATAGGGTATTAAGGGTAGGTATATAGGATCCCCTAGAAATTATATTAGAGTTTAATATAGTAGTATACTATTTTAGATGATTTTTGTAGTTGATGGTTGTTTGTGTTGCCCTTGTGGGCTTGTATTTTTGTTTGCCTTGCTTTGAGGGTTTGTGCTTGGCTTGGTGAGCTTGGTATTGCTTTGAGGAGCATGGAGGAGCATAGTAGAAGACTTGAGGATTGAATAAGGAGCTTGAGATCTTGGGAATGTTGTTTGTTTTGTTGTTGTCTTAGGGTTAGGAATTAAGAAGAGCTTAGAATTAGTTAACTTCTTTCTTAAACATGGATGGTATCTTTCACCTCCATTCCTCCCCATGATTCAAAGTCCTTACATGGTATTCACCTCTCTCCTTAGGAGGGATAAGTGATGGTACCTAGGAAGTAGTACTTTTGAGGGAACCATTCTCCTGATGTTAAACCCTTATAGGTCACCTTTGGTGGTCAATAAGCAGTTTAACACCCCAATTTATCCAGTTAAGTGATTTCCTCTGGTTTGAGTATCTTGAGAGATGTTGGGCTTGAAGAGGAAGACTTCATTGAGGAGTGTGGAAGAGGGTGATTCCTTGAGCATTGCCATTCCAGCTGAAGCTGGAAGAGCAACAAGAGCAAGTTGATACTTGAAGACCCAATGAAGATCCAGTAAAGACTGAATGAAGAGCTGAGGCTTAAAGACTGAAGGATGAAGTTGACACTTCTAAGTGATTAAAGGTTACTCTGAGAAGCTGAAGCTTGCAGGAAGAGAAGACCAAGTTGAGACTGGTAAAGCAAAGAGAGCTTGAGATCTTGAAGACTAAGTTGATACTTGTGAAGAAGACCAAATTGAGATTGAGTGTAGAGCTGAAGCTTGAAGATCAAAGGAAGTTGATACTTACTTTGATGTTTGGAGACCCTGAAGGAATCAAGTTGGTACTTGTGGTTAATAGTGAAGCCTAAAGGGGGAACTGATTAAGGAGCTGAAGCTTAGAGAAGAGAAGATAAGTTGAAACTTATGTGGAAGGGTTGAAACCTGGAGAAGCAAATTGATATTTGTTAATAGTGATGGAAGTCTGAAGACTGAGTTGCTGTTAGAAGAGCTAAGGCTTGAGAAGAGAGGAGTTGATCTGCTTTCTCTGTTTTCTTTGCTGTATTGATGTGCCTTGTTTGACTTGCTTGATGCATTAGAATAAGTTCATATCTAGACTAGGTAGAATCTAGGAGCATGATTGCACTAGAGGTTGAGTTGCTCCCTCTGCTTGTACTGTTACTGTATGGCTTTGCTTGCGGGTATTCGGTAGAGCCCAGCTCCCTTACCCATGTGGTTTGTTTTGCTTGATAGCATGACTTTATTTCTTCTGTATGACTGCAGTTTACTATATTTTGCTTGATAGCATGTTTTATCTTCCTCGGTATGATTACTGTTATTCATTCTGGCTTGAGGTTGAGATGAGCTTGTGGAGGATGATGCCCCACACACATTTCCTCCCTCACTTGCATTGCATGCATTTTACTGTATATATGTTTACTGTTTAAGCTGATGCTTTATCTGTTTCTGTGTATCATTGACATGATCCCTTAGGACTCTCATTTCCTTTGATAAGGAATTGATGATAGAACTTTAGGTTGAAACCTATGCATGATAACTTCTAGGAGTTCCCTGCTCAAACCTCAACCATAGGATGAATCCTTGGCATGATAACAGTAGGACTTGATAGTCTCCCGATAGTTGAGCCTGTTCTCCTCTCATCTCAAAACAGCTTAAGATACAGTAATCATGAATGGTTTCTTTCGTACATTACGAGCCTTAAGCTATCTGGGAAAAGATTGTGGGAGATTTTCTTTTCCACAGTCTGGATGTTTAGTATGGCACCCTTTGGGTGACATGCGACGCATTCACTCTCAGGTCATAGTCTCTAGCGCGATTGAAATTGCAAACACAATAAAAAACACTTCTTCCGTAAAAGACAGAAAATAATGCGTAGTGTCCCGAACTACGTAAGCTCTGATCTCTCATACCTGTTGAGAGTACGTAGGCACAATACTGATGTATTGGCGAGCTACCTTCCCCGTATCCCGTCGTAGGTCGAACTACGTTGACTCTGATTTCTCGTTCTCTGATGAGAATATGTAGGCATAAAGTGCGACGCTTTGCCGAGTCATTTTCTTTTCTGTTTAAACCAGCCTTGATAGGTAGATAGATAAACCAACTCGTCCAGTAAACACAACAAGCGTGGATCCCGTCGAGTACGATGGACGTGAGGGGTGCTAATACCTTCCCCTTGCGTAACCGACTCCCGAACCCAGACAACGGTTGCGACGACCTTGTCTTACCCTTTTTCGTCAGGTTTTTCCGATCGTTTCCTTTCCCGTTCTGAGGGATAAATAACGAAAGGTGGCGACTCTTCTGTTGTGTCAGCACCTTATTTTCGCGTAAGCGACACTTTGCTATGTGGGGCATTGATATGATCGGTAAGATTGAACCGATTGCATCCAACGGACATCGCTTCATCTTCGTGGCAATTGACTATTTCACTAAGTGGGTTGAAACAACTTCTTTTGCCAACGTGACCAGGCAGCTCGTGGCTCGATTTATCAAGAAGGACATCATTTGTCGTTATGGAGTGCCTGAATAAATCATTAATGATAATGGTTCAAATTTGAATAACAAGATGATGAAGGAATTGTGCCATAGTTTCAAGATCGAACATCACAACTCTTCTCCGTATCGTCCGAAGATGAATGGTGTTGTTGAGGCAGCTAACAAGAACATTAAGAAGATTGTGCAAAAGATGGTTGTGACCTATAAAGATTGCCATGAGATGTTTCCCTTTGCATTACATGGATATCGTACTTTGGTACGTACTTCAACTGGGGCAACTCCTTTCTCGCTAGTGTATGGTATGGAAGATGTCCAACCATTGGAAGTCGAGATTCCTTCCCTGAGGGTGTTGGTTGATGTGAAACTCGATGAGGCGGAATGGGTGAAAGCCAGATTGAATCAACTCAGTTTGATGGACGAGAAGAGATTGTTATCAATTGCGCATGGTCGATTATATCAGAGCAGGATGAAGAAAGCTTTTGATCAGAAGATGCACCCTCAGAGCTTTCAGGCAGGTGACTTAGTGTTGAAGCAGATCCTCCCTCCACAAACAGATCACAGGGGCAAATGGACTCCCAACTATGAAGGTCCATGTGTAGTAAGTAAAGTCTTCTCCGGAGGAGCCTTACTACTTTCAACTATGGATGGCGAAGATTTCACGTCCCTTGTGAATGCAAACGCAGTTAGAAAATACTTTGCTTAAAATAGACCCGCTAGAAAGAAAAAGAAAATCCAGGCAAAAATGGGGCATCCCGGCGAACCATAAAAAAATTTTTGGGTTCGGGCAAAAGTTAGGGATAAAAAGGAAAAAATGTAAACCCGTGAAGTTGAAAACCTGAAAAGGCGACTTCGGCAAAAATGGGTATCCCGGTGAATCAAAAACCCATAAGGGTGATTCAGGCAAAAGTTAGGGATTTAAAAGCAAACGAATGCGGTCTGCGCCATTCCCATAAGCATGGTGGATTCTTGGAGGACCCGAGGGTTAATCAATCAAGTCAGTCTCTTCGAAAGACGAAGCAATGGAGAAGCATTGAAGTCATGCGAGTCATAGTTGAATCGACACGTGGTGGTTGTCTATACCACATTTTCGACATTTTGTATATTTATTGCATTTCTGTACTTTTTGCGCAACTTTCTCTTTTCAGGAGTTGCATCTGATGTAAATCTGCCTATTTACAGGCCATTTTCAATCAATGAAGTATATTATTCAGAAATATTTTGTTCTTGTTTTAACTTTTACTGTTTTGGTTGCAAAAGACGCCTGGTGTTTTTGATAAAACTTTGCATACATAAACTCATGGGCTTTGCTAATCGTAATTGAAACATTGATTTGCTTTAATAAGGTCATTGACGATGACCGAGATAACCTTTATTGCATATAGGACATATTTGCTTGTTTGTCATTTGCAGGGTTCTCATTGTTGAAACTATTTCAAAGATGTATCCCCAATGAAGTCACCATATCTCTATCTCCACAAGGTGAAGATGTCAGATCGAAAGTATCTCACCAGTGATAATGTGCACTCATCCCCTGCGGGTTGAAATTGCATTTATCCTCAGCAGGTCGGGACTAGTTTTTCCCCAGCAGGGTGAGATTGCACTTATCCCCTAGCAGGTTAAGACCTAAGTTATCCCCAGAGGGTCAAAACTGAGATTCCCCAACAGTGGTGTGCACCTATCCTTTGACAGGTAGATATGGGAGGGTTTTCCCTGACAGTGGAACAAAGCTCGGTGTTGTTTCCCCACAGGTCTCTGGCTCATTCCCCAATCAGAGGTTGATGTTGATGAGTCTTATTTCCCTAATCAGAGGTTGATGGTGTTGAGTGTTATTCACATTATTCCCCAAGTAGAGGTTGATACTGATTCCCTCAACGAGTATCTATCGGTGAAGTTGTTCTCCTCAGTAGAGTCTAGTGGTTATTGGCCTTCTTTGAAGCGAGATTTTGGTTTAACTTCCCAATGATTGTCTCTCTCAATCCCCTTCAAAGCAGATTTTATCCCATTCAGGACGGATTTTATCCCCAGTAGAAGGATTTTCTCTTAATTCCCCTTAAAGTAGATTGTATTCCCCACGGAGTGGGGTCGTCCCTGGAAGAATGTTATTCGGGAAGGTCGTTTAAGGCATTTTTCCTCAGTAGAGTTAGTTTGATCCCCGGTGGAGCAGATTTGTTCTCAAAGAAGCAGTTATACCCGGGGGATTTCTTTTCCAGAAGGCCATCCAGGGCTTGTCTTCCCCAGCATAAGTCCAATCATACTTGGCACCCGGTCATTCCCAGCGGAGTTGGTTTCGTCTCTTCAGTATTTATTTTGCTGGAGTGGTTCCTTTGCATTTGCATTTGTGTATAGCATCCTCCAAAATGCGTAGCATTTCCATTTCATATAGAGCATTACGCCATATTCAAACATATGCATCTGAAACGTAAGCAAGGTTATTACCTCTTGTTTTCAGATGTATCTCCAGCAAATAACAGTATATTCTCTTAAGCCTGTGTAGTATCCAGACCCCGACAGAGTTATTAGTATATTCTCTTGAGCCTGTGTGGTATCCAAACCACAGCAGAATTATTGGTGTATTCTCTTAAGCCTATATGGTATCCAGACCCCGATAGAGTTATTGGTGTATTCTCTTGAGCCTGTGTGGTATCCAGATCCTGACAGAGTTATTGGTGTATTCTGTTGAGCCTGTGTGGTATCCAGACCACGATAGAGTTATTGGTGTATTCTCTTGAGCCTGTGTGGTATTCAGACCCCAGCATATGTCGGCGTATTTCATGAGCTTGTGCGGTATCCAGATCCCAGCAGAATCTTTGACGGACCTGTTCACCTTATCATTATCTCCCCAACAGAGTTTACTTATTCAAGTTCATTATTCCCCCAGCGGAATTCTTCTTTCAGATTGTGAATCAACGGATTCTCTTCTCAACTTCGTGTTGAGCCGGCCTTTGGGTTTGATGCCTATTTTAATAAACGGATGCCTGCTTGGATTAACAGATGTTCTCAACTTCGTTTTGAGCCGGCCTTCGGGTTCGATGCCTGTTTTAATTAACAGACGCCTGCTTGGATTAGCAGATGTTCTCAACTTCGTGTTGAGCCGACCTTCGGGTTCGATTCCTGTTTTAATTAACGGATGCCTGCTTGGATTAGCAGATGTTCTCAACTTCGTGTTGAGCTGGCCTTCAGGTTCGATGTCTGTTTTAATTAACGGATGCCTGCTTGGATTAGCAGATGTTCTCAACTTCGTGTTGAGCCGGCCTTCGGGTTCGATACCTGTTTTAATTAACAGATGCCTGATGGTGAAATCAGATGTTCTTACCGACTGAGTGTCGAGCCGACCTAATGTTGTTGCCTGCGCGTTAGTAGATGTTTCTCCCGATTGCGTGTCATTACTTTTTAATTGGTGGTGAGTTAGCTCATTTTCCTATAATTGTCAGATGCAGTTTCTCCAGTGATTATATTTCCACTCCGGTGGACCTTTTTGCAGTTTACCTTTTTGCGGTTGGCAAATTTCTGGGTTCTGTTGTATTCAACCACCTTTTACCATGAATGTTTGAAAGTCGTTTGCTTTTCATCCCTTCAGGTCCAAGTTGTTTGAATATGCGCAGTTGTTGTACCCTAAAATTTGACCAACCTTTTTCTTTTAACTTGGCTTATGTTTCTTTTCATTTAGCATTTGCATTTTGCACAACATTGGTTCTATCAGGGGATCAAGAGGTGTTGTGTTTGCCACTCAAGAGGGGAGCTTCTTTTTTCAATCAATAAAGGATATCATTGGCAAGTCATCAAGGTTTCATTACCATCAGGATTGGGTTTCAAAGCTCTTTGAGAAGAGAAGTTTGTGTATGGGTGTCACCTCCTATCTTGAGGATCATCAGAGGATCATCAGAGATTCATGAGGTCACTTACTTGGATAAAGCATGGTTCAAAATCTCAATATGTATCTTGAAAGGTCTCTATGGAGCTTGTATGGTCATACAAGTCATGTGCAAGAGCCTCAATCCAAGGTTATGGTGCTAGGGTTTCATCTGGTCAACCCAAATTCAACTGTGGGTTTGAGAGGGTTCAATACTTGGTTCTAGGTTATTGAGGCCATGGGAATTCATTTAGGATGTCATGTTAAGATCAAATTAAAGAGATTCAAGAGTTCAAGGAGTTACTAAATTAGGGTTTCAGATGATTTTAGTGTAAAATCCCTTTCTTTGGTGCCTAACTTCAAGGAAAATTTTCGCTATGATGCAAGCTCAATCTCATTTTCCAAAAAACATGGGACTTGTTCATCATCTCACAAGCTTTCTTTTGAGTACAAGAACTCATCCATTGAGTTTTTACATCTCAAGTTATGGTGTCAGCAAGTTGGTGTCCTCAAATGAAGAGAATTTTGGCCAACTCAAAGTCAACTCACTTACAAAGCATTTTTGACATGGAATAAAGTTTCTCCTCACTTTCAAGAAAACATGAAAGTTGTTCCTCATTATCTTAGCTTTCCAAAAAGTCCTAGAAGTCCTCTTTCTCATGTGTACATCTCAAGTTATGGTCTTCACAAGGCAAGGGTATTTGGGGAAAGTTCATTATAGGTCATTTTCTTCAATGATCAATTTCATGAACTTTGAGACCTCAAATGCAATTTTGTGCCACATGAATGTTGTGTCACATTGGTTAAAATTCATCATGAGCTTGATTTCCATGAGGTTTTATGGATTATGTGATCATATGGACCATTTTTAAAGTGGAAAATCGAACTTTTAGACATGATTTGGTTTTCTTCATTTACAAGTCACCAAATGACTTTGTTTTGAAATTTTCACACCATAATGTCATCAAACTTTTTTCTTGCTAATATTTACCACTTTTGGACCAACAGAGATACATATTACATGCCATATTTTCAAAATTCATACCTTAAAAGTCATGGTGCAAAACTTTGTTCCAATTGGTTCTACATGGCCAAAACCAATCCATTTGTTTTCTACACACTCCAAATAAACATTTGCTGACCCTAAATGAAGTGGAAATTGGATAACCCGTCTGTAACTCCAAAGTGGAAAGTTTGGCCAAAAGATTGAAATCACACAATGCAGCCATTATGGGCCTGCATGGTCATGAAGAATCCATCATATAAAAGCCAAATAACTTGTCCTAATGCTGAGAACTGGTGGCAGCTGCGTGAGAGAGAAAGGAGAGCTTCAAAATTTCATCAAAGTTCATTTCTCCGAATCTGCCATTTCTCTGGGAATTCTTGTAAACTGGTGCTCATTTTCTCTTCACAAGAGTTTAAGGAACAAGTTGGAAGCATTGAACTGAAGCTTGCTTGAGTTTTGAAGGGTCAACAGAATCTCTTCATTAGGTATTTTTCTTCAAATTAAAACCTTCATTCTAGGCATCTAATAGGCTTCATACGGGGTGCATCTGAAGCCCTACCCTTAGTAGGCCATATTTGAATCAATTGCTTGTTTGTTTGCTTAGGATTTCAGTTTATGCATCTCAAAATCGTGCCATGGTTTCACATGTTTTTAAGGACGTTTTTTCAAAATGGTGGATGGATTCATGATCCTTGTGGAAGTAGCTTTCATTTGGTACCAGATTTGGCCATTTTTATTGAGGTTTGATGTCTGGTCTCCGGCGAGCTGGCCGGAGAAGACGACCGGAGCCCTAGCTCCGGCGTCTAGTCATCTCTCTGGTCAATGCTGAGTTGGCGTGGGTTGATTATTTGACCAAGTGATGTGTTGCTTTTCCATTCGTTTGACCAGGCCATGTATGATTTTGACTCCAGGTCAGTTTAATGAAACGCTGAGTTTCATTAAACTCAAACTTCATGTGCATTTGGGCCTTGCCATTTCGCTATTGGCACCCTCCAGTTTTGGGGCCCAAACGTGAATACAAAGGGTTCAATGTATTATGGCTTTACTTATCACGCCCCCCTTTGGTTTTTGTTTTATTTTATTTCATTTTAATCCTTGGTTCCATTTTAATTGATTAAAAATATTTCTGATTTCACAAAAATTCAACAAAAATAGTTTTCTAATAGTTTGACATGTTATTAAATATTCCAATATTTTTATTTTTATTTTCCATTTGTTTTCATATTTTATTTGGAATTTTATAATGTGATGTGTTTTATGGTTCCTATCTTATTTGATCTTGATCATTTGAACCCTATTTTTAAATCCCTTATGACCAATCCTCCTCCATCATTTAGGTGATGGATTGAAGTATCTTTGAGGGTTGATTTGGTTTATTGATGATCATTTTTCATGTGTTTTTAAATTTCTTTGTTTGAACCTTGACAAACCCTCAATAAGGTGGAACACCATACCTTCTTGGAATTATTTGTTGGTCCCTTGGGTTGAATTTGAACTTGAGCTTTGGCATTCTGTTTGATGGTTATTTAATCTTGTCTTGAGATTTTATTTGAGATTTATTGAAGCTTTATCCTATTTTTGGTGAATTTTGCAAGTCAAGTTACTTTTATGGTTGTCTACACATGCTAGTTTGACCTAGTTCTTTTGAATATGAGCCTTGTTACATTATTCTAACATGCTTAAGGTGTTTTTTTGCTTGTCTTGGGTCATTTACATGTGTAACTTGCATTGCAAGTCATCTTTGGATCATGCTTCTCCACTTGTCTTAAGTGTTGAGTTTGTGTTAGGACTTTGGTTCTTTCACTTCATATGATCATACTTGTGCCTTGCCTCTTGTTTTAAGTTTGATTTGAGCCTTTTTCTCTTGTTTATTCACCTCTACCCCATGTTTGTTTGACCATTGTTCATGATAATTTGGTGTCTTTTGTTTACACTTTGAGTTTGTCATGAGCATTGTTGGTTGTCTTGCATTGTTTGCTTGCTTCTCCTTGTATGATCAAAGATGAATGTTTGGTTGAGATAACCTTGATGTGGTTGCTGCCCTATCCTCTTTCTCCCATCATTTCTTTGATCATGGTTCTTTGCTCTTTGATGATTGATGTTTGGTGGTTGTATGAGTTTCACTCCTCCCATTTCATTTCATCTCTTGTTGACTTGTTTAAGTCCCTTGCTTGTGTTTGAGTCTCATTTTGTTGTTGAGTCTTTGTTGCATCTTTGCATACTTTCATTACCTGTTTGCATTTCATCTTGATTTGACTTGTTTAAGTCACTTTCATCCTTCATCCCTTTTCATCTGTGATTGAATTGCTATGTGTTTACTTGTGCTCTTTTGCCATGATCCCATTGGATTCCTAGTCCCCCTGTTTAAGATGGGAGTAGGAGATACATTAGGCTTTCAATCCATTGCATGATAACATTAGGATAGATTTTCCCCTTCCAATCCCAACTTTAGGATCACATTGCATGATAACATTAGGGTTCATCAGTTCCCCTTAGAGTCTTGTGTCTTCTCTTCTTATCTCATAACTTCATAAGACACTTAATAAAGGTTAACAATTGTTGTACGCTATGAGCCTTAAGTACTTGAGGAATGATAGGTGGGGGCCTCCTCTCACATTGTCTAGAGTGTTTAGCGTATGCCCTTTGGGCGATATGCGATGCATTCGCTCTCAAGTCATAGTCTTTAGTGCAACATGAGTTTCAAATCTAACTCAATTCACTTTTTCTCTAAAAAACACAAAACAAATGTCAAACCTTTTTATCCTTCGGGATTATTTACAAATCATTTTCAAAAAGAGTGGTGTTAAGTCTTTGTTCTATCGCAAACAGGCGTCGTCCCTAACTGCTAGAACAATTATTTAACCCTACTCAGTTAAAACACTTGAACCAACCAGTGGTCGTATCAGCCCAAACTACGTTTGCTCTGATTTTTCATACCAGATGAGAATACGTAGGCACAAGACGACAATGTCTTGGCGAGCAATCTTCTCCCTCTTCACCCGTAGTTTTCCGAACTACGTTGACTCTGACTTTCCCATTGCACGAGGGAATACGTAGGCATAGGGCGGCGATGTCCTATCGAGCATGTTCTTTCCGTTCACCCCTGTTTAGCATTAGCATTAGATAGTTTTTTTTCACTCGTAGATAGACAACAAGTGTGGATCCTGTTGAGTACAACGGACGTGACGGGTGCTCATTCCTTCCCCTTGCGTAACCGACTCCCGAACCCAAGATTTGGTTGTGATGACCTGTCTTTTCCCTTTTTCGTAGGTTTTCTTTGATCATTTCCTTTCCCTCTCTTTGGGATAAATAAAGAACGGTGGCGAATCTTCTGTCAGTTTGTCGGCTTTTCCTTTTTTCGCAGCGATGCGACAAATGTAAAACTCTTGATCTAGGAAAAGAGTTGGACTTGAACCTTCACGAATCTTCTTGATGGAATCGAGTTTCAGATCAGTTTGAATACGGTTTAGACATAATGAATTTGGCTACCTGAGCTCGAGAATTGCAATGGAGGGGCTCTCTATTTATATAGTGATGCTACTGGAGCGTGAGAGAATGCAGTTTGATCCAAAATATGTTAAATCCATCGTGTGTGCCTCACATGCTCTAACAACTTTTCCAGCTCAACATTTGGCTTTATAGCTTAATTCACACCTGCTTTTTAGTGGAAAATGATTGAAAGATAATTTGGAAATGATTAGAAATGATGAGGTGGCTAAAATCTAGAATATTCTTTCATTTTGTCTTTTCTGAACTTGCTTGTGCAGAGTGAGGTTTCATGCGAATTGCAGCTTGCTCATGGACTCAACTCCCTACCATTTGGGCCATTTCTTGGTGCTTTACAGACTTGGCCATGATATGGATCAAAATCAATTAGAACCAGCTTAAATGGATATCTGGATCGGATGAAATGTTGATTTAAACATGGCATGATGGATGTTCATGAACTCGAGTACACAATTGTATTCAAAATGACCAAAACAAGTTGAATCCATTTGGGATGGCTGGGTGAATTAGTCCTGATGTAGTTTTAATAGAATTTGGATAAGGAATTGAATATTCATGGATATGGTTTTGAACTCATGGATAATGGGTGATTGGTTTGATTTAGAATGGTTCAAGTGTTCTCTGGAATGGATTTTAGACACTTACATTGGATATGGCATAACTTGGTGTACAATGGTTCAGATGCTACAAACTTGGTATCATTGGAAGGACCTCATGGCAAGTTACAAATTTGGTGTTGGGAACAACTTGAGAAGATGCTTGTAGGCCAAGATAAATTGATGCAAAGTCAAAGCTTCAAAACTGTCTGAAACGTAGAAAAACTCTAAGTATTTGTCATTTGGCACAAGGTTGAAACCTCCACTTTGGCTCCAATTTTAATCCACTTAGAGATTGATTTTGAATTTAAATCTTCCACCATTATTTAGTATCAAATGAAAGCTTCAATTGCAGCCATTTTTTCCGATTTTGATGCACAAATGAATGGGATACAATCTTGCAAAGTTGACCAAATGAACATGATCTTTGACACTTAGAAAAATTTCAAATTCACCAATTTTACAATTTCCCACATTTATCTTGATTTTCATGACTTCCCTTGATGAAACTCATCCAATTTATTTAACCTCTTGAAATTTGACTTGAAATGTTCAAGGTTGACCAAAATGCCTCAAAAGTCAAACTTTGACTTTGAGCACTTTGTTGACTTTTTGCAAATGAATCAATCAACTTCAAATATCATCTTGAATCAACTTGAATTACCTTGAAAATGCCAATAAGATGCACCAATAGCCTTGAATCATATCTCAACCAATGGAGTCAAGTTTTGTTCAAAAAGTCAACCTCAAGTTGACTTTGACCAAAACCCTAATCTTGAGCAATTTGAAAGAGACTTGTAATCCATCTTGAACCAATGAAACAGATAATGAAGGAAATGATCCTTTGAAATACATGGAGAGAAAAGGCTTGAGATATGGACAACCATCAAAACCCTTGCTCAGAGCAAGCCTCAGTTGAAACCATGATGAAACCCTAGTTTGATGATTCTTGAGAAAATTTGAGGAACATGACTTGGTATATTGAAGAGCCTTGATGAATGCCACAACCAAATGAACCATCTTTGAAGATAAGGAAAACCAAAATAATAAGAATAACTTTGATCCCATGCCTTAGGAGCTCAATGAAATGCATGATTATGTATATTATGACCTAGTGGATGATGCACATGAGTGTGAAACATAAGCTAGTTAAGGTTAAAAACAAGAGGACAAATTTTGGGGTGCAACACTATAAACAACTTGATTTGATTCACCACTCTTGTTACCCTAGTAAAGAAATCAACCACGATTTCATTTTTTTCCATATGAAGCAACTCATACATTCTTTTGGTGATTTTGTAACCTTAATTTTTTCATCTTCTCAGCTCCTCCAAAAGAATTTTCCCATATGTCTCATGCTTCCTTTGATGAGCCTACATCACCTACCTTCTCAAAAATCTCTAGATCAACACATTGATGGATTATAAAGAGAGCTTTATAATATTTCTTCTTCAAATCTTTATGTGCATCCTTTTATTCAAATGCGACATTATCGTTAATTGGTGCCACTCTATTCTTCATAAGATCCCAAATATCTTGATAGCAAAAGATATCCTTCATCTGCTTGCACCAATTATCATAATTCTTTCCATTCAATATTGGAATATTTGAGGGAAAATTTTTGTTTGGATGAAAATTCATGGCTCAATATGTCCCAAAGATCACAACTAGTGCTCTAGATACCAGATGTTGGAATCGATCCTGATAGAACAAGATTCAATCCTCCCTTGATTGATATAAGATTATTGTTGTACACTTTTCACTTGAGTGATTCAACCACACCCTTGGTTGCAAGATGATTCCCTCGCACAATGATTTGAAAATACATAATTTGAAGTTATGAGAGAAGAGAGTACTGGTTTTTTGGGAAGAGAAAAGAAGAATGTATTGATCTTGATATCTTTCAAATAAAAATTGTCCTCCTATTTATAATGATATTGTTTCACAACAAGCAATCTCAAACTAGCTAACTAACCTTGACAAGTTGTATTTAGCTCTGTCAAAAGCATGCAAACTACTACCAGTTGTATTCGACTATATCAATTATATGCAGCTCCGACTATCGAATCATGCCTTTACAAACATGCTTAACACAAAGATTACATATTTAACATGCCTTTGTATCATCCCCTATTTCTTCTTGACGGTCTTGTATATGTGTCCCTAAATAAAAATAATAAACAATGTAGGGGTGAGAACTAAATTCTCAGTGGGTTTCATACTAGAAGCCTCAAACTCTCTACACACCACCTCATTAAGCCCTCTAATCAATTTATATCTATACTTACTAAACTGCTAATAATAACATATCTAACTTCCATACCACCATTTCACTAAGCTCTTGAGAATAACTTGCTATTGTTATAAGATTAAATATTTAAGGTTTTAGAATATCTTACTGGGATTATACTCTAACATGAGATTGACTTTAACTTAATTTAAACATAAATGTTTAGATCTCAATCCTAAAATTTAATTTATCTAACATGTGAACATGAAGGAGCCTAATAACTAAAACTACCCTTACAAGTCAATTTTGGGTTCATAACACTGTGACCCCCATCATAAATTAGATACATATTCTATTTTGTTAAGGATGAAGATATTATAGCTTTGTAAGTGGTGTTCCACTCACCATGACTTACTTGTCCCGTATATATATGTTAGGCTTGAGACTTCACATACAAGATGGGGGTGAGTTGTATGGTTTGAAAGAAATCTGGTTTTGAAAAACATTGTGATAGGAAGTCAGAGTTTAAACTCATTTTAAAAACATAGCAGCGGAAAATAAAATGCAGAAAATAAATTGCGGGAATTTAAAAAGTTAAGGGAAGAAAGAGAATGCCAAGAATTATACAGGTTCAGTAAAAAAATGACATAGTCTTGTCCCTAAAGTGTTTCCAATAATACGCTGAGAGCTTTTAGTAGGAAAGACTCACGAACCCCCTTATACAAGGAATGGATGGTTGATCTTCAACCAAGAAATACAAGACGATAGATATGGGATTTTGCGTCTCTTGTTTAGAATAAACTTGAAAGTGAAGTGGAAAATCCTCCTTGTGGATTCATACAGTTAGTCTTCTTACCAAAAACACATACCTTAGAGCGGTTAGCCTTCAAGTTTCAAAAACCTATGTGCTCAAAGCCTTAGTTTTACACGTGATAACCAAAAAGCTGTGAGATTTTAACACCAGACTGATCTCAAACCTATGGAGATTTTAATAATAGGCTAAGCCTTAACTATATTCGTTTTAATATTGGGGTGACCAAGAACCTATGAATCTTTTAATATCAGGTTAAGCTTCAACTTATCTTGGCTTTAATACCGGGTTGGCAAAGAACCTTGGATATTTTAACATTGGATGATCTCCAACCTAAACTAGGACTAAATTATACAATCCCAACAAAAAAAAAAATCTTTTTACGAGTTTAGCTTTGAACCTAAACAAATCCCTAAATGGACAGTATTCAACCAAGGTGTATACAAAATATTCCCTTGGTGAATTTACAATTCTACCCTTTCTATAATTACAATAGTATTTCACTCACAAAAGCACTTAGCCTAAAATATTAGTGAGATAAAGTTAAAAAATAAGTTTAGAGAGAGAGAGAGAGATGAAAGTGTCAAAAACCAATTTTGAATGATTGGAAATGAGATTCCAACACATCATGTTGTAGTAGCTGACACATGGGCTTTTTAATTATTTAAAAATCCTTTATGAACCTCTAATAGAATCTAGCATGACCAAGAAAATTTATTATGCCCTTAATGTTGGAGGGTATAGGTAGCTTCTCAATGACTTCAATCTTGGCTTGGCCCACTTCTAATCCTACCTTAAAAATTATGTGTCCCTAAACTATTCTTTTTTTTTTTTACCATGAAATGATACTTTTCCCAATTTAACACCATGTTGCTCTCTTCACACCTTGTTAGCACAAACTCAAGGTGGTCTACACATCTCTGAAATGACTCTCCAAAGATTGAAAAATCATCTGTATATACTTCCATGGAGATTTTCATGAGATCAGAGAAGAAGGCAATTATGTATCTTTGAAATTATGTTAGAGCATTACACAATCCAAATGGAACCATTCTAAAGGAAAAGGTTCCATAGGGACATGTGAATATTGTCTTTTCTTTATCTTCAGGGGCTATTACAATTTGGTTGTAGCTTGACTAGCCATCAAGGAAACAATAAAATTCTTTTCCAGCCAGCCTATCAAGTCTTTGATCAATAAATGGAAGAAGGGAATGGTTCTTCCTTGTAACACGTCAATTTTCCAACCATTGAATTCTATTGAAGGAATTAGCTCTATTTTTTCATTCTCAATTACATTCATCCACCTTTCTTTGGAACACATTGAATAGGAACTACCCAGACACTGTCAGAAGTGGGTTTATAATACTTGTATCTAGCCATTTTATGATCTCATTTTTACCTACATCCTTCATGATGGGATTTAGTCTTCTTTGGCACTCTATATTGTTCTTGGCATTCTCCTCTAGTAATATTCTATGCATAAAACTATAGGATTAATCCCTTTGATGTCAAATATTTTCCAAGCAATAACTTTCTTGTATTTCGTCAAAAGTCCCAGAAGTTGACACATTTGCTCATCATACATATTAGTAGAAATTATTACAGGAAACTTATGTCTTGCCTCTAGGTAGGTGCCGTACCTTGAAAAATAAGATCCTTCGTGATGGACGCGGAAATTTTTTGTTCAAACAAAGTCGCCACCGAACTTTATTTATCCCAATGAAGGAATAAGAAAATATCGATAAAACATTTCAAGACAGAATAATGGTCGTCGCAACCATATTCAGGTTTGGGAGTCAATTATGCAAGGGGAAGATATTAGCACCCCTCACGTCTGTTGTACTCAATGGGAACCTCTTAGTGAGATTTGCGATTGAATGTTAGCTCATGTTTATTTGCTTTCTTTAAGTGGTAAAAAGATTAAAAAAGAAAAAAGAGGAAACCGCCAAAAGGAAAAATGGGAGGTTTTTTTATTAGGGTGCTCCCCAAGGATTGGGGCCCTTGTACCTACGTATATTCATTATGAAATGAAGAATCAAATCCTCCGTAGTTCAGAGGACTATGGGAGAAAAAGGTTTGTGTTTTTTAATGAACAAGTGTTTATGTCGCATTGTAAGGGCTAAACATTGGCTTGTCTGCTCACGGCAGGAGGCTTAAGCACTAGTTTGTATGCACGTTAGAAGGGACTAAACAATATTCTTTGCAAAAAAGTGTTTGACCGCACGGGGGAGAGTATTTAAGTATTGTGAGGTTTCAATTGCACGAGGGAGAGAAAAGACAAGTTTGATATGTTGATGTTGATTTTAGGGTTTTGAAGAGATTGTTCTTGATTAAGATTGCACTAAAGACTATGGGTAAAGGTGAATATTTTAGACTACCCAGCCAAGAGTCTTGTGTCCAAAATACTCAGAGTGAGGGTAGAAAAGCTCCATTCTCACTCCTTTTCCACTACTTAAGGCTCGTGGGGTGCAAACCTAATCATATTTATTGTGTTTTTGAGTTTATTCGAGAAAATGCTACTTGACATTGGATCAAGGGTTTTATTGTCGCGAGATGATTATGAAAATGGTTTGAGAGGGAAATGGGATAGGTTGATGGCGATGCATGAAGCGGTCGACTTACAAGTTGGGTATGGCTTGATGTATGGATCAAGAGTGCTTTAGATTTGGTTGATGGCGATGCATAAGGTGATCGACTTACAATGTTTAAGAGATAATACCACTTGACGTTGGATCAAGGGTTTGAGAAAGTGCTGAGGTCGGTCCTAGTCCCTAAGGAAATCTAGTAAGTAAAAACTGCAACCAGAGAAAAGTGAGAAAGTAAAGAAAGTACACCGAAATGGGGAGAGGGATACATCAAAATACAAGGGAAGTATGCAAGAAATAAAGGGTCTTGTTGTCAGATAGCCCAAGAGAAAGTCGTGTGTGTGCAAGGTGTCTTAAGCTAAGACAATGAAAATAAAGAATCCAAGTCCAAGTCTCCTTTGCTAGGGTTAAATGCAAGATCCAAAACTCCATGATTCTAAGGTCATCTGCACAGTCCACAGTCCATTTATGTCTTACAAAAATTCTAGGTCTTTTCATTTTTATCATGTTTTTTGTGTTTTTTATAAGATAAAGAATAAAAATCAAAGAAGAAAGTGAAATAAAGTAAAAACATGAATGATAAATGAGTAATGAATTAAATTGTGGAAAGTAAATGGCGAGAAGTAAATTGCAGAGAAGTAAAGAGCGGTAATGTAAAAGTTAGATATTAGAAATTATTAGTTGGTGGTAAATGATCAAATGATCGATTTATTGAATTGGGACAAATTTAGCGCTATGTTAAACAATCATAAGCAGACTTATGTAGAAGTCGCACCTATCAGAGGCCGGTCAATACCAATTTATCTGCTCAAACATGCTATAGAAATGATACAAGAATCATTTTACTAAACCAATGTAACACAAGAAGAAAAAGATAAATCAAATCCAATGGTCTCATTTATTATCAAGAGCTTCAAAATATGATCAACCAAGGGCAACCTATCAATATCTCAAAGTGTCAAGAATGATCCAATGGTCATTCATTAACATGTTAAAAGTATTGAAGATTAAATCAACCTTGGAATCATCACTCCATGATTTTTAAGATGTCATCCATCAATCAGTCAAAAAAGAAATGAAAATCAAAAAGTAAACAAAATATGAATAGGAAAGAATCAAGAATGGTTTAACAAAAAAAAGTAATTAAAGTATAAAATAGAAAAAGAAAAAGTAGAAGTTCTTAGAAAAAATAAGTCAACCAAAGATGGAAAAAACAATTAAGAAAGGAAAGAAGAGAAATAAAAAAAAAAAGAAATAGAGAGAGGGAGGGTGAATGCTACGCAGGCCACGGGGTGTAGAAAACAAATTCCAAATGGGCTGAGTCCATTACCTCATGAAACAAGCAGGATTTTTAAAATGAAAACACTCAACTTTTATGTTGAACAAAACTCGTTCAATACCTATCTCTGACATTTTTTCACTCGTCGAAAAACCAAGTCCTGCACTCTCAATCTTGTTCTCTCTGCTAGCACATCTCTCTCGATTTTGTCCTCTCTGCTCGCACATCTCTCTCGATTTCGTCCTCTCCTCTCCAAAAGCGGTGGGTTGAAAGGGTGGTTGGAGGCAATGTGTTAGGTTGAGGGTGTTTAGAGTTATGGTTTGAGCAGCTTATGTGTGTAGAAGCAAGGTTGGAAATAAAGTGAAGAGTTGTGCAAGGCGAAGGTTGGTTCACAACTGTGAGTTGTTGTGGTGAAAAGTTGTGTGTTCTGAATTTGTGTTGTGGTTATTTGCGTGAAATGCGTTATTTGTGTTGTAATGAGGATTATGGTTGCAAAATTTTGATTTTGTTTGGTTAAAGATGTAAGGTGGAGCTTCTTTACAATGGAGGGAATATGATGGTGGTAAAAGAAAAAGGTTGTTGTAGCTATTCATATTGATGATGCAGAGAGTTTCTTTGCGTGAAAAGTCAAGACCAACCTCCACTTCTTGTGAATGGAATTGCGATTTATAGTTGGGAATAAAGGCTAGATTAGGCTTTTAACATTTGGAGTTTGTTATCAAATTTGTGTATGTTGACTTCATTTTATGTTGTTGGGCTTTTTTTGAATACCTCCTTTTTCCTTGCAGCCTCTTGTATATTTATTGAAACTTGTATTGCAGAATTTTATTTGTGACTTGTTTTGGCCTGTAATGCTATTTACACCTTCAACACTTGCTTCGAAAATACTTTGTAACTTCCATGCTTTGTGTTGGACTTATATGTAACTTGGGCCTTAATAATGTAATCCTTTTATTATTTTCACCATAAATATTTGCTTGGACCATGCTTCTATTTGAATTTGTTTGAACTACCATGATAATTGAGACTTAATACGATGTGTGACTTTGAATCAAATAGCATGCCTTAAAATTAATCTTGAGAAGTGAGAACAAAATGAAATACTCTTGAACTTTGACTTTGAATGATGCCGTGCTTGAATTGAATCCAAAACCAAGACATCATATTTGAACTTCCACAAACACCTTGAAAAGAAGAAGTAGCTTGATTATAAATAAGCCATGATGATTGCAACTTGACTTTTCATGTTGATGTCATACTTGAATTGAATCCAAAAATCACATTTAAAAACAAATTATATCATCTTTGAATTCTTCACTTGAAACTAAATGAAAAGCTTGATTCCATGGTTGAACAAACTTGATCAATCTTGCAAGAAAGCTTTGGACATCACTTGTACATGTCTGGCCACTCAAAAGATGATGAACCAAAACCTACATTCTTTGACAATCATTATGGACCAAATGAACATACCTTAAAATTAGAGGTCATGACTTGAAATATGAGTCCCAATGCACTAAATTTGTATACTTTGCAACTTGACTTCACCAAATAAACTTGAACTTACATAAAACCCTAATTTGGAAGTAATCTTAATCACTTGATGATCTTCAAACGTGAAGCACTTGAATTTAACACATCCTTGCCTTTAAAATGATCCATGACAAAGATAACTTGAGAAATAAGTAATCCCCTTTCTCTTGACCAAGATTAGGACAAATTTTAATTGAATATCAACCATCAATGAATGGACACACATGCTTAACTTGATAACCTTGAATGAGCCTTGATTCATCCTTGCAAAAATCTGAGCTTAGACAACAAGAAAATGAAAGCAAAAAGCACATATTTTTTGGATTTTGAATGCACAATGGTTAGATGACATATTAGTAAATATGATGCAACAAGAATAATGCAAAATCTAATTTACAGAGGCCACAAATAAGATAGCAAACAGAAGTGACCTTGGTGAGAACTTGGAAAGAAACTAAAGGAAATAGTCACATGCCCACAAATGAGTGTAATATTATACAGGTAGAACAAAATTGGGGTATGACAATTGCCCCACTCTAATTTCCTTGAAACCGTGAAAATAAACTGCCACGGGGTTCATTTTTAAGGTAGATGTCAATTAGATACAAGAAGACTCCAAAACGTTTGTCCTATGAAAAAGTAGAAATGTAATGCAAGGATGAAATGCAATGAAATATAAATAAGATAGCAGAGTGGTCTTGAATAAAACACGTGAGGTTCTCCAAATCGACGAAGCAAAATCATATAAATCGAGATATTCCAATAAGGGAATGATACCTTAATTGCAACTAATATTCTTATTGGATAACTTAGAACAGACAAAATAACAAATGGGATTTTCTGAATCAACTGAGCAATATCTTATAAATTGAGATATTCCAATAAGGGTATGATACCTCAATCGCATCTAAGATTCTTTGAAGATAACTTAGAGCAGACAAAATAAGGAATGAGATTCTCCAAATCGACGAAGTCGTGTCTTATAAATTAAGACTCTTCGAGGATATTTAGAGCAGTATCTTAAAAACGAATGAGATTCTCTAAACCAATGAAGTAGTATCTTATTGATCGAGATATTCCAACAAGGGAAATGATACCTCGATCACATATAAGATTCTTCAAGAATACTAGAATCGTATCTTAAGCAAAGTAATGAGATTCTCCAAATCACACGAAGCAGTATCTTATGAATTAAGACTCTCATAGGATACACAGAGAAGTATCTCAACAAGGAAATGAGATTCTTCAAATCGCACGAAGCATTATCTTATGAATTAAAACTCTTTGAAGATACTAGAGCAGTATCTCAACAAGGAAATGAGATTCTCTATAACGCATGAAGAAGTATCTAATGAATTAAGACTCTTCGAGGATACTAGAGCAGTATCTCAAGCAACAAATATGATTCTCCAAATCAACAAAGCAGTACCTTATGAATGAAGGATCTTTGGGGATACTAGAGCTGTATCTCAACAACAAATAAGATTCCTCAAATCAATGAAGCAATATCTTATTGATCGAGATATTCCAACAAGGGGAATAATACCTCAATCGCATCTAAGATTCTTCAAGGATACTTGAGCAGTATCTCAAGAAACAAATGAGATCCTCTAAATCGCACGAAGCAGTATCTTATGAACTAAGACTCTTTGAGGATACTTAGAGCAGTATCTTAACAAGGAAATGAGATTTTTCGATTCACACGAAGCAATATCTTATGAACTAAGACTCTTCGAGGATACTAGAGCAGTATCTCAAGCAACAAATGAGATTCTCTGAATAACGAAGCAGTACCTTATGAATTAAGGCTCTTCGAGGATACTAGAGCAGTATCTCAACAACAAATGAGATTCTCCGAAACAAGGAAGCAGTATCTTATTGATCGAGATATTCAAATAAGGGGAACGATACCTCAATCATATCTAAGATTCTTTAAGGATACTAGAGCAGTATCTCAACAACAAATGAGATTTCCCGAATCAATGAAGCAGTATCGTATTGATTAATATATTCCAACAAGGGGAACAATACCTCAATTGCATCTAAGATTCTTCAAGGATACTAGAGCATAATGTCAACCAAGAAACGAGATTCTCTAAATCCCATGAAGCAGTACCTTATAAATTAAGGCTCTTCGAGGATACTAGAGAAGTATCTCAATAATAAATGAGATTCTTCGAATGGCACGAAGCAGTTGTCGCACCTTGAAAAATTCATTCAAATATACGACCCTCGCGCAAAAGGCGCAGAATGCGGTTCAGCAGAGTCGCCACCGAACTTTATTTATCCTGAAGAGACAGAAAAGGAAAATATCGAGAAAACCTTTTAAAATGAAAGGACAGGAATACGACCGTCGCAACCAATTTCTGGGATCGGGAGTCGGTTACGCGAGGGGAAGGTATTAGCACCCCTCACATCCGTTGTACTCAACGGGAATCTCTTAGTACGGTTTACGATGGGCGTTATCTAAGCTTGCTTATTTTCTTCTCAATGATAAATGTGAATTGGTATGATAAAAGGATTCGATACTAAGGGAAAATGGGTGGCTATAGGTTAAGGTGCTCTCCAAGGATTAGGGCCCTTGTGCCTACGTATGCTCATTCAGACGAGAATGAGAAATCAGAGCTCTCGTATTTCGACAATGGGAAAGGTAAAGAGGGAAACGGAAGATGGAGAGAATTGTAGCGGAATAGCAGAGAAAAATGGAAGTGTGCTTGCCAAAATCAACGCAATCTTGTGCCTACGTGTCTTATACTCAGACGAGAATGAAGAATCAAAACGTCCGTAGTTCGTGTAGACGACCACGAAACGAGAGGGGTTGAATTGGTTTGAAGTTTGGTTTGGAAACAAAAAGATTGAATGACAAACAACCTAAGGGACGTGCCTCGAGAGCTGTCACTCAATAATCCTAGGAATGCAAGATTCTAAGAAATCAGTTCTTTCGGGAGTTGATTGAAAATGGTTTGAGAAAAGGTTGAACGTTTTGGATTTGAAAGATTTAATGAATAACAACTCAAGGGGCGTGCCTCGAGAGCCATTCATATGAAGATTCGAAAGATTGATTAAGAAAATGTTTGAATAAAGATTAGGTGTTTTAAGACTAAAGGTTGAATGAACGACAACCCAAAGTGTGCGCCTCAAGAGCCATTCATATGAAGATTCAAGGAATGCCAGACTCCAAGAATATTCTTCTTTCGTTATTTGTTTAAGAAAAGCATTTGAAAGATTGAATCGAATAGGTTGCGAAAGGAGGTGGACTGTAAGGCAAAAGGCACTCGACTTACAAGTTGGCTAAAATACCACTTGACGTTGGATCAAGGGTTTGATTTTATTTGCGGGCAATGACGTGTTGGAAAAGAGGTTGATTTGAAAAAAGGGTCGACGAAGAGTCAAGGGTTTGGTTGAAAATGGAACCGGCTTGACGACGAATCAAGGGTTAAGTTGTGAGAAACGGTACTAGTCCCTGAGGGTGCTCCTAATAACGAAACCACGATGAAATGTGAAAGTGTGTGCAATAGGTTGATGGCGAATGCGTACGCGAACTTGACTTACGGAGGTGTTTGAAAATGGCTCGATGACGAGTCGAGAATTAGTTTGAAAATGGTTTAGTCCATGCTAGTCCCTAAGGATGCTCCTAGAAGATAAACCACAATCAAAGAAACATGAATGCACACATCGGAATGGGAGAGGGATACATGTAAGCTACACGGGATTGCACGAAATAAAAGGTCTCATTGTAAGGTAGCCCAAGAGAAAGCCGTGTGTGTGCGAAATGTCCTAAACTATGCCTCGAGCGAGAATCGGACAAAAGCTCCAAGTTAGGGTTTATGATAAAGTCCAATAATCCGTTGCTCGGAAAAGTAACCAACAGTCCACCAATTTAGGCTTTTAAGGTTTCGATCGTTATTAATGTGTTTTGAAGAGTGTGAATGAGATGTGATGTAAATGAATATGATATGAACAATGTGAATATGACAAGATATATAACAATATAGTCAAGATAATGTTCACAATAGTATAATCAAGATAATATTAACAAGTATATGAATAATGATAATAAAATTAAGATATATTGACTAAAAATAAAATAGGAGTATATTAACTGAAATTAAAACAAGAGTATACTGACGAAAAGTAAAGTTAGTTGTTAGTTGATTTAATTGAATCGGGGTGAAATGTAGCGCTAAACTGTCGTAGTTCGATCTATGACAAAGATCAAGCTATAAGAGGTCGCGCAAGTTGCGATCCATGCTAAAAACATGATGGAGACATGATATTGAGGACCATTTTCCAATGTAATCGTGTCACACTGATAGAAAAGCGGGCGATCTCGTCTTAATCACAAACTTACGTCGATTAATCAAAGGTAATCTATCACGATTCCAAATTAATGATGGTTAAGCAACCTCAACCAACCAATATTTGTAATATAAAAGATTTCATCGACCAATATCGAAAAATGAAAAAAAAAATATGAAATGAAATAGAATGAGATAAGTATGAAAAGAACATGGTCTAATCCTAATCATGGAATTTCATCAATAAATCGACAATCCACCACTCTTAGATGTTCATCGACCAATAATAAAACTAAAATCGAAAAAAGAAACCAAAAATAGAAGTGAAATTAATTTAAAAAAACTTGAAAAATTAAACAATATCATATTAAGACTTAACAATTAAAACGGAAAAAAAAAAGAAGAGAAAATAGTAAACAAATTAAATATGATGAAAACAAAAAGAAGGAGGGGGTCAAAACTAGGTAAAGGGTGTGAGTATATGAGAGAAGGGAATCATGTGGGCTTGAAAGAAGCACATCATCTCTCCTACAAAACAAAATCTCGGTTGGCTTAAAAAAAAGGATGATGCAAGGAAACAAATGGGCTCAGAAGCCCAATAACCATACCAAGGATGGATTGGATTAGAAAAAAAAAGCCACCATCAACTTTAACAAGACATTAATTATAAAAATAATTTAAAAGAAACCCAAATCATTTCAAACGAAACTGAGCAGAAAAAGGTACGGTGGAAAACAGAGCAACATATTCCTCTTCTCTCTTTTATCAAAGCGTATTAACCGGGAAGGAAGTTCGAAGAAATTGTAGCTTACAAACTCAACATCAGCTCAATAAAACAAAGACACCAAAAACAAAGAAGAACTGTTAAATGTAATTCATTGTTTTGATTTGATTTGATATGATTAGATTTGATTTGAATATTTTGAGCCTTTTAGGTTTTGGGCTTTTGTAAACCTAAAACTATAAATAGGGTGCCTTGCTTTGTATTCAAACACAACATAGAACATATTTCACAGTTGTAGTTTGAGCAAGTGAAAGTTCTATAAGCAATAAGAAATCCCACAGTTGTGGGTAACACATTCTCTCCAAATATTTCTTCTCTCATTCTTCTCTTTCTTGTTTGTTCTTCGTTTCTTTTGTTGTTCTTGATAATTACTTGTTATTACCATTACTATCATATTGTGGGTTTGTTCATCAATCTTGAGATCAAGATTGAAGGGAATTTTTCATAGGGTGTGAGGTGAATTTCCAACATCTGGTATCTAGAGCTCTGGTTGAGAGATTCAAGGAAGGAAGATAGTGATGGCGATGAACTATCCGAACGGCAACTTTCCGGCGACCCTGCCAATTCTTAAGAAAGACAATTATGAGAATTAGTGCAAGCAGATTAAGGTGATTTTCTGTTATCAAGATCTTTGGGATCTTGTGAAGGACAGAGTAACATTGCTTGGGGAGAACGCAACAGAGGCGGAAAAGGCTGCGCACAAAGAATTGAAGAAGAAGGATTATAAATCACTCTTTATAATTCATCAGTGTGTTGATCCTGATATCTATGAAAAGGTTAGTGATGTTGATTCAGCAAAAGAAGCATGGGAGATTCTTGAAAAGTCTTTTGGAGGCGCAGAGAAGGTGAAAGAGGTGAGGTTACAAACTCACAAGAGAACCTATGAGTTGCTTCAGATGGAAGACAACAAAAGCATTACAGATTTCTTCATCTGAGTTACAAGGTTGGTGAATCAAATCAAAGTATATGGAGAAGCACTGACGACGAAAGCAGTTGTCTCAAAGATTTTGAGATCATTGGCTCCAAAATTCGATCACGTGGTAGTTGCCATAGAAGAGTCGAAAAATCTATCAGTGTTGACGAAGGAATAGCTTCAAGGGACTCTTGAGTCTCATGAACAGAGGATGACTGGGAGAGCTGCAGGAAAGTCGAAAGATATGGCTTTGCAGGCACATACAGAAAAGGAAAGAAAAGGCAAAGGTAGCTGGAATGGCAACAAAGGAGGAAACCAATCGAATCAGAAGAAACCTTGGAACCAAGGCAACCAAAGAGGTGGTGCTGCAGGTAAAGGAAGAGGTGGTGGTCGAAAGCCAGACAAAAGCCACATTCAGTGTTTCAATTGCCAGAAGTATGGTCATTATGCTAGTGATTGTCCAGAAAGGAAGAGAAATCAAGAGACTGATGCAGAGCTGGCGAAACATGAAGAAGAAGAAACGTTGATAATGGTCAAAACAAAAGATGAAGAAAGATTCCAAGATCAGTGGTACTTGGACTCAGGATGCTCATCACACATGACTGGAAGGAAAGATTGGTTTGTCAACATGAAGCCCTCGTCGAAGAACACAGTGAAGTTTGCAAATGACAACACTCTAGCAGCCGAAGGTGTTGGTGATGTTCTGATTATGATGAAAGATGGCAAAAGGTCAACAATTTCCAATGTGTTGTACATACCAAGCATGAAGAGTAATTTGCTCTGTATAGGACAGCTTGTCGAAAAGAACTACAAAGTAGTTGTCAAAGACAAGATGATGAGAGTTCTCGACGCAGGTGGTAGATTAATCTTGAAGGCTCCAATGTCTCAGAATAGGACCTTCAAGATTGGACTCAATGTGATGGAGCACATATGTCTAGCAACTGCAGCCAGCAGAGATGAGTGGTTATGGCATTTTCGACTAGGTCATCTCAACTTTAATGATATCAGAGAACTGAAGAGAAGAAATATGGTTTCAGGATTACCAGAAATCGACATTCCAAGTGAAGTCTGTGAGGAGTGTGTTCAGTTAAAACAACACAAGAATAGCTTCAGCAAGGATGCAGGAAGGAAGTCGAAGGCAATACTTGAAGTCATATACTCTGATGTATATGGTCCAATCCAGGTGGATTCGATTGGTGGCAATAGATACTTTGTCACGTTTATAGATGATTATAGTCGAAAGCTGTGGACTTACCTCATCAAGAAGAAAAGTGATGTGATTGAGGTATTTTCCAGATTCAAGTCCATGGTCGAAAGACAGAGCGGCCGAAAGCTGAAAATTCGGAGGACTGATGGTGGTGGAGAGTATGTGTCGAAAGAGTTCGATACACTATGTGTAAAAGAAGGGATTGTGCATGAGGTGGTGCCACCTTACACTCCACAGCAAAATGGGATTGTAGAACTCAAGAACAGAACCATCATGAATATGGTGAGAAGTATGTTGAATGGAATGCATCTACCTAAAGAATTATGGGGAGAAGCAGTTTCGACAACAACATATATATTGAGCAGATGTCCGACGAAGAAGCTTGAAGGAATCACACCAGAAGAATGCTGGTCTGGTGTCAAGCCTAGTCTCAGTCACCTGAAAGTATTTGGATCTATAGCACATAGACATGTGCCAGGTCAGTTGAGAAGGAAGCTTGATGATAAGTTGAATCAGATGATCTTGATAGAATATCATTCGACAGGAGGGTACAAGTTGTTCGACCCGGTGAATAAGCAGGTAGTGATCAGCAGGGACGTGATCATAGATGAGCTTAAAGAATGGGATTGGACTGAGAATGCCAAGAAGAATTCAGTGAGAATATCTTGTGAAGAACCAGCCACTGAAGTCGAAATAGAAGTTCGACAGGAACCAGTTGTAGATGAAGCAGGTTCAAGCAGACCTCGACGAACAAGACACATGCCTGCAAGGTTGCAAGAATGTGTAATTACATCAGATGATGTAGTCAATGAAGAGGGTGAGTTGGTACATTATGCTTTCTACGCAGATGTTGAACCATTTAATGCAGCTGAGGCATTGAAATATTTGAAGTGGATGGAAGTAATGATTGAAGAGTTGGAGTCCATCGAAGTCAATGATACCTGGTCACTTGTCGAATTGCCGCAAGTCAAGAAGACAATTGATGTGAAGTGGGTTTACAAGGTGAAGGTAAATCCTAAAGGAGAAGTAACTCGACACAAGGCGAGACTTGTGGCGAAAGGATTTCTTCAGAAGGAAGGAATCGACTTCGATGAAGTATTTGCACCTGTTGCTAGAATCAAAACAATCAGGTTGGTTGTTGGTCTAGCAAATATGAACAAATGGCACACATGTCAGATGGACGTGAAGTGTGCATTCCTTAATGGCCCTTAGACGAAGAAGTTTATGTTGCACAACCAGCTGGGTTTGTGAAACAAGGCGAAGAAAGAAAGGTGTACAGGCTTCATAAAGCCCTGTATGGACTTAAGCAAGCTCCAAGAGCTTGGAATAAGAAAATCGACAACTTCTTAAGGGAATAGGAATTTGTGAAGTGTACAACTGAGCATAGAGTATATGTAAGAAGAAGCAATAGCGAATTGCTTATACTATGTCTCTATGTTGATGATTTGTTGATAACAGGGAGTTGCAAGAAGGAGATCGAAGATTTCAAACATGACCTAAGTGAGGAGTTTGAAATGCCAGACTTGGGAAATCTCTCATATTTCCTTGGCATCGAACTCTATAAGACAAGTAGAGGTTTGATGATGAATCAAAGAAGATATGCAGGTGAAATACTCAAGAGATTTGAGATGCAAGATTACAACCAAACTTCGACTCCAGCTGAGCATAGATTGCAACTGTAGAAGGATTCAGATGAAGATGATGTCGACCCTGTTGCACCCTAAAATTTAACCAACCGGTCCCCATATCTGGTTTATGCTTCGACGCATCTTGCATTCGCATTCGCATACGGCATGCATTGCATTTTTATCATTCAGATTGGTTTTTATCGGGACTATAGCCCCTGGCATTTCAGGCAGTTCAGGCCGGTTGGAATAAAAGTCTGTTGAGAATTGGTGCTCGTTCTTGGGGTTTTCAGGCCATCTCGGTGCCCGGGTTTCGCTGTGGTTGCGTAATTGGGTTTTATTCGGTTTAATCGGCTTCCTGGCATTTTCAGGATTTTTCTGTTATTTGTCTGGATTTTTAATGCACTTAATTGGATTTTTCTGGATTTTATAGGGTTTTTAATATTTTTTAGAGTTTAAATAAATTTTCTTTTCATTTTTTAGAAATTAATAGGTTTTTAAAGAATTTTTAGATATTAAAGATTTTTAATAAATTTTAGATATTATCTTTCTTTTAATAGTTTTAATAGATAAATAGATTTTTTTCTTTAATAGAATGGATAAAAAAAAATATATAGATATTAGTTTGTTTTAGATTGTTTTAAATGATAGTAGATTTTAAAAGAAAATAGAGATTAAAGGTTTTTTAGATTTTTTTTAGATTTTATTTTTCAGAATTAATTAGGATTTTAAGAAAGGATAATTTTTAGGATTAAATAATAGTTTTTTAGATTTTTTAGACTTAATTAGGTTTTATTATTTTATTTTCGTTTTTTAGAAATTAATTAGGATTAATTAGGGTTATTAGATTTTAATTAGGGGTTTATGCTTTAATTTTCGTTTTAGGAGTTTAATTGAAGTTTAATTCAGTGTTTAGTCCAATTAATTCAGGTTAAGTTAATTGGGCCATTATCCATTGATTAAGCCCAGAAGTCAGAGTCCAATTCCCAGCCACGCCACATGTCATTTAAAGGCAACGCCACGCGTGCGCTTTGGAGCTAGCCACCTCATTTTTCTCTCTCCCCAGAAGCCCCCACGTGTCCTTCCCTTCTCTCTCTCCCCCACCACGCGTCTCCCTTTCCTTCTCTCACTCCCACACGTGGCTCGCCCTCACCACTCCTCATGCCACCTGCCCCCTTCGCCGGAACCTTCACCGTCGGCCATGCAAAGACCGGCGGCCACCGCTCCAACTAACTCCGACCGCCACAACTAACCGCCGGTGACCACAACACTCACCGGAATCTGCAAAACCCCAAATTTCCAGAAAAATTCTTCCAACTTCATCTTCCTCACTGAGTAATCTCCAACCATCTTCATCGACCGTCGCCTGAAACCGCCGAAGACGCCGGAATCTTCATCTTCTCCGATTCAATCTTCATCGTCCCCATTGTTTTTTTCCCAGAAATCTTTGATTCTCCTCAAGAACGTTAAACAACCTTCAACGGAGTTTGTCCAGATTCATTCATCGTCCTTCAAACTCTCTTCAAGAACATTCATCGCCCCGATTGTGTTTTTCCAGATTTCTTCATCAAACCTGTGTTCATCCTCCTTCATCCACTCTCCAAGAACCTCCGCCATGAATCTTCAACGAACCTTATCCAATTTCCAGAAATCTTAAAGAACGCCATGGTGTTCTTCGTGAGCTCTCCAGATCCGTGAATCTCCGTCCAACGCGATTAGCAAAAGATCCATTCAGCACCTTCAACCGAAGCTTCATCACCGAGTTCATCATCAGATTTTCCAAGCGCCTCCAGGTTTCTATTCTGAACTCATCATCTATCGTTTTTTCTTGTGTTAGCTGGAGATTTTAGCGTAGAGGATGTTAGGGCGAAGGTTGGTTTAGGGTTCAATCTAGGGTTTTTTCTGGAACGTTGCAGAAGGAGAGGGAGATGTTGAGCGCCGTTTAGGGTTTGCAATGGAGAGGGTGAACAGTGATCTTGGGATTGAAGGATCAGAAGAGTTTTGTTAGGGTTTACTAGGGCTGAATATGTGGGCTCGGGCGCTAGGCCCAATCGCTAGTTGCTGAACCATACTCCCATTGTTCCTTGTGAAACCCCCCTCCCCGTGTGTAACGTTAGATGGGACTAACTCCATTGCTTTTGGCACCCCCAGTTTGGAAGCCCAAACGAATAACCAAAGCAATTACCTGCTATTCGCCCCCCTTCAGTTTTTTTTTCTTTGTGTTTTTTTTTTGTTTTTGTCTGAATTACCAAGATTGGGCCCAGGCAGACCTTCTGCTTACACCCCCTAAATTGGGCCCAGAATGAATAACAAAGGGATTTGCTGCTGCTTGCACCCCCCTGCTGGCTTGTTTTTTTTGGTGTTTTTTCTGAATAAAATTGGGCCCAGCGTATTGCTTCCAGCACCCCCTCCTGGGCCCATTGACATTTTATGCTGTAAATAACTGTTATTGCCACCCCCCCCTGTATTTGACAATTTTAATTGAATTTCTTGTTTTTTTTCTTTTAGTTTGCATTTAGTTACCAAATAAAATCATAAAAAATTCAAAATGATCTTTTTTAACATGGGATTTTTTCCCCATTTCAATAATTGTTTCAAGAAAATGGTGAGAAAATAAAAATAGTATTTTAGGTTTTTTTCCATTTATGGTGATTTTTCAAACTTAATTGCTTTTATTTTCATGTTTGGTTGTACATACATTTTGATGAATTTTGTTTAGGCATTTCTTTCCATATTTTAATTCCATTCTTTTTGTGCTAGTTAGATTAGAGCATTAGGTATCCCCTGGATTTATTTCATATTTTTGTGGATTAATCTTGATTAGTTTTGATTAGAAAATATTAGGGTGATAGTTTTAGGGTTCAAACTCAATATAGGTGCATTCTAACATTTTATTTTGGGTTTCTAGCTTGAATTAGTGTATGGGACATATAGGGTATGTAGGGTAGATATAGAAATCCCCTTAGAATAAATCTTAGAATTTTAAATGTTGTTTTACTATTTTTAGTATATTTTGCAAATTGTGTGATTGTTTGGTGTTCCTACTTGGGGTTTTTGTTTGTCTGCTTGGGCTTTTGGGTTTTTATTTGGGGTGTGGGCTTGGTTTAGGCTTGTGGAAGCATGAAGAATCAATGGAGAAGATTGAGGATAAAGATCAAGGTTGATGCATGAGGATTGCTTGAGCTAGATGCTGACTGAAGACATAGGAAATAATAGGAGATAGGTAAAGCCTTATAATAGAACAAATTCTTTCATAAACATGGATAGCTTCCTTGTGCTTCCATTCCTCTCTATGACATAGAGTCCCTCTATGGTATTCACCTCCCTCCTTAGGAGGGATAAGTGGTCGTATCTAAGAGGTAGAACTTTGAGAGAACCACTCTGTTACGATGTCAACTATTCATAGACTTCCTTTGGTCGTCAATGAACTGTTTGACATTCAATTTCTTCTGATAAAATCAATTCTCATCTGGGAGAGCTTGTCTTGAAGAAAGGAGCCATGGAAGATAGAGATGAAGATCAAAGATTTCCAAAGATGAAGATTGTTCAAAGCTGCACAACTGTTAAAGCTAGGGTTTACTGCTGTCTGAGGCTGTCTGTTATCTGATGCTATCAACTGGTTAAGATTCTGTGCTTGCTTGAGCTTGGTGATTTCTTGGAGATAGAAGCTTGTTGTAGCTTGGGGTACCACTGAAGTTTGATTTTGGAAGTTCAGCTGGAGCTGGGGTGCTGTCAGGGCTGGGTTTTTGGAGTTTATTTTCTTTGCTGTATTGTTTACTAATTTTCCCATAAGGTTGAAGTGAAGTCATTTCACTTTGCCTATTGTTTTCTAGGTTCGAGGTTGAGTGGGACTCCCTTGCCTCGCTTGTACTGCTGCATTCATGCATTTTACTGCTTTACTGTATATATACTGTTTCTTTTCCGTTTATCCCCTAGGATCTCTGTTTCTCTCTATGCAAGAGAGAAATATGACAGACATTAGGTGTTAATCCATGTATGATCACATTAGGGTAGATTTTGATCCTCTTTTCAACCATAGGGTTTAGAGTTGCTGTTTCTCTTCTATCTCAAAACAATCAGAAAAGTGCAATAAAAGGATAAACATCAATAAAATACAGTTCTTGCATAAAAGAATGTAAACCAATCAAAGAGTCATTTTTGTCCGCTTGGACCCGTAATCAGGAGAAAACCTTTTTCAGAAGGATAAAAAACAGTCAAACAAATCTGTGTCTTTCGTAGCCCGAACTACGTTTGCTCTGATCTTTCATGCTGTATGAAAGTACGTAGGCATAGGATGCGATATCCTAGCGAGCAACCTTCCCCTCCTTTCCCGTAGGTAGGCGAACTACGTTGACTCTGATTTCTCGTTCCAGACGGGAATACGTAGGCATAAAGTGCGATGCTTTGCCGAGTCATTTTATTTTCTTTTAACCCCATACCTGTAGAATAGATAGAATAACAATCCGTACTAGAAAACAAGCGTGGATCCCATCGAGTACGACGGACGTGAGGGGTGCTAATACCTTCCCCTTGCGTAACCGACTCCCGAATCCAGGATTTGGTTGCGATGACCATTCCTTTCCCGTCTTTGCGGTAGGTTTACTTCGAGCATTTCCTTTCCCTCCATTGGGATAAATAACACACGGCGGCGACTCTTCTGTTCAGCCGACGCCGATTTTCGCTAGCGACAGTTGGCGACTCTGCTGGGGACTCCAACGGTTCCCTACGCGAGTCAATCCTAACGCTTGTTTTCCCGTCGAGGATTTTGTATGGATTTACGTTTTCTGTATTTTACTTTCAGCTTTATTACTGTTAGTATTGTTGTCGGTATGCGGGGGTTCTATGATTGAGAGATAAGCCGGACCTGGGCTTGAGGTTACACCTAGATTTAGAGAGAGAGTAGTGGTTAGCCTGCTTGCTTAGCTCGCACCAGCTAGCCGCGAAATCTCACTCGGACGAGATTCTCTTTGATACTTCTTGCCTGGCCCTTAGGGCTCGACAAGTTGTCTGACCCGAGGATTGTCGACTCCGGGAACCTATCAATTGGAAGTTGGCTAAGTGAGGCCTCTTCAGGACATGATGATGCCACACCTTCTGGGTATCGTATCATCCGTCTTAAAAGTCTGTGACGCCAACGACCGCATAGGATGCCATACTTTGTGTCAGTTATTAGGACACCTACCTGTGAGAGGGGTTGGGGCATGCAGGTAACTTGACCTCCAGATTACCAGTTTTTTCTTGATTGAGATTCAGTGGCGCTGATATTTGAGGACAGCATTATGAGGTCTGTTGGAGACCAGGTTGGAGTACAGTTTTGGTTTGTTGAGACCAGGCTTAAACATCGTTATGGGTCTGATTAAGACCAGTATGGTGGATTCTTCTCAGCCAGGGGCACTTGGTCCCTTGTGTGTGCATTTTGCATTTTTGCATGACTGTTTGCATTTGCATTTCATTTTGCATATTCATCCTCAGCCGGAACAGGGAGCTTACCCGTTTTTGTCCGCTTCATTAGTTGATTTCCCGACATTCGTATCAGACTTGAGTTAGCATCTGGAAAGATCATGGCTTTAGAAGAGCAGAACTTGGTTGTTACTCGGGCAGAGTTTGAATTGTTGAAGTACCAGGTGAGTCAGGTCATGGAAGCCATAACAGCTATGAATGGAGGAGGAAACGATGGTCAAAGAGCTCAGATGAACAATGTTGCCCAGCCAGTGCAAACCCCTGTCAGAGGTCCGTGTTCTTTCAACGACGCAGAGTGTCACAATTCCACTTTCTCTATGCCAGATTCTCCAAGGATTGTTCCATCTCCAAGAGTTGTTCCGCAGGTTAATATTCAGGGCCCACTGACTGCTGAGTATATGAGAAGACTTCATACGTTGGAAGATCAGATTGCCGCCCTGGTGAATAAGAATACTCTTGATCTAAATGCTGCGAGCATGTGTTTGGTGCCAGGTCTTGTATTGCCTCCAAAGTTCAAGATGCCTAATTTTGAGAAGTACAAAGGGGATAGCTGTCCGAAGCTACATTTGGTTATGTTCTGCAGAAGAATGACTCCATATATCACCAACGACAAGCTCATGATTCACTGTTTCCAAGATAGTTTGATCGGAGCATCTTTGGACTGGTACATGCACTTGAAGAGTGATAGTATTAAATCATGGTCGGACTTAGCCAATGTCTTCATGAAGCAGTACGATTACAATATGGAAATGGCTCCTTTTCGCGTGCAGTTGCAAGAATTATCTCGTGAGGAGAATGAATCCTTTAGGGGGTATGTGCAGAGATGGAGAGAATTGGCTGCTCGTGTTCAACCACCGATTCCGGAGAGAGAAATGGTTAACCTCTTTGTGGATACTCTGAAGGGCCATTATTATGACATGATGTTCACTTGTACAAGCTTTGAAGGCCTGATGAGAATGGGAGAGCTTGTGGAGAGAGGAATCAAGAATGGAAAGCTTAGAGAGGCTCCTTATATCCCGGTTGATAAGAATGAATCAGTTATCAGTTCTCAAGAGGAGTGGGAAGAAGGAAGCGATGTTGTCTCATAATCTCTAGCATCTCAGGCTCAGTTTTCAGACCCTTCAAACCAGCAGTCGTATTATCGTCAGCCGCGTCGTCACGCCCGACAAAGACCAAGGAAACCTGAGAGGCAGTTTACTCAGCTACCGGTGTCGTACAGCCAGTTGTTGCCAGATTTGGTCGAAAGTGGATTAATAGTGCCGAAAGAGACTAGTCCAACGATCTCGCCTTATCCTTCAGGTTCCAATGCCAGCGCCCGCTGTGAGTACCATGTCGGGGTACAGGGGCATTCGACAGATGATTGTAAAGTGCTTAGAAGCCAGATTCAGAATCTGCTAGACTCTAACAAGATCTTTATCACGCCTCAGGGTTTTGTTCGGATTATTGATTATCCTTCATCCAGTTGTGTGGGTTCGTCAGTCAATGTTATGGGATACTCTACTGAGAGTGTATGTCTGGAAGAATGTCCAACTGAGAGCTCAATTGAATATGGGGGAAATTGCTAGAGGTTTCTGTGCCGGGTGTCGCATCTGTTTTCTCTGCTGATTGTTTAGCTTTCGTGCATTGTTGTTTGCTGACCACCACCAGGCTTGTTGGCTGGGGTCATTGTATTTTGTACTTGGGTGTGCTTGTTTACTGCTCTTGTTGGCTTTGCATAGTGGTGTGAGGTGTTTATCTCTGTGCTTATAGCTGGGCGTTTATTTGTCTTGTCGTGAATATGTGTTTGATTTCTGCATTGCATTCTCACATAACAGGTACATCAGAACCGTGGGTCTTATTTTCCGTCCAGTTGTTGCAGGAATCCTTCAGAGATATGGATCAGAATCAGGCTGAATTGATTGAAGTCCGAAGCCAGCTAGGGCAGATGATGAAAGACATGCAAGAGTTGCGTCTGGATCAGAAGATGCTCAAAGAGGAAAATAATCAGCTGAAGACCCAAATGAGCTTAATCATGGAAGTAGTCAAGAATGTGATTAGGAAAGAGAATGGTCAGTTCTAAAGCCGCAGTGAAGGAGTTCGTTCCACCTATGCCTGTGGAACTCGTGCCTGTGGAACCTGAGCTTAAAAGACGTGTTGATTGACACCAACAGCAACAACAAAAGATACATCCGGTTCGACAAAGGCCAAGGAGGATATTTGAGGCGCCGCCTTCAACATATGCTAAGCTCTTTCAGACTTTATTGAGTTTGAAGCTGGTTGAAAAAGGAACATTGGAGCCACTCACAGGAACGACGCTTCCTTATTGGTATAACACTAGTAAGCAGTGTGAATTTCATTCCGGGGAACCCGGACATGATGTGGAAAGTTGCCACGCTTTTAAGCACAACGTTCAGGACTTGATTGATGCAAAGGTTATTGAACTCACGCCGGGCGGCGTAATTGTACCTAATGGTCTTACCTCAGTTGGTGCTAAAATGATGGACATTCCCGAAGCTGCCGTAGATCAGAAGTATATTCTGCAATCATTGGTGTCAGAATCTCCCTGTCCTCAGTTGCTGCCCAGACCAAGCCTGAGGATGAAAGCGCTTGAGCAAAAGGAGTCCCCGATAATTCAGACTCGACCCCCAAGTGGTTCAACTGATCCAAGTCAGCAATCTGTCCAGTCTTCGCAACAGACGTTAACTCCTTTCTAGAGTCAGCAGACTTATCGTTATCGGTCAAACTTGCGTGCTAGACAGAACCCAATGAAGTCAGAAAGGCAATTCACCCGGCATCCATTTTAAGCAGTATGGTTTCAATAGGCAACCTTGAAGATGGCTGGTTCAGCAGCAAGTCAGATGTGAAAGCCCGGTTCTCGGAAACTGACGTTTTCCTGTGTTTCATCTTGTCATTTCTTTATGTTTGTAGTTTCTTTCTTGTTAAATTGCACTCTTGTTTGTAAAACTTGTTGTTTTCATTCAATTGATGATAATGAAATGAGTATGCATGTTTTGAATAAATCCATTCGTGTTCACTAATTGATTTTTACAGATATCCAATGCTTGGTTAAGCGGAATTCGGGGAGGATGACGAAAATGAACGACATGCAAGCTTCCGATATTGTATGCCTTTGAAATAAAACCTGCTGATGATGTACAGGCATTGTTTCAAATCCCTAAACACCGGAGACATAAGGAGGATAATCCCTTGTCAACCCCTTTGAGCCTAGTTGTAGGAGTTTCTTTCTGAAAACGAAAAACCCTCAATCTCAACCTGGGGCAGGGTAGGTGTTAGCTAATTTGACCGAGCGTCCAAATTGCAAAAGGAGTGTCCGTTCGAGGATCAATCACACCTCCATAGGTCGTGCCCAAAAAGCCGCAGTGGTTAAGCGTCAGGAGTGACCCAGTCACATTATTCCCCAAAGAGTCAGATAACCAGTGTCACATGACTTGTTCGAAAAAAAAAACGAAAAGCGAAAAGAATCAAAAGCCCGCTAAGTCAAAACTTGAAAACAAACGACTTAGGCAAAAACAGGGGCATCCCGCTGGACTGGCAAATCAAAAGAAACTCAAAAGAGTCAGTCCAGGAAAAAATTGGGGAAAGAAAAGGAAAAGACGAAAAGGATTACCAAAGAAAAAAGTCCTCAATTGAAATACGAGTCGTGTGACCCCAAGTGTCAAAGACGAAAAGTGAGTGGCTGTCACTCCAAAAGCGCATAGTTTCTCGAACTATCATTCCTATGTTTCAACCTCCCAGAGGTGAGCGCTAAGGTCGAATTAGCTGAACGTAGGACCGAAGAACATCAAGGTGAATGGGTGGGTCAAAATTAGACTTTGAGCCTTTATCCTTTCTTTCAAAACCGTGAACCTGACCATGTTACAACCTTCAAAAGTCCTAATTGAAGTAGGGTTGTTTCGAAGGCATACATCGGTTAAGATCGCGTCGAAGCTGACTCTTAAAAGGGTTCTTCTTACCATGTTGGTGCTGATGTTGATATTTTGATAAATGATTTGTGCTTTGTAGGCCATAAACTGATTTTCCTTTTTCCAGTGAACAGATTGGATGTTAAAACTGTCATATGCATTGCATTAATATATCTTTTATGCAGAACAACTGGTTTTACTTACGAGTAAGCACTTGACCGCAGGAAAGTTTCCTACAGTGGAAAGTCTGATCAGGATAGAATGCGGGATGCCCGAATATTCCGAGAGCCGGGGAAAGCTATTATCAAGAGATCCCCAGTGAAGTCAGCCATCCAAAGTCGTTATTCCGGGGCAATCAGGTCGAGATTCGGTAAATCTCTCGTAGCTAGAGGCACTACACTGAATCAGCCAATAAGGGGCAAAGTCATTGCAGACAGGGGCAGGCCATCCTAAGAGCGCAAAATTTATTTTTTTTCATTCAAGAGGCATTTGATTTGAAGTTTTGCCGAGGTTCAGAATGCTGGGGCATTTCATATCAGACCGTCAGGGTACAGATTTTTAGATTTCCTTTTGAGGACTATCCCCACAGAGGTCCCACAAGCTGGGGCATATCAGACGCGAAGGAATTGTCTTTCTCCGTATCATCAGAGCTACTCAGAGTTGTTCAAGCAGATTCAGCTAATCTCCAAGTGTGAGTCAAATGTCGAGAAGTCGTGTTACCGTCTATTGACCCTTCAATCAGAAGCGGTGAATCCAGACAGGATATTGTTCCAGTGTCAATCATACATGACCCATTATGGATAGCCTAAAGCCCAATTCTTATTGGCAATTTTCAAGAAGCCTAATCCATATTGGCAATCACTGTAAGGCCCATCTAGGTTGGCGCATCATTTCAAAATCCAATCTTCATTGGTACGCAGGAAGACTCTGTCTGTTTTCCCCAGCAAAAGTCCAATTTTCATTGGCACGGGTAAGCTATCCTTGACAAAAGTCCAATCATGATTGGCGCATTTAGTTATTCCTCAGCAAAATTGGCTTCACTTTTCCAGCATTTATTTTGTTGGAATAATTCTGTGATGCCTGGTTATCCCCAACGGAGTTGGCGTTGTCTTCAGCATTTATTTTGCTGAAGCGGTTTTCTGTATCCGGCGACCCGAGCCTACATTTTCATTTGCATGTAGCATCATATTTGCATCATACATGCATTTCATCCTCAAATGTGTAGCATTTCCATCCTATATGGAGCATTACGCCATAGAAAAATTCAAACATACGCATATGCATACGAAGCATAAGCCAGTTTTTCTATCAGCCTTCAGTGGCAACATGAAGTACTCTGTAATCAGTTCAGGGGCATTTATCCAGCAGCTTTATTCAGACAACTCTTTGGTATTCGATTTTCAGATCATGCAACGGTTATGCTTTATTCAACAATCGGTTGGTATTGGCAGACTTCTCTTCCCGTCAGTTCACATTGGCGATGGGTTTCCCCCAGCGGGCCTTCTCCGTCTATCATGAGACATCAGGAGTTGGATATGGTTTTCTCTGTCTATCCTTAGACGTTGAGGGGTTTTAAGGCAATCTTCCAGATATTGGCGTTCTTTCGGTTTATTGGACGAGATGGCATTTCAAGAAGGTTTTTCTGACCGTTGATTCTTATTGACGTCGAGGCTCTTCGAAGAATGTTCGGTTTTCCTAGTTGTTGATCCTTATCAACGGTATGGCTCTTTGGAGATGGGTCTTTCTGTCAATCCTTATTGATGATGTGGCCCCTTTGAAGATATTGTTCTTTCCATCAATTCCTGTAGACGAAAGGATTCTGAAATTTGAAGGACGATGAAAATATGGGTATGGTTTTCCTCCGGTGGGCGGTGTAAATAAGGGTATGGTGTTCCTTCGGGAAGGAGTCTTACTGTCTATCCTTAGACGATGTGAGTATTGGATATTGATTTTCCTTCGGGACAGAGTCTTACTGTCTATCCTTAGACAATGTGAGTATTGGATATTGGTTTTCCTTCGGTGGACGGTGCAAATAAGGGTATGGTGTTCCTTCGGGAAGGAGTCTTACTGTCTATCCTTAGACAATGTGAGTATTGGATATTGATTTTCCTTCGGGACGAAGCCTTTCTGTCTATCCTTAGACAATGTGAGTAATGGATATGGTGTTCCTTCGGGATGGGGTTTTTTGTCTATCTGTAGACGACATAATTGGATATTGGTTTTCCTTCGGGACGGTGCCTTTCTGTCTATCCTTAGACAATGTGAGTATGGATATGGTGTTCCTTCGGGAAGGGGTCTTTCTGTCTATCTGTAGACAATGTAAATATGGATATTGTTTTTTCCTTCGGGATGGTGTCTCCGTCTATCATTAGACGAGGAGAGTATGGATATTGTTTTTTCCTTCGGGAAGGAGTCTTTACGTCTATCTGTAGACGTTGTAAATATGGGTATGGTTTTCCTTCAGGATGGGGTCTTTCTGTCTATCTGTAGACGATGTAAGTATGGTTATTGTTTTCCTGCGGGATGGTGTCTCCGTCTATCAATAGACGATGGGAGGTGATCAAGTGCATGTTGATCCAACCTTCGGGTTTGTTATTTGTGGTGTCACACAAGTAACTGGTGTTAAAGTCAAACCTCTTTATCAGGTGATCGATCATTTTGTTGCCAGAATAATTGGATTCAGTTCTCTGGATGGTGTTCCCCAAGCAAGGGTGCAGTTTATTTCTACGGTTGGCAAATTTTCGGGTTTATTTTGTATTCAACCGTCTCGTACCTCGAATGTTTGAAGGTTGTCCGCTCTTCAACCCTTCAGGTCCAAGCCGCTTGAATAGGGGCAGCTGTTGCACCCTAAAATTTGACCAATCGGTCCCCATATCTGGTTTATGCTTCGACGCATCTTGCATTCGCATTCGCATACGGCATGCATTGCATTTTTATCATTCAGATTGGTTTTTATCGGGACTATAGCCCCTGGCGTTTCAGGCAGTTCAGGCCGGTTGGAATAAAAGTCTGTTGAGAATTGGTGCTCGTTCCTGGGGTTTTCAGGCCATCTCGGTGCCCGGGTTTCGTTGCGGTTGCGTAATTGGGTTTTATTCGGTTTAATTGGCTTCCTGGCATTTTCAGGATTTTTCTGTTATTTGTCTGGATTTTTAATGCACTTAATTGGATTTTTCTGGATTTTATAGGGTTTTTAATATTTTTTAGAGTTTAAATAAATTTTCTTTTCATTTTTTAGAAATTAATAGGTTTTTAAAGAATTTTTAGATATTAAAGATTTTTAATAAATTTTAGATATTATCTTTCTTTTAATAGTTTTAATAGATAAATAGATTTTTTTCTTTAATAGAATGGATAAAAAAAATATATAGATATTAGTTTGTTTTAGATTGTTTTAAATGATAGTAGATTTTAAAAGAAAATAGAGATTAAAGGTTTTTTAGATTTTTTTTAGATTTTATTTTTCAGAATTAATTAGGATTTTAAGAAAGGATAATTTTTAGGATTAAATAATAGTTTTTTAGATTTTTTTAGACTTAATTAGGTTTTATTATTTTATTTTCGTTTTTTAGAAATTAATTAGGATTAATTAGGGTTATTAGATTTTAATTAGGGGTTTATGCTTTAATTTTCGTTTTAGGAGTTTAATTGAAGTTCAATTCAGTGTTTAGTCCAATTAATTCAGGTTAAGTCAATTGGGCCATTATCCATTGATTAAGCCCAGAAGTCAGAGTCCAATTCCCAGCCACGCCACATGTCATTTAAAGGCAACGCCACGCGTGCGCTTTGGAGCTAGCCACCTCATTTTTCTCTCTCCCCAGAAGCCCCCACGTGTCCTTCCCTTCTCTCTCTCCCCCACCACGCGTCTCCCTTTCCTTCTCCCACTCCCACACGTGGCTCGCCCTCACCACTCCTCATGCCACCTGCCCCCTTCGCCGGAACCTTCACCGTCGGCCATGCAAAGACCGGCGGCCACCGCTCCAACTAACTCCGACCGCCACAACTAACCACCGGTGACCACAACACTCACCAGAATCTGCAAAACCCCAAATTTCCAGAAAAATTCTTCCAACTTCATCTTCCTCACTGAGTAATCTCCAACCATCTTCATCGACCGTCGCCTGAAACCGCCGAAGACGCCGGAATCTTCATCTTCTCCGATTCAATCTTCATCGTCCCCATTGTTTTTTTCCCAGAAATCTTTGATTCTCCTCAAGAACGTTAAACAACCTTCAACGGAGTTTGTCCAGATTCATTCATCGTCCTTCAAACTCTCTTCAAGAACATTCATCGCCCCGATTGTGTTTTTCCAGATTTCTTCATCAAACCTGTGTTCATCCTCCTTCATCCACTCTCCAAGAACCTCCGCCATGAATCTTCAACGAACCTTATCCAATTTCCAGAAATCTTAAAGAACGCCATGGTGTTCTTCGTGAGCTCTCCAGATCCGTGAATCTTCGTCCAACGCGATTAGCAAAAGATCCATTCAGCACCTTCAACCGAAGCTTCATCACCGAGTTCATCATCAGATTTTCCAAGCGCCTCCAGGTTTCTATTCTGAACTCATCATCTATCGTTTTTTCTTGTGTTAGCTGGAGATTTTAGCGTAGAGGATGTTAGGGCGAAGGTTGGTTTAGGGTTCAATCTAGGGTTTTTTCTGGAACGTTGCAGAAGGAGAGGGAGATGTTGAGCGCCGTTTATGGTTTGCAATGGAGAGGGTGAACAGTGATCTTGGGATTGAAGGATCAGAAGAGTTTTGTTAGGGTTTACTAGGGCTGAATATGTGGGCTCGGGCGCTAGGCCCAATCGCTAGTTGCTGAACCATACTCCCATTGTTCCTTGTGAAACCCCCCTCCCCGTGTGTAACGTTAGATGGGCCTAACTCCATTGCTGTTGGCACCCCCAGTTTGGAAGCCCAAACGAATAACCAAAGCAATTACTTGCTATTCGCCCCCTTCAGTTTTTTTTCTTTGTGTTTTTTTTTTGTTTTTGTCTGAATTACCAAGATTGGGCTCAGGCAGACCTTCTGCTTACACCCCCCAAATTGGGCCCAGAATGAATAACAAAGGGATTTGCTGCTGCTTGCACCCCCCTGCTGGCTTGTTTTTTTTTGGTGTTTTTTCTGAATAAAATTGGGCCCAGCGTATTGCTTCCAGCACCCCCTCCTGGGCCCATTGACATTTTATGCTGTAAATAACTGTTATTGCCACCCCCCTGTATTTGACAATTTTAATTGAATTTCTTGTTTTTTCTTTTAGTTTGCATTTAGTTACCAAATAAAATCATAAAAAATTCAAAATGATCTTTTTTAACATGGGATTTTTCCCCATTTCAATAATTGTTTCAAGAAAATGGTGAGAAAATAAAAATAGTATTTAAGGTTTTTTTTCCATTTATGGTGATTTTTCAAACTTAATTGCTTTTATTTTCATGTTTGGTTGTACATACATTTTGATGAATTTTTTTTAGGCATTTCTTTCCATATTTTGATTCTATTCTTTTTGTGCTAGTTAGATTAGAGCATTAGGTATCCCCTGGATTTATTTCACATTTTTGTGGATTAATCTTGATTAGTTTTGATTAGAAAATATTAGGGTGATAATTTTAGGGTTCAAACTCAACATAGGTGCATTCTAACATTTTATTTTGGGTTTCTAGCTTGAATTAGGGTATGGGACATATAGGGTATGTAGGGTAGATATAGAAATCCCCTTAGAATAAATCTTAGAATTTTAAATGCTGTTTTACTATTTTTAGTATATTTTGCAAATTGTGTGATTGTTTGGTGTTCCCACTTGGGGTTTTTGTTTGTCTGCTTGGGCTTTTGGGTTTTTATTTGGGGTGTGGGCTTGGTTTGGGCTTGTGGAAGCATGAAGAATCAATGGAGAAGATTGAGGATAAAGATCAAGGTTGATGCATGAGGATTGCTTGAGCTAGATGCTGACTGAAGACATAGGAAATAATAGGAGATAGGTAAAGCCTTAGAATAGAACAAATTCTTTCATAAACATGGATAGCTTCCTTGTGCTTCCATTCCTATCTATGACATAGAGTCCCTCTATGGTATTCACCTCCCTCCTTAAGAGGGATAAGTGGTCGTATCTAAGAGGTAGAACTTTGAGAGAACCACTCTGTTACTATGTCAACTATTTATAGACTTCCTTTGGTCGTCAATGAACTGTTTGACATTCAATTTCTTCTGATAAAATCAATTCTCATCTGGGAGAGCTTGTCTTGAAGAAAGGAGCCATGGAAGATAGAGATGAAGATCAAAGATTGCCAAAGATGAAGATTGTTCAAAGCTGCGCAACTGTTAAAGCTAGGGTTTACTGTTGTCTGAGGTTGTCTGTTATCTGATGCTATCAACAGGTTAAGATTTTGTGCTTGCTTGAGCTTGGTGATTTCTTGGAGATAGAAGCTTGTTGTAGCTTGGGGTACCACTGAAGTTTGATTTTGGAAGTTCAGCTGGAGCTGGGGTGCTGTCAGGGCTGGGTTTTTGGAGTTCATTTTCTTTGCTGTATTGTTTGCTAATTTTCCCATAAGGTTGAAGTGAAGTCATTTCACTTTGCCTATTGTTTTCTAGGTTCGAGGTTGAGTGGGACTCCCTTGCCTCGCTTGTATTGCTGCATTCATGCATTTTACTACTTTACTGTATATATGTTGTTTCTTTTCCGTTTATCCCCTAGGATTTCTGTTTCTCTCTGCGCAAGAGAGAAATATGACAGACATTAGGTGTTAATCCATGCATGATCACATTAGGGTAGATTTTGATCCTCTTTTCAACCATAGGGTTTAGAGTTGCTGTTTCTCTTCTATCTCAAAACAATCAGAAAAGTGCAATAAAAGGATAAACATCAATAAAAGACAGTTCTTGCGTAAAAGACTGTAAACCAATCAAAGAGTCATTTTTGTCCGCTTGGACCCGTAATCAAGAGAAAACCTTTTTCAGAAGGATAAAAAACAGTCAAACAAATCTGTGTCTTTCGTGGCCCGAACTACGTTTGCTCTGATCTTTCATGCTGTATGAAAGTACGTAGGCATAGGATGCGATATCCTAGCGAGCAACCTTCCCCTCTTTTCCCGTAGGTAGGCGAACTACGTTGACTCTGATTTCTCGTTCCAGACGGGAATACGTAGGCATAAAGTGCGATGCTTTGCCGATTCATTTTATTTTCTTTTAACCCCAGACTTGTAGAATAGATAGAATAACAATCCGTACTAGAAAACAAGCGTGGATCCCGTCGAGTACGACGGACGTGAGGGGTGCTAATACCTTCCCCTTGCGTAACCGACTCCCGAATCCAGGATTTGGTTGCGATGACCATTCCTTTCCCGTCTTTGCGGTAGGTTTACTTCGAGCGTTTCCTTTCCCTCTGTTGGGATAAATAACGCACGGTGGCGACTCTTCTGTTCAGCCGGCGCCGATTTTCGCAGTAGCGACAGACCCAACCCAATACAGAAGACTTATTGGGTCACTTAGATACCTTTGTCACACAAGGCCTAACTTAGCATACAGTGTTGGTATGGTAAGTAGATTCATGCAGAAGCCAAAGGTATCACACCTAGCAGCAGCGAAGAGGATACTGAGGTATCTAAAAGGAACTCTCGACTATGGCATTTTATTTCCAGCAGCTGATGAAGGAAAAGAATGCAAGTTAGTGGGATACACAGACTCCAGTTGGTGTAGTGATGCTGAGGATCGAAAATCCACAGCTGGGTATGTGTTTATGTTAGGTGGTGCACCAGTTGCTTGGAATTCGAGAAAGGAACCAGTAGTGGCATTGTCATCATGCGAAGCAGAATATATAGCTGCTTCTCTTTGTGCATGTCAAGCAACTTGGATGGTGAATTTGGTCGAAGAAATCACAGGGAAGAATCATGGAGCAATTACCATGAAGATAGACAACATGTCAGCTATCAACTTGGTGAAGAATCCAATAGCTCATGGTCGAAGCAAGCACATCGAAATGAGGTTTCATTATCTTCGAGAGCAAGTAGCAGAAGGGAAGACGAAGTTGGAACACTGCAGAACTGAGAATCAGATTGCAGATATCATGACAAAGGGAGTGCAGGTCGAAGCCTTCAGAAGTCTAAGAGCCATGATGAATGTAGACAGTTTAGACACAATGAATTAGGTGGTGTGTTAAATGTAATTCATTGTTTTGATTTGATTTGATATGATTAGATTTGATTTGAATACTTTGAGCCTTTTATGTTTTGGGCTTTTGTAAACCTAAAACTATAAATAGGGTGCATTGCTTTGTATTCAAACACAACATAGAACAGATTTCACAGTTGCGGTTTGAGCAAGTGAAAGTTCTATAAGCAATAAGAAATCCCACAGTTGTGGGTAACACATTCTCTCCAAATATTTCTTCTCTAATTCTTCTCTTTCTTGTTTGTTCTTCGTTTCTTTTGTTGTTCTTGATAATTACTTGTTATTACCATTACTATTATATTGTGGGTTTGTTCATCAATCTTGAGATCAAGATTGAAGAGAATTCTTCATAGGGTGTGAGGTATTCCAACAAGAACAACACGCACATAATCACTTTAATTCTCTTTTGCTTGTACTGAATTCGGTTCGATCCTCAGATTCAACGTCGCCCAAGTCTGTATCAAATTGGGTTTTGGTTTTGATTTATTTCTCTCTTCTTCTACCCACTTTTTGTTCTCTGATTTTGTTCTATTCTGTGATTTGGGTTGTGGGGGTTGGATTTTGGAATTTGGGTGAGTTATTGATTGAAGGAAGAAGAAGGGTCGAGAAGGAAGAGTTGAAGATTGGGATTTGAGCAGAATCTTATGTGTTTGAGTGTGAAGATGAAGAAACAGGTTTGGAATGGTTGAAGGAAAGTTGTGTTGTTTGCTCCAAGTTTGATGAAGGTGCGTTTGGTATGGATTGTATTTTGCGTTTTGTGATTTTGAAGCTGATGTTTGAATAGTAGATTTTTCTGCAGGGCTTTGTTGGCCATCCAAGCCTCCTCCGAATTGTGAAGATTAAGGCCTCTTTTATAGAATTCTTGAAGGGTAAATATGGAATGTACTGAGTTCCAAAAGCTATGAGCTAGGAAATATTTATTTTGGTACGTAGGTTATTCGATTTTGTGTTGTACAGTTTGTGTATTGTAACAGTTTTGAGGATTTTTGTCGTATGTGGTATTTGTGCGTTGCTCATGATGTTGTGGCCTGGATTATTTGGTAAAGAGGATGGTTTGTTGCAAGATGCGGTTTTTATGTGGAAGAATTGAAGGCAAGTTATGGTCGTTGCGTGAGGCTTGGAGGTAGGTAGGAACAGGTACAAGTTGGTTTGCGGACAGCTTGGCTGGGTACCATATGTTGTGTGGTGTATGATGTTATGGTGTAGTAGTTAGTGATAAGGCTCATGGTGTCGGTGAGGAAACATTATGGTTGATGGTTGCAAGTCGGCTTGTGGTGAGACTTTGAGAATGTATGGTGTGATGGTTGCTGATGTTTGATGGAAGTCATGGTAATGGAAGCTGGCTGAAGCTACGTATTGCTTTTAGAAACTTTAGTAAATTTTGTTTTCATCGCTGCTTTCTCCATTTTTTGTATAATTTATAATGGACTTTAGTAGAAGGAACTTTAGTAAACATTGCTTAGTCATGGGCCCTTTATTTTTAGTAGCATGAACTTTGACCTTTCTTGAGATCCTATTGGACTAATAATAATTCTTTTGCAATTTTCTTGTGGTGAATTTTCCATGATCTACATTTTTGTGAAACTTGGAATTTTAAACCTTTAGCCCTTGCACCTATTATTTGCACCATACCACTTGCTTGATTTTATACACACTTTGAATTGTTTTGATCTTTCATATAATGAGTTTATAACTTTTAATTGCACCTTGCATTGAACTCGATCCATAATCATGGATAAGAAACTTGACTAAATTAATTATCCATACCACGATGCATGATGCTCAATTTTGAATCCAAATATAACAAGGCGCACTCATTCATTAGATATACCAAACCTTTGAATGTGAAATCGTCATAACAAAAAAATGCCTTGATTTGAGTTTGATCCATAATACACACTTTCCAACCCATAATCTTGGAGCTTTACCCTAGGAACATCTTAAGTTTGAACGGGGAAATGCTTAATTGCCTTAAAAATCAGAAGATTGTGACTTGAGATGTGAACTATATTGCTCAAAACCCTAATTAACCATGATTTAGTCCCTGGTGGACTTTAATCACTGAGCGCTTGAATTCAATCACATTCTTGCACCCAAAACAACCTAAGACACAAATGAATTGTAGATGAATCAATTCCAATTTGTCTAAACAGAAATTAGGTCAAACTTCACTTAAACTGTGTCATTACTACACACATACTCTGAATGAACCTTGATATAATTCAATTCAACCTTGTGAAAACCCGAATTTGGACAATAAGCATAAGCAACATATTTTTTTGGATTTTCTGAATAATGGTTAATGGAGGGATGTACAAGTGAAGATAATGCAGGTAGGACAAATTTGGGGTATGACAGATGCCCTTATCTAATTGGCTTGAACCAAGTAAGATGAATTGCTACGGCGTTCATTCTTTCAAGGTAGAAGTCAATTAGATATGGAGAAGACCCTGAATTTGTCCGAAAAGAAAGAAAGTGTTTAGGAAGTGAAATACTAGATATTTTGCAAAGATCGTTACCACCAAAAGAACGATAACAAAGACAACCTGAAACCAAAAGGATGATAGTTAACACACCTCCGACACCAAAAGGATGACGGGTCTATCACCACAAGGAAGAGAGAGGACACATACGCACATATCTGGCACCAAAAGGATGACAGACCTATCACTGAAAGGATGATAGTTACTCATGCACACAATCCCGACACCAAAAGGATGCAGGGTCTATCACCAAAAGGATGATAGAGAACACTCGAACAATCTGGCACCAAAAGGATGACAGACCTATCACCAAAAGGATGATAGAGTTACACACACACAATCTCAACACCAAAAGGATGCAGGGTCTATTACCAAAAGGATAATAGAGAACACTCGCACAATCTGGCACCAAAAGGATGACAGTCTTATCACCAAAAGGATGATAGAGCGACACACGCACACAAGTTAATACCACCAAAAGGATGATAGAACAACATTCTCACAATTTGGCACCAAAAGGATGACATACCTATCATTAAAAGGATGATAGAGCGACACACACAATCCCAACATCAAAAGGATGCAGGGTCTATTACCAAAAGGATAATAGAGAACACTCGCACAATCTGGCACTAAAAGGATGAAAAACCTATCACCAAAAGGATGATAGAGCAACACACACACATACAAGTTACTACCACCGAAAGGATGATAGAACAACACTCACACAATCTGGCACCAAAAGGATGATAGAGCGACATACGCACACAATCCTGACACCAAAAGGATGCAGGGCCTATCACCAAAAGGATGATAGTTAACACTCGCACAATCTGGCACCAAAAGGATGACATGCCTATCACCAAAAGGATGATAGAGCAACACACGCACATAATCCCTACACCAAAAGGATGCAGAGCCTATCACCAAAAGGATGATTGTTAATACTCGCACAATCTGGCACCAAAAGGATGACAGACCTACCACCAAAAGGATGATAGAGCGACACGGGCACACAATCCAAACACCAAAAGGATGCAAGGCCTATCACAAAAAGGATGATAGTTAACACTTGCACAATCTAGCACCAAATAGATGACATGCTCATCACCAAAAGGATGATAGAGCAACACACACACACAATCCCAACACCAAAAGGATGGCGGGTCTATCACCAAAAGGATGATAGAAAACACTCACACAATCTGGCACCAAAAGGATGATAGTAAGACAACTGAAAAAAAACCAAGCTTGCTAGAGATATGATGAGTGAGGCTTATTTGAGACACCAACAAAAGTTTGAAGCAAAGAAGTCACTGAGGTACACAATCCTTGTCAATAAGAGGTTGAAAGGAGATAACTCACTGGAGAACGGCCAAGAGAAAGTTTGAATTGAAACAAATCAACGAGGAATTCCCACTAACTCGGAGAAAAGCTACTGCTTAAGCTAGGGATACCCATTTTAACAAAAAAAGGTTGAGAACACAACTCAATGAGGAACGCTCACTGACTTGCTTGTAGATTACAACTTTGTCAACATAAGATTGAAATAACTTCATGAGGAACGCCCATGAACTTGTAGAAAAGTGCCCCTGGCTAGGCTGAGTATTGCTTTAAAATTTTGATCAACAAAAGGTTGAACAACTTTGTGTGGAACGCCCACGGTCTTGGAGAAGATGCCCCTGACTGGGTTGAATCTCATCTTGCAATCTGATCAACCAAAAGTTTGAAAAAACTTCGTGGGAAACGCCCACGGTCTTGAAGAAGATGCCCCTGACTGGGCTGAATATCATCTAGGAAACACGACTTGATCAATAAAAGGTTAATACAACTTCGTCGGGAACGCCCACGGTCTTTTATAAGATTCCCCTAGCTTGGCTAATGAATGTCTTTCTTGATCAACAAAAGGTTGATACAACTTCGTGGGGAACACCCACAGTCTTGAATAACATGCCCCTGCCTGGGCTGAATGCTGCTTTGAAATTCTTTTACTTGATCAACACAAGGTTGAACAACTTCGTGAGGAATACTCACGGTCTTGAAAAGCATGCCCTTTACTAGGCTAAATGTTGCTTTAAAGTCTCAAGATTGATCCTGGACCTTAACTTGCATATATGAATGCTTGATGATAAAATGATGTTCCATAACAAAGGGAAACGCAAATGCAAATGTTGACACGCGGAGATGCAATTGTTGGGGAAGTATGATATGGTTTTGGTATGTATATGATGCAAATAATGCCTACGACATCGAATGTGATGCGTATGATGCGTATGATTGCAGACGGGTGATTGGATATGCAGGTGAAGGTGCCAACGTGGTGGACTTTTAGTAGTTGTCAATGCGGATTGGACTTTGGGTGGTGGGAGGGATTGATTTCCTCGACACGATTGAAGTAGACGAAGATGTTCTAGATGCTCCAAGTCTGATTACTTGTTGATTTATTGTGAACTTGCTTCAGAGAAGATCCCAACTCTGTTTGATGGTCATGGTGACCTGGTCTTGCCCCAGTCTGAACATGGTAAGGGTCTGCCCCTGATTAACCAGTTCTGATCTGACTTTGGAAGTTGCACTTTGATGTGCTCTGAGATGCCTCGCCCCTGATTGAGCTGCTGAAGGGTTTGCCCCAGCTTATGGGTTTTGAGGTAGCCTTGCTTCGTATCCTTCACTGAAAGTTGAAGTTCCTCTTTAATTGCCCCTTGTTGGAGTTTCTGGGATGTCTAGTACTGATTTGCAGTTCAAATTGTACATTCACAAATGGTAATCTTAATGCAAAGTTCATGCAAGTTTTAAAAAAGTGTCGTTTATTGAAGTGTCGTGATAGTGTGAGACGAATGGATCGTTAATCCATACGCTGTGCTAATTTTTTTAGTGTGAAGGATATAGCAAGACAAATGACACTAATATAGATGATTAGCAAGAATGTAAGGAGTCAACTTACGCAACCTTGCAATAGTATGCTTTCAGAATAAACCTCATCTCAATTAGGTCTTTTGAGGGTTGTAACATGGTCCGGTTCATGGTTTATGAAACAAAGGATATTGTTGCACCCCAAAATTTGCCTAACCTTTTCTTTACTTGGCTTATGTTTCATTTCATCTTCTAGCATTTTGCATTGCATATCATTGTTCATTTGCAGGGGATCAAGAGAGGTGTGCATAGCAAGAGGGGATCACCAAATATTTTGAGCCAGGGCAAGAGGTTATATTCAAGCATGAGTGCTCATCAACTCATCAAGAAGTGATCATTGCTCTTTGAGAGAGTGTGTTGAGGTATGTGGCTTATCTCCTATCTTGGAGGCCAATTGAGGATCATCAGAGGATTGTGAGTCCATGGTTATGGATGAAGAGTATTTAAGAATCTCATTGAGTGCTTTGAGAGCCATTGTGGAGCTTATCCAAGTTGTTGTATCATGTACAAGAAGTCCCAGTCAATAGTGTGTGAATCTAGGGTTTTCATTTGGTCAACCCTAAGTCAACTGTGGATTTGAAGGAAATTAAGACTTAGTTCTAAGTCAGGGTGATCATGGAAATTTGTGTTGAGGCATAAGAGATGTTGTTTCAAGATCAATTTAAGAAGAATCAAGAGTGTGAAAAGTTGCTAAATTAGGGTTCTCAAGGTAAAATCCCCTATTTAGTGCCTAACTTCAAGACCACATATTTCAAGATACAACTTTCATCTCACTTTATTGCAAACATGAAACTTGTAGAGCATATTCTTAGATTTCTTTTGAGTACTAGAACTCATCCATCTGATTTCTAGAACTCACGTTATGATGCTGACAAGTTATGGGTCCTCAGATGAATGTGATTTCAGTCAACCAAAGTCAACCAACTTCTAAGGTATTTTTAACCTAGATACATGTTTCTCCTCACTTTGACCCAAACATGAAAGTTGTTATTTATGATCTTAGCTTTCCAAAGAGTCCTAGAAGTCCTTCATCTGATGTGTAGAGCTCAAGTTATGAAGCTTACAAGGTAGGGGTATTTTGGGAAAGTAAGATTACAGGTCATTTTCATTATAGGTCTATTTCATGACTTTGCACACTTCAAATGAAACTTTCTCCAACATTAAAGTTGCTTCAAATGGTCTTAATTTCATCATGGAACATTCATTTGTCATGGATTTGGCTAGGGTTTGGAGATTGGTGAAGGAAATTTCATGAAAAAGCCTTTAAAAGGGGAAATTCAATTAATTTGATTTTTGAACTTTTACAAGGCATGCTTATGCATATTTTGAGTCACAAGAACATAACAAGCAAGATGCACAAATTGGATTTGAATTTTGAGGCTATTTTCACGTGCAAATTCATGGTTACTTCAAGTGTAAGCCTCACAATAAAATACCAACCATTGGATCAATTCAAGGGATGAATCTCATCCACATGATTAAATCAAAGTCCCAACAGTAAATTTGAATCAAAAACAAGGGAAATTAGAGTTGTTTCACGTGTGCATGGAGTTTGAAAATTCAAATTGGGCAATTTTGCATTACACTCAATTCAGCCACAATTGGGCCTCCATTAGCTTCTATATCCATCATATAAAAGGTCTAGATCAATTTTGAAGCTTCAGTCAGTGAATTTCGTGCAAGGAGATCTTAGGAGCAGTTGAAGCATTCAAGTGAAAATTCAAAATCGTGAATTGGAATTCAAGCATTTTCAAAGTAATTCAACTTCAGAACCATCTTCCTTGAGCTCTAGTGAGTGGATCTGCTCAATTTCGTCAAGCTTTAACACTTGTAGAAGCTCCAACGGAGAGACTCCGTTAGGTAAGCTTCAAATCAGAATTTCTCTCTTAATATGCATCTATTCACTGCCATTGCTGTTGATTCTGAAGCCCTACACTTGGTAGGCTAAATCTGGATATTTGTTTGTGGAATTTGATGTGTTTTCAGTTTTGAGCATGATTTTTGTTTGCTTCGATTTGCCTTGTTTACATATGATCAATGAAAATGGTTGGTGGATTTGTAATCTACGTGACTTGGAGATCAATTTAGACCTAAATTTTGTTGAATTTGGTGCTGTTTTGGATCTGGTGCTCCGGTTGGTTGATCAGAGAAGATGACCGGAACAGTGGTTCCGGCATCTGGTTTGTTTTTCATTTGGCTCACGTGGATGCCACTTGGATTGTTTGAATTATTAACTGAAGGAGATCAACGATTTGGATCTCGTCTGACCTTGTGATGTGGTTGTGATGACTGCCACGTTTTAAGTGAAACGCAACGTTTCGCTTGAGGCTGGTCTTGGGCTCAGAATGATATTCTCCCCCCCCCCCCCCTTTTGTGTAGGCCTAGTCAGTTTGCCTTGGATCCGTTGCTATTTGCACCTTGTCTTTATTTTATTTTATTTTCTTTTTTCTTTTCATATCTATTTTGATTTAATTCTTTTTAAAATACTTCCAAAGGTGATAAAATCCTACAAAAATATTTTTAGGACATTTTAGGATGTCCTTTAATTTTAGGAATTTTTTATTTTATTTTTTCCTAAAAAAGGATTAATCATTTGGAAGGGTTTTAATGGGATTACTTCTTGATCTTTTTGAGTTCTTGATTTATTTTTAATTCTTCCTTTTGATCCAATGACTGAAAATCAATCCTCATGTTGATGATGAGTTGAATGATTTTTTAGGACCATTTTGCCCCTGGTTTGACCACTTTTGTTTGACTTTGACCTTGTTATATTTGACCCTCGACAACCCTCATTTACAATGGTGCACCCTTGTGAATCAATTTCTTTGGTGATGTTGTAAAGTGATATTGGTTGTAATTTCTTGGCCTCTGGTTGCCTACATCTAGATGCTTGTTTGAGATTTTATTTGCCTATTTTTGAGCCTTTTTCCTAATTTTGAGATGACTTGCAAGTCAAGCCATTTCCTAGGGTGGCTCATACAAGTGCATGAGCTAGTTTGAGTTGGAAATGACCTTTGTGGATACTTTGAGCTCTCAACTCTTCTTGTTTCATATAGTAGACATGTTGAGCTTGCTGTATATTCATTTTTAGGTCAAAATTTTTTTCATTGCTTGTTGAGTTGTGCTTTTCTTTTAGGCCTTCCACTTGGACTTCAAGTGTTGACTATGATTAAGACTTTGGTCTTTCTCTTTGCATTTTCTTGCATTTCTCTTGTTTGTTTTTGGTGTTTACTTTGTGCATTCTCTCTTTTCATCTCCACTTCTGTTCCATGACTTTGGAGTTCCATTTGAGATGGTTTGGTCCCTCCTTTGGAGGCATTTGAAACATATCTTGAATGGTGAATCCTTGAGGACCTTTTGGTGCATTCTTGTTTGTTTCTTGTGTGGCCTATGGTTGAGTTTCCCATATGAGTTCCTTGCTGTCCTCATATTGCCTCTCATTCTCCCATTTCATCCCTTTTGTGGTGCACTTGTGTGATTCCTTTTTGTGCATTATTTCTTCTTTCTCTTTTGCATCCTCTCATATACATGCTTGAGGTTGAGATGTGCTTGTGGAGGCTACTGCCCCACATTTTTTTCCTCCCTCACTATCATTCTATTTGTGCATTATATGTTTGCATACTTGCATTTTGCTTTGTTTTCTTCTTCTTCTTCTTCTTCTTTTCTTTCCCTTAGGACCTCTAATCTCCTTGTTCAAGGATGGTTATGGTAGACCTTAGGACTTAAACCATGTATGATAACATTAGGTAGCATTCCCTTACCTCAACTTTAAGTTCACTTTGCATGACAACTTTTAGGTTTGATTTAGTCTCCCTTTAGTGTGTCCTTTCTCTTCTCATCTTCAAACACTTTTAAAACGCTTAATAAAGGCTAATGAATGTTGTGTGTAACGAGCCTTAAGTACTTGGGAAATGGTGATTAGGGGGTTTCCTATCAATGGCCTAGAGTGTTTAGTGTACACCCTTTGGGTGATATGCGATGCATCGCTCCTAGGTCATAGTCTTTAGTGCAACACGAGTTACAAATCAAACTCAAAATACTTCTTCTCTAAAAAACACAAAAAACAACTTCAAACCTTTTTATCCTTCGGGATCTTAATCTTGGAAAACCTTTTCATAAAAGAGAGTTTTGTTAACTCTTGGTTCTACCGCAAATAGGTAATGCATAAGTCTCCAATGGTCGACCTGCATACACCTAACTGCTAGAACTAAGCTTTAACCCTACTCAGGTAAAACACTTGAACCAACCTGTGGTCTTGTTAGCCCGAACTACGTTTGCTCTGATTTCTCATACCAGATGAGAATACGTAGGCACGAGACGTCGATGTCTCGGCGAGCAACCTTCCCCACCTTTTCACCCGTAGTTAGCCGAACTATATTGACTCTGACTTTCCCATTGCACGAGGGAATATGTAGGCACAGAGAGGCGATGCTCTGCCGAGTCATTTTTCTTTTATTGTGTCCCTGAGACCTTTAGTTAGATAGTAAACACCCTTTTAGATATACAACAAGTGTGGAACCCGTTGAGTATGACGGACGTGAGGAGTGCTAATATCTTCCCCTTGTGTAACCGACTCCCGAACCCGAGACATGGTTGTGATGACCTGTCTTCTCCCATTTTCGTCAGGTTTTCTCTGATCGCTTCCTTTCCCTCTTTTGGGATAAATGACGAACGGTGGTGACTCTTCTGTCATTGCTGAAACCTTTTTTCGCAGTAGCGACAACTGGCGACTCTGCTGGGGACATGAACATCCCCTATGCGAGTCAATCCTAGCGCTTGTTTGTTTGTCTTTTGGGTGTTGTATATATGTGTTTTACCTTTATATTTCCTCATTTACTTTCAGCATTGTATATATCATTATTGTTGTGCCGTGGGGAGGGAATGTTCCACTGAGAGATAAGTCGGACCTGGGCTTGAGTACAAATATAGAATTAGTAGTGGAAAGTAGTGGTGGGCGTGCATGCTTTGCATGTACTAGTTCACCATGAAATTCGCGCTCAGACGAGATTCTCTTTGATGATTTCTTTTCTGACCCTTTGGTCTCGAGGGGATTTTGTATATGAGGATCGTCGACTCTGAGAACCGATCATTTGTGATTCAGCTAAGTGAGGCCTCTTCGGGAGATTTTGATGCCAAACTAGAAATGGTGAACGTATCATCGTTTCTTGAAAGTCTGTGACGCTGATGAACGCATAGGATGCCGAACCTTATCAGTGGATAGGTCCACACCTGTGAGAGGAATTGGGTGTGCAGGAAACCTTGACTTTCAGACTACCCGGCTTTCTTTGCGGTATGAATCTGTGTTCTTGATATCAGAGGTTCCTATTATCAGAGCAGTGCTATGTTCTTGCTAAAGCGGAGCGCTGGTTCTTCTTGATCAACAACATATCAATCTTGATCCCCTGTTTGCATTTGCATTTGCATTTTCATCTGCATTTTCATCTGCATTTTCATTAACATGTATTTATGCTGCAGGTGCATATTTCCTTCTCGATTCTAGTGATCTTGTTCCTTACTTCTGACATGGAACCCTTGAAGAGGACATTGGCGTACAGGCTTCCCACTCCTGATATTAGTTCTTTGCTTAGTTTGACTGCCATGGCTGATAGGAATGTGATGGAAGACTTCAGGAAATCGTATGGGAAGCTCCTTAGATGTGTCTGCAAACCTTTAGTGTATGAGATGAATGGTCTGTATGCTTTCCTGCAGTTCTATGACCCACAGTTGACGTGTTTTGTCTTCCCTGATTACATCCTAGCACCTACCTTGGAGGAGTATTCTATGTTGTTAGGCGTGCCTATTCTTGACCAGATGCCATTCTTCCATACTGATGCTAAGCCTGATTTGGCTAAGCTGGTTGTTGCATTACATGTGGATGTTTCAGAGTTAGATGGGAAGTTGACCAAGTGGAATGGGGTGCCTGGTTTTCCTGGTTGAGAAGGCTCAGCAGTTCGCCAAGGACGGTTGTTGGATTGTGTTTAGCGCCATTCTAGCTCTTTGTATCTATGGTATTATATTGTTCCCTAATATTCCGGATTTTGTAGATTTAGATGCGTTCCATATTTTTGCCTCAGGGAATCCGATACCTACTCTTCTCGGAGACGTCTATCATTCTGTCCACTATAAGAATGAGAATCGAAGGGGAAAGAATGTAGCTTGTTGTGTTCCTTTGTTGTACAGGTGGTTTGCTAGTCATATGCCCAAGACAGGTCCGTTTCAGAGTGGTCGGGGAGGTTGATGGGTTTGTCGGTAGAGAACATTATCTGGTTTGACGGGGATATGCTTGGTACAGAGATCATCTATAGTTGCGGTGGATTTTCTAACGTCCCTTTGGTCGGAAGGAAAGGGTGCATCAACTATAACCCATCCTTGTTGGTTAGGCAGTTTGGATACGCACTGAGAGATCCTCCAAAGAAAGAGGAGATACAGGAATCTCTGTATCTCACTGGATTGTTGGAAGGGGATGCCTTAGCCGGAGTGGAGCATGCTTGGAGCAATATTCATAGGAAAGGGAAAGTATTGTTGGGAAAAAGCAATAGTCGAGCCTATGACCCCTACCTAACTTGGATTCGTGAGAGAGCTGTGAAGTTTCTGATGCCATTTCCTTCGGTTGCGCTTTTGTATCCTCTCATGATTGAGGAACTTACCACGGTGGACATTCAGAAGTATAACCAGTTGTGGTTCGAGAAAGAAGAGTTGCGGAAAGAGAATGAAGAGTTAGATAAAAAGATTGCCCAGCTTCGAAGTGAGAAGAATGAAGCAGCTTATTCTTTGAAGAAATAGACTGAGTTGGTGAACAGATTGGGTACAGACTTGACCAAGCATATTAGCACCAGGGAACGGTTGGGTCTAGACATGAAGGTTGTTAGTAGTGTTCTTGCTTCCAAGAAGAAAGATCTGGATAGAACTTACTTAGAGATTTCTAAGTTTAACGACCAATGGAATGCTACACTCACCAACAATAAAGAGTGTGAAGACGGGTTAAAGCTACAGATTAGCAAGTTGAAGACGCAGCTCAGAGCGAAGGATGAGAAGATTTCAGATGAAGCTTCGCTCAGACGACACAGTAATTGTAAGTTGCACGAAGCGCTTGCAACCTTAGAGGATTTCAGAGCTAGGGCTGATTCAAAGAAGTGTAAGCTTGAGGAGGTCTTTGGCGAGGGAGCCTGGGAAGACTATGCTGAGGGTCTATAGTGCACTATTAACTCGTGAGAGCTACTTATCCAGGGGTTACTCACCAGACCAGATCATCCTGAGACACAGGAGTTGCTAGAGGACTTTCGGTCTCGTCATCCAGCTTGATGATCTTGTTCTTTCTTGTAGCTTATGCTTGTTGTACTGACCATCAGCAGGCTTGTTGGTTGAGGTCCTTTCTTACTGTATTCAGTTGTTGCTTGTACATTGCCTGTTGACCTGTGATTATATATGAGGAGTTCCTATTTTATGCTTGTTTGTGTGGTTTTCCGTTGGCTTGTTGTTCTTTCGGAAACTAGAATCGAGGGGGAAATTTCCCTGTTGCATACATACATGTCTGCATTTTGCATTTTTTTCATTACAGGTGCATCAGAACTGTTAATCTTATTTCCTGTGGTCCGTTAGTGTGTCTCAGGATTGCCGATCAAACAACTCACCGGTACGCTACCAGGGGGAATCATAGAAGAACGATGGAGCAAATGCAAGCAGAGATGCAAGAGATGAGAGATCGGATGGCCCAGTTTATGGAGGTCATGCAGGGAATGGCTAACGGACAAGAACAACTTCGTACTTTGGTGCAGCCCTTGATTGCACGTGTTGACAGCAATGGTGTGTTTCATGGTGGGAACACTACCAACCCTCCACATGTTGAGACTCCTAGAGCTGATAACTCTATTCCTACTTTGGTTATCCCTACTGCTGGGGGGGAATGGTAATGGTAATGGCAATGCTGCTGGTTCTGGTAATGCTGCTGGTTTCGACAACGGTGGTTTTGGTAACGTTGGAAATGGTAATGTTAATGGGAATGGTTATGATCCTAATACCACCTGTGCTATACACAGTAATATGGATCAACTCTGGAATGAAGACAAATAAGATGATGTGTTCTCACCGAGGGATGTGGTTGCTGAGTTGCCCTCTGAAGCTGATAAGAGAATCAAGCTAATTGAAGAAAAAATGAAGTCTCTTGAAAGTCAAAATTCCATGGGCATGGATATGGCTAATCTGGGGCTGATCTCGGATCTGAGAGTGCCACTGAAGTTCAAAGTCCCAGACTTTGACAAATATAAGGGTACCACATGCCCAAGAGTTCATCTGAGATCCTACTACCGTAAAATGTCTGCCTATTCGATCAAAGAGAAATTGCTCATGCATTTCTTTCATGACAATTTGTCTGGTCCTTCATTGGAGTGGTACATGAGTCTGGAACCCATGAATGTTCGTAGTTGGAAGGACCTAGCTGAGGCCTTTGTGAAACATTACCAATATAACAACGACCTTGCTCCTAACAGGGTCCAACTTCAGAATCTTTCCCAAAAGAACAATGAATGTTTCAAGGAATACGCCCAAAGGTGGCGGGAGTTAGCAGCCAGGGTGCATCCGCCCATGGTAGAACGTGAGCTCATTGATATGTTCGTCGCCACCTTGCCCGGTGTCTATTACGAGAAGCTCATCAGTAACATGTTGGATAGTTTCTCTGACTTAATCATCACCGGAGAGAGGGTGGAAAATGGTATCAAGTTAGGGAAGATTGGTGCTGGTGAAGTGCCCTCAGCTGGAGGAGGAGGTAAGAAAGTATTCGGTAACAAGAAACGGGAAGGTGAGACTAATTCAGTGTCCAGTTCTCGTGGGAGAGGTAGAGGTCAGTATCGTCAGCAACAGGTTGCTAGCATCACGATTCCTGTATAACAACAACAGCAACAACAACAACGTCAGCAACAACCACAGCAAAATCAAAATCAGAATTATGGTCAACAATGTTTCCAGGATCGGGCCCAGACAAATAGAGTATTTGATGCTCCGCCAATGCCGTATTCCCAATTATTTCAAACTCTGTTACAATTGCAGCTTATTCAGAAGAGAACTTTAGCTCCGTTGACAGGTGCACCTCCACCCGGTTATGATGTGAACACTCGATGCGAGTTTCATTCAGGTGCTCAGGGGCACAACATTGACAACTGCAAGGCGTTCAAACACAAGGTGCAAAATTTGGTGGACAGTAAAGCCATAAATTTCTCTCATGATGCTCCCAACGTCGTACAAAACCCCATGCCCAACCATGGGGTGGCCGGAGTTAGTGCAATCATTGAAGATGAAGGGTTAGATCTGGTAAACGATGTCAATGATTTGAAGACACCGCTAAGCTTCGTGAAGGCTAGGTTGCTGAAAGGGGGCGTATTCCCAGGGCGTGAGGAATTTTGTGCTGAATGTTCAAGTCATCCCAAGGGGTGTGATAGATTGAAGAGTTGTATTTAGAGTATGATGGATGCTGGGGTATTGTAGGTTGACCGGGTTGTTAAGAACAAGTATGAAGAGTCAGTGGCTGAGAAGAGGAATGAGGTTGCAACGATCTCTATTCCATATAAAACTATTACTATTTCTGTGCCAAGGCCGCCAATAATCGTCATCACTAAAGCTGGTCTCATGTCGTATGAAAGTACCAAAGCTATTCTGTGGAACTACATGGCAGAGGTATATTGCAATGGACAGAAGCTAGATTTGGAGAGCTTACCTGTTGATTCAATGGATAATCTTGTTGGGGTAGGGGGAATTACTCGAAGCGGGAGAGTATTCTCACAGCCTGAGGCGGTTGCTGATAGGGTTGACAAAGGAAAAAGTAAAGTCGTGGTAGAAGAAACTTCTCATGCTGGTGAGAAGGAATCTTTGTTAAAAGATGCAAAAGAGTTTATGAGGCTGATACGGAAAAGTGACTACAAGATAGTCGATCATCTGCAGCAGACGCCTTCCAAAATTTCTATATTGTCGTTGTTGCTGTGTTCAGAAGCACATCGAAATGCATTATTGAGAATACTGAATACTACTTACGTGCCGTAAGAGATTTCGGTTAATCAACTTGAAGGGTTTGTTGCACACGTAAACGCAGGGAATGAGCTAGGTTTTACAGACATGGATTTGACGCCGAAGGGCAGGAACCATAACTGTGTGCTGCACATATCCATAGAATGCCGAGGGGATTTTATGTCTCATGTACTCGTTGATACAGGATCGTCTTTGAATGTACTTCCAAAGAAGGCCCTGATGAAGTTGGACATGAAAGAGTTAATCTGCACGCCAAGTGATTTGGTGGTACGTGCTTTTGACGACACCAGAAGGTCTGTGTTTGGAGAGGTGACATTACCTATTCAGGTGGGACCTGAAGTCTTTGATGCATTGTTCTATATTATGGACATCCAGCCTGCCTACAGTTGTCTGTTGGGCCGCCCCTGGATTCACTCAACTGGAGTTGTTACATCCACATTGCATCAGAAGCTCAAGTATATGGTTGGTGGCAGCGCCGTTACAGTATGTGGAGAAGAGGACATAATGATCAGTCACTTGTCCTCATTCAAATATGTTGAGGTGGATGGAGAAATACATGAAACTATTTGTCAAGTCTTTGATACGGTTCAGATCAAAGATAAATCTCCTGTCGTGAGCAAAGCGCCCGAGGTGGCCATTTCGTCATTCAAGGAAGCCCAGGCAGTGGTGCAGGTTGGGGCAGCACCAGGTTGGGGTCAAGTGCTGGAAATTCCCAACAAGCAGGACAAGTTTAGGTTAGGATATCGCCTGTCGTCTTCATCATCCTCACAGAGCGTGCCGCGTTATAAAGGACTGTGCAGTTTACTAAAGGAGGAGTTATCTTCGAGAGAATCAACGTTGTTTCAGACGAAGAGGGGGATAGCGACTGTGGCATGTGTAACACCCCACTTCCCAAAATCATTTAAATTAATAAACATTATAAATAAACAAAATCAGAGTTCCAATCTTCCCAAGTGGGATATCACATAAAAATCACGTTTCCTTATAAAAAGGTTTTTCTCCAAATACAGCGGAATATTTAAACAATAAAATTCTATAAAAGTTTGATACATTCACAGGAAAAATTATAAGTTCTTCATAAAAACAATAAAAATGCCCAAGTCCCGTGCTACATATCAGAGCATCCTAGACTCGACGGTCACACCAATATCCAAGCTAGCTAAGCACCTGGATTATCTGTACTTCCGAAGAAGCACAGATCACAACAACAACAAAGGGGTGAGAAATCATGATCAAAAATATAATGGTAATGTAATACATGTAAATAAGGTAGTACAACACACCAGCACACCAAGATTCACCCCTAACAACACCATATAACGAACCTACTGTTCAAATTACAATATAACATATTATAATGCAAAATGCAACTCAACACCATGCATGCGGTACCGACTCGTTGGTTCATTCAATCGAACCTGGATAGATCACTTACGCTCCTCCTGAGACATGATCTATCCCCCACCATTCTCCACAAAGGAGTACGGATGAATCACTTACGCTCCTCCTGAGACATGATTCATCCCACCAAAACACCATGATATGCACACACCAATGCATAACTATCATATTTAGGCACTTAAAGTGCACACGATCCTCCTGATCATATCGTCATACATCAATGCATATGTGTACAGATATAACATACACCAGTACCATACAAATCAATCAGATAGTAAACAAATTCATACTATAACACAAGACATCCCTACATCCCAACACCCGGGAAACGCACGATCCTACTGATCACTATATACATATACATTAACTAATTGTTCACCAACAATATCAAGGAAGCAAGTACTATCACCAAGTACACAAGTTCATACTTTAACGCCGAGATATAAGCATGTCCCACCACTCGGGAATACACAATCCTACTGATCACTACACCATGCTCCGCATGATTCATACACCAACTAATTATCCACTTAACTAATTATTAGCGGAAATCCCGTACTATCACTAAGTATTCCCTCTATAACATTCAATCATCATCCCTATAATCAACAAAGTCCAAGGGACACTACACTCTTAGAGTACCCAGCGCAACAGCACAGAAAAACCACATTCTGCTACGCTCGCCACACCCTCGCTAGGCGAGCTCCCAGCGAATACTCGCTAGCTGTTCGCTTAGCGAGCTACCTCCCGAAGGCAAACAGAACCTACTAGACTCACTCGCTACCTAACTCGCTAGGCGAGCACCTAGCGAACGCTCGCTGCCTTCTCACTAAGAGAAGTGCTAGCGAGTTGCCTGCGACTTCTCAAGTTCTCACAGTCCAGAATTCTCACTCTTCTCCGATTCAAGCCTATTCTACAACATCCACTTCCTATACTATCCGTATTACAACCAATGTATATTAGGCTTATCAATCTTCCTATAATTCTACTCCAGATTAACATTACGACACCCTACCGGCACCTCAGAGTTACTCTGAACCGTACTCAAACCAAACCAACACCAATAGTCAATCAACAATGGCAACATCAACCATCCGTACGTCATCATATACATAATATTCCAAAGTCATCACTTAAACAATCTATCGAGACATCAAAAAGGTCACACATAACTTCCCTAAAACCGTAAACCCAACCAATACCCCAAACTCACCAAAAACAACAATTCATCAACAACAAACATCGATTCATCATAATCAACATCAATTTACCAACAATTATCAACAATCACCAGCATGTCAATATAAAACTTCATAGATTGACATTCCTACGGGGTTAAGGAATCCCCTCTACCCTATACATGTATAAACCATTCCCAATCAAGTTTCTCCCCCCTTACCTTGTTAATTGATTTGATCGATGAAGAAATCCTTCAAGGTTGGCCAACTTTGACCATCTGCCTTCTTCTCCGTTCTTCGCTCTCTTCCTTCGCTCTTCTCACTTCTCTCGTATTTTCTCTCTTCTCCCCTTTCTATCGTATCCTCCTCATCCCTTCGCTTCCCATTTTCTTAATATTATTCATCCCAACTAATAATAAAATAATATAATATAATAATACTAATATTAATAATAACACTTATTATTAATAATAATAATAATAATAATAATAATAATAATATTATTATTATTATCACACCAATATCCCACGATCTATGGTAATCCTTTTTCTCTCCATTCCAACTTTTCTAATATCTCCTTGCTACCCCTTCATATTTCCTTCCTCACGGTTTCTATTGTGACTTTTCATATTTCCATTCTAACTTCCCAATAATCCTTTCACCTCTTACTTTACTTATTCCAACCACTAATATTCCCAATAATAATTCTAATAATAATTATTATAATAATCATTATAATAATAATAACAAAAATATAATACTACTATAATATTATAGTAATATTCAACATAATAATAATAATAGTAATACACCCAACAATAATTATAATTATAATAATAATAATATTATCACACTAATAATAATAATATTAATAAGAATAATATAATAATAATAATAATAAATATAATAAATATAATAATAATAATAATACCTCCACCAATATTACTATTATTCATTATATTATCATATTCACACCAAAGCACCACCAATAATCCTCCCATATCAGGGACACCCACCAATAAGAATATTCATACTAATAATGATAATCGTAATAATAATAATAATAATACTACCAATATTACTATTAACTATTATATTATTATCTCCACACCACCAATGATCCTTACATATCAAGGGTACTCACCAATCATATACCAACACACCCCACCTAAGGGCACACCAACATAAAATAATTAAATTAACACCAAAGTGACTAAATAAATAAAATGGGTGTTACAACTCTCCCCCACTTTAATTATTTTCGTCCTCGAAAATTGTCTGATGGAAAAATTTCGGATACGCTTCCCGCATCCTTCATCCCAATTCCCAGGTCACACTGCCTTTGCAGCACTTCCCCAAACCATTTCCACCAAAGATGTCTCCTCCCCTCGGAGTTGACTTCCGTTCGTCAAAACGAACCAGCAATGCCTCAACACTCAAATTATTTTCCACTAGTACATCATCCACCTGATTCATTGTACTTTCTCAACAAGACACATGAAACACGCCATGCCAATTCACGACGACAACGGAAAAACAGTCTAACATGTTACTCCTCCGCTGCGCCACTCTGATACAAACCACAGAACACGGTGCGAACTTCTAAGACTTCGAAGTTCGACCAACATCAGTCACCGGCGTGACTCTCAAAACACATTTTCCTTGGATCCTCTTGATCTTCTCAGTCATCTCCAACATAATTTTCAGGTCTGAGCACAACACTCTCACTCGACCCATTCCAACACAGTAGATTCCTATACCCCCTACCTCACCAAGCCACATATAGTGTCATTCCGACACTAGGATGGTAACCGTTATTATAGGTAACTCAATCAACGGTAATTAATCATCCCACGATCCACCTTGATCCAACACCCAAGCTCTCACCAATTCTCTACAGACTCAATAGTCCTCTCTGACTGACCATCAGTTTGCGGATGGTAAGTCGAACTCAACTTCAACTTAGTACCCGAAGCTTCCTGTAAGCCCCTCCAAAATCTCAATATAAACCTCAAATTTCCATCTGACACAATATTCGCCAATATCTCATCCAACTTCACCACTTTCTCAATATGCATCTCGTATATCCTCAACACGGAATAGTTAATCCGCTCCTAACAATCCAAATTAAAATTATGTCTTTACAAATTCTTTGGAAATCTCAACACCAATTTCGTGAAAATACTACCTGATTTCCACTCTGGAATATTTAACGACTGCATCAGACTCAACAGTCTCTGATGTTCACTCTTCGAATTCCGACAATTCTAACTAGCATATTCCACCTCAACTACTCCTCTCCTTATCCATGGTCTCCAAAACAATCTACTCAAATTCAGTTACTTTTTCATAGCACCGGGATGGATACTCCATCTACCTCAATGTATTTCTTCACGAGTACTCCTACTCCCTTCAACAACATCTGGTACACATACTCTATCATAACATATCATGGTACTATTTCCACAAACCCGACAATCCACTCTTCAACTCTAATTGATCAATTTCAACTAATTCACCAACTCAAGCATATCACTCGTCAGGTCTAACAATAAACGCTTAATTCCATAAGAGGTCTATTCACCCACCAAACTCATATTATAAAATTGCTCAGTCAGTTCTAACTCTCCTCACCGTCATCTTCGGTATACGCAAACATTTCCAACTCACCACATCATCTACCACATCCACTTTACCCGAAGGGTAATTCAACTCAAAGTCGTAATCCTTCCGAAGTCCTAATTATTTCCTCTGCCTCATTTTCAACTTTTTCAAATCAAACCAACACCTTAAACTCTTAAGATCACCAAACATCTCCGATCTCAGTCTGAACTTTCGAAGCCTCCGACTCCGGTACAACCACAATAACAACCAACTCTAAATCACTGGTCGGATGATTCTCCTTATGTATTTCAAGTCGCCTTTTGCATAACTGAAACTCGCTGAATTGTCTTTAGCAAATCCCTCAATTATATCAACAAGCATCATAAACACAACAAATAGTTCTGTCGGATTCGGCAGAACTTTCCTCACTGCAGTATATCGCTACTCTTTTTCCAACACTGATAACCTCAAGTTCCTTATGCTCAACATAATCCTTTATACTCTTCAAATACCTTAAAATATCATAGATTAACATAACCATTGCTTTGCTCAAATAATTAAAGAAGATCCCATGCCAAACGAACAAACAAGTTGCAAGTTATGGAGGAAACACGAACCGACCTTCCGTCTTTACTACAACATCTAAATGAACTTCATCAATAACCAACTTAATTCCATATTATTACTTCACCATCACATAGAGGATTTCAATAGCTTTCCAATGCTTCGAACCGCGCGTCATTCTGAGTTACGGTTCTCCTGTTACGGTAAAAATACGGTAACCACATTTTCCTGCCCAGGACGTCTTCGCTGGACGAACATCGTGGCGAACGAGGAGCCATTCGCTAGCATACTCGCTAGGCGAGGACCTGGCGAACATGACAGTCCAAAATCTTATTTTTTACCATTACCTGACTTCAGAGTGTCCGATTTCGATTCCGTAAAAAGCTGCGATCTCAGAATTCAACCTACAACAACAATTTCATACCTAGGAGGCCATCCAACACACTTTCAATCTTTTAAATATTTTAAAACCCAATTACTTCCAATCTCATCAGCAGATCTTGGAGCCTCCTATTACGATACCACGACCACAACAAATCTACTCGAGATTTCATGACTACGGAAACTCACATCCTTCGATTAATTGATCCATCAAATCATTAACTCCTGAAAGCGAATACTTATCCTTGATATTCACCTTGATCACTTACCTATAGTTCACCCAAAGCTTCACAAACCTTCTGTCTGTATAACCAACAAAATTGATGCACCTTACGATAACACACTCAAACAAAAGAACCTCTCTTCCAGCAGATCTTCAAGTTGACTCTTCAACTTTTCCAATCCCAACACAACATACAATACGGGGTCACCAACATCGGACTAGTTCCAAAAACTAACTCGACTGTAAGCTCCACTTCACATTCCCGGTAGTAAATCACTTACCTCTACAGGAAAACTCCGGCAATCACAAATATTGGACAAATCCCAATTTTTCTCACTTTCCTCCCCATTCAAAGTTTCCGTCAAAATACACACCTCCACACCGTCTTATGCCAACTCCTCAAAATAATCCCTGAAGTACTTAGCTTAACTCAGGACAATTCACCGCTCACGCCACCAAAGCTTACAAGACACGTCTATCCCGTCCAACACAATCCCGTCCACTATTAACAAGAGATTAAGGGTGATCAGTCCCTCAATTTGTTAATAGACAGCCGAAATCATGATGGGGTACAAACCATCTTTACCAAACTATGATATCATTCCTCAACACACTAAGCCACCACACTGTAGCTTTCCGGAGAAATACAACTTCTCCCCCACTGGAATCATTACCCTTCTGCCAACAAAGTTAAACAACAACATGTACCGACATTGTTTTTACACACATGTCGCATACTTGGGAACAACAACACTAGGTTAAACGATACACAGTCTCCATCCCAAAGGACAGACTCAACTCAACTCAACAACACTGGCCGGACGGACCGACCTGCTTTGATACCAATTGTAACACCCCACTTCCCAAAATCATTTAAATTAATAAACATTATAAATAAACAAAATCAGAGTTCCAATCTTCCCAAGTGGGATATCACATAAAAATCATGTTTCCTTATAAAAAGGTTTTTCTCCAAATACAGCGGAATATTTAAACAATAAAATTCTATAAAAGTTTGATACGTTCACAGGAAAAATTATAAGTTCTTCATAAAAACAATAAAAATGCCCAAGTCCCGTGCTACGTATCAGAGCATCCTAGACTCGACGGTCACACCAATATCCAAGCTAGCTAAGCACCTGGATTATCTGTACTTCCGAAGAAGCACAGATCACAACAACAACAAAGGGGTGAGAAATCATGATCAAAAATATAATGGTAATGTAATACATGTAAATAAGGTAGTACAACACACCAGCACACCAAGATTCACCCCTAACAACACCATATAACGAACCTACTGTTCAAATTACAATATAACATATTATAATGCAAAATGCAACTCAACACCATGCATGCGGTACCGACTCGTTGGTTCATTCAATCGAACCTGGATAGATCACTTACGCTCCTCCTGAGACATGATCTATCCCCCACCATTCTCCACAAAGGAGTACGGATGAATCACTTATGCTCCTCCTGAGACATGATTCATCCCACCAAAACACCATGATATGCACACACCAATGCATAACTATCATATTTAGGCACTTAAAGTGCACACGATCCTCCTGATCATATCGTCATACATCAATGCATATATGTACAGATATAACATACACCAGTACCATACAAATCAATCAGATAGTAAACAAATTCATACTATAACACAAGACATCCCTACATCCCAACACCCGGGAAACGCACGATCCTACTGATCACTATATACATATACATTAACTAATTGTTCACCAACAATATTAAGGAAACAAGTACTATCACCAAGTACACAAGTTCATACTTTAACGCCGAGATATAAGCATGTCCCACCACTCGGGAATACACAATCCTACTGATCACTACACCATGCTCCGCATGATTCATACACCAACTAATTATCCACTTAACTAATTATTAGCGGAAATCTCGTACTATCACTAAGTATTCCCTCTATAACATTCAATCATCATCCCTATAATCAACAAAGTCCAAGGGACACTACACTCTTAGAGTACCCAGCGCAACAGCACAGAAAAACCACATTCTGCTACGCTCGCCACACCCTCGCTAGGCGAGCTCCCAGCGAATACTCGCTAGCTGTTCGCTTAGCGAGCTACCTCGCGAAGGCAAACAGAACCTACTAGACTCACTCGCTACCTAACTCGCTAGGCGAGCACCTAGCGAACGCTCGCTTCCTTCTCACTAAGAGAAGTGCTAGCGAGTTGCCTGCGACTTCTCAAGTTCTCACAGTCCAGAATTCTCACTCTTCTCCGATTCAAGCCTATTCTACAACATCCACTTCCTATACTATCCGTATTACAACCAATGTATATTAGGCTTATCAATCTTCCTATAATTCTACTCCAGATCAACATTACGACACCCTACAGGCACCTCAGAGTTACTCTGAACCGTACTCAAACCAAACCAACACCAACAGTCAATCAACAATGGCAACATCAACCATCCGTACGTCATCATATACATAATATTCCAAAGTCATCACTTAAACAATCTATCGACACATCAAAAAGGTCACACATAACTTCCCTAAAACCGTAAACCCAACCAATACCCCAAACTCACCAAAAACAACAATTCATCAACAGCAAACATCGATTCATCATAATCAACATCAATTTACCAACAATTATCAACAATCACCAGCATGTCAATATAAAACTTCATAGATTGACATTCCTACGGGGTTAAGGAATCCCCTCTACCCTATACATGTATAAACCATTCCCAATCAAGTTTCTCCCCCCTTACCTTGTTAATTGATTTGATCAGTGAAGAAATCCTTCAAGGTTGGCCAACTTTGACCCTCTGCCTTCTTCTCCGTTCTTCGCTATCTTCCTTCGCTCTTCTCACTTCTCTCGTATTTTCTCTCTTCTCCCCTTTCTATCGTATCCTCCTCATCCCTTCGCTTCCCATTTTCTTAATATTATTCATCCCAACTAATAATAAAATAATATAATATAATAATACTAATATTAATAATAACACTTACTAATAATAATAATAATAATAATAATAATAATAATAATAATAATAATAATATTATTATTATTATTATTATTATTATTATTATTATTATTATCACACCAATATCCCACGATCTATGGTAATCCCTTTTCTCTCCATTCCAACTTTTCTAATATCTCCTTGCTACCCCTTCATATTTCCTTCCTCACGGTTTCTATTGTGACTTTTCATATTTCCATTCTAACTTCCCAATAACCCTTCCAGCTCTTATTTTACTTATTCCAACCACTAATATTCCCAATAATAATTCTAATAATAATAATTATAATAATCATTATAATAATAATAATAATAATAATATAATATAATATAATATAATACTATTATAATATTATAGTAATATTCAACATAATAATAATAATAGTAATACACCCAACAATAATTATAATTATAATAATAATAATATTATCACACCAATAATAATAATAATAATAATAATAATAAGAATAAGAATAATATAATAATAATAATAATAAATATAATAAATATAATAATAATAATAATAATAATACCTCCACCAATATTACTATTATTCATTATATTATCATATTCACACCAAAGCACCACCAATAATCCTCCCATATCAGGGACACCCACCAATAAGAATATTCATACTAATAATAATAATCGTAATAATAATAAGAATAATAATAATAATAATACCACCAATATTACTATTAACTATTATATTATTATCTCCACACCACCAATGATCCTTACATATCAAGGGTACTCACCAATCATATACCAACACACCCCACCTAAGGGCACACCAACATAAAATAATTAAATTAACACCAAAGTGACTAAATAAATAAAATGGGTGTTACAGCATGGACCTTAGATCAAGTCGTGCATTCCAGGACAGAGCCTCAACAATTGGTCTATCGAGGAAGTCATTCAAGTGACAACAAAACAATAATGATTTGTTTTTCCTGATTATTGTATAACCCTATGTTCTACCCGGAGCATAACGGTATTTGCTTCAGAGCCTATTGTTTATATGTGAATATTGCTTTATCAATTAATCAAAGGGCGTTTATTCTCATTCAAATTTTGTGATCCTTGTCTTTCTTATTTTATTTTTACAATAAAATGGCAATGTGATTTTTCTTATTTTGTTTATCATTTGAAGAATTTAACCATTATCATTGCAGGAATCATATTGCAGATGACACTGATCCAGAACCTTCTATGACTCGTTTCGACTTTGATCACCCAATATTTCAAGTTGAAGAAGAGATTGATGAGGATGAAGACTTGCCAAAAGAGCTAGCTAGACTCTTGAAACAAGAAGCGAAGATCATTTTGCCTCATTAGGAAGAGATTGAGGTCATCAACTTGGGTTCTGAAGAAGTCGTTAGAAATGTCAGAATAGGGGCTACATTGCGGAGTAACATTAAGCAAAGACTGATTGAGATGCTTCGAGAGTATAGTGACATCTTTGCTTGGTCGTACGAGGACATGCCCGGGCTTGACACTGATATAATGGTTCATCGCTTGTCATTACGTGAAGAATGTCCGCCGGTCAAGCAGAAGCTTAGAAGGACAAGACTAGACATGGCTGTAAAAATCAAAGAGGAAGTCCAAAAGCAGTTGGACGCAGGATTTTTATTCGTGACAACTTACCCTCCATGGGTCGCCAACATCATACTAGTACCAAAGAAGGACAGTAAGGTACGGATGTGTGTTGATTACAGAGATTTGAATAAGACGAGCCCAAAAGATGATTTCCCGCTCCCTCATATTGACGTGTTGGTTGACAATACTGCTCAGTATTCAGTGTTTTCCTTCATGGACAATTTTTCGGGCTATAATCAGATTAAAATGGCACCGGAGGATATGGAGAAAATGATGTTTATCACGCCGTGGGGGACGTTCTGTTACAAGGTAATGCCTTTTGGATTGAAAAACGCAGGGGCAACTTACCAGCGGGCAATGGTGACTCTCTTTCATGATATGATTCATCATGAGATTGAAGTATATGTTGATGACATGATTGTGAAGTCCCAGACGGAGGAAGAGCATCCGATCAATTTGATGAAGCTGTTTGAGAGGCTCAGGAAGTTCAGGTTGAGATTGAATCCTAATAAGTGCACCTTCGGGGTAAGATCAGGAAAGCTGCTGGGGTGTATCGTTAGTGAAAAAGGAATCAAGGTCGATCCTGCAAAAATAAAAGCTATTCAAAATATGCCACCGCCGAGAATAGAAAAAGAGGTTCATGGTTTCTTGAGAAGGTTGAATTATATTGCTCGGTTCATATCTCATCTCACGGCCATGTGTGAACCAATGTTCAAATTGTTAAAGAAAGATCAGGCGGTCGTTTGTAACGAAAATTGTCAAAAAGCATTCGATAAGATAAAAGAATATTTGCAGGAGCCTCCGATACTGATACCTCAAGTAGCTGGAAGACCTTTAATCATGTATTTAATGGTTCTTGAGAACAGTATGGGTTGTGCTCTCGGTCAACACGACGAGAGTGGCAGAAAAGAGCATGCAATTTACTATCTGAGTAAAAATTTCACATAATGTGAGTCCCGTTACTCAATGCTTGAGAAAACGTGTTGCGCGCTCGCTTGGGCTGCCAAACATTTAAGACAGTATATGTTGAATCATACAACCATGCTGATTTCGAAGATGGATTCGATTAAATATGTCTTCGAAAAGCAAGAACTCTCCGGAAGGATCGCTAGGTGGCAGATGGTACTGACAGAGTATGACATCCAATATGTTTCCCAGAAAGCAATCAAAGGAAGTGTTTTGTCAGAGTACCTTGCTGAACAACCTATTGATGATTATCAACCTATGAAATTCGAATTTCCTGACGAAGATATCATGTTCCTCAAGATGAAGGGTTGTGAAGAGCCATTACCTGACAAAGGTCCAGAGAAGGGTTCTCAATGACAGATGATATTCGACGGTGTTGTCAACTCCTATGGTAGTGGAATTGGGGAAATTATCACGACGCCTCATGGTACTCATATCCCCTTCACTTCCATGTTGACATTCCCTTGCACCAATAATGAAGCCGAGTACGAAGCGTGCATCATGGGTCTGGAAGAAGCCATTGATCTGAGGATCAAGAATTTGGATGTATATGGCGATTCAGCGCTAGTGGTTAATCAAATCAAAGGAGAATGGGAAACTCGTCAGCCAAATCTGATTCCTTACATGAACTATGCAAGGAGGTTGTTACCTTTCTTTGACAGGGTAGAGTTTCACCATGTACCAAGAGCGGAGAATCAGATGGCAGACGCTCTGGCAACATTATCCTCGATGTACAAGGTGAACCATTGGAATGATGCTCTAAGGATAGTCATCTCACACCTTGATAGGCCCGCTTTCGTATTCACTATTGAGGAAGCCTCTGATGGAAAGCTGTGGTTTTATGATATCCAGAATTTCCTCAAGAACCAAGAGTATCCGCCAGGGGCGTCGACCCAGGATAAGGAGACTCTGAGGAAGTTGTCTAGTAACTTTTATCTGAATCCGGATGGTGTGCTTTACAGAAGAAACCATGACTTGGTGTTATTGAGATGCATGGACGAAAAATAAGCTAGCCTGCTTATGGAAGAAGTCCACGAGGGTACTTTTGGTACGCACACCAGCGGACATGCCATGTCTCGGAAGTTGTTACGAGCAGGATATTATTGGCTAAAAATGGAGTCAGATTATTTCAAATTTGCGAAGAAATGCCATAAATGCCAGATTTATGCAGACAAAATTCATGCACCTCCGTGCCCATTGAATGTTATGGCGTCCCCGTGGCCTTTCTCCATGTGGGGCATTGACATGATTGGCAAGATTGAGCCTACCGCATCCAATGGACATTATTTCATCCTGGTAGCCATCGATTACTTCACCAAATGGGTTGAAGTGGCTTCTTATGCTAATGTCACTAAGTAAGTGGTAGCCCGATTCATAAAGAGATACATCATCTGTAGATACGGAGTGCCCGAACGAATCATTATTGACAATGGTCTGAATTTGAACAACAAGATGATGAAGGAATTGTGCCAGAATTTCAAAATTGAGCATCACAACTCATCTCCCTATCGGCCGAAGATGAACAGCGCTGTTGAAGCGGCCAACAAGAACATTAAAAAGATAGTGCAGAAGATGGTTGTAACCTATAAGGATTGACATGAGATGTTGCCCTTTGCATTGCACGGATATCATACTACGGTATGCACATCAACTAGGGAAACATCTTTCTCGCTGGTATATGGTATGGAAGTTGTCCTACCATTGGAGGTTGAGATTCCTTCTTTAAGAGTTCTGGTCGACGTTAAGCTGGATGAGGCAGAATGGGTAAGGAATAGATTGAATCACCTCAGTCTGGTGGATGAGAAAAGGCTAGCGTCTATTGCATATGGTCGGTTGTATCAAGCTGGATGAAGAAAGCTTTCGACAAGAAGGTGCTCCCTCGAAGCTTTCAGATGGGCGATCTTGTGTTAAAAAAGATTCTCCCACCACAATCAGATCACAGGGGCAAATGGAATCCCAACTATGAAGGTCCATATGTAGTGCGAAAGGTCTTCTCCGGAGGAACCTTATTGTTATCCATCATGGATGGTGAGGATTTTACATCCCCTGTGAACGCAGACGCAGTTAAAAAATACTTTGCTTAAGAAAGACCCGCTTGAAAGAAAAAAGAATATTCAGGCAAAATGTCGTGAAGGTGAGAAAAACACTTAGAAGGGGGGGGGGTTTGAATAAGGGTTTTAAAACACTTTGGGAGATAAAAAAATAACACAAATATTTTTATCCTGGTTCGTTTAAACTCAAACTAATCCAGTCCACCCTACCTAGGTGATTTTCCTTTCTCAACAAGGACTTAATCCACTATATCAAACTTGATTACAGTGTAAATCACTAAGACAACTGTCTTAGTCTTCTCAAGAAAATCTGACCATAACTTGGTCTTCTTAAGGAAATCTTTTACAAAGATAAACTAACAACTTGTGTTTAATGTTTTGCTTCTAACAAGCTATATCACAACAATGATGTTTACACAATATTAAGAACAAATATGAAAACTGTAAGCTTTGAAGAATATTTGAATGAGAGCTTGTAAGTTGGTTTTATTTCAAGTGATTTATCAATATTCGTCAATGTTGGAAAGATGCTGAAGCTTGTTTAAATACTACTTCAAGTCCTTCTCTCAAAGACTGTGCATTGCTGTATGTTCTGCTGCCTCTGTTGCCTTTTTGTCCTCTATTGACTTTTCCTTTCCAGGAACAGGAATGTTCAGACATGTGCTTTGTGTCTGAATTCTTGTGTCATGCATAAATGAGGAATAGTGTCGTTGGAGCAGACGTTGGGATTAGCAACAGATCTTTTCTTTGATCTGGCATCTTTTCAACTGAATAAACTAACAACAGATCCTCTAATGTAGTTCCTTGTTCTTCAGATCAGAGTCTTGCAGCTATAGTGCTTAAACGTGAATGTTACAATCAGTGTAGAGTTGAATATCAGATCCTCTGTACTTGCAGCGTGAAGTACTTCCAGAGTCTTCTGAAATAATGTTGTACGTTCCAGAGTCTTCTGAAATAATGAAATAAGTCAGATGCAACGTTATAATTCTGAAAGACTAAAATTCAATGTTAGTTATAATTTATTATGTCTGAATTCCGTTCTGGTAACTGTTTATTTGAACAATTTTAATTTCCATTTTCTCCCCCTTTTTGTCATATCAAAAAGAAAAAAAACTGTTTAAGACACAAAAGAAGAGCAGAGAAAAACAGATGCATTGATCAATAAAATATTTAGAGGATAAGAAACATAATCAGAACAAACATAATATGCACAAACAACAGAAAAACAACTAAGGTTGGCGAGAGGCTATCATCTTCAGAAGGTTTGTGATCTCAGAAGTAGATTCTTCTTGCCTGGCCATCCATGTCTTGATTTCATCTGTTGTCTATTCTTGCTTAATCATCCAAGATCTGATATTTGTGTTGCTGGCTTCAAGCTTAGAAAACTTTTCTTCAAGATCTGGATTCTCTTTCTTGACTTTAGAAGATGCAGGAGCAGATTCAGACGCATTCTCAATAACCATAGCAGAGGCATTCTCTTGAATCACTGAGTCAGAAGCTTGATTCAGAATCATCAGAGCAGACTAATTTGACACAAGAGTTTCTTCAGCAACAGACGCTTCTGGAAGAGTATCTTCAGACTTAGGTTCTTCAGCAGGTGCGTTGTCCAGAGGAAGAATTGGAGATCTACTCATATTCAGAAGATTTTGTCTGATAACTTCAACAAATCTCACATTTGCATCATCAGAGCAAATGGTGCGAAGGTTTGAAGCTACAGAGTTAAATCTTGAAATGAATCTATTCCAAGTGGCTTCATAAGCATCTGGATTCACACTAGACAAGCACTCCTTCTTGACAGTAGACAGCCACATATTCAATTCCTTTTTAAAACCATCAAATAAATTACTAACATCCATTCTAGGTTTTGGTTTCAGAAAGTTTTCTAGAGAGGGTGTTTTGGTGGTTTTAGATGAGGAGGGTATGGAAAAAGAAGGAATGATGAAAAGAGGACGAGGATATGGTGTAGAAGGTTTAGTAACAGTCTTTGGTACATATGGAATAATATCATAAGGCATGGTATAAAATGGAACAAAAGTTGATGTAGGTTTTGGAGTTGATTAAGAAATGATAGGGTCAGATGAAATGAATATATTTGGTTGTTTTGGTTCCTAACCACGGAGTGAAGGGGTGAGTTCACTTCTGGAGGTAAATCAAATTCAGTAGAATCAGATGATGCAGAAGAGTGACAAGATGTTGAGGAAACGTCAAAAAGAATTTTTAAGGGTTGTACGTCAAGAACATCAGAATTAGGTATAAATGATTCAGAAGTTTTAGGTTGTTCTGGTTGAGGATCAGAGGGAATGGGTTCCTCTGGTTGTGGTTTAGAAGTTTGTGTTTCTGGTGGGGGAATTTCAGAAGTTTGTTTTTCAGAAGGGTGTGGTTGAGAGACAGAAGTGTGTTTTGGTTTAGGAGTAGAAGGAATATGTTCAGATGTTTCTGGTTCAGAAGGAATGGTTTCAGATACATGAGGAGGAGAAGGTGAAGGTATAGGTTCATAGGTAGGAGAGTCAGATGCTAGTACTTCTTTAACAGTTTCTAAAATGGAATCTAAACTAGTAGTATGAGGATTACCTTTTTGCTTCTTGACCCTCTTTGGTTTAACAGAAGCTGCCTCGCCAGAAGCTTTCCTTTTTGGTTTAGAAGCTCCTTCTTCTGAAACTTTCCTTTTCTTCCTGTGTCTGTCTCCATAAAAATCTGGTTCAGGTTCGCATGCTCTCTGAATCAGATGTTCTGGTATTGGAGTTCCATCTTCCAGACACGTTCCTATATAATCCAGAATAATTTCCCTTGGTTCATTGGCATAGAACAAAGGAAAATCATCTACTGGCATCCTTCTCTTGCTGACCTCTTCAGAGTTGATCTGTTTTGGTGCATAAGTGAGTTCTTCTACAACCTTCATCCTCTGAAGACTTTTCCCATTCAGAGGTTTTCCTACCACTGAAGCTAATTCTTCCTGCATTCCAGCTTCTATCAGATGTTCAACCAAACCATTCTCAGTCAGAATGTCTGAAATGAGTCTTCCCATTGGAATCTAATTTCTCATCTTCTGATGCTTTGTTCTGACTTCTTCTCTTGATTGTTTCATGTGAGTCCATAGATGATTAAATAGCAGATAAGGCAGATCCACTTTTGTGCTCTGACTCAGACAGTACATGAAGTACATCTGATCAGTATTGACATAATTAGGAGAGTTTGAAGACTTCCTGTGATGTATACATCCCATAAAGATCTTAGCCCAGATCCTGTAGTTTGGCTTCAGATCTTTCACTTTGTTAGAAGCTTCTCTAGATGAGCAAACTTCACTATAAACCTCTGTCATATCTATACGCCCAGCTGGCAGATTTGTAACACCATCAGTTTCTTCATAACCAATAAGTTTCCTGATCAAGTCCTCAGTTATAATGATTTCCTTACCCAGAACAGAAGAGACAATAAACTTAGGGTATGTAGTGGCATGAATCCAAAATTCTTTCACCAGACATGGATAAACTGGTCCCATCAGTCTATCAAAGAACTTTGTCCAACTTTGAGCATCAACAATGGGACGAAGATCAAACCCATTTTCTGCAATAGATTCAAAGTTCACTATAGATTCACACAGAACTTCAAGTTTGGCAACTGGTGTGAGGAGGGTTCTAACTGGTTCTTTGAAAGCAACAGTACCCAGATTTGCAGAAGAGATAACAGCCATTGCTGATTGAAGTTGTTGAGAGGTTGATGAAGAGGTTGCCATTGATGAAGTAGAGAAGGTTTTAGGGTTACGTTTGGGTTTTGAGGAGGAGATGAAAGAATGCAATAAGCAGAAATGCATAAGAAGAGTGAACGAGAGTGAAAAGTGTGAGAAGTGAAGTGGTGTGGAATTTATAGAGAAAGTTAGGGCACACAAGAGTCACACAATCAGCATTTAGCATTTAATTAAACATTAAATCACATCAAACATAATCATGACAAGAAATGCATTTAATGATACTGACAACGCGTGGGAGGGGGGGGAACGAGAATTAAAATTAATTCAAACAGTACCTCTGAATGGTGTTTCAGTGCTGGTCACTCAATCGTTTCAGATTCAGATGACACGTGTTTGCTTGCATGTGCTTCTGAAACTCTTTGAGAAATGAAACGTTAGCCAATGTTCAGATCCCCTGAGGCTTGTCAGTTCAGATTTGCACACAATAAATAAAATATTAAGCAATAAAATAAATGAAATACTTCAGAGTTAAAACATTTTCCATCTGAAGAAATTTGCTTCTGATAAACATTTTATTTTGGACAGAAATCCATACTTATATTTTTCAGAATAAATTTAAATCTATCCTTAGCAAGGGGTTTTGTAAAGTTATCAGCCCATTGATGGTCTGTATCAACAAAGTTTAAACTTATAATTCTCTTCTGAACATAGTCTCTGATGAAATGATGTTTTATTTCTATATGCTTTGCCTTAGAGTGTAAAATAGGGTTTTTAGACAAGCATATAGCAGAAGTATTATCACAGAAGATGGAAATGTTACTCTCATGAATCTGATAGTCTTCTAGTTAACTTTTCATCCAGAGCATCTGAATGCTACAACCAGCAGCAACAATGTATTATGCTTCTGTTGTTGAAAGCGCAATTGTGGGTTGCTTCTTGCTGAACCAAGAGATCAGATGACTTCCCAGAAACTGGCAGCTTCCAGAAGTACTTTTACGCTCTACTCTGTCTCCAACATAGTCAGCCTCACAGAATCCAACTAATTTATAATCATCAGATTTTCTATAACAAAAACCCACGTTAGTAGTAACTTTTAGATACCTCAGAATCCTCTTAACAACTGTTAAGTGAGATTCTCTAGGATCTGATTGGAATCTAGCACACAGACAAACACTAAATAGAATATCAGGTCTAGAAGCAGTCAAATACATAAGAGATCCAATCATACCTCTGTAAAGCTTTTGATCTACCTTCTTACTTACCTCTTCTTTTCCAAGAGTGCTTGTAGGATGCATTGGAGTTTTAGCCAACTTGCTTTCAGTAATATTAAACTTCTTCAGAAGCTCCTTCACATACTTAGTCTGATGTATGTAGGTGCCTTCTGGAGTTTGATTGATTTGGATTCCCAGAAAGAATCTGAGTTCTCCCATCATGCTCATCTCGAATTCTGCCTACATAGACTGGGCAAACTCCTTTCCAAGCGTAATATTGGTAGTTCCAAATATAATATCATCAACATAAATCTGACAGACTAAAATGTCTTTCTTAATGGATTTATGAAAGAGAGTAGTGTTCACTTTTCCTCTAATAAAGTTATTATCCAGAAGGAAATTACTCAGCCTCTCATACAAAGCTCTGAGAGCTTGTTTTAAGCCATAGAGTGATTTCTTAAGTTTAAAAACGTGTTCTAGAAATTTTTCATTTTCAAAACCAGGAGGTTGATGAACATACACTTCCTCTTCTATAAAACCATTTAAGAAGGCACTTTTAACATCCATCTGATACAGAGTGATGTTATTCTGTGCAACAAAAGAAATAAGCAAGCGAATAGATTCTAACCTTGCCACAGGAGCATAAGTCTCTATGTAATCTATACCTTCTTGCTGAATGTATCCTTGAGCCACCAGCCTAGCCTTGTTTCTGATCACTTCTCCTTGCTCGTTTAGCTTGTTTCTGAAGACCCATTTTGTTCCAATGATGTTGAAATCTTGTGGTCTTGGAACCAGATCTCAGACGTCATTTCTGGTGAATTTATTAAGCTCTTCTTGCATAGCAAGTATCCAATCATTATTATTCAGAGCCTCATCCACAGAAGTTGGTTCAATGATGGAGACCAAACCAAACAGTGACGTTTCAGAAGATATGAGAAATGACCTTGTTCTGATAGGGTCATCCTTCTTCCAATTATCATATCCTCTAGATGAGAGGCTTTGATTCTGGATGATCCTTTAACATTTGGTCCTTCAGAAATGTTCAAGTTGTTCATCTGAGCAGCCAAGGGAGTAGCATCTGGCATTGCTTCTGGTGCTTCTGCTTGAGCTTTATCTGCCTCTGATTCTTTAGAGTCTATGAGAAGGACTTCTCTATCTGCAGAAATTTCAAGCTCCTTTGGCTTTTGATTGCCAAGCTTATCATCAAATCTAACATGAATTGATTCCTCTACAATATGTGTCTCAGTATTGTATACTCTGTAGCCTTTAGAGCGTTCAGAATATCCAAACATGAAACACTTCTGAGCTTTAGAATCAAACTTGTTAAGATTTTCTTTAGTGTTCAACATAAAACATACACATACAAAAGGATGGAAATAACAAATCTTCGGCTTTCTATTCCTCCACAATTCATAAGGAGTCTTCTCCAGAAGAGGTCTAACTGACACTCTGTTCTGAATATAACAAGTTGTATTCACTGCTTCTGCCCAAAAATGTTTGCCAGGTTAGTCTCGTTGATCATAGTTCTGGCCATTTCTTGCAATGTTCTATTTTTCCTCTCTACAACTCCATTCTGTTGAGGAGTTCTAGGGCAGGAGAAATCATGTGCAATGCCATTTTCTTTAAAATATTTTTCAAAATATTTGTTTTCAAATTCACCACCATGATCACTTCTGACTTTAACAATTTTAAATTCTTTTTCGTTCTGGACTTGTTTGCAGAAGTCAATGAATTCAGAATGAGACTCATCCTTGTGTTTCAGGAATTTTACCCATGTCCATCTGCTGTAGTCATCAACAATGATTAATCCATACTTCTTGCCTCTGATGGATGCAGTTTTCACTGGTCCAAACAGATCAATATGAAGCAGCTCTAATGGTCTTGAGGTTGAAACAACATTTTTTGTTTTGAAAGAAGATTTTGAAAATTTTCCTTTCTGACATGCTTCACAAAAAGCATCCGAGTTGAACTTCAACTGAGGAAGTCCTCTGACCAGATTGAGTTTATTAATCTGAGATATACGTCTCATACTAATATGCCCCAATCTTCTGTGCCAGACCCATTGCTCTTCGTTAATAGACAGAAGGCATTTTACATTCTGAACCTTAAGTTCTGAAAGATTGATTTTATAAATGTTGTTCTTCCTTTTTCCATTAAAGAGGATTGAGCCATCTTTTTGACTGACAACTTTACAACATTTTTGATTGAAGATTATGTCATAACCATTGTCACTTAATTGACTTATGGACATTAGATTATGTGTTAATCCTTCAACAAGTAAAACATTAGAAATGGAAGGGAGGTTACCATTACCTATAGTTCCAGAGCCTACTATCTTGCCCTTTTGGTTCCCTCCAAACTTCATATCACCTCCAGATCTAAGCTCCAGGCTTTGGAACATAAACCTTCTTCCCGTCTTGTGACCTGAGCAGCCAGAGTCCAAGTACCAAGATTGGTGTTTCAACTTTGCTGCTAAGGATGTCTGCAACAAAAATAGTTTTGTCCTTAGGTACCCATATTTTCTTGGGTCCTATGGGGTTAGTAGGTTTGAAATTCTTTCTGAATTTCTTTCCCTTGAAGGTATCTTTGTTCTTCTGAGGTTTTGATTTATTAAACACAGGTTTGTTCAGATCAGAACGTGTGTGTTTTATATCATTTAAATGACCAAATTTGAAATAAGTATATAGAGGAGAATACTTTATGATCATTTTATCAACAGGTTTTGGATTTAAATCCTTCCCAGAAGGTGATTCATATCCAATTCCCTTTCTGTTGTTTCTGCTTATGCCATAAATCATTGAAGCCATCTTGCTTCTATCTAGGCCTCTAGCCAGAAACTTCTGAAAGATATAGTCATACTCTTCTAAAATGTTTTTAGAGCATGATATAGGTTCTGAGTTAGATTTCTGAGCTTTTTCTAAATCATTTTTTATTTTAAGATTTTCTGCTTTAAGCTCAGCAACCTTAGACCTCAGCTGATCATTCTCATATGCAAGACAACTTTGAAGCTTCTTGTATTTGAGTTTGATTTTGCTGTAGCTTTCCAGAATTTCTTATAAACTTTCAGAAAGTTCTGCTCTAGTGAGTTCAGAAAATACCTCCTCAAAATCTGATTCTGATTCTGATCCAGCAGCTTCTTCGTGGTCCTCCAAGTCAGCCATTAGTGCTACATTAGCACACTCATCTTCAGATTCTGATGAAGATTCAGAAGCATCTGAATCATCCCACGTGGCCATTAAGACTTTCTTCTTCTTTTCAAACTTCCTTTTGGGTTTCTCCTTCAGAAGTTTGGGACATTCATTCTTATAGTGGCCATGCTCATTCCACTCATAGCACACTATATCTTTCTTTCCAGATTTTTTATGTCCAGAAGAATCACCACGCTGATCAGATCTTTTGAAGTTTCTGAACTTCCTTTGTTTATGCTTCCAGAGTTGATTAATCCTCTTGGACAGTAGGGACAGTTCATCTTCTTCTTCTGAAGATTCTTCAGAACTTTCTTCAATAACCTGCAACACTTTAGCATATTTATTAGATTTCAAAGCAACTGACTTACCTTTCTTCTGAGGCTCGTCTTCCTCCAGCTCAATCTCGTGACTCCTTAAGGAACTGATCAATTCCTCTAGAGTGGTCTTATTCAGATCCTTCGCGAGCTTCAGAGCTATCACCATGGGTCTCCATCTTGTTGGCAAACTTCTGATAATCTTCTTGACATGGTCAGAAGTAGAGTAGCCTTTATCCAGAACCTTCAACCCAGCAGTTAGGATCTGAAATCTTGAGAACATAGTTTCTACAGATTCAGACTCCTCCATTTTGAAGGCTTCATACTTCTGGATGAGGGCCAGAGCCTTGGTATCCTTTACTTGGGAGTTTCCTTCATGATTCATCTTCAAAGATTCAAACATATCAAATGCAGTATCTCTGTTTGTTATTTTCTCATACTCAGTATGAGATATTACATTTAACAGGATGGTTCTTGCTTTGTGGTGGTTTCTAAACTCCTTCTTCTGTTGACCAGACATAGATTTTCTGTCAACCTTTTTTCCTTCATCATTGGTAGGATGAATGTAACCATCAGTTACCAAATCCCACAAATCAGCATCATAGCCTAGAAAGAAGCTTTCTATTCTATCTTTGCAGTAGTCAAACTTCTCACCATCAAACATGGGAGGTTTGGTGTTGATTATGTCTTTATCATCGTATCTGTTGTTGTATGAAGTTGAAGTAGAAGCTTCAGCAGCCATGATGAATAAAGAACAAGATATTAGGAGTTTTTCTCAACTGGATCTTTTCTGTCACGGTTAAGTGAGAGCACTTTCAGAACCGGAGCTCTGATGCCAACTGAAGGTGAGAAAAACACTTAGAAGGGGAGGGATTGAATAAGGGTTTTAAAACACTTTGGGAGATAAAAAATAACATAGATATTTTTATCCTGTTTCGTTTGAACTCAAACTAATCCAGTCCACCCTACCCAGGTGATTTGCCTTTCTCAACAAGGACTTAATCCACTATATCAAACTTGATTACAGTGTAAACCACTAAGACAACTGTCTTAGTCTTCTCAAGAAAATCTGACCACAACTTGGTCTTCTTAAGGAAATATTTTACAAAGATAAACTAACAATTTGTGTTTAATGTTTTGGAGACATGATATTGAGGATCATTTTCCAATGTAATCGTGTCACATGGACAGAAAAGCGGGCGATCTCGTCTTAATCACAAACTTGCATCGATTAATCAAAGGTAATATATCACAATTCCAAAGTATAGAAAATGATCTCGATGATCATTCACTACAGATTTAAAATAATGAAGGTTAAGCAACCTCAACCAACCAACATTTGTAATATAAAAGACTTCATCGACCAAGATCAAAAAATGAAAAAAAAAAGAAATTAATATGAAATAAAATAGAATGAGATAAGTATGAAAAGTACATGGTCTAATCCTAATCATGAAATTTCATTGATAAGTCGACAATCCACGACTCTTAGATGTTCATCGACCAATAATAAAACTAAAATCGAAAAAAGAAACTAAAAATAGAAGTGGGATTAATTTTAAAAAAAAACTGAAAAAATAAACAATATCATATTAAGACAACAATTAAAACGAAAAAGAAAGAAGAGAAAATAGTAAACAAATTAAATATGATGAAAACATAAAGAAGGAGGGGGTCAAAACTAGGTAAAGGTTGTGAGTATATGAGAGAAGGGAATCATGTGGGCTTGAAAGAAACCCGTCATCCCTCCTACAAAACAAAATCTTGGTTGGCTTAAAAAAAGGATGATGCAAGGAAACAAATGGGCTCAGAAGCCTAACAAACATACCAAGGACGGATCAGATTAGAAAAAAAAGCCACCATCAGTTTTTAACAAGAAGACATTAATTATAAAAACAATTTAAAAGAAACCCAAATCATTTCAAATGAAACTAAGCAGAAAAAGGTACGGTGGAAAATAGAGCAACATATTCCTCTTCTCTCTTTTATCAAAGCGTATTAACTGGGAAGAAAGTTCGAAGAAATTGTAGCTTACAAACTCAACATCAACTCAATAAAACAAAGACACCAAAAACAAACAAGAACAACACGCACATAATCACTTTGATTCTCTTTTGCTTGTACTGGATTCGGTTCGATCCTCATATTCAACTTCGGCCAAGTTTGTATCAAATCAGGTTTTGGTTTTGATTTGTTTCTCTCTTTTTCTACCCACTCTTTGTTCTCTGATTTTGTTTTATTCTGTGATTTGGGTTATGGGGGGTGGATTTTGGAATTTGGGTGAGTTATTGATTGAAGGAAGGAGAAGGGTCGAAAAGGAAGAATCGAAGATTGGGATTTGAGCAGAATTTTGTGTGTTTGAGGGTGAAGATGAATAAACATGTTTTGGAATGGTTGAAGGAAAGTTGTGTTGTTTGGTATGGATTATATTTTGCGTTTTGTGATTTTGAAGCTGATGAATAGTAGATTTCTGCAGGGCTTTATTGGCCATCCAAGCCTCCTCCGAATTGTGAAGATTAAGACCTCTTTTATAGAATTCTTGAAGGGTAAATGTGGAATGTACTGAGTGCCAAAAGCTATGAGCTGGAAAATATTTATTTTGGTACGTAGGTTATTCGATTTTGTGTTGTACGATTTGTGTGTTGTAACGGTTTTGAGGATTTTTGTCGTATGTGGTATTTGTGTGTTGTTCATCATGTTGTGGCGTGGATTATTTGGTGAAGAGGATGGTTTGTTGTAGGATGCGGTTTTTATGTGGCAGAATTGAACGCAAGTTATTGTCGTTTCATGAGGCTTGGAGGTAGGTAGGAACAGGTACGAGTTGGTTTGTGGACAGCTTGGCTGGGTACCATATGTTGTATGGTGTGTGATGTTATAGTGTAGTAGTTAGTGATATAGCTCGTGGTGTCGATGAGGAAACGTTATGGCTGATGGTTGTCGGCTTGTGGTGAGATTTGGAGAATGTATGGCGTGATGGCAGCTGATGTTTGATGGAAGTCATGGTAATGGAAGCTGGCTGAAGCTACGTATTGCTTTTGGCAACTTTAGTAAATTTTGTTTTCATCGCTACTTTCTCCATTTTTTTGTATAATTTATAATGGGCTTTAGTATAAGGAACTTTAGTAAACATTGTTTAGTCATGGGTCTTTTATTTGTAGTAACATGAACTTCGACCTTTCTTGAGATCCTATTGGACTAATAATAATTTTTTTGCAATTTTCTTGTGGTGAATTTTCCATGATCTACATTTTTGTAAAACTTGGACTTTTAAACCTTTGGGCCTTGCACTTATTATTTGCACCATACCACTTACTTGAATTTATACACACTTTGAATTGTTTTGATCTTTCATGTAATGAGCTTTATAACTATTAATTGCACCTTGCATTGAACTCGATCTATAATCATGAATAAGAAACTTGACCAAATTAATTATCCATACCACGATGCATGATGCTCAATTTTGAATCCAACTATAACAAGGCGCACTCATTCATTAGATATACCAAACCCATGAATATGAAATCATCATAACAAAAAAATGCCTTGATTTGAGCTTGATCCATAATACACACTTTCTAACCCATACTCTTGGAGCTTTTCCCTTGGAACATCTTAAGTTTTAATGGGGAAATGCTTGACTCCTTTAAAAATCAGAGGATCGTGACTTGGGATGTGAACTATATTGCTCAAAACCCTAATTAACTGTGATTTGGTCCCTGGTGGACTTCAATCACTGAGCACTTGAATCCAATCACATTCTTGCACCCAAAATAACCCAAGACACAAATGAATTGTAGATGAATCAATTCCAATTTGTCTGGACAGAAATTAGGTCAAAAAATGAATTAAATTGTGCCATTACTACACACATACTCTTGATGAACATCGAACGAACCTTGATATAATTCAATTCAACCTTGTGAAACCCTGAATTTGGACAATAAGCAGAAGCAACATATTTTTTGGATTTTCTGAATAATGGTTAGTGGACAGGTGTACAAGTGAAGATAATGCAGGTAGAACAAATTTGGGGTATGACAGTAGTATCTTATGAATTAAGACTCTCTGAGGATACTAGAGTTATATCTCAACAACAAAATGAGATTCTCCGAATCACATGAAGCATTATCTTATGAATTAAGACTCTTTGGGGATACTTGAGCAGTATCTTAAGCAACAAATGAGATTCTCTGGATCAACAAAGTAGTATCTTATAAATTAAGACTCTGTGAGGATACTTAGAGAACTATCTCAAGCAAATAAATGAGATTCTCTTAATCGCGTGAAGCAGTATCTTATGAATTAAGACTCTTCAAGGATACTTAGAGCAATACCTCAAGAAAGGAAATGAGATTTTCTGAATTACACGAAGCAGTATCATATGAATTAAGACTCTCCAAGGATACTAGAGAAGTATCTCAACAAAAAATGAGATTCTCTAAATCACACAAAGCAGTACCTTATGAATTAAGGCTCTTCGAGGATATTAGAGCAGTATTTCAACAACAAATGAGATTCTCTGGATCAATGAAGCAGTATCTTATTGATCGTGATATTCCAACAAGAGGAACGATACCTCAATCACATCCAAAATTATTCAAGGATACCTAGAGCAGTACTCAAGCAAAGAAATGAGATTCTCTGAATAGCATGAAGCAATACCTTATAAGTTAAGACTCTTTCAGGATACTTAGATCAGTATCTCAAGTGCTTATCTGTTGGGGAAAATAGGTCATAATATACTTCTTTTAGAGGAGATGTACTAACAAATCTCTACAGGGAAAAACTCATAAGAGAATTTTTAGGATAACCTCTACTTGGGGAGCAACAATAGCGAAGATGTTAGGAAATGTCATTATCAGCCATAAAGTTGAAGAATGACTTGTTGGGGAATATAATTCCATAAGCACATACGAGGTAATAAATCTATTTAGAGAAATACTTCTAACTTGATTGAGGACTGACCGGGATGCTGTTTGATTGATTCTGAATCCTGTTATGCTATGTTTGGTATGATGTTCCACTTTGGGTGGAAATGCCATGCACAGAAGGATGCATGGAGATGCATGCGAAGATGCAACTGTTGGGAGTTATGATGCATATAGAAATGCAAATGACTTATTTAGTGAAGCTTCTTGTTTTATCAGAACGGCTATGGATAGGTATGTTGATGATTGATATGAATGACATTCTTGTTTTGGCAAGAATGTTATACTTGATGCATGTCATGCATTTGAGCATGCAAAGGGTTGAGTATGTTTGGGATAGGTTCCCTTTTGAGGGTGAGATCCTTTTGGATACCAATGGTAATTGGATTTAGTTTGATGATGCCAGTGGAGTAGACTTTTTCTTTTTGGTGGTTGCCAATACGGATTAGACTTTGGGTTTTATGAAGATATCAACAAGGTGGACTTTTGGTGGTTACCAATATGGATTGGACTTTGTTTATAATGGTAGTTGCCAATAAAGATTGGACTTTAAGGTTGAACTTCCAGACTAGAACTGGATTTGAAAGGTAGATTACCAGATGAAAACTGATGTTTAAGTTTTTATTTTTCAGATGGGAAATGACTTTTGGATAGTCTACCAGACGAGAACTAAATATTTTTAAACGGGAACTAACTATAGAGGATTGACTACCAGACGCGAACTGGTTATGGAGGACTGTCTACCAGACGGGAACTAGTATTTAAAGTAGGTGACCATGTGGGAACTAGTTTAAAAGATAATTTCCAGACATAAATTGGACTTTGAAATGATTTTCCAGACGAGAGCTGGACTTTGAAATGATTTTTCAGACAGGAACTGGACTTTGAAAGGATTTTCCATACGGGAACTAGACTTTCAAATGATTTTCCATCTAGGAACTAAACTTTAAAAATATTTTCTAGACGGGAACTGGACTTTGAACTCATTTTCCAGACGAGAACTAGACTTTGAAATGATCTACTAGACGGGAACTAGATTTTGAAATGATTTTCCAGATGGTAACTGGACTTTGAAATGATTTACTAGACGGGAACTAAGGGTTTTCCAGGCGGAAATTGGGCTTTGAATTGCCAAGCGATGTTGGGCTTTGGTGTCAAATACTGTGTTATAAGATTTTTGATGTCAAATTCAAGTTACGGTGTTAGGCCTGATGAATGATATGATATGCACGACTCTATGCTAGAGTGGAATGACATGACTAATACATGTGAATGATTTATGTAATAATTTGAAGGTTTCCAAAGGTGCCCTGTGTAGATAAGGGATGGAAGGCCTTTTTTTGCAGCAATGCTTCTTGTCTATTAGAAGGTGAAAGTTTATTTGATGGGGGTGATAACATGATTCCCTGACACTCATCTTGAACTTGGAGGTTACTGATGTACGACAGAGCTTGCTTGATAAGCTTGAAGGCATGGAGAAGACTTGCTCATTTGTAACACATCTTGCCCTAGTTTGTAACTTAGCTTGCCCTAGTTTGTTGGGTCTTTGGAGAATTTTCCTTGAAGATAATTTGGAAGCAAGTGTACCATAATTCGTCTTGGAGATGGTTTTTGCCAGAACTTCGAGTCATGGAAGGATTTGTCCTTGATTAACCGACTCTTGGAGTGGTTAGCTTCGATGTACTCTTGAGATATCTTGCCCCAGAATGAGCGTTGAAGTGACTTAACTCATGTTGATTGAGTTTTGGAGGGATTTACCCTTAGTCAATAGAACTTCTAGGTGATGTTCCTTTCGTTGATGGAGTTTTGAGATGGTTTGCTCCTGATCAACCGATTCTTGAATTATTTTCCCCTCAATCAACTAATGCTTGGGGACTTGCTTTAGACTGACTGATTCTTTGGGTCAACATAATCATTGGATGACATGTCCTTGATCCATAGGGTAATGAGATGATCTTGATTCTGGCCATCATTACTGAATGATAAAGTTCTTCTCTGATTTCTCTTTGTTGGAATTTCCTTGATGTCAAGTATTGACTTTCAATTAAAATTGTTCATTTAGAAATGGTAATTTTAATGCAATGCTCATGCAAGTTTTGAGAAAAAATCATTATTGGAATGATGTGATATTGTGTGACGAGTGAACCATTAGTCCAAAAGGAATGCTGATTTAGCAAGTGAAAGATACAATAAGAAAAAGATTAGCAAATCTCTATGAGTCAGTTTATGTAACCTTGCTGTAGTATGCTTTTGGGATAAACTCTGTCTTAATTAGGTCTTTTTAGGGTTGTAGCGTGTGCACGGTTCTTGAAACAAAGGATATAAGGCTTAAAGTTTGTTTTAATCCACCCCTTCTTCATGATGATCTTCAGTCCTACGTTCAATTAAATCTACACACATTTGTCTTCTAAGAGAGTATAGCAGTGTAAGAGTGAAGATGAGGATTCAAGATTCACTTGAAATGGTAATTATCTTATTTTTCTTTTGTCATGGATGTCAGTGACCCTTTGATTTTTGATATGGTGGTCACTGAATCTTGTTTTTTTTTGCTGAGGATTTGATGACCTCTTTAACTTTATATCCCTAATTTTTGGCTGGACCACTTTTTAAAGCTTTTAATCCACCGGGATTGCCCTAATTTTTACCTAAGTCTCCTCTTTGGGGTGTTCGACTTAGCGAGCTTTTTATTTTGATTCTTTTTTGGAAAGGCTTATGATTTCCAAGTCATTATTAAAACACAACCGACATAACTTTTGGATTTTGCACGGTTTATTCAACACTTCAAGATGTGTGCAAAGAATATCATGTGGTTGATCCCTATATGGGATGTTTCATCTTGAAATCAAATGTGTGGCCAAGTTAACTAAATAACTACCCATGCCCCAGGTTAAGTGTAAGGGTTTGTAGATCTAAAAGAAACACCTACTTCTAAGCTCGAAGTGGTTAACTAGGGACTAACTCCTTATCTCTCCAACGTTTGGGATTTGAAACAATGTTTGTACATCATCAACATGATATTATTCAAAAGCATACCTTCAAAAATTATGAGTATTTAGTTTTCATCATCCTCCCTCCAATATTTTCTAAAACAACAGTTTGATAAAGAAAGTGGACGGGAGATATGTGAATATATTTTTTTGTTTTATTTATATAAGTGAAGAAAAGTGAGAAAATACAACATGATTAATTCAAAAAATACATGATCACTTCATTAATATTACATTAAAAGACAACAATGTTTAAAAATAAGTAGCATTTAACAGAAAGAAATTAAAAATGCAAATGATAAAAATGCCCAAGGATTGCCAAGGTTTCAAGATGTCTTCTATTTGAACCATTGGCTTTAGAAGATGCTCCCTTGAAGTCATCAAACTTATTCAGGCAAGAAGTTGACGCGCACAACCAAATTTCCTCCTGGAAAGGATATGTACTTTTTGTCGATCAACTGTTGTACTTTGACTTGGAAAGCTTTGCAGTCTTCAATTGAGTGCCCCATTGATCCAGCATGATATCCACATTGCACATCAGGATCGTATCCAGGTGGATATAGCTCTGGCAACAACTTGAGAGACTTGGGCTCTACCAGCGAGTTTTGAATCAGATATGGCAGAAGTTGATTGTATGACATATGAATTGGATCAAGAGGAGCATTGCTTCTTTCTAGATTATTGCAAGGCCTATACTGGCTCTGATGTTGACTTTAATATCCTCGACCATGGGCTTGCTGATTTGAATGAGCCATCTTTTGTTAACACAAAATTGAAAAGAAAAATTAGGAGATGCTCAGCCATTTACGTATCTTATTGTCTTAAGTTCAATGGCTTTCAATTGTTAAGACCAATTGGTTATAAACAAAAGACTTCAACATCATTAAATTATGCTATATGCTATGTTATTTTTGAAAAAGTTCAACATATTCATATAAGTAAAAAATGTTAGTGGTCAATCAAAAACAAGTTCAACATATTCATGTCTGTTTGGTCTATTGTGTTTTTTTGGAGTAGATAAATATATGAGGATATGTCTAAATCCGCATTGGAATTTTAGAAGATTAGTTTCAAACATCAACGCAAGTTTTCGACAACTAGGTGATCCAATTCGAAATGTTAGAAAAATAAAACATTGTTGTCCAACATACCTTGATAGATGATAACACGGATGATACCTACTTACATTATTTGGATCATATAAAAAATGATTTAGATGTCCAGTGTATGTTTTCAACACACAGTGCAGAAGTTAACCCAGACTTTGAATATCCACTTATTTTAGGTGTTGTCTTTGAGTAGTCTAACAGGATGTATGTTATGTTAGTGTTGATTTGATGTAACATCATTTGAAGTTTGTATTTTATTTCAATATTTATTATTTTGTAACTTTATTTTAAGTCGGTGTTTTTTTGTAATCGTTATTGTGTTGTAACTGCAAGTATTAAGTTTTAAATAAAATTTGCAGTTGTTGTTGAAAAAAATTACAAGATACTCAGAAATAAAACAACGATTGGATGTACTAAAACCAAAATACAATTAAGTAGAAGTTTCAGCATTGTTTGGACTTTTTTTTGCGCATATGGCCGATTTTGCGACAAATACCACACCTCCTTTTTTTCTTTTTCAACATTGTCTATTTCAGTTCTAATGCGACAACTATTTGGACGAGTTTTCTTTTTTCTTCACATGCTTTCATTATGGTGTCGCTACTGCGAAAATCGGCGTCGGCAAAACAGAAGAGTTGCCACCGTGCGTTATTTATCCCAAAGGAGGGAAAGGAAACACTCAGAGAAAACCTAACGCAAAAGGGGAAAGGAATGGTCATTGCAACCAAGTCCTGGATTCGGGAGTCGGTTACGCAAGGGGAAGGTATTAGCACCCCTCACGTCCGTCGTACTCGACGGGATCCACGCTTAATTGTTTATCTCGAAGGGTTGATTAATACTATCTAGCTAAAGGCTTAAGGACAAAAGAAAATAAAAATAACTCGGCAGAACATAGCAGTTCTATGCCTACGTATTCCCGTCTGGAACGAGAAATCAGAGTCAACGTAGTTCGCCTAACTACGGGTAAAGGGGGGAAGGTTGCTCGCCGAGATATCGCATCTCGTGCCTACGTACTTTCACACGGCATGAAAGATCAGAGCAAACGTAGTTCGGGCTAACAAGACCACAGGTTTGGTTCAAGTTGTTTTTAACCCGAGTAGGGTTAACAAACGGTTCTCGCAGTTTGGTGTATGCAGCTCGACCATTGGAGACTTAGGCATTACCGTTTGCGGGAGAACCGAGAGTTAATGAAACTCTCATTATGAAAATGGTTTCTAAGGATTAAAGTCCAAGAGGACAAAAAGAAGTTGAATGTTTGTTTTTATGTCTTTTATGAAGAAGTGTTTTGAGTTTTGTTTGTAACTCGTGTTGCACTAAAGACTTGGACTTAAGAGTGAATGCGTCGCATGTCACCCAAAGGGTGCCATACTAAACATTCAAATTATGTGAGGGAAACCCTCCCATAACTCTTTCTCAAGTAGCTTAAGGCTTGTAACGCACGACACATGTTAACCTTTATTAAGTATTTTAAGAATGTTTGAAGATGAGAAAGAGAAACAAACCTCTAAGGGAAACTACACAGCCCTAAATGTTATCGTGCAATGTTTGTCCTATGGTTGAAGTTTGCAAAGGGGAAGACTAACCTAATGTTGTCATACATGGTTGCAAAGCCTAATGTCTATCACATTCTATCTTCAACAAGAAAGAATGGAGATCCTAAGGGAAAGGCAAAGGAAGCAACAGAAAACAGATGAAGTAATAGCATACAGGAAATGCAGATTCATAACAGTAAACATGGGATGCAAGTGAGGGAGGCGAGTCATCTCAAACTCAAGCCCATAATGAATGGAAAATGGCCTATTTTAAACATACAATCTTGGCCATAAGCGATTACAAAGAGATACGAAGCAACAAAACTCACAAATGACGTACGTATACTACGATTAGGAATCATAACGCATTATCATGGAAATATGGAACCTAATGGGCAATTCATGTATGATAAAACCAGCCAATAAATGATCTACACATCCTATAAAATGTTTATAACAAGCCATAGGAACCCTATCGTTCGCCACACAAACAATTCGAGGCCGTTGGAGCCAAAATAAAACCAATGTCCGCTTGAAAGTCCATATTACGAGTCCAATTACAAAAATATAGGAAAAATAGTAAATGGTATCAAAAAATTCCAATAAAAATTTCCAATGCCTTACATCAAGTTACAAACCAGGGGTGAGAGATACAACACAATATCCAAAGAGAAATGGTCAAATAAGATGAAAATCTTGCAAGATGTCTCATGTATACCAAAGGAAAAGTTAAAATGGAGCATGTTAAAGAAAGCATCCAAAACCAATTAAAATGGTACAATAAAATTCCCACAAAAATATATCACAATACCTCAACATGTGTATGAGATCCCTACAAAAGGTTTGACATTTGAATGATATATTGATAGGTCAAAGAAATTCAACAAAATCATGACTCAATTAGGATATTTTTTATGACCACTTAAATGTAAAAAATTATAATAAAATGTCAGAATGTGATAAAATCGCGATTCCAATTTTATTAAATTTTAGACATCTTAAAAATTCAGCACAAAAAAATGGGGATTAAAAAGACTAAGTATGCTACTTTTTATGATTATTTGAAGAAAGCATATAAAAAAAGAAAATAAAATGAACACATGACAATATGAGAAAACATAAGGAAATAAATAAAACAAGGTGAATTAATGGAAATGTCATGGCTGGGATTCGAACAGGAGACATGAAGGTCCCTGGGCTGATGTGGCGCGCCACCTCAATTAATGAGGCTTACGTGGCTGCTTGCGTGGCTTATTCCTGGGCGCTAGATGAGATGGCCGGTCAAAGAGTCTTGAGCGATCCGACGGTGTGAGCATCGTCTTCTTCGTTAAGCTTTGGCTGGACCGTGAGAAATGCAGCGGTCGACGCCGGCGGGAGGGCTTACGGCCGGAGCTTCTTTGGGAGCACATATCTCTTCCGTTTCTCAACCAAATCTAACGTTTTTTAGACCAATCTTATGGGATTTTTCGAGAGGAATTCAAATATACCCTTAGTTTCCATTGATAATCCCTCTAGCTCCAAAACCGTGGTCACCATGAAAACCCCAAGAACATGAAATTTCCACCAAACTCTTCCAATTGATACCAGAAACGATCTATGCCTCATGGGGATTATAAAGATGCAACAATGGCAACATAAAGACTCATGAAACATGAGATAAAGTGAAAGTTGTATACCTCTGTTTCTTGCACTATGGAGCTCCAAATATCCACTGAATCTTCAAGAAAATTATGTGGAAATGTTCAATAAACCTTGCTGGAGGTATTGGGATGGAAGAACTTGCCTGAATTGAGGTTGAAATGAGAATTCGATTTTGTGTTGATCACCACTTTTTCAATTACTACAAGTTGTTCTTTGCACCAATTATGACTTAGAAAATGATGAATCAATTGTATGAATGATGTAGAATGGATTTGCAACAGAAGAATGCACAAAAAGTGGGAGAAAAGAAGAATTGGTTTTTGAGATTTTTCAATTATGGAAAATGTGTAAAGTGGTGAAGAATGTGAGAAAAATGATCATGAATCCCCTTTTGTCTTGGCTTGAAATGTTTATATATGTTGCATTGTAAGAATGATCAATGGTCCAAAATTAGCCCTTGTTTCAATCTTAAGGGCTTAGATTCAAAGTGTTGCTTAAGAATGAAGAAATCTTGAAATAGGCCATGATAAAATCCTCAAATGAAAAATGTAATAATGCCATTGTTCTTAAAACATGATTTTCATTCAAAATAAGCACAAATATGACTTTGTTTGATTAAAATTTGGTAACTTTCCAATCTAGGCCATTTCACAAACTTTCACCAAAGTACCTTCCATGAAAGTTCACCTGAGACAGCATATGTCCCATTAGTGGAATTCTAATGAAACCTTATAAAAATACAGAAAAATTTGAAATTTTTAAAGGACAATACTTAATTATTTAAAAACATACTGTTTCACATACATATGCTTCAAATATATTTTACAGAGTTTGACACCGTTAAGACTAGCGGCCTTGCCACATAGATAAAACATAAAATAAAAGTACAGAAAGGAAACCAAAAAGAAAGCATACCAAAAGGGACCTCCTAAGTCCAACAAGACTGACACTTATACTGACTGTAGTAGTAGGGATGTGATTAGCGTTTGACAAAACACTAACAACTCCCAATCTAGATGTTATAGTAACACATCTCCACGTCACTTCATATCCTTTCCTTCTGAGTTGTCGGGAAGTACGCAAGATTCGAGCTCATCGTCTGATCGTCATAAAATAATCCAAAATGCAAAACAAAAATGACACAGGGTTAAGATTCATGTACAAGTTTAAAAGTGGGAATGAATGTGTAAAATAATAATATATATGGAAACCATATTTATACAAACAAGCGTATCTTATACCCACAATTACATATACTTTATTTATTCTAATGCATCCCTGAACTATATGCTGACTCAGGCCACTAAACGCTGTCAATGATATCTATCCCATTTACCAAGATCAGATATCACTAGACCACATGCCACCAACGTACTCCCAATTACCAAGAGCTACGCCACCTAACTTCACATGGAGCCTAGGTGTTATAAGTCGATCGTCCCTGAGAATTCAGGCCAAGAACCTTGTCTTGCCTAGCATGCATAGATAATAATCCCCGTCGGGATTGCAGGCGACTGATCAACCTCGTGCGTCCCATACCGCACGGCGGTGGACTTACACATTCCTTAATGCAAGTCTATATGATCACTCACTCATCTTGTGGCAACTCTTAGCCATAAGTATTAAGTTAATAATGGGGAATTATCGTATCAACTTTTCAAGTTATACTTATTATCTAGATACTTAGGTTGAGTACCAAATCCATCCAATGTCTTGCCATATTTGATCTTTGTCCTTACATAATAAGTTCAGTTTGTATAATGGGTAATTGTATGGTTAACTTCCCAGGTAAGAGAGGTGGACTGTAAACGGCATAGTCGACCAAGTCTTTCCTTAGCCAGAACCCAACCAAATATAACTACTCATTGTATCCAACTTTCCTTATGTTAATGGGGATCAATTACTTAATATCTAGCAATGTTTTTCTCTCATTAACCGATTATTTCCTTAATCTATCAATCACAATCATTCAAGTATAAATAAAATAAACAATTATAAAATTAACCGAATAATGCAAGCACAATACAATACCAAATTGTCAAAGATTATTCCTATGATAATTAATTAAGGCCGGCGTAACCTCGCCTAGTGATTTGTGAAAATCATTATTTGAGAATAGGCTCTCCTTAATTATTTATCGCTAGTAGGGCTTAGGTCACCACTACACACATATATATTAAGTTATTTTACGCTAACCGTCCCAATCGTATACGAAATCTTGCCCCCACCTTTTGTTGAGTGTTGTTGAAAGTCCACAAGTGTTGTCTTCGATCTTTGCCAAGAACCTAATTTACGATAACCGTTGGATTGTACGAAATTTATGAAATAATTAGAATATAATTTATGGTTAATTGAACATAATCCCGTTATAACTTGAAATATTTATTTATTTAAATATATCATAATAACCTCCAAAATAATTATTAAATTCAAATATAAATTATATTATACCTCCTTTTGAATTTGTTTGTTTTAGAAAATTGTCAAGAGTATATTTCTAATAACATTTAAATTATAATAAAATTTGGGCATTATAACGACTTAAAATGGTAAAATTTATTTTGGACTTTATAAGTTCAATATATCGACGTCTGAACGGAATTTGCATAGAAAATTTAAAATAACCTTTATATAAATAACATAATTAAAATAATATAATTAAAATAAAATGGACATTATAACGGCTTACCGATTACTTATGAAAATGATTTGGGCAGAACTTTGACGTATAAAACTCCCTTGAAACTTTAGAAGAACTTTTACCACAAAATACTCTAAAGGTTACGAACCGATATCGTGGGAACTTCGATAACTAAAACTAATATTGCTATATGAAGAAATTAGAGAAGGAAAGAAGTAAAGAAGTAAGAAAGATGATTTGTGAATGAATGAATGAAAATGGGGTGGAAGAGACCCCTATTTATACTAGTTGTAAAATATTAAAATAACATAATTTATCATCTTTTGCCCATACCTTCCAACTTTTCAACTCTTGCTAGTAAATATGTCTCTATCAAATATTTACTAATCTTTCATCAATAGTGCTTTAGGTGTTCTAGTATGACTTTGTGAAAATAATTTATGACAAAGGTATGGGAGCTTGATTTCATGACATAATATTATGTAGGATATTAATAGAAAATGAGATATATATTTCTTTTATAAAAAGTAAAATGTTAATAATATTAATAATAATAAAAATAGTAAAAAGGATAGTTATTTGATATTTTTATTGTCTTAAGATTATTTTATTTATTAATTGGTTTATAGAGTAAAATGATAATATTCAAATAAAATAAAATCAATTAATAATAACAAAACAAGAACAACAATAATGATAATAATAATATGAATAATTAATTAACTTAAAGTTAAGGGTTTTAAGTACCAATTTAAATTTCAAAGTTTAGTTTATAAAATGAAACGATGATATTCAAATTGAAGAATAAAAGTAATAAATATAAAAAGTAATTAATTAATAAATTAATTATTATAAGTGTTAGTTTCAACATTTAATTTTTAATAACTAGCATTGTTAAAATCTCAAATCTAACTAGATATATTATTTAGTGTATGGAAAAATTAGGATGTTACATTACCACCCCCCTTAAAAGAAATTTCGTCCTCGAAATTTAGCGTACCTAAAACATATGTGGATACTTCTGACGCATGTCTTCTTCTCTTTCCCAAGTAGAATCACCAGTTACATCATCCCACACGACTCTAACCAATGGTATTTGCTTTCCACGAAGTTCTTTAATACGATGATCTAAGATCTTGACAGGTATAGCCTCATATTCCAAATTATCTCTAAGTTCCACAGTTTCAGGCTCAATGACATGTGAAGGGTCCGGATAATACTTCCTCAGTTGTGATACATGAAATACATCATGAAGATTAGACAAGTTTGGCGGCAAAGCAATGTGATACGCTACAGGTCCAATCCGCCGTAGAATTTGAAAAGGCCCGATAAACCTTGGTGTTAACTTCCTAGTTTTGATTGCTCGTGCAATTCCCGCCCTAGGAGTTACCCTAATGAACACGTGATCTCCTGCCTCGAACTCCAAAGGTCTTCTCCTCTTATCATTATAACTCTTTTGACGGTCCTGTGCTGCCTTCATTTTTTCTCTAATAAGTTTAACCTGATCTGTCGTTTGTTGCACGAATTCTGAACCCAATATTTTATTTTCTCCAACCTCATACCAACATAAAGGTGTACGACACTTTCTTCCGTATAATGCTTCATATGGAGCCATGCCGATACTTGAGTGAAAACTATTGTTGTAAGTAAACTCAATCAATGGTAAGAACTCGTCCCAACTTCCTTTGTGTTCAAGAGCACAAGCTCTCAACAAATCCTCTAACGATTGAATCGTCCTCTCAGACTGGCCATCCGTTTGGGGATGATAAGCTGAACTTAACCTCAGTTTTGTTCCTAACTCTAAATGCAACTGATGCCAAAAATTTGATGTGAATCTGGGATCTCTATCACTGACTATACTTGAAGGTATTCCATGCAATCTAACAATCTCCTTTACATATACCTGAGCTAGTCTCTCTAATTTAAACGTCTGGTTGATGGGAATGAAATGTGCACTCTTTGTCAACCTATCAATGATCACCCAAATTGCATCATGTTGTTTCTGAGTCTTAGGCAAAGCGGTTACAAAATCCATGGCTATTCCGTCCCACTTCCACTCTGGAATATCTAAAGGTTGTAGCAATCCGGCTGGCTTCTGATGTTCAATCTTTGCCTTCTGACATACCAAGCAACTTTGAACATATTCTGCTATATGTCTCTTCATTCCAACCCACCAAAACATTTTCTTCATGTCTTGATACATCTTTGTGGCTCCTGGATGAAAACTCAACTTACTTTTGTGGCCCTCTTCCAAAATCAACTTTTGAATATCCTGATTTTGAGGTACACACAACCTTTCTTTAAACCTTAGGATTCCATCACTCCTTATGTTAAACTCTCCATTTTGACCATTTCTTATATTTTCCTTTATGCTCACTAGACGGTCATCAAGTTGTTGTTCATCTTTGATCCATTTCAGAAATTCATTAGACACGATAATAGCGCCTATGAATATACTTCCTTCATTGTGATGTACTCCTAAGTTTAAATCCACGAATTTGTCAATCAACTCTTCTTCCTTCAACATCATTGCAGATACATGAAGTTTCTTTCGACTCAAAGCGTCTGCTACAACATTGGCCTTTCCGGGATGATATTGCAACTCAAAATCATAGTCCTTCAAGAATTCCATCCAGCGCCTTTGTCTCATGTTTAAATCTTTCTGATCAAATAAATGCTTCAGGCTTTTGTGATCACTTAACACAGTGAACTTTGATCCATAAAGATAATGCCTCCAAATCTTTAAGGCAAACACAATTGCCGCTAACTCTAGGTCGTGAGTTGGGTAGTTCCTCTCATGCACCTTCAATTGTCTTGATGCATAAGCTATCACTTTCCTTTCTTGCATCAACACACACCCAAGACCTTGATATGACGCATCACAATACACATCAAAATTTCCTAATGGGTCTGGTAAGATGAGTATTGGTGATGAAGTCAATCTTTCCTTTAGCTTCTGAAAACTTTCTTCACACTCTTTAGTCCATTCAAAGTTTTTACCTTTCCTCGTTAACTGAGTCATGGGCAAAGCGATCTTTGAAAATCCTTCAATGAACCTCCGATAATATCCAGCTAGTCCAAGAAAACTTCGAATCTCGCCAACATTCTTTGGACTCTCCCACTTTGTTATTGCTTCGACTTTACTTGGGTCTACTGCAATACCTTCTTTACTAATTACATGACCAAGAAATTGTACCTCCTTCAACCAAAATTCACATTTCGAGAATTTCGCGTACAATTGAAGGTCCTTTAATATCTGTAGCACAATTCTCAAATGTTCTCTGTGCTCTACCTCATTCTTGGAATAAATCAGAATGTCATCAATGAAAACTACAACAAATTGATCTAAGTATGACCTAAAGATCCTATTCATGTAATCCATGAATACTGCTGGAGCATTAGTCAAACCAAATGGCATAACTAAGTACTCATAGTGTCCATAACGGGATCTAAAAGCTGTTTTTGGAATATCATCTTCCTTCACCCTGATCTGATGATATCCAGACTTCAAGTCAATCTTTGAGAATACTGATGCTCCTTTTAACTGATCCATCAAGTCGTCGATTCTAGGCAAAGGATACTTGTTTTTCACAGTGGCTTTATTGAGTTGTCTGTAATCCACACAAAGTCTAGAAGAACCATCCTTCTTCTTCACAAACAAGATTGGAGCTCCCCATGGCGATACACTTGGTCTAATAAATTCTTTCTCTAACATCTCGTCTAATTGTTTCTTTAACTCCGCAAGCTCTGAGGGTGACATTCGATAAGGAGATATAGAAATTGGTCCAGTTCCTGGAACCAAGTCTATAGAAAATTCCACTTCCCTAACCGGTGGTAAACCTGGAACTTCTTCTGGAAAGACTTCCGGGAATTCACAGACTACGGGAAAATTTTCCACACTAGGGGTTTCTCCTACTGACATGGAGAATAGCATCATAAAACTTTGAGTGAGGGTTTCAGCTTTGCTGATTTCTCCACTATCTTCTCCAAATGTAAAAATTTTCTCCTTGCATCTCAAGTTGACATCGTTGGCTGATAACCAATCCATTCCTAAGATGACATCTAGGTCTTGTAGCGGGAGTACCACAAGATCTACTAAGAATCTTCTATTTTCTAAGATTATTGGACAGTCTACACAGACTGAATAAGTTACCATTCTTTCTCCCGAGGGAGTTGTGATAGTCAACTTATAATCGTGATCAACAATTTCGAATCCCAAAAATTCAGCACAAGAGGTAGATATAAAAGAATGTGTAGCTCCTGAATCGAATAAAACTGATACCAACTTATCTCCAATTAAACACATACCTTGAATTAACCCAGCTGACTTTGAGATCTCAGCTCCTCTAATTGTAAATACTCTTCCTGTGGTTGGCTTATTTTGATTCTGAGGTCTCTGACCAACACTTGGGCCTCCATTTCTTGCTCTCCCTATGTTGTTATTGTTTATTAGGCCGCTCCTCTGGCCTGTTGGTTGACTTTGTCCTTGGGGACAATCTTTGAGAAAGTGGCCTTTCTGACCACAGCGAAAACAAGTTCCAATATTTCTATTTGGACAATCTTTGTTAAGATGTGCCCCTCCACAGCTGTAACACTTGAACATTAACCTTCTAGAATCCTGGTTATGATAAGGTGTAGGCCTTTGATATGGCCTACCCCCTCGTTGGATTCTTCCTCCGTGGCCTCGGTTAAAGTGGCCCTTGTGATTGTTGTTTTGGGTTGATCCTCCTGATCCATATTGATTCTTCCTATTGTCAATCCCTTCCAACTCCAGACACCTTTCTACCAGCTCACCAAAGCGCATAATATGCAGAGGTAAAACTGCCCTCTGGATATCATATTTCAATCCATCTTGATACTTTTCACACATCCATTCTTCCCTTGGATGCAAGCGGTAAAACTCAGAATACTTTAGCAAGGATTCAAACTTCCTAGTATATTCTCCCACCGTCATCACACCTTGACGTAGATTCTGAAATTCTCTCTCCTTCTCTTTCCTACATAACTTTGGAAAATACTTCCCCAAAAATTCTTCTTTGAACAAGGTCCAATTGATTTCTCTTCCTTCCTCTTCCAATAATCTATACTTTCCTCTCCACCAAGCTTCAGCATCGCCTGTCAGCATGAATGTTGCATAACCAACCCTTCTATTCTCTCTACAGTGAGTGAAAGAAAATATCTTCTCCATTTCTTGCAACCATTTCTCAGCACCCTCCGGATTAAAGTCACCACCAAACTGTGGTGGTTTTCCTTTCAGAAACGAGTTCAATCCTGTATCCTCATGCACCATTTCCCTTTGTTGTTGCTGAAAGAGTTGATGATCTCGAGTGATTTGCAGGATTTGAGCATTTTGTTGTGTTTGAACTAACACAGCTGCAGCAAGTTCACGAACATCTCGAGTGTCAGCTTGAGAGTTCGTTCCAGTTTGGGAATGATCTTCTCGTCCAATGGGAATGGTAGGTGCTCCTTCAGGAGTAACTTCATCACTCGCATTCCTACGTATACCTCTAGTAGTGCCTCTAGCAGCACTCCTACCACGCCTCGCACCTCTGACGTTCTGAACCATAACTTCCTGAAAAGGAATAGTTATTAGGTTCAATCATTCACAAGACATAAAGAACATAACAATTATGTATATTTATATCCCAATGAATGATTCATCGATAAGGATTTTTATCAAGTCTCCCACAGGCAAGGGATAATTGTGTCTAAAATGTTGAATTAATATCTTAAATATAACTAGAATTCAGGAAAACATAATCAACATTTAATGTATAAACAAAAATGTATCAATTTATTTAATAACAACGATTACAAAAATCGTGACCATGTCTCATTCAAAAACCTCTACTTGTAAACCAAGCTAAGACTAATAGTGGTAAAACTATAATTATCATTATTGCTACGAAATCTTTACCTAATTCTTCATGCTTGATGATACCAATAACAAACAAAATAATGACAAGAAGAGTGATGAATAAAAGAAAGGATTTAGCCATTTGAAAGGTATAGATAAATATTTAGGAATTGATATGAAAATAATGGATGGGTGTGAAGTATTTATAAAGTGAATTTTGTGAAGTGTCCGTTACGTTACCGTTGGGTTTGTGACCGTTGGGGAGGAAAAATAAAGTGTGCTAAATAAGTTTCCTAGACCATTATACTAGAAGGCTCTCAAGATGAAGACTCAATGCACAGAAGAAAAGTTATCATCCAGTTTGGAATCCAACTTGATACAGTCAGTATAATTCTAGACACTTACGGTCCGAGCTGAATCGACCAGCTCTGATACCATTAAATGAGACAGCATATGTCCCATTAGTGGAATTCTAATGAAACCTTATAAAAATACAGAAAAATTTGAAATTTTTAAAGGACAATACTTAATTATTTAAAAACATACTGTTTCACATACATATGCTTCAAATATATTTTACAGAGTTTGACACCGTTAAGACTAGCGGCCTTGCCACATAGATAAAACATAAAATAAAAGTACAGAAAGGAAACCAAAAAGAAAGCATACCAAAAGGGACCTCCTAAGTCCAACAAGACTGACACTTATACTGACTGTAGTAGTAGGGATGTGATTAGCGTTTGACAAAACACTAACAACTCCCAATCTAGATGTTATAGTAACACATCTCCACGTCACTTCATATCCTTTCCTTCTGAGTTGTCGGGAAGTACGCAAGATTCGAGCTCATCGTCTGATCGTCATAAAATAATCCAAAATGCAAAACAAAAATGACACAGGGTTAAGATTCATGTACAAGTTTAAAAGTGGGAATGAATGTGTAAAATAATAATATATATGGAAACCATATTTATACAAACAAGCGTATCTTATACCCACAATTACATATACTTTATTTATTCTAATGCATCCCTGAACTATATGCTGACTCAGGCCACTAAACGCTGTCAATGATATCTATCCCATTTACCAAGATCAGATATCACTAGACCACATGCCACCAACGTACTCCCAATTACCAAGAGCTACGCCACCTAACTTCACATGGAGCCTAGGTGTTATAAGTCGATCGTCCCTGAGAATTCAGGCCAAGAACCTTGTCTTGCCTAGCATGCATAGATAATAATCCCCGTCGGGATTGCAGGCGACTGATCAACCTCGTGCGTCCCATACCGCACGGCGGTGGACTTACACATTCCTTAATGCAAGTCTATATGATCACTCACTCATCTTGTGGCAACTCTTAGCCATAAGTATTAAGTTAATAATGGGGAATTATCGTATCAACTTTTCAAGTTATACTTATTATCTAGATACTTAGGTTGAGTACCAAATCCATCCAATGTCTTGCCATATTTGATCTTTGTCCTTACATAATAAGTTCAGTTTGTATAATGGGTAATTGTATGGTTAACTTCCCAGGTAAGAGAGGTGGACTGTAAACGGCATAGTCGACCAAGTCTTTCCTTAGCCAGAACCCAACCAAATATAACTACTCATTGTATCCAACTTTCCTTATGTTAATGGGGATCAATTACTTAATATCTAGCAATGTTTTTCTCTCATTAACCGATTATTTCCTTAATCTATCAATCACAATCATTCAAGTATAAATAAAATAAACAATTATAAAATTAACCGAATAATGCAAGCACAATACAATACCAAATTGTCAAAGATTATTCCTATGATAATTAATTAAGGCCGGCGTAACCTCGCCTAGTGATTTGTGAAAATCATTATTTGAGAATAGGCTCTCCTTAATTATTTATCGCTAGTAGGGCTTAGGTCACCACTACACACATATATATTAAGTTATTTTACGCTAACCGTCCCAATCGTATACGAAATCTTGCCCCCACCTTTTGTTGAGTGTTGTTGAAAGTCCACAAGTGTTGTCTTCGATCTTTGCCAAGAACCTAATTTACGATAACCGTTGGATTGTACGAAATTTATGAAATAATTAGAATATAATTTATGGTTAATTGAACATAATCCCGTTATAACTTGAAATATTTATTTATTTAAATATATCATAATAACCTCCAAAATAATTATTAAATTCAAATATAAATTATATTATACCTCCTTTTGAATTTGTTTGTTTTAGAAAATTGTCAAGAGTATATTTCTAATAACATTTAAATTATAATAAAATTTGGGCATTATAACGACTTAAAATGGTAAAATTTATTTTGGACTTTATAAGTTCAATATATCGACGTCTGAACGGAATTTGCATAGAAAATTTAAAATAACCTTTATATAAATAACATAATTAAAATAATATAATTAAAATAAAATGGACATTATAACGGCTTACCGATTACTTATGAAAATGATTTGGGCAGAACTTTGACGTATAAAACTCCCTTGAAACTTTAGAAGAACTTTTACCACAAAATACTCTAAAGGTTACGAACCGATATCGTGGGAACTTCGATAACTAAAACTAATATTGCTATATGAAGAAATTAGAGAAGGAAAGAAGTAAAGAAGTAAGAAAGATGATTTGTGAATGAATGAATGAAAATGGGGTGGAAGAGACCCCTATTTATACTAGTTGTAAAATATTAAAATAACATAATTTATCATCTTTTGCCCATACCTTCCAACTTTTCAACTCTTGCTAGTAAATATGTCTCTATCAAATATTTACTAATCTTTCATCAATAGTGCTTTAGGTGTTCTAGTATGACTTTGTGAAAATAATTTATGACAAAGGTATGGGAGCTTGATTTCATGACATAATATTATGTAGGATATTAATAGAAAATGAGATATATATTTCTTTTATAAAAAGTAAAATGTTAATAATATTAATAATAATAAAAATAGTAAAAAGGATAGTTATTTGATATTTTTATTGTCTTAAGATTATTTTATTTATTAATTGGTTTATAGAGTAAAATGATAATATTCAAATAAAATAAAATCAATTAATAATAACAAAACAAGAACAACAATAATGATAATAATAATATGAATAATTAATTAACTTAAAGTTAAGGGTTTTAAGTACCAATTTAAATTTCAAAGTTTAGTTTATAAAATGAAACGATGATATTCAAATTGAAGAATAAAAGTAATAAATATAAAAAGTAATTAATTAATAAATTAATTATTATAAGTGTTAGTTTCAACATTTAATTTTTAATAACTAGCATTGTTAAAATCTCAAATCTAACTAGATATATTATTTAGTGTATGGAAAAATTAGGATGTTACATCACCTAGGAGCTAGCCCATTGAAACTTTGAAGTTTAGTTGACCAAATGAACCCATTTGGAGCAACTTTCATGTTGGAAAAAAATCCATTTGAGTTATGCAAAGTAGTGAACTGGACCTGTAATCATAGTTTCCCAACTCATTGATAATCTTCAGTTGGCCTCTAAGTCAGGGGATGAACCCCACACAAGCATCTGAACTTCTCAAGGGCATGAACCACTTCCTGGTGACTTTCGTGACTCCTCAAGCTCGAATAAAACCTCTAGATAGGCCTCTCTTGATGTATATCACACTTGATCCCCTGCATAAATGCTAATGCAATGCTATGATAATGCTATGATGATGTTACGCTAATGCAAAAACAAGAAGGAAAAGGTTGGGCAAATTTTGGGGTGCAACATATGGAAAATAATGTGTCGCCTTCATACTGAGGCCACATTGTTTCAATCGGGACCCGGAGGAAGCTTTCTTCGTAGACCTTAAAGATGCTAACAACTTTGAACACATCAACTATATGCACAAAATAGTCTTGTCTTATGCTTGAACGCGCTGCAATAACATGTGAGCAAAGGACATGGAAAGTTTGAAATCTTTCACACTCACACATTTATTTCCTGAGGTATATCGTCGTTATGATTCATAGTTTCTTGGACTAGGACATAGAACCTCTGCCTATCAAATTGCATAATCTTGTGAGTATTGGATTTGACGGCCTCTTCATCAATCTCTATCATCCAGTTATTAGTGCACAGTTGCCTGAAACCCAACATTTTAGTCCATTCATGTCTTCTTTTCCCAAACAATGTGCCAACCTAAAGTATGTTGGTTTTACCAAAGATGTAATAGGTAGGTTACATATGGCCTTCAAAACTGAGTTCATTGATTCAACGAGGGTTGGTAGTCATATGACCCCACTGTTTCCCTCCATCAAACGCTCTGCTGCATTTTTCTATATGAATATAGTCTACCCACTGTAATGCTTGTATGTTAGCCTTATGTATCTTTCTCCTGTAATATTCATATGTAGATTCAATTAATGCATATCATGTTTATGAAAATAAAAAATAAATTAGTATAACAAAGTCACTCCTAGATGTCTTAACAAAGATATATTTAGAAAATTTCCCATGTTAACAACTTTTTTGTGAAGCTCTTAGTCTCAAATTTCTCTCATAAAATTTTGCACTATGTGCCTGATTCAATCTATGTGTGATGACGCATGTAACACCCTAAAAACCTCGACTCTTTAATTTAAAAAATATAAACAGTATTATTCTAAAAAAGGTGCTACACATTCACAAAATGCATACTTTTTCAAGTTAATCAAAAAACTTTCAGCAAAACTCAACATAAACAAATACATTAAATTATCTCTTCAAAATAAAGTACTTGATTGAATTTAAACAAATCCAAAATAATCATGAGGAATTATCTTTTCCATTTACATATGCATCAATAACTCAACTTCTCAATGACCCCCGTTGTCGCTACTGCGAAAATCGGCGCTGGCTATGACAGAAGAGTCGCCACCGTGCGTTATTTATCCCACAAGAGGGAAAGGAAACTCTCAGAGTAAACCTAACGCAAAGACGGGAAAGGAATGGTCATCGCAACCAAATTCTTGGATTCGGGAGTCGATTACGCAAGGGGAAGGTATTAGCACCCCTCACGTCCGCCGTACTCGACGGGATCCACGCTTGTTTTCTAGTACGTATTGTTATTCTATCTACTCTAAAGGTCTGGGTTAAAAAGAAAATAAAATGACTCGGCAAAGTATCGCACTTTATGCCTACGTATTCCCGTCTGAAACGAGAAATCAGAGTCAACGTAGTTCGCCTACCCACGGGAAAGGATGGGAAGGTTGCTCGCTAGGACATCACATCCTATGCCTACGTACTTTCATACAGCATGAAAGATCAGAGCAAACATAGTTCGGGCTACGGAAGACACAAGCTTGTCTGAATGTTTTTATCTCCTTATGAAAGGGTTTTCTGATTAAGAGTCCAAGCGGACAAAAATGACACTTTGATGTTTGTTTTCAGTCTTTTACGCAAGAACTGTCTTTTATGATGTTTGTAATCTCTGACGCACTAGAGACTATGATTTGAGGGTGACTACGTCGTATGTCACCCTAAGGGTAACACACTAAGCAATCAGCTTACTGAAGAGTGACCCTCCAGCAACCTTTCTCAAATAGCTTAAGGCTCGTAGCGTACGACATCGATTATCCTTATTACTGTGTTTTGAGTGGTTCTGAGATAGAAGAGAAAGAAGTTCTAAAAACCTAGGGTTCGAAAGGGGAATCAAAACTACCCTAATGTTGTCATGCATGGGTTACAACCTAATGTCTGTCATAATTCCCTCATGCACAGAGGAAATCAGAGGTCCTAGGGGATAAACGGAAAAGAAACAGATATATACAGTAAACAATAAACATGCATGAGATGCAGCAGTACACAATAGGCAAAGTGAAACAGCTTCACTTCAAACCTAAGGGAAAATCAACAGACAATACAATAAAGAAAAATCACATCCAACACCAACTCAGACAGCAACACCAGCTCCTATAGTAAGCAGTTCAAATAGCACCAGCTCTGGCAGCTACAGTTGATAAACAGCAAAAGATTGACAATAACAACTTTAGGCAAGATCCTCCTATCTTCTCCTTCCAATGATATTCAAGCTTCATATAAGCTCTTATCTCCAAGGATTTTCAACATTGAACCCAAACAACAAACAACTTCAAACAGACACAAAACCCTAGCTTCAACAGATATCCAGTTTTGACAGGTACAAGCTTCATCTTCACCAGTCTTTAATGCACTTCTTAGCTTTAACAGGCTCCCAATCTTCAGAGAATCAACTGATAGATGAAGTTGGGATGTTAAGAGGCTTAATGATAACCCAAGGAAATCACTAAGATCTTAACACAACTAGTGAAAGTTATCCTCAAGGGTCTACCCAATCAAAGCATGCTCTACATCCCTCATAAGGAGAGATGGAACTCTTTTAGGGGACCTTATGTCATAGGATGGAATAGAGGCACAAGAAGCTCTCTATGTTTGACAGAAGAAATCAGTCTACTCTAGAGCTCTCCCTATATCTCCTATCTCCTAAGTCTTCAAAAGCAGTCTTCAAGCACAAGCAACTTCAAGCTCCAAGCATCATTATTTGTCTACAATCATCTTCAAAGTCTTCAATAGCTCCACAAGCCAAGCACAAGCCTCAACACCCAAAGAAAAGGCCCCAAAACCCAACAAGCAAAACAACATCCCCAGAGGGAAACACACCAATATCAACCAACTTGCAAAAATCAGATAAAATGGAAATACTCAACATAAAATCCTAGATTAATTTCTAAGTGACCCTAACTATGTACCCTATACCACACATAAACCCCAAGGCCTAAATCAAACTAAAAACCCAAAAACTATGTGTTGAAATGCACCTATGTCAAGTTGAAACCCTAATTCTAGCACACTTGCTTCACACCTCTCAAGAACAATTAAATTTAAGTCAAAAAAATGTGACAAAAATCCAGGGGGAACCTAATACTATAATCTAACTATAGAAAAAAGAATGGAATCAAAAATCAAAGTGAAATGATCATACTAAATTCAGCAAGTAACATGTATCAAATGAAAATGAAATAAAAGCTATTAAAAGTAAAAATAAACCAAAAATAGAAAAATGTATGAAATGACATTTTTATTCTTTTATAATTTTCTTGATGTCTTGATGAAAATGAGGGAAAAAATCCCATCTAAAAATGTTATGTTTTCAATTTATTATGAATTTTCAAAGAACTTAAAATAAATGTGAAAATAAAAGAAAATATGGAAAAATGGAAAAGTGAGCGTGCCAAATAGCAATCAGAAACAAAGCAATCAGCCAACTGGGCCCAAAAGGGGGTGGGGATAGCAGCGCGCGCTAGGCCTAATATCAATCAGAAAATTAAAACGAAAATACAAAGGAAAATGGAAAAGTTATGTGGCAAATAGCAATAAAACTGCGTCCATTTCTCATTGGGCTTGCTAATAGGGGTGTGGATAACAGTTTATCGCTTAAGCCCAATGCCAAATATTAAATGAAACGGTGCGTATTAGGTCCTCAGAGTCCCCTTCACAAATTGAAAACGAATCCTGGCCATCAGATCCTCATTTGGTCAAAGTCCTACTCAACATCCTAGGGTTAATAACTCGTCTTCAACCTTTTGAAAGTTGGAGGGAAAAGAAAATGCCATGGATGCAGAGCTAGAGAACTTCATCTTCCTCAATCGGATTCCACCAAATCTCCATCAAAACTCAAAATTAAAAACCCTAACCTGCTTGAAATTTCACCAGGAATTCACCTATGGTAACCAAATTCAATGAAACACAACCTAACTCAAAACACGAATCAAACTTCAGAATTTGGTCCATGATCAAAACTCACCAATCTTGAAATTGAGTAGCTTAATCTCTTCACCACTTCACCCTGGTCAATTCTAACTATCAACCTAAGGTTCTATCACAAGATTCATCAAGATAATCGCCTGAACAGAAATGGTGCCACTCAACTAATTGTATCTAAATCGATCCTAAACCTACCAGAAAGCTTCTACTAATCACCTACAATCATTCTAACCTAACAAAATCTATTGAAACTACTTAAATTAAGTTGTGGATTGAAAAGTACATACCTGCGAAATCTTGATGCATAGAGGTATGAAATCTTCAAATCAAGCTTTGGGAACTTCCAGACACCTTCAATGAGTCATAATCTTGCTTCTGTATGCAAAAGAATTGGTTGAATCCTCTTGAATCTTGGAACCCGATAGTGAGTTGCAGATGAAGATTTTCAACTGCAAGAACACGATTTCTCCACCAATTTGCTTGGAACTTGATCTGGAAACACTCACTAGTATCAATGGAAGTGAATGCAATCAAAATTTTGGATGGAAATGGATGAAATGCTTGTAACCGATTCTGAATTGCAACAGAAATTTTTTGATCTCAATCTCTCTTCTCTCCTTCAATTCTCACCAACTCTTGCTCTAAACCTCTTCTGAATCTTATATAGAATGTGTTTGAGGACTCTAGAAAGTTCTAGATTGATCCAATGAGAAAATCAACTTCTCATGCCATGGAAATCTCAACTCATGCTATGCACATACCATCTCATGATTTGGCTTGCAATTCACTTTGTTCTGAGTTTAAATTCTCTCCAAATGAGATTTTGGAGGTGTATGGATGGAAAGAAGCCTTGCATTTGCCTTGACAAGTGATTTTGCAATTGTGCCTTATGGTTCAAGTAACCAATTTACAAATCAAGTCCTTGAAATAACCCTCCATTCAAAATTGTGGCAATGTCAATGTTCTCAAAATGCATTTTACAATCAAATTGGTATGTCATATGGCTTGGTTTGGTTTTGTAGGTCAAAAACCCTAATTTTCAGTTTTGGTTCATTTAAATTCACCTTCATTTTAGGCCATTTTGGTGATTTTGTGAAGCAAGCCATTCCAAGTTCTCATGACCTATTATCTAGCCTAAAAACATCATTTTAAACACATCTCATGTTGAACATTTTTCCATTTGAGGAGTGGAAGATGGAGATTTTTACCTATGTTGAAAAATGACCTGTAATTCAACTTTCCCAAAATACCCTTGGGTTGCCAAGACCATAACTTGAGTTCTACAAATCCTCTTGAGGACTTCTAGTACTCAAATTAAATTTAAGATCAAGATCTACAACTCTTATGTTGACCAAGAATCCATTTGAAAACTCCTTGATGGGCAAAAGTTGCTTGGAAGTCAAGTGACTTTCACAGATAAATTTCAATGTCCTCTGAGGACCCATAACTTGCAAGAACCATAACTTGAGTTCTATAAATCTCCTTGAAGACTTCTAGTACTCAACTTAAAGCTAATGAGAAGCTCTACAAGTCTCATGTTTACCAAGAATTCATTTGAAGCTTGCATTTTGACTTATCTGGCTTGGAAGTTAGGCCTAAATTAGGGTTTTTACACTGAAACCCTAATTTAGTAGCTCCTCTTCTTCTTGATTCCTTTTGATTTCTCCTTGGCACAACATCACACATGTATACACAGATCAATTCATGACTCCCACATCCTTCAACTAAGCCTTGATGCCTTTCAATCACTTAGTTGACCTAGGGTTGACCCAGATGAAACCCTAGTTGACTGCACTTCAACTCTGGCTCTTGTACTTGTATCAATGACTTGTCTCATCTTCAAAATGACCCTCTAGGTCTTCCATGATCTTTGTGCACATTCCATACCCTCAGCCATAGCTCATACTCCCATTGATGATCTTCAACATACCTCAAATTAGGAGAAAAACCACTGGTTGACCTTCAAACTTTTCAAAGCTTCAACTCATTTCTTGATTACTTGGATGGTCTTGAACTTGAATAAAACCCCTTGATGGGCCTCTTTCTGATAAGAATGGCACTTGGTCCCTTGCTAGATGACTTGTTATGCTATACTACGTAAATGATTAGACTATGTACATGACTTATTATGCAAATGACAATGCAATTGAGACATAAACCATGTGAAATAGGTTGAGCAAATTTTAGGGTGCAACAATTGCCCCTATTCAAACGGCTTGGACCCGACTGGGTGAAGAGCAAACGGCCTTCAAACATTCGAGGTACGAGACGGTTGAATACCAAGAACCCGGAAATTTGCCAACCGCAGAGATAAACTGCACCACTGCTTGGGGAACCCCATTCATTAATTGAACCTGATTGTTATGGTCACCTGATCAACCACCTGATACAGATCTGATTTCAACACTAACTGCCTATGCGGCACTAAACTTGTCAATATAGGAATAACTTGGATGACTTCACTGGGGAAGTACTTCTGTCAACAAAACATGACTCTGCCACCGATACAGGAAAATAACTCCGTCACCACTACGGGAAATAACTCTGCCACCACTACGGGAAATAACACCGCCATCGCTACGGGTAATAATTCTCTGTCACCACTACAGGAAAATAACACCGCCATCGCTACGGGTAATACTCTGCCATCACTACAGGAAAATAACACCGCCATCGCTATGGGTAGTACTCTGCCATCACTACAGGAAAATAACACCGCCATCGCTACGGGTAATACTCTGCCATCGCTACAGGAAAATATAACACCGCCATCACTACGGGTAATACTCTGCCATCGCTACAGGAAAATATAACACCGCCATCACTATGGGTAATACTCTCTGTCACCACTACAGGAAAATAACACCGCCATCGCTACGGGTAAATACTCTTGAATGCAGCTCCTCTGCCTATCTTTGCAGTAGCTAACTCCATCAATCATATGGGTAACACATAATGGTCCAATCTTTCAATCTTTAATGCTGACACGACAATAAATCTGAGAAGGACTCTACTGGGGATTTTTCTGAAATCACACTGCCAGACACCTACTTCGACATAGGCGGCAACTTCCAAAAATTGACATAACAACAATCTTGAAGAAATACTCCGTTGGAGGGGTAAGAGAAACTTAACCAAGCATCTCTGTGGGGAATAATGACAAGACGAACATTATCCTCACATGTCTCATGCTGAGATTTTTAATATTTGGTAATTGATCTGAGCAAGAGCTCCCTCCACCTGCAAGGGAAACATCATTTGAAAACAAAAGGTTAACCAACCTGGCTTATGTTTCTAAATGCGCATGTTTGAGAATGGCGTAATGCTCCGTACAGCACGGATGCTACGCGTTTTTGGGTAGATGCAAATATGACACTATATGCAAATGCAAATGCAGGCTCAAGCTGCTGGAGAAACTCTGGCAAGCTTGCTTCAACACGGCTGTTGAGCAAATACCACCATGTTGGGGACGAACGGGCATCATAAAGTCCTCCAGCAAAATAAATGCCGGCAATATTACCAACTCTGCCGAGGAGATTAAACTTTGATTTCCACTGGGAGGCAAGAACACCTGCTGGGGAGAGTAACTCCGCTGGGGAAGAATCGACTCTCTTGGGGAACGGTGAAATCCTTATGGAGGAAACGATGCTGTCCGGGCGCAGCTTACAAACTCGGAGTTACCGCTCCGCTGGGGCTAATCTTCCTGACAAAGGCATGATGACCTGCGGGAAGAAAACCATCTTCTATGGGAATAATCTTTCTGAACCAACTACAACTTGGCTAAATTCTGCGGGAATCCTCCAAGCTGGGGATTAATCGTTCACACACTCGACTCTCTGGGGAGTGTGACCTCTGCAGGGGATACTGATTTTGACTGGCTAGGGATATCCTCTGGGGATAAGCTGCGACTAGCTGGGGAACTTGATCTCTTTGGTAAGGGACACAAATCATCTCAACTTTTGAAGATGAGGTGCGACCTGCATGGGGATTGGTGTCACACAACGTCAAGTCTTTCACCACGAACCCCCGGCTGGGGGCCACGAGTCTTGATTGTTCGCTTTAAAGGCAAGAACCCTGCAAAACACAAACGAGACAAGACAAATCTATACAACCCAATCTATTCGGGTTAGTGTCCGTGACATTACTTTAGTCAATTCGAAGTTTTAGCAATTATTGGCAAGGGCCAGCAAAGTTATGCACGTGCAAGTTTATTAAAACATCGGCGTTTTCCACATACAAAACAGTAAAGCACAAACATCAGATACTGAATAACATGTTTTATTAATAACAGGCCTTTGAATAGGCAAAGTTTTGTACATCAGATGCAACTCCTGAAAAGAGGAAGTTACGTACACACACATACATACATGCACAAGAAGCATAAAAATACAAAGACAACTCGAATTTGTACACATGTCGGCAACGTGGTGCAGACAAACATCGTGAGCTGATCCTCCTATGACTCGCCTGACTCGGGCGCTTTCCCAGTATTCAATTTTCGGAAGAGATTGTGTCGGATAAACGAACCCTCAGGCGCTCCCAAACCACTAAGAAATGCAGATACTGAATTCGGAACGCAATCATTTGCTTTTCAAATCCCTAACTTTTGCGTGAACCGCCCTTTGCGGATTTTCGATTCACCGGGATACCCTTTTTTGCCGAAGTCGCCCAATGTAGGTTTTCGACTTCGCGGGTGTACATCTTTTCAATTTTATCCCTAACTTTTGCCCGCACCTTTTATTCTGTTTTTGGTTCGTCGGGATGCCCCATTTTTTCCTGGACTCTCTTTTTACTGTCCAGCGGGTCACTTTCAAGCAAAGTATTTTTTAACTGCGTCCGAATTCACAGGCGATGTAAAGTCTTCACCATCCATGGTAGATAGTAGTAAAGCTCCTCCTGAGAAGACTTTTCTAACAACGTACGGCCCTTCGTAATTAGGGGTCCACTTGCCCCTGTGATCTGTTTGTGGCGGGAGAATCCTCTTCAGCACAAGGTCTCCCGTCTGAAAGCTTCACGGACATATCTTCTTATCGTATGCTTTCTTCATCCGGCTTTGATACAACCGACCGTATGCTAGAGAAGCTAGCCTCTTCTCATCCATTAAGCTGAGCTGATTCAGTCTATCTTTAACCCATTCTGCCTCGTCAAGTTGGACATCTCGTAAAACCCTCAAGGAAGGAATCTCCACTTCCAACGGTAATACTGCCTCCATGCCGTATACCAATGAAAAAGGGGTTGCCCCGATTGATGTGCGTACCATCGTACGATAACCGTGCAAAGCGAAAGGTAGCATCTCGTGCCAGTCCTTATACGTCACAACCATCTTCTGAACAATCTTCTTTATGTTCTTATTGGCCGCTTCGACAACGCCATTCATCTTGGGTCGGTAAGGAGAAGAGTTGTGATGCTCAATCTTAAAATTCTGGCACAGCTCTTTCATCATCTTGTTATTCAAATTCGAACCGTTTTCGGTGATAATCCGCTCAGGGATTCCATATCTGCAGATAATATCTCGTTTGATAAATCTGGCGACCACTTGTTTGGTGACATTGGCATATGATGCTGCTTCCACCCACTTGGTGAAGTAATCAATCGCCACCAAAATGAATCGGTGTTCGTTTGATGCCGTAGACTCGATCTTACCAATCATGTCAATTCCCCACATCGAGAACGGCCACGGTGATGACATCACGTTCAGAGGACTTGGGGGTACATGGACCTTGTCCGCATAAATTTGGCATTTATGACACCTCTTCGCAAACTTGAAACAATCCGTTTCCATAGTTAGCCAGTAATAACCTGCCCGCAGCAGTTTCCTCGTCATAGCATGCCCACCAGCATGTGTACCAAATGTACCCTCATGTATTTCTTCCATGATCAATTTCGCCTCTTTCTCGTCTACACAGCGTAGCAACACCAAGTCGTGGTTTCTTTTGTATAGGACACCGTCCGGGTTCAAATAGAAATTACCAGCCAATCTCTTGAGAGTCTTCTGATCTCGACTGGATGCCCCAGCCGGGTGCTCCTTGTTCTTCAGGAAATTCTGGATGTCATAATACCAGGGTTTATCATCAGATGCTTCGTCAATAGCGAATATGAATGCGGGCCTGTCAAGCCGAGAGATAACAATCCGGGGAGCCTCGTTCCAGAAGTTAACTTTATACATCGAAGACAATATCGCAAGGGCGTCAACCATTTGATTTTCTGCTCGCGGCACATGATGCAATTCCACCTTGTCAAAGAAAGGCAACAATCTCCTTGCATAATTCATATACGGTATCAAATTGGGCTGTCGTGTCTCCCATTCTCCTTTAATCTGGTTTACCACTAGAGCCGAGTATTCGTACACATCCAGATGTTTGATTCGCAGATCAATAGCTTCTTCAAGACCCATGATGCAAGCCTCGTATTCAGCCTCATTATTGGTAACGGGAAAGGTCAATCGAGCAGTAAATGGGATGTGCGACCCCTGAGGAGTGGTAATGATCGCACCTATTCCGCTACCATAGGAATTTACAGCTCCATCAAATATCAACTGCCATTTGGAACCCAACCTGGTCCTTCGTCCGGCAACGGTTCTTCACAATCTTTCATCTTTAGGTACATGATATCCTCGTCAGGAAAATCAAACCTCATCGATTGGTAGTCCTCAACAGGCTGCTCCGCAAGGTACTCTGACAAGACGCTTCCTTTAATAGCCTTTTGCGAGACATACTGAATATCATATTCGGTTAACACCATCTGCCCTCGGGCAATTCTTCCGGAGAGTGCTTGCTTCTCAAACACGTATTTGATTGGATCCATCTTTGAAATGAGCAGGGTTGTATGATTTAGCATGTATTACCTCAAACGTTTGGTGGCCCAGGCTAGCGCGCAACACGTTTTCTCGAGCATTGAGTATCGAGACTCACAGTCAGTAAACTTCTTACTCAAATAGTAGATCGCATGCTCTTTACGTCCTATCTCGTCGTGTTGACCGAGAACACAACCCATACTTTCCTCAAGAACTGTCAAATACATAATCAACGGTCTCCCGGCCACTGGGGGTATCAAAACAGGAGGTTCCTGCAAGTATTCTTTTATCTTGTCGAACGCCTTTTGACAATTTTCATTCCAGGTCACAACCTGGTCCTTTTTCAACAGCTTGAATAACGGCTCGCATGTTGGGTTAAGTGAGATATGAACCGGGCGATATAGTTCAACCTCCCTAAAAACCCGCGCACTTCTTTTTCTGTTTTAGGCGTCGGCATTTCTTGTATTGCTTTTATTTTTGCAGGATCAACCTCTATTCCTTTTTCGCTCACAATAAACCCCATCAGTTTACCCGATCTCACCCCGAAGGTGCACTTGTTAGGGTTCAGTCTCAGCCTGAACTTCCTAAGCCTCTTGAATAATTTCAGCAGATTAACCAAATGCTCCTCCTCCATCTGGGATTTGGCAATCATATCATCAACATAAACCTCGATCTCTTTATGCATCATGTCATGAAAGAGAGTCGTCATAGCACGTTGATATGTTGCCCCAACATTCTTCAATCCGAAGGGCATCACTTTGTAACAGAATGTTCCCCAGGGAGTAATGAAGGTAGTCTTCTCCATGTCTTCTGGCGCCATTTTGATCTGATTGTAGCCCGAGAAGACATCCATGAAGGAGAATACAGAGAATTGAGCAGTGTTATCAACCAGCACATCGATGTGAGGAAGAGGAAAATCATCTTTCGGGCTCGCTTTGTTCAAATCACGGTAGTCTACGCACATTCGCACCTTACCGTCTTTCTTTGGTACTGGCACAATATTAGCGACCCATGAGGGATATTTTGTAACAGCTAGGAAACCAGCATCCCACTGTTTTTGCACTTCCTCTTTAATCTTCACAGCCATGTCCGGTCTAGTTCTTCGGAGTTTCTGCTTAACCGGTGGGCATTCTTCTTTTAATGGCAGACGGTGAACAACCATATCCGTATCCAGCCCAGGCATGTCCTCATATGACCAAGCAAAAATATCACTGTACTCTTTGAGCATCTCAATCAACCTTTGCTTGACATCACTTTGCAGTGCATCCCCTATACGGATGTTTTTCTCAACCCCTTCCGACCCCAAATTGATAATCTCGATGACTTCCTCATGAGGCAGAATGATTCTTTCTTCTTGTTTCAACAACCAGGTCATCTCTTCTGGTATGTCGCCATCTTCAACAATCTCTTCCTCAGCCTGAAATACCGGGTGCTCAAAGTCGAAGCGAGTCATAGGCGGTTCATAGATGTCATCTGAAATAGTAATCCTGCAAAGGAAATGGTTAAATGCTTCAAAACGCATACAAAGCAAATAACCACGTTGCCATTTTATTATAAAAATAAAAACAGGAAAAACAGGGATCACAACATTTGTATATGAAAAAACGTCTTTATTCATGATTAAACAATGTAATGTACATAACCAAATGGCCCTAAGCAAAATCATTGTGCCCCGGGTAGGACACATGATTATTCAACAATTAAGAAAATAAATTATTACTGTTTAGTTGTCACAGGAACAGTCTCCTGAATAGACCAATTGCAAAGCCCTTGTCCTGGCACGCTTGGCTTGATCCATGCGTCCATATCACAGTCGCTATCTCCTTCTTCAGAATCGGAAACAACATTGATAGTCTCGAAGCTCACCCGATTCTGTGTTATGGTTACTGGCCCTCTGAACTTGGGCGCTCCTGAAGAGGATGCTGATGACGAAGGATGATATCCAAGCCCGAACCTGTCGTTCTTCACGGGAATCTCCAACACCTGACCCCAGCCCTTGGTCTCGCCTGCCTGCACTAGAGCCTGAGCCTCTTTATAAGATGACACCGCCACATCTGATATCTTGGGTACTGGAGCTTTGTCTTTAATCTTTAGCCCTTCAAATGCTTGACAGGGCATCTCATGAATCTCGCCGTCGACCTCCACATATCTGAATGAAGACAAATGGCTAACCAGAATATCTTCCTCTCCACAAACAGTGACGACACTATCCCCAACCATATATTTCAACTTTTGGTGCAACGTGGACGTGACTGCCCCAGCAGCATGAATCCATGGGCGTCCAAGAAGACAACTATACGCAGGCTGGATGTCCATTATATAGAATTCAGTTTCAAATATTTCAGGCCCCACCTGCAATGGTAGTGTTATCGATCCGAAAACTGACCTCCTCATTCCATCGAACGCCCTCACCACTAAGTCACTGGGTGTGCAAAGAATCCCCCTGACATCCAACTTCATCATGGCTTTCTTCGGCAACACATTCAGGGAAGATCCAGTATCTACTAAAACATGGGACATAACCGTGCCCCTGCATTCAACTGATACGTGCAACGCCATATTATGCTCTCTTCCCCTCGGGGTCAAATCAAAATCTGTAAATCCCAAACTGTGCCCTGCATTAACATGCGCCATCACTCCTTCCAACTGATTAACCAAAACGTCTTAAGGAACGAATGACGTATCTAAGATCTTCAACAAAGCGTTCCGATGGGCCTCGGAACATAACAGCAAGGATAGGATGGAAATTTTTGACGGCGTTTGCTGGAGATGCTCCACAATTTTGTAGTCACTCTTACGGATTAACCGCATAAATTCTTCTACATCTTTCAGCGACGTTTTCTTTTCCTTTATCTGCGAGGGGCCGCTCTCGTCTACCTTGGCTTTCCCCTTTGCCAATCTTTCTTCCTCTACCTCAGGCGATGTGAAGATTCTCCCACTTCTGGTCATACCTCCTGTTCCAACAACATTGTCTACAACCCCAGCTGGTTGTTTATTTACTTCAATTTTCTCACCGTCGCAATATACCTCCAACCCGTAAGTCCATGGTACTGCTTTGGTACTTTCAAAAGGAATTGGTCCCGCTTTAGTAATCGTGATTGTCGGCCGCCTGGAGGGTGCCGTTATTGTTATTGTTTTCCTTGGAATTGTTACCGTAGCAACATCGTTCAGCTCATCACACAATGCCTCTACAGGCTTTTCAACCGCGGTTCTATCAAACTGCAATGTTCCTTCATCCATCATAGCCTGAATACCCTGCTTTAACTCATTACAACCCTCTGGCTATATCCAACAACCCAAGCAAAATTCATCGCACCCCGGGAATACACCCCCTTTTAACAACCTGCTTTTGATCTCACCCAACGGTGTCTTCAGCTCATTGACATCCGTTACTAGATTCAAATTCTTCTCGGTCAGGATGGCGTTTGCCCCGTGATTGGGCATAGGCTGCTGTACTATATTTGGACCCGCCTGTCCAAAGTTGATAGCCTTGTTGTCCAACAAGTCTTGGACTTTATGTTTAAACGCATGACAACCTTCAATATCATGTCCGGGCGCCCCGGAGTGGAACTCACAGTGTTTACCAGCATCATAACCAAACGGAGGATTGCCCGTTAACAGTGCCATGGTCCTTTTCTCGACCAACTTTAACCCTAACAATGTTTGAAGCAGCTTGACATATGTTGAAGGAGGCGTTTCGAATACTCGCCTTGGCTTGCCCTCTAGGATTCTGCGTTGGGCGGGGTGTTGCCTTTGTTGTTGTTGCTGCTGCGGCTGTTGCTGCTGTTGTTGTTGTTGTTGTGGGAAAGGGATGGTAACACTAGCGACCTGTTGATGCTGAGCATACTGACGTCTACCACCAAATGCTTTCCTGGTACCTTCTGCGGGGGTAGACTCACATGCGTGGAATCTTCCAACCTTAATACTGTCTTCGACCATCTCGCCCATGAGAATCAAATTTGAAAAACTGCTCAACGAAACATTAAACAAATTTTCGTAATATATCCCTGTGAGCGTTCCAATGAACATGCTATTCATTTCTCTTTCAGCTAACAGAGGATGTACTCTTGCTGCCATATCGCGCCATCTCTGCGCATACTCTTTAAAGCTTTCCTCTTTCTTCTGCGACAAACCTTGCAATTGGACTCGGTTCGGCGCCAGATCACTGTTATAGTTATAATGCAGGACGAAAACATCCGCCAATTGCTTCTAGGTTTTGATTTGAGCGGGCTCCAACCCCATGTACCACTCGAGTGACGGTCCTGACAGACTGTCTTGAAAGAAATGCATAAGCATTCTTTCGTCATCTGAATATGCAGAAATCTTTCTGTAATAAGCACGGACATGCACCTTAGGGCAGGTGTCCCCCTTATATTTGTCGAAAGTAGGGGCTTTGAATTTCAGCGGTACCCTCAGCCCGGGCACCAAGCCCATAGTAGTCATGTCTAGTCCGGTAGAATTCTGATTAGCCATACCCTTCACCTGTTCTTCAAGCATTTTAATCCTCTGAGTATTGTCGACAGGCCCTTCAAATCCCATGCCTCTTCCAGAAAAGGCGTCCTCCTGACAGTCTTCGCCCCAGTTCATATTTTCATTTCCGTACCCGTTATAATCAGTGTTGCAACCAACCCTTGCTGATTAGTCATGGGACCCCGTCCCACATTACCATAACCCTACCCGAAACCAGTGTTGACAGGAATTAATCCAGCACCATTTCCACCATAACCCTGGTTAGCGTTACCGAAACCGTCGTAGCCGAAACCCTGAGTGTTGAAGCCAAACTTTCTGCCCTGATTGCCGTACTCAAACCCCTGGTCGTTATAGGCAAATCCATTGTTACCAAAACCATTACCGCCATTGTAGTTACCACCGCCCAGATTGGCGTCTCCAAACCCAACATTGTTAACAACAGTCTCATTTCCATTCCCGGCGTTGCCATTGCTAGCGCCATCGTCATTGTTTACAACCACGACAGGTGGGGTCACCACAGGAGGAACCACATGTGTAGGGGGACCATCCTCATGAAGAATTTCGACATGCACAGAGTTGTGGTCATTGTTGCCGTTCCCATTAGCCCGCGTCAGCAGCGGCTTCACCAAAGTCTGGAGATTCTCCTGGCCTTTAGCAATACTCTCCATGGCCTGCATGAACAGGTTCAACTTCTCGCGAATCTCCTGCATCTCCACTTGGACTTGATCCATGATTCTCCTGCAGTTGTTTCGGGTTGAATAGCGGTGAACTCTTGGTTCGTCAATCCTGGAAACCTGTAAATGCAGGAAATAAGATACAGATTCGAGAATACCGGTTATGCAGTATGAATGCAAAATGCAATTATGTAAATATGCTACATGTTATATTCCCCCCGATTCTAGTTTCGGAGATAAGGCCATTACGACAATGGAGTCCTCATCAAGCAAGCAAGGAATCAGAAAATCCTCATATATAAACATATGCCAAGAGGCTGAGTACAAGAGTACAACTGAATACAACTGAAGAGACCTCGGCCAACAAGCCTGGCGATGGTCCAAATACAAGTACAAATAACAAAGGCAAGGCAAAGATAAATCAGGCCAAATGGCGGGCTCTGACGTCCTCCAATATCCTCATCGTCTCCGAGTGCCCTAGTCGGGAGATTAGCTCCTGAATCAGTAAAGCATGCCGCTCGGTAGTGGATCTCAGCTTTTTGGCGTCGTTCTGGTAGGTTCCTTCGCCAGAACTCTCGTCAGATCTGTACCTCTTGGAACCGGCCTTCTCTTCATAAACTCTCGGCTTCTCATTAATGTCACTTACTCTGAGCTCAGCAGCGCTCCTAAGTGATGTCGCTTCAGCAATCTTTGCGTCTTGGGCTCTAATCTGTGCCTCTAGCGCGGCAATCTGCAGCTTCAGTTCGTCTTCCCGCTCCTTCCGCTTGGTAAGCGTGGCATTCCACAAAGCTTCCCACTTGCTGAGACGGGCATAAGCTTTGCTTAGAAGTTCCTTCTTGGAAGTAAGCACCTTGCTAACACCGTTTAAGGCTATTCCCACTTTTTCTTTCTTGTTGGTTGCTTCTGTCAGCTCTAATCCCAACCTGTTAATCAATTCAGTCTGTTCCTTCACAGTGAAGGTGGCTTCCTTCTTCTCACGACGTAACTGGAAGATCTCCTTCTCTAACTCCTCATTGGCTTTCTTCAGTTCCTCGTTTTCAGCCAACAATTTGTTATACTTCTCACTCTCTTCCGAAGGTGGTACCTCAATCAATGGAAGATACAGGGGTTCCACAGCAGGATAAGGCATCAAAGAAATACTAGCTCTCTCGTGGACCCAAGCCAAATAAGGATCATAAGCTCTACTGTTGCTCTTACCGAGCAGAGCTTTCCCTCTCCTATGGATGTTAGCCCATGCGTGTCTTAATCTGATCAAAACAGCTGTGTCTAGTAAGCTCGTGAGATACAGAGATTCCTGTATCTCCTTCTCAATAGGAGCGTCCTTCAAAGCATAACCGAACTGTCTTACCAGCAGTGAAGGATTATAGTTGATACAACCTTTCCGTCCGATCAAGGGGACATTCGGAAAGCCACTGCAACTATATATAATATCAGTGCCCAGCATACTCCGATCAAACCAAGTGACGTTCTCAGCAGACAGTCCCATCAACCGGGAAGCCCAATCCAAAGTATCAATGGTATCAACAAAAGGTCCTGTCTTCGAAAGGTGCCCTTGGAACCACCTGTACAAGAGAGGAAGACAGCAGGAAACGTTCTTGCCACGACGTTTCTCATTCTTGTAGTGAATGGAATGATAAACATCGCCCAAGAGAGTGGGAACTGGATTCTTCGAGGCAAGAATCAGGAAGGCGTCTGAGTCGACAAAATCTGGCACATTAGGAAACAAGACAATCTCGTAAATGCAGACAACCAGAATAGCACTGAAGGCAACCCAACATCCACTCTTTGCGCATTGTGTAGCCTTCTCAACTAGGACAGACAAGTGAAAACCATAAGCTCCATTCAGCTTGACGAAGCCTCCCGGAAACTCAGAAGCGTCTAAACTGACAATCTCAATGAGCGTAGCTAACTCAGGCTCAGCATCCGTATGTATAAAGGGCATCTGGTCTAACATCGGAACTCCCAATATCGCAGAATACTCCTCTAAAATGGGTGCCAGAATATAGTCAGGAAATAATAAACATCTCAGCTGCGGCTCATAAAACTGCAACAAAGTATACACCCCAGTCGTCTCAAATGCCGAAGGTCTGTATAACAAGCTAAGCAATCTCCCATAAGATACCCTGAACTCAGCCCTTACTCTCTCATCTGCTAGAGCAACTAAACCCAGCAAGGAACTGACATCTGGCGAATGCAACCGGTAAGCAACTGTCCTCTTCAGGGACTCCATGTCTGGCTAGGAGGTACTAGAATCAGAGGGGAATGATCACCTGCAACATAAATACATGTTAATGAAATGCAATCATGAAAATGCACATGCATATGCAAACAAGGGACCAAGTGCAATGCTGGTAGACTGGGCTGCTCTGTACTGAAGCCTTGAGAACCATCCAATCTTTATCTCAAACCAAACTACTCGAATGAACCTTGTAACCACACCTCACTGACAGAGATAAACCAGGTGTTCTGAGGTCAAAGGTTTCCTGCAAACAGACCCACCTACCCCTCACAGGTGTGTACTTAACTCGTAGACGAGGTACGACATCCTATGCGGGTTCAACGTCACAGACTTTCAAGAGCAATGATACGATACCCAGAAGGTGTGGCATCATCATCCCTTGAAGCGGCCTCACTTAGTTGAATCCCCATTGATAGGTTCCCAGAGTCGACAATCCTCGGGTCAGACAACTTGTCGAGCCCTAAGGGCCAGGCAAGAAGCATCAAAGAGAATCTCGTCCGAGCGTAAATTTCGTGGCTAGCTGGTGCGAGCTAAGCAAGCAGGATAACCACTACTCTCTACTTATAAGTCTATGTGTAACCTCAAGCCCAGGTCCAACTTATCTCTCAACCGATTACCCCCTTCCCACAACAACAATACCAGTACAAAGCTGACAATAAAATGCGGAAAGTAAAGACAGAAAAGTAAATCTATACAACACCCATGACGGGAAAACAAGCGCTAGGATTGACTCGCGTAGGGGATATTCCAATCCCCAGCAGAGTCGCCAGCTGTCGCTACTGCGAAAAATCACATCCAACACCAACTCAGACAGCAACACCAGCTCCTATAGTAAGCAGTTCAAACAGCACCAGCTCTGGCAGCTACAGTTGATAAACAGCAAAAGATTGACAATAACAACTTTAGGCAAGATCCTATCTTCTCCTTCCAATGATATTCAAGCTTTAGATAAGCTCTTATCTCCAAGGATTTTCAGCATTGAACCCAAACAACAAACAACTTCAAACAGACACAAAACCCTAGCTTCAACAGATATCCAGTTTTGACAGGTACAAGCTTCATCTTCACCAGTCTTTAATGCACTTCTTAGCTTTAACAGGCTCCCAATCTTCAGAGAATCAACTGATAGATGAAGTTGGGATGTTAAGAGGCTTAATGATAACCCAGGGAAATCACTAAGATCTTAACACAGCTAGTGAAAGTTATCCTCAAGGGTCTACCCAATCAAAGCATGCTCTACATCCCTCCTAAGGAGAGATGAAACTCTTTTAGGGGACCTTATGTCATAGGATGGAATAGAGGCACAAGAAGCTCTCTATGTTTGACAGAAAAAATCAGTCTACTCTAGAGCTCTCCCTATATCTCCTATCTCCTAAGTCTTCAAAAGCAGTCTTCAAGCACAAGAAACTTCAAGCTCCAAGCATCATTATTTGTCTACAATCATCTTCAAAGTCTTCACTAGTTCCACAAGCCAAGCACAAGCCTCAACACCCAAAGAAAAGTCCCCAAAACCCAACAAGCAAAACAACATCCCCAGAGGGAAACACACCAATATCAACCAACTTGCAAAAATCAGATAAAATGGAAATACTCAACATAAAATCCTAGATTAATTTCTAAGGGACCCTAACTATGTACCTGTCGCTACTGCGAAAATCGGCGCCGGCTGAACAGAAGAGTCGCCACCGTGCGTTATTTATCCCACGGGAGGGAAAGGAAACGCTCAGAGTAAACCTCACACAACACGGGAAAGGTATGGTCGTCGCAACCAAAACCTGGATTCGGGAGTCGGTTACGCAAGGGGAAGGTATTAGCACCCCTCACGTCCGTCGTACTCGACGGGATCCACGCTTGTTTTCGGGTATGGATTGTTATTCTATCTAAACTATAGGTCGAGGGTTAAGAAGAAAATAAAATAAAAATAAAAATGACTCGGCAAAGTATCGCACTTTATGCCTACGTATTCCCGCCTGGAACGAGAAATCAGAGTCAACGTAGTTCGCCTACCTACGGGAAAGGAGGGGAAGGTTGCTCGCTAGGATATCGCATCCTATGCCTACGTACTTCCACACGGCATGGAAGATCAGAGCAAACGTAGTTCGGGCCACGTACGACACAAGTCTGTCTTGGTTGATTTTATTCCTTCTGAAAAAGGTTTTTCTGATTAACAGTCCCAGCGGACAAAAATGATGTCTTGATGAGTTCACATTCTTTTATGGAAGAAGTGTCTTTTATTGTGTTTGAAATCTTTATGTGTTTTTCTGTTTGTTTTGAGGAAGAAGAGACAGAACTCTAACCTATGGTTGCGAAGGGAAACAAACTAACCTAATGTTATCATGCATGGGTTAAGACCTAGTGTCTATCATGTTCCTCTCTTGCACAGAGAGAAACAGAGATCCTACGGGATAGGCAGAAACAGAAATAATAACAGATATATACAGTAAAACAGTAAAATGCATGGATGCAACAGTACAAGCGAGGCAAGGGAGTCCCACTCAACCTCGAACCTAGAAAACAATAGGCAAAAGTGAACAGGCTTCACTTTCAACCCAACAGGGTAAACAGCAAACAATACAGTCCAGAAAACCAATCAATACATCAACAATGAAATACAACAGCAAAAGAAACAGCATCATCAGCTCTGAATCAACATCTGACTTCAAGTAATCTCCACTCAGTTACAGGCTTCAACAAGCATCAATCTCCATCTTCATGACCTTCAGGCAAGGGCTTTGATCATCTGTCTTCCATCTGCAATGGCTTTTCTTCATGTCTCAGGCTAGGATGAACATCAGTCAACCAGATGAGGTGAATGAATGTTAAACAATTAATTACCTACCAAGGGTGGCTCATCAACTGTTAACATTAAACAGAAAGTTTCCTCTCAAAAGTTCTATCTTTCAAATATATTCACTGATCCTTCCAAAGGAAGGAGGTGGATATTTGAAAGAGACTTTGAATCATAGAGAAAGGATAGAGGCAAACAAAGCCATCTATGTTTGAGAAGCAAGCTTTCTAATCTAGGGCTCTGCCTAGCTCCTAAACCCTAGTCTCCTCTGCAGCTGCTAGCAAGAACCTCCTCCTCAACTCTGACAGTTGATCTTCAATCTCTGGATCTCCAATGGTCTTCCTCTCCTCAAATCTTCAGCTCTCCCAAGTCCCCAGACAACCCCAATACCCAAGCAAGCAAGCAATAATCCCCAGAGGGCACACCACACCAGTCAATCAGATATATACAGAGTATTAATAGCAGTAGGGGAAGCCTGACTTTTTCTAAGGGGATCTAATAACTACCCATAGCCTCTATAGTCCCATAGTTAACCTATTCAATCTCTAAGTCCTAAGGGGAAAGATCAAATCTCCTAAGTCATCACCTAAAACCCTAGTTTTATCCATGTTATTCACACTTACACTAAGCATCTAAATTTAATTTCTAAAAATGGGACCTAAATTGAATCTACAAGTTCAATGTCTAACCTAAACAACCTAAAAAGAATGGATGAAAAATATGAAAGTATCTAATAGAACAAAAATTAATAAAATCATGTATGAAATGAAACCATTTAAAATGTTATTTATTTAGAAAATATGGGAAAAATATCAAATAAAAAATAAAATGCCATTTTTATTTTTTATAATTTTCTAGACATCTTAAAGAAAAATATGCAAAAAGAATGAATTAAAAATGATGATTTTGCTATTTATTATGAATTTTAGAAGATGCATGAAAAAATTAAAGAAAATAAAAGAAAATATAAAGAAATAAAATGGAGGGGGTGAGAAAAGAAAGAAAACCAAGTTAAGCGCGTTGGGCTTATGAAATTGGGGGGTGTGGATAGCTATCTGAGCCCAATCCCCCCAATTAATGAAACGGTGCGTTTGGGATTTCAAATTCTCCCACCAAAACTCAGATCAAACGTGGGCCGTTGGATGATACTCCCAGTCAAGAGTCCAACCTCCATCGTACGGCTCTCCACCCTTCTTCAACCTCCAGCGCCTAGGGTTTCAGTCATGCACTCCATGCACGAAGGTTCCACCCACTCGTTCTCCATGCGTTCTTGATGAAAAATAACAACTCCAAGCCCTAAAATACTCTACAAAACTCAAGGAATCCATATCTAATCCTAGTTTTCCCTAACTCTCATTGTACACTCCAAACAGAGAGCACGAAATTCAGGGCACACCATGCTTGCCTGAGGTCAAAGTTACCAGAACTCAAACCTGATGATCCACAGATATTCTACATGCTTGCCTCATTATTCTATGCTTCATCACATTGATTATAACTCAACACACAACTTATTCTCGAAGCCAACAGAAATGGCAACCTGTCATGGATCTCCATGAATCTATCCCTAAACTTCAAGAATTGATCCTCTAGGGTTTCTAAACAACATTATCCTAACCACATGATCTCTACCATCCAGAATAGTGAGATTCGAAGAAGTTTACATACCTTGCACTTGATGATGGTGATGGTAGTTAGACCTCAATTCAACCTTTGATACTTGCTGAAAACGATCTCCAATGAATGAATATGCTTCTGTTTGCAATGATTTGTGCTTAATCCTTGTGAATCATGCTATTCCATCCTTCATGCAAGTTGGAGTGAAGAAGATAATAGGTATAATCCTTGATCAATTCAACCACTTCTTGATGTGAATCCTAGGGTTTGAATGATGATGATGATGATTCAATCCAAAGATGTGAGAATTTTGAGAGGTTTGTAAGAGTTTGAGTATCTTATGGAAGAATAAGAAAATGGATGAAAATGGAGATTTTTGACAAATGGGAGCACCAACCCTTGCATGAATCAGCTTGCATGAATATATAGGTTGCATTAGAACCTCCTAGAACATTGGAGAAATTTCCCTTACACTTTTCCCTTTCAATTTGGATTATGTTACTTTCAATTCAAGCAACCATGGATAACTCACAAATTATGACCTAAGCTCAAAATTCCACTTTATCCAATGTCTTTAGAATGCCTTTTCCATTCAAAATGACCTATAATTTTGCATCATTTGGCCAAGATATGAAAAATACCATTTTTTAAGCCATTTTCCTTCATTAAATTCACCAATTTTGAAACCTTGTGCTATGGACATTTCCAATCTCTCATGGTCACTTTTCTAGACTCAAAATGTCATTTGGAGCAAGTTTGATGTTGTAAGTTTTTCCATTTGAGGCCTCCTTGTATGAGTTTTGGACATAGGTTAAAATGACCTGTAATTCACAAATGACCAAAATACCCTTTTCTTGCCAAGACCATAAGTAGAGTTACACACATCATATGAAGGCATACTATACCATTCTAGAAAGCTAAGACAATGAGAAACAATTCGTATGTTGACCAGAAATTCATTTGAAATCCCCTTGAGGGGTAAAACTAGCTTGGAAGTCAAGTCACTTTCACAGACAAAATTTCAGATACCTCAGATGACCTGTAACTTGCAAGGACCATAACTTGAGTTCTATAAATCTCCTTGATGTCTTCCACCACTCAAATTAAAGGTCTTGAGATCCTCTACAAGTTTCATGTTGGCCAAGGATCCATTTGAAGCTTGCATTTTGACTTATCTTGCTTGGAAATTTGACCTAAACTAGGGGATTTTACATAGAAACCCTAATTTAGAAACTCCTCTTCTCCTTGATTTCTCTTGAATTCTTCTTAGCATATCACCATATTATTCTCTATATGTCAAATGATGAACCCCACATCTCTCCAATAGCCCTTAATGCTTTTCAATCAGTCAATTGACCTAGGGTTGACCTAGGGTTGACCCAGATGAAACCCTAGTTGACTGTCTTCAACTGCAATTCTTGTGGTCACCTCAACAACTTGTTTTCCTCCCCAAATGACTTTCTAAGCCTCTCATGATGTCTATATGCTCTCCATGCCTTCCATTCACAGCTCACAACCCCCTTGTTGACCCTCAGATGCCCTCAGATAGGGGATAGGCTCAAGGCTTGATCTGCTGAACTCTCTGCTCTCAAATTCTTTTCTGATGACTTGAATGAGATGGAATTAGGATGATAACCTCTTGATAGGCCTCTAGAGATGAGAATAATGATTGGTCCCCTGTTAAATGACTTGCTATGCTTATGCTATGCAGATGGTTAGTCTATGTACATGACTCTATATGCAAATGCTAATGATAATGAAAAATAAACCAAGTGAATAAGGTTGAGCAAATTTTAGGGTGCAACAGCTGCCCCTATTCAAGCGACTTGAACCCGATTGGGTGAAGAGCGAACGGCCTTCAAACATTCGAGGTACGAGACGGTTGAATACTAGGAACCCAGAAATTTGCCAACCGCAGACATAAACCGCGCTCCTGCTTGGGGAACGACATTCATCAGCTGAATATGACTGTTACGGCAACCCACTGATCTCGTGCGACCGTGCTGGGGATTCTTCTCATCATCCTGAAAAAGATTGAATCATCGGAAACTTCGTCCTTTGCTTGTCCACGTCAGGACTCTATCTGCTGTCAACACGAAGAGAGCTCAACTAAAACCTGTCCACGTTAGGACTCCGCTTGCTGTTAACCCAGAAAATCTCGGCAACTCCGCTGGGGAATAATTTGTCTACCTTTCCATAAACTGGATCGTCCCCGTTAGGAATAACACTCTTCCACGTTAGGAATAACCTCGTCTGGACCCGTCCACGTTAGGACTCCATCCTTCCACGTAAGGAACCACATCTTCTTTCCACGTAAGGAAACCAATTTTCTTCTACATAAGGAACACAATTCTCAATCTGTCCACGTGAGGACTCCAACCTTTCTGAATCTGTCCACGTCAGGACTAAACTTTCCATCTTTCCATGTCAGGAATCAATCTTCTTTCTATATCGATCTGTCCACGTAAGGACCCCAATCTTTCCGCGTAAGGAATCAACTTCTTTTCCACGTCAGGAATGCATCTCCTTCCACGTAAGGAATAAACTTGATACGTCCGCGTGAGGACTCGATCTTTCCGCGTAAGGAAACCCATTTTTCCACGTAAGGAATCTCATCTTTCCACGTAAGGAATAAACTTTTCATCTTTCCACGTCAGGAACTGAAACCTCTTTTCCCATGTAAGGAATAGACTTGTCCACGTCAGGACCCCTCTTTCGTCTTGATTTGTCCACGTCAGGACTCAGGCATCTTCGACCTGCTGAGGAAATAAGACTTGTCCACGTAAGGACTCACACCCTTGTCTGATCTGTCCACGTCAGGACCCATGCTTTGCCAACACGAAGAAAGATAACTGCTGAGAGGAACTGGTCCACGTCAGGACACCAACACAAAGAGTAATCACTTTTGTCAACGTCATGACCTCCCATTCCACCAATTTCGAGAACCCGAATCTGCCCACGTTAGGACTAACACACTTCACCAACCCGGGGAAATAAACCTGTCCATGTTAGGATGCCCACTTCTGAAGAAGTCCCGTCAATATAGGAATAAATTGTCCACATCAGGACTTAGTTCTCCATTGATCCCCACCCACAAACTTCTTAGCACCGACGTGACAGCGACTTTGGGGCGGACTCTACTGGGGATATCTGGGAACCAAACTACCGGATGCCTGTTCTGGTAACCGGAGGCAACTTCTGAAATTCTGATTCATGAAGCCCTTTTGATGACAAATAACTCTGCTTGGAAATAAAGAGAACCTTATCCTGGTAACTCTGTGGGGAATACTGCCGAGCTGACATTATCATTGAATATCTCATGCCGAGATCTTGAGTGTTTGGTAGTTCATTTGAGCAGGTGCTCTCCCCACCTGCTGGGATACAGGAACCGCTTCAGCAAAAATGCTGAAGATAATGCCAACTTTGCTGGGGATAGCCAGGTGCTACAGAATTATTCCAGCAAAATAAATGCTGTAAGGGTGAAGTCGACTCAGCTGGGAAATTAGGAACTTAAACCAAACCTTGCTGAAGTAACCCCTTGCTGGGGAATAGCAGGTATGCCAAGTATGATTGGACTTCTCTGCTGGAGAGTGAACTGATATTACACGGTATCCCTGACAAAATAAATGACAGGACCCACCACCAACTCTGCTGGGGAGAGTCCTGATCTCCGGGTTCCACTGGGAGGAAAGAACATTTGCTGCAAGGAGAGAACTCCGCTGGGGGTGGGACTATTCTCTCGGGGGAAATCCACTGACTCCGCTGGGGGAGAGTGAATGACCCTGCGGGGAAAGATGAACCTGTCTGAATACAGCCTTACGATCTTGGAATCGTCGATCCTTTTGCACAAGCTACGACTAGCTGGAGAGTTCGATCCTTCTTCAGGAAGAACCTGCATGACCTGCGTGAAGGCTGAGTCTTTCGTTATTGCAATCTGTCGATCATCTTCCTCGCACGGTTATGAAACCTGCAACAACACAAACAAGACAAGACAATCCTATGCAACCAAATCAACTCAGGTTAGTGACGTTATTTTCAGTTAATTCAAAGCTTTAGCAACTGTTGGCAAGGGCCAGCGACGTTATACTCATGCTAGTTTCATCAAACTTAGGCGTTAATCATGCACAAAACAGTAAAGAACAGTGTCAAGTACTGAATAACGTATTTTATTGATTGGGCCCCTGAATGGGCGGAGTTTTGTACACGGGATGTAACTCCTGAAATGAGGAAGCTACACAAAGCAAATACACAAGTATACAAGTATGCACAAGAAGCATAAATATTGACGACTTAAATTTGTACACATGTTGGCAACGGGATGCAGATGAACACCACGAACTGATCCTCCCATGACTCGTCCGACTCTAATGCTTTCCCGGTATCCATACTTCCGAAGAGACTGTATCCGATAGTCGACCCCTCAAGTATATTCTCCCGCATTGATGCTCGGTGCAATGTCAAATTCGGACCGCAGTCATTTGCTTTTCAAATCCCTAACTTTTGCGTGAACCGCCCTTTACGGGTTTTCAGTTCACCGGGATACCCCTTTTTGCCGAAGTCGCCCAGTGTAGGTTTTCAACTTCGCGGGTGTACATTTTTTTCAATTTTATCCCTAATTTTTGCCCGAACCTTTCATTCTGTTTTTGGTTCGCCAGGATGCCCCATTTTTGCCTGGACTCTCTTTTTCTGTCCAGCGGGTCTATTTCAAGCAAAGTATTTTTTAACTGCGTCCTAATTCACCGGCGATGTGAAGTCTTCACCATCCATAGTTGATAGCAACAACGCTCCTCCTGAAAAGACTTTCCTGACAACGTATGGCCCTTCGTAGTTGGGGGTCCACTTGCCCCTGTGATCTGCTTGCGGCGGGAGAATTCTCTTCAGCACAAGGTCGCCCGTCTGAAAGCTTCGCGGATGTATCTTCTTGTCGTACGCTTTCTTCATTCGGCTCTGGTACAAACGACCGTATGCTAAAGAAGCTAGCCTCTTCTCATCCATTAAGCTCAGTTGGTTCAATCTGTTTGTTACCCATTCTGCCTCGTCTAGCTGAACGTCTCGCAATACCCTCAGAGAAGGGATCTCAACTTCCAATGGTAATACCGCTTCCATTCCGTATACCAACGAGAACGGAGTTGCCCCGGTTGATGTGCATACCGTCGTACGATAACCGTGCAAAGCAAAAGGTAGCATTTCATGCCAATCCTTATAGGTCACCACCATTTTCTGAACGATCTTCTTGATATTCTTATTGGCCGCCTCAACAGCGCCATTCATCTTGGGTCGGTAAGGGGAGGAGTTGTGATGTTCGATCTTGAAATTCTGACAGAGCTCCTTCATCATTTTGTTATTCAGGTTTGAACCGTTGTCCGTGATTATCCGCTCGGGAATCCCATATCGGCAAATGATATCTCTTTTAATGAATCTGACCACCACTTGCTTCGTTACATTCGCATAAGACGCCGCTTCTACCCACTTGGTGAAATAATCGATTGCTACTAGGATGAACCGATGCCCGTTAGAAGCTGTCGGCTCGATCTTTCCAATCATATTGATTCCCCACATAGAGAATGGCCATGGCGATGACATTACATTCAGAGGACTTGGAGGCACATGGATCTTATCAGCATAGATTTGGCACTTGTGACACTTCCTCGCAAACTTGAAACAATCAGTTTCCATGGTCAGCCAAAAATAACCTGCCCGCAGCAGTTTTCTCGTCATAGCATGTCCACCAGCATGCGTACCAAAGGTACCTTCGTGTATTTCCTCCATGAGAAGCTTTGCCTCTTTTTCGTCTACACAACGCAACAACACCAAATCGTGGTTTCTTCTGTATAAGACGCCATCCGGATTCAAATACAAATTACCCGCTAATCTCCTGAGAGTCTTCTGATCCTGACTGGATGCCCCAGCCGGATACTCTTTATTTTTCAGGAAATTAAGGATATCGAAATACCATGGTTTATCGTCAGATGCTTCGTCAATAGCAAATACATAGGCTGGCCTGTCGAGCCGAGAGATAATGATTCGGGGAGCTTCGTTCCAGAAGTTGACTTTGTACATGGAAGACAAAGTGGCGAGGGCGTCAGCCATTTGATTTTCCGCCCGCGGTACGTGATGCAATTCAACTTTGTCGAAGAAAGGCAACAATCTCCTTGCATAGTTCATGTAGTGTATCAGATTGGGCTGCCGTGTCTCCCATTCCCCTTTGATCTGGTTCACGACCAGAGCTGAGTCTCCGTATACGTCCAGGTTCTTGATTCGCAAATCAATGGCTTCTTCAAGCCCCATTATACAAGCTTCGTATTCGGCCTCATTATTGGTAACAGCAAAGGTCAGTCGGGCAGTAAACGGGATGTGCGACCCGTGTGGCGTGGTGATGATTGCCCCTATTCCGCTACCGTAAGCATTCACAGCTCCGTCAAATATCATCTTCCATTTGGAACCCAGCTCCGGTCCTTCGTCTGGCAACGGCTCTTCACAATCTTTCATCTTTAGATACATGATATCCTCGTCACGAAAATCAAACCTCATCGATTGGTATTCTTCAATAGGCTGCTCCGCCAGATACTCAGACAGCACACTCCCCTTTATAGCCTTTTGCGAGACGTATTGAATGTCGTATTCGGTCAAGACCATCTGCCAACGGGTAATTCTCCCTGACAACGCCTGCTTTTCAAACACATATTTGATAGGATCCATCTTCGAGATGAGCATGGTTGTATGATTCAGCATGTTCTGCCTCAAACGCTTGGCGGCCCAGGCTAGCGCGCAACAAGTTTTCTCAAGCATTGAGTATCGAGATTCACAGTCTGTAAATTTCTTACTCAGGTAATAGATCGCATGCTCTTTTCTCCCCGTCTCATCGTGTTGACCGAGAACACAACCCATGCTTCCCTCAAGAACCGTCAAATACATTATCAAGGGTCTACCTGCCACTGGGGGTATCAGAATAGGAGGCTCTTGCAAATACTTCTTTATTTTATCGAACGCCTTTTGACAATTTTCGTTCCACGTTACAGCTTGGTCTTTCTTCAACAGCTTGAATAACGGTTCACACGTAGCAGTCAGGTGAGATATGAACCGAGCAATGTAGTTCAACCTCCCTAAAAACCCGCGCACCTCTTTCTCTGTTTTAGGCGTAGGCATCTCTTGAATTGCTTTTATTTTAGCAGGATCGACCTCTATTCCTCTTTCGCTTACGATAAACCCCAGCAGTTTACCCGATCTCACCCCGAAGGTGCATTTGTTAGGGTTCAGTCTCAGCCTGAACTTCCTAAGCCTTTTAAATAACTTCAACAGATTCACCAGATGCTCTTCCTCCGTCTGGGATTTGGCAATCATATCGTCAACATAAACTTCGATCTCTTTATGCATCATGTCATGGAAAAGAGTCGTCATCGCACGCTGATATGTTGCCCCAGCATTTTTCAAACCAAAGGGCATCACTTTGTAGCAAAATGTTCCCCAAGGCGTTATGAAAGTAGTCTTCTCCATATCCTCTGGCGCCATTTTAATTTGATTATAGCCCGAAAAGCCATCCATGAAGGAGAATACGGAGTATTGAGCGGTATTATCAACTAACACGTCAATATGAGGAAGTGGAAAATCGTCTTTTGGGCTTGCTTTATTCAAATCTCTATAATCCACGCACATTCGAACCTTGCCGTCTTTCTTTGGCACTGGTACGATGTTGGCAACCCATGAGGGATACTTTGTCACAGCCAGGAAACCAGCGTCCCACTGTTTTTGAACCTCCTCTTTGATCTTCATTGCCATATCTGGTCGAGTCCTACGAAGCTTTTGTTTGACCGGCGGGCAATCTTCTTTCAGTGGCAGGCGATGCACAACCATATCTGTATCAAGCCCCGGCATATCTTCATATGACCAAGCGAATACGTCATTATACTCCCTGAGCATTTCGACCAGTCTTCGCTTGATATCACTTTGCAGTGCGGCTCCGATACGAATATTTTTCTCAACCCCTTCCGACCCCAAGTTGATAATTTCGATGACCTCGTCATGAGGCAGAATGGCTCTTTCCTCTTGCTTCACTAACCAAGACAGTTCTTCAGGAACGTCACTATCTTCGACAACCTCTTCTTCGGCCTGAAATACCGGGTGCTCAAAGTCGGGACGAGTCATAGGTGATTCAAGGATGTCATCTGAAAATGTTATCCTGCAAAAGGAATGGTTAAGTGCTTCAAAATGTGTATAAAGCGAATAACCACGTTGCCATTTTATTGAAAAATACAAAACAAGAAAGACAGGGATTACAGTATTTGCACATGAAAAACGCCATTTATTTAATGATTAACACGCAATGTTCATAACAACACAGCCCTAAGCAAATCATGATGCCCCAGGCAAGACATCAGATTATTCAACAATTAATAAAGCGAAGCATTACTGTTTAAAAGTCACAGGAACAAGCTCCTGAATAGACCAGTTGCACAGTCCTTGTCCTGGCGTGCTTGGCTGAATCCAGGCATCCATATCACAGTCGCTGTCTCCTTCATCAGACTCCGAAGCAGCATTGACAGTTTCATGACACACCCCACTGGCAGAGATGGTGATTGGCTTTCTGAAACGGGGTGCCCCCACGGAAGGAGTTGATGACGACGGTTGGTACCCCAGCCCGAACCGGTCCATCTTCACAGGAATGTCCAGCACTTTGCCCCAGCCCTTGGCTTCTCCTGCTTCCACTAGAGCTTGAGCTTCTTTATACGATGAGACAACTATCTCTGGCACTTTGCTCGGCCCGGGACCCTTGTCCTTGATGCGCAAACCTTCGAATGCCTGGCAGGGCGTTTCGTGGATCTCTCCGTCGACTTCCACATATTTAAATGAAGATAGATGGCTGACCAGGATGTCCTCTTCTCCGCACACGGTGACTACGCTGTCTCCGACCATATACTTTAACTTCTGATGCAGGGTGGACGTGACTGCCCCCGCCCCATGAATCCAGGGTCTTCCAAGCAAGCAGCTGTACGCAGGCTGTATGTCCATGATATAAAACTCAGTTGCAAACACCTCCGGCCCCACCTGTAGAGGCAATGTGATTGATCCAAAGACTGTTCTCCGCGTGCCGTTAAATGCTCTGACTACCAAATCACTGGGTGTACACAAAATTCCTCTAACATCCAGCTTCATCATCGCCTTCTTGGGCAGCACATTCAAAGACGATCCGGTGTCAACCAATACGTGTGACATTACTGATCCTCTACACTCGACAGATACGTGCAGCGCCATATTGTGATCTCTTCCTTTCGGAGTCAAGTCAAAATCAGTAAATCCCAGACTGTGGCCTGCATTCACATGTGCCAACACTCCTTCTAGCTGATTTACGGAGACGTCTTGGGGTACAAAAGAAGTATCCAGGACTTTCAGCAACGCATTTCTGTGAGCTTCCGAACACAACAGCAATGACAGGATAGATATTTTGGACGGCGTCTGCTGCAGATGCTCCACAATCTTATAATCACTTTTTCGAATCAAGCGCATGAACTCTTCTACATCTTTCGATGCCGATTCTTTTTCACTCGCTTGCGCTGGGACATTCTCAACTGCTTTCCCTTTTCCTTTCGCTAGTCTTTCAGCCTCCACTTCAGGAGATATAAAGATCCTGCCACTCCTTGTCATGCCTCCTGAGCCGACAACATTATCCACAGTCTCGGCTGGCTGCTTATTAACATCAATTTTTATCCCGTCACAATACACCTCTAACCCATATGACCATGGGACTGCTTTTGTGTTCTCGTACGGGATCAGCCCGACGTTAGTTATGGTGATCGGTGGTCGCTGAGCTGGTGCTGCAATAGTGATCGTCTTCCGAGGAATCGTTACCGTGGCCACATCAGTCTGATCATATGCTACTGCCCCTGCGGGCTCTTCAGTTGCTGCTTGCTCAAACTGCAATATACCTTCATCAATTAAAGCCTGAATGCCCTTCTTCAAATCATCACACCCTCCAGCTAGGGTCCAACAGTCTAAGCAATACTCGTTACATCCTGGGTAAACACCTCCTTGTAACAGCCGGCTCTTTATCTCACTCAGCGGCGTCTTCAAGTCTTCAACATTCATAATCAGATTCAACCCTTCCTCAGTTAGAATGGCATTTGCCCCATGATTAGGCATGGGTTTCTGCACTATATTCGGACCTGCCGTTCCGAAATTGATAGTCTTATTGTCCAAAAGATCCTGCACAACGTGCTTAAAAGCGTGGCAACCTTCTATATCGTGGCCCGGAGCCCCAGAATGAAACTCGCAATGCCTGCTTGCATCGTAACCAAACGGGGGAGCTCCCGTTATTGGTGCCAGAGTTCTTTTCTCTACCAGATTCAATCCCAACAATGTCTGCAATAAATCAGCATATGTCGAGGGAGGCTTCTCAAACACTCTTCTTGGTTTACTACCCTGGAATCTTCGCGGAGTCTGCTGTGCCCCCTGCTGAGGCTGCTGCTGCTGTTGCATTGGCTGCTGCTGAACCGGTTGTTGTTGCTGGAGTGGTTGTTGTTGATACGGGATAGTAACACTCGCCACCTGCTGCGGTTGACGATATTGACCTCGTCCCCTGCCTCGGCCTCGGCCTCGGCCTCCAAATACTGCACTTGCCTCGCCCTGACGGCGCCCACCATAAGCTTTCCTATTACTGCCGGATGCAGTTGATTCCTCGACTTGGAACTTTCCTTGCTTAATATTACGTTCAATCTTTTCTCCCATCAGAATCAGGTCTGAAAAACTGGCCAGAGACGTGTGAAACAACATGTCATGAAACAAGCCTGTGAATGTGCCGACAAACATGTCATTCATTTCCTTATCTTCTACAGGAGGACGGACCCTGGCAGCCATATCGCGCCACCTTTGCGCGTACTCTTTAAAACTCTCCCCCTTCTTTTGCGACAGCCCGGCCAACTGGACCCGATTGGGTGCCAAGTCGCTGTTATACTTGTAGTGAGCTACAAATGCCTCTGCTAATTGCTTCCACGTCTTGATATCAGTTGGCTCCAACCCCATGTACCACTCTAGGGAAGGACCCGACAGACTATCCTGAAAGAAATGCATTAGCATTCTTTCGTCAGTTGAGTATGCAGACATCTTTCTGTAATAAGCTCGTACATGCACTTTTGGACATGTGTCTCCTTTATACTTATCAAACGCATGAGCTTTGAATTTAATTGGCACCCTCAAGCCAGGTACCAGCCCCATTGTGGCCATGTCCAAACCCACAGCACTTTGGTTTAGGACTCCCCTCATCTGCTCTTCCAGCATTCTAATCTTCTGGGAATCATCCATCGGCCCTTCGAAACCTCCTCCGGAGAAGGCGTCCTCCTGCTGATCTTCTTGCCACATACCATTTCCAGCCCCATACCCATCATATCCATTATTACGTCCAACTCTGATCTGATTCATCCCCGGACCTCGGCCTCTGTTGCCGTACCCTTGAACACCTCCAGCAGGACCAAAAGCCATAAATCCAGTACCGTTTCCGTTTCCAAATCCTCCGTAACCCTGATTGGTCGCGCCATAACCGTCTTGCCCAAAGCCTTGAGCATTAAAGCCATACTTCCCAGTGTTATCGAATCCCTGATCGTTGAATCCGAATCCAGCATTGACGAAGTTGTTGCACCCCAAAATTTGCCCTCACAATACAAGACTTTGTGTTCCAAGAAGGTTCACAAGGTTCACAAAATTCATAATTGGTCAGAAGAGTTGACAATTCCCTCAGACAATGCACCTCCTAAGCAGTGCATCCAAAACTAGGGTTTTGACTTTAATCAGGCTAAATGGACTTCCAAGACTTCAAGTGAGCTTCATAACATCTTATATGTGTATAAGAACCCCCATGTCAAGTTTCAAGACTTTTCTCAAAAGTTTGCTCAGTCAGATGATCAGATAAGTCAAAAGCAGTCAATGCAGTTAAAAGGTCAAACTGAGGTCAACTGTGGTCAAACCAAAGTCAAACTTCATGATTTTTTTTGACAACATCAAAGAGAGGTTGGGTGAGAAATATTATCATAATAACTGTAATACCCCAAATTTTGCCCTAAGATTTGTCGTCGCATTTCATTGCATTTAATCAATTACTAACAAATTTGTGTAGTCGTTTGACTTTTTGCAGGTAAATATCATATGGCATGCACTTTTTTTCTAAAAAGTAAAAATGGCACAATTGGCAGGAGGACATGTGTAAGGAGTTATGAGTGTGAGAGGTTGAGAGTTCGAATCTCACCTTTGGCACTTTTTGTTGTTTTTATTATTTTTACTCTAAATTTTTCTATCTTTCATTAAAAAAAATAACAAAAATAGTTTTTTATTATTATTTAATTATTATTTTCGTATTTCAATTAAATCATTTTTTAAAATATTATTTTTTTTCACTTTTTTCTAAATTATTCATAAAAATATCCAAAAAATCATAAAATAAAAAAATATTGAAAAAAATTTTGTTCTTTTTATAATATTTTTTATTTTAGGAATCAATAGGATTATTAGTTTTTATTTTAAGTTTATTTTAATTATTTTAAATTATTTAAATTTTATTTTTTCTTAACTAATTATTTAGTTTGGGCTTTAAAATGGGCTTTAGGGACATTATTGACAATTTGGTGTTAACCCTAATTTGTTCCCTATATATACATGTGTTGCCTTGTTGGAAAAGAGGAGGAGAATGAAAAAAACCTAAGAGGAGTGAGTGCCGTTTGCCGTTATTTAGTTTTCTTCTTCATCCATTACTATTGTTTCTTTTTCTTCATCGTTTACCATTATTTCTTTTCCTTCATCTATTACTGTTGTTTCTTTTTCTTCATCTTTTACCGTTATTTCTTTTTCTTCATCTATTACCGTTATTTCTTTTTCTTTATCTATTACTGTTGCGTTTATATATATATAATTTTTAAATTGTTAGAGTTTATATATATAAGATTTTTGATCGAATTATGTCGATACGATGTTTGCACATTTGTGTGCATGACGCGTGTGACATTTGTGTTAGTTCGATCTGGTTGCGATGATCGCATTTTTGTGTGAGCAATAATACTATTTTTTGCTTAATTTCTTTTTCTTTGCGATAAATTTTGTTTCGTCCGATTTAGATCTGGTTGCGATGAGCGCATTTCTGCGTTAGCAACATTGTTGGGTTATTTGGCACATTTAAAATTCATTATTGCTTTATTATTATTATTATTATTATTATTATTATTATTATCATTATTTATTATTATTATCATTATTATCATTATTATTATTATTGTTATCATTAATTTATTAAAATTTGTTGTAATATAAAAATCTGTTTTTTTTAAAATAAATGACATTAACATCTTTTTTCCAAATTAATATGAAAACCTAATTTTAATTTTCTATATGATTCTATGTATATATTTATTATAATTCTTGTAAATTTTTGTAAATAAAATTAAACCTTATAAACACTTAATGTAAAATTTTGGTGAATGTGATTATTGATTAGTTAAAATTTGTTTTCATCATAATGTGTAAATATTTTTCTTAATAATTGTTAATATATAATTAGAGATAATTAAATTTTTGTAAATGATTAAGAAATTTATAATTATGTTATATTTAGAACTTTATATTATAGTAATTATTTAATCATTTATGTTTCTAAATAAAAATCAAATCTTATGATATTTAGAACTTTATATTATAGTAATTATTTAATCATTTATGTTTCTAAATAAAAATCAAATCTTATGTTTAATCACGTTATTAATTAATTATTATTGCTAATCATATTTTGTTGCTTATTATTATTTTGAAATTTCTATCTTATTATTTTTTCTAACTTTGTCTATTTTTCTCATTATTATTGTTTCAACTAATTATTTTCACTAACTTTATATTTATACTAACCTTATTTAATTTTTCTTATTATTTACTAACCCTAATATTTTATTTGCTTATTTGTTATTTTTTTTATTTATTATAATTTTGTAATTGCCTCTTGGATGTAAATTGTAATTACTTAATTATTATTATCATTATGGTTAGTAATTAGGGAGTGCTAATATGTATGATATTTAAAAAATAAATTAGATCATTTTAATATAAGATAATTAAATTAAACATTTCACACACGTAAGTCGATTTTAATCGCCGTCTCACTTCTTAAGGATATCCCTCAAGTTGCCTATGAATATTGGTTAAGTGGGGTGTATAAAGCAAGTCCCTCAAAAAGAAAATCATCAAAGTCCCTTATGGTTGCCTTTACGAATCGAGTCCCTTTCGAAAAATGATGATAGTCCCTCTAGTTTGCTTATTACACCCCACAATGGCCTTCAAAAATCCAATTGTCCCTCACATGTCCCTTAACATCCAAAGTAAGGACTACCTACTCCATTATAGTAGGGATAGTCTTACTAAAGGAAAGAATAAAGAATAAGAAAGACCTTAAAACATTAGGGTAGGCTACTCCTAGATACTTGCTCACTTAAAAACTGTTTCACACTTAAACAAATTTTCAACAAGTTTTCAAACAAGTTCTTAACACATCCTTACATGGATTATTTATTAACTATTCTGAAAATTTTCTATTCACACACTACACTTTCAAAACAATTCAAAAGTGAGCTTAAGTACCTAAGAGCCCATGGATAACCATGGATGAAAAGGGTGCTAACACCTTCCCTTTTCATAACCTACCCCCCGGACCCAAAATATTCTCTAAGGTCTTTCCTGTTCTTTTATAACCTTTCCTTATGGATAAAATAAAAGTCGGTGGCGACTCTTGCTATCCGCAACATTGTTTAAAGTCAGTTCTCCCACCGTGTTACAGAACTGGCGACTCTGCTGGGGATCTATTTAAGAGGGGTACCCTTAGGAATTAAGATCACTTTAAATTGTTTGCCTTGTTTGCTTTATTATATTGTTGGGGTGCTCTTATGTGTGAAAGGTCCTAACCCGGATCTAGTGTACCTTAGGTAAATGGCAATAGACCAAGGAAACTGTACGACGTATATCGATACGGTTAATCTGGTGGCCATAGTTAGTGCGACTTCTTGGTTGGTGCTTATATTCCTTAAGTCAAGTTGAGGATAATATTGAGGCTGCCATATGTTGTCAATGCACTAACTGACTTTTAGAACCCTAGTTAACTCATCTTGGCCTTTAGAAAGTAGTGAGGTAACCGGCTTTGGTGCAGACTGAAGTTGGTTGACACTCGATACTACGCTCATTGAGATCTTAAACTTGGAGGGTTTTGGTTGGCAAGTAAGTTGCCTCCTGAACAAGCACCCTTGTGAAGGATCAATGATATTGAGATCCCTTAGAACCTGGTTACTTTTGTAGGACAGGATGAACCATCTAACTTCAGGGGAGGGTACTTACCTTTAAACCTCATGCAAGCCTTTAAACCTAGGGCAATCGTGTGACTTGTTTGTGTGTGCCACATGTTTGTGATTGAACATAACATCATGACATCATCATGCATCATGAGGATATCATTTTCCCTAACCATTTCAAGGACCAAGGGATTTATTTTTGTTCTTTGTTGCAGGTCATGGCTTCTGCTCGTAGAAACACCATCAGGATCAACTTTGTAGGGATACCTCCCAAGCTCAAAGAGTTGGTTTCCCAAGTGTCTGATCATTCCCAGTTCGTCCAGAGACATGGTCACCTATTGGATCTAGTCACTTCAGGGTTCAGTGAAGACATGATGAGTGTGCTGTTTCAGTTCTTTGACCCTAAGCACCATTGCTTTACATTTCCTGATTATCAGTTAGTTCCAACCATAGAGGAGTTCTCTAAACTTCTGGGCATCCCTGTTCTTGATCAGAAACCATTCACAGGTTTGGAGAAGGAGCTTAAACCTGAAGTTATTGCTGCAGCCCTACATCTGAAAAAGTCTGACATTGTTCTAGAGACGAGAAGCGGAGTCAAGGGTATTCTTGCCAAGGTATTAGTGGATAAAGCTCAAATGTTCTTGAAGGCTACGAGCTACGATGCTTTTGAGGAGATCTTAGCCTTATTGATTTATGGCTTAGTGTTGTTCCCCAATCCTGATCAGTTCATAGACGTTCATGCCATCAACATATTCCTGAGTCACAATCCAGTGCCTACCTTACTTGGAGACATCCTACATTCTCTTCACACCCGTACTACAAGAGCAAGAGGAACTTTGATGTGCTGCATACCTTTACTTTCTAGGTGGTTTATTTCTCACCTTCCTCGCTCAGTAATGAAGAATGAGCAAGGGTTCGGATGGTCCAAGAGGATCATGTCACTTTCTCACTCAGACATCCATTGGTGCTCCAGATCTATGGAGAATGTCACCATCATTGACCGTTGTGGGGAGTTTCCTAATGTGCCACTTCTAGGCATAAGAGGAGGCATCACCTACAACCCATCTCTAGCTTTACGACAGTTTGGTTACGCCCGGAGCGATGGTCCACATGACATGTTGATTCAGGGCATTGTGTTTGACTACGACAACGATCTTCAGGGTTACCGTCAGAGATTCATACGAGCTTGGGAAAAGGTAAACAGGATTGACAGCAAGACACTGGAGCCTAAGTACACCATTCCTATGGAGGCTTATCTCAGATGGGTACGATTTCGTGCTCAGACACTCATGATGCCATATCCTGCCATCCTACCAGTTACCATGGAACCTGTTGCTGAAGGAGACACAGCTTATACCATCCTTCACCCAGACATGCCTACTGATGTGGAAGACTTGCAGAGATCATGGATCCAACTGAAAGAGCAAAGGGATACTTTCGAGGCTCATTACAAAGCAAGCCAAGCAAGGATCCTAGAGCTAACAAAGCTACTTCATAAAGCAAGCATGTCTATGGGTGCCAAAGAAAGATTTAAGGAGTATGCTCAGAAGTGGAGAGACTTAGCTGGAGGAGTTCAACCCCCTTTGACTGATAGGGAATTGGTTGATATGTTCATGTGTACGCTGAATGGTCCGTTTTACAGTCATCTCATTGGAAGCTCATCATCTGGCTTCACTGAGTTGATCATGACAGGAGAGCGAGTAGAGAATGGTATCAAGAGTGGTAAGATCCAAGTGGGCACTTCTTCATCAGGTGCTGCAAAGAAGCCTCCCACTGGGAAGAAAGAATCTAATGCTGTGTATAGTCAGCCTGATCGTAACAGAAGGCACCAGTCTGTTAGTGCAGTTCATATTTCAAATCCAACTCCTGCAACAACAGAGCAGCCTCAAGGCAACCAACAGAGGGCTAGAAGACAGTTCACGAAGATCAACATGTCAATGGCTCAGGCATTGCAACACTTGTTGAAGGCTGAACTTATTACCCTGAGGGAGGCTCCTCAGAATCCCAATGTTACCTCTCCCAAGTACAATCCCAATGCACGATGTGCATATCATTCAAACTGTCCAGGACATGATACTAATAACTGCTGGGTCTTGAAGAACAAAATTCAGGATATGATTGATGCTGGAGAAATTGAGTTTGATCCACCAGGTACTCCAAATGTGATTACAGCTCCAATGCCAAATCACGAGAAGACTGTCAACGCCATTGATGAAGATATTGATGAAGATCTGCATGTCTATTCAGTTATGGAGTTGAGCACACCATTGTCTGTTATCAAAAAGAGGTTAGTACAAGCTGGGATCTTTCCAGGTTGTCATGAAGATTGTCTATATTGTACCTATAAGCCGGATAGTTGCTTCATTTTGAGAGATGGGATTCAACGTCTCATGGATAAATATACTATAGTGTTTGAAAGGAGACCAGCATCTGTAGAAAGTATGGTGGATCATCTGACTCAGGGTAAGAAGATTGAAGAGGTTGACATGGTTGACAAAGTACCACTAAGAATCACTTCAAAGGGTCCCATTAAAATCACTCATCAGGGCCCAATCAAGATTATTGCTGAAGGTCCTGTGAAAGTTGTTGCTGAAGCCAGAGTAGCTCCTCTGATCATTACCACTCCTGGTCCTATTCCTTATACATCTGACAAAGCTGTGCCTTGGCACTATGGGTCTGATGTTTACATCCATGGTGTCAAGCAGGAGCCTTTACCTGATATGCCTGTTGACATTGATAATATTGCTGGATCTAGCAAGATCACTCGTAGTGGAAGAGTCTTCTCTCCTCCAGTTGCTTCTAAGAGTGCAGTTACTCCTGCTGTTACTTCCACCACTGATGCTCGGGGCAAGGGTCCTGTTATTGAGCCTGTATCTACTGATGTGCCAGCTGCTGATGACCTCTCTAAGCAGATGGAAGAGGTATTGAAAATCATCCGCAAGAGTGATTATGATATTGTTGATCAGCTGGGGCATACTCCCTCAAAGATTTCTATGCTCTCCCTGTTATTATGTTCTGAGGCTCATGCCAAGTCATTGATCAAGTTTCTAAAGATGGCTCATGTACCCAGTGCAATTTCTGTGGACCAGTTTGAGAATTGTGTTGCTCACCTGACCTATGACAACGGGTTAGGATTTTCTGATGCTGACTTGACCCCTGCCAAGAGGGATCATAACAGGGCCTTGCATATTTCAATTGAATGCAGGGGCACTACCCTGTCTCATGTGCTGATAGACAATGGTTCCTCTCTGAATGTGTTGCCTAAGGAAGTCCTGAACAAGCTGAGTCCTGAAGATACGGTATTGAAGCCCAGTAATATTGTGGTAAAGGCTTTTGATGGTTCTAGAAAAGTAGTGCATGGGGAAATTGATCTTCCAATCAAGGTTGGTTCTCAGGTGTTTACTGCTACATTCTATGTGATGGATATTCATCCTTCGTACTCATGTCTGCTTGGTCGTCCCTGGATCCATGGGGCAGGTGCTGTGACCTCCACATTACATCAAAAGTTGAGATATCCGGTGAATGGAAAAGTTGTTACTGTCCTTGGAGAGGAAGAATACTTTGTCAGCCATGTAAACACTTTCAACTTGGAGGCATGGATTTTTCCTACTGTGGGTGCTGGACTCAATAATTGGACAGCTGAAGATGTTATCCCTATCTCCTTTAGTCAGGAGTAAATACTATTACTGTGTTATGTTTTAAAATTTGCAATTTTTGGAACAATTAAAACTTTCAAGCCATGTGCCTTACCCGGGGCACAATGGTGTGCTTGTTACGGGTTGTCATTTCATTTGCATACTTCATTCCATAAAATCAATGGACGTTTCGTTTTCGTAAATATTGTGTTCCTTGTCTTTCTTTTTCTTTTATTTTTGCTTTATCAGCTATGTGTTCTTACACACACCCACGTCACTAAAATGCCGATCCTCATCCACTCTGGATCCAGTTGATAACAGTTCTACTATTGCCAATTACAATTTCGAGAATCCGATCTATCAAACTGAAGACGGAAACGAGGACGATTGTGAAATACCTGTGGAGCTTGCTAGGTTGTTACAACAAGAAGAGAAAGCTATACAGCCACATGAAGAGCCAGTCGAAGTTGTGAATCTGGGAACTGAAGAAAACAGAAAAGAGATCTGAACAAGGCTAGCCCTAAAGATGACTTTCCACTGCCTCATATTAATATTCTGGTAGACAACACTGCTCAGCATAAGGTATTCTCTTTTATGGATGGTTTCTCTGGTTACAATCAAATCAAGATGGCACCTGAAGATATGGAGAAGACTATATTTGTGACCCAGTGGGGCACCTTTTGCTATAAGGTAATGCCATTTGGTTTGAAGAATGCAGGGGCAACATATCAGCGTGCTATGGTGGCTTTGTTTCATGATATGATTCATCATGAGATAGAGGTATATGTGGATGATATGATAGCCAGATCTCAGAATGAAGAGCAACATCTTGATCATCTGCACAAGTTGTTTGAGAGGTTGAAGAAATACAGGTTGAGATTAAATCCAAACAAGTGTACTTTTGGAGTTAGATCTGGAAAGCTCCTGGGTTTCATTGTCAGTGGAAAAGGTATTGAAGTGGATCCTGCAAAAGTGAAAGCTATACGAGAGATGCCAGCTCCCCGTACTGAGAAGGAGGTTAGAGGTTTCTTGGGACGATTGAACTACATTGCAAGATTTATTTCCCAATTAACTACCATCTGTGAGCCAATCTTCAAGTTGTTGAAGAAAGATCAGATGATGGAATGGAATGATGAGTGCCAGACTGCCTTTGATGAAATCAAGAGATATTTGCTAGAACCTCCAATTTTAATGCCACCAGTTGATGGGAGACCCTTGATTATGTATTTAACAGTATTAGACAACTCAATGGGGTGTGTATTGGGGCAACATGACGAGTCTGGTCGAAAAGAGCAGGCAATATACTACCTTAGCAAAAAGTTTACCGACTGTGAAACAAGATACTCACTGCTCGAGAAAACTTGCTGCGCTTTGGCATGGGCTGCTCGCCGACTAAGACAGTATATGTTGACCCATACTACCTTGTTGATTTCGAAGATGAATGGGGCAGTTGAAGCTGCTAATAAGAACATTAAGAAGATTGTACAGAAGATGACTATTACTTACAAGGATTGGCACGAGATGTTACCATTTGCTCTGCATGGTTATCGTACTACAATACGTACTTCAACCGGGGCAACCCCATTCTCCTTGGTTTAGGGTATGGAAGCAGTTCTGCCTATTGAAGTTCAGATCCCCTCCTTGAGAATTATGAAGGATGCAGGCTTGGATGAAGATGAGCGGATTCAGACTCGACTTGACCAGATAAATTTGATTGATAAGAAAAGGTTAGCAGCAGTTTGTCATGGCCAGATGTACCGGAAACGGATGATCAAAGCTTTTAACAAGAAGGTTGAGCCAAAGGTATATCAGGCTGGTGACTTGGTGATCAAGCGTATCATATTACCACAGGGTGACCCTAGGGGCAAGTGGACTCCAACATATGAGGGACCATTTGTAGTCAAGACAGTGTTCTCAGGAGGTGCCATGATACTGACTACAATGGATGGTGAAGACTTCCCACAACCTGTAAACGCAGACATAGTTAAAAAATACTACGCATAAAAAGAGACCCGCTAGGTTGACAGGCCTAGGCAAAAATAAGGGCATCCCGGCAAACCAAAAGGGTTTGGGCAAAAATTAGGGATATATATATAAAAAGATGTACACCCGGCAAGTCGAAAACCTGAAAAGGCGGCTTGGGCAAAAAAGGGTATCCCGGTGGATTGAAAACCTGAAAGGGCAATCCAGGCAAAAGTTAGGGATTAAAGCGTATGACTATGTCTCGTTTGGATCACTCATGAAACTGCAACCAGTTGTACTACTTACTCAAGCTCAAACAGATAAAGCTCAATCCAATCGTTTCCGTCTCAACAACAAGAAGATGAGATACTTGAGGGGCAATAGTAGAATTGAAACTCAATAGGATTATTTCCCACATAGCTGATTCTTTTTGTAAAACTTCATGACAAAATTCTCTTACTAGGGTTTATGTCTCCTTGTACAAACTTACCCGTGTATGGGTCACTTTTGATATAAATAAATTCCATCTTTTGAATCCAGATTTACTTTTACCCTATTTACATAAGCGAAACGTCCATTGGTTGTGTTTGAATGTATGTATGCCTTTGAATATGATTGATGTTTACCAGAAATGCATGTATGCTTTTAATATGATTGATGTTTACCAGAAATGCATGTATGCTTTTAATATGATTGATGTTTACCAGAAATGCATGAAAATGCAGTAATAGTATTTACTAAGGACGAACGAGGGAAGGATTTCAACGAAGCTTCGCCGGTTCATCTTTACAAGGCAGTTACAAACCATCAGTAGGACTAATCCATTTTCACAAAGTCTAATCTCCCCTGGAATTTATATCCATCTCTTTTATCCTCATACGGATATACGGGAAATTACTTTCCAATAAGGGCACGATGAACGAAGACGGGATGTTATACTTATCCTACTATCAAACGAAAACGAAGGTTATCTATACCCTACTGTCCCCAACAACGGGAGGTTATCTATACCTTGTTATCCCCAGCAGACGGAGGGTTATGTATTCTTCAACAACGAATCGGGATTTATTTTCCTTGGCCAGCAGTTGTTATACAAGGATATCCAGACACTTCCAGCAGTGTCATATCATACATGCATCATTTACATCATACCATAACGTATATGTCTATAGTACATTACCTAAGTGCATCATGTCATACATGCATACATAAAGCATAAACTAATGTTGTTATACAGAATGCTACCTTGTTTTCAGGTTAATTATCCAACAAACAAGCTTATGATCTTTGGGACTGCTTTATTGTAACCTCAGGGTTACTTTATCCTCCTGATGAGCTTCTTATTACTTTGGGACTGCTTTATTGTAACCTCAGGGTTATTTTATCCTCCTGATAGCCTCTCATGACTTCAAGACTGCTTTAGAGCTACTGATTGCTCTATCCTCCTGAAATCATCCTATTACTTCAAGACTGCTTTAGAGCTATTCATTGTTCTATCCTCATGAGGTCATATTACTACTTCAAGACTGCTTTAGAGTTATCCATTGCTCTATCCTCCTGAAGCCATCTAATTATTTCAAGACTGCTTTAGAGTTATCCATTGCTCTATCCTCCTGAAATTACATTATTATTTCAAGACTGCTTTAGAGTATTCATTGCTCTATCCTCCTGAAATTACATTATTATTTCAAGACTGCTTTAGAGCTATTCATTGCTCTATCCTCCTGAAATCATTACTTCAAGACTGCTTTAGAGCTATTGATTGCTCTATCCTCCTGAAGACATATCACGTTATTATTTCAAGACTGCTTTAGAGCTATTCATTGCTCTATCCTCCTGAAATCATTACTTCAAGACTGCTTTAGAGTATTCATTGCTCTATCCTCCTGAAATTACATTATTATTTCAAGACTGCTTTAGAGCTATTCATTGCTCTATCCTCCTGAAATCATTACTTCAAGACTGCTTTAGAGCTATTGATTTGCTCTATCCTCCTGAAGACATATCACGTTATTATTTCAAGACTGCTTTAGAGCTATTCATTGCTCTATCCTCCTGAAATCATTACTTCAAGACTGCTTTAGAGTATTCATTGCTCTATCCTCCTGAAATTACATTATTATTTCAAGACTGCTTTAGAGCTATTCATTGCTCTATCCTCCTGAAATCATTACTTCAAGACTGCTTTAGAGCTATTGATTGCTCTATCCTCCTGAAGACATATCACGTTATTATTTCAAGACTGCTTTAGAGCTATTCATTGCTCTATCCTCCTGAAATCATTACTTCAAGACTGCTTTAGAGTATTCATTGCTCTATCCTCCTGAAATTACATTATTATTTCAAGACTGCTTTAGAGCTATTCATTGCTCTATCCTCCTGAAATCATTACTTCAAGACTGCTTTAGAGCTATTGATTTGCTCTATCCTCCTGAAGACATATCACGTTATTATTTCAAGACTGCTTTAGAGCTATTCATTGCTCTATCCTCCTGAAATCATTACTTCAAGACTGCTTTAGAGTATTCATTGCTCTATCCTCCTGAAATTACATTATTATTTCAAGACTGCTTTAGAGCTATTCATTGCTCTATCCTCCTGAAATCATTACTTCAAGACTGCTTTAGAGCTATTGATTGCTCTATCCTCCTGAAGACATATCACGTTATTATTTCAAGACTGCTTTAGAGCTATTCATTGCTCTATCCTCCTGAAATCATTACTTCAAGACTGCTTTAGAGTATTCATTGCTCTATCCTCCTGAAATTACATTATTATTTCAAGACTGCTTTAGAGTATTCATTGCTCTATCCTCCTGAAATCATTACTTCAAGACTGCTTTAGAGCTATTGATTGCTCTATCCTCCTGAAGACATATCACGTTATTATTTCAAGACTGCTTTAGAGCTATTCATTGCTCTATCCTCCTGAAATCATTACTTCAAGACTGCTTTAGAGTATTCATTGCTCTATCCTCCTGAAATTACATTATTATTTCAAGACTGCTTTAGAGCTATTCATTGCTCTATCCTCCTGAAATCATTACTTCAAGACTGCTTTAGAGCTATTGATTGCTCTATCCTCCTGAAGATATATCACATTATTATTTCAAGACTGCTTTAGAGCTATTGATTGCTCTATCCTCCTGAAGCCATTATTATTTCAAGACTGCTTTAGAGTATTCATTGCTCTATCCTCCTGAAATTACATTATTATTTCAAGACTGCTTTAGAGCTATTCATTGCTCTATCCTCCTGAAATCATTACTTCAAGACTGCTTTAGAGTATTCATTGCTCTATCCTCCTGAAATCATTACTTCAAGACTGCTTTAGAGCTATTGATTGCTCTATCCTCCTGAAGCCATTCTATTACTTCAAGACTGCTTTAGAGCTATTGATTGCTCTATCCTCCTGAAGCCATTATTACTTCAAGACTGCTTTAGAGCTATTGATTGCTCTATCCTCCTGAGGTCCGATTTATCACTTCAAGACTGCTTTAGGGTTATCATTATTGATCGCTCTATCCTCATGAAGACATGCTGTTACATCAGTATTACTCCAGACTCCTGACAGCTCTCATTATACTACTGAAGAACTTTCCCCTAGTGGCATCTTTAAGCCCACTCAATCATGTTCAACCAACCATCAATATCACTCCATGCACTGGTGAGTGCAAATTTTTGGGCTTTTGTGTTCAATCCCCTTCAACCTTCCAGGTTACGACTGGCAAATATACCAATCTAACCCCTCAGGTTTCAGAAAATTGAACAGGGGCAGCTGTTGCACCCCAAAATTTGCCCTCACAATACAAGACTTTGTGTTCCAAGAAGGTTCACAAGGTTCACAAAATTCATAATTGGTCAGAAGAGTTGACAATTCCCTCAGACAATGCACCTCCTAAGCAGTGCATCCAAAACTAGGGTTTTGACTTTAATCAGGCTAAATGGACTTCCAAGACTTCAAGTGAGCTTCATAACATCTTATATGTGTATAAGAACCCCCATGTCAAGTTTCAAGACTTTTCTCAAAAGTTTGCTCAGTCAGATGATCAGATAAGTCAAAAGCAGTCAATGCAGTTAAAAGGTCAAACTGAGGTCAACTGTGGTCAAACCAAAGTCAAACTTCATGATTTTTTTTGCCAACATCAAAGAGAGGTTGGGTGAGAAATATTATCATAATAACTGTAATACCCCAAATTTTGCCCTAAGATTTGTCGTCGCATTTCATTGCATTTAATCAATTACTAACAAATTTGTGTAGTCGTTTGACTTTTTGCAGGTAAATATCATATGGCATGCACTTTTTTTCTAAAAAGTAAAAATGGCACAATTGGCAGGAGGACATGTGTAAGGAGTTATGAGTGTGAGAGGTTGAGAGTTCGAATCTCACCTTTGGCACTTTTTGTTGTTTTTATTATTTTTACTCTAAATTTTTCTATCTTTCATTAAAAAAAATAACAAAAATAGTTTTTTATTATTATTTAATTATTATTTTCGTATTTTAATTAAATCATTTTTTAAAATATTATTTTTTTCACTTTTTTTTCTAAATTATTCATAAAAATATCCAAAAAATCATAAAATAAAAAAATATTGAAAAAAATTTTGTTCTTTTTATAATATTTTTTATTTTAGGAATCAATAGGATTATTAGTTTTTATTTTAAGTTTATTTTAATTATTTTAAATTATTTAAATTTTATTTTTTCTTAACTAATTATTTAGTTTGGGCTTTAAAATAGGCTTTAGGGACATTATTGACAATTTGGTGTTAACCCTAATTTGTTCCCTATATATACATGTGTTGCCTTGTTGGAAAAGAGGAGGAGAATGAAAAAAACCTAAGAGGAGTGAGTGCCGTTTGCCGTTATTTAGTTTTCTTCTTCATCCATTACTATTGTTTCTTTTTCTTCATCGTTTACCGTTATTTCTTTTCCTTCATCTATTACTGTTGTTTCTTTTTCTTCATCTTTTACCGTTATTTCTTTTTCTTCATCTATTACCGTTATTTCTTTTTCTTTATCTATTACTGTTGCGTTTATATATATATAATTTTTAAATTGTTAGAGTTTATATATATAAGATTTTTGATCGAATTATGTCGATACGATGTTTGCACATTTGTGTGCATGACGCGTGACATTTGTGTTAGTTCGATCTGGTTGCGATGATCGCATTTTTGTGTGAGCAATAATACTATTTTTTGCTTAATTTCTTTTTCTTTGCGATAAATTTTGTTTCGTCCGATTTAGATCTGGTTGCGATGAGCGCATTTCTGCGTTAGCAACATTGTTGGGTTATTTGGCACATTTAAAATTCATTATTGCTTTATTATTATTATTATTATTATTATTATTATTATTATTATTATTATTATTATTATTATCATTATTTATTATTATTATCATTATTATCATTATTATTATTATTGTTATCATTAATTTATTAAAATTTGTTGTAATATAAAAATCTGTTTTTTTAAAATAAATGACATTAACATCTTTTTTCCAAATTAATATGAAAACCTAATTTTAATTTTCTATATGATTCTATGTATATATTTATTATAATTCTTGTAAATTTTTGTAAATAAAATTAAACCTTATAAACACTTAATGTAAAATTTTGGTGAATGTGATTATTGATTAGTTAAAATTTGTTTTCATCATAATGTGTAAATATTTTTCTTAATAATTGTTAATATATAATTAGAGATAATTAAATTTTTGTAAATGATTAAGAAATTTATAATTATGTTATATTTAGAACTTTATATTATAGTAATTATTTAATCATTTATGTTTCTAAATAAAAATCAAATCTTATGATATTTAGAACTTTATATTATAGTAATTATTTAATCATTTATGTTTCTAAATAAAAATCAAATCTTATGTTTAATCACGTTATTAATTAATTATTATTGCTAATCATATTTTGTTGCTTATTATTATTTTGAAATTTCTATCTTATTATTTTTTCTAACTTTGTCTATTTTTCTCATTATTATTGTTTCAACTAATTATTTTCACTAACTTTATATTTATACTAACCTTATTTAATTTTTCTTATTATTTACTAACCCTAATATTTTATTTGCTTATTTGTTATTTTTTTTATTTATTATAATTTTGTAATTGCCTCTTGGATGTAAATTGTAATTACTTAATTATTATTATCATTATGGTTAGTAATTAGGGAGTGCTAATATGTATGATATTTAAAAAATAAATTAGATCATTTTAATATAAGATAATTAAATTAAACATTTCACACACGTAAGTCGATTTTAATCGCCGTCTCACTTCTTAAGGATATCCCTCAAGTTGCCTATGAATATTGGTTAAGTGGGGTGTATAAAGCAAGTCCCTCAAAAAGAAAATCATCAAAGTCCCTTATGGTTGCCTTTACGAATCGAGTCCCTTTCGAAAAATGATGATAGTCCCTCTAGTTTGCTTATTACACCCCACAATGGCCTTCAAAAATCCAATTGTCCCTCACATGTCCCTTAACATCCAAAGTAAGGACTACCTACTCCATTATAGTAGGGATAGTCTTACTAAAGGAAAGAATAAAGAATAAGAAAGACCTTAAAACATTAGGGTAGGCTACTCCTAGATACTTGCTCACTTCAAAACTGTTTCACACTTAAACAAATTTTCAACAAGTTTTCAAACAAGTTCTTAACACATCCTTACATGGATTATTTATTAACTATTCTGAAAATTTTCTATTCACACACTACACTTTCAAAACAATTCAAAAGTGAGCTTAAGTACCTAAGAGCCCATGGATAACCATGGATGAAAAGGGTGCTAACACCTTCCCTTTTCATAACCTACCCCCCGGACCCAAAATATTCTCTAAGGTCTTTCCTGTTCTTTTATAACCTTTCCTTATGGATAAAATAAAAGTCGGTGGCGACTCTTGCTATCCGCAACATTGTTTAAAGTCAGTTCTCCCACCGTGTTACAGAAGCCGTTGCCTCCCATATTATCTCCCAAATTGACATCACCCAGCCCAACGTTATGGACAGCAGTCTCATTTCCAACTCCGACGTTACCATTTACAGCAGCGGTAGCGTTGTTGACATTAGCAGCGGGTATATTGACTACAGGTGGAGCCACTGGCGTGGGAGTGCCGTCTCCATGAACAGTATCGACCCGTACAGACTGATGATCCTCGTTACCATGACCGGCGTTTCGAGCCAACAGAGGTTGGACCATGGCCTGCAAATTCTCCTGTCCTTTCGCAATAGCTTCCATGGTCTGCATAAAGAGAGCGAGCTTCTCGCGCACATCTTGCATCTCGTTCTGCATTTGATCCATGATTCTTCGACAGTTGGTGCGGGTAGAATAGCGGTGCGGGTGTTGATCTGCAATCCTGGAAAGTACCTGGTACAGAGCAGGAAATAAGACACTATTCAAAGATTACCTGTAATGCAATATGAGTATGAATGCAATGCAATGTGTCTGTGCATTAGGGAAATTCATTCCCCCAGTTCTAGTGTGAAGGTGCCTGTGCAGTGACAGTGTTGACAATAGGAATACCGGAGCTGAATCATAGAAAGCCTCATATATTGCAGGGAAAATCAATAAGCCGAGAGTACAATATCACTGAGAGTACAAAGAAGGCATGACCTCAACCAACAATCCTGGTGATGGTCAGCACTTATGCAAATAAAGCATACAAGTTACTACAAGTTACTACATGGAATGATCAAATCCTCCCAAAAGTCTGGTACTCTTCTATCAACTTCTTGGTCTCTGGATGGCTTGGTCGATCAAGCAGCCCTTCAACAAGCTGGTTTCTCTTCTTAAGAACACGGCGCACATCTTCAGCAGTTTCTTCCCATGTTGCTTCTCCGAAGCAATCTTCTAGCTTTCGCTTCTGAGACACCGCTTCATCTCTGGATTTGATTGCTTTGTTCAGTGCATGCTGGACACTGTACCGGGTCATCACTTCTTCCTCGCACTTCTTGATGCTAGACTTCAACTTCTCTTCGAGGTCGGAGATTTGCTGCTTCAGCTTATCTTCTCTCATCTTATTGTTGGTGAGAGTAGCATTCCAAGTCTTATTGCAAGAGGAGATTTCTCGGTGTGCTGCGTCGAGCGCCTTCTTTTTGGCTTCCAGCATGTCATGGGAGCTTCTGAACTCTTGCCCCAGACGTTCACGCCTTTTCTTTTCCTCAGTCAACTCAGCCCCTAACCTGTTTAACAGCTCGATTTGTTGTTGGAAAGCATATACGGCCTTGTTTTTCTCGCTGCGCACTTGAGCTAGCTCTTGCTCTAACCCTTCGTTGATCTTCAACAAGGCTTCCTTTTCCCTCACAACTTGCTCGTAGACCTCCCTAGAGACAGTAGTTGGCTCTTCTGCCGGAATGGGAGCAACGACGGGTGCAGCTGGAAACGGCATTAACAACTGACTTGCTCTTTCCTGGATCCAAACCTTGTAAGGTGCATAGGCCTGACAGTCATTCTTTCCTAACAACGGCTTCCCTCTGCGGTTAATACGCGTCCAGGCATGCTGCAACTTGGCTAATAACTCCCCCTTCACGTCACCTGTGAAGTACAGAGATTCCTGTACTTCTTCCTCCTGAGGTGGATTCTTCAGCGCATATCCGAACTGACGAATGAATAGAGAAGGGTTGTAATTGATACACCCTTTTCTTCCTATCAGCGGTACATTAGGGTACCCAGAACAACTAAAGATGAGCTCAGATCCCAACAGGTCTCGATCAAACCACACAATGTCTTCGGAATATAGCCTCATCAGGCGCTCTGACCAACTGGCTGAGGTTGCGCTGTCTACCAATGGTCCCTTCATGGGGAGATGACTTTTGAACCACATATTTAATAGAGGAGCACAGCAGTAAACAACTTTTCCCCTTCGGTTTTCGTTCTTGTAGTGCAAGGAGTGGTAGAAGTCTCCGATCAACGTTGGCACTGGGTTGCCTGCGGCAAACAGATGGAAAGCGTCCAGGTCCACAAAGTTGGGCAAGTTAGGAAACAGCACAATTCCATAAATGCATAAAGCCAAAATAGCGTTGAAAACCACCCAACAACCGCTCTTGGCGTACTCTTGAGCCTTGCCAACCAGAAAATCTAGAGAGAAACCGGGAACCCCAAGCCAAGAAGTCACTAATAACTCAGCAGCATTCATATGCAAGGCTTTGGCTAAGTCCTCCAGCTTGGGCTCAGCAGCGGAGTGAATAAAGGGAACCTTGTTCTGCACGGGAAGCTCAGTAAACTCCACATACTCCTCAATGGTAGGTCCTAGAATGAAGTCAGCAAAAGTAAAGCATCTCAATGCAGGGTCATAGAACTGCATCAGGGTGAATAGCCCGTTCATCTCATCAGCCGTGGGCTTGCAGACTAATCTCAGTAATCTCCCATGACTCATTCTGAAGCTTCTCCTAACCTCCTCATCAGCGAGAGATATCAGACCAAGCAAAGAAGTAATATCAGGTGAAGGCAGCTTATACGCAACTGTCTTCCTCAAACCAGCCATAATCAATACTCAGAAGTCTGGGCACTAGAACCGGGGAATATGTAAATGCACCTGCAGCACAGACACACGTTAGTGAAATGCAAGTGGTAATGGATATGCAGGCGATGCAATGCAAGTAACATGCAACAGGGACCAAAGCTGTAGCTGCATAGCCTGAACCCAATCAAGAAAGGTCTCAGATAGACCATCCAGAAGTCATCAAACCCTGGCCTCAGATAGACCTAAAACAAAGCCCCAATACTGGTCTCTGGCAGACCTCAAACCATAACTCTCACTGGTCTTTGGCAGACCTCAAATCACATCTCCGACTGGTCTCTGACAGACCTCAGAACTCTCCAACTGGTCTCTGACAGACCTCAGCACACATCTCGAAATGGTCTCTGACAGACCTCCTAACTCACCATAAATACCCAGGATCTCTGATCAAGAAATAACCGGTAGTCTGAAGGTCTAGTTACCTGCATAACCCCAAACCCCCTCACAGGTGGATGTCCTAGTAACTGACAAAGGTATGGCATCCTATGCGGTCGTCGGCGTCACAGACTTTCAGGGTTGATGATACGATTCCCAGAAGGAGTGGCATCATCAAATCCTGAAGAGGCCTCACTTAGCCAACTTCCAAATGATCGGTTCCCGGAGTCGACAATTCAGCTGACCAACAACCCCTTCGACCCAAAGGGTAGAAAAAGAAGCCAACCAGAAGAACCTCGTCCGAGTGTAGATTTCATGAGACACTAATGCAAGCAAAGCCGGCACGCGCCCACTACTTTCTACTCTAATTCTAGGTGCTCTCAAGCCCAGGTCCAGCTTATCTCTCAATTATAGAACCACCCATCACCCCCAATACAGCAATAACAATCAATATATATAAGGCTGAAAATAAAGGTCAGAAATATAAATCCATACAAAATCCTCGACGGGAAAACAAGCGTTAGGATTGACTCTCTTAAGGGACGTTGGATCCCAAATGCATAAGAACCATCGCAGTCCTTAGCAGCCAGGGGACGTTGGATCCCCAGCAGAGTCGCCAGCTGTCGCTACTGCGAAAATCGGCGCCGACTGAACAGAAGAGTCGCCACCGTGCGTTATTTATCCCACGAGAGGGAAAGGAAACGCTCAGAGTAAACCTCGCACAACACGGGAAAGGTATGGTCGTCGCAACCAAAACCTGGATTCGGGAGTCGGTTACGCAAGGGGAAGGTATTAGCACCCCTCACGTCCGTCGTACTCGACGGGATCCACGCTTGTTTTCGGGTATGGATTGTTATTCTATCTAAACTATAGGTCGAGGGTTAAGAAGAAAATAAAATGAAAATAAAAATGACTCGGCAAAGTATCGCACTTTATGCCTACGTATTCCCGCCTGGAACGAGAAATCCGAGTCAACGTAGTTCGCCTACCTACGGGAAAGGAGGGGAAGGTTGCTCGCTAGGATATCGCATCCTATGCCTACGTACTTCCACACGGCATGGAAGATCAGAGCAAACGTAGTTCGGGCCACGTACGACACAAGTCTGTCTTGGTTGATTTTATTCCTTCTGAAAAAGGTTTTTCTGATTAACAGTCCCAGCGGACAAAAATGACGTCTTGATGAGTTCACATTCTTTTACGGAAGAAGTGTCTTTTATTGTGTTTGAAATCTTTATGTGTTTTTCTGTTTGTTTTGAGGAAGAAGAGACAGAACTCTAACCTATGGTTGCGAAGGGAAACAAACTAACCTAATGTTATCATGCATGGGTTAAGACCTAGTGTCTATCATGTTCCTCTCTTGCACAGAGAGAAACAGAGATCCTACGGGATAGGCAGAAACAGAAACAATAACAGATATATACAGTAAAACAGTAAAATGCATGGATGCAACAGTACAAGCGAGGCAAGGGAGTCCCACTCAACCTCGAACCTAGAAAACAATAGGCAAAAGTGAACAGGCTTCACTTTCAACCCAACAGGGTAAACAGCAAACAATACAGTCCAGAAAACCAATCAATACATCAGCAATGAAATACAATAGCAAAAGAAACAGCATCATCAGCTCTGAATCAACATCTGACTTCAAGTAATCTCCACTCAGTTACAGGCTTCAACAAGCATCAATCTCCATCTTCATGACCTTCAGGCAAGGGCTTTGATCATCTGTCTTCCATCTGCAATGGCTTTTCTTCATGTCTCAGGCTAGGATGAACATCAGTCAACCAGATGAGGTGAATGAATGTTAAACAGTTAATTACCTACCAAGGGTGGCTCATCAACTGTTAACATTAAACAGAAAGTTTCCTCTCAAAAGTTCTATCTTTCAAATATATTAACTGATCCTTCCAAAGGAAGGAGGTGGATATTTGAAAGAGACTTTGAATCATAGAGAAAGGATAGAGGCAAACAAAGCCATCTATGTTTGAGAAGCAAGCTTTCTAATCTAGGGCTCTGCCTAGCTCCTAAACCCTAGTCTCCTCTGCAGCTGCTAGCAAGAACCTCCTCCTCAACTCTGACAGTTGATCTTCAATCTCTGGATCTCCAATGGTCTTCCTCTCCTCAAATCTTCAGCTCTCCCAAGTCCCCAGACAACCCCAATACCCAAGCAAGCAAGCAATAATCCCCAGAGGGCACACCACACCAGTCAATCAGATATATACAGAGTATTAATAGCAGTAGGGGAAGCCTGAATTTTTCTAAGGGGATCTAATAACTACCCATAGCCCCTATAGTCCCATAGTTAACCTATTCAATCTCTAAGTCCTAAGGGGAAAGATCAAATCTCCTAAGTCATCACCTAAAACCCTAGTTTTATCCATGTTATTCACACTTACACTAAGCATCTAAATTTAATTTCTAAAAATGGGACCTAAATTGAATCTACAAGTTCAATGTCTAACCTAAACAACCTAAAAAGAATGGATGAAAAATATGAAAGTATCTAATAGAACAAAAATTAATAAAATCATGTATGAAATGAAACCATTTAAAATGTTATTTATTTAGAAAATATGGGAAAAATATCAAATAAAAAATAAAATGCCATTTTTATTTTTTATAATTTTCTAGACATCTTAAAGAAAAATATGCAAAAAGAATGAATTAAAAATGATGATTTTGCTATTTATTATGAATTTTAGAAGATGCATGAAAAAATTAAAGAAAATAAAAGAAAATATAAAGAAATAAAATGGAGGGGGTGAGAAAAGCAAGAAAACCAAGTTAAGCGCGTTGGGCTTATGAAATTGGGGGGTGTGGATAGCTATCTGAGCCCAATCCCCCCAATTAATGAAACGGTGCGTTTGGGATTTCAAATTCTCCCACCAAAACTCAGATCAAACGTGGGCCGTTGGATGATACTCCCAGTCAAGAGTCCAACCTCCATCGTACGGCTCTCCACCCTTCTTCAACCTCCAGCGCCTAGGGTTTCAGTCATGCACTCCATGCACGAAGGTTCCACCCACTCGTTCTCCATGCGTTCTTGATGAAAAATAACAACTCCAAGCCCTAAAATACTCTACAAAACTCAAGGAATCCATATCTAATCCTAGTTTTCCCTAACTCTCATTGTACACTCCAAACAGAGAGCACGAAATTCAGGGCACACCATGCTTGCCTGAGGTCAAAGTTACCAGAACTCAAACCTGATGATCCACAGATATTCTACATGCTTGCCTCATTATTCTATGCTTCATCACATTGATTATAACTCAACACACAGCTTATTCTCGAAGCCAACAGAAATGGCAACCTGTCATGGATCTCCATGAATCTATCCCTAAACTTCAAGAATTGATCCTCTAGGGTTTCTAAACAACATTATCCTAACCACATGATCTCTACCAGCCAGAATAGTGAGATTCGAAGAAGTTTACATACCTTGCACTTGATGATGGTGATGGTAGTTAGACCTCAATTCAACCTTTGATACTTGCTGAAAACGATCTCCAATGAATGAATATGCTTCTGTTTGCAATGATTTGTGCTTAATCCTTGTGAATCATGCTATTCCATCCTTCATGCAAGTTGGAGTGAAGAAGATAATAGGTATAATCCTTGATCAATTCAACCACTTCTTGATGTGAATCCTAGGGTTTGAATGATGATGATGATGATTCAATCCAAAGATGTGAGAATTTTGAGAGGTTTGTAAGAGTTTGAGTATCTTATGGAAGAATAAGAAAATGGATGAAAATGGAGATTTTTGACAAATGGGAGCACCAACCCTTGCATGAATCAGCTTGCATGAATATATAGGTTGCATTAGAACCTCCTAGAACATTGGAGAAATTTCCCTTACACTTTTCCCTTTCAATTTGGATTATGTTACTTTCAATTCAAGCAACCATGGATAACTCACAAATTATGACCTAAGCTCAAAATTCCACTTTAGCCAATGTCTTTAGAATGCCTTTTCCATTCAAAATGACCTATAATTTTGCATCATTTGGCCAAGATATGAAAAATACCATTTTTTAAGCCATTTTCCTTCATTAAATTCACCAATTTTGAAACCTTGTGCTATGGACATTTCCAATCTCTCATGGTCCCTTTTCTAGACTCAAAATGTCATTTGGAGCAAGTTTTATGTTGTAAGTTTTTCCATTTGAGGCCTCCTTGTATGAGTTTTGGACATAGGTTAAAATGACCTGTAATTCACAAATGACCAAAATACCCTTTGCTTTCCAAGACCATAAGTAGAGTTCCACACATCATATGAAGGCATACTATACCATTCTAGAAAGCTAAGACAATGAGGAACAATTCTTATGTTTACCAGAAATTCATTTGAAATCTCCTTGAGGGGTAAAACTAGCTTGGAAGTCAAGTCACTTTCACAGACAAAATTTCAGATACCTCAGATGACCTGTAACTTGCAAGGACCATAACTTGAGTTCTATAAATCTCCTTGATGTCTTCCACCACTCAAATTAAAGGTCTTGAGATCCTATACAAGTTTCATGTTGGCCAAGGATCCATTTGAAGCTTGCATTTTGACTTATCTTGCTTGGAAATTTGACCTAAACTAGGGGATTTTACATAGAAACCCTAATTTAGAAACTCCTCTTCTCCTTGATTTCTCTTGAATTCTTCTTAGCATATCACCATATTATTCTCTATATGTCAAATGATGAACCCCACATCTCTCCAATAGCCCTTAATGCTTTTCAATCAGTCAATTGACCTAGGGTTGACCTAGGGTTGACCCAGATGAAACCCTAGTTGACTGTCTTCAACTGCAATTCTTGTGGTCACCTCAACAACTTGTTTTCCTCCCCAAATGACTTTCTAAGCCTCTCATGATGTCTATATGCTCTCCATGCCTTCCATTCACAGCTCACAACCCCCTTGTTGACCCTCAGATGCCCTCAGATAGGGGATAGGCTCAAGGCTTGATCTGCTGAACTCTCTGCTCTCAAATTCTTTTCTGATGACTTGAATGAGATGGAATTAGGATGATAACCTCTTGATAGGCCTCTAGAGATGAGAATAATGATTGGTCCCCTGTTAAATGACTTGCTATGCTTATGCTATGCAGATGGTTAGTCTATGTACATGACTCTATATGCAAATGCTAATGATAATGAAAAATAAACCAAGTGAATAAGGTTGAGCAAATTTTAGGGTGCAACAGTACCCTATACCCCACATAAACCCCAAGGCCTAAATCAAACTAAAAACCCAAAAACTATGTGTTGAAATGCACCTATGTCAAGTTGAAACCCTAATTCTAGCACACTTGCTTCACACCTCTCAAAAAAAAATAAATTTAAGTCACAAAAATGTGAAAAAAATCCAGGGGGAACCTAATACTATAATCTAACTATAGAAAAATTAATGGCATCAAAAATCAAAGTGAAATGATCATACTAAATTCAGCAAGTAACATGTATCAAATGAAAATGAAATAAAAGCTATTAAAAGTAAAAATAAACCAAAAATAGAAAAATGCATGAAATGACATTTTTATTCTTTTATAATTTTCTTGATGTCTTGATGAAAATGAGGGAAAAAAATCCCATCTAAAAATGTTATGTTTTCAATTTATTATGAATTTTCAAAGAACTTAAAATAAATGTGAAAATAAAAGAAAATATGGAAAAATGGAAAAGTGAGCGTGTCAAATAGCAATCAGAAACAAAGCAATCAGCCAACTGGGCCCAAAAGGGGGTGGGGATAGCAGCACGCACTAGGCCCAATATCAATCAAAAAATTAAAACGAAAATACAAAGGAAAATGGAAAAGTTATGTGGCAAATAGCAATAAAACTGCGTGCATTTCTCACTGGGCTTGCTAATAGGGGAGTGGATAACAGTTTATCGCTTAAGCCCAATGCCAAATATTAAATGAAACGGTGCGTATTAGGTTCTCAGAGTCCCCTTCACAAATTGAAAACGAATCCTGGCCATCAGATCCTCATTTGGTCAAAGTCCTACTCAACATCCTAGGGTTAATAACTCGTCTTCAACCTTTTGAAAGTTGGAGGGAAAAGAAAATGTCATGGATGCAGAGCTAGAGAACTTCATCTTCCTCAATCGGATTCCACCAAATCTCCATCAAAACTCAAAATTAAAAACCCTAACCTGCTTGAAATTTCACCAGGAATTCACATATGGTAACCAAATTCAATGAAACACAACCTAACTCAAAACACGAATCAAACTTCAGAATTTGGTCCATGATCAAAACTCACCAATCTTGAAATTGAGTAGCTTAATCTCTTCACCACTTCACCCTGGTCAATTCTAACTATCAACCTAAGGTTCTATCACAAGATTCATCAAGATAATCGCCTGAACAGAAATGGTGCCACTCAACTAATTGTATCTAAATCGATCCTAAAGCTACCATAAAGCTTCTACTAATCACCTACAATCATTCTAACCTAAAAAAATCTATTGAAACTACTTAAATTAAGTTGTGGATTGAAAAGTACATACCTGCGAAATCTTGATGCACAGAGGTATGAAATCTTCAAATCAAGCTTTGGGAACTTCCAGACACCTTCAATGAGTCATAATCTTGCTTCTGTATGCAAAAGAATTAGTTGAATCCTCTTGAATCTTGGAACCCGATAGTGAGTTGCAGATGAAGATTTTCAACTGCAAGAACACGATTTCTCCACCAATTTTCTTGGAACTTGATCTGGAAACACTCACTAGTATCAATGGAAGTGAATGCAATCAAAATTTTGGATGGAAATGGATGAAATGCTTGTAACCGATTCTGAATTGCAACAGAAATTTTTTGATCTCAATCTCTCTTCTCTCTTTCAATTCTCACCAACTCTTGCTCTGAACCTCTTCTGAATCTTATATAGAATGTGTTTGAGGACTCTAGAAAGTTCTAGATTGATCCAATGAGATAATCAACTTCTCATGCCATGGAAATCTCAACTCATGCTATGCACATACCATCTCATGATTTGGCTTGCAATTCACTTTGTTCTGAGTTTAAATTCTCTCCAAATGAGATTTTGGAGGTGTATGGATGGAAAGAAGCCTTGCATTTGCCTTGACAAGTGATTTTGCAATTGTGCCTTATGGTTCAAGTAACCAATTTACAAATCAAGTCCTTGAAATAATCCTCCATTCAAAATTGTGGCAATGTCAATGTTCTCAAAATGCATTTTACAATCAAATTGGTATGTCATATGGCTTGGTTTGGTTTTGTAGGTCAAAAACCCTAATTTTCAATTTTGGTTCATTTAAATTCACCTTCATTTTAGGCCATTTTGGTGATTTTGTGAAGCAAGCCATTCCATGTTCTCATGACCTCTTATCTAGCCTAAAAACATCATTTTGAACACATCTCATGTTGAACATTTTTCCATTTGAGGAGTGGAAGATGGAGATTTTTACCTATGTTGAAAAATGACCTGTAATTCAACTTTCCCAAAATACCCTTGGGTTGCCAAGACCATAACTTGAGTTATACAAATCCTCTTGAGGACTTCTAGTACTCAAATTAAATTTAAGATCAATATCTACAACTCTTATTTTGACCAAGAATCCATTTGAAAACTCCTTGATGGGCAAAAGTTGCTTGGAAGTCAAGTGACTTTCACAGATAAATTTCAATGTCCTCTGAGGACCCATAACTTGCAAGAACCATAACTTGAGTTCTATAAATCTCCTTGAAGACTTCTAGTACTCAACTTAAAGCTAATGAGAAGCTCTACAAGTCTCATGTTGACCAAGAATTCATTTGAAGCTTGCATTTTGACTTATCTGGCTTGGAAGTTAGGCCTAAATTAGGGTTTTTACACTGAAACCCTAATTTAGTAGCTCCTCTTCTTCTTGATTCCTTTTGATTTATCCTTGGCACAACACCACACATGTATACACAGATCAATTCATGACTCCCACATCCTTCAACTAAGCCTTGATGCCTTTCAATCACTCAGTTGACCTAGGGTTGACCTAGGGTTGACCCAGATGAAACCCTAGTTGACTGCACTTCAACTCTGGCTCTTGTACTTGTATCAATGACTTGTCTCATCTTCAAAATGACCCTCTAGGTCTTCCATGATATTTGTACACATTCCATACCCTCAGCCATAGCTCATACTCCCATTGATGATCTTCAACATACCTCAAATTAGGAGAAAAACCACTGGTTGACCTTCAAACTTTTCAAAGCTTCAACTCATTTCTTGATTACTTGGATGGTCTTGAACTCGAATAAAACTCCTTGATGGGCCTCTTTTTGATAAGAATGGCACTTGGTCCTTTGCTAGATGACTTGTTATGCTATGCTATGCAAATGATTAGACTATGTACATGACTTATTATGCAAATGACGATGCAATTGAGACATAAACCAGGTGAAATAGGTTGAGCAAATTTTAGGGTGCAACACCCGTCTACACTATTCAACATCATAAATGTCGGCTCCACCACAACCAACTTTGACTAACCCCCAAACCAAAATCAATTTCAACCCATAATATACACAACCATTCACATCCAACCATTATGAACAACCATATCAATGTAACAAACCCACTTAACAATAACAACGACCATTACAAAACCATTCATTCCAACAACAAACACAATACACCCTGTTAGAATAAGATTTGTTCATGACATATTCTATTTTAGTTTTGATGATAACAAAAGTATTAAAAAATAATGGTTTATTTGATGTGTATTTTATTTATGTAGGTTATCGTTATTGTACATTAATACTCATAATCTGTTTTACTTAGACAGACTTGGGAGTTGCTTCATTGCTAGCTTCTAATGGCAAAGTTTGAAGAACAGTTGCTAGTGTGGCTTGATGCAAACTCTGAGCTGAAGGCCTCAGCATTCAGACGAGTTATTACACGTGGTAATTTCATATCAACATCTGGTACCACTCAGAGTTGGTGATAAAGCTGTGGATTATCTGTATTGCAAAAAGCAAGTTGTATTGTCTTATCATCTTGTCAGATAGAGTCTACAAGATTGCAAGGCTCAAGAAAGGTTGCCATGCTCTATGGACGTCTACTCTCAACGACTCTATCAATACAAAACCTCTTGAAGACTCAAAGGTTAAACGGGTTACACACTGGATTCAAAATTTTATGTGCATCCATATTAAACGTCTCTTGTACTATGGAGTAAAGGCAAAGACACTTGATCAAGTCACTTCCTCAACGGCTAGTTTCTGCAAACGCTATATATATGGCAGAAGATTCAAGTTTGAATATTAACAAGGTTTATTCTAATGAAGAAGTAGCAAGACCAAGCAATTATCAACTCTAATGTAATATGCAGATTTTCTGTTTTAGGTTGTAATTGTAAAAGCCTTAAGATTTCTTACCATTAAATATCTTAGAGATCTTAAAAGCTTTAGGTCTTTGTTATGGTGATTTCCTATACCTCTGATGCTTGCGTCATGTACACCTTGTTCTCTATTCTGCTGAGTCTTCAGTTGTTTGGATTAAGTCTCTTGCTATGTACTTAAGCAAAAGTCTTGTCTCATTGGTATTTGAGCACTAAGTCTTGAGCCAAGATGCTTAAGTCATGTAAGTTTCATTGCTTAAGTGCTTGAGCTATGAAAGTCTTATTCAGTTAGTCTGATTGATCAAAGAGGAACTCTCCGTTTGAGGGGCGTGAGCAAGAAGTCTCAAGAGAGCTTGAGCAAAGGGAAATTATTAGACATGTGATCTAAGCAAATGGGAAGTCTCAACCAGAAGACCTTGGAGCAGGTGGCTCAGTCAGAAGGTGTGAGCAAGAGAAGTCTTAGACATGTGCTCTAAGCAAGGGGAAGTCTTAACCTGAAGACCTTGGAGCAGGTGGCTCAGTCAAAAGGTGTGAGCAAGGGAAAGTCTTAGACATGTGCTTTAAGCAAAGAAAGTCTCAGAAAGTTGGTCTAAGTAGGTATAAAAGTCTTATGCTGAAGCATAAGCAATTGTAATCATGAAGTGGTTATAAGGAAAATATCTTATGAGGCAAGGGGACTGGCGTACTCTTAGGTAGGGGAGGAACCAGTATAAATCTTTTGTTTCTTCTGTTTTTATTTTATTTACTTATGTTATATCCGCTTCCCTTGAAGTAAAACATAATCTAAACGCCAGTTCTGATTTTGAAACTCTGATCAGAAGTTAAATTAAAGAAAACGTGAAACACAATTCAACCCCCCTTCTTGTGTACTTTTCACTCCTTTAATTGGTATCAGAGCATGGTCTATGCTTAACACTTAACAGTGGCGCAAATAATGATCCAATAAGAAAAGTATATTTCTTCTTCAAGAAGGAATCAAGTGCCACATGAAAAATATCATACGACTTTTCCTACCATATTCAAATGGATGGATCTACTGAATTTAAATGATGGGAAAGCTAAACATATTTTTAACTTATTGGACATTATAAAGGGTTGCTGAAGGTCTATAGAATATCCTTGAAAGATGTATTACTATAGAAGTTGATGGTGTTAAAGATCATCATCTTAAAAATCTGTTTCACCAACTCAGAAGATGCATATTGAATATCTTCAGAGGTAATTGCATTCTGGTAGATGCTCTATCTCACTTCTGGTTATATCAACATCATTGATATGTCTGATGCTTGGACTATCTTTGAATTCTTGTGCTCATATTTGTGGGGATCAGTATTTGAAGCTTGAAGTAGTTACACTTCATCTAATTTTTTCAAGCAAATTCTGAGAAAATTGTTCTTTGACTTAAATCTAGAGCCACAGTTTTTTTTATGTTTACATCTTGAATCTATTATGTTCTAAATATTTGTCTTGCAGTATTCAAAGGAAATAAATGAAGCTAGACGATGAAAAACTATTCAACAGATTACCTTCCCATTTTGGCTCAGTTCCTTGGAATGACTAATGATGAGAGACTTAGGTTTCTTGTCAGAAAAACTTCCATACTAACTAAATGAATTGTGATATTTGTTGTTAAAGAGTAACCTTATAAGCTTTTGAAATACCTGTATTTCAAATGATCTCCCAGACCTGAAAGCAAGAAGAAACACTATCAGAGACTAATATCGGATGCTCTTCAATGTCTAATCTTTTGAAGCTGAATTAGTGCAGAATACAGGTGAAAAAAAGCATATGTGTTCTGAAATAAAAATAAATCAAGTATTGAAGAGAGAGAGAGAGAGAGAGAGAGAGAGAGAGAGAGAGAGAGAGAGAGAGAGAGAGAGAGAGAGAGAGAGAGAGAGAGAGAGAGATGTTTTTGAAACTATCTTGCTTCAAAATATTTAATAATGTGATATTTGTTCTTTAAGGTGATATCTTAAGAAACTCAATTGCTTCTTGTTTGAGGACCATCATGGAAGTTGTTTTAAAAGACATTTCTATGGGAAATGTTCAACTTCTCTTTGAGTTCTGTCAGTTGTACTAAGACAGTACTTTGATATGCTTTATGTCAATTTCTAATAGCTAACACCATCTGGTTCGGAGCTTGTCAATGATTTCAGAGTCACAAGATTATGTTCCTATCATATCATCCTAGACTTATACTCTGGAGTGACTTATGATCTTTCTATTAGATTGATATGTAAGGAAAAGAAGAGTCTGTTTGTACTTACATGTAGGGTCTTATAGAAATATGAGTATCATAATGTATCTTCTACATATATCAAGGAAAGAAGTAGAGGCATCTTCCATAAGGTTGTTTACAACAATTATTGGAGGAAGAGCCAAAAACCCAGATTCAAGTACTGATGGTACTGAATTTGGTGAGAATAGTAGAATCAATGGTTAGACATCCATTGAATCAGAATCCATTCAAAGCTGTGTTTAGACTCTATTGGTCAAATTTGAATACTTAATCAAATCTGGCCAACAAAAAAAAAGTGCATGCTTGTTCTTTTCTGACTTATCTTTTGATTCAATAAAACATTTGTATATATGTAGATACAAAGTTTATGTTAGACTTCTAGAGAAGTTATTTTAAAAAGGAAGAACTTCATAATTCTTTAAGAGAAAACTCTGTTATGTTTGTCTATACTGAATGTCTTATTAAGCCAGATGATAGTCATGTTTATGGAAACAACTTCTCACTCTTTGTGTTGAGAATGTTGCTTGTTAGCTGTCTAAAGAATATAATTCAATATTCATCTATCACTCATAACTCTTGTTTCAATATAAAGTGCTAGTTCTGAATAGAATCTTAGAGACTTGTGAATGACATATGATATCTCTATCTAAGTCTAGATGTACTAGACTATGATGGATGATAGCTTCTGAAAGTTGTCAGATTCTGAGATTCAGAAGAAGATTCTCTTTTACTACCATAACAGTTTATGTAAAAAGGTTTTCAAAAACTTTATAATACTTAACTTTTCATAAAGATGAAACTCATCTAGTGGAATTGACATATATGCTAGATAAAGAACCTTTGGGTAATGATGTTTTCTCTTTTGGTACTTGCTGTTACTATTCCCTGTCTTGTGAAACATCATTGTGTCCTTTTTTCTAACAAGATTATTATTCTTGTAAGATTCTTGTTCAGTTCTTCTTCTTACTCTTCTTATTTTCTTCTTGTGTATGTGTTGATCAAACCAAACCTGAGATGAGTTCTTCAGTTAATTCTCCTTTGAATAAGCTGGTTGTCATCAATGAAAAGTTTATGAATTTCAATGAGTTGCTTAAGATTGGTTTCAACTTATGGAATATTGTCTAAACAAGGTTGGAATGACTACTTTGAGATGCTCTGTGGTTTCACTTTTCCAAGTCTTGTCAAAGAGTTTTGGATCAATGCCTCCATTGTTCAGTTGAATTTAGAGTATGCTATTATGTCTAGAGTAACTGGTGTTTCTATTACAATAACCTCTAAAGCGATTGCAAATGTGATCAATTGTGAGGAGATTGGTGAAATCCCAAGAACTCTTATTTGTGAACACTATCTTCCTACATGGCGTATCTTTGTAGACCCATCTAATACATTAGAGGTCTCAAATCTTCTTCCTGATGTTGTTATTTAGAATAAGATTCTGATTTCAAACTTACTTCCTAAGGATAAGGATTTAGACTATGTGGACCCTATTGAAAAAGATTTACTTCTACTTCTTAATTCAGATTTGAAGATTGATCTTCCTCAAGTTATGTTTGACCATCTGAAGAAGTCTCTTTCTTCTTTTCAAAAGGGAAAGACCTTATCCATTCCTTATGGAGGAGCTATTTCTGAAATACTTGTTCAACAAGGGGTTAAAATAAGTTATGAGGCTAGTTCTTCCAAGATCTGGAGAGACAAGTTTGAAGCTATCTATGAAAAATTATGATGTTAGATTTCTGCATAGTTATGCTTTGTATGTTATTGGAATCTTTGTATTGAGCATCTTATTAATAAATTCAGAGTTTTTTCATGCTTGTGTTTAGTTCTAACTGATTTATATTTATTCTCGTTGTTCAATGAGAATCTGAAATAGATAAAAAAACTCAAATTTTTGCAACTTATTTCATTAATGAAAAGGAAGTTATTACAAGACAATTGAATTTTCTAGTCTAATGGATGAGCCCTTAGAAATTCCATAGGATCACCTAACATGTCTAGATTATCTAAGAAGTCTTGACATTCTTCCTTAGCAAACTCCAAAGCCTCCTTTCTCAGTTTATTTCTCCGTATGGATCAAAAAGATCTTCTTCTTCTGTGAGTTTTCACAAAGGATGATGAAGAGGAAAGCACTTCTGAAGTTGTATGCTTGCTTACAAATCCTTTAGGTGTTGCCTTGCCTTGGTTTGCTTGAGTTGCTGCATTCGGTAGTGTTGCCTTCTTGAAATCTCTCTTTGGAATCCAGATTTGCTTTTACTTATACATCTTGGTATTTTAGGGATTAAGTGATGATGGAAGAAAGCTTACTAGAGTCCTTTTTATAGACCTGTTACATACATTGTCTTGAGTTTAATATTATTTAAGTACTGATTAAATCTTTTCAGTACTCTAATAATGACTCTTGGAAATGTGATCTAGCAGTCTAACCTATTAAGATTCTCTGGATTTCTATGAGTTTATGATTGATATGTTTTAATTGTCGTTTCTGTGTCACTTTCACTTTGTTAATGTACTTTCAGAAAATTTAAAGAAATTACTGGAATGTACTTGCGTGCTGAAAATAATTCTTGGTCAAATAACTATTTCATTAATATTAAACTGATGGATTACAAAAATATTTTTAAAAAGGGGAACAAGATGATTCTATATGAGATCCCTAGCTAGAGCATCTCGTGCCCAACAGCGTCCACTGTTATAATCCACCTCCTCATCTTTAGAATCAATCACATCTTCCTCTTCTATGACTGGGAGAGAGCGGTAGAACTGCTTTTTGACCTTCCTTTTCTTCTTTGACCTCTTCATGCTTTTTCTCTTTGGCTTCAAAGTAGCTACTACTAAACCTCCTTCTGAAGGTCGTTCAGGTACTGCTGATGTTGCCTCTTCTGAAGCAAGTATTGAGGGCAAATGCTCAGTTGTAGAGGGCTCAGAAGTAGCTCGCCTCTGAGGGGATTGGATTGCTAAACTTGTAGAGCTCTCAGTCACATCTGTTACAATGGATGTATTATGACTCTCAGTTGATGACTCCATATCTCTTGGTTGATGATTAATGAAAATGACTTAGGAGTTGGATGCTTTTATAATAACTTCTGTGGATACCAAGAGTCTAAAATTAATTCTTATTTAATTCTTGGAATAGTAACGACCACTAAGACTTTAAAGCATGCACTTTACAAACCTTAATGACTCTTATTACTTGATTACTTTTCCTCTTTGGAAACTGATCCAGTAAGGATTATCTGGGATACATTTATTTGTGATATTCTTTCACTTTTCTTTCTTTTCCTTTTATTCTTTTTTATGTGACAAAAAGGGGAGAAATAATAGTAAGTATTTAAGTGGAAACTAAACCCATTGAATACCTGTTATGTACATATTGGTCATTTATTTTCTTGTCATTTATTTTCTATTTTTATGCTTACCTTGCCCAAGGTGTATTTTTAACTTTCTTGTACATAGGTCTAAGGAAAAGCTTTCAAACCTCAGACTTATCCTATCAGACCAGAAGGATCTTACAAACCTCATATTCTGGTGTTGTCAAAGAAAGTTAAAAAGGGCAACATATTTTAACTCTCTTGTACATAGTGTTAAGTAAGAGCTTACAAACCTCTGACTTAGCATATTAGACACAGAAAGAGCTTACAAACCTCGTATTCTGATGTTGCCAACGGAATTTAAAATGTTGTTATTTTGGTTTTCTTAAATATGAAACTAAGGGGGAGCTTAAAACCTCAACCTTGGAACTGTTTGACTCGGGGAGCTTGCGAACCTCAAACTCTGATGTTACTAAGAAGACTAATTTATTTTTTCTTGAAAAATAGTTCTTGGTGTTAGAGTCAATAGAACTCAGTTGTGGACTATCAGACTCAAGGGGAGCTTACAAACCTCATACCCTGTTATTGTAGAGAAAATTAAATTCCCAACATTGTCCTTTAGATACTTGTGTTTGTCATCATCAAAAAGGGGGAGATTTTTAGAAAAAGATTTGTTTATGACATATTCTCTTTTAGTTTTGATGATAACAAAAGTATTAAAAGAACAATGGTTTATTTGATGTGTGTTTTCTTTATGCAGTTCTTGTACATAAATAATTATAATATGTTTTACTTAGACACACTTTGGAGTTACTTCATTGCTAGCTTCTAGTGGCAGAGTCTGAAGAACAATTGCTAGTATGGCTTGGCGCAGACTCTGAGCTGAAGGTGTCATCATTCATGACGAGTTACTACACGTGGTAATTGTATATTAGCATCTGGTACCATTCAGAGTTGGTGATAAAGTTATGGATTATCTGTACTGTAGAAAGCAAGTTGTATTGTCTTATCAGCTTGTCAGCTAGAGTCCACAAGATTGCAAGGCTCAAGAAAGGTTGACATGCTCTACGAACGTCTTCTTCCAACAGCTCTATCAATATAAAACCTCTTGAAGACTCAAAGGTTAAACGCGTTACACACTGGATTCAGAATCTGCTGTGCATCCATTTCAACGTCTCTTGTACTATGGAGTTGTCACACCCTAATTTTTGACTTTAAGATCCCACCCCATTTTTTCATCTTTTTCTACATGTCTTATTTTACTTTTGTGTGCCTGTTTATTCTGTCTAACGAGCTCGTGCAGGTGCATTGTTTGCAAGTAGAACTGGCGTTCGTCCTTTCAATTAAACACTTCAGGTTGTAACTAAGGGATCCAGATTCGAAAGTCTTAGGGTTTTCACGGCTTGAAGAGCTAGGATTTGAGCATGCTATCCCCTCCCACATCTCAGGAGACTTGTCGTTTTACTCCAGGGGGTGAAGGCTTTCCTTACGTCAATATTGTGCATGAGAATTTATGGATTATTATGGTCGTTGCAAGGTTATTTTTGAAGTCGTGATGTAGTGATCTCAAATCAAAGTTTATTGGACTTTAGTGTTTTTGGATCATGGTATTTCATGCCTGGTTGTAGTGTGACGTATGTCTTGGATGTATCTTTTTTGGAGAAGTTTGACCTTCGTTAAAAGTTTCTTTGGTTTCGACGAGATGTTCAAATCAATATTTTCAAATGTTGGTTTATTAGCATGATCATAGTGTGTCCTCCATCCAATATGGTTTGACTTTATTTCTCTTATTAAGTTTCTATTGAAATAAATGGGTGTTCTCAACTCGTAACATTTTCGCAAAGTGCATTTCTTTATCTCTTAGTTTACAAGGTTAGGGTCGAAATAACCAACATGCTAGGGGTGTATTTGAACTTTGGCATTACTACCTTTGAGAATATTTGATTTGGATCTTTGTTATTCTTCTTATTTCCCAAAGTTGTTGTGGAATTCTTAGGTTCAAATTTCAAAGTTTTGTGCAAAAGGGGGATTGTTGTCATAAACATCAAGAGATTCGTTTGGCATAATATTAATAGCACTCCCATGTGGTCAAGTTTAAGGGATGGCAGGTTTCTTCAAACTTCATTTCCAAATTCAAAGAATACAATTATTTGGTCCTTCACGAGATTCACATTAGGCACTTTCATTGCAACAAAGACATCAAAAAAAGAGAGAACAATTTAATAGGAAGTTTTTTTCGTACACATTTGGGACACTCTTGGTTCATTAAGCAAACACAAGGCACTGCAAATTACAGGAGTTACAAGTCGAATTTTTCACCCATATAACCATCATTTCACCCCCATAATCCCAAAATACCCAACATTTCCTCATATTTCCCAATCTAACCAACTTTGTGTTTTTTTTTTAAAATACAAAGGGGCGCCATAGGCCTTGGCTCCTCCCTTATAAATTATAGGGGGCGCCATCCAGGATGGAGGCACCCTATAATTTATAAAGGGGGCGCCATCCCCTTTGGCTCCTCCCTTAAATTCGAATTTTCAAAATAATTTTTATTATATAATAATTTAAAAAATATTTAATAAATAATAATTAAGAATTAAAAAAGTATTTAATAAATAATAAATTTAAAAATAAAAAATTTCAAATAATAAAAAAAATTAAATTTTATTTAATAAACTTAATATTAAAAAATAATTACAATTTTTTTTAATTACAAATGGGTACATATGAGTGATTTGGTACACTAATTTCTACGACTTGGTCGATTTAAATGTCCGCCCGTACCGCATCCTCGATTACGTACGTTTCTTGGTCGTCTTTGTGGTGGAGTTGGGTCGACTGTGTCGTCTTCAAGAAATTGCATCATTTCGGCCCATGAAGTCGATTCCATCCCCGTAAAGTCATCCAAATCAAAAGGGTTGCCCATGCCTTCATAATTATTTTGGGGTGGTTGGCTGGATGAGGCAATGTCAGGACGATAGCCTGACTGGTTGTAGGGTGACATGGGTGTAAATGTTTGGGCTGGTAAGGGTTGATTTGGTGTTTGAAACTGGGTGTTTATTTGGTTTGTAGTATCCGTGGAGTATGTTTGGTATTGTGGTGGATATTGTTGGTATTCGGACTGTGAATAAGTTTGTGTGAATGGGGTGAATTGGTTAGGGGTATGTTCGTATAGTTGTGGTTGTGTGAGTGGGGGTTGGGTTGGAGGTTGGAAATGGGGTTGGGTTGGTGGTTGGAAATGGGGTTGGGTTGGCGGTTGGAAATGAGGCTGGGTTGGTTGTTGGGTTCTTGATGATGTGGCTTATTGGCGTGGGTCAACAAGATATCTTGGATGCGAAATGAAACCGATGGATACCTCCCTATACCAATTCATGTATTGGATAGTATGTTTTCTCTCGTGTGGAAACACAGTGTCGAACAAAATAAAATGGCTGCGATGCTTCCATTCACGAGACTCATGTTTTGCATACTTGGTCCATGGAGAATATTCCCATTGGTCGGAGACTTTACTGGTGTGATATTTGTCGGGGATGCATTTCGGCGGACATGGAATATCTTGAAGCATTCCAAACTGAAGCTTTACACGATCATTGTAGTGCATCTCCACGGTTGTGAAGTTGATAATCGACACCTTTGCACTCCACACTGTAGAGTCGTGTCGGTTAACTTCGTGAATAGCTTCTAGACCAAGATATGGCCGCCAAATAAACTGTAGGAGAAAAAAATAATATTTAGTATTTTCTAATAATATTTAGTATTTTCTAATAATATTTAGTATTTTCTAATAATAAGTAGTACTTACATCATCTTGTCCCAAATGATGTATAAGATTTCTGTATTGGGTGATACTGAAATGGGGACAATTGTCGTAATTCATCCCAAGTGAAGACCACCTACAAATCAAAAAGAAAACATTTGTTAATAATAGGATAAATTAAGTAAAAGACTATGAAAGATTGATCATTCTTGGTCTAAGTAATTACCTTGTAGCGTATGGGAATGCAAAATTATTTTGTTGGATAGGTGCTAGATTAGTCATCCTTGACCATCCCCAAGCTTGAAGAAGAACACCACAATCGGTCCAATTTCCCGAATTTGCTATTGCGTTGTTACACAAAGACCGATATAGGTGCGCTAGAGAAGTACGAGACAAGTCTTTCAATACTCCTAATGCTTTCACCATTTGGAATGTCTCCTTCTAACCACCGATTCAAATTTCTTCGTAGTTGCTCTAAAGTCTGGATGTTCCAAAACACCATCCTTATCGGAGGTTTCGTTCTTGAAAAAATTACATGCCCATATCTTCTAAGATACATGACTCACTCTCCTAAATTTGGATGAAATAATGTGTTGTTTGAATGAAACAAGTCTAAGTATTTATACACAAAATATTTTTACAAAATAGTATTATATTATAATTATATTATGTATATAAGAATTAAAAAATATAACGAATCAAAGGGAGCTCCAAAGGGGATGGCGCCCCCCTTTAACTCTTTAAGGGAGGAGCCAAAGGGGATGGCGCCCCCTTTATAAATTATAGGGTGCCTCCATCCTGGATGGCGCCCCCCTATAATTTATAAGGGAGGAGCCAAGGCCTATGGCGCCCCCTTGTATTTAAAAAAAAAAACCAAAGTTGGTTAGATTGGGAAATATAAGGAAATGTTGGGTATTTTGGGATTATGGGGGTAAAATGATGGTTATATGGGTGAAAAATTCTTACAAGTTACGTATATAATTTTAAGTTACTAAATAAGCAGCGGTTTATGAGAGTACAGCGGTGGATGTTGTCATATGAGCACTTTTTACAAACTCTAAGCTTTGTGATAGAATAATTACAGTTTGGTCATGTAGCGGTTTTGCAGAAACTATAAGCTACCATTACAACTACAAGAGGTTTTAATTTTGACTTGTACGCAGATCTTGAGTTCTTGAAGAATTGTTGAATGATGCTCCCTCACACGTACCGTCTCCAGCTCTGCCCCACCTAGAACTTTCGATTGGTTTCGACCTGCATAACATCATGGTAATATCATATTAGGAGAGGTTCAGAAATAGCCGCTTTGTGGAGTACGCGGATGGTTTATCCAATATTTCAATAATCGCGATATTGGCTTACGAATTTCTCGAAGTGGCGGTCTTCAAGGGATACCTAACTCAAAGGAAAGCGTAATGCATTTCCTAGAGAACAGCTGAGTATGTTTGAGCTGAGGTAGAAGAGGAACCTATCAATTAACCCATTAGTTAACAACAGTAACAGGCGTCGTCGATGGGAAGAAGAGCACTACCAAAACCTTCGCCGGAACTGCGACAACATGTTCACTCGACCTGCATTTCAACAGAGGGATTTGAGGTTTAGAATGTACTTTTGGCAATCTCAATATAGAAGGAATTCAAAATCGTACTACCTTCTTTATGTTCGTAAGCAGCAACGACGATTTTGGGCAAGCTATTGTTAAGCTTCATCACTCTCCCCTGGTTACGTTTCCATTTGTCTGCCGTATGAGCCAACACCTCCAACTTACTGCAAACAGTCAAATTAAGGAAGAAATCAGGATATCTCAAATACAATCATCGACAATCAATTCTCGTTATTGGACACAACTCAAAATAGAAAGTTTCCATATGAACCCATTCAAAGAGGGACAAAGTCTTAAACCGTTTTCCAAATTCAGACAAGCATGCTTATACGGATTTGGAAACAAATTAACCATGAATTAATTAGCAGAATTGGTGAAAGATATAAAAGGGGGAAGACCGTAAATGCAAACCCTAACTTCCACACACAGAACACACAACAATCCATTCATAAAACAACAATCACAGAATCACAGAAGCAAAGAAATCCATTTGAAACCTAAAATTGTAAAAAAGGAACACTTAGCTTTTTAAGGTCTGCCGCGCTCACCGCGAACCACCCTCCTCATTCGCCATTATTAGAGCCGCCACGAACCCTCAAACCCACGCACCGCGCTTCAAGTCCGCCTTCGCCACAAACCACCCTCCATCCTCGCCGGTCATCCGTCAACAGAAACCTACAAAGGAGGGCCACTACCATAAGCTCGTTTTTTTCTCTAACATTAATAAATGCTTCTTGTGGTTTTTTTTCCCTCTTTTCAGAATATAGAAGAAGAAGAAGAAGGTGGAAAATTGCAGAGGAAACGTGACGAAGGGGATGAGAGGAAGAAAGAATAGAGGAAGAGAGAGGAAGAAATAGAAGAGAAGGATCACGTGAACATGGAAAGAAGAAGAAGAAAAGATTGATGGAGGAGAAAGAAGATCGTGAGAGGGAAGAAAGCAGAGAGTGGGGAGGTGAGATGAAAATAGGTAAAACAACGGAACAGGAAGAGTGGAGTGGATTTAGGGTTTCTTTCTTTTAATTTTTGTTTATATATGTTGTAATCTCATGTATGCACACCCACAATTATCACCGTGAATCCACACATCACGGTCATTCATCACCATCTGATCATCACCGTAGATCCACTACGCAACCCCACGGTGCACCACTCACCACACACCCATACATAATCGTGCGCCACCCCCTTAATCTACCATTAATCCTGCTTAATCTTCTTAAACCATTAATTAATCCACTAACCTTTGGTTAATCCTAATTAATTCACTTATTTAACCACCTAATCTAATTATTAACTATAATATTAGTTTAATTAACTAAGTAAATAACCTTTTTTAATTAAGCAACTAATAATTTTTTTTAATAAATTAACATTTTTTTAACTAATTAACTCATTAACTTTTTTAATATTTAATCCATTCTTATTCACTTTCTTAGTAAATTTATTTCTACCATTTTTTAAATATCTTAATTTTGTTCATCTTTTTTTCAAAAAAAAAAACATTTATTTAATAATTCCATTTTATGTAATAATATAATAAATTGCCCTTATCACAAAAACTTCTTTTTTTTTTTCATTTAACTTTTATTTAGTATCTATCTCCTTAATAAAAAGAATTAATAATAGCTAAAAACTAATTTTATTTAATAAGTCGTCTATTTATTTAAAGTCATTTCTATTAAAAAAATCTAATTCATTTAATTTAATTTTAATTTTTACTAGAACAAATTAATTCATCATTTAATATAACTATTTTCTTAAAATTAATCTTGCATAATTAATCAACACGCGCTCCCGACTTCTATCCTTCGAGCTCCGACTTTATTTGGAATGTTTCCGCTCCAACCGCTTGTCTGATTTTAGCGCTTTTCGTCGTTTGTATGGATTTAATTATCTGTTGCTCGTATTTATTTTGTCGCATAATGTCCAAAGGAAGAATCTGCGCATGACTTACAACATAAGGAGGACTTTTTTCTCTTACAACATAGAAACAAACCATTTACAACAATTCAAACTATTCTCACCATTAGAGAATTAGACGTGAGTCATCTTGACCGTCGAGATGTAAATCTCCTGCCCCATAACAATACAGTCGAGATATAAAATCTTTCCTAATTGAGAGTGATAGTGGCATACTCGTCGATCATAATCCGAGTTTTTAAACCCTTCTCTCAAGACGATGCAAAGACTATCTCCTACAAGTTGTGGTGGTTAAGTCGAGTGTTCTCCCTCGAGATGACGACTCGTCTTTTCTCCTAGAATCAATTAATCAACAACCCTTTATCCCTTAGGAATTTTGACCAACAGTCAAAGAGTTTCTCAAACCCTTTAGAGGAACTACAAATACTTTGATTCCATTCCCGTCAAGATATGTAGGCACAAGATGCAACGTCTTGGCGAGTATACTTAGAAATAAACCACTAGGTCTTCTCATCCTTAAGCAGATAACCATTAGAAATAAACACAATAAAACAAGAGGTTCCTGTAGAGTACTTCAGAAACTTAGGATGCTAGCACCTTCCCCAAGTTTAACCAACCCCCGAACCTAAACTCTCTAGCTTTTGCATTTGCATTGCATTGTGGGTAATTCGATATTTTTCCCTTCCTTTGGACAAATAAAATACCGGTGGTGAACCAATGAATTAAGATTCAAATTAGTTAATAATTTGACGTCCAATTCTCATCGCGACAGAAATGGCGACTTCACTGAGGAATGCTCTTTGTGGGTTTCCCTAACTTGTTTTTTGCTTTGTTTATTTGTTTTACATATATCTGCTTGTTTGTATAATTGCTCTTGTTTATGCTTTTGGGTTGATATCCTTGAGTGGTGAGACAAAGTCCTACACCCGGACTTGAGTGAACTTATTATAGGAAGGTAATATATTCGACGAGGCTTATAGGGAGTGAGTCCCGACCAAGCTGACTTGAGAATCACCGCTTAGTTGATGCCCTCTTGAAAATTAGTACTGTTGGACGAGTATTCGTGAAAACATTCACTATTTTCGATTGAAACCTGTGATACTGAGGACCGTAGTTACCTTAACCCCACTTTGGCCTTTATTAGGATGTAGTGCGATGACTATGAGGGAGTAGTCCCAAAATAGTTGATACGCGATGCTACACTCAAAAGAAGTTCTCTTGAGAATATTATTAACCACCCAGTTAGTCGGGAAATTGATAATATCCGAAAGATGGACTAATGATTTTGGGAACCTTTTAGAACCTTGTTCTACAGGTAAAATCCACCTTTAGTCCACACCCTTTGGGGATGGGTATACCCTTTGCTACATGCTCGTTGTAAACCTAAGTCCCTTGTTTGTTTGTCTTTGTGTCTCTGTGTGCTTTCCCGTGTTCGTGCATCTTTGCATTCATAAAGCATCATGTGTTGCACCCTAAAATTTGACCAACCGGGTCCCGCATCTGGCCCTATGTTTCGACGCATAACTGCATTCGCATCTGCATATCGCATACAGTGCATTTTTCATTTGTTTTGATTTTATCGAGATCACAGCCCTCGTCTCGCGTCTCAGGTGTTTTTAATCAGTTTAGATGAGTAGAATCGTTTTTGGGAAGTCGTGCTATTCCCAGTGTTTTCAGCTCGTGTTGTTGTTTTTAGGGACGTTTCGGTGCCCGTTTATTTTTACCGGCTATTTTGATGCGCTCTCGCGGTGTTATTTGTCGTTCGGTGCTATTTTTGTTCCCTCGGGAATTATTGTGAATTTTCTGGAATTTATTAGCCATTATTAGGGTTTTATTGGATTTTAAATAGTTTTTTAGAATTTAAATGGAATAAATAAATAGCATTTTCTTTTTAGAATATCAGGGTTTTAATAGAAAAATATTTTCCTTTTATAATAGTTTTAATATAGATTTTTCTTTTATTAATAAATAGATTTTCTTTAATAGAATTTTAATAGAATTTCCATAGTTTTAATAGCTTTAATAAGTAAATAGATTTTTTAGAGGATAGATTTTCTTGTTAATAAATAAATAAATAGTTAGTTTCTTAAAATAGAGTACAATAGTTTATAGAATATTAGGTTTAATATAGATTTTATTTTAATATAGAAATAATATAGTTGTTTTCTAATAGAAGTTTAATGGAGTTAATGGGTTTTTTAGAATTTAATAGATTTTAATATAAATAGGATAATAGTTTTCTTTAATAGATATTATAGATTTTAATCTAGAATTTAATTGATTTCATTTTGATTATAGGATTTTCTAGGTTTAATTAGTTCTAGATATAGTTTTCAGGTTTAATTAGATTAATTAGGGCTTAGATAATTGGAGTTAAGTGTTTTCGTGTCGTTAATCATTTTAAATCCACCATTAGTCTTAATCATTTTCCATTAATCTTTTAATCCAGATTTAGTTTTTCAGTCCAGATTCGTTTTGTTCGTTGGGCCCAGTTCAGCGAAAAGCCCAGTTTATCATTCATCCATTTCCAGCAAAGTCTAGAAGAGTCCAGAAAATTCTCAGCCCTATATAAATCAGATTACACGTGTAATTGCAGGAGGGACCCCACGTTATTCATTCCACGCACGCCACGTCACTCTCAGAATTTCCTCTCTCCGCCACGTCTCCAACACGCGTCCTGCATGCACTAAGCCTCTCCACTACCCATGCCACTTGGCATCACCGTCTCCTCTCACCGTTCTCCCCACCGGACTACATGCAAGATCCGGCGACCACCGCCCCCACCATTTTCCGGCCACCTTCTAACTATCTCAGACCACCCTAACTAACCCTCAACCGTCTCCGACCACCGCGCACCTCGCCGGAAAACTGAGAAACCCCAGAATTCTTCAATCTTCCTTCATCTCTTCTCCTCTAATCTTCATCTTCTCCAGTTTTTCTCCTCCGATCCATCAATCATCAATCATCATCACTCTTCGTTCTCCGATCAACACCACAATCAAACTTCATTCATCAAACCTTCAGGAAAAATCCCCAGAACTCCTTCGAATCTTCATCTTCTTAGTGAAGGCCTCGAGAACTACCATCACCAATGAAGTATCCTTCATCGTTTTTCCAGAAGAATCTTCTTCAACAACCTTCATGTTCTTCATCTGATCATTTTCCAGAACATCTCCAGAAGAACGTCAACAACAGTTTCCAGATTCAATAACGCGTTCAAGAACATTCGTCAACACAACTCCAGAAACAAGCTTTAGCAAGAGCATGCATCCATTATTTTCCAGATCTGTCAACTCAACTTCAAGACTTCCATCTTGAGGCTTGCCAGAACTTCATCGTATTTCATGAGTGTTCACCAACCGCCTCCAGACTTCATCAGATTTGTTCATATGGACCTTCATCATGTCGACAACGTCTTCAAGATCCAGCAAGATCTTCCACCGAGCCACATCCCAACTCACAAAACATTCAATCTTCAGAAGGTTTCCTCTGAACTCGTCAAGTAATGGACCCATTTCTACATTTCTTTCTTCATTTCTGTTTGAAAGAACCGATTTGAGTTGGCATGAAGATGGAAGGATTGAGGTTGTTGGTGAGAATTTGACGGAGGAAGATCGGACAAGGTTTGAATCAGAAAGAGAGAACGGAGGAGAAAGATTGAGAGAGGGAGTTCAGAGGAGGAGGAGGGGCGCCGTTGTGGGTGGATGAACAGTGAAGAGGAAATTGAGGAAGATTAGGGTTTTTGGCTGATGATGGACTCGTGGACTGTGGGCCTGGTTAGGCCCGTGAATTGTTACTGCTTGCACCTGCGTTTTGCTCATCATACCCCCTCCCCAGGTTTTTTTCTGCTTGTGTTTGTTTTCTGGGTTGGGCCCAATGTCTTTGCATATCGCCCCACGCTTCTCCTCATACCCCCCTCCGTTTTTGCAGCAACTGCTGGGCTGGGCCCAATGACTTTGTTTTTTTCTAGCTGTATCCCCTGTAATAAGCAGCTGCACCCCCCCTTCCCCCTTTGTTTTCTTTTCTTTATTCTTATGTACTTAGTTTTTTTTAGAAAAAAAAAACAATAAAGAAAAATATATTTGAGGAAAAAGAAAAGAAAAAGAAATATTTGAAAAGAAGATATGAAAAATAGTAAAAAGATAGTGAGAAAAAATAGAGAAAGATATGAAAAAATACATAGAAAAAATATGGAGAAATATATAGAAAAATATAGAAAAAAGAATGTATTTTGAAAAAGAGAAAAAAGAGAAAAAGAATAGAAATAGATAGTAAAAAATATTAGTTTTAATATTTTTTAGAGTGTATTTCTTCATAGGAGTATATTTTACCTTTTTAGAGGTAGTTTAGACGTCCACTTGTTAGGGGACTCTTTTTCATTCGATTTTTTTCCATTATAGATGGATAGGATAGGATAGTATTTCCTAGGAGATTTATTTTCAGTATTCAATCATTGTAAACATTTTTCAGAATGTTAATAAAACGAGATTTGAGCTGTGGTCCCGAAGTAGCCGAACTACAACTGCTCTGATTTCTCGTACCAGATGAGAATATGTAGGCATAGGATGCGATGTCCTAGCGAGAACACTAACAACTAACCTTTGTTCTCTCGCGGCTGTGCGATCGAGACTTTCCCGCTGACGACTAATTGTATCCCTTTTTCTCTCTTGCCCGAGTGCATTTGAGACCAGACCGTAGTTTTGCCCATAGGTTCCCGTACCTTTGAAACCAGTTTATTTTCTCACTGCTGTGTGAGAACTCCCTGTTTAGCCGTAGTTAGCCTGAACTACGTAAAGCTCTGATCTTCCATGCAGTGTGGAAGTACGTAGGCACAAGACGCGAAGTCTTGGCGAGCCAATTTCCCTGTAGTCCCGAACTACGTTGACTCTGACTTTCTCTCTTGAGAATACGTAGGCATAGAGTGCGACGCTCTATCGAGTCAATCCCCTTCCGTTTAGATTTAGCAGCCGTAGATAGATTGTTTGCATCCTTTAGACAACCCAAGCAAGCGTGGATCCCGTCGAGTACGACGGACGTGAGGGGTGCTAATACCTTCCCCTTGCGTAACCGACTCCCGAACCCAGGTTTTGGTTGCGATGACCATACCTTTCCCCGTTTTTTGCGAGGTTTACTTCGAGCATTTCCTTTCCCTCCGTTGGGATAAATAACGCACGGTGGCGACTCTTCTGTCAGCCGGCGCCGATTTTCGCAGTAGCGACATCATGTTGCATAGGTTTCACGGAATTCCGAGTTTATTTATAAACATCACCGGACCAATATGGGTTACAAAAGAAAAATATTTTGGAATATTCTTTCAAGAGTCCTAATTTGGATGTCCTAAGGAAGTTAGAAGCTCTGTTTGAAGATCCAGAAAAGTTCAAAATACAAAAAAACAAGGAACTTTTATTATTCCTAAAGATCCAAGTGAACAACATAATTTCTAACAAGAAAAGCAAGAGATGGAGGATTTATTTTCCTCTATTGGACTACTCCTTGGAATTTGATCATGAATGAGCTTATATCCGAGAAAGTCCAGCTAGAAAGGCCGATCAAGAAGCAATGCAAGACTTCCTAAGGAATTTATTAGCTTTTATTTAACTACTATGTCAGGGCTCTTTTAAGCATATTATCTGTAATCCGATATCAAAAAAATAATAAATGAATTTTCTTTGGTACTCTGTGATGTTTGCAAATACACGAATTCCATGAAATCTTTCATCTGCATTCTGCATTTTTACATCCCTCATTTAGCATTTGCATATGCATGTACCTCTAATGTGGCTCATCCACCTTTCTGTCTTTTGACTCGTCAGTTGACATCTTGACCATCTGATCGAACTTGAAGCAATCACTGAAGGATAGTAAAGAGAAAAAAGAATATGGATTCCATGAATGGTTTCAGGGTGATGAATAATTCGGTATTTGATCTTCCCTATGATGACAATGTTCAACAAGTGGATGTTCATATACAATCTCAGTCTGTGTAAGATAACCTGTGTGTTCAAGTTGATGAAAGGGATTCCCAGTTTCCACGGTGTACACCAAAGTCCTAAGAATGTTCATATTGAGACGATCGATTCGAACACCAGCTATGAATTTCATGATGGAAATGGGGCATTCGATTGAAGAGTGCAAGGTATTCCAAGAAAAGTTCAAGAGATGATCAACGACAAATTGTTGACCTTTAGAAGGGCTTGTTCGGCTGTTCATTTCGTTTACTTATATGTATTTTATTTCTTTGATTAGAAAAGCATAATTGGCATGTAAAAATTTGTTTATTTTGAATGATTAATACAATGTATATGTTTGTCTTAAATAAATCTATTCGTATTCAGTCATAAAATATTTTTTATATAAGGCCAACCTTACCCAATATCTTGCTTTGATAGAAAACTGGGAGGAGGAGGATGAATCAAAAACGCAGATCTGTTGTCGTATGCTTTTGAATAAAACCTGACTGATGATGTAAGGCATTGTTTCAAATCCTAAGCACTGGATATATAAGGAAGATAATCCCTCTTTAACCCCTTTGAGCCTTGAAGTAGGAGATTTCTTTTCCAAATAAAAAACCCTCAAATTTAACCCGGGGTAGGGTAGTTTTCAGTGAAACTGATCGAGGACTCAGACTCTCAAAAAGGAGGAGTGAGCATTCGAGAATTCACTGTATTTATTCCTCACATATTAGGAGGCTGGAAGTCAAAAACCACAATGATTATCCCTTGACTATCTAGAGAGTGAGGCAGTCACAATCCTTTCAAAAAGGTCAAAATAACTTAGAGTCACATGACTTGTTCAAAAAATGATAAAAAATGAAAAAGAAAAAGCCCGCTAAGTCAAACCTATGAAGGAGACTTAGGCAAAAATTGAGACATCCCGCTGGACTTCAAAGTCAAATTCAAAAAACTCATTCCACGAAAAAGTTAGGGAATGAAAAATGCGAAAAGCAAAAAAAAAAATCAAAGGATCACAAAGAAATATCCTCGGTAAAGAACAACATCGTGTGATCAAACACCAAAAGAAAATAGGTGAGTGACTGTCATGTCCAAAGCCTCGATGAATTCTCGACCATATCAAAATCCTCTTGAGAGATGAGTGCTCGTATCAAGTTAACTGAATGTAGGATTGGAGAACATCACGAAGAATGTGTGGGTACAAATAAACTTTGAGCCTTTATCCTTTGTTTCTTAAACCGTGAACCAAGCCACGATACAACCTTTAAAAGACCTAATTGAAGTAAGGTTCATTTTGAAAGAATACTCGACGAGATAACGTTCCCTGACTCCTATGAGCTATGCTTAATTTGATGTTGGCTTTATAAATTAAATTCATATCCTAACTAGTGATTCGGTCACAAGTTATCGGGATATCTTTTTCAAAAAAAAACTTCAAGACAAACATATATGTTGAATTAACAGTTTCAAGATTAGCATTTCATGCGTGTTTGATTTTGCCTGATATCTTAGAAAGTTTATAGACATCGACGGTGAAATTGGAAGATTCTGCTGAACAGGGGCAAGTTGTTTCCAGGTTGCTTACTGATGCAATTCTGACTTTCTTAAGAGCTATTTCTTAAAGGCACAACTATACATGATACCATCAATCCAGGCCAGTTACGTCGAGATTCGACGAATCTCTCCAAGAGTTTGAAAATAGTGGGGCAATTAAACTCCATGTTCTCTGTAAAATCCTCTAATGACCTTTTCTCATAAAGCATGTACTCGGGGGCATTTGAGAAATGAAGATTACATTATCCACTCACAACACTCATTTTTCAAAATGGCGACTATTACGAGGTTCAGCAAGATCAAAACTACTTAGTTTTCATAACATTCTCCATGTCCTCGACGAACTTTACTTCAAGTGGTCATGATTCCTCCGATAGCAGTGATGATCAATGCAAGAAATCTCCAGTTGGTGACCTGAGAACTTCCAGTGGTTTCACCTCCCCAATGAAGCGGATAATATTTTAATCCTCATGTGATTCTTCTTAACTTCGCCTTCCTAGTGGAAGTGGACGGTGTTCCACTCCTCAGTGAATCTTCTTACAACGTTGATATTCTCCAGCAGAACGGATGTTCATTTCATCCCCATGAAGTTTCAACTCCGACATGTTGAACAACTAGGTCAACCCGGGTTTCCTCTTTATCCCCTGTGAAACCTCAGTTCGGGTATCTTCATCTACAACTCCAGTGAGAATCTCTCCAGTGAAATGGTGTTGCGGTAAGAATCGTGATACCAAGCTATTGATTAACTTGCATCTTAATTCTTAAATTCACAACCGGACTTTGATTTATCCAAAGGAAAGGTTAAAGAAATAAAAACCCTTTTGTGCGATGTAACAACAATGCTAAGAGATTCGGGGATCGGGGGTTGGTTATGCCTAGGGTAGGTATTTCACATCCTAAACATCTGTAGTACTCTACATGAACCTTTTGTGTCTTTGCATTCTAATAACTGCTAAATGTTTACTATGGATTTGGAATTGGGTATAAGGTAAAGCTGGAGACCTAAATATGGTTTCTAAATTTGCTCGCAAAGATATCGTATCCTCTGCCTACGTATCCTAACTAGGATAGAATCAGAGCAATCGTAGTTCACCTTACTAGGGATGAAGAACACTTGATTATGATCAAGGTTCCAAGGGGAACAAACATATCCATGCTTGTGTAGAGTTTATCCAAACTCTCTAGATCTACATTGTACACTCAAGAAAGGGGAGTAAGTAATCATTTCCATGATTCTTACATAGAGTTGACCAAACTCGACCTAATTCTAAGTTGTAAGACCAATTGGTTCTATCTAGACCAAAAGGTGGGAGAAGGGAAGGTTCTATACATACCTATGAGGTTAATGAGCCATCTATGACCCAAAGGGAAATAGAGAGACTTTCCTTTGGAAGGAAAAAGATGGGGCAACCTGGATGAGAACTAAAGAGTTCCATCACTTGGGGAAATAAACTTAACAAAGCAATAATCATTCAATCATAATGAATACAAGAGATATGGTTACAACGAAGAGCATGCAAGCATATTACAATAAGCAAGTAATGATTTCAATTGAGATGAATGGTTACAACCAAAACAAAAATTAAAGTATTACAATATCAATGATTTCAATCAAGATGGATGGTCACAACCAAAGCAAGTATCAAGATATTACAATATCAATGAGGGGATAAGTTCTTTCAAGACTTAAAGAAAGGTAAAAACCAAAGCATATCCTAACAAAGACGGGGGTACATGTTAATAAAGATGGAAAGGGATCTTAACAAAGATAAAGATGTATCTTAACAAAGATGAGGTTTCCTAGGGCTTACAAGATGACATGTATACTTACAAACATCAGGCCTAAACAAAAAATGTCACAACAATGTAAGGGAGAAGTTCAATACTTCATGGGGGAATTTCATAAGTTCAAAGTAACGACCATAAATGAGGCAAACCCTATCATATGAAGTTCAACAAGACTCAAAAGAGTGAGGAATCAAGTGAAAAGTAAACTCAAGAAGTCACAACATCTAGGGATAATATGATTTACAAACCCACAAACTTTAAAGACAAGTCAAACGGATGCTTACAAGCAAAGATTGGATTTCAAACTCAAGCACACAAAGGAGTTAACAAACCAAGTTCAAACCAAACTTCAAAAATAAACTTAATGAAAATGATATCCAAAGTTTTCAAATGGAGATTGAAAGATAGGAGGGTTAAAACCCTAAAACGGGTCGCAAATTCCCCATAATGCAAAGTGTTTCTAAAATAAAAATATTTAGAATTCTTTAAGAATTATATGAAAGTATTTACTAATACAAGAATTTAGAAAAACAACTCACTAAAAAATGATTAAAAATGAAAGAGTTATGAATTTTTTAAATTTAATGACAATTAAATAAAAATCAAATAAATCCAATTATTAAAAAAACGAAATGCCTCCCCCAAGGCTTGAACCCAAGACCTTGGGGTTATAGGCTAAAAATTAAGCCAATTCTACCAACTCACGCCTGTGATATTGGATGGAGAGAAAAGAGTAAAATGTGAAAACATGAAGAAAAAAAACATAAAATTGAAGCAAAAAATGTCCTCACTGAGGATCGAACCCGGTAACACGCGCATGGTAAGGTACTTAAGGCAAGGCATTAACCATTGGGGGTGGTGATACATCCATTGTATCAAGTCACCCCATGTGTATAAGTATCAAAAGAGGCGCATTTCCTGGGCATTTGCAAGGCAACTTCAAGTTGAAAAACTTGGAAAATGATTTAGTTCTAACTTCTTCAAACTTTAACCAAATTTCACAAAATTTAAGTCAAAACTGGATGTTTTTTCATGACGAAGAGAATGGAACAATCCAATTTTTAAGAAAATGCATATAATGGAAAATACAACAGAACATGCAAGAGAGAAACTTGAAGTGCAATTTGAAATTCAAAAGTCAAAACAAATGCTTTCTAGAGCAAGTGAGAGTCTGAGCAAACTTTAAACATGATGTTGGATGAGTTCAAAAGAAAATTGGATCATAAACACTTAGGAATGAGGAATTGACATATGAGTTGCAAGTTGGTAAAATGGTAATTGAAATAGACTTGGTATTCACATGGTGTTAAGACAAAGGCTTGAGACAGCTACCACCATCAATCCATATTGAAACAGGTTATGAAATTCCACACACAAATTGAAATGATTTTGAAAGAGAAACTTGGAAGTCGACAAAAATTAAGGTAAAGACTAACAGCAAACTTGCTATTGTTTTAAACACAAAACTGATGTATCAAAAATGAGTTGAAAAACCTCCACATAATCATGGATAGTGTGATGAAAGCAAAATGCTTCAAATAGTAGTAAGCATACTCAAGTGATCTATGTAGCAAGCAAATTTTGTTAAAATGCAATCATCAATCCAAAGCAAAGCAGATAGCAAAGGCTGAGCAACTTAAATCAAAACAAAGTTCCAACAGCAACAACAAAAGTTAAACACTAAACATGGCATTGTTGATCCTCAAAGGTCTAGGTATGTTTCAACAAACCTTGTATGAGTCATTTCAACCTAACTACTGCCAAACAAACTCTAGCACAAGATCCTAAAAACAGTCACAATGCCAACCAGCAAAGTAAATTAGTAAGACAATGTTGATCATCATAATCCAAAAATGCTCCAACAGCATTAGGTGAATCATTTCAACAATATACATGACCATGCTAACCAGCACTAGTTCAAAAACATTGCCTCAAGGACAATCAACAATTTTCATGCTAAACTAACACATACCCACTAATAACAAAAGATATGGTCTATCCATATCAAACTTTAGAGTAGTCCAAGTCATCACAGATACAAACATGACTATGTTGATCATCAATAATTCAATATGAATCCTTTCAACATAACTATCAACAACAGTTCTAGGACAGCAACATAACAAAAAGGAATTGGCTTAGTAGCAATAAGGCATTCTTGGATCCTCCTAATATGCCACTGTTGATCATCATAAGTCAAGGTATGTTTCAACAAACCTTGTATGGATCATTTCAACATCACCATGCCAACCAAAACAAAAACTCTACCACAAGACTCTAAGGACAATACACATCAATAAATGACAGACCCAAAGCAAATGTAAGATAAGCCAAACAGATCTCTTTAGGAACAAAACAAAGATAGAGCAAGCACAAATAACAGTTCTAAACATGTCCTTAAGTGCTAACAGATGCTTAACACAACTTTTAACATCAATCCTTCTAATGTTCTAAAGACAGAGTAGACTCAACATTACAATGTTAAGTTAAACCAAAATTCAATTGTAGCAACCAAAACCTTTACAAAGGATGAGCATACACTCATGACATAAACTGGCAGCCACCTAAATAAATTCAAATATGAAGAACAAGTTTTAGCAGCAACAGGGCATTCATGCTCCAATCAATGTCTTTGCAAAGACCAAACAAACATTTATAAATCCAACAGCACACTCAAGACAGCATAGTTAGAAGTTTAACATAACAATGTCTAAACCATCTAAACAAACCAAAAATCATGATGCATAATGAAGAGGTTTTGGGCTACATACCTATTGTAGACCTCCTTGAGCAAGCTAGCAGCAAAGAAAACCAGAGATCCTTCCTTTTGAACAAGTTTGTGAAGCTTACTTCCTTTTGAAGAAACAAGCAAATCTTGAGGACAGTTTGAGCAAATGAGGTTCCAGCTATTGTTTGAGGTTTTAGACAGTTGGTATAACACAAATGGAAGGTGTTCAAAGTGTCAAAGTGGTTCAAACTGTTTTATGCAGTATGTTTTATCACTTTGTGCAGAAAAGTCAAACTAATGGGTGTGAGAAGTTGACTTTTGGTTTTGTGGTGTTTTTGATCAAAATAATGGTTAGAACACCTCCTAATGATGATTTGGAAGTTGTGTGGATGATTTTTAAGGTGGTTGAATGATTAGAAAGGCTGCTGGTATGAAGTTTGCACAAGGCATTTTTTTGGTGGTTTTGGAATTCTCTTCACTTACAAGTAAAGCAAGGCAAGAATGAGAGCTTGATTTTCTCTTGGGTTTAGAGGGCTCTGGTGTATGTTTAGCATAGCGGAAACCTCTATTTATAGGCAAGGCAAGATGAGGACAAATTGTGAAGTATGCATTGCAAATCTTGATTTTGGAAGGAAATCTTAGCAAATCCAATTTATAATTTTCTCTGCAGATCTCTTCCTTGCTTCCAATGCCCTTTAGTATCTAAAACCAACTAGCTTAGAACTGACAGAAGTGACATAGAGACAGCAAAGTCAAATATTTCTTACTGCAGCCAAAAACAATCTCTCTCCTATTGTACCTTTGCACTTTATCTCATTTAAATAATGGTTTTGGACAAATCTTTAGCCATGCTCATGGATTCTTCTGATTTCTCCCATCATAATACATCAAATCAGGTTTTAGACCATGGTTGGAAATCAACTGAATAGTTGGGGAATGAGTTTATGCCAAGTTTGGACATGGTGCATTTCATGTGTCTGGACCCAACTTGCCTCCTTCGAAACTCCTAGCTCACAAATGCTATGGAGGTGTTCTAGTACTTTTGGAAAGCCCTCATGGAGCTCTACAACTTTCATGTTTTCATGATCTTCAGATTCCAAGTGGAACAAGGTCAAAAATCCTCTCAAAGTTGGCTGAAAACATGATTTGCAAGGCCAGAAACTTAGAAATTTTCGAAGTGTTTTCTGCCTCTTGTGATGATTTTGGCTATAACTCCAAATCTATGAATTTTTTGCACATGGACCACTGTGAGACTTTTGTAGGACTTTCCAAGACCTTTCCAACAAGCTTTGAACCAACTTAATTGGATGGGTGGTTAGGAAGTTATGGTCTTGCCCCTTTCAAAACCCTAATTCCCGACTTTTTCGATTACTCCTCAATCCTTGATCCAATGGTCATGAAACTGCATGGATAGGTGTAATATGTTATTAGGAACATTTTTTCTTCATACTTTAAGGTCAAATTCCTTATGGTTGAAAAGTTTACTTTTCGGACAACCGAACGAATGATCGATGACTACCGAGTTGACTGTTGATGTTCTGGGTCTTCTAAAGCCTTGAAGCTTCTTGAGTGGACTTAACTAAGCCATATGAACTTCATGGACCATAATTCCCTCTTTGGAATACCTTTTAAATCAAAAGTCAAACTACAATTGACTTTTCCTGATTGGAAACCCTAATTGGGGATCCTGAACGGTATTGTTCTTGATCTTTGGGTGACAACCTCAAATTGGATTCATACTTGACCCAATGGAGTATCTTTCATGATGTGGAAACTTGTTTCATGGAGAAGAAATCCAATATATTGACTGATTAAACTGTCGAGACTTCGATTCCTGACTGTACAGAACCCTAATTCACCTGTATCTTGACAAAGACCAACTTGAAATAGGTTATGGTTAGATAAAATGAAAATGACCCTAGAATGATGATGAAGATCTAAGGGGTCAAAATTTGGGGTGCAACAGATGCCCTTATTTAAATATCTTCACTAGATGGCAATGAGAGATGATAATCCTCATAGAATCATAGTGAAAAGTATTTAAATATAGCAAACCAGAAATTTTGTCACTTAGATCGGATGATATGCAAAAGGACAAATACGAATATGCCATGAATCTAAATGATGCTTTATGATGCTTGAATGCAAGACAGATGCAGACACACGAGCAAAAATAAAAGAATGACAAGACAACGAGTAACCACTCACGTGGGACCCAACACACTGGGGGAAAGATCTGGGGCATAACATAACAGTAGTTCAAACATGACTAATGATGCTACTTCAGGGGAATCTTTCACACAAGGGACGCAAACTCCAACAGGAAAAACAAATCCCTATTGGAAGAAAGGGGACACACTCCACTGGGGGAAGAAGGCAAATTTTCCACCGGGGAAGCAAAAAACCAGAGACACGATCCTCACTGGGGATAAGCCAAAATGAGGAATCTCCTACAATGAAGAGTTCGAATGAGATCTTCAAGAGAAGACTAGAAACAAAACTAGACACATCGGGGATGCCCGTAACCACTAGATCTCTAAGGCTCGATTGGGGAAAGCAAACGGCTCCACTGGAAATAACTGGTGCCAACCAGATTTAACAAACCGTTCAAGCAGTACTAGAAACTACTAGACTTCCTGAGAGTGATGGTGACGACCAAACCACAGTTTCAATAACGAATTGGTATTTCCAAACAACATTGGTAAAAATATAAGACCTCAGTTGAGGAAATTGGTAACAACCCACTCACGGTATCGATAGCAACTAGCTTTCAAGCAATGCCAGTAACCACTGGACTTAGAAAGGACTGGTGACGACCAAATTGGGGTACACCAATAACAATTGGTTATGATAGTGCTAGTAATTACTAGACTTTCAGAGATTATCGGTGACAACCAAATCAGAGATAAACATTAGCAACAACTAGTCATCTTGGTAAATTGGATACTGCTAGTCACAATTAGCTTTCTAGAGAAAAATTAGTAATCCCAGGATCACTGATAACATTGGGGTATCAACCGCAAAGCGAAAGTTGTGGCAACGGATCAAAGAGAGAGGTAACGACCAAAGGATCTCAAAGGCAACAACCAAACAAACAGAACCCAAAACCACATGCAACCAAATGCGCATGCTGATATAATGTTGTATGTAAAAATGCAGACCGACCCACGAGGGAGAAGGAAAGAGAAAAACAAGGAAAACAAAGAGGGGACTGTAATACCCTAAATTTTCCCTAAGATTCGTCGTTTCATCTTGCATTCCATTGCATTTTTGCATTGTACTTAACCAGTCACTAACAAGTTCGTGTAGTTGGTCGATTTTTATAGGAAAATATCATGTGGTGCGCTCTTTGGTTCATGAAGGGTAAAACGGTCATGTGTTTGCAACTGGCTGTGAACTTACAGATTTCGAGCTACAGTCAGGAAATTTGGGCCGTTTTGATTTGATTGATGTGAGTCAGGGCCGAGGTGCGGTTGAGAGCATTTGAGTTTAGTCAGACCGTCTGGAGTTGCTCATATAAGGTTGTTTATTTGAGGTGTCGGAAAGTGTAATCGGAATTTGTGTCGGAGACGAAGTTAATCGGGAAATTAGGAAATTAGGAATTATTAGGAAAATTGGGAATTTCATTTCATTTTTATTTCTTAATATTATGTTCATTTTCATTGCATTTAAAAAGGGCATTTCACTTTTATTAATTTCATTTTCATTTCATTTTTTAAAAAAGAAAAAAAAAACAATCTATTTCATTTTTCTTTTTCATTTTAGTTTAAATCAATGTTATTGCATTTCATGTTTTATTATTGCATTTTTAAATATTTTGTATTGTCCCTATTTCAAAATAAAAAGGGTTATGACTATTACCATCATTTCTATTTTTTCATTTTTGATATTTTGTTTCATTTAATTTTTATTGCATCTAAGAAAAAAACAAAATTAATAAATAAGTGAGAAATAAGAAATTTTATTAATAATGTTTATTTCTTTGACAAAACATAATAAATAAATAAATTACAAAAATATAAAATTACAAAATTATAAAAATAATATAACATCTTTCTCTAATAATTCCTAAAAATTCCTAAGTGTTCTTCCGATTTTCTTCGGCTCTTCCCGACTTGTCCGATCAACGCTTCGAATATGCAAAATCGACAAACAAGCAAGTAAAATTTTATCGGTTAGTGTCGACACCCTCAGAGTGGTATCATCATCGGGTGTTCGATTCTCGACCAATGGCTTATCCGACAGCTTGTTGTTCTTATCGTTTAAGGCAACCAAAAGAAGAAGAGAAAATTGTTTTGAAATAAGCTGTTTGGCCGAAAGAGCTTATTTGAAAAGTCGTTTTGAGAAAAGTGATCTTCCTCAAGGAGGACGGTTTGCCCCAAATGGGACCTTAACTCCAATCTTCCTGAAAAAAAAATATTCCAACAAAAATCCAACAAGATCAAACAAGCGAAACAGTTCGGAATCAAGTTCAACAGCAAAACCAGTTCCGAAAACCAGTTCCGAGAAACCAGTTCAAGTTCCAACAGTTCAAAGAGAAACCAGTTCCAACCAAGCAAGTCCAATCCAGATTCAACCCAGTTCATTCAACAAGTCAAAGAACGTTCCTATCCACAACTAAGAACAACGACAAGCACTCGGCCAAGTTCAAAGCGTCAAAATGAAAACCAGTCAAACCTCATCACGCAAAATTTGGCGGAAAAAACTGTAATCTCCGAAGGTCCTGCAAAAGCAACGTCAAAATCACAACAAACCAAATAAAATTCAACAGCCACAACGTTTCGAACAAAAACGCCAATATTATCGAAACTACAACATCTGTAAACGGATTAAAGCCCACAACAAACTGATATCATATAAATCATATCAGAAGATTCAGAAAAGGGGATCAAATCGCAAACCCTAAGACGGAACCGAAAGGCGGCCGCGACTCAGATTCAAAAGATCCCGGAGGGATCTTCATCGTCATCATCTCCAGGGTTCAGAGAACAACCTCGAAGGCTCTCATCATCACCATAACGAAAAGAAGAAGAGGAATAAGGACAAAAAACGGCGAAATTCTCAACCGAAGAATCCACCAACACACCAGATCGGCTGTGGCGGAGACCCTAAGGTCTCGACGCCGGCCAAGCCTCACCGGCGGGTGAATCCCCTTTAGCCTCAGCTTCAACACCATCGGTCGTTTCTCAAGACAGAACCGCGATCGAACCACTCGGCACCCATCATCGCATGCAACAGCAGCTCAACCTCACCGTCTCCACGGCGTCCTCATCATCAGAACAAGAGGGTAAGTTTTTAACATAGTGGTTTTATGGTTTTTTTAAGTGGAGCTTCAACAAGTAACCATGGAGGAAACGACCGCGACATGCAAAGTGAAAGAAAACGGAACGAACGAAGAGCTTCGCCGTAACTTCCATGGCCGCCGGCGGCGCGAGAAGGAAGGAGACAGGGGTTTGAGAAAAACCTGATGACACGATGGGTCGTGATATATACCTCCTTTGTTTCCATTTTCCTCTTTATGGCTTTTCTTTATTTTACATTTATATTTTTTTAGTCATCATTTATTTATTTTTCAATAATAATAATAACAATTATCATAGCTTCTTGTTTTAATTAATTAGGTTCTTTAATAAATCTGAAAAATCTAAAAATAATTCTTCATTCATCATAAAAGAATATAAGATTTGATTGATGAAAACAAAACATTTTGAAAAGGTCTAAATTCATTCCATTTAAATAAAGACTTTTCTTTAACATTAAATTTAAAGTTTTGTTTCTTTTCTTTTTTTTTTCATATAAAATAATGGCAATTTTTTTATTAATTACAACAAAATTTAAAACAAATTATTTTCTTAATCAAAAACCTTAAAATTAAAACATTTTTTTGGTAAATAAAAAAACATTAACATTAAAATAACTTCTCCTTGCAACAAAAAATTCAAAAATAGAGTTTTGAGTTAGCTGCTCCCATTCTTGACTAACCTTCGTCATTATCTCGTTCGCTTCGGTTTATTAATCCGTCACTCGTTTGTGTTGTCATTTTTTCAATTGTAATTATGCGAGGCCATCGTCGCAGTTATTTATTCCTGCTTTGTTATTTCTGGTTTGTAATTTATGCGACGCCATCATCGCAGTTATTTATTTTCGCATTTTGGGACTTGTAATTTACGCGAGTGATCATCGCGATGCTTTCTTTACAGCCTTCCTTATTTTCCGTACTTTAATTCTGTCTTGGGATGATATTTGTTGTTTGCATGTTTTTTTACCGTCCATTTCCTCTTTCCGAAGGATTAGGTCTAAATCGTTTGACCGCCGAGTAAATAGCCTTACCCTTTGAACATTTCAAAACCCTAATAGCTTAGGCGTCCCGCCGTGGACGAATACGCCCTTTACCCTAGCATTAGGTCAAAGAGTCGTCGTACTCTGTTTTAGGGTTTCCCTCTGTGGAACATCTAGTCGACCCTAATTTAACCCTAATTTCATTTCAAACATTTCAACGTAGAAATAGGAGTCTCAAGACTCCACGTAAGCGTTTCCTTAAGAAATGCTTATCTCCATTGAAACCTTGGCCACAGTCAAGACGTTTCTATCCTCCCTTTCGAGGGGAAATACAATTACTCTGATTCCATTCCCGTCAGGATATGTAGGCACAAGATGCGACGTCTTGCCGAGTAAACTTAGGACTAACCCTTAGGTCTTTTAGGTCACTATATCCATTAGCTCATTATATATACTTTAAGCGAATAATAAAATAAAATAGCAAAAATAAACAAAAGGTTCCTGATGAGGACGTAATCCAAGACATAAATGATACAATGCAAAGCTTAAGAGGTCCTATGACAAGGGCACATGCAAGAAGAGTCAATGATGCTTTAGTTCACTTCATGATCAAGTCAATAGAATGCATGGCCAGATTGAAGAAAAAGAGCCCAAGTTTATTCTTATCATCCAAGCATGTGATAAAAGGCCCAATAATGCATAAATAAATAAAAATAAAGGAAATACCAATAACCACACTATAATGGACGAAAATTGCAAGAGAAGTGGTAAATAAAGAATTGCCATTATTATGCCCTTTCAAGAACCCCACTATCTCTTCTTTATTTTGCACTTTCTTTGTAATAACTCAACCCACTATCATGATAATTAGTGGCTGAAATCCTTTTGTTTTCTTAGGAGTTAATGTTTACTTATTTCATCATCTTAAGCCATTCCTATATAAAGGAGGCATGTATCTTCTTTTTGAATCAATGAATTTTGTCGAGTTTACACATTGTGTAAGTGAGAGTATTTGCTCTTAGGTTCTGGATTGGACCAAAATTGATCTTATCAAGAAATCCTTTTCTTGTGGTGATCCTCATCCATAGACTTATCATTCTCTCTTGGATTAGAAAGAGTGTGGTGCCCCTTCTACTTAATTCCATTTCTTATTTCTCATTCATTTCATATCAGTCTCGTTTATTTTCTATGCATGTATCAAATTCTGCCATTCTTGTAATTATAAGGCAGATTACTTTCTTTGAGTCACAAAAGAATTAATATTCCAAAAGTTAACAAAGTTGTTTCAAGAATTTTGAAGGAAATGCATAATTCTCAAAAGTTAGTGCATATCAAGTGGTAATCAGAGCATATTCCAAAAAAAAAGGACCGAAATTTGGTAAATTGTCTATATTCTTGTTCTTCATTATTATCCATATATCATTATAAAAAAAATTCGAAAAAAAAAGGGTATAAAAAAATTGCAAAAAAAAAGGGATCTGATTGTTAAAGATTGTGATTCAAACAAAAAAAAAGTCTATTTTTTTTCTTGCCACACTCTTAAATTTCTCCTGGTTTCCTTTGTTTTAGAGTCTTTTTTTTTTGTTTGTTGTTTTTTTTAAAGCTTTTTGTGTGTTGATTATTATCTGAAATTGATTTCTTTGTGTTGATTCATTTTGGTTTCTCTAAAGAACTAAAAGAGCAAATTGAGTGGTAAAAGGCAGAGTGTTTTTATTATTAAAAAAAAAGCCAAAAAAGAAAATTGAGTGAAACACGAGTGATTGAATGTAAACACGTGAGTAGAGTGGTGAGGTCCATTTTTAAACACTTGTTCCTAATTTCACAAATATTTCACATTATGTCTAGTCCACCTTCACCTAGAACAACAACTTTAACTGTTCAGATCGCAGCCATGCGTGACAATTTTGAAAGATTGTTAAGAGAACAAGGTGAACAACTTCAACAAAGAATTGATGAGTTGGAAAGGAGGCCCCAAAATTCTAATGTTGGTAGTGGTGATGAGGAGGAAAGAAGACGTAGAAGGAGACAAGGGAGAGATAATTTGAGGGGCATAAAAATTAAAGTTCCATCTTTTATTGGAAAGAGTGACCCGGAGGCATATCTAGAATGGGAGACTAAACTTGAACAAATTTTTAATTGTCACAATTATTCTAATCTTGAAAAAGTGCAGGTTGCTTCTATTGAGTTCAAGGATTATGCCTTAGTTTGGTGGGATCAATTGATCAAAGATAGAAGGAGGTATGCAGAACGACCAATTGATACTTGGGAAGAGATAAAAAGAATCATGAGGAGAAGGTTTGTTCCTTCCTATTATCATAGGGAATTGCACAACAAATTGCAAAGGCTCACTCAAGGTTCTAAAAGTGTTGAAGAATATTTCAAGGAGATGGAAGTTCTCAAAATTAGAGCTAATGTAGAGGAGGACGATGAATCAACTATGGCTAGGTTTCTCCATGGTCTAAATCATGACATTAGTGACATAGTGGAACTTCATCACTATGTTGAAATGGATGATTTGGTACACCAAGCTATCAAAGTGGAACAACAACTCAAAAGAAAGAGCCAAGCAAGGAAAAATTCCACCACTTTCAATTCTCAAAGTTGGAAGGACAAAATAAAGAAGGAGGGTGTTTCATCGTCTAAGGAAGCCACGGTTGAAAACAAAGGTAAAACTATTACATCTTCTTCAAGTGTTTCAACTAACAAAAGTGTTAAGTGTTTCAAGTGTCAAGGCCAAGGACATATTGCATCTCAATGTCCAACAAAGAGAACCATGCTTATGGAAGAAAACGAAGAAATTATTGAAGAGGAGGATGGTGATTATGATGAGGAGTTTGAAGAAGAAATACCTAGTGGAGATTTACTCATGGTGAGAAGAATGTTGAGAAGCCAAATAAAGGAGGAGGATACAAGTCAAAGAGAAAACCTTTTTCATACAAGATGCTTTGTGCAAGGAAAGGTTTGTTCTTTAATAATTGATGGAGGAAGTTGTACAAATGTTGCAAGCACGCGTTTGGTTTCTAAACTAAAATTGGAAACGAAACCTCACCTTAAGCCTTACAAACTCCAATGGCTTAATGAAAGTGTAGAAATGCTTGTAAATAAACAAGTTGAGATTTGTTTTAAAATTGAAAATATGAGGATGTAGTGTTGTGTGATTTAGTACCAATGGAAGCTAGTCATTTGTTATTAGGTAGGCCTTGGCAATTTGATAGAAAAGCCAATCATGATGGATACTCCAATAAGTACTCTTTTATGTATCATGATCAAAAGATCAATCTTGTACCGTTAAATCCTAGTGAGGTGAGAGAAGATCAAAAGAAAATGAGAGAAAAATATGATCAAGAAAGAAAAGAAAAAGAAAAAGAAAAAGAAAAGAATGAAAAGAAAAAGAATGATAAAAGAGAAAAGAAACAAAGTTTAATTGCAAAAAAAAGAGATGCGAAGAAAGAAATTATGTCACACCAGCCCTTGTACTTGCTCTTTTGCAAGGAGGTGCCTTTACTAACCACTATTTCTAATGAAAAAAATTGCCAAATTGTGTTGAGTCTCTTTTGCAGGAATTTAAAGAATTATTTCCGAAAGAGGTGCCAAGTGGTTTACCACCTATAAGAGGAATTGAACATCATATTGATCTCAATCCAGGAGCATCTTTGCCTAATAGGCCAGCATATAGAAGCAATCCACAACAAACTCAAGAGATACAAAGGCAAGTGGCTGAATTGATAAGTAAAGGATGGGTAAGAGAAAGTTTAAGTCCTTGTGCTGTCCCTATTATTCTAGTCCCTAAAAAGGATGGTAGTTGGAGGATGTGCACTGATTGTAGGGCCCTCACTTCTTTCTCTCATTCAAAACCGTGCATGAGACTTTCATCTCGGACGACTCCTAAGTGGTAAAAGAAAGAAGAAGATTGTTTCTTCTTTCTTTTAGTATTTCCTTCCTCGCGTATGTATAAGACCGAATCCATTTTATTTGGACTTTTCATCAAACAAAAAAGGATTCGTAATCCTGAACTTTTCGAGGAATCCTTCATCAGTGGTTGTGAATGATGGATTTTTCTCAATCTTTATGAGTTGCTCCTACAGAACCTAGGTCGAAAAAAAAGATTGAGAAATAGAACCATCTGATTTAATTCGTTCTCAATAGCCACGAGATGATCATCTTAGGGTGATCCTTTTGTTGACGGATGTTCCTATTATACTCGTAGTCTCTGAAGGATGAGAACCAACTATGTAGCATCTACATCGACAATTCAAGTATTGTATACGTCATTTAGTATGATTCTTTGTAGGAACTACCCCTAATAACCAACTTGCAAAAAGAATCTTTTTCTCATAAAGGGATTCGTTGTTCCTGACTCTGCTTCACCTTAATTGTTATTTTAACAAGTAAAGTTATGTCTTGGTCCGAGTGGGAATAACATATCTCTTCTGCATGTCCATAGAGTTTTGAAAAATCCAAACATCTCAGAAAGAAATAGAGAAGTCGGTCGGAATTTCTCGAACGAACCACACTCCTTCATATACGTCAGGAGTCCATTGATGAGAAGGGGCTGGGGAAAGCTTGAACCCAATTCCTATAGTGATGAATATAAGCGCAATTGAAATTCCCGGAGAGTTATACATTTGTGTATTGATAAGACCATTTACTATTTCTTGAAGCTCCATTTCTCCCCCGGATGAACCATATAGCCAAGAAAAACCATGAACCAGAATAGAAGAGCTTGCCCCACCCATGAGTAAATATTTCATAGTAGCCTCATTAGACCTTACATCTTTCTTGGTATATCCAGATAGTAGATAGGAGCATAAACTGAAACATTCTAGAGCTACAAAGATAGTTATTAAATCGTTAGCGCTGCATAAAAACATTCCTCCTAGAGTAGCGGTTAATATAAATAACAGAAACTCTGTTATAGCCATTTCTGTACATTCAATGTACTTTACGGATAGAGGAATACATAGAGTTGAAGATAGTAAAATAAGAAATTGAAAGATTTCGTTAAAATTGTTTGTTTGGAAATTTCCCGAAAAACGAATCATGGGTTCTTCTCTCCATCGGAACAACAGCGCCATTATGCTCATTACTAAACTTGTTGAAGAGAAAAAATAGAACCAAGATATCTCTTTTTGATCCGAAGTGGAATCGATCATCAGAAGAAGAATTAGGCCCAAAATTAGAATCAATTCCAGAAAAAGAAAACTTCCATCGAAAATAAGCAAATGAAAGGTTTTCATAAAAATTCTCGTAGACTCGAGAATGAGATTTTCATTCTGTACATGTCAAATCATGAATTAGTACATGGAATCTCCAAAAAAATACCCTTTGATGTATGGATCCTTAGGTCCATGTGTGTATATGGACCATAGATCCTGTTCATAGATTAACGAAAAGGTGCACGAGTTCTATTTGCTTCCGCCATTTTCTGAATCTCTTCCTTTTTGCGTATGGCATCACCACGCCCCTTGACAGCATCCACTAATTCGGAACTAAATTTGAAAGCCATATTTCGACCCAGACGTTTTCGGGATGCCGCTACTAACCAACGAATGGCAAGTGCTCTTCCTTGTGGCTTTTTTATTTCAATGGGAACTTGATGAGTCGATCCGCTCACGCGTCTCGCTTTTACTACTATCTTGGGAGTTACCTGAAGTATTGCTTCACGTAAAACGGATAGTGGATTTTTTTCTGTCTTTTGTTGAATCCTTTTCATAGCTCGATAGAAAATTCGATAAGCCAATAATTTTTTTCCGTGTTTCATAATATGGTTAATCAACCTGTTAACTACTCGATTACGATAAATTGGATCGGATTTTTCGATTTTCTTTTCTGCAGTACCTCGTCGTGACATGAGCTTAATAATCCATTTTTTTATAACTTAACTTATGGGGCTAAAATAATAATTTATTTTGGCTTTTTGGCTCCATATTTTGAACGCCCTTGTTGACGATCCCTTACTCCGCCAGCATCTAGGGGTCCTCGAACAATGTGATATCTCACACCAGGTAAATCCTTAACCCTTCCCCCTCTTACTAAGACTACAAAATGTTCTTGTAAATTATGGGCAATACCAGGTATATAAGCAGTAATTACAAATCCTGAGGTTAAGCGTACTCTGGCAACTTTACGTAACACAGAGTTTGGTTTTTTTGGGTTAATAGTGTCAAAGTTGACAGATAAGTCATCCTTACTGCCACTCTACAGAACCGTACATGAGATTTTCACCGCATACGACTCCTCGTTCAATTCTTTCGACGTAATTAGATCCTTTATCCTCGTTCGATAATCTCCACTTCTTCCCCCAAACCCAACAAAATAACGAGAACGAATGAAGTCAGCCACGTTTTCATGTTTGAATTGAACACTTTCGTTTTTTTTATTCTCAAAGGAGAAAATTATTCTTTTTACTTTTACCAAACATATGTGGATCCAATTATGATCTTTTAATCAACTGTTTCAATCAATAGAAAACCTTTTTTTTTGTATGAATCCATATTATTACATTCCAATTCCTTCCCAATATTTCCCAAAGAAAATACCGAATTGGATCTTAAATTGACGGGTTAGTGTGAGCTTATCCATGCGGTTATGCTCTCTTTGAATAGGAATCTATTTTGTGAAAAATCCCGGCTTTCGTGCTTTGGTGGGTCTTTGAGATCCTTTCGATGACCTATGTTGAAAAGATATCTATTATGATTAGAATATAGAATATATTCTAGAATAATATTTAATATATTCTAAATAGATGTTTACTCTTCCATAATAGTATTAATTAGTATAAAATTACTATTAAACAATACTCTTTGAATAGAGCTAATTCATAGTATTCCAGTCCAACACTTTTATTTGAAAACTTTTTGAGTTATCTGTAAAAATAGATTCAGCTAATGAAAAGGCTTTCAATGCTGCCGTATATCCTTTTTTTTTCCAAAAATTCTTACGATTTTTTTTTTATATAGAAGTGCGTTTTTTGGGAACTGGCATACAAGTAGTATAGTTTTTTCGTTGCTATAGTTTAATGTGAAAGACATTTGTTCTGTAAATGAACACGAATTATTCTGCAATTAGCCGTATGTCTTATCTATCGGAATTCCCTCTTTCTTTTTTTTCGATCAAAAGGTAAAGTAAAAACATTGAATATTATAAACCTTTTCCAAAATTTTCATAGATAATATTGATGATTCATGAATATATTACTTTAAATACTCTTTTTTTTCACTAGGAATTTTCTTATTGGCCAGTTTTCACTTTGTACTTTCCAATATTGGGACCAACCATTGTATTGTGCAAAGATTCAGAACAATTAAGAATATCCAATTCTATTTCTATATCCACTTTTTTATTAACTGAACCCCTTTACAAACAAAAGAGATAAAACAAACGAATAAGAAACAAAATTCATAAAGAATCTAAATATTTTTTATTCTTTTTTTTTGTATGGAATATACACATCAATCTTCATGGATCATACCTTTCATCCCTCTTCCAATTCCTATTTTAATAGGGGTAGGACTTCTACTTTTTCCCACGGGAACAAAAAATATTCGCCGTATGTGGGCTTTTCCTAGTATTTTATTGTTAACCATAGTTATGATTTTTTCGATCGATTTATCGATTCATCAAATCGAGAATCGTTCTATCTATCAATATGTATGGTCTTGGACTATAAATAATGATCTTTCTTTAGAGTTTGGCTACTTGATCGATTCACTTAGTTCTATTATGTCAATATTAATAACTACTGTTGGTATTCTGGTTCTAATTTATAGTGATAGTTACATGTCTCATGATCAAGGCTATTTGAGATTTTTTACTTATATGAGTTTTTTTAATACTTTAATGTTAGGATTAGTTACTAGTTCCAATTTGATACAAGTTTATATTTTTTGGGAATTGGTTGAAATGTGTTCTTATCATTAATAGGTTTTTGGTTCACACGTCCTATTGCGGCAAATGCTTGTCAAAAAGCGTTTGTAACGAATCGTGTAGGGGACTTTGGTTTCTTATTAGGAATTTTAGGTTTTTATTGGATAACCGGTAGTTTGGAATTTAGCTTATCCCTTAGACCTTTTTGAAGAAGGTTCTGTTACTAACATGTTTACCTCCATTGTAGGTAATGTATTTGGGTTCAAGGCCTTGCGCGCTCTACGTCTGGAAGATTAACAATATTACCATTAAATATAGGCATCCTATTCCTAGACTAGATGATTTTCTTGATGAATTGTTTGGTGCATGCTTATTTTCTAAAATTGATTTGAAAAGTGGATATCACCAAATTAGAATAAGGGAAGGGGATGAATGGAAAACTGCTTTTAAAACAAAATTTGGTTTGTATGAGTGGATGGTTATGTCTTTTGGATTAACTAATGCATCTAGTACTTTCATGAGACTAATGAACCATGTGTTAAGGGAGTTCTTGGGTAAGTTTGTTGTTTTGTATTTTGATGATATTTTGATTTATAGCAAGAACTTAGATGATCATTGCATTCATTTAAGGGCTGTTTTGCAAGTGCTAAGATATGAAAATTTGTATGCCAACCTAGAAAAATGTGTATTTTGCACCGATTATGTGATTTTATTAGGTTTCATTGTGAGCTCTAAAGGAGTCCATGTTGATGAGGAAAAGGTGAAAGCCATTTGAGAGTGGCCTCCTCCCAAAAATGTAAGTGAGGTAAGAAGCTTTCATGGTTTAGCTAGTTTTTATAGGAGGTTTGTGAAGGACTTTAGTACCTTGGCAACACCCCTCAATGAAATTGTTAAAAAGGATGTTGGTTTTAAATGGGGTGAAAACAAGAGCAAGCATTTGCTTCCCTAAAGGAAAAGCTCACCCAAGCACCAATTCTTGCATTGCCTAATTTTTCTAAATCTTTTGAAATTGAATGTGATGCATCTAATGTGGGAATCGGAGCTGTTTTGTTGCAGGAAGGTCATCCACTTGCTTATTTTAGTGAAAATCTAAAAGGGTATGCCCTCAATTATTCTACATATGATAAGGAATTATATTCCTTGGTGAGAGCTCTACAAACTTGGCAACATTACTTGCTGCCCAAAGAGTTTGTCATTCATAGTGATCACGAATCCTTGAAACATTTGAAAGGACAAGATAAGTTGAATAAGAGACATGCCAAGTGGGTTGAGTTTCTTGAACAATTTCCTTATGTAATCAAGCATAAGAAAGGTAAATCTAATGTTGTGGCAGATGCACTCTCAAGAAGACATGTCTTACTTTCTACTCTTGAAACAAAAGTTTTTGGTCTTGAGCATATTAAAGATTTGTATGAAAGTGACCTTGAATTTTCTTCAAAATTTTTAGCTTGTGAGCATATTGCCTTCAATGGGTATTTTAGGCACAATGGCTATTTATTTAAAGAAAAAAACTATGTGTGCCTAAAGGTTCCATTAGAGAATTACTTGTAAAAGAGGCGCATGAGGGAGGACTAATGGGTCATTTTGGGGTTTCTAAAACTCTAGAATTCTTAAAAGAACATTTTTATTGGCCTCACATGAAAATTGATGTTCAAAAGCTTTGTGAAAGATGCATTGTGTGTAAAAAGGCTAAATCAAAAGTTATGCCTCATGGTTTGTATACTCCTTTGCCTGTACCTGAATTTCCTTGGATTGACATTTCCATGGACTTTGTTTTGGGACTTCCTAGAACAAAGAATGGCAGAGATTCTATTTTTGTAGTTGTGGACAGGTTTTCTAAAATGGCACATTTTATTCCATGTAAAAAGGTGGATGATGCGTGTCATGTTGCTGATTTGTTCTTTAAGGAAGTGGTGCGCCTACATGGCTTACCAAGGAGCATTGTCTCTGATCGTGACTCCAAGTTCTTAAGCCATTTTTGGAGGACTTTGTGGGGAAAGGTGGGTACAAAGTTATTATTTTCCACTACTTGTCATCCCCAAACAGATGGACAAACTGAAGTAGTAAATAGAACTCTTTCTACTCTTCTTAGGGCTGTTCTTAAAAAGAATTTTAAAATGTGGGAGGAATGGTTACCTCATGTAGAGTTTGCTTACAATAGGGCTGTCCATAGCACTACACAACATTCACCTTTCAAGATTGTGTATGGTTTTAATCCTTTAACACCTCTTGATTTGTTACCATTGCCTAACACATCTATTTTGAAGCATAAAGATGGGAGAGCTAAGGCTGAATTTATGAGAAAATTGCATGAACAAGTAAAATTGCAAATTGAAAAGAAAAATAAAAGTTATGCAAAAAGTGCAAACAAAGGGCGAAAGAAAGTAATTTTTGAACCTGGGGATTGGGTTTGGATACATATGAGAAAAGAGAGATTCCCATCACAAAGGAAGTCCAAACTTCAACCTAGGGGAGATGGACCATTTCAAGTACTTTCAAGGATCAATGACAATGCCTACAAAATAGAACTTCCAGGTGAGTATGGGGTAAGTACTACTTTTAATGTGGCGGATTTATCTCCTTTTGATGTAGGTGATGATGGTCTAAATTCGAGGTCGAATTCTTTTCAAGAAGGAGGGAATGATGAGGACGTAATCCAAGACATAAATGATACAATGCAAAGCTTAGGAGGTCCTATGACAAGGGCACGTGCAAGAAGAGTCAATGATGCTTTAGTTCACTTCATGATCAAGTCAATAGAATGCATGAGCCAAATTGAAGAAAAAGAGCCCAAGTTTATTCTTATCATCCAAGCATGTGATAAAAGGCCCAATAATGCATAAATAAATAAAAATAAAGGAAATACCAATAACCACACTATAATGGACGAAAATTGCAAGAGAAGTGGTAAATAAAGAATTGCCATTATTATGCCCTTTCAAGAACCCCACTATCTCTTCTTTATTTTGCACTTTCTTTGTAATAACTCAACCCACTATCATGATAATTAGTGGCTGAAATCCTTTTCTTTTCTTAAGAGTTAATGTTTACTTATTTCATCATCTTAAGCCATTCCTATATAAAGGAGGCATGTATCTTCTTTTTGAATCAATGAATTTTGTTGAGTTTACACATTGTGTAAGTGAGAGTATTTGCTCTTAGGTTCTGGATTGGACCAAAATTGATCTTATCAAGAAATCCTTTTCTTGTGGTGATCCTCATCCGTAGGCTTATCATTCTCTCTTGGATTAGAAAGAGTGTGGTGCCCCTTCTACTTAATTCCATTTCTTATTTCTCATTTATTTCATATCAGTCTCGTTTATTTTCTATGCATGTATCAAATTCTGCCATTCTTGTAATTATAAGGCAGATTACTTTCTTTGAGTCACAAAAGAATTAATATTCCAAAAGTTAACAAAGTTGTTTCAGGAATTTTGAAGGAAATGCATAATTCTCAAAAGTTAGTGCATATCAGTTCCTGTAGAGTACTACAGAAGTTTAGGGTGCTAGTACCTTCCCTAAGCTTAACCAACCCCTTACCTAGGTCTCTCCCCGCATTGTGTTTACAATGCAAAAATAGGTTTTCCCTCTTTTGACCTTTTCCTTCGGATAAATCAAAGAGCGGTTGTGAATTAAGAATTGTGATTCAAACTAATTAATAGTTTGATATCCTATTTCCACTGCAACAGGGACCCATCACGCTGAGTCTCAAATGTTTCAATATGGATGGCGCTTCCTTCGGGATAGATAACAATCTTCCAAGATAAACAATATTCTTGTAAACCTGCATATGAGAAATTCTGGCTTAAGAGCCGGGATTGCTGTTGGACGCATCTTGTTTGGTCAGAGGCGACAGAAAGCTTTTGCGGCTTGAGAGCTGGCGATATTGTCAGATTACCTCTAGAGTTCTTCAATTATGTTTTGTCAAATTAGTTTTCTTTAAAACAAAATTTAGGTTTTTCAAAATACTTTGCTTTTTTGAAAGAATCTTTATTAACAAATAAGTGAAATTGCATAACAAAAACATAAGATCATAACAATGATTGGCCCCAAAAATATGATTTCATTAATAGATAAGAACTTTACAAAGGGTAAAGTCTCGGGAACAAATACATTTGAAAAATGGCAAACAAAAAGGGTTACAGAATCCCACAATGATCCAGTCCTACTAACTAGCGATCCGTTCACTTCGTTGCTTCTGACGAGAATGACAGACGTTGATTTTGAACTAACATTTTGCACAACGCCTTGCCCCTGCATTTATCAGCTTTTGCTCTTCAGGCTTTCTTGCCTTCCTGAAATGCTGATCCACCTTTCTAGGCGTCCCATATAGGCGTAGTACTTTCTCACTACATCTGAGTTGATAGGGTACTTGAGTTATTCGTCGTCCATGGTCTCAAGAATCAGAGATCCTCCAGAAAAAACGGTCTTCACAATGAAAGGTCCGTCATAATTGGGCATCCACTTGCCGCACATGTCCTTCTGTGTTGGTAGAATTTTTCTGAGCACCAGTTCTCCCTCTCTATATTCTTTGAGACGAACCTTCTTGTCGAATGCCCTTATCATCTTTTGTTGATAAATCTGGCTATGACACATGTCAGTCATCCTTTTCTCATCTATGAGGTTCAATGAATCAAAACTTTCTTTTTCCATTCGTCTTCTTCGAGCTCTGCTTCTGCTAAGATTTTCAAAGAAGGTATCTTAACCTTGATGGGTAGCACGACGTTCATCCTATACACCAAGGAAAAGGGGGTTTCCCCTGTTGAAGTTCACACTGATGTTCTATACCCATGTAAAGCAAATGGTAACATCTCGTGCCAATCTTTGTAAGTTACAACCATCTTCTGTATTATCTTCTTGATATTCTTATTTGCAGCCTCGGCTGCGCCATTCATCTTGGGTCTGTAAGGAGACGAATTGTGATGCTTGATCTTGAAGTTATCACAAAGTTCCTTCATTGTCTTATTGTTCAGATTTGACCCATTGTCAGTGATGATCTGGTCAGGGATACCATATCGACAAATGTTTTCCTTTTTGATGAAGAGGGCAACCACTTGTTTCGTTACGTTCGCGTACGATGTTGCTTCTACCCATTTGGTGAAGTAATCAATTGCAACAAGGATGAAGCGATGGTTGTTGGAAGCTTTTGGCTCTATTGCCACAATCATGTCTATGCCCCACATTGCGAAGGTCTACGGCGAAGTCATCACATTGAGAGGATGTGGAGGAACATGCACTTTGTCAGCATAGACCTGGCACTTATGGCATTTACGAGCGAAGAGGATGCAGTCTGTCTCTAGAATTAACGAAAAGTAACCAACTTTTAAAATCTTCTTAGCCATGGCGTGGCCACTGGCATGAGTACCAAATGTTCCTTCGTGCACTTCAGTCATTATGAGACTTGCTTCTTTTTCGTTAACACATCGAAGCAAAACATGTCGTGGTTTCTTTTGTAAAGGGTGCCATTGCTGATGAAGAACTTAACCGACAATCTTCGTATGGCTCTTTTGTCGATTCTGGATGCGTCAGCTGAATATTCCTGATTTTGAAGAAAGATCTTGATGTCGTGGAACCAAGGTTTCTCATAAGACTCTTCCTCTATTGTCATAACATACGCTGGCATTGTCCTTCTTTCAATGCGAATCAGAGGCGCCTCGTTAACAAACTGGACCTTCCACATTGATGCCATCATGGCTAATGCATTAGCGATGTGATTTTCTACTCTTGGTACATGCTTGAAGGTAATCTCGTCAAAATATTCGGCCATCTCTAGGATATGAGCTTTGTAAGGGATCAACTTTTCATCTCTAGTCTCCCATTCTTCATTGAGCTGATAGATCACCAAAGCAGAATCATCGATTACTTCCAAGATTTTAATGCGGAGATCAATGGTAGCTTCCAATCCTAAGATGCAGGCTTCGTGCTCGGCTATATTATTAGTACACGAGAAACAAAGTCAGGTTGTGACAGCAGTATACCCTCCGGTTGGTTTTTTCAAAACAACCCCAATACCATGTCTGTTTTTGTTTGACGCTCCATCGAACATCATTTCCCACTGGGATCCAGGCTCAGGACCTTCTTCAGGACCAGGTTCTGGTTTCATGCGCTGAATGTACATCACATCTTCATTAGGGAACTCAAACTTGAGTGGCTGATAATCTTCCACGGGATGCTTGCAAGGTGTTCTGACAAGATACTTCCTTTGATAGATTTTTGAGCAACATACTGAATATCATACTCTGACAAGAGCATATACCATCTGGCCAATCTTCCAGTTTGAGCTAGTTTTTCAAAGATGTACTTGATGGGGTCCATTTTAGAAATCAACATTGTGGTGTGGCAGATCATATATCGTCTTAGGCGCTTGGCGGCCCATGCTAAAGTGAAACAGGCTTTCTCTAGCAAGGAGTAGCGACTCTTGCAATCTGTGAATTTCTTGCTTAGATAATAAATTGCGTGCTCTTTCTTGCCTGACTCATCAGTTTGGCCCAAAACACAACCCATCGAATCTTCTAATACTGTCATGTACATGAACAATGGTCTTCCAGGCACTAGAGGAATCAATACTGGAGGTTCTTGCAAATACTGCTTGATTTTCTCAAATGCCGACTGGCAGTTTTCATTCCACACCACCGACTGATCTTTTTGTAACAGCTTGAAGATCGGTGTGCAAGTAGGAGTTAGGTTGGAGATGAACCTGGAGATGTAATTCAAACGTCCAAGGAAACCTCTGACCTGTTTCTCTGTTTTAGGAGCAGGCATCTCTTGGATTGCTCTGACCTTATCAGGATCCACTTTAATTCCGCGTTGAATAACGATGAAGCTGAGTAATTTGCCTGAGCGAACCCCAAAGGTGCATTTAGTTGGGTTTAGCCTTAGTTGGTACTTTCGGAGTCTCTCAAACAGCTTTAACAGATGATCCAAATGGTCTTCTTTGCTTCGAGACTTTGCGATCATGTCATCCACATATACTTCAATCTCTTTGTGCATCATATCATGGAAGAGTGTGACCATGGCCCTCTGATATGTTGCCCCTGCATTTTCAAACCGAAAGGCATGACCTTATAACAATAAGTGCCCCAGGGTGTGATGAAGGTCGTCTTCTCCATGTCGGTCGGGTCCATCTTTATCTGATTATAACCAGAAAATTCGTCCATGAATGAGAACACTGCAAAACTAGTTGTGTTATCCACCAAAGTGTTGATATGTGGTAGAGGGAAATCGTCCTTCGGACTAGCTTTGTTTAGATCCCTATAGTTGACGCACATTCTAACTTTGCCATCCTTCTTTGGAACTGGCACGATGTTGGCCACCCACTCCGGATATTTGGATACTGCTAAAAAGCATGCGTCAATATGTTTCTTGACTTCATCTTGGATCTTAAGAGCCATGTCTGGTCTTGAGCTAGGAAGGTTTTGCTTGACCAGAGGACACTCTGGCTTCAGGGGGATTTTGTGCATAACAATGTCGGTGTCTAACCTTGGCATATCTTGATAAGACTAAGCGAATATGTCAACATAGTCTCTGAGGAGTGTTGTTAGCCTACTTTTGAATTCTGGCCCCAGCGATGCCCCAATCTTGACTTCTCTTTTCTCTTCTTTGGACCCCAAGTTGATGATCTCAATCTGCTCTTTGTACGGCTGGAGATAAGCATCTTCATATTCAGTCATCCTCTTTAATTCTTCTAGGACTTCTAATTCTTCATCACTTTCTTCTTCGACTTGGAAGACAGATGAACCACTAGTAGAAGGAACTGAAGGATCATGGGATTCTGTGGGTAATGGAAGTGTTCTGCGTGTTTTTATTTTTAGGAATGATTAGACACACACACACGCACAAACGTGTAGATGAAGGGTTACTTTTGCATTTTTAAAAAAGTTGCCATTTTTCCTTTTAACAAAAAGAGTGAAAATGATAAGTAGGAAATAAACAAGAGTTTTAACAAAAACACTTTTCATTCATAGATTTTTCCAATTTGTAAAGTGGCCCATACAAAATAATTCGCAGGCCTCGGGCAAGGCAGGGAACTTTTTAAAGAAAACACAAAGCTAACAAGCAAAATGAATTACTCTAATGGTAAAAAGACAGGAACTTCCACAGCCTCCCAATTGCGTAGAGCTGCTCCTCCTCGAATTATCAGACGATCAAGATCACAATCCTCCTCTTCAGCAATAATAGCGTTTATTTGCAGTCCGCCACTGGTAAAAATCTCTTTCAATGACTTCTTCCCCATGACGCTTTCTTCTGGCTCGTCTTCGAGAGTTGGTTTGTAACCCAACCCTTGTCAATCATTCTATTATCGAGCGTTGACATCAATAATCTCTCCCCATCTCAATGGGAGTCCAGTTTTCAACGCAGCTTTGACACTCTGAACAAAAGTGAAGGATGGACCACGGTTTATAGCCGATTCGTCAACTAAGACAGCATGGGTTATCTCTAGTGCTTGGAAAGTAGTTTCAAGTGAATCTTCATCTGCTTCGATGTATCGGAAAGAAGACAGTTTGCTCACCATTAGATCTTCTTCTCCATGCACGATAACCAACTAATCATTGACAATGAACTTCATTTTCTGATGAAGGGTGGAGGTCACAGCGCCCGCTGCATGTATCCAGGGCCTCCCTAATAGACAGCTGTAAACTGGATTAATATCCATCACCTGGAAAGTGATCTCAAAGATTTATGGACCTATCATGATAGGCAGGTCAACTTCCCTTATCACAGTCCTTCTGGAACCATCAAAAGCTTTTACGATTAGAGATGTGGGCCTCATGTCAGCACCTTGATAAGCTAACTTGGCCAAGGTTCTCTTTGGCATTACATTAAGCGCGGATCCTGTGTCGATGAGCACCCTGGCTAATGTATCTTCCTCACACTTGATCGACACATGCAAGGCACGATTGTGCTTGCATTTCTCTGTTGTTAGATTATTATCATCGAAACTCAAAGTATTACATGTTGTGATGTTTGCCATAATAGAGTCAAATTGCCCCACTGTGATGTCCTTCGTCACATGAGCTTGTGTTAGGATCTTTAGCAAAGCTTGGCGATATGCTGGAGAACTCAACAATAATGACATGACTGAAATTTTGGATGGTATCTGGTTTAGCTGATCTACCACTCGGTAGTCACTTCGACGAATAATCCGCAGAAATTCTTCCTCATCATCTTTAAGGCTCTCTTTTCATTTGACAATAGGTTCCTTAGCGACAACTTCTTTTGGAATGGATTCTTTAGTGGCAGCGGCTTTTGGAGTGGGAACTGTTTATGGAGGAACTGCATTATTTGCTCGGGGTTGATACATACGACCGCTTCGGGTCATTCTACTTCCACCGGTGATATTGGCTATATTTCCTTGAAAATTTCTTCACACCATGAATGATCTTCTCTTGGTGTTATGGCCCTTGGGTGAGGTCTAGATCCTCTCCTTGGCTCAAATATGGATTGATCCCTCCCAAATTTTGGTGGCACATTGTCACGGAACACTAGTCGGACGCTTTTGTTGTTGTTGTTGGTATTTCTGAAAACAGCCTTTTTACTAAGCTCTTCGGGTATATTGAACACGGGTTCAATTACCGCTACATCTTCTTTTTTCTTCCTGCTGGCGATCTCTAACATTCCTTGCTCAAGCATTGCTTGAATATCCTTTTGTACAAGGTCACAACCTTGTAGATTCAACATACATTGCTCACAATTTTCATGAGAAGTTTTGAGCGTCCAAGCTTGAGCGAGACGTTTGTGCAATTCTACCAACGACAGTTTGATTTCATCAATAGTGGTAACAGTCTTGGTTTCAGATTCTTCTCCCTCTTCTGTGATAGCATTTACTCCACCATGGTTCGGTAGAGGATTATCCTTCACATTCGGGTGGTTGTCTTTGAAAGACAGAATCTTCTTTTCGATCAACTCACGAACAAGGTGTTGGAGCGCAAAGCATCCTTCTAGGTCATGTCCCAGAGCGTTTTCATGGAATAAACAGTGTATGTTGGCATTGTAGAAGTATGGCAAAGGGTTAGGTGGAGTGCCTAATTTCCTCATCTGGACAAGTCCTCTCTCTATTAGCATTGGGAATAATTCAGTGTAACTCATCGAGATGGGATGTATCTTTGGCCGATTTTCTTGGTAATTGGTCCTCGGAGCCCTGTTTTGAGGCTGCTGGCCTTGTTGATGATACTGCTGTTGATGATTGGGTGCCCCTTGCTGAGGACCCTGCTGAGATGGCTGTTGAAAAACAGGTGCTACAGCTGCTACGTAAGATGATTGATGATATTGTTGACGATGATTCCTTGAACTCTGCACCTTTTTCCCATATGTCATGGCACTTACATCACCTTCCTTCTTCTTGTGGAAGTTGTTAGCCGACTTCTTGGTAGCACTGGTGCTTGAACTGGCATTTGAAGTTGTCACCTTTCCACTTTTCAAACCAGCTTCGACCTTGACTTCTACCGCAACAATGTCGGAGAAGTTGGTAGTAACGCTGCTGATTAATCTCTCATAGAACTCTAGTCTGACTGTGTCTACAAACCAATCTTCTAGCTCTTTTTCAGTAAGAGGCGGCTCTATGTAGGCAAATCGCCACACATCACACGAGTCTGCAAGACATTGTTCAATATAGGTTTCGATGATGACGAATTACAACCTTGGATGGATTGGAAATTATTAACTCCAAACCTACTAAACAAATGCAACGTATCACCTACCATATCCTTTTATATTTGTCCAAAAACTGTTGTAATAAATATACTATGTGTTGATAAAATGTAGTCATGACCAAAGGCATGAAAAACTACAAAAAGAGCAATTTTTGCAGGTTTGCAGGGCATGAGTCGACCATAGGGTCAGCGCATGCATCAGAAGCATTTTCCACTGGTCAGCGCATGAAGGCATAAGTCGACCATAGGGTCAGCGCATGAATCAGAAGCATTTTCCACTGGTCAGCGCATAAAGGCATGAGTCGACCATAGGGTCGGCGCATGAAAGAAAAATTTTCCAACGGGTCAGCGCACGCCGACTGTATGGTTGACGCATATTGATACATTTTCCAGATTTCCAAAAAACGCAGGCCATGCGTCGACGCACAGACCAGCTGCGGCCGACCGTTCGCGCGGAAATCCAGTTTTTAAATGATTCCCTCTACTATTTGAAATGTTGTTGGGTCTTTGGTTGGTCTGGTACTATATATACAAGCTTAACCACTTATGTCACATTAACATTTGATAAAATTGATTCATGTGTTCAAGAAAAAGAAAGAGTGAAATAGGTGTCCAACATTCATCATCTTCATCTTCAACATCTCACAACACATCAATTACACACAACCATTTTTGAAGTGCATTGTGAGTGATTAAAGGTGATAAGGTTCGAAGCTTAGATTGGGTAATCTAGTTCGGATTGAAGCTTGTGACAGGTTCTTTCTTGAATAAAAGCGTTAGGGTTTTATCCTCCAAGATTGGTTTGAATTTTGGGGGTTTTTGGACGAGATTCTTCATCAAGGGTCAACTGAGCGAAGGTGATTGTGAAAAGGTGTTCTTCAACAGTCTAGTAGCTGATTCAGAGCATTGAAGGGAAGATCTCGGGTTCGATTTGTTGCTGTTGAGATTAGCCGGAGCCGAAGGTTTGAACAGCAACGGGTTATTCAATAAGGTGGCTGGAATCGGAGGTCCATCAACAACGATCGGAGGACTTGATTCATCTTGAATCAAGGGGCAAGGAGTGAAAGCAACATTCAACGTATAGAGATTTCTGTTGTATATTTGCTGCTCAATCCTTGTATAAATTGTTACATTCAACATGTGATATCTATAAAATCTATCTCAATTCTAGTTTTAGAATTGAGGGCAGGCGTACCCCGAAGCGGGGACGACGGGGGAACTGCCTCACCAAATACTTGTCTTCTCTATTTTTCAGCATTTACGTTTTAGCTCGAAAATAAGTGATTTTTGTATAAGCACTATTGTCAAACTGTGATATCAATTGTGTAAGAGGTTAAAACTCTGTTTTTGACTCCAAAGTACAATAAGACATTGTACTAGGCTAGTTGGAATCACTTACCAAAATTATCTTACTTGTGTATCTAGTTTTGGTTTGCTCTTTAAATCATTGGAACTAGGAATCCTAACAAGTGAATTAGATCATTGATAAGTGTGATTAGCGTTGTGATTCTATTTTCCATATTGTCATTAATCCAAAGGCTTACGCATATCCGGTTTTCCAATAACCGTTCGTTTTAGACTATATTTTTCCTCGGCCGCTTCCGCACTTAAAACCAATTTTGAAAGCCAATTTTTAAATTGGTAGCGCCGACTCAAAATTTTAATTGGGATCTATTCAACCCCCCCCCCCCCTTCTAGATCCGTGCCATAGTCTAAGAAGTGGTATCTAGAGCTCCAGTTACTCGGTGCTTCAAATACAACATTGATAGAAAATGGCTAACGAACCAAAAGGGGCGTACAATACAGCTCCCGTTTTCAACGGTGAAAATTATAGTTATTGGAAAGATTGTGTGCGGGTGCACATAAACTCCATAGACAGAAAAATATGGAACGTTATCCTCAATGGTCCAATAGAAATTACTATGACCAATGCGGATAACGTAGTTGTGCCAAATCCCGAAGCACAATGGACCGATGACGATGAGAAAAAATACAATTATGATTGGAAAGCCAAAAATATCTTAATCTCCTTATTAGGTTTAGATGAATACTATCGTGTATCCCATTGTCCTACTGCTAAGGCCATGTGGGATTCACTACAAATCGCCCATGAGGGGACGAATGATGTTAAGTTGGCTAGAATCAACACATTAACACAAGAGTTTGATCTCTTTTTCATGGAGCAAGGGGAAATCATTACTGACATGCAAAAGAGATTCACTCATCTCATCAATCGTTTACATTCACTAGGAAGGCCTGTTTCCAATGATGTTGCTACTAATAAGATCTTAAGATGTCTTAACAGGGAATGGCAGCCAAAAGTGACCGCCATCAAAGAAGCACATGATCTTACCTTATTAGACTTGACAACATTGTTTGGCAAACTACAAGAGCATGAATAGGTACTCTTGAGCCTAGACCAACACGAAAAGATGGAAAAGAAAGACAAAATGAAGGTTAGTGAAAAGAAATCAATAGCTCTCAAGACTTCCTCCTCGAAGTCTCAAGCAAAAGAGAAAAGTGATTATTCCTCAAGCGACAAAGAAGAAGAGGACAAGAGCGAAGATATGGGGTTGTTCATTAAACGGTATAACCGTTACGTGAGAAAGAACGGCATCCAACATTCTGAGAAGAACTTGGTAAACTTCCAGAAACAATCGAGGTACTCCAAAGATGATGACTCAAAAGGTAAAAAGACTAGAGGGACGTGCTACAAGTGTGGAAAGCCCGGTCACTACAAACCGGACTGTCCGATGAACAAAAAGGGAAAGGAAAAGGAATCATCAAAGTCACACAAGAAATCATCAAAGCCTAGGAGAGCGTACATAGCTTGGGAAAGCGACAGCGGCTCTTCCTCCTCTGATGAAAGCTCTAGTGATGAAGAAGAGTCTGTGAATCTATGCCTCTCCGCTCATCAGAAAAATAAGAAAAAGCAGGTACGTCACTCTAAATATGATAAGTCCTCAAATATGTCACATTTAGAATTACAAACTGCATTTAATGCTTTACACAATGAGGCAACTGAAGCCTTCAAGAAACTTGCCTCTAATAAAAGAATTGTTACGTACTTAGAGCACAAAGTTAAAGAGTCTGAAAAGAAACTAGAGGACCTTAAGGCTTCCATTGTGGAAGGTAATAAATCGGATTGTAAGGACAATAGAAATCCTTTCGACTTTAGGTGTGATACTTGTCATATTTAGCAAGGTGAGGTTAGAAACCTTAAGGCCAAATTAAACAAGGCACTTGAGCCTAAAATTACATTTGCTATTGATAAAAGGGATTTTAGAAAAAGTATGATAAACCCATATCAAAAATATGCATATGTAGTTAGGGATCAAGCAAGTAAAAGTGATTCTAAAGTCGATTTTGCATGCTTATATTGTTGCAAGAAAGGCCACTCCATTGGTAAATGCCGATTTAGGAGATTTCTTGTTCCTAAAGGCATCTACCAATGGTTGCCCAAACGCAACCATTTTGTCGCTAACCTATTAGGACCCAATATGCCATTGGGTACCTCCTTTTGCTAATTATGTTTTGATAGGTGAAATGTGTCGAGACCACCGAGAGATGGGTTCTCGACAGTGGGTGCTCAAGACACATGTCAGGAGACATATCCTTATTCATAGACTTCGTGGCTAAGAAGAAAGGGTATGTAACTTATGGTGATAACAACCGCGGAGCAATACTAGGTAAAGGTAGTGTAGGTAATCCCTCCTCTACTACGATTTCTGACGTGTTGCTTGTCGAAAACCTTAAACATAATCTGCTTAGCATTAGCCAATTATGCGACAAAGGATACAATGTATCTTTTTCAAAAGATTGTTGCAAAATTATGCATGAAAATGATAAGAAGAATATGTTCAATGTTTTTAGAGTAAACAACGTATATATGCTTGACTTAAATGAAGTATCGTTAACAAGGGACAAATGCCTCATAACTATGAGTGAAGACTCATGGCTATGGCATAGGCGTTTAGCGCATGTTAACTTTGACTTACTCAATAAGGTAGTCTCAAAAGACCTAGTCTTAGGACTTCCCAAAATAAAGTTCACCAAGGATCACCTGTGTGATGCTTGCCAAAAAGGGAAGCAAACGAGAATCTCATTTAAATCCAAAAAGATAGTTTCAACAACGAGACCTCTCGAACTTCTTCATATGGACTTGTTTGGGCCGTCTAGGATTAAAAGTCTAGGAGGAAACTATTACGGGTTCGTAATAGTGGACGACTTTTCTAGGTTTTGTTGGACCATTTTTCTTGTAAGTAAGAGTGATACATTTGCCGCCTTTGAAAGGTTTGCTAAGCTTTCTCAAAATAAGTTAAATACAAACATAGTGTCAATTAGAAGCGACCATGGAGGTGAGTTTGAAAATCACTTATTTGAAGAATATTGCGGTAACCATGGTATAGATCATAACTTCTCCGCTCCACGCTGTTGCACCCCAAAATTTGACCAACATTTATTTATCCTTAAGTGTTTGAAAGTTGATACCTTCATCAGAAAGTTCAAGAGATCCTCAGAGGAAGTGGATTGAAACCAGGGTTGTATGCTTCATAACTTGAGAGTTGTGAGTGTCCCTCAGATGATTCTGAGACTTTGAGAATGAACTTGATGTTTTGAGAAAGTGTATGAGATGTCTTGAAAGCCATCATGAATGCCAGAGAAGTCATTATGCAAGAGTTCAGAAGATTCAACCATGAATGGTAGAATTAGGGTTTTGACTGGGTCAACCCTAGGATAACTGAAGATTTGGAGAAGGTTGAGACCTAATCCAAGGGCCATGAGATCATGGAATGATGCATAGAGATGTTATAAAGATGATTCCTAGACCAACTCATCATGATTGAGGAGTTTGAGAAGTTTCAAGTCAGGGTTTCCAAGGATTGTCAGTGAAAAAACCCTAATTTGATCCCTACCTTCCAGGCAGTTTTAGCTCTAGATGTGATTGATATATCATCTTACCCATAACATGAATGTTGTAGAGCTTGTTCTTAGCTTTAATTTGAGTGGTGGAAGTCCTTGATAGGAGTTACAGAGCTCAAGTTATGGTTTTGACAAATTACAGGTCAGCAGAGGTGTGTGAATCTGGGTCCTTGAAAGTCACCCAACTTGCAGACAACTTTTGCCCTAGTAGGATGACTCCTATGATTTCTTGGTCAACATGAATGTTGAAAAGGATCTTCTTAGCTTTAATTTGAGTGGTAGAAGTCCTTGATTGGATTTGTGGAACTCAACTTATGGTTTGAACAGGACAGGGGTATTTTGGTCATTTGTCAGTTATAGGTCATTTTATCCAATGCCTAAAACTCCTATTTCCAAGCCTCAAATGGAAAAACTCAAAACATGAAAGTTGCTCAAAATGTGATTTTAAGTCTAGAAAGAAGGTCACAAATTGTTGAAAAAGCTCATAGCATGAGATTACATGATTGGTCAAAAATGAACTAAAAATGGCTTATAACTTTGAAAAGTTGAAATTGAAAAGTGATTTGGGAGATCCACAAATCCAAAATAGGTCATCCAATATATCATTTTGATTGGAAAAACCATTTTGAGAACATTGGTTTAGCTAGAATTTTCATTTGAGGTCTAAAAATGGGTGATGCTTTGAAAAGTCATTACTTGAAAAAGAAGGCAATGTTGAAAAACTCTACATAAGCCAAAAATGAACTTGTTTTTCACTCATCCCTTCTCAATATCTCACATAAGGACATTTTAAGACAAAATTGCAAGGCATGGCATATGGTATATGAGAAATCCAACTTGTCACCACATGATTTTTTCAAGAAGTTTCCACCCCATTCTAGATGAATCTAGACACATCCAAAGATCATTATAAAGAGAATGCCATGAAGAGAATTCAAGGTTGGTGAAACTTGAGTCAAGTCAGAGGAGAGAGAGAGATACATAGCCATTGAAGCAATTTCTTCAAGTTGAAGCAACTCAAGAATTCTTCCACTACAAGCCATCTCCTTCACAACCATTGCAAACAGAAGACTGGTGGTCATCCAAGGATCATCTAGAAGCAATTCCAAGGCTTGAATCGTGCTCTACATCACTGCACCATAACCTCTTTACAGGTTTCTTCTTCACCTTATATCTCCTAAATTATTGAGTTTTAGTTAGTTTCATAGATACAGAAATGATTCACTAGGGTAGAGGATTCTTTCCCTTGAATTAGGGCACGATCCATGAGGTTCCATGGCAGGTGAGTGATTCTTGAGTCTTCAAGAATTAGTTGTTTAGGGCGGTTTAATTAGTATGAGTTAGGTCAGATTGATGAGCATAGCATGTAGAGCATCTGTAGACCATTAGACTGAAGTTTGATGAAGATGGATATCAGTTGAGCATGGTGGTACCAGGATGTTTAAGTCTTCTGTTAGGACTATCTAGGGCGAGTTAATAAAAAGTGCACGTGTGGCTGTGTTCTAGGCATTTAATAGATCATTTTTTGTTTTGGAATCTTGTTGAATCATGGCGTATGGAGAGAGATAGAGGAGCTCGAAGATTTGAGTGCATGGGAGAGGGTTCTGAAAACCCTAAGTTTTGATGGGGACGATGAGGGAGAGCCCTTGGATCCTCTCCAAAGTTTGACAAATTATTTAGATCCAACGGCCGCGGGCGAGTCTGAGAGTTGGAGGGAAGATTTAAATATATTGAAACGCTGCGTTTCATTTAAAACCAGCGCTGGGCTCAATGTGCTATCCCCACCCCCCTTCTTATCTGGCCCAATTAATTGAACTAGCGTGAGTTGCTTGTCACACCCCCCCTCCCTTTAATTCATTTAATTGTTTTAATTTTCTTTTAATATTTTTCTGTCTTTGAAAATTCATTAAAAAATGGTAAAAAATGATTTTTTAATTCTTCTTTTTTCTATGATTAGATGAAAATGTGTAGAAAATTATAAAAATAAAAATGAGATTTTATTTTTTAGTTTAATATTTTCAATAGATTTTCCGAATAAATAGCTTTTATATTGTTTAATTTTGTATCATGATTTTGTAGGAATTGTCTTAGAACCTTCCCTTAGGGTTTTTAATCCACTCTTTTTTGTGCAATTAGATGATGAATCATAGTTCCCCATAGGATTTTTTCTAGATTTTTAGAATTAAATTTTGATTAGTTTAATTAGGTTAGATTTAGGGTATCCTAATTAGGGTTTAAATTGTGTTTAGGTGATGAATTCCTTTCTTTGATTGAGTTTTGTCTTGATTTTTAGGTAGAGGCCTATGTAGATGTTATGGGTAAGTGTTGAGGACCCTTGTGAATAATTGTTAGATTTTTCCCCCTTAGTTTAGTATTTTTAGGTATTTTCTGAAGTTGCCTATTGATTGTGTCTCCCCATTGGTTATCTGTTCATCTTTGGGGTTCATTGTGAGGAATTTGTTGTGGGGCTTGTGTTGCCTTGAAGACCTTGATGGAGAGCATCATGAAGAGAAGATTGAAGATCAAGACCCAGAGACCCAGAGCTTGGCTTATGCCCTGTCTGTGAGGTTTGAGATCCTGAAGTTTGAAGGAAGTTCATGGTACTTTCCTGAGGAAGGCACTATGAATGACTTTCATTCTTTCTTCTCACCTCTTTCTTAAGTATCCAATGATGTTGGAGCCAACTTGTGAGTTTAATTTCTCCTGAGGAGGAATGTAAACTGATCACATGTTGTTGAGCCACATGGGATACAACTCCTAAGTGGAAGCCCCCTAGTACTTTCCTGAGGAAGGTCCTATGGGTCTATTCACTTAGTTCCCTTAGTTTATCTAGGATTTCTCAAGTATCCAATGATGTTGGAGCCAACTTGTGAGTTTAATTTCTCCTGAGGAGGAATGTAAACTGATCACATGTTGTTGAGCCACATGGGATACAACTCCTAAGTGGAAGCCTCCTAGTACTTTCCTGAGGAAGGTCCTATGGGTCTATTCACTTAGATCCACTAGTTCAGATAGGATTTCTTAAATATCCAGTGATGTTGGAGCCTGCTTGTGAGTTTAGTTTCTCCTGAGGAAGAATGTAAACTGATCACAGTGGTTGAGCCACATAGGGTATGACTCCTGAGTATACACCTCCTAGTGCTTTCCTGAGGAAGACACTATGAGTCTGCTTGCTTAGCTCCCTTTCTTTGGTAAGCTTGTTCTGAAGCTTGAAGACTGGGATTGATTTCCTCTTGTTTAGGGTTTGCTTTAGGGCTTTGCTTAGATTTGATTAGGATTCTGTGATTAGGGCTAGGATTAGAGAGTGGATTCTTTCTTTCTCAAGCATGTGTGTTTTGTTTACCTGATGGCACTTCATTTCCTTTATCTGTTCATTGCTTGATAGCATGTTGTTTATTTTCAGTATGATTACTGTTATTTCATGACTGGCTTGAGGTCGAGATGAGCTTGTGGAGGCTGAAACCCCACACACATTTCCTCCCTCACTTGCATTGCATGCATTTTACTGTTAAAGCTGATGCTTTTGTCTGTTTTGGTGTATCATTGACATGATCCCTTAGGACTCTCATTTCCTTTGATAAGGATCTGATGATAGAACTTTAGGTTGAAACCTATGCATGACAACATCTAGGAGTTCCCTGTTCAAACTTCAACCATAGGATGAATCCATGGCATGATAACAGTAGGACTTGATAGTCTCCCTCCTAGTTGAGCCATTGATCCGTAGTTTCCTGAACTACGTTTGCTCTGATCTTTCATACCAGATGAAAGTACGTAGGCATAGGATGCGATATCCTAGCGAGCAACCTTCCCCCATCTTCCCCCGTAGTTAGCCGAACTACGTTGACTCTGATTTCTCATTCTCTGATGAGAATACGTAGGCATAAAGTGCGACGCTTTGCCGAGTCATTTTTCTTTTCTTTTTCAGCCAGCCTTGATAGGTAGATAGAATAAAACCAACCCGTCCAAGTAAACAAACAAGCGAGGATCCCGTCGAGTACGACGGACGTGAGGGGTGCTAATACCTTCCCCTTGCGTAACCGACTCCCGAACCCAGACAATGGTTGCGATGACCTTGTCTTACCCTTTTTCGTCAGGTTTTTTCCGATCGTTTCCTTTCCCGCTCTGAGGGATAAATAACGAAAGGTGGCGACTCTTCTGTCATGCCGGCACCTTATTTTCGCGCAAGCGACAGCTGGCGACTCTGCTGGGGACTATAGCATCTAGGGACTTTTCCCATCCCTTATGCTGGGACCGTTTCCCATCCCCTACGCGAGTCAATCCTATCGTTTGTGTGTTTGCTTGTTGGGTTGCGTTTATTTATCGCATTTTTACTTCCCGCACTTTACTTCCCGCATTTTATTTCCCGCATTTTATTTCCAGTTCGATATGATTATCTGTGCTGCTGTGGGAGAGGGATGTTACTGTGAGTGAAAAGCCGGACCTGGGCTTGAGTACACACCTAGATATAGTTGCGGAGAAGTAGTAGACGAACCTGTCTGCTGAGCAGGCACAGTTCCCTACGAAAATCTGCGCTCAGACGAGATTCTTGCAGAGGTGCTCCTTTCCGGTCCTGAGGATCTGAGGGGAGTCCAGACGTGAGGATTGTCGACTCTGGGGACCGATCATTTGGAAGTCAGCTAAGAGAGGCCTCTTCATGACTTGACGATGCCACTCCTTCTGGGAATCGTATTGTCACTCGTGAAAGTCTGTGACGCTGACGACCGCATAGGATGCCGTACCTTTGTCCGTGGATTAGGTCCATCATACCTGTGAGTGGGGTTGGGATATTGCAGGAAACTTCGACCTCCAGACTACCTGGTTTTCTTGACAGTTAATCAGTTATGTTGGGTTCTCAGTTGCAGATATGTTCTTGACAGAACGAGAGTTTGATCAGAGGATTTTATCATCGGGTGTTTGTCTGTTCTTGACAGAGCAGGTTTCGATCAGAGTATCATCGTCAGTGGTTTGTTCTGGATGGAGCAGATTTTTGAGTGGGGTCTGAGGATCTCGTCAGCAGTTGTTATTTTGTTCTTGATAGAGCAGATTTTGAGTGGGGTTTGAAGATCTCATCAGCAGCTGTATTTTTGTTCTTGATAGGGCAGATTGTTGACTTGGGGTCTGAAGACTTCATCAACAGATATTCCTTGATTTTGCATCCGGGGTCTTTATTATCAGGCCTTCGTTCTCGTCAGGGCAGAATGCTGATCTCGATCCTATCAGATGGTTATTCACAGCAGATCAGATCAGTGGTTTTACACCGGGGTTTCCCTCTCATCAGCGACTGTTGACATCGAATCTCCACAGCAGCCACCTGGATATATTGTTGCATGCCTGCATTTTGCATTAGTTTGCATAATCATTCCATTAGCGTGTGTCTGTGACAGGTACCGTTTCCCCGATCCAAGATCTCTCACTGTGTTACTGCAGCTGTTCTCAGAAAGACTGTTGCGTATGAGTTCTCGGTCCTTGATGTGTCGAATCTGACTATTGCTATGTGAGGTTACTGTTTCCATGATTGGGCCCAGATTCCTCTCCTTATTATTGCCAGCAGGTGCCAGGATCGGGGGAAATCTCTCAAGCACACAGACTCACGCGTGCATTTGCATGAAGCATTCTTGCATGACATACATTCTGTTGCTTTTCCTAACCTTTGATCTTGACAGGTTTTTCAGGTACTCAGGTTCCGAGCTGCTTTTGATCTCCAGGATTGATCAAAGATTCATCCACCGCTACTCAACTCGCGCCAATCAAACGAGAATCATGGACCAAGTACAGTCAGATGTTCAGGAGCTTCGTGAAAGGATGGATCGTTTTATGGAGCTGATGCAAGTAGTTGCGAATGGGCAAGACCAGCTTCGTACTTTGGTTCAACCTCTCATCTCCAGGGTTGATAGTAATGGAATACTTCATGGCGGGGCCGTGCCCACTCCTCCTCAAGGGGATACTCCACAGAACGTTGTTCCTGCTGCCGGGGGCAACGGCAGTGCTAACGGCAATCTCATGACTAATCTCGGACTTAACGCGGCGGGCGCCGTCAATGGTGGTTTGGGAGCCAATGTTACCGTGGGGCCGGTCAACGGCAATGCTGGTGCAGGAAATATGGTGGTGCCTCAACCGTGGCTGGAGGACCATCAGGATGACATTTTCTCTCAGAGAGGTGTAGAGGCTGAGTTGACTGCTGAGGCTCGACTCAGGTTCAAGGCGCTGGAAGATAAAATGAGAGATATAGAAAATCAGAACACGTTGGGCGTTGACATGTCCAAACTCGGGTTGATTGCTGACTTTAAAGTACCTCACAAGTTTAAGGTGCCTATCTTTGAGAAGTATAGGGGCACTACTTGTCCCCGTGTTCACCTCCGATCTTATTACAGAAAGATGTCCGCTTATTCTGATGATGAAAAGTTGCTGATGCACTTCTTTCAGGATAGTCTTTCTGGCCCATCGCTCGAATGGTATATGGGTTTGGAGCCCGCTGCTGTGCGCACGTGGAAAGATCTCGCTGAAGCGTTTGTTCTCCACTATCAGTATAATAGCGACTTGGCTCCCAACCGAGTTCAGCTTCAGAATCTCTCGCAGCGGAGCAATGAAAGCTTCAAAGAGTACGCCCAGCGGTGGCGTGAATTGGCTGCTCGGGTTCAACCGCCGATGGTTGAGCGTGAGTTGGTACAAATGTTCGTGGCTACCCTTCCCGGAGTCTATTATGAGAAGCTGATCAGTGGCATGTTCGGAACATTCTCGGCCCTCATCACTTTGGGTGAGCATGTTGAAAATGGTATAAAGATCGGAAAGATTCAAGGCGAATCATCCTCATCTGGAGGAGCTAGCAAGAAGCCCTATACTGGCAAGCGTCGAGAGGGCGATGCCAGTGCTGTCACTAATGCTAGGAGAAAGGGCAAGGGCCCTCAGTCTCAGATCGCTAGCATAAACATCCCAGCTGCTCCCCCGCAGCCGCAGCAGCAGCCTCAGCAACAGAATAATCCGGGATATAAGAGATATCAGAATCGGGGTCCCCTGGCAAATCGTCATTTGGAAACTCCTCCTATGTCATATGCACAGCTTCTGCAGACGTTGCTTCAGCTCCAATTAGTTCAGAAAAGGACGTTGGCTCCCTTGACAGGGGCACCACCACCGGGGTATGATGCTAATGCTACTTGTGAATTTCATTCGGGGGCACCTGGCCATACAGTTGAGAATTGCAAAGCTTTTAAGCACAAGGTCCAGGACTTGGTCGACGCCAAGGTGATCAACTTTTCTGACAGCATGCCCAAAGTCACCAAGAATCCAATGCCTCATCATAGGGGAGGCGGAGTAAATGCTGTCATCACTGAAGAGAATTCAGACTTGCTGACTGATGTCAAAGATCTGAAAACGCCGTTGAGTTTTGTTAAAGCTAAGCTGCTAAAGAAAGGCTTCTTTCCCGGATGTGGAGAGTTTTGTATGGCATGTGCTACACTTCCTGATGGGTGTGAGCAGTTGATCGAAGGTATCCAAAGTCTGATGACCGAGGGTATTTTGCAATTCAGTCGGAGCATTGAGAATGCGTCAGGGGAAGTCGTGCTGAAGCAGGCGGACGAAGTTGCTACCATTACCATTCCTCGCCACCCTATCACTATTTCTGCACCTCGTCCGCCTACTATCACCATCACCAGGGCCGGACCGATCCCGTTCGAGAGCACTAATGCCGTCCCATGGCATTACGGCGCCGAAGTGTATTGTAATGGTCAGAGAATAGAGCTTGAGCCGTCCGGATCAACTGCGCAGAATCTGGCTGAAGTCAGTGGTATCACCAGAAGTGGTAGAGTGTTCGCGCCGGCAGAGGTCGCAGCAGAGAAAGTAGTCCGGGCTGACGCTGCGGACAAGGGCAAAGGTAAAGCTGTTGAAGAGGTTCCTGCAGGGGCAGAGAAAGATTTGTTGGTTAAAGATGCTGAAGAGTTCATGCGGCTAATCAGGAAAAGTGACTACAAGATTGTAGATCATCTTCACCAGACTCCGTCGAAGATCTCGATTCTTAACCTGTTGCTGTGTTCTGAAGCGCACCGCAACGCGTTGCTGAAAGTATTGAATGCTGCATACATGCCGCAGGAGATATCAGTTAATCAACTCGAGGAAGTAGTAGCCCATGTCAATGCTGGTAATGGGCTGGGTTTTACAGATCTGGAGCTGACTCCCAAGGGAAGAGATCACAACAATGCCTTGCACGTCTCGATAGAGTGCAGAGGCACGATTATGTCACATGTCCTAGTAGATACGGGTTCCTCGCTGAACGTGCTTCCGAAGAAGGCACTGATGAAGTTGGATACCCGGGGACTGTTGTGCACGCCCAGTGATCTGGTCGTGAAGGCCTTTGACGGAACCAAGCGCCACGTCTTTGGAGAATTGACTCTGCCAATTCAAGTTGGTCCAGAGACGTTTAATGCGGTGTTCTATATCATGGATATCATGCCCGCCTATAGTTGCCTCTTAGGTCGGCCGTGGATCCATTCTGCTGGTGCCGTAACATCCACGCTGCATCAGAAGCTTAAATATGCTGTTGGGGGCAGCATAGTGACAGTCTGTGGAGAAGAGGACATCATGGTAAGCCACCTGTCGTCCTTTAAATACGTTGAAATGGATGGTGAGATCCATGAGACCCTTTTCCAAGCATTTGAAACCGTCAGGGTGAAGGAGGTAGCTCCCGTTGTTGCGGAGAAGCAAGAGTTGAACCTCTCCTCGTTTAAGAAAGCTCGGGCTACTGTCGAAGCTGGTTCCACCCCAGGCTGGGGGCATGTCTTGGACATACCAATCAAACAGGATAAGTTTGGATTGGGGTATTCTCCTGGAGCTGAAGCTTCATCTTCTTCTGGCAGTTCGTCTCATGGGAAGGGGCCGATCTTATTCACCAAGGGGGGAGTAATTTTCGAGAGTATCAACGCTGCGTCTGAGGACAGCGGGGATAGTGATTGCGATCTTGATGCCTGGATTCAACCGAGCAAGCCAGGCGAGCGCCTCCACAATTGGACCATCAAGGAGATTATCGAGCTGACAAGTGAAGAGTAATGATTTGCTTTTTTACAATCTTTGTACAACCCTATACCCTGCCCGGGGCATAGTGGTTTTACTGTCAGGGCCTTGTTGGATTATGTGTATGCATTTTGTTAATAAATAAAAGGCGTTTTCTTCGTAATCAAATGTTGTGTTCTCTGTTATTCATGTTTTATGTTTGTTTCGAAAAACAGCAAAATGGCAACGAGGTTCGTGCTAACCTGCATATTCTTGCTTTAAACTTAACCCTTGTTATTGCAGGATCCACGTAACAGATGACATCGACTCTGGACCCTCTACGGCTCACTACGACTTTGATTGCCCGATCTATCAAGCCGAGGATGAGATTGATGAAGACGAAGACCTTCCGGAAGAGTTGGCCCGCTTGTTGAGACAAGAGGAGAAGGTTATTCTACCTCACGAGGAGGATATTGAGATCATAAATCTGGGTTCTGAGGAGCTTATCAGGAATGTCAGAGTAGGGGCTGCGCTGCAGAATGATGTCAAGCATAGACTGGTCGAGATGCTTCGAGAGTATAGTGACGTCTTTGCTTGGTCATATGAGGATATGCCCGGACTTGACACAGATATCGTGGTTCATCGCTTGCCGTTGCGAGAAGATTGCCCTCCAGTCAAGCAGAAGCTCAGGAGGACGAGACCAGACATGGCTGTAAAAATCAAAGAAGAGGTCCAGAAGCAGTTGGACGCAGGATTTCTAGCCGTTACCACTTACCCTCCGTGGGTCGCCAACATAGTGCCTGTACCGAAGAAGGACGGTAAGGTACGCATGTGCGTCGATTATCGGGATTTGAATAGGGCGAGCCCTAAGGATGATTTCCCGTTGCCTCATATCGATGTGTTGGTCGACAATACAGCCCACTTTTCCGTGTTTTCGTTCATGGATGGCTTCTCCGGTTACAATCAGATTAAGATGGCGCCGGAGGACATGGAGAAAACGACGTTTATTACCCCCTGGGGCACGTTTTGCTACAAGGTAATGCCCTTCGGTCTGAAGAACGCAGGGGCCACTTACCAGCGAGCAATGGTAACTTTGTTTCATGATATGATTCATCATGAGATCGAGGTCTATGTTGATGACATGATTGCAAAATCCCAAACGGAGGAGGAGCATCTGGTCAATTTGCTGAAGCTGTTTGAAAGGCTTAGGAAGTTCAAGCTGAGGCTGAATCCTAACAAGTGCACTTTTGGAGTGCGGTCCGGAAAGTTATTGGGGTTTATCGTTAGTGAACGAGGTATTGAAGTTGATCCTGCGAAGATAAAAGCTATCCAAGAAATGCCAGCGCCGAAAACAGAAAAAGAAGTTCGTGGTTTCTTGGGCCGAATAAACTACATTGCAAGGTTTATCTCTCAGCTCACGGCCACTTGTGAACCGATGTTCAAGTTGTTAAAGAAAAATCAGGCGATTACTTGGAATGAGGATTGCCAGAAGGCATTCGATAAGATAAAGCAGTATCTTCAAGAACCTCCAATCTTGATACCCCCAGTGGCTGGACGGCCATTAATCATGTACTTGACAGTTCTGGAGAATAGTATGGGGTGTGTTCTCGGTCAGCACGACGAGACGGGCAGAAAGGAGCATGCCATTTATTATTTGAGTAAAAAGTTCACTGAGTGTGAATCTCGATACTCGATGTTGGAGAAGACGTGTTGTGCATTAGCTTGGGCCGCCAAACGTCTACGACAGTATATGCTCAACCACACCACTATGCTGATTTCGAAGATGGATCCGATCAAGTACGTCTTCGAGAAGCAGGCTCTTTCGGGCAGGATTGCCAGGTGGCAGATGGTGTTAACAGAATATGATATTCAGTACGTCTCCCAGAAAGCCATCAAGGGAAGCGTATTGTCTGATTACCTTGCCGAACAGCCATTCGAAGACTATCAGCCGATGAAGTTCGAATTCCCTGACGAGGACATTATGTTTCTCAAAGCGAAGGATTGCGATGAGCCATTGCCCGATGAGGGGCCAGATAGGAAGTCTCAGTGGAAGTTGATATTCGACGGAGCGGTTAATTCCTATGGAAGTGGTATCGGGGCTATCATCATGACTCCTCACGGATCCCACATCCCGTTTACTGCAAGACTGACGTTTTCAGTTACCAACAACGAAGCCGAGTACGAAGCATGTATTATGGGTCTAGAAGAGGCAATTGATTTGAGAATCAAGAATCTAGACATATATGGTGACTCAGCGCTTGTAATCAATCAGATCAAAGGGGAGTGGGAAACTCGTCAACCGAATCTAGTGTCGTACATGAATTATGCCAGGAGGCTGCTCCCGTTCTTTGACCGAGTAGAACTTCATCATGTACCCCGGGCTGAAAATCAAATGGCTGATGCTTTAGCCATGTTGGCTTCAATGTATAAGGTCAATCTTTGGAATGAAGCTCCAAGCATTGTTCTTTCGCGTCTTGACAGACCAGCATATGTGTTCGCAATCGAGGATGCCACCGACGGCAAGCCATGGTTCCACGACATCCAGACCTTCCTTATGACTAAGGAGTATCCTGCGGGTGCGTCAACCTAGGATAAGAAGACTCTGAGGAGGCTATCTGGAAACTTTTACCTCAATCCTGATGGAGTGCTGTATAAGAGAAACCACGATCTCGTGCTACTCAGATGTGTAGATGAGAAAGAAGCAAGTATGCTCATGGAAGAAGTCCATGAGGGCACATTTGGTACGCACGCCGGCGGGCACGCCATGACGAGAAAGATCCTGAGAGCAGGATATTACTGGTTGACTATGGAGTCGGATTGCTTCAGATTCGCGAAGAAATGTCACAAATGCCAGATTTATGCTGATAAAGTTCATGTGCCGCCGTGCCCATTGAATGTTATGTCCTCCCCTTGGCCGTTCTCCATGTGGGGCATCGACATGATAGGCAAGATTGAGCCCACTGCATCCAATGGTCATCGTTTCATTCTGGTAGCTATCGACTACTTCACCAAGTGGGTGGAGGCAGCCTCGTACGCTAATGTGACCAAGCAGGTGGTAGCTAAGTTCATAAAGAGGGACATCATCTGTCGCTATGGAATTCCTGAGCGGATCATTACTGATAATGGTTCGAATTTGAATAATAAGATGATGAAGGAGCTGTGCCAGAGCTTCAAGATTGAACACCACAACTCATCTCCTTATCGGCCGAAGATGAATGGCGCTGTTGAAGCGGCCAATAAGAACATCAAGAAGATTGTTCAGAAGATGGTTGTGACGTATAAAGATTGGCACGAGATGTTGCCGTTTGCCTTGCACGGTTATCGTACGACGGTGCGTACGTCGACCGGGGCAACTCCTTTCTCCTTGGTGTACGGTATGGAAGCTGTCCTACCGCTAGAAGTAGAGATTCCCTCTTTGCGAGTTTTGGTTGATGTGAAACTTGATGAGGCAGAATGGGTTACGAATCGTTTGAACCAACTCAGCCTGATGGACGAGAAGAGGCTAGCATCGATTGCATTTGGTCGCCTGTACCAAAGCCGAATGAAGAAAGCTTATGATAAGAAGGTGCGTCCTCGAAGCTTTCAGACGGGTGATCTCGTCCTGAAGAAGATTCTTCCGCAACACTCCGATCACCGGGGCAAGTGGACTCCGAATTACGAAGGGCCGTATGTCGTCAGCAAGGTCTTCTCAGGAGGAGCTTTGTTGTTATCCACGATGGATGGTGAAGATTTTGCATCCCCGGTGAACGCGGACGCAGTTAAAAAATACTTTGCTTGAAAGCGACCCGCTGGACAAAAAAAGAAAGAGTCCAGGCAAAAAAGGGGCATCCCGGCGAACCAAAAACAGAATAAAAGGTTCGGGCAAAAATTAGGGATATATTGAAAAATGTACACCCGCGAAGTCGAAAACCTACACTGGGCGGCTTCGGCAAAAAAGGGTATCCCGGTGAACTGAAAACCCGTGAAGGGTGGTTCACGCAAAAGTTAGGGATTTGAATAAGCAAATGACTGCGTTCCGCGTGTGGACTTTCATTGTTTAGTGGTTCGGAAGACCTGAGGGCCGTTTATCTGAATCAATCTCTTCCAAAGCTGAAGCATCGGAGAAGTATCAAAGTCGAGTGGGTCTTAGAGGGATCAACTCATGGTGTTCGTCTACGCCTCGATTGCCGACATTTGTATATACTGATGTATATTTATGTTTTCTTTTTGCGCGGCTTCCTCATTCCAGGAGCTTGCCTCTGTTGTAGAACATTTTTGCCCATTCAGGGGTTCATCATCAATAAAATGCACATTATTCAGCAATCCTACTTGTCTGTTTAGCATTTATCTGTTTTGTTTGCGAATGATAACGCCGATGTGTTTTTTGATAAAATGCGCATACATAAACTTGCGGGCCTAAGCCCATTGATTGTTGAAACAATTAACTAACTGAACATTGTCGCGAGATAATAACCCTGATAGGCCCCTTTGAGGAGGGTATCTTGTCTGTTTGTTTGTGTTGTTGCAGGTGTAGCACCTCGCCAGCAGATATGCCGTGCGTATCCCCGAAGCAGGATGAGTCCTCCTTCTCCAGCAGAGTTCAGTAGTCTCTCCTCCGCAGAATCAGAATCAAATAGTGAGCATTGATATGTCTTCCCCAGGTAGAGTTGATTCCCTTCCCCAAGCAAGCGCATCCTGAAGGAACGCCACCTCATCGGCTGAGTCAAGCACCGAAGCATGACGTCGTCTTTCCCCAGCACCGGGTCACAAGTGCAGATTTCATAGAAGTGTTCGGGAACCAAAGCTCGTGTTTTCCCCAGTAAAGTCGCCGAAGCAGGTGTCTCCCCCGCACCGGGTCACAAGTGCAGGTTTCATAGGAAACTAGTCATATACCGAAGTATGCAGTAACTGATGATGCCAGACTGAAGTCTCCAGCGGAATTGAGATTCCTCACCAGAGTCAGGCTCTCTCCTGAAGTTGGATGGTTCCCTCTTCCCCGGTAGGGTATTGGAACGACTGATGTTGTATTCCCCCGCAGAGATGTACTCTCCCCCGAAGTCAGATGATCCTTTCTTCCCCAGTGGAATCGAATTCCCCATCAGAGTCGTACTCTCCAATGAAGTAGAATGATTTCTCTCCCCGGCTGAGTCCGCAGAAAAGCAGAATCCTTGGAAGTCGATCAGATCATGATCGATGTTCCCCAGCAGAGCGTAGAACAGCCGATGCTGTATTTCCCCCTGAGTCGCACTCTCTCCAGCGAAGCAGAATAACTTCTCCTTCCTCAGCCGAGTTTGCAGATGCCCAAGAGAGCCGAGTCCTTGGAAGGATCAGACCATGTTTTCCCCAGCGGAGTGAGGAGCAACTGAAGTTGGTTCCCCACAGAGTGGTCATCCCCAGAAGAGTAGCTGAGACGGCCGCGCAATTCATTCTCGCGATTGATATCAGCAGATCCAAGTTCTCGTAGAGCTTCGTCCCCTGCAGCAGTCAGCTGAAGTTGTTCCCCTGCAGCAGTCCGCGGAAGATCAATTCCCCAGACAGAGCCTGATTGATATTGGCGTGTTCGCGTTCTCCTCAGCAGGATGACTCCTCTACCTGAGTGGTTCTTTCTCCTTGACAGGAGGATTTCCCCCTTCGGCATTTATTTTGCTGATGGGATCGCATCATTGTGCATGATTGCATAGCATTGTGCATGATTGCATGGCATTTAGCATAAATACATATCATTTCCACTGTGTGGGGCGTAGCGCAGAAGCATACGCATCATAAGCATGATCTAGATCATTATCATCCTTGTTTTACAGGTGTTCCACCAAGAGACTAGTTGCTCAGGACGATTCTTGATGTTCTCCCCAGCAAGGTTGTTTTCTTAGATGATTCTAAAGACCCCGGTGTGATCCCCGCAGTTCGCTTGCTCAAGATGATTTTTGAGATCCCCAGCGAAGTCTTCGGTTCGAGATGATTCTCAAATCCCTCAGCAGGGCCATTTGCTTAAGACGATTCTTAAGACCTTAGTACGGCTTCCCGAGTTGTTCGCCTAGTATGATACTTGAGCTCCCCAATAACGTCTCCAGCAAGAGTTGCCCAGGAAGATTCCTGGAATTCCCAACAGAATGTTTGCTACAGAAAGGTTATTAGTTCAGGACGATTCTTGAAGATGCCCGACGGATCTGTTTGTTCAAGTTGATCCTTGAAGTCCTCAGCAGCATGATACGTCTGCTCCAACAACGATGTCTAATCTGAAGATGGATTTCGTAAGCGCCCGAAGGCGATATCAGAAGGTTCCGGTGAGTCCAGATTCCCGTGTTGAAGAATCAACGGGGGGGCTAAGGACAAGGTTCCAGGGTTGTAGATACAACAGAGTGATTCGTGTGAGTCTGAAGACCAAGTCAGTTGTCCTGAGGAGATGATTGATTGCGATCAAGAGAATAATTTTTCTTCTGACTGAGGTCAAAGATGTTTCTCCAGCTGAAGCGGAGTTTTGCCTGAAGGCAAAGTGTTTGAATCCCCGTAGAGTCATGAATGGCTCAGGATACCACTTCTCTGACTGACGTCACAGATTTCCCAAGCTGAAGCGAAGGTGCCTAAGGGCAAGGTTATCCCTAAGGTTATGAATGACCTAGGATTCATTTTTCGGACTGAAGGCCGAAGTATATCCCTGACTGAAGTCTCGGATGCTCTATAGCAGAGGCGGAGTTGCCTGAAGGCAGATCCATGTGTCCTTGAAGGCCAAGGATCACTTTCTTTAGAACTGAAGTCGAAGATACTTCCTGCAGAGTTGCCGGCGGGCAAAGTTTACACCCTTGAAAGCCAAGGATGTTTTTCTAGCTGAAGCTGGAAATGGCCAGGGGCCAGGGTTTCATCTACCTTCAGAAGTACTTAAAGATCTTTTCTAGCTGAAGCTGGAAGTGGCCAGGGGCCAGGGTTTCATATAGTTCTGATGTTGAAGTTCTACAGTGGGATCATGGTGCAGTAGTATTCCGATGATCGTTATGGTTCTGAGGGTGAACCCCAGATCAGAGTGTGCTCGGTTAAGTCTCTCATCCCCAGCGGAGTAGTTTCAAATACGCAAGTGTACCTTTTGTTCCATTTACCAGGGGTGAACCCCAGGGCCGAGTTGTTCAGTGTTGTATTTTCTCCGGCGGCGATGCGGGGTATTTTGATTATCCGACGGCGAGGTCAGATTATGTTTGTGTCCGGCGGCGAGGTTGGATGTTTGGATTTGACGGCGAGGTCAGATTATGTTTGTTTCCGGCAGCGAGGTTGGATGTTTATTTGACGGCAATGTCAGACTCCTTAAATCCCCAGCAGAGATGATGTTGGTACGACGGCAATGTCGAGTGTCTCTCAGAGGATGTTTGTTTCCGACGGCGATGTCAGATTCAGTTTTCCGACGGCAATGTTAGGTGATGCAGATCCTTTAGTTCTCCAGCGGCGATGTTGGGTGTTTGGTTACCTGAAGATGATGTCAGAAGAAGTTAATGTGGATAACTGACGGCGATGTCAGATCAGTATCTCTCCAGCTAGCTGTTGAGCAGCTAGTGTTGCAGTATTCAAAGATTTGTTCCCCGCAGAGTACCGTGTGCTCGTGCAGTTGGCAAATTTTCGGGTTTACCGATATTCAACCGTCTCATACCTTGATTGGTTGAGAGCCGTTCGCTTCTCACCCAGTCAGGTTCAAGCCGTTTGAATAGGGGCAGCTGTTGCACCCCAAAATTTGACCAACATTTATTTATCCTTAAGTGTTTGAAAGTTGATACCTTCATCAGAAAGTTCAAGAGATCCTCAGAGGAAGTGGATTGAAACCAGGGTTGTATGCTTCATAACTTGAGAGTTGTGAGTGTCCCTCAGATGATTCTGAGACTTTGAGAATGAACTTGATGTTTTGAGAAAGTGTATGAGATGTCTTGAAAGCCATCATGAATGCTAGAGAAGTCATTATGCAAGAGTTCAGAAGATTCAACCATGAATGGTAGAATTAGGGTTTTGACTGGGTCAACCCTAGGATAACTGAAGATTTGGAGAAGGTTGAGACCTAATCCAAGGGCCATGAGATCATGGAATGATGCATAGAGATGTTATAAAGATGATTCCTAGACCAACTCATCATGATTGAGGAGTTTGAGAAGTTTCAAGTCAGGGTTTCCAAGGATTGTCAGTGAAAAAACCCTAATTTGATCCCTACCTTCCAGGCAGTTTTAGCTCTAGATGTGATTGATATATCATCTTACCCATAACATGAATGTTGTAGAGCTTGTTCTTAGATTTAATTTGAGTGGTGGAAGTCCTTGATAGGAGTTACAGAGCTCAAGTTATGGTTTTGACAAATTACAGGTCAGCAGAGGTGTGTGAATCTGGGTCCTTGAAAGTCACCCAACTTGCAGACAACGTTTGCCCTAGTAGGATGACTCCTATGATTTCTTGGTCAACATGAATGTTGAAAAGGATCTTCTTAGCTTTAATTTGAGTGGTAGAAGTCCTTGATTGGATTTGTGGAACTCAACTTATGGTTTGAACAGGACAGGGGTATTTTGGTCATTTGTCAGTTATAGGTCATTTTATCCAATGCCTAAAACTCCTATTTCCAAGCCTCAAATGGAAAAACTCAAAACATGAAAGTTGCTCAAAATGTGATTTTAAGTCTAGAAAGAAGGTCACAAATTGTTGAAAAAGCTCATAGCATGAGATTACATGATTGGTCAAAAATGAACTAAAAATGGCTTATAACTTTGAAAAGTTGAAATTGAAAAGTGATTTGGGAGATCCACAAATCCAAAATAGGTCATCCAATATATCATTTTGATTGGAAAAACCATTTTGAGAACATTGGTTTAGCTAGAATTTTCATTTGAGGTCTAAAAATGGGTGATGCTTTGAAAAGTCATTACTTGAAAAAGAAGGCAATGTTGAAAAACTCTACATAAGCCAAAAATGAACTTGTTTTTCACTCATCCCTTCTCAATATCTCACATAAGGACATTTTAAGACAAAATTGCAAGGCATGGCATATGGTATATGAGAAATCCAACTTGTCACCACATGATTTTTTCAAGAAGTTTCCACCCCATTCTAGATGAATCTAGACACATCCAAAGATCATTATAAAGAGAATGCCATGAAGAGAATTCAAGGTTGGTGAAACTTGAGTCAAGTCAGAGGAGAGAGAGAGATACATAGCCATTGAAGCAATTTCTTCAAGTTGAAGCAACTCAAGAATTCTTCCACTACAAGCCATCTCCTTCACAACCATTGCAAACAGAAGACTGGTGGTCATCCAAGGATCATCTAGAAGCAATTCCAAGGCTTGAATCGTGCTCTACATCACTGCACCATAACCTCTTGACAGGTTTCTTCTTCACCTTATATCTCCTAAATTATTGAGTTTTAGTTAGTTTCATAGATACAGAAATGATTCACTAGGGTAGAGGATTCTTTCCCTTGAATTAGGGCACGATCCATGAGGTTCCATGGCAGGTGAGTGATTCTTGAGTCTTCAAGAATTAGTTGTTTAGGGCGGTTTAATTAGTATGCGTTAGGTCAGATTGATGAGCATAGCATGTAGAGCATCTGTAGACCATTAGACTGAAGTTTGATGAAGATGGATATCAGTTGAGCATGGTGGTACCAGGATGTTTAAGTCTTCTGTTAGGACTATCTAGGGCGAGTTAATAAAAAGTGCACGTGTGGCTGTGTTCTAGGCATTTAATAGATCATTTTTTGTTTTGGAATCTTGTTGAATCATGGCGTATGGAGAGAGATAGAGGAGCTCGAAGATTTGAGTGCATGGGAGAGGGTTCTGAAAACCCTAAGTTTTGATGGGGACGATGAGGGAGAGCCCTTGGATCCTCTCCAAAGTTTGACAAATTATTTAGATCCAACGGCCGCGGGCGAGTCTGAGAGTTGGAGGGAAGATTTAAATATATTGAAACGCTGCGTTTCATTTAAAACCAGCGCTGGGCTCAATGTGCTATCCCCACCCCCCTTCTTATCTGGCCCAATTAATTGAACTAGCGTGAGTTGCTTGTCACACCCCCCCTCCCTTTAATTCATTTAATTGTTTTAATTTTCTTTTAATATTTTTCTGTCTTTGAAAATTCATTAAAAAATGGTAAAAAATGATTTTTTAATTCTTCTTTTTTCTATGATTAGATGAAAATGTGTAGAAAATTATAAAAATAAAAATGAGATTTTATTTTTTAGTTTAATATTTTCAATAGATTTTCCGAATAAATAGCTTTTATATTGTTTAATTTTGTATCATGATTTTGTAGGAATTGTCTTAGAACCTTCCCTTAGGGTTTTTAATCCACTCTTTTTTGTGCAATTAGATGATGAATCATAGTTCCCCATAGGATTTTTTCTAGATTTTTAGAATTAAATTTTGATTAGTTTAATTAGGTTAGATTTAGGGTATCCTAATTAGGGTTTAAATTGTGTTTAGGTGATGAATTCCTTTCTTTGATTGAGTTTTGTCTTGATTTTTAGGTAGAGGCCTATGTAGATGTTATGGGTAAGTGTTGAGGACCCTTGTGAATAATTGTTAGATTTTTCCCCCTTAGTTTAGTATTTTTAGGTATTTTCTGAAGTTGCCTATTGATTGTGTCTCCCCATTGGTTATCTGTTCATCTTTGGGGTTCATTGTGAGGAATTTGTTGTGGGGCTTGTGTTGCCTTGAAGACCTTGATGGAGAGCATCATGAAGAGAAGATTGAAGATCAAGACCCAGAGACCCAGAGCTTGGCTTATGCCCTGTCTGTGAGGTTTGAGATCCTGAAGTTTGAAGGAAGTTCATGGTACTTTCCTGAGGAAGGCACTATGAATGACTTTCATTCTTTCTTCTCACCTCTTTCTTAAGTATCCAATGATGTTGGAGCCAACTTGTGAGTTTAATTTCTCCTGAGGAGGAATGTAAACTGATCACATGTTGTTGAGCCACATGGGATACAACTCCTAAGTGGAAGCCCCCTAGTACTTTCCTGAGGAAGGTCCTATGGGTCTATTCACTTAGTTCCCTTAGTTTATCTAGGATTTCTCAAGTATCCAATGATGTTGGAGCCAACTTGTGAGTTTAATTTCTCCTGAGGAGGAATGTAAACTGATCACATGTTGTTGAGCCACATGGGATACAACTCCTAAGTGGAAGCCTCCTAGTACTTTCCTGAGGAAGGTCCTATGGGTCTATTCACTTAGATCCACTAGTTCAGATAGGATTTCTTAAATATCCAGTGATGTTGGAGCCTGCTTGTGAGTTTAGTTTCTCCTGAGGAGGAATGTAAACTGATCACAGTGGTTGAGCCACATAGGGTATGACTCCTGAGTATACACCTCCTAGTGCTTTCCTGAGGAAGACACTATGAGTCTGCTTGCTTAGCTCCCTTTCTTTGGTAAGCTTGTTCTGAAGCTTGAAGACTGGGATTGATTTCCTCTTGTTTAGGGTTTGCTTTAGGGCTTTGCTTAGATTTGATTAGGATTCTGTGATTAGGGCTAGGATTAGAGAGTGGATTCTTTCTTTCTCAAGCATGTGTGTTTTGTTTACCTGATGGCACTTCATTTCCTTTATCTGTTCATTGCTTGATAGCATGTTGTTTATTTTCAGTATGATTACTGTTATTTCATGACTGGCTTGAGGTCGAGATGAGCTTGTGGAGGCTGAAACCCCACACACATTTCCTCCCTCACTTGCATTGCATGCATTTTACTGTTAAAGCTGATGCTTTTGTCTGTTTTGGTGTATCATTGACATGATCCCTTAGGACTCTCATTTCCTTTGATAAGGATCTGATGATAGAACTTTAGGTTGAAACCTATGCATGACAACATCTAGGAGTTCCCTGTTCAAACTTCAACCATAGGATGAATCCATGGCATGATAACAGTAGGACTTGATAGTCTCCCTCCTAGTTGAGCCATTGATCCGTAGTTTCCTGAACTACGTTTGCTCTGATCTTTCATACCAGATGAAAGTACGTAGGCATAGGATGCGATATCCTAGCGAGCAACCTTCCCCCATCTTCCCCCGTAGTTAGCCGAACTACGTTGACTCTGATTTCTCATTCTCTGATGAGAATACGTAGGCATAAAGTGCGACGCTTTGCCGAGTCATTTTTCTTTTCTTTTTCAGCCAGCCTTGATAGGTAGATAGAATAAAACCAACCCGTCCAAGTAAACAAACAAGCGAGGATCCCGTCGAGTACGACGGACGTGAGGGGTGCTAATACCTTCCCCTTGCGTAACCGACTCCCGAACCCAGACAATGGTTGCGATGACCTTGTCTTACCCTTTTTCGTCAGGTTTTTTCCGATCGTTTCCTTTCCCGCTCTGAGGGATAAATAACGAAAGGTGGCGACTCTTCTGTCATGCCGGCACCTTATTTTCGCGCAAGCGACACACGCACACCTCAACAAAACGGGGTTGTGGAGCGTAAAAACCGAATTTTAGAAGAATTGGGAAGAACAATGATTAACGAAAGTGGTTTACCGAAATATTTTTGGGCCGACGCCATTAGTACGGCGTTTTATGTTTTGAATAGGGTGCTTATTCGCCCCATTCTAAATAAAACACCGTATGAACTTCTAAAAGGGCGAAAGCCAAATGTTTCTCACTTGCATGTGTTTGGCTGCAAATGTTTTGTATTAAACAATGGAAAGGAAAACTTAGGCAAATTCGATTCCAAGGCCGATGAAGGTATCTTCCTCGGATACTCTCAATCGAGTAAAGCATATAGAATATATAATAAACGATTGCTTGCTGTAGAAGAGTCTGTGTATGTTACTTTTAATGAGTCCTATCCGAGAAATTTCGGAAAGGATAGTGTTGTTCATGGTGCAGGTACATCTACAGAAGACATACTCAAAGGTGGTGAGACGGGGATTGATCAACCTGACAAAACCAAAGTTGAGGAGGATAAGGATGTACACCATGATATACCCGAGGAAGTTCATCCGCCTTCAAACGATGATCTCCCTCAAGCTTGGAAGTCTTCCAAAGACCATCCAATTGAAAACATTCTCGGAGACATCACAAAGGGTGTAACAACTCAATCGAAGCTAAGTAATTTCTGTTATCACTTCGCATTCGTTTCACAAATGGAACCTAAAAACCCTAAGGAAGCCCTACTCGATGAACACTGGTTTTTGTCAATGCAGGAGGAACTGAATCAGTTCACTAGAAATGAGGTTTGGGACCTTGTCCCTCCTCCGCGAGGTCATCGAGTAATCGGCACCCGATGGGTGTTTCGAAATAAATTGGACGAAAATGGAGTAATAACTCGCAACAAGACGCGGTTAGTCGCGCAAGGGTATAACCAAGAGGAAGGCATCGAATATGAGGAAACTTATACGCCGATTGCCCGACTCGAGGCTATACGCCTTTTACTTGCTTTCGCTTGTGCGAAGGATTTTAAGTTATTTCAAATGGACGTCAAGAGTGCGTTCCTTAACGGGTTCATAAATGAAGAAGTCTATGTTGCTCAACCTCCTGGTTTTGAGTCTCATGAGTATCCTGATCATGTCTACAAACTGAAAAGAGCTTTATACGGTCTCAAACAAGCTCCTAGAGCTTGGTATGAGAGACTAAGCAAATTTTTACTTGATCAAGGCTACTCAAGAGGAAAGGTTGACACTACTCTCTTCATTAAATGTCAAGGAAAGCACTTAATTCTTGTACAAATTTATGTTGACGATATCATATTTGGATCCACTAACATGAGTCTCGTAAGAGAGTTTTCTGAGCTTATGCAGGGTGAATTCGAGATGAGTATGATGGGTGAACTCACATACTTTCTTGGTTTGCAAATCAAACAACTGAAAGAAGGAACATTCGTAAGCCAAACAAAATATTGTTTGGAGCTTCTCAAGAGATTTGACATGGCAAATTCAAAAGCCATAGACACTCCTATGCCAACATGTGTAAATATGAGTAAAGATGAAAGTGGTAAGGACGTTGAGGTAAAAAGGTATAGAGGTATGATTGGCTCTCTTCTCTATCTTACTGCTTCTCATCCCGACATTATGTTTAGCGTGTGTATGTGCGCAAGATACCAATCATGTCCTAAGGAATCCCACCTAAAATCTGTCAAACGCATACTTCGATACCTATCTGGTACTCCGAAATATGGACTGTGGTATTCCAAAGGTAATGATTGTTCATTGGTAGGCTTCTCCGATTCCGATTTTTCCGGTTGCAAATCGGATAGGAAAAGCACCAGCGGGACGTGTCACTTATTTTCAAATTCCTTGGTCAGTTGGCACAGCAAGAAACAAGTGTGCGTTGCTCTGTCAACCGCCAAAGCGGAATACGTAGCCGCCGGTAGTTGTTGTGTGCAAGTCCTATGGCTTAAGCAACAACTATTGGACTTCAATTTAAAACTAGAACGTGTTCCAATATTTTGTGACAACACCAGTGCTATAAATCTTACCAAAAATTCGGTGTTACATTCGCGTACCAAACATATAGAAATTCGACACCATTTTCTGAGGGATCATGTAGAGAAGGGTGACGTTGTCTTTGAACACGTTGACACCAAAAATCAACTAGCGGACATTTTCACAAAGCCGCTAGCCACTGAGCCCTTCTTTCATATCCATCGAGAACTTGGCATTCTCGACATTTCTGATCGGGTTTAATAATTACTAGTTTCATAATTAATCTATTTACAACTATGCTTTTGTACTTCTAACAAGTTTAGCTTTTGTGGCAAGCACAAATATGTTGTTAACAAGTGTGGTCGGTATAGAGGTGATATTGCTCCTTTCTCTCTCTCTTTATCTCTCTCTCTCTAAACATTCATGACTTAAAACTAAGTATATCGTTTGACAATCATGGTATTTATATATGTCTATGACTTTTGCTGCAAATACTATGTGGTTTGGATGCAAATTATATTGTGAAAGGGTGAATAGGCATGATAAATAGGCAAGTGTGGCATTCTACATGACATAAAACTGAAAAATTGGGTTTTTGAAGGTTATGAGTCGACCAAAATAGGACAACGGTCGACGCATGCTATAGACTTTCAAAATTATCAAAAAAACACATAGTTATTGCATACCGGGGTTAAATCAACAGACCTTCATGAGGAGTCAAGATACGCAAATGGAACAGATCAGAGCTGAGCTTCGTACTCAAAATGAAAGGTTAAATTCATTTTCGACTCGGATGGACGCCCGTTTTGAAGCTCTTGTTACATCACATGAAAGGCAAGACATGGAAATCACCGACTGTCTCCATCACCTCAACATGTCCGTAGAAGCATTTGTGGACTTCTCAGATCCTCACCGCAATCCAGATATTGCATACCGGGGGAGGGGCCGTGGTCGGGGTCGGGGATATTAGTTACATAGTAGCATTTTTTTGTTGTTGTTATGTGCACTCTACGTTCCTCTGTTTTATGTTTGGCTAAATATTCACCTATTTGCATGTTTTCTTAATTATCTATTAATTCCAGTTTTTTTTGTTCATTATCACTCTTATGTGTGAAGTTTGGTAATTAGCTATCACCTATTGTATATTTTATGTTAATTGATGCGTTCTCCTTCTCTTTTTGATGTTGTCAAAGGGGGAGAAGAACATGTAGCAAGCACCAAAGCCAAGCCAGGATGTTCACAACAGTTGACGGTTACAACAGTTGATGGTTGTTTATTCTGCAGCCTCATATTACAAAAGAAAGGGGGAGCTTGTGTATACATTGCATATTGTTGTATTGGTTGTTTTGGTTGTATACAGGTTGTCATCATCAAAAACGGGGAGAATGTGGAGGCAAATCGCCACACATCACACGAGTCTGCAAGACATTGTTCAATATAGGTTTCGATGATGACGAATTACAACCTTGGATGGATTGGCAATTATTAACTCCAAACCTACTAAACAAATGCAACGTATCACCTAGCATATCCTTTTATATTTGTCCAAAAACTGTTGTAATAAATATACTATGTGTTGATAAAATGTAGTCATGACCAAAGGCATGAAAAACTACAAAAAGAGCAATTTTTGCAGGTTAGCAGGGCATGAGTTGACCATAGGGTCAGCGCATGCATCAGAAGTATTTTCCACTGGTCAGCGCATGAAGGCATGAGTCGACCATAGGGTCAGTGCATGCATTAGAAGCATTTTCCACTGGTCAGCGCATAAAGGCATGAGTCAGCCATAGGATCGGCGCATGAAAGAAAATTTTTCCATAGGATCGGCGCACGCCGACTGTATGGTCGACGCATACTGATACATTTTCCAGATTTCCAAAAAACGCAGGCCATGCATCGACGCACAGACCTGCTGCGGTCGATCGTTCGCGCGGAAATCCAGTTTTTAAATGATTCCCTCTACTATTTGAAATGTCGTTGGGTCTTTGGTTGGTCTGGTACTATATATACAAGCTTAACCACTTATGTCACATTAACATTTGATAAAATTGATTCATGTGTTCAAGAAAAAGAAAGAGTGAAATAGGTGTCCAAGATTCATCATCTTCATCTTCAACATCTCACAACACATCAATTACACACAGCCATTTTTGAAGTGCATTGTGAGTGATTAAAGGTGATAAGGTTCGAAGCTTAGATTGGGTAATCTAGTTCGGGTTGAAGCTTGTGACAGGTTCTTTCTTGAATAAAACCGTTAGGGTTTTATCCTCCAAAATTGGTTTGAATTTTGGGGGTTTTTGGACGAGATTCTTCATCAAGGGTCAACTGAGCGAAGGTGATTGTGAAGAGGTGTTCTTCAACAGTCTAGTAGCGGATTCAGAGACATTGAAGGGAAGATCTCAGGTTCGATTTGTTGTTGTTGAGATCAGCCAGAGCCAAAGGTTTGAACAACAACGGGTTATTCAATAAGGTGGCTGGAATCGGAGGTCCATCAACAACGATCGGAGGACTTGATTCATCTTGAATCAAGGGGCAAGGAGTGAAAGCAACATTCAACGTATAGAGATTTCTGTTGTATATTTGCTGCTCAATCCTTGTATAAATTGTTACATTCAACAGGTGATATCTATAAAATCTATCTCAATTCTAGTTTTAAAATTGAGGGCAGACGTACCCCGAAGCGAGGACGACGGGGGAACTGCCTCACCAAATACTTGTCTTCTCTATTTTTTAGCATTTACGTTTTAGCTCAAAAATAAGTGATTTTTGTATAAGCACTATTGTCAAACTGTGATATCAATTGAGTAAGAGGTTAAAACTCTGTTTTTGACTCCAAAGTACAATAAGACATTGTACTAGGCTAGTTGGAATCACTTACTCAACATAAATATCACTTGGAGTGTTTTGCACACCAAGTGTTTGACAAATTGCCTAAACCAAAATTATCTTACTTGTGTATCTAGTTTTGGTTTGCTCCTTAAATCATTGGAACTAGGAATCCTAACAAGTGAACTAGATCATTGATAAGTGTGATTAGCGTTGTGATTCTATTTTCCATATTGTCATTAATCCAAAGGCTTACGCATATCCGGTTTTCCAATAACCGTTCGTTTTAGACTATATTTTTCCTCGGCCGCTTCCGCACTTAAAACAAATTTTCAAATTGGTAGCGCCGACTCAAATTTTTAATTGGGATCTATTCAACCCCCCCTTCTAGATCCGTGCCATAGTCTAACAGGCTCAACCTGAGCGGTAGTCCCGCACCACCTTTGCACATATTCTTTGAAAGTCTCGGTGCTTTTTGTGTCATACTGAGGAGTTGACGGCGATCTGGAGCCAGATCCATGTTATATTTGTACTGCTGGATGAAAGCATCTGACATATCTTGAAAACCATGGATTTTTGCTTGGTCCAAGATTAAGTACCATTTGGTTGACGCTCCCTTGAGATTGTCTTGAAAGCAGTGCACCAACAATTTGTCATTTTCAATGTGCGGAGCCATCCGCCTGCAATACATGATCAAATGTACCTTGGGACAAGTAGTTCCCTCGTACTTATCAAACACGGGCATTTTGAACTTTTGTGGGAATACTAATCCGGATACCAAACACATGTCTTTGGCATTTGACCAAAAACGTTACTCCCTTTAATGGCTCTCATTCTTTTGGCCATGATATCCATCTCTACTCTTAGCTTTTCATGCTTCTCGTCTTCCGCTTCGGAACCGTCTGGTATATCGAAGATTGGCTGGTGGTTAAAAATAAGTTGGACATGAGTTGGTCCCCCTGCCTGAGTAAAGATAGGATTCGTCGCCATTGGATCAACTTGTGGTTGAAAGCTAAATGGTTGAGGATTGTTGATTGGTGGTAGGAAATCCCTGGACATGCCAAATGGGAACACGATTGTCATAACTAGAGCGATTGGAAGGCTTGTTGCTGCTGTAGCTACTTCAGAAACCACTGTAACCTGCATATCCATCTTCGCTTTAATCATATTAAGAACCTCCATAATGTGACTAACATTGTCCTTAATCCCCTCGATGTCATTGTCTATCTGGTCAATTCTTTGATCATTGTCTGCCATCCTGCGCTGAGCTTGAGCCCGGGTGTTGTATTTGTGCGAATTCAGCGTGACTTTCCCTTTCTGACGAACAAGAACAACAGATGAGCTGCGGAACTCGAATGCAAGACCAATGCGGGATGAGATACGAATGCAAATGTAGATGCAAATGCACAAACCATTCAAGGAAAAATAAATTTTGTTTACAAACAAAAAATGGAACAACACGTAACGACGTGCTTTAACAAGCGTTTTTTCAATGATAATTCGAAATTTGTTACAATGGATGGCTCTTGCTAAAAAGTAAGACCTTTCTTACAACAAAAGCAGCAAAATTAAATGCGACATAGGATTACAATCCTTTTTAGGGAAAACGGGAAATGGTGAAGCATTGGTCATTCTAACAAGATGATCCTTCTCCTTCTTGAGCTTCGGTGCGAGCTTGATACTGACGAATGATCTCCCACAGGTCTTCATTTTCACGCTGCGTTTTGATCAAGGCATACCTCAACTCCTCCCTAATCACAGGGACTTTTGGTTCCATTGTTATCTCATGATCACGAGTGTAGAACATTGTCAAAGCTATTTCCTTTGACCAAAGTAGATAAGCTCTAGTGGTTAAGCAGCTTATATTCTCCATTGCGGTTATCCCTTGGATGTGAGGATGGTTCCAAGCATAATTGGCGCGGGCTTCTAACTCTCGTTTGCGACCTGTTTCACAAAAGCAAGGTCTTAGCAACTCCGGCTCGGGCTCCGGCCCGGTTGGATACCCATACTGACATTAAGCAAGAATAGGGTTGTAGCTGATAACTCCTCTTGTTCCAATGAGAGGTACGTTGGGGAAGTCCCCACAGTTGGGGATCATAGATAGACCACCGAGACTGGGATCGTACCAAGTGATATCATAGTGTTTGAGAGTGACAAGCTTTGCAATCCATGCATTCTTGCTATAAAGACTCTAGAGGACGTGAGTCTTGGGCAAATGGGAAATGAACCATCTATTGAGCAATGCGATACAGCATGAGAACAGTCCGAGGTCATATAATGCGTGACGGTGGATGACCATGTATGTGTCTGCCAGTATTTCATTCACAGGATTCCTGATGATGAAGAGACGAATAGCCTCCTCGCTGATGAACTCATTACAACTTAGAAAGAGGTACAAGTCGTATATCAGGAATGCCAAAATTGCTTCAAAAATACCCAAATTTCTACTTTCGTAGTGAAATTCAACCATTTCCATCAAGGGTCCTGCCTCCATTCCATAGAAACCTCCTTTCACTCTCATATTCGGTAACTCTTCTGGCCTAAGATGTAATGCTTTGGCCAAGTCTCTTATTTTTGGTTTTCCAATTTTCAGGTAATCAATATATTCTTCTATGGTTGGAAGTAGTTGGAAATCTGGGAAGATAAAGCAGTGGTACACTGGATCATAAAACTCAACAAGGGCCTGCAGCATGTATTCGTTAACTTGAGTGTTAAGTAACGACAGAAGATCTCCATACTTCGCGATGAATGTGGCGGGATTCCTAACAAGGCCTGCTAGGATCCTAAGGTTGCCCAACTTCAAATCTGGGAAAGGGTGTGTGCTTCGTCTTACCGTGTTGTTGTCTGCAAAAGAAAAAATTTGAATTTCCTTGAATGGTTAGTAAATGCAAAGATGTAATGCAAATGCGACTAGTTTTACAAAACTTAGAAGATCAATTTGTGTCAAACCCTCATTTCATTCATTATTTGGTAAAAGTTACAACTTTCGAGATACAATACAAGAAGTTTAAACCACACCAAGAGACTAAGTTTCACAGCCTAAACTAATAACTTTAGACGCGAGTCCTCTTCAACTTCTTCAAGATTTCGTTCTCCATTACCAATTTATCCACTATCCCTTTCCAAGCTCCGGAGGTAGGAGGGATATTGGATTATTCATGATTACTTTGAGTCGGTTTGATGCTAGAGAAAAATAAATTCTCCTTTGTTGTTTCCCCATCGATTACTCGTCGCTCGAGCCAATCTATCAACTCATCCTTTTCTTTCACCTCTCGAGCAAGCCTTGCCATTTCGGAGAAAAGTGAATGGTACTTTCCTTCTCAAGCTGCGCTCTTGCAAGAAGTTCTTGGTATTCTTCCATTTTCTCAACGGGAATGGTAGAGGATGACGACGCGATGACGATCTGCGTCTTCTTTTTTGGGAGATACAAAATTTTCAAGTCTTTTGCTCAAGATTGGACCCACTGAGTAAATGGCTCTAAAGCTATGCAATTTCTTTTTCCCAGGTCTGCTTTCATCTTTTTATGGATGTTCTCCCAAGCATCTATCGTATTATTTCTCACACTTTCGGCTACTTCTGTGTTGAGGTAGAAGAAAACGGATAGAAGTAAATTATTGGGTTTATCTTTCATTGGAAAACCAAATTGTCGTCTAGCCAAGGTTGGATTGTAATTGATCCCTCCTCGTACTCCAACAAGTGGTATGTTTGGGAAACTTCCACAATTATCAAAGTAAACTCCTTGGTCATATGCGGGATTGTACCAATGGATATCAGCTTGTGTCAAAGAGATTATTCTTTGAGACCATCTCCATCCATTGGGATTCTTTTTGAAAGCGTCGGTTGTTGGTAAATGATTGACAAACCATTTGTCTAACAGAGGTGTACAACAGAGGAAAGCTCCTTTTCCTTGAACTGTACGATGATGAATTGAATGGTATGCATCTCCTAACAAGGTAGGCACGAGGTTGCCGCTTAAAAATATGATGATGGAAGGGAAATTAAAGAACTCCTCTACCTCAGGAAACAACACTAGCCCATAGATTAACAGAGCTAGTACTGCTTCAAAGGCCTCCATACTCCCTTCTTAGGCAAGAGAAGTTGCTTTCTTGACTAAGAATTCTGAATGAAAACCTGCCACCCCTTTCTTGGTTGCACAGTGGGCTTTGATCTCGGACGCTTCAAGGTGAAGAGCATCTGCAATTTCTTTTAGTGAAGGTATCTTCTCCAATCCACTATAAGGTTTTTGATCTTTCACAGGAACTCCTATATAGTAGGCATACTCTTCCAATGTTGGCATCAACTGATAGTTGGGAAAAGTGAAACAATAATACAATGGGTCGTAGAATTGAACCAACGTACTGAGAATCCCTTCTTCCATTCCCATCTTGTTAAGGCTTAGGATCTTTCCATATCTCTTCCCAAAGTCCTCTAACACCATAGTTCCTAGCTTTCTCAACTCGGAGGTATCGGGCTTCTTGAAAGTGTATCTCTTAGTATTTCTTGTTCCAACATCCATGATATGTCTAGGGTTTTACACACAAAGAGATCAACTGAGTTTTACAAAACTAGTCGCAATATGAAATGCTTATGATGAGATGATGAGATGATGCACTAACCACACAAAAGCAAGTATGCACACAAAGACAAATATTCACAAATATAATGCACATGCACACACAAGGCTTTCCTAAGTTCAAGGTCAAAGCATGAAATCAAAGGTCTACCCATCCCCAAGGATTTGTACTATGAGTTATTTTGTACCTGTCGAACGGGTTCTAACAAAGTTCCCAAAGTCATAGTAAATCCTTCGGATATTGCCAACTAACGCGACTACTCACGTGAGTCAACAATATTCTCAAGATAAACTCGTTTGAGTGTAGCATCATGTGACAACTATTGAGGGACTACTCCTTAACAGTTTCCGCGCTACGTCCTAAAAAGGCTAAGTGGGGTAAAAGTGTCACTGAAAGTCCTTAGCTTCGCAGACTCATATTGAAACAATTAGTGAATACACGACTACTCATGCATTACTAACCATCTCAAAGAGTCTCCACTAAGTGTGATTACATCATATGTCAGACAAATAGCCCAACTATTGATCATATCACAATCCTATCTCATGTGTCACTCAAATCCGGGTTAGGATTTATCTCACCACTCAAGGCACCCAATGAAGGTGAGAAAATACTTAGAAGGGGGGTTGAATAAGTATGAAGATAAAAACTTAGAAGTAAAAAAAACTCAAGTATTTTTATCCTAGTTCGTTGAACTCAACTATTCCAGTCCACCCTATCTAGAGTGATTTGCCTTTCTCAAACAAGGACTTAATCCACTATTTAATCAACTGATTACAATAGTAAGCACTAAGAACAACTGTTCAAAGTCTTCTCAAGAACTACTGATCCTAACTGGATCTTCTTAAGGTTCTCTTATAATCAAATGTAATAATAAATACAAGTGTTAAAATGCTTCTAATAAAGCTTTATCACAACTGTGATTTTTCACTTAAGATTAAGAACAATGAAATAATTCTAGCAAGAATATATGAGTTGTATAAGAGCTTTATAAAGAATTCTTTTCAAGTATATGCGTCAACTGAAGAAGATGAGTGGAGACTTGCTTTTATAGGCACAGTGATCCAAAAGCTTTTCACGTTGAGAAGAGTGTACCAAAAAGGTCGGAGCCTTTTTGTCTTCACATCAAGTGACCTTTTCTAGAAGAAGAATGCACAGAGAAATCCTTTTTGTCTGTGTTGTTGTGTCTAGCATAAATAAGGAAAGAGTCGTTTGGTTATTCCAACGCACATAATCTTTGAATTCTTCTTCAACAATTATCAGCAGGAATCGTCAGAGTCTAATTTGGTCAGAGCCTTCTGATGTTCATCAGAGTTTTGGCTGAATCAGAGTCTTTGCAGCAAGTGTGCTTTCAGCGTGTATAAGTTCAGAGCAGAGTTTTGGGTCAGATCCTCAGTACTGGCAGCGTTAGTACTATCAGAGTCTTCTGAAATAACTGTGCTTTAAAACTCTTCATACAGAATTCTTCATTGCTTAAGAGGCTCCTGGCTTGCTTCTGATTCTTCTGTAGCTTCTGCTTCAGATTCTTCTATAGCTTCTGCTTCAGATCCTTCTGGAGGCAGCGCTCAGAATCTTCTGATGGCAGCGTTCAGAATCTTCTAAGAGATGCTTCTGATGCTTCAGAGCCTTGCATATTTCTTATGTTCAGATCTAATTTGCTTCTGGAGTGATATTTACTTTAACATCTGCAGCAAACATTCTCAAGCAAATTTTAGAGTATATAAATCTTAAATACAAAATTTCATAATAGTTATAATCAAAACATAGAGATATTATTAGGAACCAATCTGTGTTCTAACAATCTCCCCCTTTTTGATGATGACAAAAACATCAGAAATTTTGTTCAATAGTAAAGAAAATAATTATAACTCCCCCTGAGATGATGAATCTCCCCCTGAATTGAATACTAAGAAGGAATAGAAACTTCCCTTTATGCATGAGTATTCTTTTTAGGACCAGAGCCTGAATGTTCTAAACATTCAATCTTGCTTGTTTCAGAGTCAGAGTCTGATAAGTTAAATATGATCTGGGAGTCTCAAAGTTTCTTTTAAGGAGTATATCAGATTTATCAAATGTTCTGAAACACTCAGATTTTACGTTAGATGAAATTGATATGTCTGAAGTTTCAGTTTGGTAGAGTTTATTTAAACAGTCAGATCTATTTTCTCCCCCTTTTTTGTCATAATCAAAAAGTAAGAACTTTTAAAAGACAAATAAAATGAAATACAGAAAAGATAAATGATGGAGAGAAAAACACATAGTCATTCATTCATATAGGTCAAAAGATACAAAACATCAGAAAAGATTCTAGTACATGTGCAAACATCAGATGAAAAAAATAATAAACTAAGTTTGTTTTGACAAAATCATCTTCAACAGATCAGTGATCTTAGAGGAGGACTGTTCTTGCTTTGACATCCACTTAGCCATGGTTTCATTCTTCTGATCTTGTTTGGACATCCACTGAGCCATGTCTTCAGACTTCTTATCTTGCTTAGCCATCCATGACTTAATCTCTGATTGACCAGCTTCCAGAACTGCAATCTTATCTTCAAGATCTAGATACTCTTTCTTGATCTAAGATGAAGAAGGTGGGACAGATTCTGAAGCAGGAATAGAGTCAATTTCCATAGGAGATTCAGAGTCAGGAGCAGCAGATCCAGAGGGATGTTCTACAAGAGTCATAGCCAGAGGGTTGTCTTCAGATGCAGATTCAGCATTCACTTCTGTATCACACACTTCAGATGATGAAGGAGCATCTTTAAGAAGCAATGGTGCAGATCTTTTAACAGTCCAGAACAAACTTATAGCAGTTTCAGCAAATCTGAGCTTCGCATCATCAAAACATACGTTCTTCATATTTGATGCTACAGTATTGAATCTGTTGATGAAGCTATTCCAAATAGCATCAGATTCATTTGCATCCATTGTTGATAAACACTTCCTCTGTACAAAGCCTAAATACATCTCTATTTCTTTCAAAATACTTGTAAATAAATTATCAACATTCAACCTAGGTTTTGGGTTTAGAAAAGTTTCCAATGTGATTGGCTTGGGTTGGGGTGAAGGTGGAATGGTGAATTTTGGAATGGTGATCAGAGGACGAGGGTAGAAGGGTATGGTTGGAGGATCAGATGAAATGACAGTTTTTGATCTGGTTAAAGCATTCAACAGATATGGTTTTGCATTTGATGCATAGGAAACAACATCAAATGTGGTATCAGAGTAAGGAATGAATGCAGATTAATCAGATAAAAGAGGTTCTGATGAAATCATTTCTGGAAGTTCTTTTATATAGGTTTGAAGAACAGATGGTAGAATGATTGAAAGCTTGGGTTTAAGAGGGGTGATAGTGTCAGATGGTTCAATTCTGGTGTAGAAATTTTTGAATTTGAAACCAGAAGGAAGTTTGTCAGAGGAAAATGGTTTACACGAGGCAAAGGATACACGCTCAGATGTCCTTGGCTTAGGTGTTGGGATGGGATTGGGAATGAGAATTGCAGAATAAATAGGTGGTTCTGTTTGGTTAACTGCAAGATTTCTGAGAGAGGGAGGTGACATAATATCTGGGTGTATATCAGATTCTGATGAGTTTGAGGATGTGGTTGGAGTACAAGACGTAGAGGACACTTCAAAAACAGTTTTGAGAGGTGTAACGTTTAGAACCTCTGTCTCAGGGATATTTGTTTCAGATGGGTTGGTTGGTTCTGATTGATTTTCAGAAGGTTTTGATGGAGGTTTAGATGCAGGTGGTTCAGATGAAGGTGGTTCAGATGTAGGTGGATCAGATGTAGGTGGTTCAGAAATAACTTGTGCAGATGCAATAGGTTCAGATGTGTTTGATTGTGGTTTTTCTAGTTGTTGTTGTTTTTCTGGTTGTTGTTGTTGTTCTGGTTGTGGTTGTTGTTCTGGTTGTTGTTGTTGTTCTAGTTGTTGTTGTTGTTCTGGTTGTTGTTGTGGTGCAGATTGTTCTGTTGGTTTTGTTATAGGTGGTGGAGTTTGATTTGTTGGTGTTGTTGTTGTTGGTTCAGATGATTGAATAGCAGAAGGTTTTACTGGAGTAGTGGAAATGAGATCAGATGATTTTTGTGGGGAAGGAATTTTTAATGGTTCAGATTTTTGAGATGGAGCAGGAACAGATTGTTTTTTAGTAGAAGGGGGTTTTGGAATAGAACTAAATGTTGATTCATTTAAAACAATGTTATTGAAAGAAGATACAGAAGATTTGGTACCTTTAATCTTGATACGCTTTGTGGAAACAGAGGGGGCGTCTCCAGATGCTTTCCTCTTGATCAGCTTCTGAGGCTTGTCAGCAACTTTTGGCTTCTTCTGAGCAGCAACTTCTTCTGCTTCTGATTGACCTCTTTTCCTTGTGCTCTCATTGCCTCCATCAGGCATTGGTTCTCTTGCTCTTTTTAGAATATCTGCAGGAATGGGCGTTCTATCTGCCTTGCATGCATCAATATATCTCACAATTATTTCCCTTGGTTCTTCAGCACAGAACAGTGGATAGTTTTCAACTGGAATTCGCTTCTGACTGAGTTCAGAAATATTCAGCTTCTTGGGTGCAGATGTGAGTTCCTCTACAATTTTTAGTCTCTGAAGACTCTTTGCATTCAGAGGTTTTCCAACAATGGATTCAAGTTCATCCTTGACTCCAGCTGCATACAAAGCAGTCACCAGACCATTCTCTGTCAGAATGTCTGAAATTAACCTTCCATAGGGAATCCGTGTTCTGATCTTCTGACCCTTATCCTTTACAGATTCTCTTGAAGCCTTGATATGGTTCCATAAATGCATGAACAGAATGTAAGGGAGATCTACTTTAGTGCTCTGACTTAAACATTACATGAAGTAGAGCTGTTCATTGTTCACATAATCTGGAGAATTTGTAGATTTTCTGTGATGAATGCATCCCATAAAAATCTTTGCCCAGATTTTGTAGTCAGGCTTCAGATCTTTGAATTTGTTAGAGGCCTGTCCAGAAGTGATGACTTCCTTATAAACTTCTTCCATGTCTACACGCCCAGCTGGCAGATGACACACTCCATCAGTCTCCTCATACCCTATGAGTTTCCTGATTAGATCTTCTGTAATTATAATCTCCTTACCCAGAACAGAAGACAAGATGAATTTGGGATAAACAGAAGCATGTATCCAGAATTCTTTCACCAGATGAGGGTAAACTGGTCCAAATAATCTGTCAAAGTATTTTACCCAGCCTTGTGCATCAATTATTGAACGAAATTCAAATCCATTTTCAGCTAATGAATTAAATTCCACCATTGATTCACAGAGAACTTCAAGTTTGTCAACAGGAGTTAACAAAGTCCTTTTAGGTATTGTGAATGGAGTCACACCCATATTTGCAGAAGTAACTGCAGCCATGGTTGATTGAAACTGAGCTGCTGTAAAAGATGATGTTGCCATTGAAGATGATGAAGATGACTTTGACGAGGGTTTAGGGTTTTTGTGAAGAGAGAAAAGAAGACAGAAATGCATAAACTTGCTTGTGATGTAAAAAGTGTGAAAGTGGTGAGAGATGTGGTATTTATAGAAAACAATTAGGCACTCAAACAGACATTCAAAGCACGTTTACACATAGCAATTAATGACAATTAATGAAAGAGAATAAAAATCATTTCAAGCATTAATTGATTCTGACAAATTGGGGGGAAAATCAAGATTTTCACTATTCAAACCATACCTCAAATGTCTCTTCAGTAGTGTACACGCCATCTTTTCAGATTAAGAGTGACACGTGTTTGCTTGCATGCGCTTCTGAATTCTTTTGAGAAATGAAACGTTAGCCAACGTTCAGATCCTCTGAGATTGGTTAGTTCAAATACACACAAATAAACATAAATCTAATAAGCAACAGATGAAATACTTCAGAGTGATAAACATTTTTCATCTGAAAAATTTGCTTCTGACAAATATTATTCTGGACACAAATCCATACCAATATTCTTCAGAATAATTTTGAATTTATCTTCAACAAGGGGTTTTGTGAAAATATCTGCCCATTGATGATCTGTATCAACAAAGGCTAAGTTTATGATTCCCTTTTAAAATTAGTCTCTGATGAAATGATGTTTAATTTCTATATGTTTTGCCTTAGAGTGTAAAATGGGGTTTTTAGACAAACATATAGCAGAAGTATTATCACAGAATATACAAATGTTACTTTCAAATATCTGATAGTCTTCTAGCTGACTTTTCATCCAGAGCATCTGCGTGCTACATCCAGCAGCAGCAATATATTCTGCCTCTGTAGTTGATAGTGCAATTGTGGGTTGCTTCTTGCTGTACCAAGAGATTAGATTTCTTACTAGACATTGACAACTTCCATAAGTACTTTTTCTTTCCACTCTGTCTCCAGTGTAATCAGCATCACAGAATCCAACTAATTTGAAATCATCAGATTTTCTGTAACACAAACCCACATTAGAAGTACCTTTCAGATACCTTAGAATCCTCTTAACAACTGTTAAGTGTGATTCTCTAGGATCTGATTGGAATCTTGCACATAAGCATACACTGAACAAAATGTCAGGTCTAGAAGCAATTAAGTAGAGAAGAGATCCTATCATACCTCTGTAGAGTTTCTGATCTACTTTCTTACTTACCTCTTCCTTGCCTAGTGTACTAGTTGGATGCATGAGAGTCTTTGCCATCTTACTATCAGTCATGTTAAATTTCTTCAGAAGTTCTTTAACATATTTGGTCTGATGAATGTAAGTGCACTCTGGAGTTTGGTTGACTTGAATTCCCAGAAAGAATCTCAATTCCCCCATCATGCTCATTTCAAATTATGCCTGCATACATTGAGCAAACTCCTTTCCCAACATAGTATTGGTAGATCCAAATATAATATCATCCACATATATTTGACAAATTAGAAGATCTTTCTTAAATGTTTAACAAAAGAGTGTTGTGTCCACTTTGCCTCTGATGAAATTTTTCTCCAGAATAAAATTGCTTAATCTCTCATACCAAGCTCTGGGAGCTTGTTTTAAACCATGCAGAGATTTCTTTAGTTTGAAAACATGTTCTGGGAATTTTTCACTCTCAAAACCAGGAGGCTGGTGAACATAAACTTCTTCTTCTATAATACCATTTAGAAAGGCACTTTTAACATCCATCTGATATAGAGTGATGTTATATTGTGCAGCAAAAGAAATGAGTAAATGAATAGACTCTAACCTTGCAACAGGAGCATAAGTCTCTGTATAATCAATTCCTTCTTGCTGGCTGTAACCTTGAGCAACTAGCCTTGCCTTATTTCTTTAAACTTCTCCTTTCTCATTAAGCTTGTTTCTGAAGACCCATTTAGTTCCAATTATGTTGAATCCTTTTGGTCTTGGAACAAAGTCCCACACATCATTTCTAGTGAACTGATTTAGCTCTTCTTGCATGGCAATAATCCAGTCATTGTCTTGCAGAGCTTCATCCACAGAGGTTGGTTCAATTATTGACACCAATCCAAATAATGATGCTTCAGATGATCTGAGGAAGGATCTTGTTCTGATAGGGTCATCCTTCTTTCCAATGATCACATTCTCTGGATGAGAAGCTTTGATTCTGGAAGATGATCCTCTAACAGTTGATTCTTCAGAAATGTTAAAGTTGTTCATCTGAGAAGTCAAAGGAATTGCATTTGGCGTTGCTTCAGGTTCCTTCACTTGAGCTTTGTCTGCCTCTGAGTCTTTAGAGTCTGTGAGAATTACTTCTCTATCTGCAGAACTTTCAAACTTCTTTGGCTTTTCAATGCCAAACTTATCATCAAATCTAACATGAATAGATTCTTCCACAATCTGTGTTTCAGTATTGTATACTCTGTAGCCTTTAGAGCGTTCAGAATACCCGAGCATGAAGCACTTCTGTGCTTTAGAATCAAACTTGTTCAAATTCTCTTTAGTATTTAACATATAGCAAATACATCCAAAAGGATGAAAATATGAAATGTTGGGCTTTTTGTTCCTCCACAATTTATAGGGAGTCTTTTCCAGAAGAGGTCTTACAGACACTTTATTCTAAATGTAACAGGCTGTTGTTGCACCCTAAAATTTGACCAACCGATTCTCCTATCTGACTCGTGGTCTAAACTCGTATTCGCAAATCAGACGTATGATTTTTGTGCGAACAGAGGATATCAGGGTTACAACTTGATTTTCGTCTATCAGATATGGCAGATCCAGTCCAGATCACCAGGGTTTTATTTTCGGGAAATTGTGCGCTCCTCGGTGATTTTTAGCTCGCATGGTGATTTTGGGATATTCTGATGCCCGGGGCTCTATGTTCGATTCGATCTGGTCTCGTGCACTCTTTTATGGGGGTCATTTGCATTTGTCTGCATTTTTTGGGTTTAATAGCCTTTTGAGGATTTTTAATAGGCTTTATAGATTTTTCTGGAATTTAAATAGAGTTTTTGCATTTTTTTCAATAGTTTAAATCATTTTTAGAATTTTATATAGATTTTAAAATAGGTTTAATTGTTTTTTTATCATTTTTAGAGCATGCTAGATTTTAAAAATATTTTTTAGAATAATAAAGAAAAAGGGGAATATAGTTTTTTCTTTTATTAATAATAGATGTTAATAGTTTAGAATTTTAATAGAAATTTTATATAGATTTTAAAATAGGTTTAATAGTTTTTAATCATTGTTAGAATATATTAGATTTTTAAATTTGTTTTAAATTGTTCTAGATAATATAGGAAATCTTATAGATTTTTCTTATTAGTTTTAAATAGATTTACTAGTTTTAAATAATATTAGAAAATAAATAGGATTTTATTAGTTGTAGGTTAAATAGGGTTAATTAGAGCTTTAATCATTTTTTAGAGTTGATTAGGGAAATTAGTTTAATTAGGTGTTAATTCTGTTTTAGGATTAGTCTTAAGTAGATAATTAGGTTTAATATTGTTATTAATCAGATTTAATTGAATTCAGTTTTTTAAAGTTTTTGGCCATTTTCGTAGTGGGCCTATCAGAAAAGCCCAAATTGTCCAGAAATTGTCCAAATGTCCAGTTTTTTTTCCAGATTCGTCCAGGAGCTTCTAGAAGGTGCCAGAATTCTCAGTGTCATAAATACAGCGCGCCACGTGTGGCGCAGGGGCTGGCCCACGTTACACTCACGCAGGACCCCACCTCACACACTCAGAAGCTCCCAGTCCACGCCACGCGTCCCACCAGAACCCACTCCCTCTCTCTGCTGCCACCCGTCCTCACACGTGCCACCCATGCAGTAGCTCCCTTCACCACTTGGCACCACCACAGCTGGTCACCGGAGCATCGCCGGGACCTTGCCGCCGGGCATGCAGGCGCCTTGAGCCACCGTCCAACCGTCTCCGGCCACCGTCTGTTCCGCCGGAATCCCCAAACACCCAGAAATCTCCAGAAATCCATTTCTTCACTCCGATCGTCTCCGATCTCCTCCGTTCCCCTTCGTCTCCACCTCGCCGGAAAACCCATACTCACCGGAAACTTCATACGCTTTTTCCAGAACATCATCAACATTCATCATCTGGAATTGCCAGAAACCTCCATCCACCAACGAACGTCAACAATCTTCAAAGAAGATCCTCGTGGTTCGTCCTCCCTCATCAAGATACTCAAAATCTTCTGGAGATTTCCCTCAGAACAGTTACGCCACTCAAAGGATCTTCAAGATCTTTCTGCTTCAGGATCGTCGTCTTCGTCAGTTCTTGAAGTCTTCATCCCAGATCTTCGTAGAACTCGTGGAGTTCTTCGCTAACTTGTCCAAGAGAAGTCGAACGAGCTTCAACGCGTGCTTCAGGGCCTCCGTGAGCTCCTTCAAAAGTCAGGAAGACGTCAAGATCTTCCTCTCTCGCGGTGATTTTCATCGGGCCTTCAGAGGATCCCAGCAACGTCATAGTCTCAGGTCTGTCTCTTCTCATAATCGCCATTAATGTTCATGGTATAAGGTTTCTTGCTTTGAGAAGTAAGCTCCTAGGGTTGATTTGTAGAAGTTTGAGCTGAATGAAAGTTATTTGGGGTTTTTTTTTCTGTGAATGGATTGAGAGAGGAAGATGAGTTGCAGAGAGAAGATGAGAGAAGACGGTGGCGTTAGGGTTTGCTGTAGTGAACAGTACCAGAGAGATTGAAGGGGATTAGGTTTTGTGGTTAGGGTTTCATTGGGTTAGGGTTAGGTTTGGGCTTAGGCCCAAATGTGTTCTGCTGAACACTACTCCCTTGTTACTCAATACCCCTCCCTACGTGTGAGAGACTGAGTGATATTGATGTGGGCCTTAGGTCCTAAGGCTATTCGCACCCCCTTGGGCATCAGCCCAATAAGAGTCAACTGGAAAGCCTTGCTGGCTACACCCCCCCTGTGCGTTTTTCTGTTTTTCTTAATTGATTTTTTTGGATGTCATTGGGCCAGCGCAAAACCTGCTATGCGCACCACCCCTCTTCAGGGCCCAGCCAAAATGAACTTAGAATATTGTTGTTTGAAACCCCCCTCCAGTTTTATTCAAATTTTGTTTCTTTTACTATTTTCTTGTTCTTGGAAAATTCATAACAAAATAAAGACAATTGATTTTTCAATTCTTCTTTTTTCTACCACTTTATAATAATGTCTAGAAAATCATATAAAATAAAAATGCCATTTTATTTTTGTTTCATATTCTTTCCATTTAATTGACTTTTTTAATATTTTTAGTGCATCCATATCATTGGAAAATTCATAAAAAATAGTAGGTTTAGTCAAATAATTCCGTTCTTTTTTCTGTAGATTCGTAATTCAATGTAGAATTTTATAAGACAAAAACATTAGCTTAATCATGCATTTTCATTTTAATTGCATTTTTGCATTGTTATCGATATTGAATAATTGGTTTGTGGATATGTCTGTGTTGCTGATTTTAGTTCCTTCATCTGGCATTGAATTTTGTTCTGATTTTTCAGTATGTTGTCATAGAGCCATGTAGGTTCCCCATAGATTTTTGATAGATTTTTGTAGGATGTTCTGATATGATTAGTCTGAGCTTGAAGATAGAAGAAGTCTTGATGACTTCTGACTTTGAAGTTCAACTGTGGTCGAACTTCAGAGATAGTCTCTTGTGGTTTGTTGGCCTGTGGGTTCTTCTTGAGGATGGGAGCTGGTTGAAGTCCTGTTGGAGCTTGCAAGGATGCAATGGATTGAGGCTTAGTCTAGGAGCTTGTTGTCTGTTTGTGAGGTTCGAGATCCTGAAGTTTGAAGGGAGTTTATGGTACTTTCCTGAGGAAGGCCCTATGAATGACTTTCATTCTTTCTTCTCACCTCTTTCGTAAGTATCCAATGATGTCGGATCCGACTTGTGAGTTTAATTTCTCCTGAGGAGGAATGTAAACTGATCACATGTTGTTGAGCCACATGGGATACAATTCCTAAGTGTCAGCCTCCTAGCACTTTCCTGAGGAAGGTCCTAGGGGTCTATTCACTTAGTTCCATTAGTTTATCTAGGATTTCTCAAGTATCCAGTGATGTTGGAGCCGACTTGTGAGTTTAATTTCTCCTGAGGAGGAATGTAAACTGATCACAGTTGTTGAGCCACGTAGGATACAATTCCTAAGTGTCAGCCTCCTAGCACTTTCCTGAGGAAGGTCCTATGGGTCTGCTCACTTAGTTCCCTTAGTACATATAGGTTTTCTCAAAGTATCCAGTAATGCCGGAGCCTTCATGTGAGTTTAATTTCTCCTGAGGAGGAATGTAAACTGATCACAGTTGTCGAGCCGCATAGGATATGACTCCTGAGTAGTAACCTCCTGGTACTTTCCTGAGGAAGGCACTATGAGTTTGTCTGCCTAGCTCCCTTTCTCTGGTAAGCTTGTTCTGAAGCTTGGAGACTGGGATTGATTCCTCTTGCTTAGAGTTTTGCTTAGAATGTTTGCTTAGATCTTTGCTTAAGGTGTTGTATAGAGTTTTGTTCAGGGATAGATTAGGAGCTTGTTTCAGGTTTGTTAGGGGCCTTGCCCAGGAGTAGTTTCTTGTTTTGTAGATAGAGGCTTGTCAGGTTAGCTAGCCTTCTCTTTGTATTGTTTGACTTGCGTGATGTTATGTTGCATTAGACTTAGGCATTCATATAGATAGTTCTAAGATAATGCATTTTAGAAGTAGACTTTGTGTGCATGAGAGGTTGAGGTGGTCCTCCTTCTGCTTGTTTGTTATTGAGTGGCTTTGCTTGTCGGTATTTGGTAGAGCTGAGCTCCCTTGCCTTTGTGGTTTGCGGCCTTTGCGCCTTGTTTGTTTAGTTGTTGCATTCGTGCATATTTTCAGTATTTCTTTGCTTTGCAGTTTCTTGTTTGTAGTTTAGTCCTGTTGCCATGATCCCTTAGGAGCTCTGACTTCTCCGCTGCGGAGTCGTCATGATAGACATTAGGATGATCAGCCAGGCATGATAGCAGTAGGTAGATTCCCCTTTTCCAGCTATAGTTTTAGGGTGTCTTTTCCCTTTCCTTCCAGTAGGAGCTTTTGAGTAGCTTGTGTCGTAGTTAGCTAAACTACAGCTGCTCTGATTCCTTGTACCAGACGAGGATATGTAGGCATAGGATGCGATATCCTAGCGAGCACACTAACGACTAACCTTTGTTCTCTCGCGGCTGTGCGATCGAGACTTTCCCGCTAACGACTAATGGTTATCCCTTTCTATTGCCCGAGTGCATTTGAGACCCGATCGTAGTTGTAGGTCCCCGAGCCTTTAGAATCAGTTTGTTTTCTCACCGCTGTGTGAGAGCGCCAGTTTACCCATAGTTAGTCGAACTACGTTTGCTCTGATCTTTCATACCAGATGAAAGTACGTAGGCACAGGACGCGATGTCCTGGCGAGCAACCTTTCCCCTGTTTAGTCATAGGTAGTCGAACTACGTTGACTCTGACTTTCCCCATTGCACGAGGGAATACGTAGGCCCAGAACACCGTATGTTCTGTCGAGTCCTGTCCTTTTCTTTTCTTTTCAGACCGACCATTTAGTGTAGATAGATAACACACCCTTTACCTATGAACATCGAGCGTGGATCCCATCGAGTACGATGGACGTGAGGGGTGCTAATACCTTCCCCTTGCGTAACCGACTCCCGAATCCAGGTTTTGGTTGCGATGACCATACCTTTTCCCGTCTTTGCGAGGTTTACTTCGAGCGTTTCCTTTCCCGCTCTGAGGGATAAATAACGCACGGTGGCGACTCTCCTGTCAAGCCGGCGCCGATTTTCGCAGTAGCGACAGCTGGCGACTCTGCTGGGGACTTATAGCATCTAGGGACTTTTCCCATCCCTTATGCTGGGACCGTTTCCCATCCCCTACGCGAGTCAATCCTAGCGCTTGGATGTTTATTTGTTGGGTGTTGTGCATATTGTGTTTTACTTTTTCGCACTTTACTTTTCTGTACCTTTACCTTTCCGCATTTATTTTCCAGCATTATATTATTGTGATTATTGCTGTGGGCAAGGGAGGTTACTGTGAGTGAAAGCCGGACCTGGGCTTGAGTACACACCTAGATATAGTTGCGGAGAAGTAGTAGACGAACCTGTCTGCTGAGCAGGCACAGTTCCCTACGAAAATCTGCGCTCAGACGAGATTCTTGCAGAGGTGCTCCTTTCCGGTCCTGAGGATCTGAGGGGAGTCCAGACGTGAGGATTGTCGACTCTGGGGACCGATCATTTGGAAGTCAGCTAAGTGAGGCCTCTTCATGACTTGATGATGCCACTCCTTCTGGGAATCGTATCATCATTCATGAAAGTCTGTGACGCTGACGACCGCATAGGATGCCGTACCTTTGTCCGTGGATTAGGTCTATCCTACCTGTGAGAGGGATTGGGTTATTGCAGGAAAACTGGCCTTCAGAAACCATGATTCAGTACCTTTATCAGATGGTGTTCTTGATTCATCTCCAGGTGTGTTGTCTGGGTCAGATGGGTTTCTTATCTGAGGTTGATGCTATTATCAGATGGTTTTCTCGTCAGATACAGAGGTTCAAATGGTTTTCTTACCAGGGGATTGATATTTTGAGTATCAGATGATAGTTAGTGTCATGAGGTTCTGATGACCGTGGTGGTTTTCTGTTCTTGATCACAGAGATATTCCTCTTCAGGCTACAGCATAGCCCCTGTTTTCGCAGATTGCATTATTTATCATATTGCATCATCGCATTACCATCTGCATTCAACTAACGTGTGTGTATTGCAGGTACATATTTTCCCTTCCAGTTCTGGTGTTTGTTCCTAGCAAGACATGGAAAACCTGAAGAGAGTATTGCCCTATAAGTTTCCGTCGCCGAATATCAGTCTATTGTCAGAGTTGATTGCTATTGCTAAGAAGAGGGTAATGGGTGACTTCAGAAAGAGATATGGGAGGATTCTGACCTACGTTTATCAGCCATCTGCCTACGAGACCAGCGGCATCTATACTCTGTTACAGTTCTATGATGCGGAGCTCAGGTGCTTTGTATTTCCCGACTTTGTTTTGGCTCCTACCCTGGAGGAATATTCTGCACTGCTGGATATACCGATCCGCGAGCAGATGCCTTTTTATCGTACGGACGCTGAGCCTAAGCTGGCTGAGCTTTCTGCCATCCTGTGCTTGAAGGAGTCTGAGCTGTCTGGGAAGATGATCAGAAGAGGAGACGTATGGGGATTTCCGTTGGATGTCTTGGTAGAGAAGGCTCGGGAATATGCCCAGAAGGATAGCTGGGGTGTTTTTGACGTCATCCTTGCTGTATGTGTGTATGGCATCGTGTTGTTCCCGAACATTCCTGATTTTGTTGATTCTGATGCCTTCTATATTTTGGCTGCGAAGAACCCAGTTCCTACTTTGCTGGGAGATATCCACCATTCTACCCACTACCAGAACGAAAAGCGGCGAGGAAGAAATGTGTCCTGTTGTGTACCTCTCCTATGCAGGTGGTTCACCAGTCATTTGCCTAAGTCAGGCCCTTTTGTCACCACTATCGATTCTCTAGGATGGCCCGAGCGCTTAATGGGATTGACTGCTGAGAACATGGTATGGGTCAACGAAGAGGTATTCGGAGCTGAAGTCATACTCAAATGCGAAGGATTCCCGAATGTTCCTTTGGTGGGAAGGAAGGGGTGTGTCAACTACAACCCTTCCTTATTGATCAGGCAATTTGGGTACGTGCCTCAGGGAGCGCCAAAACCCGAGGAGATACAGGAATCTCTGTATCTCACCGGGGCAATAGGGAAAGAGATGCTGACCAAGCTCGAGAAGGCATGGAAGAACTTGCACAAGAGAGGGAAGCCTTCAGGTAGCAGAGGGGATACTCGAGTTCCTGGCCCGCATATGGAATGGATTCGTGAGCGAGCTGTGAAATTCCTTATGCCGTATCCAGCGGTTCAGCCATTGCATCCTTCTCCGATGGAGGAGCCTACCACAGTGGATATACAGGTGTACAAGCAGCTGATGGCGGAGAAAGAGGAGCTAGCAAGGGCTAAAGAGGCTCTAGAGCAGGAGAATGCCCAGCTTCGTCATGAAAAGATTGAAACAGGACACTTTTCCAAGCAACAGGCTGAAACTCTGAAACATCTGAAGACTACGCTATTGGAATTGACTGAAACCAAGAAGCGTCTGGAGTTAGATGTAGACTCAGTTAGTAGTGTGTTGGCCACTAAGAAGCAAGAGCTGGAAAGGGCCTACACAAAGCTAGCCAAGTTCAGAGAGCACTGGGATCGCACTATGACCAAGCGCAGGGAGCGAGAAGAAGAGCTGAAGACACAGATTGCTCGGTTAGAAGAACAGGTCAAAGTGAAGAATGAAGAGCTTGAAGAAGAAGCCTGCCGCCGATACGAGGCCGAGCGCAAGCTGACAGATGCCATGAAGAATTTGGAAGATTTCCAGCATAGAGCAGATGCCAAGAGACCCAAACCTGGGGGCGGTGCCAATGATAAGGCTTGGGAAGACTTTGTTAGAGACATTCAGGGGACGGTCAGGAAGAGGGATCGGCTGATAGAAGGATTGATTTATTAACCAGATCATGCAGGGACAAAGAAGATGGTCGAGGACTTCCGCAACCGTACCAGTACTTGATTTCTCTCTTGTATTCTGTATGTTGAGATCACCACCAGGCATGTTGGCTGGGATCCTCTTTGTCATATCAGTTGTATGAAGCATGGTTATGTAACCTCTTGACAAGACAGTTATTCTAATGAATATATGAGGGTTTTTTTAAATATTGTCTTTATGGTTTATCTCGTCTTGCTATCACTGACACTGGAATTGGAGGGGAAATGTCTCCAATGCACACATGCACGTTAGCTCTTTTGTATTTCTGTTTGCATAAATCATATTGCATAGCATTACTATAGCAGGTCAAAGCACTTATCCAACCTTTGTTTTCACCAGAGGGTGATTCTCGAGGAATTGTTTGAGGCAAGAGTGGAGCGTCGAAGACGACCGAGGGGCTGAAGCAGATTTGAGCAGAATCGAGCAGTGTAGTCCGTTACAGGTAATTGGTAGCTATGTCTGAAGGCAATTTCCAGGCTCCTAGCACCTTGGCAGGGTTTACTATGGCGTCCAACCATCAGTATGATTCTATGGAAGGCTTCCCGCAAGCAAACAATCTTACTGCAGACCAAGTCGTACAGCCTGCTGTTGAGAACCAAGATCGACATGAGCAGTTCGTTGCCCGAAATGAACGTCATCCTCCTGTTAACAATCAAAGTGTTGCTTTCCCTGTAATGAATTACCGGAGAGATATTCCAATGACCGGGATAGTAGATCCAAGAGCTCTTGACGATGGTAGAAGACTCCGAGTGTTGGAAGAGCAAATGAAAGCCTTGGAAGCGAAAGATGTCGTTAACCTGGATGCTGTAGCCATGTGCTTGGTTCCTGACCTGGTGTTGCCGTACAAGTTCAAAGTGCCGAAATTTGAAAAATACACGGGAGAAAGCTGTCCGAAGCTGCATTTGATGATGTTCTGTCGAAGAATGACTCCGTTTGTGCGAAACGACCAACTAATGATCCATTGCTTCCAGTATAGCCTGACTGGGGCATCCTTGAGGTGGTATGTGCAGTTAGAGAGTAATCAGATTCGATCCTGGGTAGATTTAGCCAGAGCTTTCATGAAGCAGTACGATTACAACCTGGATCTGACTCCTAGTCTCGTAGATCTGCAAGAATTGTCTCAGGCGGAGAATGAATCGTTCAGAGGGTATTTGCGAAGATGGAAAGAATTGGCTGCTGGTGTTCAACCACCGCTTCCGGAAAGAGAACTGGTTGACATCTTCTTGGGTACTCTGAAAGGCCATTATTTTGACAAATTGTTCAGTTGCACAAACTTTGTGGGCCTGATGAGGCTGGGAGAGATTGTTGAGAGAGGACTCAGGAGTGGAAAGTTTCGAGGTGTTCCTTACGTCCCAGTTAATAAGGTTGAGTCAGTTGTCAGTTCTCAAGAAGAGTGGGAAGGAGACGACACCTCAGAATCTCTAGCATCTCAGGATCAGTTTTCAGACGCTTCAAGTCAACGATCATCCTGTCACCGATCGCGTCAGCGCGCCCCACGAAGACCAAGGAAACCTGAAAGGCAGTTTACTCAGCTACCGGTGTCGTACAGTCAGTTATTGCCAGGTCTGGTCAGAAGTGGATTGATAGTGCCGAAAGAGACTAAGCCGGTGATTCCACCGTATCCTCCAGGTTTTGATGCCAGCGCCCGCTGTGAGTACCATGTTGGGGCACAGGGGCATTCAACAAATGATTGTAAGGTGCTTAGAAGTCAGGTTCAGGATCTGTTAGACTCTAGCCGTATTTGCATCACTCCTCAGGGTTTTGTTCAGATTAATGACTTTCCAACCTCCAGTTGTGTGGGTTCGTCAGTTAATGTCATGGAAGACTCCGCAGGAAGTGTGTGCTCTGAAGATTGTCAATCAGAAAGTTCAGTTGTGTGGGAGAAATTTCTAGAGGTTTTTGCGCCGGATGTCGCATCTGTTTTCTCTGCTTAATCTGTTTAGCTTTTGTGCACTAGTGTCTGCCGACCACCACCAGGATTGTTGGCTGGGGTCATTCTATTCGTACTCATTTGTGCTTACCTGCTGATTTTGTTGGTTGTACATATGTGGGAGATGTTCGTCTGTATGCTTATAGCTTGAGTTTCTCTTTATCTCGTTATGAATATGTGTTTGCTTTCTGCGCTGCATTATCATTTAACAGGTATATCAGAACCGTGGGCCTTATTTCCTCATCATCCAGTTTGTTGCAGGAACTCCTTCAGAGATATGGAACAGAATCAGTCTGAATTGACTGAAGTCCAAAGCCAGCTGGGGCAGATGATGAGAGACATGCAAGAGATGCGTTTGGAGCAGAAGATTCTCAAGGAGGAGAACAGTCAGCTGAAGACCCAAATGAGCTTGATCATGGAGGTAGTCAAGAATGTGCTTAGGAAAGAAGACGATCAACTATTTGAAGCCGCAATGAAGAAGCTCGCGCCACCCGTGCATGTGGAACCTGAGCAGCAGCAACAGAAGATACATCAGGCTCAACGGAGGATCCAGGAAGGAAAACCAAAGAGAATGTTTGAGGCACCGCCTATGACATATGCTGAGCTCTTGCAGACCTGATTGACTCGCACGATATTGAATTCACACCGGGCGGCGTAGCGGTGCGTATTGCTCCTGTCTCAGTCGATGCTAAGATGACAGATGTTTCTAAAGCTGCAGTGGGTCATAAGCATATCCTGGACTCCATGGTGTCGGAATCTCCAGGCCCACAACTGTTGCCTATTCCCGGGGCAGATCTGAGAAAGAAAATGGCTAAGCATAAGGAGGGCGTTAATCAATGCATTGAAGGTCAAGAAACCGATGTTGCATTTGATACGAAGGGTGTTCAAGAGTCAACCCGATACCAGCAGCAGCAGCCTCAGCAGCAGAACCAGCAGGGGTGTAAGAGATATCAGAATCGGGGTCCTCTGGCAAGCCGTCATTTGGAAACTCCTCCTATGCCATATGCACAACTTTTGCAAACGCTGCTTCAGCTCCAATTGGTTCACAAAAGGACAATGACTCCCTTAACGGGACCACCACCACCGGGGTATGATGCCAATGCTACTTGTGAGTTCCACACTGGGGCACCAGGCCATACGGTTGAGAATTGTAAGGCTTTTAAGCACAAAGTGCAGGATCTGCTTGATAGTGCAGCAATCAGCTTCAGGCAGAAAGGTCCCCAAATCATCTGAATGAAGGAGGAAGGGCTCTATAATTCGGCTGAGTCATTGAAAGCAGATCAGGACAGCATCGAACTGTCTCTAATAAAGATAGCTGGTTCAGCAGCAGGACAGATGTGAAAGCCCTGCTCTCGGAAGCTAGCATATTTTCTTTGTTTTAGCTTGTCATTTCTTTACATTTGTAGTTGCTTTCCTGTTTGAATTTGTAATCTTGTTTGTAAAACTGGTTGTTTTCATTCAATTGATAATAATGAAATAAATATGCATGTTTTGATTAAATCCATTCGTGTTCACTAACTGTTTTTACAAACGTCCAACGCTTGGTTAAGAAGAATTTCGGGAGGATGACGAAAATGACCGACATACAACTGCCGATATTGTATGCTTTTGAAATAAAACCTGTTGATGATGTACAGGCATTGTTTCGAATCCCTGAACACCGAAGATATAAGGAAGATAATCCCTTGTTAACCCCTTTGAGCCTTGTAGTAGGAGTTCTTTCTGTGAATGAAAAAACCTCAATCTTAACCTGGGGCAGGGTAGGTGTTAGCTAATTTGACCAAGTGTCCAAATTGCAAAAGGAATGTCCATTCGAGGATCAGTCACGTCCCTAGAGGTCGTGCCTAAAAGACCACAATGGTTCAATCAAGAGTGGGGCAGTCACATCCTTCCCCAAAGAGTCAGACAACCAGTGTCACACGACTTGTTCGAAAGAAAAAGAAAAAGAAGAATCAAAAGCCCGCTAAGTCAAGAAAACTTCAAAACAAATGACTTAGGCAAAAATGAGGGCATCCCGCTGGACTTAAAAAATCAAAAGAAACTCAAAAGGAGTCAGCCCAGGCAAAAGTTAGGGATATGAAAAGAAAAAGATGAGAAGGATCAAAAGAAAAATCCTCAAATGACATACGAGTCGTGTGACCTCAGGTGTCGAAGACGAAAAGTGAGTGGCTGTCACTTCGAAAACTCATAGTTTCCCGAACTATCATTCCTATCTTTCAATCTCTGAGAGGTGAGCGCTAAGGTTGAATTAGCTGAACGTAGGATGGGAGAACATCGAGGAGAATGGGTGGGTTAAAGTAAACTTTGAGCCTTTATCCTTTCTTTCAAAACCACGAACCTGACCACGTTACAACCTTCAAAAGTCCTAATTGAAGCAGGTCGTTTCGAAAGCATACTCCGGTAAAGGTCGCGTCGATTCTGACTCTTAAAAGGGTTCCTCTTACCATGTTGATACTAATGTTGATAAATGTTTTGTGCATTATATGCCATAAACTGTTTTTTTCCTTTTCCCAGTGAACAGATTGGATGTCAAAGCTGTCATATGTGTTGCATTAATACATCTTTTACGCAGAACAACTTGTTTTACTTGCGAGTAAGCGCTTGACAGCAGAAAAGCTTCCTACAGTGGAAAGTATGGTCAAGATAGAATGCAGAGCGCCCAAATGTTCCGAGAGCAGGAGCAAGCTGCTACCGTGATCCCCAGTCAGGGCACTACTCTGAATCAGATAATCAGGGGCAAGGTCATTGCAGTCAGGGGCAGACCATCTTAAGCACGCAGAAGTTGTTCGAGAAGCATGTGAGGTGAAGTATCTCTCAGAAGTTCAGAACACTGAGGCATGTCATATCAGACCATCAGAAAACAAATGTTCAGATTCAAGGACTATCCCCACAGAGGCCCCGCAGGCTGGGGCATACCATAAGCGAAAGGATTGTTGTTCTCCGTACCTACAGGGTCATTCAGAGTTATTCGAGCAGATGCAGTCGATTTTTGAGAGCGAGATGAATGCGGGAAGACGTGTCACTATCTTCTGACTCTTCACTAAAAGGCTGTGTATTCAGGCAGAGTGTTTTCCAGCGTCAGTAGTACCCGACCCAGCAAGATAGCTTAAGAGCTCAAATCCATGTTTGCGATTACTGTGAGGCCCATCCGCGTTGGCGCATCAGTTTTCCAGATCCGAGCTTCATCAGTACACGGGAAGACTCCCTCCATTTTCTCTCCAGCAAAGTCCAATTCGTCGTTGGTACGGGTAAGCTATCCCTAGGGGAGTCTAAATCATATTCAGCACGTCTGTTATTTCACAGCAGAGTTATATTCCCCAGCAGGGTATTGCTTCGTTGAAGTGTTCGGTTAAGTGCCCAATACCCCCAGCGGAGTCGATTTCACTCTCCCAGCATTTATTTTGCTGGGATAATCCTGTGATATCCGGGTTATTCCCAGCAGAGTTGGCTTCGTCTTCAGCATTTATTTTGCTGAAGTGGTTTTTTATACCCATCTTTCTCTGGCAACTCGAGCCTGCATTAGCATATTGCATGCATCATCATATTTGCATCATACTTGCATATCATTGTCAAAATGCGTAGCATTTCCATCCAGAATGGAGCATTACGCCGTGAAAAGATTAAAGCATATGCATATGCATACGAAGCATAAGTCAGGCTTTCTATCAGCCTCGTATGGCGCGTGAATTACTCTGTGATCAGTTCAGGGGCATTTATCCAGCAGCAGTATTCAGACAGTTCAGCAGATTATTTGTATCTCAGATCATGCAATAGTTATGCTTTGATCAATCGGTCATCTGATATAGACAGACTTTTCTTCCCGTCAATTCATATTGGCGATGTGTTCCTCCAATGAATGGATTTCTCCGTCTATCATTAGACGTCCTGAGTACGAATGTGGTTTTCTTCCCGTCTATCAGTAGACGATGTGAAGTTTCGGGTTACCGTTCAGCGGGTTTCTTATTGCCAGATCATACAGATGGTGAGTTTCCCCAGCGAGCCTTCTACGGCTATCTTCAGATATTGAGGGGTTTCAAAACAATATTTCGGATAGTGGTTTTCTTTCTGTTTATTGGATGAGATGACGTTTCAAGGGAGACTTTTCTGACTGTCAATCCTTATTGGTGTCGAAGCTCTTCGAAGAATGTTCAGTTTTCGTGATTGTCGATTATTATTGACGACATGGTTCTTTAAAGGTGGTTTTCTTCCCGTCGGTCCATACTGACGATGTGGCCCCTTCAAGGATGTTGATCTTTCCATCAATTCCCGTAGACAGAAGAATTCTGAAATTCAAGGGATGATGTTGAATTGCGTAATGGTGTCTTTCCGTCTACCCTTAGACGATGAGAATATTGATTTGTTTCATCAATCAGGATGATGCCGTCTACCCTTAGACGATGTGAATTTGGAGATTAATGGTGTCTTTCCGTCCATCTTTGGACGATGTGAGTATATTTCTCTTCCTGCCTATCAGTAGGCAATGTGAAAGAATCAGGTGTTTTGTGGCAACCCTCGGGTTTGTTATATAGGGTAAAAGGTAATTGACATTCAAATCAGGAGTGCTTTACCAGATGGTTGATCAGTTTATTGCCGTAATGACTGGACTCGGTTTTCTGGAGTTTACTCCCCAAGCAGTTTACAGTGTATGCTCGCGGTTGGCAAATTTTCGGGTTTTATTGGTATTCAACCGTCTCGTACCTCTGAATGTTTGAAGGCTGAGCGCTCTTCAAACTCTTCAGGTCCAAGTCGCTTGAATAGGGGCAGCTGTTGCACCCTAAAATTTGACCAACCGATTCTCCTATCTGACTCGTGGTCTAAACTCGTATTCGCAAATCAGACGTATGATTTTTGTGCGAACAGAGGATATCAGGGTTACAACTTGATTTTCGTCTATCAGATATGGCAGATCCAGTCCAGATCACCAAGGTTTTATTTTCGGGAAATTGTGCGCTCCTCGGTGATTTTTAGCTCGCATGGTGATTTTGGGATATTCTGATGCCCGGGGCTCTCTGTTCGATTCGATCTGGTCTCGTGCACTCTTTTATGGGGGTCATTTGCATTTGTCTGCATTTTTAGGGTTTAATAGCCTTTTGAGGATTTTTAATAGGCTTTATAGATTTTTCTGGAATTTAAATAGAGTTTTTGCATTTTTTTCAATAGTTTAAATCATTTTTAGAATTTTATATAGATTTTAAAATAAGTTTAATTGTTTTTTTTATCATTTTTAGAGCATGCTAGATTTTAAAAATAGTTTTTAGAATAATAAAGAAAAAGGGGAATATAGTTTTTTCTTTTATTAATAATAGATGTTAATAGTTTAGAATTTTAATAGAAATTTTATATAGATTTTAAAATAGGTTTAATAGTTTTTAATCATTGTTAGAATATATTAGATTTTTAAATTTGTTTTAAATTGTTCTAGATAATATAGGAAATCTTATAGATTTTTCTTATTAGTTTTAAATAGATTTACTAGTTTTAAATAATATTAGAAAATAAATAGGATTTTATTAGTTGTAGGTTAAATAGGGTTAATTAGAGCTTTAATCATTTTTTAGAGTTGATTAGGGAAATTAGTTTAATTAGGTGTTAATTCTGTTTTAGGATTAGTCTTAAGTAGATAATTAGGTTTAATATTGTTATTAATCAGATTTAATTGAATTCAGTTTTTTAAAGTTTTTGGCCATTTTCGTAGTGGGCCTATCAGAAAAGCCCAAATTGTCCAGAAATTGTCCAAATGTCCAGTTTTTTTTCCAGATTCGTCCAGGAGCTTCTAGAAGGTGCCAGAATTCTCAGTGTCATAAATACAGCGCGCCACGTGTGGCGCAGGGGCTGGCCCACGTTACACTCACGCAGGACCCCACCTCACACACTCAGAAGCTCCCAGTCCACGCCACGCGTCCCACCAGAACCCACTCCCTCTCTCTGCTGCCACCCGTCCTCACACGTGCCACCCATGCAGTAGCTCCCTTCACCACTTGGCACCACCACAGCTGGTCACCGGAGCATCGTCGGGACCTTGCCGCCGGGCATGCAGGCGCCTTGAGCCACCGTCCAACCGTCTCCGGCCACCGTCTGTTCCGCCGGAATCCCCAAACACCCAGAAATCTCCAGAAATCCATTTCTTCACTCCGATCGTCTCCGATCTCCTCCGTTCCCCTTCGTCTCCACCTCGCCGGAAAACCCATACTCACCGGAAACTTCATACGCTTTTTCCAGAACATCATCAACATTCATCATCTGGAATTGCCAGAAACCTCCATCCACCAACGAACGTCAACAATCTTCAAAGAAGATCCTCGTGGTTCGTCCTACCTCATCAAGATACTCAAAATCTTCTGGAGATTTCCCTCAGAACAGTTACGCCACTCAAAGGATCTTCAAGATCTTTCTGCTTCAGGATCGTCGTCTTCGTCAGTTCTTGAAGTCTTCATCCCAGATCTTCGTAGAACTCGTGGAGTTCTTCGCTAACTTGTCCAAGAGAAGTCGAACGAGCTTCAACGCGTGCTTCAGGGCCTCCGTGAGCTCCTTCAAAAGTCAGGAAGACGTCAAGATCTTCCTCTCTCGCGGTGATTTTCATCGGGCCTTCAGAGGATCCCAGCAACGTCATAGTCTCAGGTCTGTCTCTTCTCATAATCGCCATTAATGTTCATGGTATAAGGTTTCTTGCTTTGAGAAGTAAGCTCCTAGGGTTGATTTGTAGAAGTTTGAGCTGAATGAAAGTTATTTGGGGTTTTTTTTTCTGTGAATGGATTGAGAGAGGAAGATGAGTTGCAGAGAGAAGATGAGAGAAGACGGTGGCGTTAGGGTTTGCTGTAGTGAACAGTACCAGAGAGATTGAAGGGGATTAGGTTTTGTGGTTAGGGTTTCATTGGGTTAGGGTTAGGTTTGGGCTTAGGCCCAAATGTGTTCTGCTGAACACTACTCCCTTGTTACTCAATACCCCTCCCTACGTGTGAGAGACTGAGTGATATTGATGTGGGCCTTAGGCCCTAAGGCTATTCGCACCCCCTTGGGCATCAGCCCAATAAGAGTCAACTGGAAAACCTTGCTGGCTACACCCCCCTGTGCGTTTTTCTGTTTTTCTTAATTGATTTTTTTGGATGTCATTGGGCCAGCGCAAAACCTGCTATGCGCACCACCCCTCTTCAGGGCCCAGCCAAAATGAACTTAGAATATTGTTGTTTGAAACCCCCCTCCAGTTTTATTCAAATTTTGTTTCTTTTACTATTTTCTTGTTCTTGGAAAATTCATAACAAAATAAAGACAATTGATTTTTCAATTCTTCTTTTTTCTACCACTTTATAATAATGTCTAGAAAATCATATAAAATAAAAATGCCATTTTATTTTTGTTTGATATTCTTTCCATTTAATTGACTTTTTTAATATTTTTAGTGCATCCATATCATTGGAAAATTCATAAAAAATAGTAGGTTTAGTCAAATAATTCCGTTCTTTTTTCTGTAGATTCGTAATTCAATGTAGAATTTTATAAGACAAAAACATTAGCTTAATCATGCATTTTCATTTTAATTGCATTTTTGCATTGTTATCGATATTGAATAATTGGTTTGTGGATATGTCTGTGTTGCTGATTTTAGTTCCTTCATCTGGCATTGAATTTTGTTCTGATTTTTCAGTATGTTGTCATAGAGCCATGTAGGTTCCCCATAGATTTTTGATAGATTTTTGTAGGATGTTCTGATATGATTAGTCTGAGCTTGAAGATAGAAGAAGTCTTGATGACTTCTGACTTTGAAGTTCAACTGTGGTCGAACTTCAGAGATAGTCTCTTGTGGTTTGTTGGCATGTGGGTTCTTCTTGAGGATGGGAGCTGGTTGAAGTCCTGTTGGAGCTTGCAAGGATGCAATGGATTGAGGCTTAGTCTAGGAGCTTGTTGTCTGTTTGTGAGGTTCGAGATCCTGAAGTTTGAAGGGAGTTTATGGTACTTTCCTGAGGAAGGCCCTATGAATGACTTTCATTCTTTCTTCTCACCTCTTTCGTAAGTATCCAATGATGTCGGAGCCGACTTGTGAGTTTAATTTCTCCTGAGGAGGAATGTAAACTGATCACATGTTGTTGAGCCACATGGGATACAATTCCTAAGTGTCAGCCTCCTAGCACTTTCCTGAGGAAGGTCCTAGGGGTCTATTCACTTAGTTCCATTAGTTTATCTAGGATTTCTCAAGTATCCAGTGATGTTGGAGCCGACTTGTGAGTTTAATTTCTCCTGAGGAGGAATGTAAACTGATCACAGTTGTTGAGCCACGTAGGATACAATTCCTAAGTGTCAGCCTCCTAGCACTTTCCTGAGGAAGGTCCTATGGGTCTGCTCACTTAGTTCCCTTAGTACATATAGGTTTTCTCAAAGTATCCAGTAATGCCGGAGCCTTCATGTGAGTTTAATTTCTCCTGAGGAGGAATGTAAACTGATCACAGTTGTCGAGCCGCATAGGATATGACTCCTGAGTAGTAACCTCCTGGTACTTTCCTGAGGAAGGCACTATGAGTTTGTCTGCCTAGCTCCCTTTCTCTGGTAAGCTTGTTCTGAAGCTTGGAGACTGGGATTGATTCCTCTTGCTTAGAGTTTTGCTTAGAATGTTTGCTTAGATCTTTGCTTAAGGTGTTGTATAGAGTTTTGTTCAGGGATAGATTAGGAGCTTGTTTCAGGTTTGTTAGGGGCCTTGCCCAGGAGTAGTTTCTTGTTTTGTAGATAGAGGCTTGTCAGGTTAGCTAGCCTTCTCTTTGTATTGTTTGACTTGCGTGATGTTATGTTGCATTAGACTTAGGCATTCATATAGATAGTTCTGAGATAATGCATTTTAGAAGTAGACTTTGTGTGCATGAGAGGTTGAGGTGGTCCTCCTTCTGCTTGTTTGTTATTGAGTGGCTTTGCTTGTCGGTATTTGGTAGAGCTGAGCTCCCTTGCCTTTGTGGTTTGCGGCCTTTGCGCCTTGTTTGTTTAGTTGTTGCATTCGTGCATATTTTCAGTATTTCTTTGCTTTGCAGTTTCTTGTTTGTAGTTTAGTCCTGTTGCCATGATCCCTTAGGAGCTCTGACTTCTCCGCTGCGGAGTCGTCATGATAGACATTAGGATGATCAGCCAGGCATGATAGCAGTAGGTAGATTCCCCTTTTCCAGCTATAGTTTTAGGGTGTCTTTTCCCTTTCCTTCCAGTAGGAGCTTTTGAGTAGCTTGTGTCGTAGTTAGCTGAACTACAGCTGCTCTGATTCCTTGTACCAGACGAGGATATGTAGGCATAGGATGCGATATCCTAGCGAGCACACTAACGACTAACCTTTGTTCTCTCGCGGCTGTGCGATCGAGACTTTCCCGCTAACGACTAATGGTTATCCCTTTCTATTGCCCGAGTGCATTTGAGACCCGATCGTAGTTGTAGGTCCCCGAGCCTTTAGAATCAGTTTGTTTTCTCACCGCTGTGTGAGAGCGCCAGTTTACCCATAGTTAGTCGAACTACGTTTGCTCTGATCTTTCATACCAGATGAAAGTACGTAGGCACAGGACGCGATGTCCTGGCGAGCAACCTTTCCCCTGTTTAGTCATAGGTAGTCGAACTACGTTGACTCTGACTTTCCCCATTGCACGAGGGAATACGTAGGCCCAGAACACTGTATGTTCTGTCGAGTCCTGTCCTTTTCTTTTCTTTTCAGACCGACCATTTAGTGTAGATAGATAACACACCCTTTACCTATGAACATCGAGCGTGGATCCCATTGAGTACGATGGACGTGAGGGGTGCTAATACCTTCCCCTTGCGTAACCGACTCCCGAATCCAGGTTTTGGTTGCGATGACCATACCTTTTCCCGTCTTTGCGAGGTTTACTTCGAGCGTTTCCTTTCCCGCTCTGAGGGATAAATAACGCACGGTGGCGACTCTCCTGTCAAGCCGGCGCCGATTTTCGCAGTAGCGACAGCTGTGTTGATTGCTTCTGCCCAAAAGTGCTTTGCCAGATTAGTCTCATTGATCATGGTTCTGGCCATTACTTGCAGAGTTCTATTTTTCCTCTCTACAACCCCATTCTATTGTAGAGTTCTAGGACAGGAAAAATCGTGAGCAATGCCATTTTCATTAAAATATTTTTCAAAATATTTGTTTTCAAATTCACCACCATGATCACTTCTGACTTTTATAATTTTGAAATCTTTTTCATTTTGGACTTGTTTGCAGAAGTCAAAGAACACAGAATGTGACTCATCCTTGTGTTTTAAGAACTTTACCCATGTCCATCTACTATAGTCATCAACAATGACTAATCCATACTTCTTGCCTCTGATGGATGCAGTTTTCACTGGTCCAAACAGATCAATATGAAGTAATTCTAATGGTCTGGAAGTAGAAACAACATTTTTTGATTTAAAAGAGGATTTTGAAAATTTCCCTTTTTGACATGCTTCACAAAGAGCATCTGAGGTGTACTTCAACTTAGCAAGTCCTCTGACAAGATTAAGTTTATTAATCTGAGATATACGTCTCATATTAATATGCCCCAATCTTCTGTGCCAGACCCATTGCTCCTCATTAACAGACAAGAGGCATTTAACATTCTGAACCTTAAGTTCTGAAAGATTTATTTTATAAATGTTGTTCTTCCTCTTTCCACTAAATAGAATTGAGCCATCCTTTTGACTAATAGCTTTACAACATTTTTTATTAAAGACTATGTCATAACCATTGTCACTTAATTGACTTATGGACAATAGATTATGCTTTAATCCTTCTACAAGTAAAACATTGGTAATAGAGGAAAGTTTACCATTTCCAATAGTGCCAGATCCAATGATCTTGCCCTTCTAATTCCCTCCAAATTTCACATCACCTCCAGATCTAAGCTCCAGACTTTGGAACATAGACCTTTCTCCCGTCATATGTCGCGAGCATCCAGAGTCCAGGTACCATGACTGGCGTCCTGACCTTGCTGCTAAAAACATCTGCAACAGGAATTAGTTTACTCTTAGATACCCAGATCTTCTTGGGTCCTTTTGGGTTAGTTGTTCTAAAGGTTCGTCTAAACTTCTGTTTTTCAACATAAGTTTTATTCTGACTAGCCTTAGATTTAAACACATGAATGTTCTTTTCAGAACGAGTGTGTTTAATATCATTCAAGTGACCAAATTTAAAATGGGAATATAAAGGAGTCTTCTTGATGATAATTTTATCAACAGGTTTTGGATTTAAATCAGAAGAAGATTTAAATCCAATTCCTTTTCTGTTATTTCTGCTAACTCCATAGATCATAGAAGCCATTTTGCTTCTGTCTATGCTTTTAGCAAGAAACTTCTGAAAGCTGTAGTCATATTTTTCCAAAATATTTTTGCATTCAGACTCAGTTTCAGAATCAGAGTCTTGTTGAGCTAATTCAAAATAATTTTTCATTTTTAAGTTATTTTCATTTAGCTCAGCCACTTCTGATTTGAGAATATTATTCTCAGATACAAGATTGCTTTGACGCTCCTTGTATTTGAGCTTAATATTGTTATAGCTCTTCAGAACCTCTGATAGCACTTTTATAAGTTCATCTTTAATGAGTTTAGCCATTACCTCTTCAGCTTCAGAGTCAGATTCAGAGTCAGATTCAGATCCTAAAATTCCTTCCTCCTGATCTTCTATGTCTGCCATCAATGCTACGTTGGCACATTCCTCTTTTGACTCAGATTCAGATTCAGATGTATCTGAATCATCCCAGGTTGCCATTAGAACCTTCTTCTTATCAGATTTTCTTTTAGGCTTTTCTTTCAACAGCTTTCGACATTCATTTTTGTAATGCCCAGGTTCTTCACATTCGTAGCAGACAACCTCCTTTTTTCCAGATCTTCTGTGTCCAGAAGATTCTTTTCTTTGGTCAGGCTTCCTGAAGTTTCTGAACTTCTTTCCTTTATGCTTCCAGAGTTTGTTTATTCTTCTGGACAACATGGATAATTCATCTTCATCTTCAAATGAGGATTCTTCAGAGCTTTCCTCTATTACCTGCAATGCTTTAGCAGATTTATTAGATTTTAAGAAAATTGACTTACCTTTCTTTTGAGGTTCATCTTCCTCAAGTTCAATTTCATGACTCCTCTGTGAACTGATTAGTTCCTCCAAGGAGATCTTGTTCATATCTTTAGCCATTTTAAGCGTAGTCACCATAGGTCTCCATCTGGTAGGTAAGCTTCTGATGATCTTTTTCACATGATCAGCAGTAGAGTATCCTTTATCCAGAACCTTTAGTCCAGCTGTAAGTATTTGAAATCTGGAGAACATGGCTTCAACAGATTCAGCTTCTTCCATCTTGAAGGCTTCATACTTCTGAATTAGAGCCAGAGCCTTTGTTTCCTTGACTTGAGAGTTTCCCTCATGAGTCATCTTCAAGGACTCAAACATGTCAAATGCAGTTTCTCTATTTGTGATCTTTTCATACTCAGTGTGAGATATTGCATTTAACAATATTGTTCTAGCCTTGTGGTGATTTCTAAACTCCTTCTTTTGAGCTTCTGTCATATATTTTGTATCTACTTTCTTGCCATTCCCATCAATGGGATGAACATATCCATCTATGACCAAATCCCATAAATCAGCATCATAACCAAGGAAAAAACTTTCAATCCTGTCTTTCCAATAATCAAATTTCTCCCCATCAAACATAGGGGGTTTAGTGTTGATTCTATCCCTTTCTTCATATTTGTTGTTAGTGTTAGATATTGAAGTATCAGCCATAGTAACAACCAAATATATATCAAAGTTTTTCTCACTGGATCTTTTCTGTCACTGTGAAGTGGTAGCACACACAGAACCGGAGCTCTGATGCCAACTGAAGGTGAGAAAATACTTAGAAGGGGGGTTGAATAAGTATGAAGATAAAAACTTAGAAGTAAAAAAAACTCAAGTATTTTTATCCTGGTTCGTTGAACTCAACTACTCCAGTCCACCCTATCTAGAGTGATTTGCCTTTCTCAAACAAGGACTTAATCCACTATTTAATCAACTGATTACAATAGTAAGCACTAAGAACAACTGTTCAAAGTCTTCTCAAGAACTACTGATTCTAACTGGATCTTCTTAAGGTTCTCTTACAATCAAATGTAATAATAAATACAAGTGTTAAAATGCTTCTAATAAAGCTGTATCACAATTGTGATTTTTCACTTAAGATTAAGAACAATGAAATAATTCTAGCAAGAATATATGAGTTGTATAAGAGCTTTGTAAAGAATTCTTTTCAAGTATATGTGTCAACTGAAGAAGATGAGTGGAGACTTGCTTTTATAGGCACAGTGATCCAAGAGCTTTTCACGTTGAGAAGAGTGTACCAAAAAGGTCTGAGCCTTTTTGTCTTCACATCAAGTGACCTTTCCTAGAAGAAGAATACACAGAGAAATCCTTTTTATTTGTATTCTTGTGTCTAGCACAAATAAGGAAAGAGTCGTTTGGTTATTCCAACGGACATAATCTTTGAATTCTTCTTCAACAATTATCAGCAAGAATCATCAGAGTCTAATTTGGTCAGAGCCTTCTGATGTTCATCAGAGTTTTGGCTGAATTAGAGTCTTTACAGCAAGTGTGCTTTCAGCGTGTATAAGTTCAGAGCAGAGTTTTGGGTCAGATCCTCAGTACTGGCAGCGTTAGTACTATCAGAGTCTTCTGAAATAACTGTGCTTTAAAACTCTTCATACAGAATTCTTCATTGCTTCAGATGCTTCTGGCTTGCTTCAGATTCTTCTGTAGCTTCTGCTTCAGATTCTTCTGTAGCTTCTGCTTCAGATCCTTCTGGAGGCAGCGCTTAGAATCTTCTGATGGCAGCATTACGAATCTTCTAAGAGATGCTTCTGATGCTTCAGAGCCTTGCATATTTCTTATGTTCAGATCTAATTTTCTTTTGGAGTGATATTTACTTTAACATCTGCAGCAAACATTCTCAAGCAAATTTTAGAGTATATAAATCTTAAATACAAAATTTCATAATAGTTATCATCAAAACATAGAGATATTATTAGGAACCAATCTGTGTTCTAACACCCAATGTCCATAATATAAACAAATATATTTACAAATATACATGTTAAGCAAATATTCACAAATATAGCATACAATCAAACAAAATAGGCTAAACCCTCAAGTTTAAGTTCCCTTTTCCCCAGTGAAGTCGCCATTTCTATTGCGGTGAGAATCGTGATACCAAGCTATTGATTAACTTGCATCTTAATTCTTAAATTCACAACCGGACTTTGATTTATCCAAAGGAAAGGTTAAAGAAAGAAAAATCCTTTTGTGCGATGTAACAACAATGCTAAGAGATTCGGGGATCGGGGGTTAGTTATGCCTAGGGTAGGTATTTCACATCCTAAACATCTGTAGTACTCTACAGGAACCTTTTGTTTGTTTGCATGCTAATAAATGCTAAATTTTTACTATGGATTTGTAATTGGTATTAAGGTAAAGGTGGAGACCTAAATATGGTTTCTAAATTTGCTCGCAAAGATATCGCATCATCTGCCTACGTATCCTAACTAGGATAGAATCAGAGCAATGTAGTTCACCTCACTAGGGATGAAGAACACTTAATTATTATCAAGGTTCCAAGGGGAACAAACATATCCATGCTTGTGCAGAGTTTATCCAAACTCTCAAGATCTACATTGTACACTCAAGAAAGGGGAATAAGTAATCATTTCCATGATTCTTACATAGAGTTGACCAAACTCTACCTAATTCTACGTTGCAAGACCAATTGGTTCTATCCATACTAAAAGGTGGGAGAAGGGAAGGTTCTATCCAGACCTATGAGGTTAATGAGCTATCTCTGACCCAAAGGTCAATAGAGAGACTTTCCTTTGGAAGAAAAAAGATGGGGCAACCTGGTTGAGAACTAAAGAGTTCCATCACTTAGGGAAATAAACTTAACAAAGCAATAATCATTCAATCATAATGAATACAAGAGATATGGTTACAACCAAGAGCATGCAAGCATATTACAATAAGCAAGTAATGATTTCAATTGAGATGAATGGTTACAACCAAAGCAAACATTAAGATATTACAATATCAATGATTTCAATCAAGATAGATGGTCACAACCAAAGCAAGTATCAAGATATTACAATATCAATGAGGGGATAAGTTCTTTCAAGACTTAACGAAAGGTAAAAACCAAAGCATATCCTAACAAAGACGGGGGTACATCTTACCAAAGATGGAAAGGGATCTTAACAATGATAAATATGTATCTTAACAAAGATGAGGTTTCCTAGGGCTTACAAGATGACATGTATACTTACAAACATCAGGCCTAAATAAACAATGTCACAACAATGTAAGGGAGAAGTTCAATACTTCATGGGGGAATTTCATAAGTTTAAAGTAACGACTATAAATGAGGCAAACCCTATCATATGAAGTTCTAACAAGACTCAAAAGAGTGAGGAATCAAGTGAAAAGTAAACTCAAGAAGTCACAACATCTAGGGATAATATGATTTACAAACCCACAAACTGTAAAGACAAGTCAAACAGATGCTTACAAGCAAATATTTGATTTCAAACTCAAGCACACAAAGGAGTTAACAAACCAAGTTCAAACCAAACTTCAAAAATAAACTTAATGAAAATGATATCCAAAGTTTTGAAATGGAGATTGAAAGATAGAAGGGTTAAAACCCTAAAACGGATCGCAAATTCCCCATAATGGAAAGTGTTTCTAAAATAAAAAAATTTAGAATTCTTTAAGCATTATATGAAAGTATTTACTAATACAAGAATTTAGAAAAAAGAATCACTAAAAAATGGTTAAAAATGAAAGAGTTATGAATTTTTGAAATTTAATGACAATTAAATAAAAATCAAATAAATCCAATTTTTTTAAAAAAAGAAATGCCTCCCCCAAGGCTTGAAACCAAGACCTTGGGGTCATAGGCTCAAAATTAAGCCAATTCTACCAACTCACACATGTGATATTGGATGGAGAGAAAAGAGTAAAATGTGAAAACATGAAGAAAAAAAACATAAAATTGAAGCAAAAAATGTCCTCACTGAGGATCGAAACCGGTAAAACGTGCATGGTAAGGTAGTTAAGGCAAGGCATTAACCACTGGGGTGGCGATACATCCATTGTATCAAGCCACCCCATGTGTATAAGTATCAAAAGAGGCGCATTTCCTGGGCATTTGCAAGGCAACTTCAAGTTGAAAAACTTGGAAAATGATTTAGTTCTAACTTCTTCAAACTTTAACCAAATTTCACAAAATTTAAGTCAAAACTGGATGTTTTTTTATGAGGAAGAGAATGGAACAATCCAAGTTTTAAGAAAATGAATATAATGGAAAATACTAGAGAATATGTAAGAGAGAAACTTGAAGTGCAATTTGAAATTCAAAAGTCAAAACAAATGCTTTCTAGAGCAAGTGAGAGTCTGAGCAAACTTTAAACATGATGTTGGATGAGTTCAAAAGAAAATTGGATCATAAACACTTAGGAATGAGGAATTGACATATGAGTTGCAAGTTGATAAAATGGTAATTGAAATAGACTTGGTATTCACATGGTGTTAAGACAAAGACTTGAGACAGCAACCACCATCAATCCATACTGAAACAGGTTATGAAATTCCACACACAAATTGAAATGATTTTGAAAGAGAAACTTGGAAGTCGACAGAAATTAAGGTAAAGACTAACAACAAACTTGCTTTGTTTTAAACACAAAACTGATGCATCAAAAATGAGTTGAAAAACCTCCACATAATCATGGATAGTGTGATGAAAGAAAAATGCTTCAAATAGTAGTAAGCATACTCAAGTGATCTATGTAGTAAGCAAATTTTGTTAAAATGCAATCATCAATCCAAAGCAAAGCAGATAGCAAAGGCTGAGCAACTTAAATTAAAACAAAGTTCCAACAGCAACAACAAAACTCAAACACTAAACATAACATTGTTGATCCTCAAAGGTCTAGGTATGTTTCAACAAACCTTGTATGAGTCATTTCAACCTAACTAATGCTAAAAAAAACTCTAGCACAAGATCTTAAAAACAGTCACAATGCCAACCAGCAAAGTAAATTAGTAAGACAGTGTTGATCATCATAATCCAAAAATGCTCCAACAACATTAGGTGAATCATTTCAACAATATACATGACCATGCTAACCAGCAAACAAACCTCAAAAAAAATTTTGTTTTTTAAAGCATAAACAGAAACAAAACTTAGCATTATAATGCCAACACTAGTTCAAAAACATTGCCTCAACGACAGTCAACAATTTTCATGCTAAACTAACACATACCAGTTAATAACAAAAGATATGGTTTGTCCATATCAAACTTCAGAATAGTCCAAGTCATCACAGATACAAACATGACTATGTTGATCATCAATAGTTCAATATGAATCCTTTCAACATAACTATCAACAGCAGTTCTAGGACAACAACATAACAAAAACTTCAACAAAAAGGAATTGGCTTAGCAACAATAAGGCATTCTTGGATCCTCCTAATATGCCACTGTTGATCATCATAAGTCAAGGTATGTTTCAACAAACCTTGTATGGATCATTTCAACATCACCATGCCAACCAAAACAAAAACTCTACCACAAGACTCTAAGGACAGTACACATCAATAAATGACAGGCCCAAAGCAAATGCAAGATAAGCCAAATAGATCCCTTTAGGAACAAAACAAAGATAGAGCAAGCACAAATAACAGTTCTAAACATGTCCTTAAGTGCTAACAGATGCTTAACACAACTTTTAACAGCAGTCCCTCTAATGTTCTAAAGATAGAGTAGACTCAACATTACAATGTTAAGTTAAACCAAAATTCAATTGTAGCAACCAAAACCTTTACAAAGAATGAGCATACATTCATGACATAAACTGGCAACCACTTAAATAAATTCAAATATGAAGAACAAGTTTTAGCAGCAACAGGGCATTCATGCTCCAATCAATGTCTTTGCAAAGACCAAACAGACATTTATAAATCCAACAGCACACTCAAGACAACATAGTTAGAAGTTTAACATAAAAATGTCTAAACAATATAAACAAACCAAAAATCATGATGCATAATGAAGAGGTTTTAGGCTACACACCTCTTGTAGACCTCCTTGAGCAAGCTAGCAGCAAAGAAAACCAGAGATCCTTCCTTTTGAACAAGTTTGTGAAGCTTACTTCCTTTTGAAGAAACAAGCAAATCTTGAGGACAGTTTGAGCAGATGAGGTTCCAGCTATTGTTTGAGGTTTTAGAGAGTTGGTATAACATAAATGGAAGGTGTTCAAAGTGTCAAAGTGGTTCAAACTGTTCTATGCAATAAGTTTTATCACTTTGTGCAGAAAAGTCAAACTAATGGGTGTGAGAAGTTGACTTTTGGTTTTGTGGTGTTTTTGATCAAAATAATGGTTAGAACACCTCCTAATGATGATTTGGAAGTTGTGTGGATGATTTTTAAGGTGGTTGAATGATTAAAAAGGCTGCTGGTATGAAGTTTGCACAAGGCATTTTTTTGGTGGTTTTGAAAGTCTCTTCACTTACAAGTAAAGCAAGGCAAGAATGAGAGCTTGATTTTCTCTTGGGTTTAGAGGGCTCTGGTGTATGTTTAACATAGCGGAAGCCTCTATTTATAGGCAAGGCAAGAGGAGGACAAGTTGTGAAGTATGCATTGCAAATCTTGATTTTGGAAGGAAATCTTAGCAAATCCAATTTGTAATTTTCTCTGCAGATCTCTTCCTTGCTTCCAATGCTGTTTAGTCTCTAAAACCAGCTAGCTTAGAACTGACAGAAGTGACATAGAGACAGCAAAGTCAAATATTCCCTGCTGTAGCCAAAAACAATCTCTCTCCTATTGTACCTTTGCACTTTATCTCATTTAAATAATGGTTTTGGACAAATCTTTAGCCATGCTCATGGATTCTTCTTATTTCTCCCATCATACCCTCTAATACATCAAATCAGATGTTAGACCATGGTTGGAAATCAACTGAATAGTTGGGAAATGAGTTTTTGCCAAGTTTGGACATGGTACATTTCATGTGTCTGGACCCAACTTGCCTCCTTCGAAACTCCTAGATCACAAATGCTATGGATGTGTTCTAATACTTTTTGGAAATCCCTCATGGAGCTCTAAAACTTTCATGTTTTCATGATCTTCAGATTTCAAGTGTAACTAGGTCAAAAATCCTCTCAAAGTTGGCTGAAAACATGATTTGCAAGGCCAGAAACTTAGAAATTTCCTAAGTGTTTTCTCCCTCTTGTGATGATTTTGGCTATAACTCCAAATCTATGAATTTTTTGCACATGGACCACTGTGAGACGTTTGTAGGACTTGCCAAGACCTTTCCAACAAGCTTTGAACCAACTTAATTGGATGTGTGGTTAGGAAGTTATGGTCTTGCCCCTTTCAAAATCCTAATACCCGACTTTTTCGATTACTCCTCAATCCTTGATCCAATGGTCATGAAACTTCATGGATAGGTGTAATATGTTATTAGGAACATTTTTGCTTCATACTTTAAGGTTAAATTCCTTATGGTTGAAAAGTTAACTTTTCGGTCAACCGAACGAACGATAGATGACTACCGAGTCGACTGTTGATGTTCTGGATCTTCTGAAGCCTTGAAGCTTCTTGAGTTGACTTCACTAATCCATATGAACTTCATGGACCATAATTCCCGCATTGGAATACCTTTTAAATCAAAAGTCAAACTACAGTTGACTTTTCCTAATTGGAAACCCTAATCGGGGATCCTGAACGGCATTGTTCTTGATCTTTGGGTGACAACCTCAAATTAGATTCAAACTTGACCCAATGGATTATCTTTCATGATGTGGAAACTTGTTTCATGGAGAATCAATCCAATACATTGACTAATTAAACCGCTAAGACTTCGATTCCTAACTGTACGAAACCCTAATTCACCTGTATCTTGACAAAGACCAAGTTGAAATAGGTTATGGTTAGATAAAATGAAAATGACCCTAGAATGATGATGAAGATCTAATGGGTCAAAATTTGGGGTGCAAAAAATGGATATTTATTTTATCTATGAAGTTTCTTAAGTTATGAGTGTGATTCGCTCTCAGTCGATCTTTATTCTCATCTTTAACAGGGTAATTGAGTTTTATCTGGACAAATCCTTCAAGTAAGATCAGGATGTTATATCCCTAAGAGAAATGTTTTGTATCCCCTAGAGGAATTTTGAAGTCCTGAAGTAGGATTGTGATCCCGTATTTGGTTCTCTATCCATCCCCGGTGGTGCTTCTACCTATGAAGATTGGTCGGATGTTTGTTTTGAGATGTTTATTTCATCTCCGGTTGCCTCTGTTCGCTTGTTTTTTCAGCATAAGCATACACATAACCAATAGATAGATAGCATGACATGTGCATTCTTGCATCTTTGTGTTTGTTTGTTCTATCACTTTGGCCGTGTTTACCGCCAAGTAAGTGGGTTTGTCTTTTCCTTCCAAGTAGAGTCGTCAGCCCTAAGAAGAAAGAGCATAATATTTCTATTTACCCGTGGAGATCGATCCTCGTGGAAGAAAGTTGTTTTAGTTAAATCCCATTTGAGCTCATACCTCAATGGTCGAGTCTTGCTTGACAGTTTCTCTTCAGTTATTTCCTGAATTAAACTTCGGTCGCTGACAATCACATTTTTGGATATCTCCAACTTTTGAACCTGGATTGAGCGTGCATTTATTTTGCACCTTGCTCCCTAGAAAGGACCTATTTGAAGATCATCATTGAAGACGAGATTCTTCTCCAGCATTGTTACAAGATCTTCCCAGCAATTTATACCTAGACTACAAGCGACCTCCTTATTTGAGCAACTTGTTACAATCAGGTTTTCTATCAAAGATGACAAATGGAAGTCTCCACTAGACAGTTTGTCCATCCCTAGTCGGTTTTATCAAGTTTATCAACTCTTCAAATGGCATATCTTCGGGAATCCGTCAGAGAAGTTTGTCGAAGACTTTACAGATATTTTCTCTTTATTTGAGAATTTTCACTACAAAGGTTTCATACATTTTTACAGCTACAACAAAGACACTCCTCAGGAATGTATTTCCCAGTGAGTCTTTTACACAAGATTAATTCCATCAAATGGCATCTCTCTCGAGAAGTTTGGTGAAGCTTATTACAATTGATCTCTCTTTATTTGAGAAGACATACTTTGCAGAATCAGCCGGCTTACATCTCTTCTAAAGATCCACGGTGAAGTTTTACAATCTCCAGTACATTATGGATTACCGCTGAAGCCTTTTTATCTCCAGTGATATTCCAATTCCCTGTGAAGATGCTCTTGAGTGTTCATCATTCCAGGAAGAAACTGAGACCCGTTCATGTCACATAAACCATGAAGCGTTGGGAGGTTTATTTCAAGAAACTGAGACCCGTTCAGGGCACAAAAACCATGAAGCGTTGGGAAGGTTTATTTCAAGAAACTGAGACTCGTTCGTGGCACACAAACCATGAAGCATTGGGGAGGTTTATTTTAAGAAACTAAGACCCGTTCATGGCACACAAACCATGAAGCATTGGGGAGGTTTATTTCAAGAAACTGAGACCCGTTCATGGCACACAAACCATGAAGCGTTGGGGAGGTTTATTTCAAGAAAATGAGACCCGTTCATGGCACACAAACCTTGAAGCGTTGGGAAGGTTTATTTACACTTTCTAAATGAATCATTTAATTAAAGAAGAAGCTGAATCATATTTTGATCATGGAAGCTTATTTCGGTCAGATACCTTTGCTTAGGCTACCAGGTTTGGTAGTAGATCATCTTTCTTCTTTTGTTTACCTTTGCTTAGGCTATCATATGTTTGATAGTAGGTAACATACCTTTCTTTTGGCCAGGCACCTTTTCTTAGGCTGCCATGTGCTTGGTAGTAGGTGATCTCTCCTTTCAAGTTTATTGCCTTTTCTTAGGCTATCATATGTTTGATAGTAGGTAATATACCTTTCTTTTGGTCAGATACCTTTGCTTAGGCTACCAGGTTCGGTAGTAGGTCATCTTTACTCTTTTGTTACCTTTGCTTAGGCTATCATATGTTTGATAGTAGGTAACACACCTTCCTTTTAGTCAGACACCTTTGCTTAGGCTACCAGGTTTGGTAGTAGATCATCTTTCCTCTTCATGTTGCCTTTTCTTAGGCTATCATTTGATTGATAGTAGGTAACATGTGTTTCTTTGTTGCAACCGGATACCTTTGCTTAGGCTACCACTTTGGTAGTAGGTTATCCTTCAATTTCAAGTTTCTCGGCCGTTGTCCAAGCTACCATAGTCTTGATAGTATGTACTACATGTTCTTATTTTATTGGAGATTCACCGTTGATGTTTGTGGTCTCTTTCCTCGTGGAGTCTCGCTTTGTTGGACCTACTCTTCGTTGACCCTGTGTTCCTTGTGTGTCGTGTCTAGTTTTTCCCCTGTGGCATCATTTCTCCACAGGACCCTTGTCTTGCATTTTCATATCATTGCATATCATATGCATTTGGTGGTATCTTAGAGCCAAACATTTGTGCAATGTTTGTATTTAAGTCCCTTCTATCGTGTTGAGATGAAGATTTTAGTCTCTGTATCTCTAGATAGAAGAAACTTAAATAGGGGCATCTGTCACACCCTAATTTTTTACTTTAAGATCCCACCCCTTTGTGCATCTTTTTCTACATGTTTTCTTTTACTTTTGTGTTCCTGTTTATTATGTCTAACGAGTTCGTGCAGGTGCATTGTTTGCAAGTATAACTAGCGTTCTTCCTTTCAATTAAACACTTTAGGTCGTAACTAAGGGATCCAGATTCGAAAGTCTTAGGGTTTTCACGGCTTGAAGAGCTAGGATTTGAGCATGTTATCCCCTCCCACATCTCAGGAGACTTGTCGTTTTACTCCAGGGGGTGAAGGCTTTCCTTATGTCAATATTGTGCATGAGAACTTATAGATTATTATGGTCGTTGCAAGGTTATTTTTGAATTCGTGATGCATTGATCTTAAATCAAAGTTTATTGGACTTTAGTGTTTTGGATCATGGTATTTCGTGCCTGGTTGTAGTGTGACGTGTGTCTTAGATGTATCTTTTTTGGAGAAGTTTGACCTTCGTTAAGAGTTTCTTTGGTTTCGCCGAGATGCTCAAATCAATATTTTCAAACGTTGGTTTATTAGCATGATCATAGTGTGTCCTCCATCCAATATGGTTCGAATTTATTTCCCTTATTAAGTTTCTATTGAAATAAGTGGGTGTTCTCAACTCGTAACATTTTCGCAAAGTGCATTTCCTTATCTCTTAGTTTACAAGGTCAGGGTCAAAATAACCAACATGCTAGGGGTGTATTTAAACTTTGGCATTACTACCTTTGAGAATATTTGATTTGGATCTTTGTTATTCTTTTTATTTCCCAAAGTTGTTGTGGAATTCTTGAGGTTCAAATTTCAAAGTTTTGTGCAAAAGGGGGATTGTTGTCATAAACATCAAGAGATTCGTTTGGCATAATATTGATAGCACTCCCATGCGGTCAAGTTTAAGGGATGGCAGGTTTCATCAAACTTCATTTCCAAATTCAAAGAATACAATATTTTGGTCCTTCACGAGATTCATATTTTGGCACTTTCATTGCAACAAAGACATCAAAAAAAGAGAGAACAATTTAACAGGAAGTTTTTTCATACACATTTGGGACACTCTTGGTTCATTAAGCAAACACAAGGCACTGCAAATTACAGGAGTTACAAGCCACTTATATAATTTTAAGTTACTAAATAACCAGCGGTTTATAAGAGAGTACAGTGGTGGATGTTGTCATATGACCACTTTTTACAAACTCTAAGCTTTGTGATAAAATAATTACAGTTGGTCATGTAGCGGTTTCGCAGAAACTATAAGCTACCATTACAACTACAAGAGGTTTTAATTTTGACTTGTACGCAGATCTTGAGTTCTTGAAGACTTGTTGAATAATGCTCCCTCACACGTACCGTCTCCAGCTCTACCCCGCCTAGAACTTTTGATTGGTTTCGACCTGCATAACATCATGGTAATATCATATTAGGAGAAGTTCGGAAATAGCCGCTTTGTGCAGTACGCGGATGGTTTATCCAATATTTCAATAATTGCGATATTGGCTTACAAATTTCTCGAAGTGGCGGTCTTCAAGGGATATCCAACTCAAAGGAAAGTGCAATGCATTTCCTAGAGAACAACTGAGTATGTTGGAGCTGAGGTAGAAGAGGAACCTATCAATTAACCCATTAGTTAACAGCAGTAATAGGCGTTGATGGGAACAAGAGCACTGCCAAAACCTTCGCCGAAACTGCGACAACATGTCCACTCGACCTGCATTTCAACAAAGGGATTTGAGGTTTAGAATGTACTTCTGAGCATCTCAATATAGAAGGAATTCAAAATCGTACAACTATTGTTAAGCTTCATCACTCTCCCCTGGTTACGTTTCCATTTGTCTGCCGTATGAGCCAACACCTCCAACTTGCTGCAAACAGTCAAATTAAGGAAGAAATCAGGATATCTCAAATACAATCATCGACAATCAATTCGCGTTAATAGACACAACTCAAAATAGAAAGTTTCCATATGAACCCATTCAAAGAGGGACAAAGTCTTAAACCGTTTTCCAAATTCGGACAAGCATGCTCATACGGATTTAGAAACAAATTAACCATGAATTAATTAGCAGAATTGGTGAAAGATATAAAAGGGGGAAGACCGTAAACGCAAACCTTAACTTCCACACAAAGAAAACACAGCAATCCATTCACAAAACAACAATCACATATTCACAGAAGCAGGGAAATCCATTCGAAACCTAAAATTGTAAAAAAGGAACACTTAGCTTTTTAAGGTCCGTCGCGCTCACCGTGAACCACCCTCCTCATTCACCATCGTTGGAGCCGCCACGAACCCTCAAACCCCCGCGCCGTCGCTTCAAGTCAGCCTTCGCCGCGAACCACCCTCCATCCTCGCCGGTCATCCGTCAACAAAAACTTGCAAAGGAGGGCCCACTACCATAAGCTCGTTTTTTTTCTCTAACATTAATAAATTCTTCTTGTGGTTTGTTTTCCCTCTTTTCAAAATATAGAAGAAGAAGGTGGAAAATTGCAGAGGAAATCGTGACGAAGGGGATGAGAGGAAGAAAGAATGGAGGAAGAGAGAGGAAGAAATAGAAGAGAAGGATCGCGTGAACGTGGAAAGAAGAAGAAGAAAAGATTGATGGAGAAGGAGAAAGAAGATCGTGAGAGGGAAGAAAGCAGAGAGTGGGGAGGTGAGATGAAAATAGGTAAAACGGCGGAACAGGGAGAGTGGAGTGGATTTAGGGTTTCTTTCTTTTAATTTTTTATTTTATATGTTGTAATCTCATGTATGCACGCCCACAATTATCACCGTGAATTCATACATCACGGCCATCCATCACCATCTGATCATCACCGTATGATCCACTGCGCAACCCCATGGTGCACCACTCACCATGCACCCATACATAATCGTGCGCCACCCCCTTAATCTACCATTAATCCTGCTTAATCTTCTTAAACCATTAATTAACCCACTAACCTTTGGTTAATCCTAATTAATTCACTTAATTAACCACCTAATCTAATTATTAACTATAATACTAATTTAATTAACTAAGTAATTAACCTTTTTTAATTATGCAACTAATAACTTTTTTTTTTAACTAATTAACTCATTAACTTTTTTAACATTTAATCCATTCTTATTCACTTTCTTAATAAATTTATTTCCACCCTTTTTTAAATATCTTAATTTTGTTCATCTTTTTTTCAAAAAAAGACCTTTATTTAATAATTTCATTTTATCTAATAATATAATAAATTGCTCTTATCACAAAAACTTCTTTTTTTCATTTAACTTTTATTTAGTATCTATCTCTTTAATAAAAAGAATTAATAATAGCTAAAAACTCATTTTATTTAATAAGTTATCTATTTATTTAAAGTCATTTCTATTAAAAAATCTAATTCATTTAATCTAATTTTAATTTTTACTAGAACAAATTAATTCATCATCTAATATAACTCTTTTCTTAAAAGTAATCTCGCATAATTAATCAACACGCGCTCCCGACTATTATCCTTCGAGCTTCGACTTTATTTCGAGTATTTCTGCTCTAACCGCATGTCTGATTTTAGCGCTTTTCTCTGCTTGTATGGATTTAATTATTTGTTGCTCGTATTTATTTTGTCGCATAATGTCCAACGTAAGAATCTACGCATGACTTAATACTTGTGCGTATGCATCTCATCTTGCATCATTTTCCCCACTCGATCCTTGATCCTTTTCAACTTGATCGCTTAAATTTAAATCCTACCCCATAAGGAGGACCTTTTTCTTTTACAACATAGAAACAAACCATTTACAACAATTCAAACTATTCTCACCATTAGAGAATTAGACGTGAGTCATCTTGACCGTCGAGATGTAAATCTCCTGCCCATAACACTACAATCGAGATATAAGATCTTTCCTGCTTGAGAGTGATAGTGGCATACTCGTCGATCACAATCCGAGTTTTTAAACCCTTCTCTCAAGACGATGGAAAAACTATCTCCTACAAGTTGTGGTGGTTAAGTCGAGTGTTCTCCCTCGAGATGACGACTCGTCTTTTCTCCTAGAATCAATCAATCAACAACCCTTTATCCCTTAGGAACTTTGACCAACAGTCAAAGAGTTCCTCAAACCCTTTAGGGGAACTACAAATACTCTGATTCCATTCCCGTCGGGATATGTAGGCACAAGATGCGACGTCTTGGTGAGTATACTTAGAAATAAACCACTAGGTCTTCTCATCCTTAAGCAGATAACCCTTAGCAATAAACACAATAAAATAAGAGGTTCCTGTAGAGTACTACAGAAACTTAGGATGCTAGCACCTTCCCTAAGTTTAACCAACCCCCGAACCTAAACTCTCTAGCTTTTGCATTTGCATTGCATTGTGGGTAATTCGATCTTTTTCCCTTCCTTTGGACAAATAAAAGATCGGTGGTGAACCAATGAATTAAGATTCAAATTAATTAATAATTTGACATCCAATTCTCACCGCGATAGGAGTAATGGCAAAGACACTTGATCAAGTCACTTCCTTAACGGCTAGTTTCTGCAAAGGCTATATATATGGATGAAGATTCATGTTTCAATCTTAACAAGGATTCTTCCGATGAAAGAGTAGCAAGATCAAGCAATTATCAACTTTAATGTAATATGTAGATTTTCTGTTTTAGGTTGTAATTACAAAAGCCTTAAGATTTCTTACCATTAAATATACCTCTGATGCTTGCATCATGTACACCTTGTTTTCTATTCTGCTGAATCTTTAGTAGTTTAGATTAAGTTTCTTGCTATGTGCTTGAGCAAAAGTCTTGTCTCATTGGGATTCAAGCAACAAGTCTTGAGCCAAGATGCTTAAGCCACGTAAGTCTCATTGCTTAAGTGCTTGAGTTATGAAAGTCTTATTCAACTAGTTTTATTAAGCAGAGAGGAAGTCTCCGTCTGAGGGGCGTGAGCAAGAAGTCTCAAGAGAGCTTGAGAAAAGAGAAAGTATTAGACATGTGCTCTAAGCAAAGGGGAAGCCTCAACCAGAAAACCTTGAAACAGGTGGCTCGGTCAAAAGGTGTGAGCAAGAGAAGTCTTAGACTTGTGCTCTAAGCAAGGGGAAGTCTCAACCAAAAGACCTAATAGCAGGTGGCTCGGTTAAAAGGTGTAAGCAAGGGAAAGTCTTAGACATGTGCTCTAAGCAAAGGAAGTCTCAGACATTTGGTCTAAGCAGGTGTAAAAGTTTTATGCATAAGCATAAGTGATTATAATCATGAAGTGGTTATAATGAAAATCTCTTGTGAGGCAGGGGGACTAGCGTATTCTCAGTTAGGGGAGGAACCAAGATAAATCTTTTGTGTCTTCTGTTGTTATTTTATTTACTTCTGTTATATCTGCTGTCATTGAATTAAAACAGAATCTGAACACCAGTTCTGATTCTGAAACGCTGATCAGAAGTTAAATTAAAGAAAACGTGAAACACAATTCAATCCCCCCCTTCTTATGTACTTTTCACACATTTACACCACATACCAACAACCAAACTACCCATCTCAAACACAACAACAACCTACAAATTTCACTTATCAAACACCACAACAACCAACACACTACACATATCAAACCCAACAACAATCATACATTGGTCCACCCCACAACTACACATCAATCCCTCGTCCTAACTTTAATCACTCTAACATCATTCAACAACTATCAACCGCCAATGTATCATATTATTATATCGCAACAATAGATTCTTCGAACCCCAATCCCACCTGACTCACATAATTGTCTAACGACTTTCCTTAGAGTATAGATTTTGAGCATTTCGATACATTCCAAATTTTTCTTAACCAACTCTCCATTTTTGATACCTCTTCCTATCCGTCAACAACTTCAGACCTTCCTCCACATACTTTAACAGAACCATTAGGTTATGGTCGGCGTCTCCAAATTTGTACCTGATGTGGAAACGATAGTCTTTACTTCAACAAAGATCCCCAACAAGAAGATTGACATGATAATAAATTTATTTTTATATTTCCAATTATCGTATTGTAATTTTTAATATTATATTTTAATTTAAATTTTTTCAATGCCTATTAAATTTTAATTTTATTAAAATTATTTAATTTCTCAATGCATTTTATATAATCATTAAATATTTAATGAAGTTCAGACCCTAACCCAAGTATGTGAAATTGTTTTAATAAATAATTTTTATTAATTTATAACTTAAATATTGATAAATATTTATTTTTATTAACATATAAAAATACTTAAATATATTACAAAAATACAAATTCAAAAAATTATTTTTTAATATTATTTTTTTATAATTAAATAATTATTAATCATTTTTATATTCAATTTTATGATTTAAAACATTTAAAGGTATTAAAAAAAGCATAAAAAACAAGAAGAAAAAAAGTACATCCAGGATGGCGGCCTCTTAAAGGGTGACTGGCGCATCCGCAATATAGGATGTATGCATTTATATAATAGAAGGAAATGACAAATATTGGAAATTAAAATTCATAGGGTGAAATTTTGGGAAAAAACTTTTAAATTTGTGGCATGCCGATTAAAAATCTCAAAATTCTGGCCAAAATTCAAACCTTACACCTTGTTATCCGAGCCAAACATGTCACTTAGACCATGATAAATATTATAAGATCTTGAATCATTTTTAGACTACCTTTGTCACATAACACGTCATTAAAAACATTTAGTCTCAATATTTGAATTGATTGTTTTCTCAAAAAAGAGTTTTCTGTTTTTCCCTACAATATGAACGAATTTCGATTTATCCCCCTTATGAAAAAAGTTTTTGGATTCTCTAGATTCCTTTTTTTTACTCCTTTTTTTATTAGTCAACTATGGAATCTTCATATTTGCTACTTAGACAGTGTATCTGGTTTTTTATTTAAAGGGTAATGTTAATATGTAGAAACTTTTTTTTGGGGAATTTGTGCATTGTTTTAATTAAATATTAATAATTAATTTTTTCATTGATATTTCCAACACAAAATTTTCAATTTTAGGTTTTTTAACATGTGTCCTTAGGGCACATGTAAACATTACCTTTATTTAAATTATTTATTTATTTTTTAAAATCCATGTGATTTTTTGTTTTTGTTTTTGTTTTTTAAAATTGGTTAATATGTATTTTTTTTTAAATTTTTGTTTAGATATTAAAACTTTATAAAAATAGATAAAAATAGTCTAAATGAGTTTTACACCTAAGACTATAGTTTTCCTTTTGCAGGAACGCCTTACTACTCGGCCAACTACTCCAACTTGTCAAGCTTTCCCTCAAAACTTATTATTAATATACTTATCATCTCATATTTCTCATATCTTTAGAGAAGAGAACCATTGTATAGATTTATTAGCATCTTTGACTATCAATTCTATTTTGACTTTATCTTGGGATAAGCTTACGAGACCTTTACTCCCCTAGTTGTTCATAACAAATTAGAGTTTCCTAACTATCGTTTATTTAATCACTAAAAGTGTTTTGGTCTTATCCGCTCTTTTGTAATTTTGTTAGTTTCAAATATATATATATATATATATATATATATATATATATATATATATATATATATATATATATATATATATATATATATATATATATATATATATATATATATATATATATATATATATATATATATATATATATATATATATATATATATATATATATATATATATATATATATATATATATATATATATATATATATATATATATATATATATATATAAGGGGTGAGAAACACAAGAAAGGGGGTTTGACTTAAGTTTCACCAACAATGATATTTTCTGCAGAATTTAAATATCAATGCTAACAAGAGAATAAAAAAAATAGATGCGATTATTTTATCCTGGTTCAGTGCTAACAAAGTTACTCCAGTCCACCCACTAAGGTGATTTTGCCTTAGACAAGGACTTAATCCAATAATCTCAATAGATTACAACCTCTAAGTATTCGAAAACAACTTAGCCCTCTCAGGTATCCAGACTAACGACTTAGTCACTTGAGGAATCTACACTTTGAAAAGTGTTACAAAGGTGTGTACATAAAATTGCTTCTAAACAAGCAGATGACACAATTGAAGCGCAATAACACAAAAGTGTTTTATAGCAAGATATGAATAATAACTCCTTGCTATTTTACAAAACTATCTTATGAATAATATCCTAGAGATTTGCATTGTATCAACATGAGTTTTGTAAGCTTAAAAGCTTCTTATAATGCTTCTCTCATTTTCTTGTAGAGCAACACTCTATTTTGGTTGAGCTTCAAGCATCTTCTTTTGAGCTTTACAATTTGGTGCTTGCTTGCACCTTGCATACATTCTCTCGTGTATTCTTCAGCTCTTATTCTTCTTGTTCTAGTTACTCTCTCATGATTATCTCTTTTTCTCTTGCGGAATTTAGAACTTCGGCATTCAGCATTTGCACTCAGTATACAAGCTACTTTTCAAGCATTCTGATCTTCAATATATAGAGCTTGAGAATAGATCCGTTGGAGGGTATAATAGGAAACACATTCCAACTGTAATATTCCAACTTTCACTTACAGGAATGGTCACATCATAATACAAAATAGTTGTCTTTGCGCCACCTATTCTAGCTAGAGGTCATATACTACTTTATACTTTTATATTCATTAACACACACAAACCATTCTTAATATTCTATCTTCTAATCTTCAGAGGCTTCAAATATTGTAACTAATGAAGCATGTATAGAAAGAGATCAATATATGTAACTTCAGAACCTAAGTCTTCAGAATCTCAAATCTTCGTTCAGCAGAACTATCTTAAGAGTCTTGAGCACTTGGCTTTTAGAAGTGATGTCTTCAGAAACTTCAAAGCTTGTTCAGCAGAACCTCGTCTTCAAAATCTTCAGAACTTGTTAAGAACAGCCTTGTCTTCAGAGTCTTCAGAACTTTGTTCAACAGAACATTGTCTTTAGAAACTTCAGAACTTTAGAGCAATAGAAATGATGTCTTTAGAATCTTCAGAACCTCATTCAAGAAAACCTTGTCTTCAGAAACTTTAGAACTTGTAGCGATAGAAGCACATCTCTTAGAAAACCTTCAAGGCTTAATAAGAAAGTCTCAATCAGAAGCTTTAGTACAAACTTTCTTTAGAATCGTCGTATTAAAAACATTCCTGAATTTTGACTTAAATCTTTTACACAACATATTTTTTCTTCCAGAGTGTTTAGATTAGAGTCTGATGACGTCATACGCCTTTCAATCAGATTCAGATCATGTTCATCAAAAGCTACACACTAGAGAGAAACTATAGAGTACCTAATGCTCTCTAAGATAACATGGGCATTTATCATCAAAACTTAAGGCCAGATGCATAACTGCTCTTGTTCTTACAATCTCCCCCTTTTTGTTGATGACAAACCATGTATTTTGATAGAGCAATTTGCACAGGGTAATAACCATAAAACCATAGAATCATAGTTAAGCTAACCAGCTCCCCTTGAACATGTTACTTTCAACAATCACTTATGCTTGTTCAGAGTCTCCCCCTGATCCAAATACATAAAACAATTTTGAAGTATAGAGCATAAGAACAGAGAAGGAATACTTCTCAAAGACGTTTCATGTGAGTCTGACTAGAATTGCATGGTCTTCATCTTAGAACCTGACTTGCTATCAGAGCATCATTGACATACTCAGAACTTGATTATTAATTTTCTTGATGCCTCGCATCATATATCAGAGCTAGGTTATTTCAATATCTTTGGACAAATCACCAAAAGGTGCACAAACCAACATGTCATTAGAATTTTGAAAAACTTTGAACAATTCCTGAATAACCATGTTTTGATCAGATAATCATATGGTCCATGAACTTTGAAGTAATAGAGTCTAGCTACCATGCTTTATGAAAGTTCACAACTTTTGACAAGCCTGAGGTATCAGAACACTTATAAACTTCTTTCAGATTGTCCTTTGCTTCTGATTAATGAATGGTCAAAATCAATCCTTCATTGAATAATGTAATACATCAGAGCAGACTCATTTAGATCATTCTTTTTGATTTTAGATCATATCTTCTGATAACCTATTCTAAACAATAGTGAACTTTTACAAAGTTCCTGATTAATTATTAAATAAAGGTTAGTGGTAAAAGCATATTGAAATATGTATTTGGGATCAAGATTTTGAGAATAGATATAACAAAATCATTTCACTTTCTCCCTCTTTGTCAGAAATCAAAAAGGTATATATAAAAAAATAAGGTAAAAATGTTTAACAGAAATACCAAAGAAAGGGCGAGAAATACTAAAAGACCAGATTCATAAAAAAAACATGATTTATTATCAAGAAAAGAGTACAATATGTCTTAGGGACGAGGTTTGTAAGCTTATCCTAAGTTATATTTGATAAGTCTAATATGTGAGGTTGGTTTCCTTTAAGAAAAGAACACAAAACATATTTGAAACTAAAAACATAATCAAGAAGGAGATTAAATGATAGTTAATAAACCGAATAGTAAAATAAATAAAGAGGAATTTTCATTCAACTTTTAAACAATTAAAAAAAAGAAGAAAAAAAAGGGTAACCCTAATGTGTCTAAGGCCTAAGGTAGGGAAGAAGAAGGTGTTTTAGAGATGAGTTGAGTGAACAAGGTCTAAATGTTCTTGATGAATTTTTCTTGCTTTTCAAGTCTAGTTCTTAATAACTCTTGTTCCTTCTGAATATCTTTTAAGATGTTCATTAACCAAGCAGTATAGCAGCATTCTGGTCGTAACACCGTGATGACGAGAAAACGCATCGATTATATCGCTAGATTTCATTGACGTTTTATCGCGCATTCACCGTTTTAACACTCGATTTCTCGAGTTTTTCTTACTATTTTGCAGGTACATCGTTATGTGAAGCCGAATCATGAATTAAGAGAAAAGGAACAAAAGAGACCACAAGGAGATGAAGAAAGGCAGAAGCCTGCAAAAAAAGACTGCATAATTTGTTGCAGCCACGGTCGTTACAAGGGTGTCACGACCGTGACACCCCAATTTGGGCCATCACGACCGTAAGGGAGTGGTCACGACCGTGACACTTAAAATCCTCAATTTACGAACGTGAAGACCTTGTCACGCCCGTGACAAGGATAAAACTTGGTTTTGACTCAGACTACGTCAAGGCACCACTGAAGACCACTTCTCCTCTTATTTCTCCTCAAGGCAGCACGTGAAGATGACTTCTCCCATTTTTGTTGCCACGTTCCAACATTTCCTCAACAACTTCAGCAAGGCCCATGCAACAAGGGACCAAGAATCCAGCCCAATAAAGACTCTATAAATAGTACAAGCTCTGTGAACTCAGGGATAGACTTCATTATCCAAAATTCCTGCGGAAGCCCTGCCGAGTTACCTTACGAACCAGCATTTCCATTCCAGCATTATTTTATTTTCTGTCTCGTTTTATTTGTATCCAAACCAACCGTATAACAATTTCCAACATTAGGGGATTGTTATACATTTATTTGTTTCCAAACCTTCAGCATTCGTTCATTTTTAATTTCCGCCTACTCCGAGCTTTCCGGTCTGTGGAAGAAGGAGTCTGCTCAAATATTTGTTAATCAGGTTTTTCAGTTTATTGCAATTTAATATAATTATAATGTCTATTTATTTTTCTGCCATGAGTAAGTTATTATTTAATTCTCTGTCTGGTTCAACCTCGATGAGTAGCTAAACACCTTAGGGCGGTATGTAGTTATAACAAACTTAACCGGTAAAATATAACCATAGGCTGAAAATAATTAATCACTTAACATTCTGGCTGATACTTTTTAATTGAAATAGACCTTTTCGTTACGAGAGTAAGAAAAGGGTATTAGGTTGGGTCAAGACCACGAGAGTGTGAGATTTTAACCAAATAGCTAAAGTTAGGCATTTAAATTAAACACAGCGAGAGCGCTTTAAGGTAAATTAGAATTATTTAGTTTCCAAAAATTACCTCTAAACACTTATGGGCTAGCGAGAGCAGGCATAGGGCTTTAGGGATAAGATCTGATATAAGACCACGAGAGTGTGAGTTGAGGGTATTTAAACTAGTAATCTCTACCGAATAGATTAAGTGAACATCTCTATAAGCCTAGGTTAGATCGACCCACCTAAGTTAGTATAATTACATACCGACCGCCTTAGTATTACTTTATTAAAAACTTAAATCTAATTCCGCCTTTAATAGTCTTAAAAAACCAACAACAATCGTGACAACCATTCGCCTTAGCTAAACTAGAAGTTCATCTAGCACTAAGTAACAATAGAATCCCTGTGGATCGATAATCTTAAATATTACTTCGATAGGCTGTGCACTTGCAGTAAGATACCGCTAGACGCATAAGTAGACACGTCCTTAGCCCATCAAGTTTTTGGCGCCGTTGCCGGGGATTCCTTAATTTAGTTACTAGTGCATTTAGGTAGCATTGTCTAGACTAAGGTATCAACTATTTAATTTAATCTAATCTCCGAGTGTATGCCAAGTACTCGCTCTAAAAGCGAAGACTTGCAACCTCTAATCCCTGAATCGGAACGCTTCTTACACGTAAGAAGACGTATATTCGATTTCGAAAATAATTCCAATATTCCAGATCTTCAATTAAATCCGCCTAAACCAGTCATAAAGTCAGAAGACGCGGGGATGGATGAAGAACAAACTCATCCACTCAAGTATTACGCTAATCCTTCGCAAGGTGAACCGCATTCAAGCATTGCAGCGCCGGCTATCAACCGAAATGATTTCGAACTAAAACCTTCGTTGATATCAGTCGTGCAACAAAATCAATTCGCCGGAAATCCTACCGAGGATCCGAATCTTCATCTCTCGATCTTTGTGCAATATGCAGATACCGTAAAAGCCAATGGAGTTACCCAAGAAGCTATTAGACTACGTTTATTCCCTTTTTCGCTTCGAGACAGAGCAAGAGCTTGGCTTCAATCTCTGCCTTCGAACTCAGTAACTACGTGGGCAGAACTTAAGAAAGTTTTCTTGAATAGGTATTTTCCACCTAGCAAGACAGCTATGCTGAGAGCTCAGACCAACGGATTTAAGCAAAGAGAAAGTGAATCACTATTCGAAGCTTGGGAACACTATAAGGATCTACTTAGACTTTGTCCACATCATGGATTAATAGACTGGATGGTCATCCATACCTTCTATAATGGACTCTTGTACAATACAAGAATGACAATTGACGCTGCCGCAGGCGGTGCATTGATGGACAAAGAATATAGAGATGCCTATGCACTTATCGAAAGTATGGCTCAAAATCATTACCTTTGGGGAAGCGAGAGAGTCGCAACTGAGAAACCAACAAAGGGAGGTATGTACAAAGTAAGTAGTATGGACCAAGTCAATGCGAAGTTTGACCAACTAAGCCAAAAGATCGATAACTTGGCCATAACACCTGCAGCCACCGTGGCTACAGTAACACCTAACTGTGAGTTATGTGGAGTCCCAGGACACGAAGTTTCTGATTGTCAACTATTGACAGGAACTCCCACTGATCAAGTGAATTATGCTCAAGGAAACCCTTACTCAAACACATACAACCCAGGTTGGAAGAATCATCCGAACTTCTCCTATAAGAATAACAATGCTTATTACGCACCAGGTCAAGCACCAGCTACATCACCAGGATATCAAAAGACTGCTCCTAACATCCCTAGAAAATCGAACCTTGAATTGATGATGGAGAGCTTCATAGCTAGCCAATCTCAGACAAACAAGGACTTCTTAAACCAAAACATTCACACTAGTGAGCAGATTAAACAATTAGTGAGCAAAGTAGATGCATTAGCTACACATAACAAAATGCTTGAAACTCAGATTTCACAAGTAGCTCAACAACAAGCACCTACTGCTGCACCAGCTGGAGTATTCCCTGGACAACCTCAACCTAATCCGAAAGGACATGCTAACGCTGTAATATTAAGAAGTGGCAAGGAACTTGACGGACCTACCGATCCAAGACTTGACAATCCAGCCATGTACCAAAAACCGGATAAACCGACTGAAGTGGTGAATGATCCAGAAGAAAAGGAAGATGAAAGTCGAGAGGTAGTGGAGAAAGAACAACCTTATGTGCCTCCACCACCCTATAAACCACCAATTCCGTACCCTCAAAGATTAATAAGTTCCAAGACGACGGGTCAATTTAAGAAATTTGTCGAACTTCTGAAACAGTTGAATATTACTATTCCGTTTACAGAAGCAATTACCCAAATACCCTCGTATGCTAAGTTTTTAAAAGAAATCTTATCCAATAAGAAAAAGATAGAGGATAACGGAACAGTTACACTTACTGCCGAGTGTAGCGCCATAATTCAGAATAACATGCCTCCTAAGCTAAAAGATCCAGGAAGTTTCTCTATACCCTGTGTAATAGGAAAATTCGTCATTGACAAAGCTCTATGCGATTTAGGAGCCAGTATCAGTGTTATGCCCTTAACGATTTGCAAAAGGCTAGACATGGGAGACCTAAGACCAACTAAAATGTCTGTTCAACTAGTCGATCGCTCTGTTAAATATCCTGTAGGCATCCTAGAAAACGTCCCAGTACGCATAGGACAATTCTACATTCCTACTGATTTTATAATCATGGACATCTCTGAAGACTCCACTACACCTATCATACTAGGAAGACCATTCTTAGCTACCGCCGGAGCTATAATAGACGTGAAAAGAGGAAAGCTAACTTTTGAAGTAGGTGAAGAGAAAGTTGAATTTGTTTTAACACAATTCTTACAATCACCAGCTATAGAGGATACATGCTATCTAATGGACGTAATTGACGAATGTGTAAGAGAAATGGAGCTGAAGGAGACCACTTATTCTGAAATAATGAAAATTCAAATCCCTCCGATTTTCGAAGATGATAATTGGCGAAAACCGTATCAGGATGATAGTCTAAGCGAAAGTTTAGCACTTACACCGGATCCCATGCCAAGTAAAGATAAACCTACATTAGGGTTAAAAACTTTACCCCATAACCTAAGGTACGAATTCTTAGACGTTGAATGTAAAAGGCCAGTTATAGTAAATTCCAGTTTAGGAACTATAGAAACAAAGAAACTTTTAGATGTCTTGAAGAAATATCCAACTGCATTAGGATATAACATATCTGATCTCAAAGGAATATGTCCTTCAGTTTGTATGCATCGTATTCTGCTAGAAGAAGATTGCAGAACCTCCAGAGAATCTCAAAGAAGAATTAACCCAACCCTTAGCACTGTAGTAAAAGAAGAAGTCAAGAAATTATTAGATGCCGGGATAATATATCCAATCTCTGATAGTGAATGGGTTAGTCCAATACATGTAGTGCCAAAGAAAGGAGGTATCACTGTTGTAAAAAACGCTCAAGGCGAATCGATATCACAAAGAGTAGTGACGGGATATAGAGTGTGCATAGATTATCGTAAACTAAACAAAGCCACTCGAAAAGATCATTTCCCACTACCTTTTATAGATCAAATGTTAGAACGATTAGCCAAGCATTCTTACTTCTGTTACCTTGATGGTTACTTAGGATTTTTCCAAATCCCTATCCATCCTGACGATCAAGAGAAGACTACATTCACATGTCCTTATGGAACATTCGCTTATAGGCGAATGCCCTTCGGATTGTGCAACGCTCCTGCAACCTTTCAAAGATGTATGATGTCAATCTTCGCAGATTTTATAGACAACATCATGGAAGTGTTCATGGACGATTTCTCTGTATGCGGGCAAAGTTTTGAAGGATGCTTATCGAACTTAGAAATGGTGTTAGAAAGATGTGTAAAAGTAAATCTCGTGCTTAACTGGGAGAAATGTCATTTTATGGTCAACGAAGGAATAGTATTAGGTCATGTAATATCCGACAAGGGAATTGAAGTTGATAAAGCTAAGATTGAAGTAATAAAAGATCTTCAACCCCCTAAAACCGTTCGAGAAATACGAAGCTTTTTAGGACACGCCGGTTTTTACCGACGATTCATCAAAGATTTCTCGAAAATTACTAAACCTCTTACTGGGTTATTAATGAAAGATGCTGAGTTCATATTCAATGAAGATTGTCTTAAAGCATTCGAAACTCTAAAAACAGCCCTCATCACCGCACCAATCATGCAACCCCCTGACTGGAGATTACCTTTTGAAATCATGTGCGATGCGAGTGACTATGTTGTAGGCGCAGTCCTGGGCCAGAGAAAGGAAAAGAAACTCCATGCGATTTACTATGCCAGTAGAACCTTGGATTCTGCCCAGATGAACTACGCTACTACAGAAAAAGAATTGCTAGCAGTTGTCTTCGCGCTTGACAAATTCCGCTCTTACCTAGTTGGAGCGAAAATAATCATTTACACAGACCATGCTGCTATCCGATATCTATTAACTAAGAAAGATGCTAAACCAAGACTCTTAAGATGGATTTTACTCCTACAAGAGTTTGATCTAGAAATAAAAGATAAAAAAGGTACTGAAAACGTCGTAGCGGACCATTTATCTAGAATAGAAGGTATTAAACCCGAACAAGTGCCGATTAACGATGATTTTCCGTATGAACAACTGATAGCACAAATAGGAAGCGACCTAGCGCAGTTAGATATAAATGAACCAGAACCCGTGGAAACAATACAGACAACTGTAGGACTGCCATGGTACGCTGACATTGTCAACTACCTAGCCGCAGGAGCTCTTCCACCCGATCTAACCTATCAACAGAAAAAGAAATTCTTTCATAATATGAAACATTACTATTGGGATGAACCATTATTGTTCAAAAGAGGACCAGATGGAATTTTTCGCCGATGTATTCCCGAAGAAGAAATAGAAGATGTCATTGCTCAATGCCATTCATCTCCTTATGGTGGACATGCAAGCACTTCCAAGACTTGTGCAAAGATCTTGCAAGCCGGCTTATTCTGGCCTAATCTATGGAAGGATGTCCACATCGCTGTTATAAATTGCGACCGGTGTCAACGCACTGGCAATATTTCAAGAAGAGATGAAATGCCCCAGAAGGGAATTTTAGAAGTAGAAATCTTCGACGTCTGGGGAATAGATTTCATGGGACCATTCCCATCGCCTTTCGGTAATAATTACATACTCGTAGCTGTTGATTATGTCTCGAAATGGATTGAAGCCATAGCTTCTCCTACAAACAATACACGAGTAGTACTAAAGCTTTTCAAAAATATAATCTTTCCCAGATTTGGTGTGCCTCGACTAGTCATAAGTGACGGTGGCTCGCACTTCATTTCAAAAATCTTTGACAAATTACTATCTAAGTATGGAGTAAGACACCGTGTGGCTACACCATATCACCCACAAACAAGTGGACAGGTCGAAGTCTCAAACAGAGAGATTAAACAAATCTTAGAAAAGACTGTCGCCATATCTCGGAAAGATTGGTCATCTAAACTTAATGAAGCTCTATGGGCTTATAGGACCGCTTACAAGACACCCATAGGTACTACACCTTTCAAACTAGTTTATGGAAAATCTTGTCACCTCCCAGTAGAACTAGAACACAAAGCTTATTGGGCGATCAAAACTCTCAATCTAAACTATAATGCTGCAGGAGAAAAGCGAATCCTAGACATTAACGAATTAGAAGAATTAAGGTTAGATGCATATGAAAATGCTAAGATATACAAAGAAAGAACTAAGCGATGGCATGATAAACGCCTATCTAGGAAAGAATTCAGTGTGGGAGACGTTGTACTCCTCTTTAATTCAAGACTTAGGCTCTTTCCTGGAAAATTAAAGTCTAGATGGTCAGGACCCTTTGATATAACTAAAGTATTCCCAAGTGGAGCAATAGAAATTAAGGGTAAGAATAGTGAACCATTCATAGTAAACGGACAACGTCTAAAACACTATCATAAAGTTGAAAATAGAGGTTATGCGAATAATCTAAAGCTTTTAGAATTGTCCACTAATTCCCCTGATTAATCTAAACCAAAGCATTACGTCAGGCTTTTGACAATAAAAACAGCGCTTAGTGGGAGGCAACCCATTTACTTATTTACTTATTTTAGCTATTCTTTTCTTTTAGCACATTGTTATTTATCGTTTTTACTATTTGTTTTGTTTTGTTTTGTCAGTTTTATTTTACATTACCATTATCGCCATTACATTATGCATTTCATTTTCTTATTTTTTTTTATCTTAAATCACTTTTTACAGATTTTCTAAAGTCTTTTCCACTGATTTGTTTTCCCCATATTTGCACTGACCATGGCTAACCAACCAATTAACTATACGGAAACCAAATTTAGAGGTAGGAACCAAAGAATGAAGTTCGAAGAGTTATCACAGAGGCAAATGGATTTGACCCTGTACCCAGATGATAGGACTATGGAAACCCTAGGTATACATGATAGTGTCATGTACTTGTTCAACCGACTCGGATGGGAGAATGCATTGATCCAACATAAGTTTGCGACTTACCGCGAGCTTACCCTTGAGTTCCTTAGCTCCTTACTTTACTTACTTGAGCGCGGTTTTGGATTTAGGAAAGGATTTATTAGTTTCCGCCTATTTGGAATAGAATACGACTTTAACCATAAAGAACTAGCTGACTTGTTAGGATTCCCTAGTGGACCATTCGCTTTTACTACCACACAGGTAGAATTGATGGATGTGGAGCTAGATTTCTTTTGGGGAACTCTAACCGGAAACTACCACCCTGAACCAAATAACATGAATAATGACGAGATCCATAATCCTGCTCTCCGTTACTTCCACAAATTCCTTGCCCACACCTTCTTTGGAAAAGAAGAAAACATTACCGGAGTTTCTAAAGATGAAGTATTTATTATGTCATGTTTCACTAATGGACAGTCTGTTAATGGTGTACCTTTCATGATGCAAACCTTCACCCGCATCCAAGAAGAACCTGAATTACCTATAGTAGTAGGAGGTCTTGTAACCATGATTGCTGATGCCATAGGACTTAGGTACCAACTGGACAGGTGCAACCGTCTAGGAACAATCCGCCCTATGAATCTTAAATTCTGCTTCAATAGACATATCGTAAGGAATTTAGGACGCCCACCTTTTGAGTACCTAATCCGGAACGAAGTGGTAACCCTGTTCACATTGCCCAATCATGCTAGAGTAAGTGTTCACAATAAGGATAACTGGCTTTATGAGTTAAACCCACCTGATTATCCAGCTACTCCTGAAACACCTCAGTCTCACAGGATAACAGATGATATAATGACCGCTGTTGAAACTGACCCTGAGACACCTCCTGGTTACCATGACATTGACCCAACTGACAAAGTACATGAAACCCCTGGAGCGAATCAAGGAGATTATGCTAACAACTTACAAAACATCATGCACACTCTTAATGCCTACCAAACTGACATTAATCTATTCAAAGAAGACATTAAGAGCATGCGATTGGACATTATAGGATTGACTGACATGGCCTGCGAACAATTCTATCATTTGGACTCCGCCATCGAAGACCTGAAGAAACGCCTTTGAAACGGCTATAAGTGATTTAGTTTAATTTCTTCTCACTATTTTTTCTCATTATTTTCGTTTCCAGTTAAATTTATCTTTCGCAACAATTTCATACCATAATTTCGGTTTTTGTAATTTCCTTTTTACTTTATGCAATGCACCTTTAATTTCAATTATTTCTCCATTTTTAGCAACTTATATTTTTTTCTATATACTGTTACGCCTGAATTATTTCATGTATGCAATCTCTCATGCAAGTTCGTAGAATACTGTGTTGCAAATTATATACAATATGGTGTGTATTTAATATAAGTGTTACTAAATAAAATAAATTATTATTAATTTATGAATAACGTGAGAAAATGTTCTTTTCTGGGAATTATTCAGCAAAACAGCCCTCACGGTCGTCACACCTATCTTACGATCGTGACGTGCTCATTAAGCGTGTCACGACCGTCACGCCCCTGTCAAGACCGTGACGACCTCTATTATAGGAATCGTGAGAAACAAAACTGTTTCTCATCGTGTCCCCTCTTCTTCTCAACCATAACCTACCCAAAAACTTCCCCCATTCCTTCCACAACCGCCGTAACCGCCCCATTACCCCCATTAACCCCCCATTATCATTACCCATCTCATTAACACTCTCCCTTATTTAACCCGAACCTCTATCCCCCTCATTTTACCATTTTTCTCACAAAACCTCACACAAACCTCACAAAATCCTTCTTCCCTCACTCTTCACTCTTGCATGTTATGGATTCCATCACTTTTAGAGAAGGTGAAGCTGGAGTACACCAGAGAGACCGTTTCATCTGCTTCCAAAACCGTGGTGTACAACCTACCCGCTACATTGCCACTGACTGTCTGCGAGAACTCGGAATGCTCGCCAGCGTTCAAAGCCTACTGCAAAAGGTCGGTCTGTGGGATCTCTGCCGTCAACCTCAGCCCACTTTCGAACTTCTGACGCTGGAGTTCTTAAGCTCTTACAGTTACATCACCCCTCCCGGTTCTCAGAGTCAGCTTACCGGCATCGTAACATTCAGATTGCATGGCCAAGAGTTCAATCTCCCGCAAACCAGGATAGCCGAGCTGTTAGGCTTCGATCACGGAACTGAAGCCCACCGTCGCGTGCCCGATAATTTTAGCGAACAAGCTTTCACTTTATGGCACGACTTAACCAACACCCGTGCATCCACCTTCCAGAGCCTCAATGCCACACACATCCACAACCCGGCGATCCGCTATTTTCACCGGGTCATCTGCAACACAATCTTCGCTAGAGAAAGCAACCACAAGCTCAACTCCAAGGAGCTTCTGTTCTTATACTGCGCTCTTCATGACGAGCCGATCAACGCTGCCCCTTTCATGCTTCATCACATCCAGGCCATTGCACAGCGAGGCTCCTCCCCGTTCTTCATAGGCGGCATTGTCACCGCCCTCGCCATTCAGTTGGGGCTTGGTGACGCGCTCGTTAATCAGCCTCACCTAGCCGCCGAATTCCTGACCAAGAGCTACTGCAGGTCCGCCCACCTAATCGCGCAGCGAGAGGATGGCAGGTATAGCCCTGTTGTCAATGACACCATTTTCCACCACATCACTCTACCGTCCCGCAGCCGCATCGATCCATCCAACCGAGCCAACTGGCTCTTTGTTTTACCTGCTGTTGCCGATCACGTCCCGGTTCATGATGATCAGGCAGACGCTCCAATGGACGAGATGCAGGACGCTATGGACGCCGCTGAGCCTGTCCAGGATATCCCAGAGACATCTACCCGACAGCCCCCTGCTCCCGCAGTTACACTTGAGGAAGTTTTCCTTGCGATTCATCAGCAGAACCAGATGAACGCCGCACTGGAGCGAAGGCAGCAGGCGCAGTATGATGCTTTACTCGACACTATTGCTGCCAACCACGAGGCCACTAATGAGCGGTTTGAAGAACTTTTCAGCGAGCTAGAAGCGCTCCGCATCAGCATTACTGCTGCCTCCGGCACCGGTTCTGATCCTGACGTGACTCCCTCCAGACGCCGCTCTCGCACCAGAGGCCGAGCCCGCGGTCCTCAGCAGCCATAGTTTACCTTTATGTTTATTTTTCGTTTTCATCTTGTACTGTATTTGTACCGCATTTATATCACAACATTGAGGACAATGTCTGATATAGTGTGGGAGAGGTACCTTTCATTTCAGCACTTTTCCATTTCGTTGTACTTTCAATTCCGTTGTATTTCTTTTAGCAAATTAATGAAATGAGCAAATCTGTGCGCTATTTTCTTTAATATCGAACTTTCCCCGATTATTTAGCTGTACCAGAAAAATAAAATCTCTAATTATTCACATTACCCGACTTACCTACGGAATCGTAACTAGGAAGCCAAGAACGATTAAACAAGACCAATACAATCTTGACATCTTTGACTCCCTGCTTAAGCAATTCCATCCCGATCACCATTGCGAGTACACCTTTAGTTTCAGTCCAAAAGTAACCCCCAGTAGTTTATACTAGCAGTCAACACCGTCTGAACACAAACCACGTGGGGAGCCGATGAATATAAGCGTTTGATGCCTAATCAATAATGATCCTTCATATCTCGATGCAAAATGAAAAGAAATTGCACCAAAGTACACAGTCGCAGATAAGAAACGAGAAATATGAGAAGGAATCCGTTTCGAGTTGGTTCAGAGGTACTGGTTCTGAACTCGGTAGGGCGTGCTACGGCTCGATCCCCCACAACCTCCGAATCGGATAAAACATGAAGGGTTACCACACTCATGTACCAGACCCCGTGCTAAAAAAGGATCAAAATCGCTAACCGGCTACTCCACTACGTGCGTGCTAAGGCAAAGGGCTTAATGTGACTGCGCTAGAACGAAACCGGGCGAAATAAGATCGAAAAACTCTAGGTGAAATCGTAATGTGATTGCCGATTGTTTCGTTTGACGGGAAGTCGACGACATAGCTTGTTGCTTATGTCATTAGTGTATCGGTAGTGTGCTATCGAAGTACCGGACTATCCGACAAAACGATCCCCCGTACGGTTTGTTATGAGTATGCGTGAATAAATTCTTGTCCGCCGATTTTCAACCGACTATTTGCTTGAGGACAAGCAAAGGTTTAAGTTTGGGGAAGTTTGATGACGAGAAAATGCATCGATTACATCGCTAGATTTCATTGACGTTTTATCGCGCATTCACCGTTTTAACACTCGATTTCTCGAGTTTTTCTTACTATTTTGCAGGTACATCGTTATGTGAAGCCGAATCATGAATTAAGAGAAAAGGAACAAAAGAGACCACAAGGAGATGAAGAAAGGCAGAAGCCTGCAAAAAAAGACTGCATAATTTGTTGCAGCCACGGTCGTTACAAGGGTGTCACGACCGTGACACCCCAATTTGGGCCATCACGACCGTAAGGGAGTGGTCACGACCGTGACACTTAAAATCCTCAATTTATGAACGTGAAGACCTTGTCACGCCCGTGACAAGGATAAAACTTGGTTTTGACTCAGACTACGTCAAGGCACCACTGAAGACCACTTCTCCTCTTATTTCTCCTCAAGGCAGCACGTGAAGACGACTTCTCCCATTTTTGTTGCCACGTTCCAGCATTTCCTCAACAACTTCAGCAAGGCCCATGCAACAAGGGACCAAGAATCCAGCCCAATAAAGACTCTATAAATAGTACAAGCTCTGTGAACTCAGGGACAAACTTCATTATCCAAAATTCCTGCGGAAGCCCTGCCGAATTACCTTACGAACCAGCATTTCCATTCCAACATTATTTTATTTTCTGTCTCGTTTTATTTGTATCCAAACCAACCGTATAACAATTTCCAACATTAGGGGATTGTTATACATTTATTTGTTTCCAAACCTTCAGCATTTGTTCATTTTTAATTTCCGCCTACTCCGAGCTTTCCGGTCTGTGGAAGAAGGAGTCTGCTCAAATATTTGTTAATCAGGTTTTTCAGTTTATTGCAATTTAATTTAATTATAATGTGTATTTATTTTTCTGCCATGAGTAAGTTATTATTTAATTCTCTGTCTGGTTCAACCTCGATGAGTAGCTAAACACCTTAGGGCGGTATGTAGTTATAACAAACTTAACCGGTAAAATATAACCATGGGCTGAAAATAATTAATCACTTAACATTCTGGATGATACTTTTTAATTGAAATAGACCTTTTCGTTACGAGAGTAAGAAAAGGGTATTAGGTTGGGTCAAGACCACGAGAGTGTGAGATTTTAACCAAATAGCTAAAGTTAGGCATTTAAATTAAACACAGCGAGAGCGCTTTAAGGTAAATTAGAATTATTTAGTTTCCAAAAATTACCTCTAAACACTTATGGGCTAGCGAGAGCAGGCATAGGGCTTTAGGGATAAGATCTGATATAAGACCACGAGAGTGTGAGTTGAGGGTATTTAAACTAGTAATCTCTACCGAATAGATTAAGTGAACATCTCTATAAGCCTAGGTTAGATCGACCCACCTAAGTTAGTATAATTACATACCGACCGCCTTAGTATTACTTTATTAAAAACTTAAATCTAATTCCGCCTTTAATAGTCTTAAAAAACCAACAACAATCGTGACAACCATTCGCCTTAGCTAAACTAGAAGTTCATCTAGCACTAAGTAACAATAGAATCCCTGTGGATCGATAATCTTAAATATTACTTCGATAGGCTGTGCACTTGCAGTAAGATACCGCTAGACGCATAAGTAGACACGTCCTTAGCCCATCACACCGAACACCTGAGTTATCATGAAGAAGTAATTTAGCAATGTCAACTTCAATTATGCATATAACATTTCCCTTAATGTTTGAGTGAACCTTGTTGTCATCAGAGACATATGCATTTTCCCAAAATTCTTTGACAATCTCCAGGTAAGTTAGCCCTTTTAGAAGGTTAAAGTAACTCTTCCAACCTTAGGTTTCCAGCATTTTTTAGAAATCAAAGCCATTAACAGACAGATCCCTAAAATATACTATTAATTCAGATAGAACAATAAAGTGTTCTATAGGAATGGCTAAAGTGATTTGAGGAGTATCATCGCTTTGAAGGTTTCCCAAACGCTGTTGTTGTAGAGCCATAAGTTGATTGTTGAACATGTATTCGGCCATTTGTTCAAAGAGAGAAGGGAACACAATCTGGGTTTTTAGGGTTAAGAGAATGAAAGGATTGAAAGAGTAAAAGTGTGAGAAGTTGTAGCGTAGGTGTGTGATTTGAAGTGAGTGAATATAAATAAGAGATTTTGCAATGATTATAATTAACTAGAGAAGAGAAAAAAGGATTTAACAAAGAGAGAGTTGAAAAGGTTTATCACATTATCACAATAAAATCTCGACTCCCAAGGTGTCATGTTAAGCACGAAGCGACGTGAGAACTAAGTGTGGTTATCAAAAGACAACCGTCTTATAATGACATCACAAACTCTTCGCTTTTCCTGACAATGTGTTAATGAAGTAAACTCTTCAATTTCCAACAGTAAAAAAAAACTAAATAGAGCATCCTGACCTTGGATACTTCAAATACATGATAACTTCACTTGTCAGAAGTCTCACATCTCAGAAGTAAAACGCTACGACTCAAACATAGAAACTTATTTTTCTATTCTATAGGACATATATATTCTAAGATACTTCTTTTCATTTTGGACATAGAACAGAGTCCAAATGTGAGAATGAGAACAAGTTTATATTCAACAAGGAGTTTTGAAAAAGAATAACAGTTATAAGAAAAGACTGTACCAAAAGGTTTTAAAAGAATAGTTCCTTTCTGAGCATAATCTCAAAGTTTTAATTCTAGAATATAAAATTAGATTCTTAGACAATTAAGTAAAGAGTAGTAAGAGTTAGAAAAAAGTTACTGAATTATCTGGTAGACATCCAGCTTACTTCTGTATCTTGAAGATGTGTGTGCTTCTTCAGAAGCACCACTCAATTTGCTTCTACCGTTGAGGACATTGTTGGTGATGTCTCTAGATGGACCGCTAGACCATATTTTCCTTAGAAACTGTCTTCACAAAGTCTTCTTTCTTCCTTTAGATCTTGAATGAGATGCAAAGGAATCTTTGAATCTTGTGCAGAGAATATATCGTCTTCATAGCTTCTTTGGTCTTCTCATTTAATTGAATAAAACATCTCTTCTAATGTTTGTTGTATCTAGATCATTAGAGGAAACTTAGTTATCCCTTTAGTCTTATGCTTTTGATAAACTACTTCTGTCTTTACTAAGACTTGCTTCCAGAAGGCAACTTGATTCTATCAATTAATTATTAATTCCAGATTTAGAAAACCTTAAGAAATATGCTGAGAGAACTAGTTAAATTCTTCTTGCATCATTGGAGTATAATCTTTGACCAGGCGCTCTTCTTCAACTAATGCAGATATCATCATGAACATCAAACTATAAAACATTTCTTCAGAGGGATTAAATGTTGATCTTGTTCTTACTGGCTTAGTCTTATCACCCAAAATCAGTACTTCAGAAAGTAAAGACTTATGTCTAAGATTTCTCAGGGGAGTAAGAACTACGAAGGCTTCAGATTGAGCATCTTCTGATTTCTTCATCTTGTACTTCTTCAGCAGCTCTATTGCTTCAGCATCTGAAAAGGTAATTTCCATATTTTTCAATCTTCTAATAAGCATCGGCTTTAACTACCAAGCTTATCATCAAATCAGACATCAAATTGATTTAACTGCTGAAGTATTTCAACTCCAAGTACTTGTGAAATTTGAGCATTCTAATCATGATGCATCAGAATATATATGAACAGAGATCTATTCAAAATAAAATGCTACAACTTCCTTAGAAATGCTTTGTCATGATAATTTCAAATATCATGAATTTAGCCAATTCTCTTCAAGATCATGTTCTTCCTTTTTCATTTGTATATGGTTGTAAATAACAAGGATACGAAGAAATCATTCTCATAAAATAGTTTCTCTAGATATTTTTCCTCAGTCTGTTGACCAAGATTATTTCTAACCTTGAACATTCTTAGACAATCACTTTGCTCTTAGAGAGAAGAGAATATAGAAGGATTCACCTTGTGTCAAGATCCTTTAACCATGTCTATTATGTAGAAACTATCAGTAACTGAATCAATACTTCATATCATGGTATTTCATTGGTTCAAATATGTCAGTATACAGAAAATTGTGCAAGCAGTCAGAATCCTGGTAACAGGGCCAATGCTTTAACTGCACTATTGAGAACTTCTACAATAGTAATAGTTTTTACTGAACTAGAAAATACTTCATCTTCTAGAGGGATCTTCTTCATCAGACATTCTAACGCTAGCCAACCATGTTGCGTTAACTGGTTCTTCATCTTCATCATCTTTTGAGAACTCAGAATCATTATGTGTTACCTTCAGCCTTTTCTTGCTTATCAAAGCTTCTTACTTGGCTTAAGATGAACTCAAAACAATCTTAGCAGAACATCTAGTTCCTTTGAGTCTATTGAAATGATTCTTCTTCAAGAAACAATTAGTCATTCTGGATAGAGTGACACTCTTCTTCAGAATCCTTGATTTCTCTAGCTGAAGAACCTCCGATCTTCTTAGATCTTCTGATAGATGTAAGCATAACAAATTTCCTCTCGTCTGAATTAAAATTTTATAGCTTAATCTTCAGAACTTATCAGCACGAACTCACCAATTCTTCTAGAGAAACGTTGATAAGATCTTCTGTAACTGAGAAGAAGTTACTTATAAGCTTCTATCCGAATGAAAAGCTTTTGATAGTCTTCTTCGAGAGATCTAACAAAGAGAGAACCTTAGTTCAAAACTCTAAGTTCTGCAGCCATGGCTTGAAAACTTGATAACAAGATTTCAACATTCTTCATCTTAAAGTCTTCATGCTTCAGAGTTAAAACACGAGCAGTTGTTTCCTTGGCTAAAGGGAGTTCTTAATGAGTTTTTGAGAAAGTCAAATAGACATAGCAGTCTAGCTTTGAAAAAATCCCATACTCAGTATGAATCATCTTCCAGCAAATAAGGAACTTCTTGCTTTCTGATGATTCTTTTCATTCTTTTCCAACTGATCATTCAAATTACTTTCAACCTTTTACCAGCTACACCTGAGGGAGATATGTATTTACCAACTACCATATTCAAATCATCAGTACCACCTTTTAGGAAGAACTTTATAATATAGCTTTCCAATACTCAATCTTTTCACCAACAATGGTGGAAGATAAAAACTAAGAACATTTGAGACTTGGAACAACAGGTGGTGGATTGGAAACAATCAAAGTGTTTCTCAAAGCTCGTCTGGATCTTTATATGGCACGGTTAAGTTTTTGATAAACATCAATACCAGAACCAGAGCTCTGATACCGATTGAAGGGGTGAGAAACACAAGAAATGGGGGTTTGAATTGGGTTTCACCAACAATTATATTTTTTGCAGAATTTAAATATCAATGCTAACAAGAGAATAAAAAAATAGACACAATTATTTTATCTTGGTTCAGTGTTAACAAAGTTACTTCAGTCCACCCACCAAGGATATTTCTTCTTAGAAAAGGACTTAACCCAATAATCTCAACAGGTTACTACCTCTAAGTGTTAGAAAAAAAACTTATCCCTCTTAAGTATCTAGACTAATGATTGTTGCACCCCAAAATTTGACCAACTACTTATCGCAATTTGTCTCATGTTTCGACTCATTTCATTCTGCATTTACATACCGCATACATTACATTTTTGCAGTCAGATTGATTTTATCGGGGTTACAGCCTCTCCTGACGCTTCAGGCATTTCAGGCCAGTTCGAATAAGTTGTTTTGAGAATTTGTGCTCGTCCCGGTGTTTTCAACTCTTGCTGTTGTTTTTTAGGACATTTCGGTGTCCGGTTTTTACTGCTTATTTCGCTATAGTCGCGCATCTGTTTCCTAATCGATTTAATCGGCTTCCTTGCATTTTTAGAATTTTCCCTTTATTTTCTAGATTTTTTAAAATATATTTTTATAGATTTAATTGTTTTTTCTAGAATTTTAAATAGATATTAAATAGATTTTTAATAGTTTTAATGGGATATTTCTTTTTCTAGAAATTTTTAAATAGATTTAATTTGGTTTGATAGATTTTTTTTCTATTGTTAATTGATCTAGAATTTAGTGGATTCAATAATTTTAGATATTAATTGGTTTAATAAAGTTTAAGTCATTTCTTTTCTAGGTTAATTTCTTTTTAGAGTTAATTAGATATTAGTTAGAATGCTAATCATTTTAATTAGGGGAATTAATTGGAGTCAGAATTAACAATTAGATTTTAATCAAGTTTTAATTCATTTTAATTGGCAGTTACCCATTTAATTTTCGTTTTACAGTTAAGTTTATTATTAATGGAGTTTTAATGATCATTAGCTCTTAATTGTGGTATTAATGGAGTCTCAACTTTTAATCAAAGTCCTTAATCAGAGTTAATCCCTTTTCGGTGGGTCAAGTGGCCATTTCTGGAGGCCCAAGTCCAAACACGCCACTTGTCATACATATAAGCCTCCACATGCTTCACTCTCTCTCCGCCAACTCACTCCACAGACCCCACACATCACTGAGCACATCCACACGTGGCTTCCATTTGCTCTTTCTCTCTCTCTCTCTCTCTCTCTCTCTCTCTCTCATGCGTGTTGACACGCGTCCTCCACCCTCTTCCCTCGCCGCCGGCCATGCAGCCGTAACTGCTCACCGGAGCCACCCTAACCATCACCGGTAACCGTTTTTTCACCAGAAAACTGCAAGTCACCGATGAACATCCATCTTCTTCATCCATCACTTTCATCCAACCGTCGCCGGAAAACTCGAATCCCCGCCGGAAACTGCATCACCTTCGTGCAATATTCATCATCTTCGTTAAAGAAATCCCCATAAAATCCCCAAACCTCAAGAACGTCGTCGAGTTCTTCGCAAGTTTCCAGATCTACGAAAATTTTCTTTCAATCTTCAACGGTGTTCATCATCTCCTTGAAGATTTTTTCCAGTTTTCCAGAAGTCCTTCAAAGATTCATACGAATCTTCATCCAACGCCCTCACGCTGTTTCCAGATCCGTTTCGTCACCATCAATCTTCATCGTGTTCTTGATGATCTTCATCAAATCAATCACCGTCCGTTCATCAGATCTTCATACCGTTTCAGAATTATCATCAAACCTCAACGATCTTCATCTAGGTTTCAGAAGTCATCATACTTCAAGAGTCATCACCTTCATTGTTTCTTCAAGACTTCACTAGATCTGCACTCGATCTCCACCATTTTTCGTTAGATCTCAAGCGAGCTTCCAGGTTTCAGAATATCCAGTCATCTGCATGTATCGGTTTCTACTAAAATCTGCTTCGTTGTTTTTACAGGATGTGTGGTGTTTAGTTGGAAGAGGAGGATACCAAACGAAGGAGAAGGTTTGAGATGGAGGAATTTGGAGATTAACGGAGGCATTGAGGTTCAACGGCGGCGAAGGAGAACAATAAGGGTTGGGGTAGAAGAGGCTAGGGTTTCAGCTTCAGAATTAGGGTTGGAAGAAGAGAGGAAAGGTTCCTGTGGCTGGGTTTGGGATGTTGGGCCGAGCCCAATCAATTTTTGGGTCCATACCCCCGTTGCCAAGCATTCACCCCCGTCCCTGGATTCCTTTGTTTTTGTTGGAATTGTATGTTGGGCTAAGCCCAATGAAGTGCATGGCTCACACCCCTCAGTTGCTGCGCGCACCCCCCATGTTTTTTTTTTGTTATTTTTTGGCTGTATTGTGGGCTTAAAGCCCAGTTCTATTTTTTTCTGCCTTACCCCCAGTTTGCAGGCTATACCCCTTCCCCTTTTATTTTTAATTTCTCTCTTGTATTGGACATATGCTTGTAATAGTTTAGCTTTTTTTTCCTATTTTCTTTTAGGAGATTATTTTTATAGTTTATAGTCTTAGAATATTATAGCATATTGTTTACTATAAAATTTTAAATAGGATATTGCATTAATATAGAATTTTTCATTCTAGTTTTCTTTATAGAATATTATAGATTTTAATATAGAATTTCTATTCTAGTTTCTTTAGGATATTATGGATTTAGATATAATTGTTTTTTTATGCTATTCTTCTTATATGCAATTTCCTTTTAATATTTCTTTAGAATAATTTCTAGTACAATTTAATTGCCGTATTTTAGGAGTAGCATATTATTTCCATTTTGTGATTGGATTTCTCTCCTATTTTTCTCTCCTATTTTCTTTTCTATCCGATTTTGTCTTCGATTTTATTTTTGGCTGGCCGTGTGGCATGATTCAATTGGAGAATGATTATCGATATCACTTCTCTATCTTGTCTTTGACACAGACATCAATACGCTACCTCTTAGAGTTCGATTTCTCATATAAGTCGAACCATGACGGTCTAAGCGTTACATTAGTACTGATTCGAGCATCCTCGTCAAGGATCCAGAAAGGAGAAGATTGGGATGGAGCTTGCGCGCATGTCAGGAGCCAACGGAGCCGCTTCGTTCAACATCATCTTCAAGTCTTCATGCAACTGTCTAGTGTTGTGAGCTGTAGCATTAGATACGTAGGAAATGACAATTAAGGAGTTTCTTCTCAATCGTCTAGGATGTCTAGTATGGTACCCTTTGGGTGACATGCGACGCATTCGCTCCTACGCCTTAGGTTCTTGCGTGTGTGTCCCGAGTTCCTTCCCGTTTAGGAGTAAGCCTGCTTCCTCTTTGTTCTCGCCCCCGTGCAATCGAAACTCCCTTTTCTCTCGCGTTCAGGCGATTGAGACCCCTTCTCTTGCCCCTGTGCAATCGAGACTCGTTTTCCTGTCGAACTACGTTTGCTTTGATCTCTCGTGCCCGACGAGAGTACGTAGGCATAGGATGCGATATCCTAGCGAGCTCCCTCCCTTTTTTCCATTTCCCCTTTTTCCCTGTAGTTAGCTGAACTACAGCTGCTCTGATTTCTCGTATCCAGACGAGAATATGTAGGCATAGGATGCGATATCCTAGCGAGCACACTAACAACTAACTTCTTTGTTCTCTCGCTGCCGTGCGATCGAGACTTTCCCGCTGACGACTGATGTTCCCTTTCTCTTGCCCGAGCGCAATTGAGACTAGACTGTAGTTCTAGAACCCGTAGGTTCCCATACCTTTAAACCCGACATACTACGTCCGTTCTACCGCAAACAGGTAACGCCTAAGTCTCCGTTGAGCGAGCAGCATACACCTAACTGCTAGAATGCGTACGCTAGTATCGTCAATCCTTTCTCTCACCCCTGTGTGATCGAGAACACCCCGTCTAGCCGTAGTTAGCCCGAACTATGGAAGCTCTGATCTTTCACGCCGTGTGAATGTACGTAGGCACGAGATGCGATATCTCGGCGAGCAAAATTCCCCCGTAGTTTCCCGAACTACGTTGACTCTGACTTTCCCATTGCACGAGGGAATACGTAGGCATAGAGTGCGATGCTCTATCGAGTCAGTTTCTTTCCGTTTAGCCTTAGAAGTCGTAGATAGATTGTTTTTCACCCGTAGACAAACCCGCAAGCATGGATACCATCAAGTACGATAGACGTGAGGGGTGCTAATACCTTCCCCTTGCGTAACCGACTCCCTAACCCAGACAATGGTTGCGATGACCTTGTCTTATACCTTTTCGTCAGGTTTTTCCGATCGTTTCCTTTCCCGTTCTGAGGGATAAATAACGAAAGGTGGCGACTCTTCTGTTTTGCCGGCACCTTATTTTCACGGTAGCGACAGCTGGCGACTCTGCTGGGGACTACGACGGTTCCCTATGTGAGTCTCGCCTTGGATCTTCTTCCTAGTTGTCTGGGTCATCCCCAGCAGCTGGCGACTCTGCTGGGGACTGTGATAGTTTCCTGGGGATCCAACGTCCCCTATGTGAGTCAATCGGGGGATCCAACGTCCCTGAGAGAGTCAATCCTAGTGCTTGTTTGCTTGTCTTTGGGTGTTTATTTTTTGCGTTGTATGTTGTATATTACTGTTGTATTTACATTTCCCGCTCTATTATTATTTGTTGCTATTGTGCTGTTGGGGGAGGGGAGCTCTGATGAGTGAAAAGACAGACCCAGGCTTGAGTGTACCTAGCATTAGTTGTGGAAAGTAGTGGGCGCGTGCTTGCTTTGCAGGTACTAGTGTCTCATGAAATCCACGCTCAGACGAGGTTCTCCCGGTTGACTTCTTTTCCAGCCCTTTGGGCTTGAGGGGTTGTTGGTTTGGAGGATTGTCGACTCTGGGGACCGATCATTTGGGATTCAGCTAAGTGAGGCCGCTTCAAGAGATGATGATGCCACACCTTCTGGGTATCGTATCATTGCTCTTGAAAGTCTGTGACGCTGATGACCGCATAGGATGCCGAACCTGTGTCAGTTTAGGTCCATACCCGTGAGTGGGAGGGTTTTTGCAGGAAACTTGACTTCCAGCCTACCCGGTATTTTGGTTTTCTCTCGTCAGAGCAAACTTATCCCGTCAGCAGCACAACAGTAATCAGAGCTTTGTAGGGGCTATGATCTCGTGTTTGCTGCATCTTGCATTGCATTTGCATAAGCATCTTTGCATCATATTGCATAGCATTCTCCAGCTAGCCAGAGCTCTTATCCAGCCTTTGTTTTGCTTTAGAGGGTGATTCTCCGGTGTTTGGTCTGAGCAAGGGTTGATTGTTAGAAGACGACCGAGGGGTTGAAGCATATTTGAGCAGAATCAAGCAGTGAAGTCAGTTGAAAGTTGTTGGTAGTTATGTCAGAGAGCAACTTCTAGTTTGTTGATACCTTGTCAGGTTTCACTATGACGTCCAATCCTTTGTATGGTTCTATGCCCGATGAAGACTTTCCACAAGTGAACAACCTTACTGCAACTCGACTTGTACAAACTTCCGTTGAAGACCGAGATCTACATGAGTAGTTTGTTGTCCGAAGTGAACGCTCTCCTTCTATTGATACCTCAGACTATCAAGGTGTTGTTTTCGCTATGCCAAATTCCCGAAGAGAGGTCCCGATATCAAAGACTGAAGACCCATTAGATCTCGTGTATGCTAAAAGGTTTCGTGCGTTGGATGAAAGATTCAAAGCCTTGGAAGTTAAAGATGCTGTTAACCCTAATGTTGCAGACATGTGTCTGGTTTCTGGCCTAGTGTTACCTTCGAAGTTCAGAGCGCCGAGGTTTGAAAAGTACAAAGGAGATAGTTGCCCGAGGCAACATCTGGTGATGTTCTGCCGAAGAATGACTTCGTTTGTGCATAATGAAAAGTTGATGATTTACTGCTTTCAGGACAGTCTAATTGGGGCATCTCTGAGTTGGTATATGCAGTTAGAGAGTAATCAGATCCGATCATGGGTGGATTTAGCCAATGCTTTTCTGAAGCAGTATGACTATAATCTTGATGTAGCTCCTAGTCGCGTGCAGCTGCAAGAATTGTCTCAAGAGAACAATGAATCTTTCAGGAAGTATGGTCAGAGATGGAGAGAATTTGCTGCTAGAGTCCAACCACCGCTTCTAGACCGAGAGTTAAAAGGCATGTTCGTAAACTCCTTGCAGAGCTCGTACTTCGAAAGAATGCTTGGAAGTGCACCAAATTCCTCTGAATTGGTAAGGGCAGGAGAACGCATCGGGTATGGTGTGAAAACTAGAAGAATTCAGCATGTTTCAAGCAGTCATGCTGGTGAAACCGAATCTCTCTGTAGCTTTCAAGCTGAAGATGAAGCTGTGGTCAATGCAGTCATGACAGATGTTGGGTATCCTCAAGATGAATTGGTGAAATCTGTTGGTTCTTCGTCTTCTCAGCGGTCAGTATCCTCTGTGTCTTGTTATTCTGGACAGACGACTATGCCTAGGGCACCACATCGGGAACTTTATGTCGCTCCTCTTGCAAATCCACGAGCCCGTGGCCGAGGTTATCAGAATCAACGTCAGAATCAGAATCGACCTCGTAACAACTTGGAACGAAGGAATGCTCCTTCTCATCCGGTGCCTGTGCCGTATAGCCAGATTCTGCCACATTTGATTCAAAATTCTTTGGTGGAACCTAAAGCTCTTAAGCCCGTTCCAGAGCCTTACCCTCCTGGGTACAATCCCCATGCTCAGTGTGGATACCATGGTGGATCCCCGGGGCATTCAACTGAAGATTGCAAGGCTTTTCAGGCAAAAGTGCAACAGTTGATCGACAAAGGGTGCATTTCCTTTCCAGAAGGAGTTTTAGTTGTGCATGACAACCTCTCAGCTGTTTGAGCTCACAGATTCAGAGGGTTATTTCCAGAGGCCAGTGGTCCAGACAGGCAGACGCCCTCAGCATTAGCGGTCCTCATACTTTTTATCATTTGCATTTGTAGTTTCCTTTCTGTTAGTTACTACTTGCTGTTAAACATTGTTTGTTTCAAATGGTAATATTGATAAAGTGACTATGCATTTTTCTGAATTAATCATGTCGTTGTCACTCATTTATTGCATTGCACTGACACTTGCATTTTATTTACTCCACTTTATCACTATGATTAGCAAAGATTGGAGGGAGGATGACGAAACTGAATACTCATAACTGATGATCGTATGCTTTCGGATAAAACCCTGCCTATGATGTACAGGCATTGTTTCAAATCCCCTAAACACTGGAGATATAAGGAGTTAGTCCCTCGTTAGCCACTTCGAGCCGAGAAGTAGGAGTTTCTTTCGAACTTTTAAACCCTCTCATCTTAACCCGGGGCAGGGTAGTCGTCAGTTAGCTTGACCGAGCGTTCAAGCCTTATAGAAGAGTGTCTCCATTCGAGGACCAATCACAATTTATTCCTCTCAAGAGGTCGTACCTCGTCAACCGCAATGGTTAAACCTCACCAATCAGGAGTGAGACAGTTACAACCCTTTCGGAGCAAGCAAGACAACCAGATTCACACGACTTGTTCCAAGCAAAAGAAAAAGAAAAAAGAGAGCGCCCGCTAAGTAAAAAGAAAAGAAAAGCTGGAAAGCAAATACTTAGGCAAAAACGAGGGCATCCCACTGGACTTCAAAAGAAATAAAAAAGAACTCACAAGAGTCAGTCCAGGCAAAAATTAGGGAATCAAAAGAATAAAATGAAAGGATCTCAACCGAAAAATCCTCAAACAAGGACAAAGTCGTGTGGATACAGACACTAAAAACGAAAGAGGAGTAACTGTCACTCCGAAAACCTTGTAAGTTCCTTAGCCATTGTGCCTAACATTCCTCAAAGAGGCGAGCGCTTGTGCTAGGTTAACTGAACATTAGGATCGGAGATCATCACGTAGAAGGGGTGGGTACGAATCATGACTTGAGCCTAATATCCCTTGTTTCACGAACCGTGAACCCGACCACGATACAACCCTTAAAAGACCTAATTGAGGCAGGGTTTATTCTGAAAGCGCATTACGATAAGGTTGAGTAGCCTGACTCCTACATGATTTTCTAATCATATCCTTGTTGTATTTTTCACTGATCAAATCAGCACTACGTTTGAACTCTTTGGTTCATTCGTCACTCACTATCATGACACGTAAATGAGTGACAGTACATTTTTTCAAAATCTGCATGAACACTGCATTAAAATTACCATTCATGAATAAACAATTTTAATTGCAGGTCTGTGATTGACATGGAGGAAATTCCAACAGGCAATAATCAGTCAAGACTGAATCATTCAACAGTCTGGATCAGAATGGGGTATACTGTGAAATCCTGTGAATTTGGGGCAGGGACTTCCAGAGAGTTTGGAATCAGTTAGTCTGAGGACAAGTCCCGAAGTATCGGTTGATTATGGGACACATTATTCAAGAAGCAGTTGATCAGAAGTGAATCTTCTCGAGACCCAATCAGGGGCAGTTATCCAGAACTCCTATGATTTAAGGGCAGATCCCTCTAGTGTTCAATCAGGGCATGTTAAGTCGCTCAACGCTCGTTCAGGGGCAAGCTACTTCAGAAATATATTGAAACCAACTATGCTGAGAGTTGGTTAATTGAGGATGAATCCTTCCGTTGTACAGATACCGGCGCAAGCCATCTCGAAGTCGCCTTGCGGCAAGATGCTTTCTGTTCAGAATGAATTTTCCCAAGAGTCGGATTGGAGCAAGTTGAATTGCACTGGGGCAAGTTGTTCAAACGAGTTTGTTCATCCCAGCAAGAGTTGAGTGTCGGGGAATCGTGTCATTACCCTACCAAAAAACCTGAACCTTCTGAAAAAGCCTTGCTGTCATTGGATTGTTATCCTACAGCCTAAACTTGTTACTTACCGTGTAACCAAAGTCATTTCCAAAGCCCAGTTCTCGCCTAGCAAACCCCCAAAGCCCAGTCCTCGTCTGGAAAACCTGTAACCAGTTCTCGCCTGGTCCACCTTTCTTAGAATACCAGTTCTCGTCTGGTGCGTGTCAGCTTTTAAACCAGTTCCCGTATGGTCACCTTTTCCTTGACCCATTGTTTAACCAGTTCTCATCTGGCTAACGCAGTTTTAAAGCCCAGTCCTCGTCTGGAAAACCAGAAATCAGTTCCCGTCTAATATCCAAAACCTAGAAGTCAGTTCTCGTCTGACAACTTAAACCCTTTTGCCACCAGTTCTCGTCTGGTAGTCTACTCTCGAATGCTAGTTCTCGTCTAGTATGTCCCCTTCAAATCCACTTTTGTTGGTAACCAGAAATAAAGCTCTATCACCATAAACCTATCCAAAAACCAGAAAAAGCCTAATCGTACCTGACACGATATTCTCGGCGACATGTGTTATCACGTTCCCTGACACGGGGCTCGAATGGTCTCAGTTCTCCATGATTGGTGTTCTACATTCCCTTAGGGGGTGATGTTGTTAAATCAGGAAATTTTGTTCAGTAGAGATGTGCAGTTAAGATCGACTCTCCTCAGCTGTTTGAGGTTGCAGCAAGTTGAGATTGCACTTGTCCTTTATCATAGTAGGGTCAAGATTATCCTCAGCAGGACGAGATTGATGTCCCCGGCATAGTGTAGCCATCCCCGGCAGATTGATTGTACATTCCTAACGGTTTAGGATCGAAGTTTTCCCTGACAAGCGGATTTGGGTTTATTTCCCCAGCACTGGGCCAGTGTGCAGTTTCTCGTAGGAGACTATTCACAAGTGTTCAGCCCTCGATAGCGCAGAATGAAGTCTCCAGCGGAATTGAAATTCCCCACAGAGTTTATTCTCCCCAGCAGGTAGGATTTATTCCAGCGGCTGGTTATCCACCCTCAGCCGAGTTTGCAGTTCTCCAAGAGAGACGAGTCCTTGGAAGCCGTCGAAGCCATGATTGGTGCTCCCCAGTAGAGTGTTGAATAGCTGATGCTGTATTTCCCCATCGGAGTCGTTATCTCCAGGAAAGTTTTGCCGCGAAGGCCGTACAGTTTATTTTTGCGATTGACATCGTTTTCCTCAGCAGTTGTGGTTCGTACACCTAGATGAGCAGGTCCAGGTTCTCGTAGAACTTTGTTCCCTTGTAGCAGTCGACTGAAGTTCGTTTCCCCAGGCGAAATCCAATTGAGATTGGCGTGATTTCTTCTCCTCGGCAGGATGATTCCTCCTCCCTACCAGAGTGGTTCTTTCTCCTAGACCGGAAGATCTTCCCTTCAGCATTTATTTTGCTGATGGGGCCATAGCATTTTGCATGATTGCATAGCATTTACCCTAAATGCGTAGCATTTCCACCGTGTGGAGCATTGCGCCATTGTCAAGCATATGCATATGAAACATGAGCTAGGTTGTTATCGTTCTGGTTTTGCAGGTGTTCCTCCGCAGAATGGTTCGCTCAAGATGATTCTTGAATTCCCCAGTGAAGTTGATGGCTTAAGATGATTCTTGAATTCCCCAGTAAAGTCGCCAGAGTTGGTTGGTCAAGTTGATGCTTAGAGTCCCCGACAGAGTGTTTGCGCAGGATGATTCCTGAAATCTCCAGCAGAGTTATTGGTTCAGGGTGATTCTTGAAGTCCCCCGCAGAGTTATTTGTCCAAGATGATTCTTGAAATCCCCAGCGGAGTTGATTGTTCAAGATGATTCTTGATTCCCTCAGCAGAGTTTATTTGTCCAGAATGATTTCTGAATCACCCGAAACAGAGTTACTTGATAGTTATCCAAAATCCCCAACGGAGATGTGTCATCCCCAGCAGGTTTTGAACAGAAAAGTTGAAATTTCCCTTATTGACTTGCTGATGAAGTCCGACAAAGATGTTGTTGACGTGCCTAGTGTTGCACCCCAAAATTTGCCCAACCTTTTTTCTAACCTAGGTTTATGTTTCAATTGCATTGTCATTATGTACATAGTACATTCATCTGCATAGCATAGCATAAGCAAGCTATCTTAACAGGGGATCAAGTGCTATTCTTGTCTCAAGAGGTATGTTCAAGGGGTTTCATTCATATTCAAGACTATTCAGGTCATCAGGGAAGAATTTGAGCTTTAAAGTGTTGACAGATCACTCATTGGGTTCTCTCCTATCTTGAGGTTGTTTGGGGATCATCAGAGGGTATGTGAGCTATGAGCCAAGAGCATGGAGTGTGTATGGATATCATGGAAAGTCTAGATGATCATTTTAAAGATGAGCCAAGTCATTGGAATGATTACAAGAGCCTCAGTTGAAGGCAGTCAACTAGGGTTTTATCTAGGTCAATCTTAGGTCAAGGGCTTGATTTGAAAGGCATTAAGGCTCATTTGAAGGATGTGGGATTCATTATTTGATATGTGGATGTGGATGTGGTGTTGTGCCAAAGAAAAATCAACAGGAGTCAAGGATAAGAGGAGTTACCAAATTAGGGTTTCAGTGTAAAATCCCCTGATCTAGGTCAAACTTCCAAGCAGTGTAACTCAAAATGCAAGCTTCATATGAATTTCTGGTCCACATGAAACTTGTAGAGTATCTTCATAGCTTTAATTTGAGTGGTGGAAGTCATCAAGGTGATTTATAGAACTCAAGTTCTAGCTCGTGCAAGTTACAGGTCATTTGAGGACACTAACATTTGTCTGCAAAAGTTGTCTGTCATCCAAGCAACTTTTGACCTTCAAGGAGTTTTCAAATGAATTCTTGGCAAACATAATGGTTGTTCTTCATGATCTCCCGTTTCCAAAAAGGTATGGTATGCCTTCATCTGATTTGTGAAGCTCAAATTATAGTTTGTGCAAGTCAGGGGTATTTTGGGAAAGTGGAATTATATGTCATTCTTAGCGTATGCCTAAAACTCATACAAGGAAGCTTCAAATGAAAAACTTCACAACATAAAAGTTGCTCAAAATGACATTTTAAGCCTAGAAAAGAGGTCATGGCATGTTGGAAAATCTTGTAGCAAGAATTGACAAAAGTTGGTGAAAATGACTTAAAAAATGGACATAAGTTGAAAAAGTTCAAATTGAAAATTGGTATGGGCAATCTACAAATCCAAAATGGGGCATATGATATATCAAATTGAGTCTAAACAACATTTTAAAGACTTTGGTTCAGCCACAATTTTGATTTGAGGGTTAAAAAATGGACTTGCTTTGTAATTCCATTACTTGCATAATAAGGTACATGTGAGAAACTCAACATAAGGCAAAGGAATCCCTTGTTTTTCACTCATATCACTCCAATTTGTCATGAAAAGAGATTTTAAAAAGTGTTTAAGGGGCTGCAAGTTAGATTGAAGGGAGATATCATGAGATGGGGATTATGTGATAACATGAGAAATTCTTGAAGTTTCTAGAATCATCTTGGATTGAGCTAGAAGTCTCTAGATCTTTCCATGCTCTCCTATATATTGGATTGAGATCATTAAGAGTAAAGGTTGGTGATAGTTGATGTTGAATCCATTTTCTCCATTTGCAAATCATATTGAATCTTCATTTTTCTCTTCACCATTTTTCCATTTTCCCCACATTTTTCTACACTTGAAAACTAAAATTTTCAATTCCATTTTTCTCCCACTTTTGGTTCATTCCACCATTGCAAATACATTTCTTATCATTCTTACAATTGATTCAACACTTTTTTGGCCATAATTGGTGCATGAACCAAGCTACACAACTCCATTAAAGTGAGCTCCAAGTGAAAAATTGATTTTTTGTTTTCCATCAATTCACTCCTTTCTTTCCATCCAAACACCTTCCTCATCAATTATAGGACGTGTCCACATCATTTTCTCAAAGAATTGGTGATCGAGTGAAGCTCCATAAGCCATTTTTCGGAGGTATAAAGAATTCGACATAACTCATGATTTATGAGTCTTTCTTGCATTATTGTTGTTGCATTACATTGCTCTCATCTCCTACATGGATTCTAGTACAAAAAAGATGGGTTTTATGACAATTTTTGGTTCTTGAGTTTTTCTTGAGGTGCCACGTTTTGGGAGTTAGAGAGAGTTTCAAGAAAATCTAAGACCATATTTGGATTCCTTGATTTTTTTCCTTCAAGTTTGACCAAAATTTTGTGCGAAACGGATAATTATTGATGGAGTTATGGTGCTTCAAAGTAGCAAAAAACTCATGTTCATGGAGCTGCGGGTTACTATTCACAAAGTTGAAAAATTTGATTTGGAGAAGGTGTTAACACCGTCGGATGCATTTCCAAGTCAAGGTTTCTTCCATTCATCCAACGCCTCTCACTGCGCCACGCAATCGGCCACATAAGCCTCATGCCACTTTTATTTATTCATGTTATTTTCTTTTATTTTCCTATTGCCATGTTTCTTTTATTTTTTCTGTTTTATATGCTGACTTCAAATAATCATAAAAAATAGGAAAATTAGTCTTTTTGATCCCCATTTTTTTTTTCTGAATCTTTAAGATGTCTAGGATTTAATAAAACTGGAATTATAATTTTACCATTTTTTGACATTTTCTTTGGATTTTTTACATTTGGGTCTTCATAAAAAGGCCAATGCTAGTGCTATCATTTAGTTGAATTTCTTTGACCTATCAAAACATTGTTTAAACGTCAAAGCTTTTGCAGGGGTATTCTACACATGATGAGGTATTGTGATGTATTTTTGTGGAAATTGTATTGTACCATTTTAATTGGTTTTGGATGCTTTCTTTAACATGCTCCATTTTAATCTTTCCTTTGGTATACATGAGATATCTTGCATTGTTTTCACCTTGTTTGACCATTTCCTTGTGGATATTTTTATGGTATCTCTCACCCCTGGTTTGTGGATTGATGTAGGTAATGGGAGATTTTTATTTGATTTTTTTAGCACCTTTTGCTATTTTTCTTATGTTTTGTATTCGAACTTGTAATTTGGACTTCCGAACGGACTTTATTTTTGTTAAGGCTCCAACGGCCGATTTGTGTTTGCGTGGTGAACGCCGTGGTTTATATTTCTTATTATAGATAGGTTAGAGGTATTTGAAGACCCCTTAGGTGGCTGTTATTTGTATGTGTAGCTTGCCCAATTATCGACTTGTTTGCATGATAGCACGTTGCGATTCCAAATAGTGGATTACGCGTTTCATTCGGAGTTTTCACTCGATTCTTCGCATATGATCACTTGATATTTTCTTATTCCATCCATGAATGGGCTTGGGGTTGAGATGAACCTTCCTCCCTCCTTTGCATTGTATTTACCATTGCTATATTCATGTTCACTTGTATGCGGTTATTACTTGTATTTCCGTTTCTTCCTTTCGTTTTCCTTTTCCGTAGGACTTCCATTCTTCCTTGTTCAAGGGAGGATGTGATAGACATTAGGAGCTAACCCATGTATGATAACATTAGGGTAGATTTTATTCCCTTTTTAACCCTAGGATTTTAGAGTGTCATCTCTTCTTTCTTCAAAACAACAGAAAAACATTAATAAAGGTTATAACAACAATCAATTCACTTCTTCCGTCAAAAGATTTGAACAAACACAAACCTTTTTGCAATAAGAAAACCCTTGTTTAAGGTGAGATTTTTCATAAAAGACACTTGAACAGCTTGTGTCGTGCGTAGCCCGAACTACGTTTGCTCTGATCTTTCATGCTGTATGAAAGTACGTAGGCATAAGATGCGATATCCTAGCGAGCAACCTTCACCCATCCTCCCCCGTAGTTAGGCGAACTACGTTGACTCTGATTTCTCGTTCCAGACGGGAATACGTAGGCATAAAGTGCGATGCTTTGCCGAGTCATGTTTTCTTTTCTTTCCAGGCCTCATCCTTTAGTTTAGATAGAAGTATAATCCGTACAAACAAGCAAGCATGGATCCCATCGAGTACGATGGACGTGAGGGGTGCTAATACCTTCCCCTTGCGTAACCGACTCCCGAATCCAGGTTTTGGTTGCGATGACCATACCTTTTCCCGTCTTTGCGTTAGGTTTACTTCGAGCGTTTCCTTTCCCTCCTTTGGGATAAATAACGCACGGTGGCGACTCTTCTGTTCAGCCGGCGCCGATTTTCGCAGTAGCGACAGCTGGCGACTCTGCTGGGGATTGCGATGGTTCCCTATGCGAGTCTCGCCTTGGGTTTTCTTCCTAGCTGTCTGGGCCTGTCCCCAACAGCTGGCGACTCTGCTGGGGAAACCAACGGTTCCCTACGCGAGTCAATCCTAGCGCTTGTTTTCCCGTCGTGGGCTTTGTATGGATTTACATTTCTGTATTTACATTTCAGCATTTTATTATCATTATTATTGCTGTATTGTGGGTTTGATGGGGGTTCTATGATTGAGAGATAAGCCGGACCTGGGCTTGAGTGCACCTAGAATTAGAGTAGAGATTAGTGGGGGTGTGCATGCTTTGCATGTACTAGCTTCCCGCAAAATCTACGCTCGGACGAGGTCCTTCTGGTTGACTTCCTGTTTCACCCTTTGGGTGCAGTGGGCTGTTGGTTAGTTGGATTGTCGACTCCGGGGACCGATCATTTGGAAGTTGGCTAAGTGAGGCCTCTTCAGGACTTGATGATGCCACTCCTTCTGGGAATCGTATCATCAACCCTGAAAGTCTATGACGCCGACGACCGCATAGGATGCCGTACCTTGTGCCAGTTATAGGGACATCTACCTGTGAGAGGGACTTAGGGCATGCAGGTAACTTGACCTTCAGACTACCGGTTCATTTCTCATGAGATACAGGATTGTGGATATTTTGTGGACTGTTACTAGGTCTGTCAGAGACCAGGTGTGGGTTATATTATTGGGTCTATCCGAGACCAGGCTGGAGTTCTTTGTGAGGTCTGTCTGAGACCAGGGTTTGATGAGTATTGGAGGGTCTGTCTGAGACCTGTTCTTGGTGTGACTTGAGCTTCTTATTCAGGGCACTTGATCCCCTGTTGCAGCTGTTTGCATCGCATTGTTTGCATACCCATTTATCATTGCATTTCATTAACGTTCACGGCGCTGCCCTGTATCAAATGTATTAGCACTAGAATGGGGGGAGTAATATTCCCCAATGCACAGGCACATATTGCATTTTTGCATACATACTCATATTTGCATTATAGGTTTGTGATCCGTGTATCTTATCTCCTGCATCCATTCCAGGTAATTGCAGGATTGCAGAAAAAAGAGTCCACCGTTACTCTACCAGAAGAAGATCATGGACAACGTGCAGAGTGAAATGCAAGAGATGCGTGACAAGATGGCCCTGCTCATGCAAACCATGGAGACCATCGCCAAAGGACAAGAGCAGCTGCAGAATCTGGTTCAACCGATAGTCGCACGGGCTGAAAACAACGGGACACCGCATGGTGAAAATATCGCTGCTTCTCCCCGAATTGAGAATCGTCAAAGTGCTGATGCTATTCCCGTAACCGGTTTGAATGCTGGAGAAACTGGTCCTGTAGGTGGAGGTGGGAACACTGGTAATATGAATGCCAATGCAGATACTGCTGGGGTATTTGTGGGTAATGTCAATCAGGGTTTCAATGGGGGTGTTGAGAATGTCAGAATGAATGGTATTAATGCTAACCAGGGCTTCAATGGTGTGAACATGGGGTATGGCAACATTGTTGGCGCCAAGGCTGGGTTTGGTGGCTATGGTTATGGTAATCTTGGATATGGAACTGGTGCATACAACGCTCAAGAGATGGGCAATCTGAGGTATGACCCCAGGTACTTCCAAACGGGTCCGGGCCGTGATGCAGATTATGTTGGATACGATGCAGTACCTCGCTGGGAGGATCGTCAAGAAGACGTCTTCTATGGTCAGAACGAGGGTTATGAAAGAGCCAGGGATGACAACCATCGGATGAGATTGCTAGAAGAGAAAGTGAACGGTTTGGCTAGCCAGAACGCTGTGGGGCTGGATATGTCCAATATGGGATTGGTACCAGGGCTGAGGGTACCTCTGAAATTCAAAGCGCCATCTTTTGATAAATATAAAGGGGACACGTGCCCGAGGGTACATGTTCGTTCATTTTACAGGAGGATGTCCGCGTATTCAGACGACGAAAAGATGCTCATGCATTTCTTCCAGGACAGCTTGTCAGGGCCGTCGCTGGAATGGTATATGAGCCTAGAGCCAACACAGATAAAAAGCTGGAAAGAGCTAGCGGAAGCTTTCGTGAAGCATTACCAATACAACAGCGATCTCGCCCCTAACCGGGTTCAGCTGCAAAGCCTCTCTCAGAAGCCCAGTGAAAGCTTCAAAGAATACGCCCAGAGATGGCGTGATTTGGCTGCCAGAGTACAACCTCCTATGGTGGAGCGTGAAATGATGGACTTGTTCGTAGGGACATTCTCAGGAATGTACTATGACCGGCTGCTCAACTTCTCAATGAGTACCTTCTCCGAGTTGATCCTGATGGGGGAGCGTATAGAAAACGGGATAAAAATCGGTAAGATTCAAACGGGAGAGTCTGCTTCAGCTGGAAGCAATAAGAAAGCTTTCGGGGGTAGAAAACAGGAAGATGCCAATTCGGTATGTAGCTCTCGGGGAAGAAATAGGGGATGGAGGCAATACCAACCGCAACAAGTTGCAAGTGTGACAATCCCGCGCAACATCAGCAACAGCCGCAGCAGCAGGGGCAACAACATCCGGCTCAGCGAAGAATTCAGAACGGGAAGCCGAAAAGGGTATTTGATCCGCCGCCAGTATCGTACGCTGAGCTTCTTCAGAATTTGTTACGGTTACAGTTGGTCGAGAAAAGAACGATGGCTCCTCCGACATGGATCCCCCCACCCAATTATAACGCTAATGAGCATTGTGAATTCCACTCTGGGGCACCCAGCCATAATATCGAAAACTGCCACGCTTTCAAGCATAAAGTGCAAGATTTGCTTGATAGCACTGCTATTAATTTTGGTACGGAAGGGCCCAATATTACACAACAACCAATGCCAAACCATGAATAGGCTGGAGTATGGCGGACAAAGAGGAGTTCTATAGTTCGGGTGGGCCGTTAAAAGTAGACCAGAACAGTGGCAGGCTGCCTCTAATAACTGATTGTGAAGATAGCTGGTTCAGCAGCAGGACAGATGTGAAAGCCCGGTTCTCGGAAGCTGGCATTTTTCTTTGTTTTATCTTGTCATTTCTTTACGTTTGTAGTTTCTTTCATGTTTAAATTGCAATCTTGTTCGTAAAACTTGTTGTTTTCATTTCAATTGATGATAATGAAATAAATATGCATGTTTTGATTAAATCCATTCGTGTTCACTAATTGTTTTTATAAATGTCCAACACCTGGTTAAGAGGAATCTGGGGAGGATGACGAAAATGAACGACATGCAACTTCCGATTGTATGCTTTTGAAATAAAACCTGTTGATGATGTACAGGCATTGTTTCAAATCCCTAAACACCAGAGTTATAAGGAAGATAATCCCTTGTCAACCCCTTTGAGCCTTGTAGTAGGAGTTTCTTTCTGCGAATGAAAAACCCTCAATCTTAACCTGGGGCAGGGTAGGTGTTAGCTAATTTGACCGAGCGTTCAAGTTGCAAAAGGAGTGTCCGTTCGAGGATCAATCACACCTCTAGAGGTCGTGCCTAAGAAACCACAATGGTTCAGCATTAGGAGTGAAACAGTCACATCATTCCCTAAAGAGTCAGACAACCAGCGTCACACGACTTGTTCGAAGGAAAAAAGCGAAAAAAATCAAAAGCCCGCTAAGTCAAGAAAAGAAAACAATTGACTTAGGCAAAAATGAGGGCATCCCGCTGGACTCAAAAAACCAAAAGAACTCAAAAGAGTCAGTCCAGGCAAAAGTTAGGGATATGAAAAGAAAAAAGATGAAAGGATGGAAAAATCCTCAAATGAAATACGAGTCGTGTGACCTCAAGTGTCAAAGACGAAAGGTGAGTGGCTGTCACTCCCAACAATCATAATTTCTCGAACTATCACTCCTATCTTTCAGCCTCTGAGAGGTGAGTGCTAGGGTCGAATTAGCTGAACATAGGATCGGAGAACATCAAGGAGAATGGGTGGGTTAAAATAAACTTTGAGCCTTTATCCTTTCCTTCAAAACCGTGAACCTGACCACGTTATAACCTTCAAAAGTCCTAATTGAAGCAGGTTGTTTCGAAAGCATACTTCGGTAAAGGTCGCGTCGATTCTGACTCCTGAAAGGGTTCCTCTTACCATGTTGGTACTGATGTTGATAAATGTTTTGTGCATTATATGCTATAAACTGTTTTTCCCTTCTCCCAGTGAACAGATTGGATGTCAAAACTATCATATGTGTTGCATTAATACGTCTTTTACGCAGAACAACTTGTTTTACTTGCGAGTAAGCGCTTGACAGCAGAAAAGTTTCCTACAGTGGAAAGTATGGTCAGGATAGAATGCAGAGCGCCCGAATGCTCCGCAAGCCGGGGCAAGCCATTAAGTGCTCCCCAGTCAGGTCAGCCATTCAAAGTCAGTTACTCTGGGGCAATCAGGTCGAGATTCGGTAAATCTCTCGTAGCTGGAGGTACTGCTCTGGATCAGCTAATCAGGGGCAAAGTCATTGCAATCAGGGGCAGGCCATCTTAAGAGCGCAAAAGTTATTCTTTACTCGGGGGGAATTTCTCCGAAGTTCAGAATGCTGGGGCAGTTCATATCAGACCAACGGGGTACAAATGTTCAGATTCCCTTTTGAGGACTATCCCCACAGAGGTCCCACAGGCCGAGGCATATCAGAAGCGAAGGAATTGTTCTTCTCCGTATCATCAGAGCTACTCAGAGCTATTCGAGCAGATTCAGTCAATCTTAAAGTGTGAGACGAATGTCGGGAAGTCATGTTACTGTCTTCCGATTCTTCAACCAGAAAAATGTATTGGCAATCACTGTAAGGCTCGTCCGTGTTGGCGTGTCAGTTTCAAATCCAATCTTCATTAGTACGCAGGCAGACTCCGTCTGTTTTCCCCAGAGGAGTCCAATCATACTTGGCACATATGTTATTCCCCAGCGGAGTTGGTTTCACTTTTCCAGCATTTATTTTGGCTGGAATAATTCTGTGATATCCGGTTATCCTCGGCGGAGTTAGCTTTGTCTTCAGCATTTATTTTGCTGGAGCGCCTCATTGCATTTGCATGTATCATCATACTTGCATCTAACCCAAATACGTAGCATTTCCCTGCTATATGGAAACATTACGTCATTATCGAACATACGTATTCAGAAACATAAACCAGATTGGTTACTTCGTTGGTCTCAGATGTTTGTTTTCCCCTGCAGATAATTGAGATTATGATTCAGGAAGATGTTCGGATAGTCGGATTTGGGGCGCAAGGCGAGCAGTGATCGTGTTCGTCCTATCATGTGGACCCCTAGCGGAGTTGCTTGGTTGAGTTTCTCTTTTCCCCAGCTGAGTCCTTCTCAGGTCGCTGTTATGTCGGCCTTACAAGATTTCATAGTTCAGATTTTTTGGAGTTATCGCCGTGATTTCCCCAGTAGAGTTTTCTTCCCCATCAGAGTTGCTTGGTTAAGCTTCTCTCCTTCCCCAGCGAAGTTTTCTTCAGACTGTTGTCACGTCAGTATTGAAAATCTTGAAATTACTACCTGCCATCGAAGTAGGTGTTTGACGAATGTCGTCAGTTATACCCTGGTTGAAGGAGTTATTACCCTGGTTGAAGGAGTTATACCCTGGTTGAAGGAGTTATACCCTGGTTGAAGGAGTTATACCCCGGTTGAAGGAGTTATACCCTGGTTGAAGGAGTTATACCCTGGTTGAAGGAGTTATTACCCTAGTTGAGGGAGTTGTTGCCCTGGTTGAAGGAGTTATTACCCTGGTTGAAGGAGTTATACCCCGGTTGAAGGAGTTATACCCTGGTTGAAGGAGTTATTACCCTAGTTGAGGGAGTTGTTGCCCTGGTTGAAGGAGTTATACCCTAGTTGAAGGAGTTATTACCCTGGTTGACGGAGTTATTTTCCCGTAGTGGTGACGGAGTTATTTTCCCGCAGTGGTGGCGGAGTTATTTTCCCGCAGTGGTGGCGGAGTTATTTCCTGTAGTAATGATAAAGTAGTATCCGTAGCGATGGCGGTGTTGTTATTTTTCCAGATTATCTTCCCGCAGTGGTGGCGGAGTGATGACGGTGTTATTTTTCTGTAATGGTGATAGAGTGATTTTCCTGTATCGTTGGCAGGGTCATGTTGTGTTGACAGAAGTACTTCCCCAGTGAAGTCGTCCAGGTTATTCAAGTATTGACAAGATAATGACGAAATCAGATTTGTAGATAATGTTCCCCAAACAGTCGTGCAGTTCATTTCTGCGGTTGGCAAATTTCCGGGTTCTTAGTATTCAACCGTCTCGTACCTCGACTATTTGAAGGCCGTTTGCTCTTCACCCAGTTGGGTCCAAGCCGCTTGAATAGGGGCAGCTGTTGCACCCCAAAATTTGCCCAACCTTTTTTCTAACCTAGGTTTATGTTTCAATTGCATTGTCATTTGCATTGTCATCATGTACATAGTACATTCATCTGCATAGCATAGCATAAGCAAGCTATCTTAACAGGGGATCAAGTGCTATTCTTGTCTCAAGAGGTATGTTCAAGGGGTTTCATTCATATTCAAGACTATTCAGGTCATCAGGGAAGAATTTGAGCTTTGAAGTGTTGACAGATCACTCATTGGGTTCTCTCCTATCTTGAGGTTGTTTGGGGATCATCAGAGGGTATGTGAGCTATGAGCCAAGAGCATGGAGTGTGTATGGATATCATGGAAAGTCTAGATGATCATTTTAAAGATGAGCCAAGTCATTGGAATGATTACAAGAGCCTCAGTTGAAGGCAGTCAACTAGGGTTTTATCTAGGTCAATCCTAGGTCAACGACTTGATTTGAAAGGCATTAAGGCTCATTTGAAGGATGTGGGATTCATTATTTGATATGTCTATGTGGATGTGGTGTTGTGCCAAAGAAAAATCAACAGGAGTCAAGGAGAAGAGGAGTTACCAAATTAGGGTTTCAGTGTAAAATCCCCTGATCTAGGTCAAACTTCCAAGCAGTGTAACTCAAAATGCAAGCTTCATATGAATTTATGGTCCACATGAAACTTGTAGATTATCTTCATAGATTTAATTTGAGTGGTGGAAGTCATCAAGGTGATTTATAGAACTCAAGTTCTAGCTCGTGCAAGTTACAGGTCATCTGAGGACACTAACATTTGTCTGCAAAAGTTGTCTGTCATCCAAGCAACTTTTGACCTTCAAGGAGTTTTCAAATGAATTCTTGGCAAACATAAGGGTTGTTCTTCATGATCTCCCCTTTCCAAAAAGGTATGGTATGCCTTCATCTGATTTGTGAAGCTCAAATTATAGTTTGTGCAAGTCAGGGGTATTTTGGGAAAGTGGAATTATATGTCATTCTTAGCGTATGCCTAAAACTCATACAAGGAAGCTTCAAATGAAAAACTTCACAACATAAAAGTTGCTTAAAATGACATTTTAAGCCTAGAAAAGAGGTCATGGCATGTTGGAAAAGCTTGTAGCAAGAATTGACAAAAGTTGGTGAAAATGACTTAAAAAATGGACATAAGTTGAAAAAGTTCAAATTGAAAATTGGTATGGGCAATCTACAAATCCAAAATGGGGCATATGATATATCAAATTGAGTCTAAACAACATTTTAAAGACTTTGGTTCAGCCACAATTTTGATTTGAGGGTTAAAAATGGACTTGCTTTGTAATTCCATTACTTGCATAATAAGGTACATGTGAGAAACTCAACATAAGGCAAAGGAATCCCTTGTTTTTCACTCATATCACTCCAATTTGTCATGAAAAGAGATTTTAAAAAGTGTTTAAGGGGCTGCAAGTTATATTGAAGGGAGATATCATGAGATGGGGATTATGTCATAACATGAGAAATTCTTGAAGTTTCTAGAATCATCTTGGATTGAGCTAGAAGTCTCTAGATCTTTCCATGCTCTCCTATATATTGGATTGAGATCATTAAGAGTAAAGGTTGGTGATAGTTGATGTTGAATCCATTTTCTCCATTTGCAAATCATATTGAATCTTCATTTTTCTCTTCACCATTTTTCCATTTTTCCCACATTTTTCTACACTTGAAAACTAAAATTTTCAATTCCATTTTTCTCCCACTTTTGGTTCATTCCACCATTGCAAATACATTCCTTATCATTCTTACAATTGATTCAACACTTTTTTGGCCATAATTGATGCATGAACCAAGCTACACAACTCCATTAAAGTGAGCTCCAAGTGAAAAATTGATTTTTTGTTTTCCATCAATTCACTCCTTTCTTTCCATCCAAACACCTTCCTCATCAATTATAGGACGTGTCCACATCATTTTCTCAAAGAATTGGTGATCGAGTGAAGCTCCATAAGCCATTTTTCGGAGGTATAAAGAATTCGACATAACTCATGATTTATGAGTCTTTCTTGCATTATTGTTGTTGCATTACATTGCTCTCATCTCCTACATGGATTCTAGTACAAAAAAGATAGGTTTTATGACAATTTTTGGTTCTTGAGTTTTTCTTGAGGTGCCACGTTTTGGGAGTTAGAGAGATTTTCAAGAAAATCTAAGACCATATTTGGATTCCTTGATTTTTTTCCTTCAAGTTTGACCAAAATTTTGTGCGAAACGGATAATTATTGATGGAGTTATGGTGCTTCAAAGTAGCAAAAAACTCATGTTCATGGAGCTGCGGGTTACTATTCACAAAGTTGAAAATTTTGATTTGGAGAAGAAGGTGTTAACACCGTCGGATGCATTTCCAAGTCAAGGTTTCTTCCATTCATCCAACGCCTCTCACTGCGCCACGCAATCGGCCACATAAGCCTCATGCCACTTTTATTTATTCATGTTATTTTCTTTTATTTTCCTATTGCCATGTTTCTTTTATTTTTTCTGTTTTATATGCTGACTTCAAATAATCATAAAAAATAGGAAAATTAGTCTTTTTGATCCCCATTTTTTTGTGCTGAATCTTTAAGATGTCTAGGATTTAGTAGAAATGGAATTATAATTTTACCATGTTTTGACATTTTCTTTGGATTTTTTAGATTTGGGTCGTCATAAAAAGGCCAATGCTGGTGCTATCATTTTGTTGAATTTCTTTGACCTATCAAAACATTGTTTAAACGTCAAAGCTTTTGCAGGGGTATTCTACACATGATGAGGTATTGTGATATATTTTTGTGGGAATTTTATTGTACCATTTTAATTGGTTTTGGATGCTTTCTTTAACATGCTCCATTTTAATCTTTCCTTTGGTATACATGAGATATCTTGCATTTTTTTCACCTTGTTTGACCATTTCCTTGTGGATATTTGTATGGTATCTCTCACCCCTAGTTTATGGATTGATGTAGGTAATGGGAGATTTTTATTTGATTTTTTTTAGCACCTTTTGCTATTTTTCTTATGTTTTGTATTCGAACTTGTAATTTGGACTTCCGAACGGACTTTATTTTTGTTAAGGCTCCAACGGCCGATTTGTGTTTGCGTGGTGAACGCCGTGGTTTATATTTCTTATTATAGATAGGTTAGAGGTATTTGAAGACCCCTTAGGTGGCTGTTATTTGTATGTGTAGCTTGCCCAATTATCGACTTGTTTGCATGATAGCACGTTGCGATTCCAAATAGTGGATTACGCGTTTCATTCGGAGTTTTCACTCGATTCTTCGCATATGATCACTTGATATTTTCTTATTCCATCCATGAATGGGCTTGGGGTTGAGATGAACCTTCCTCCCTCCTTTGCATTGCATTTACCATTGCTATATTCATGTTCACTTGTATGCGGTTATTACTTGTATTTCCGTTTCTTCCTTTCGTTTTCCTTTTCCGTAGGACTTCCATTCTTCCTTGTTCAAGGGAGGATGTGATAGACATTAGGAGCTAACCCGTGTATGATAACATTAGGGTAGATTTTATTCCCTTTTTAACCCTAGGATTTTAGAGTGTCATCTCTTCTTTCTTCAAAACAACAGAAAAACATTAATAAAGGTTATAACAACAATCAATTCACTTCTTCCGTCAAAAGATTTGAACAAACACAAACCTTTTTGCAATAAGAAAACCCTTGTTTAAGGTGAGATTTTTCATAAAAGACACTTGAACAGCTTGTGTCGTGCGTAGCCCGAACTACGTTTGCTCTGATCTTTCATGCTGTATGAAAGTACGTAGGCATAGGATGCGATATCCTAGCGAGCAACCTTCACCCATCCTCCCCCGTAGTTAGGCGAACTACGTTGACTCTGATTTCTCGTTCCAGACGGGAATACGTAGGCATAAAGTGCGATGCTTTGCCGAGTCATGTTTTCTTTTCTTTCCAGGCCTCATCCTTTAGTTTAGATAGAAGTATAATCTGTACAAACAAGCAAGCATGGATCCCATCGAGTACGATGGACGTGAGGGGTGCTAATACCTTCCCCTTGCGTAACCGACTCCCGAATCCAGGTTTTGGTTGCGATGACCATACCTTTTCCCGTCTTTGCGTTAGGTTTACTTCGAGCGTTTCCTTTCCCTCCTTTGAGATAAATAACGCACGGTGGCGACTCTTCTGTTCAGCCGGCGCCGATTTTCGCAGTAGCGACAGCTAGCGACACGATGAGTCCATAGGCGACGATAAGGAATTCTTCTACAGTGGCGCAGAATGCCTGACGGTAGAATCAACCGTCATTCACCAGTTACCGAATAACCGGTGATCCCTTATTGACTTACTGATGAAGTCCGACGAAAATGTTGTCGACGTGCCTAGTGACACGATGAGTCCATAGGTGACGATAAGGAATTCTTCTGCTATGACGCATAATGCCTGACGGTATAATCGACATTCCATTACCAGTTACCGTGTAACCGGTGACCTCTTGATGACTTGAGGACGAAGATCTACAGTAAAATCAAATGATCATCCTGACGGAGATTAGAACCTTCACCAATTATCGTGTGACCAATTCCCCAGCAGAGTTGCCATGCAACTGTCATGCTCAGTTTCGTAGATGTTCCTACCAATCAGAGTATTGTTTACCGATGTGGTTAGCAAATCGCCAGTTACCGTGTAATCGGTGATCCCTCAATGATTTGAGGATGCAATGATATCAAATGAATCAGAGAATCATCCTGACGGAGGTTCAGATAAGTATTTCTTCAGCTAGTTGCCGTGCAGCTATGATTTCAGTTTCCGAAAGATTTGTTCCCATCAGAGTACCGTGTACTTGTGCAGTTGGCAAATTTCTGGGTTCTTTTTTGTATTCAACCGTCTTCTACCTTTGAATGTTTGAAAGCCGTTCGCTTTTCAACCCTTCAGGTCCAAGCCGTTTGAATAGGGGCAACTGTTGCACCCCAAAATTTGACCAACTACTTATCGCAATTTGGCTCATGTTTCGACTCATTTCATTCTGCATTTACATACCGCATACATTGCATTTTTGCAGTCAGATTGATTTTATCGGGATTACAGCCTCTCCTGACGCTTCAGGCATTTCAGGCCAGTTCGAATAAGTTGTTTTGAGAATTTGTGCTCGTCCCGGTGTTTTCAGCTCTCGTTGTTGTTTTTGAGGACATTTCAGTGTCCGGTTTTTACTGCATATTTCGCTATAGTCGCGCATCTGTTTCCTAATCGATTTAATCGGCTTCCTTGCATTTTTAGAATTTTCCCTTTATTTTCTAGATTTTTTAAAATATATTTTTATAGATTTAATTTTTTTTCTAGAATTTTAAATAGATATTAAATAGATTTTTAATGAATTTTTAATAGTTTTAATAGGATATTTCTTTTTCTAGAAATTTTTAAATAGATTTAATTTGGTTTGATAGATTTTTTTTCTATTGTTAATTGATCTAGAATTTAGTGGATTTAATAATTTTAGATATTAATTGGTTTAATAGAGTTTAAGTCATTTCTTTTCTAGGTTAATTTCTTTTTAGAGTTAATTAGATATTAGTTAGAATGCTAATCATTTTAATTAGGGGAATTAATTGGAGTCAGAATTAACAATTAGATTTTAATCAAGTTTTAATTCATTTTAATTGGCAGTTACCCATTTAATTTTCGTTTTACAGTTAAGTTTAGTATTAATGGAGTTTTAATGATCATTAGCTCTTAATTGTGGTATTAATGGAGTCTCAGCTTTTAATCAAAGTCCTTAATCAGAGTTAATCCCTTTTCGGTGGGCCAGGTGGCCATTTCTGGAGGCCCAAGTCCAAACACGCCACTTGTCATACATATAAGCCTCCACATGCTTCACTCTTTCTCCGCCAACTCACTCCACAGACCCCACACATCACTGAGCACATCCACACGTGGCTTCCATTTGCTCTCTCTCTCTCTCTCTCTCTCTCTCTCTCTCTCTCATGCGTGTTGACACACGTCCTCCACCCTCCTCCCTCGCCGCCGGCCATGCAGCCGCCACAAGGCAGCCGTAACTGCTCACCGGAGCCACCCTAACTATCACCGGTAACCGTTTTTTCGCCGGAAAACTGTAAGTCACCGATGAACATCCATCTTCTTCATCCATCACTTTCATCCAACCTTCGCCGGAAAACTCGAATCCCCGCCGGAAACTGCATCACCTTCGTGCAATATTCATCATCTTCCTTCAAGAAATCCCCAGAAAATCCCCAAACCTCAAGAACATCATCGAGTTCTTCGCAAGTTTCCATATCTACGAAAATTTTCTTTCAATCTTCAACGGTGTTCATCATCTCCTTGAAGATTTTTTCCAGTTTTCCAGAAGTCCTTCAAAGATTCATACGAATCTTCATCCAACGCCCTCACGCTGTTTCCAGATCCGTTTCGTCACCATCAATCTTCATCGTGTTCTTGATGATCTTCATCAAATCAATCACCGTCCGTTCATCAGATCTTCATACCGTTTCAGAATTATCATCAAACCTCAACAATCTTCATCCAGGTTTCAAAACTCATCATACTTCAAGAGTCATCACCTTCATTGTTTCTTCAAGACTTCACTAGATCTGCACTCGATCTCCAGCATTTTTCGTTAGATCTCAAGCGAGCTTCCAGGTTTCAGAATATCCAGTCATCTGCATGTATCGGTTTCTACTAAAATCTGCTTCGTTGTTTTTACAGGATGTGTGGTGTTTAGTTGGAAGAAGAGGATACCAAACGAAGGAGAAGGTTTGAGACGAAGGAATTTGGAGATTAACGGAGGGATTGAGATTCAGCGGCGGCGAAGGAGAACAGTAAGGGTTGGGGTAGAAGAGGCTAGGGTTTCAGCTTCAGAATTAGGGTTGGAAGAAGAGAGGGAAGGTTCCTGTGGCTGGGTTTGGGATGTTGGTCCGAGCCCAATCAATTTTTGGGTCCATACCCCCGTTGCCAAGCATTCACCCCCGTCCCTGGATTCCTTTGTTTTTGTTGGAATTATATGTTGGGCTAAGCCCAACGAAGTGCATGGCTCACACCCCTCAGTTGCTGCGCGCACCCCCCCTCCCTGTTTTTTTTTGTTATTTTTTGGCTGTATTGTGGGCTTTAAGCCCAGTTCTGTTTTTTTCTGCCTTACCCCCAGTTTGCAGGCTATACCCCTTCCCCTTTTATTTTTAATTTCTCTCTTGTATTGGACATATGCTTGTAATAGTTTAGCTTTATTTTCCTATTTTCTTTTAGGAGATTATTTTTATAGTTTATAGTCTTAGAATATTATAGCATATTTTTTACTATAAAAATTTAAATAGGATATTGAATTAATATAGAATTTTTCATTCTAGTTTTCTTTATAGAATATTATAAATTTTAATATAGAATTTCTATTCTAGTTTCTTTAGGATATTATGGATTTAGATAGAATTGTTTTTTTATGCTATTCTTCTTATATGCAATTTCCTTTTAATATTTCTTTAGAATAATTTCTAGTAGAATTTAATTGCCGTGTTTTAGGAGTAGCATATTATTTCCATTTTGTGATTGGATTTCTCTCCTATTTTTCTCTCCTATTTTCTTATCTATCTGATTTTATCTTCGATTTTATTTTTGGCTGGCCGTGTGGCATGATTCAATTGGAGAATAATTGTAGATATCATTTCTCTATCTTGTCTTTGACACGGACATCAATACGCTACCTCTTAGAGTTCGATTTCTCGTATAAGTCAAACCATGACGGACTAAGCGTTACATTGGTACTGATTCGAGCGTCCTCGTCAAGGATCCAGAGAGGAGAAGATTGGAATGGAGCTTGCACGCATGTCAGGAGCCAACGGAGCCGCTTCGTTCAACATCATCTTCAAGTCTTCATGTAACCGTCGAGTGTTGTGAGCTGTAGCGTTAGATACGTAGGAAATGACAGTTGAGGAGTTTCTTCTCAATCGTCTAGGATGTCTAGTATGGTACCCTTTGGGTAACATGCGACACATTCGCTCCTACGCCTTAGGTTCTTGCGTGTGTGTCCCGAGTTCCTTCCCGTTTAGGCGTAAGCCTGCTTCCTCTTTGTTCTAGCCCCCGTGCGATCGAAACTCCCTTTTCTCTCGCGTTCAGGCGATTGAGACCCCTTCTCTTGCCCCTGTGCAATCGAGACTCGTTTTTTCGTCGAACTACGTTTGCTCTGATCTCTCGTGCCCGATGAGAGTACGTAGGCATAGGATGCGATATCCTAGCGAGCTCCGTCCCTTTTTTCCGTTTCCCGTTTTTCCCTGTAGTTAGCTGAACTACAGCTGCTCTGATTTCTCGTATCCAGACGAGAATATGTAGGCATAGGATGTGATATCCTAGCGAGCACACTAATAACTAACTTCTTTGTTCTCTCGCTGCTGTGCGATCGAGACTTTCCCGCTGACGACTGATGTTTCCTTTCTCTTGCCCGAGCGCAATTGAGACTAGACCGTAGTTCTAGAACCCGTAGGTTCCCATATCTTTAAACCCGACATACTACGTCCGTTCTACCGCAAACAGGTAACGCCTAAGTCTCTGTCGAGCGAGCAGCATACACCTAACTGCTAGAATGCGTACGCTAGTATCGTCAATCCTTTCTCTCACCCCTGTGTGATCGAGAACACCCCGTCTAGCCGTAGTTAGCCCGAACTACGGAAGCTCTAATCTTTCACGCCGTGTGAAAGTACGTAGGCACGCGATGCGATATCTCGGCGAGCAAAATTCCCCCGTAGTTTCCCGAACTACGTTGACTCTGACTTTCCCATTGCACGAGGGAATACGTAGGCATAGAGTGCGATGCTCTATCGAGTCAGTTTCTTTCCGTTTAGCCTTAGAAGCCGTAGATAGATTATTTTTCACCCGTAGACAAACCCGCAAGCGTGGATCCCATCGAGTACGATGGACGTGAGGGGTGCTAATACCTTCTCCTTGCGTAACCGACTCCCGAACCCAGACAATGGTTGCGATGACCTTGTCTTATACCTTTTCGTCAGGTTTTTCCGATCGTTTCCTTTCCCGTTCTGAGGGATAAATAACAAAAGATGGCGACTCTTCTGTTTTGCCGGCACCTTATTTTCGCGGTAGCGACAATGATAATGTCACAACTGCGAAAACTAACTGGCGGAAAACAGAGTCGCCACCGAACATTTTATTTATCCCGACGGGAGAAAGGAAACAATCAAAGAAAACCTCAAAAAAAGGGAAAGGAACATGGTCTCACAACCAAATCTTGGGTTCGGTAGTTAATTACGCAAGAGGAAGGTGTTAGCACCCCTCATGTTCATTGTATTCAACGGGATCCACTCTTGTTGTTCTAATAAAAGGGTGTGTTTATCTAAAGCCTATTTTCTAACGGAAACAAAAAGCAAAAAATAAAAAGGAGACTCGATAGGCCTTCCTAGGCCTAAGTATTCCCTTATTTGGACAAGAATGAGGAAATCAAAGTGTCCTTAGTTTGTAGACTATGGGAAGTTGCTCTCGATCGCACGGAGGTGAGAGAAAGGTGAGTTAGTTGTTAGTGAGCTCACTAAGGATAGGGATCCTTGTGCCTATGTATTCTCATTAGGGAATGAGGAATCAGAGCATCCGTAGTTCACGGGACTACGAGTAAGAAAAAGGTGTCAATTGCACTAGGGAGAGAGAAAAGGTTAAGTTATTTGGTCTCGATCGCACGAGGTGAAAGAAAAGGTTCGGTTAGTTAGTCTCGATCACACGAGGCGAGAGAAAAGGTTTGGTTAGTTGGTCTCGATCGCTCAAGAGCGAGAGGAAAGGTCTCAATTGCACTGGGGTGAGAGAAAAAGGAAGTTAGTTGTTAGTGAGCTCGCCAAGGATAGGGATCCTTATGCCTACGTATCCTCATTAGGGAATGAGGAATCAGAGCATTCGTAGTTCACGGGACTACGGGTAAGAAAAAGGTCTCAATCACATTGGGGCGAGAGAAAAGGTTAAGTTATTTGGTCTCAATCACATGGGGTGAGAGAAAAGGTTTGGTTAGTTAGTCTTGATCGCACGGGACAAGATAAAAGGTTTGGTTAGTTAGTCTCTATTGCCCGGGAGCGGGAGGAAAGGTCTCGATTTCACTGGGGCGAGAGAAAATGGAAGTTAGTTGTTAGTGAGATCGCCAAGGATAGGGATCCTTGTGCCTACGTATCCTCATTAGGGAATGAGGAATCAGAGCATCTGTAGTTCACGGGACTAAGGTTAAAAGATCTCAATCGCACTGAGGCGAGAGACAAGGATTTGCTAGAGGTGAGGATTGATCCTAATACCTAAAGGGTTCTCCTAGTAATGAAACTACAACGAAGAGGTGTAAGTGTATGCATTAGGTTGATGGTGATGCTAAAAAGCAATCGACTTACAAGGGTATTTTGAAAATGGCTCGACGATGAATCGAGAATTAGTTTGAAAATGGTTGAGTCTATGGTAGTACCTAGGGGTGCTCATAGTAAATAAACTACAATCAAATAAAAGCAAGCAAAGTGCGTACATCGAAAAGAGAACAGGGTACACTTAAAGTACACGGGATTGCGAGAAATAAATAGGGTCATTGTCAGGTAGCCCAAGAGGAAGTCGTGTGTGTATGAGGTGTCATAAACTAGGCAATGAACAAAAGTTCAAACAAAAGTTTTCATGCTAGTGTTTCTGTACAAGTCCAAACTCCAACGCCCGAGATCGTAACCAGAGTCCACCAATTAAAAGTTTTTTATGGTTTTGATAGTTTTATTATGTTTTTGTGTTTTGAATGAGATATGAACAAGATGAATATAATGAATAGATGATAATAAGAACAATATAATGAGTAAGATAATATCAACAATAATATATAAACAATGATATAATGTAAAGCAATGGTATATTGAACAAAAATTAAAGTAAGTGGTTAATTGTCAATCGTTAATTATTTGATGAATCGGGTCCGTTTTAGCGTTAAAACATCGTAGCACGACCTATGAGGAATATCATGCTATAAGAGGCTGAAAAAAAATTATGTTTATGCTAAAACACGATGGAGAAATGATATGAAGATCATTCTCAAAGAATCATGCCACGCAAAAAGAAAAAGGATTGGTCTCATCTTAATCATAAACTTTTATCTATTAATCGAAGGTTAAACAACCTCAATAATCAATATCCATGATATTTAGACTTCATCGACCAAAAATAAAATTGAAGATAAAATTGAAATGAAAATTAAATGTAATGGAAATCAACATGGGATGAAATGAAATCGAAGGCAATAAATCATTGAAATAAATAACAACATGTACTCCTAAGAATAAGAAAATCAAAATAAAAAATGCTAAAAATAAGTAGAAATAATAAGGAAAACAAAATGAGAGGGTATGTTTATGAAAGAAGAAGAAATCATGTGGGCTTAAAAACAAGCCCATCATTCTTCAACAAAATGAATAGCACAGTTTAAATTATGAGGGTGGTATGAAAAACAACACAGGCTGTAAACGCCCAACATCCAACAGTAAAAAAAAAGGAAAAGCTTCCCTTACAGTGAAGCATATCTAGCAGGTCAACATTAAATTCATCTTTAAGGTAAAAGCCAAGATACCATGGAAACATAACAACATGTTTTCGCAACGAACAAAAGGAAACAACAACGACTTATTTAAAAGGAGAAAATAAAGAAGATCAAAACTTTTTCAACCTTGTCTCAATCACCTCCATCTCGTCTCTCTCGATCTATTTCTTCACGAGATTCAGGTTAGAAAATGTTTGATTTGGGTTGTGCAATTTGGGAGTTCTTGTAACACCCCCTTTCTATACCCCCAAATAATCACATAATCATTTAGGCACATAATAAAAATTTCATCAGAGTATAATTATAAATATGGTATAAAAGAGGTATGTCACATTATACGTGAAATTAAAACATACAACACCTGCTCAACAAAAGATATGCAACAGTGGGGTAGCTTCGCAACAGAGGAACTTAGTCCTTACACCCACATCTCAATATTTAGAATAAAAGTGGAAAAATCTAAACATTGATTAACATCAAACATATAAACATATATGTACATCCAGAATTATTCAACAACATAAGTCATGTTTTCATAAACATTCAACATCCAGATACATATACAAATGTATCACAAAAGAATCATAAACATCCTAGCTACCCGGTGCTACATATCAGAGCCGACCGACCAAAAGAATGAAGACACGCTTCACAAAAAGAACTCCAGCAACCTACTATGCAATGCCTCATAGAGCATCATAAAACAGCATAAGAGTGAGAAATATTATCATAATAACAATGCATATAATCATATATATTAGCATAAAATACACATAATCTGCATTCTCACCACAATTCATCACAACACACTCATATACATCGCAATGTATATATATACATATAAATCCAAGCATATTCTTCATGCATACTTCCACAATTCCATCATTCCATATAAACATACACAATTATGTTCATTCACCAAAGCAACATTATAAAGATGATAAATGCAAATCATAGAGACCGACTCACGACTCTATGCAAATGCAATGCGGTACCGACTCAATCATCTCAAGTCCACTCAGGAACTTATTAGAACCATCGCTCACACCTCACATGGGCACACGATGTTCACCCATTGCTCACACCCCACATGGGCATACAATGTTTATGGATTGCTCACACCCCACATGGGCACACAATCTGATTGCTCACAACCCACCTGGGCACACAATCAGTTGTAATCATCGCTCATACCTCACATAGGAACACGATGTTACAACAGATTCTCATTAGAATCCACAACACAAGAATGCACTTTATTATGCTTCACATGCAAAATGACTCCAGACACTCTTGAAATACATACATATTCACAATATATAATCATGAATTAATCTCATTCTATCACATACAATCCATATACATTCACATTCAATTACGCCAAACGGTAATGAATTCTATCACAATTATCATGCATTCCCATTCAATTTAAACAATGCATTCATTTGCCAAAAGGCCACATTTCACAATCCATTCTACAATCTAGGATTCACGCCATACGGCTAGCCACAACATAACATATAACAGCACACAAGCTACACATCGAAGAATCGATATTGGAATGGAAACAAAAATAAAATATTGTCACGCTCGCTAGAATACTCGCCTAGCGAGGTCATTAGCGAACCACTCGCTACTGGCTCGCCTAGCGAACCTGCTCGCGAAGACTGAGATTAGCTACTAGGAGTGTTCGCTACCTACTCGATGGGCTGCTCGCCTAGCGAGCACCTCGCGACTTTCCTCGCCACAGTGAATAAGGGTCATTTTGGTTCTGTCCAAGTCTAGGAACGCTCGCTGGGTTGCTCGCCTAGCGAACCCTTCGCTACCTCACTCGCCAAACGCTCGCTTAGTGAACGCTGCGCTACTCAAAACCCCAACTGTCCAAAAATCATCAGAAGTTCATAAAACACCTGATTTTAACCAAACCAGTTCCAATAGTCCCGGCCTAACAATCCTCGACCAAACTACGTAATTTATTCTGAATTCTAACCGTTAAAACATCAGTTTCTATCGATTAAACCATTTCGACCTAAAATGGGATAAGGGGAAAAACAACCAAACAATCCATACAAACACATACATAATGATATACATTGATGAGATAATAAGATTTCACACCCTTGCCCGATTAAACCGATTCCTAGGAGTTGTTTTGAAGATCTACGAGCTTTTCCTCTTTTTCTCCTCTTCTTCCTCTTTCTTTCTCTCCCTTTTCCTTCTTTTCTTTGTTTTCTCTCTTCTTTCTCTTATATATCTTTCTATTCTAATTCTTTCTATCTTATATCATTCTATTCTCATTCTCTCTATTTCTTTTCTCATAAAATTTCTAACTTATCATTAATTAAGAAATATCTAAAATACCCTTAAACCTAATTTCCTCGAAAACTCTCAAAACGATAAAATAACACAATATGCAAACATAACATATTAACACACAAATTCCATAAATAAAATAATAATCACCCAAATAAAATAAAAGACTCAACAAAAATGGGAAATCAGAATCGGGGCATTACAGTTCTGATTTGGAGGATTTTGTGTTTCCATTTTGGTTTGATCTTCTTCTTCTCAAACTCTCTTTCTGGTTCTGTTTGGGAATTGTTGCGTTAGGTTGTGTTGTTTAGTGTTTTGGTTTGGGTTTGTAAAGAGTGAAGAGGTGAAATTTCTGCAGTGATTTTGTGGTTCTCTTGAACTTAGGAGTTGGAGAGAGGATGGGAATCTATTTATAAGGGTTGAAGAGTGTATTTGTGGTATTGATCAGAATGAGTGAAAAATCACGCGGTGAAATTGGTTCATGAGATTGTGGGGTCTATGCAAATTATGCCTTGCTGCGTAAATTATGTTGTGGCTGTAGTGTGTGTGTAACGGTCTGGTGTGTGGTTCATTGTGTGGAACGACCATACGAGTTGTGGTGAGGTTTTGTTGATTTTGCGTGAGTATCATGTTGTGTATGTTGGAAGGCTACAAGTATGTGGAGTAACGATCTAGTGTATATGGTTGTGTCATGGTGCGTTATGAAATCCGTATCGTGCTGTAACGGTTTGTACAAGCTTTATGGTTGGAAAGCTTGGTATTTTGGTTATAAGTTTTTGTGCTTTGTGTGATAGCGGTTATGCTTGAGGTACGGTTTGTATTCGGTTTATGGCAGCAAGTAGTGATTTGAAGTGGCTCCAACAAAATTAGCATCAAGGTTGAGCCCTTTCCTAAACATCAATTGCAAATTTTTTGGTGTATGAGACTTTGTGTAAATTAGCCTTAATTTGTTTCATGGGCTTTTTGTAGAAAAATTTATTGTAATATTTTGTAGTGAGAAAAAAATGTAGTGGGCTTTAACATTGGTGATGGACTTCTCATGTTTTTGTGTATTTCATGAACTTTATTTTCTTTTGAAATTTGTAGACAAAGTGACCAATATGTCTTAAGAACCTTTAATCGTGAGGATATAAACTTGAACTGTGATGACAATTAACCTCTGAATTTTGAACTCAAAACCAAATGAATTGCATTTTGAACTTGAAACAAAATGAATCTAGCTTTAGATGTCAAACTTGAGCAATGGAATTAATAAATTCATCTGAACTTTGCCACTTGCACTAATGAACCAAATATTGCACCATGAACAAAATGAGCAACAAAATGCCTTGACATTAGAAAATGATGCATTGAAATATGCATTGCACTGCCCAAAACCATGATTGCAAATGCACTGATCTTTTGATGATCCTCAATCATGAAGCACTGATAACTTGATGTAGCCTGATAACTTGGTACATACACAACTTGAAATAGCGCAAAACCTTGAATGAAGCTTCAGACACAACCACCTGAATCAATCACTCCATGGCCTTGATCTTGAAACAAAACTTATCTAACCAAGATTAGGTCATCCCTAGATGAAATTCAACATATATTGCACTTATTCCTGAATATGAAGGTACTGCACACTAATAAAGTCAATAGCCTGAAATGTCATCAACAAAAATCTAATTCCCCAGTCTCAATTAGAACCAATATGAAACCTTAATCACTTGTTGCCTCTTGAGAAATCTTGAAGCAGATAAAATTGATACTTGACTAATCTTGGCAGAGGAAAGTCTTGTAGCTGGATGAACTTTGATAGCAAGATACTCATGTGTCATACCCTAAATTTTGACTACAAGACTTCACATCATTGTGCAAATCATCATAATATGGATGTATTTTAATACCTCACCAATCTTCTCAAAGATTGTTGAGTATTCACCTTAACCAAGGATTAGAGTTTTGAGCTCTCTCAGAGCATTCAGGCAAGGGATCAATCAAGAATTCACATGATCATAAAATTTTAAAGCCTCTCAAACATCCATGAAGGATCAAAAGATCCTCCCCATCAAGAATTTAACACAATATTGCACCATTCCAAGTAAGTCAAGCCTCAAAACTATCAATGTCACCAAATTAGGGTTTTGATCGACCAAGGCTTCCAAAGAGAAATTTTCATTTAGGCATGAGCCAATAATTCAGTACATGATCCAAGCAGCTCAAAAGAACCTCATTAGTCCATTCATAAGTTCAAAATAGCCTCATATGTTTGCATCTATCAAAAATCAGGAATTATGGTTTTGACCTAATTCAACCCATAGGTTGACTTTTAAAGTAAGGCATGATCCAAGACCTCAAGATATGTTTCAAGGACCTAAAATACATTATTGTGAACTATTAACAAGATTGGATTGATTCAAATAACTTAATACATAAGCAATACAAGGATTCAAATTCATATGGACCACAAACTAGGGTTCCTGATAAAAAGTCAACCATACCTTTGACTTTTGACCAAGACATGATATCAAACCTTGGGACATAATTCAAGACCCTCAAAAAAACCTTTGGAATCCATACATTAGGTTCAATTTAGCCCAAGGACTTGATTTTATAAAGGATCACAAAGTTTAAGTTACATATAATGTAAAAAGTCAACTATGATCAAAACCAAGTTTGAGTTTCGGGATTTTTTTGGCAACCATTGCCTCTTTAAGTCAAGAACAGTGTTAAATTATGATTTGGATCATGATCAATCAAGAAAAATCAAGAAAAGTGAGGTTACTTACAAAAAGGGTTGAGAAACTTGAAATTTCCTTAAGCTATGGAAGGAGCTTGAGATCCAAGCAACCATTTTCTCCCATCCAAAGCTCAAGTTATAGATCTTTTTACATACAACAATATTGCAAAGTAGAAGTACCCCTAAAAAATGCATAGATTTTGAGATATTAAGCATTAAAGTTAGGGTTTCATGAGATTTTGAACTTTGACACTTGGAAATTTTTAGGCAGAATCTTCCTCATATTTCGCCCGAACTTTGGAAGCATTTTTCATTATAATCCAAGATGAATCAAGACCAAATGTAAACATCAAGGTTGAAGTATGATATACAAGCTTTCCAAAGAGTACAAGAACATCCATTGATTCAACTTGAGCAAGAAGTTATGAACCTCACAATATGCCTTGATACAAACTGTTTTTTGACAGCATTTGGCACATAACTTGCCTCCCACAATTTTCAAGCATATTTTGGACACTTGCACCATTGAATTTCGGTCCAATATCAACACAAATGATGAAGGAATCTGAACCATAAACTAAGGGGTCAAGAATCTATCCATTGCATGTGCAAATCCATCATGACATGAACCTTGAATTTCAACTTTGGCATCAAGCATTGATGTGATGCATTGAGGTGGCATGGATCAAGCACAAACCAACCAAGACTCTGTCCAAAGCCATGAGTGTTCAAACTTGCAAAATTGAATTGGAGTCAATGCCTAGCTATGATAGGAGAAGACTTTGACTACATGACAAAATCCATTGGATAAAAGCATGCTCCCTCATCCATTCACTATTCCTTACAAAACAACCTTCCTCTACTATAAATAGAGGACATTTCTGGTTGATCAAAACACACCAAAACATGACAACACTTGTTTTCCATCATTTCACTCATCATTCTAAATTTTCAAGTTTATGAGGTGTGAGAATCAGATTTTGCAGTATGGAGTAATTCAACTTAAACCAATGGTCCTAACACCTCACATACTTCATAAAAGAGTGATCCAAACCCTTGAACAACATCTGTAACACCTCTACATTAAAGTTTGATTTCCTCTTGCATAGATAAGCCTCAAGCTCTCAAACTCTATGATTCATGCATCATAAATTTATTTTCAAGTTACCAACATGTTTCTGATAGTTCATAGAGTGTTTCCCCTCAAACAATTGCTATGTTCCAATCGTGTATAGAATTTCATGATAGTTTTTGCAAATTCTAGGGTTTATGTGTTCATGCGTGAGCTCTCTCCACACTTAAAAGAAATGAAATTAATTGCCACCATCATGTTCCTTGTTAAAAAATGAACACAATCCATGTTTATATCATTTGATTTCATTGCGTAATAAGAGAGATAAGTGAGCTCATGCAAAACGATCATGAAAGGAGACGCGAGGAAGAAGAAGGAGTCGTTGGCACCTTTTTTCAAATATTTGAATTTTTTAAATATTTTAATTATTTTGTTAATTATCTTCAAAAATTAATTTCTCTCAATTTTAATCATTTTCATGTGATTTTTTAAACATAAATCCTTCAAATATTTAACTATTTTGTTTCACACAAAAAATCAAAAAAATATTTTTATTTGATATATTTTTAAATATTTTAAAGAATTTTATTTTAATTTGTTTTAAACATTTTAAATAATTTCTTTTTCTTGATTTTTGAAAACCAGATGAATTTTAAATCATCATGTGAATAAAACCTTATTTTTCAAACCATAACCATGGTTCATAACTTGATTTTTGAATTTATTTGATATTTTTCATCATTTTTAATTATTATTTCCTTTTAAAAATGCAAAACAAAATAAAATTAGGGTTTTCCTTTTGATTTAATATTTCAAAACTTCATCTAAATAACCATGGGCCTCTATTAGAGTATAATACCCAACTATATTTGTAAATAAACCATTTCATGGGTCTCTGCTATAGTATAAGTTCCATTGCGCTTTTCAAAATCATGGTGCAACCATTGTTTTCAAAATCATTTGGGCCTCTGCTAGGAGTGTAAGTCTCATCTCTCTGTATATAAACCTTGTTTTCAAAATCATCTGGGCCACTTCTAGGAGTGTAAGTCCCATCTCTCTGTACATAAACTTCATTTTCAATAACTATGGACCTCTATTAGAGTGTAAGACCCAACACCTTTTATAAATAGAAAACCTTTTAGCTTCATTCATCCTGGGCTTTGTACAAGATACAAATAACACTCATGGGCCTCTATCTAGAATGTAAGACCTAACACCTTTGTTTACTTAAAGATCAAATCATCTTCAAATTCAAAACTTTCTTCAATTTCACAAAACCCTAACTCAGTCTTGAAGAAAGTATCTAATCAATCACAATACATTTGGGCCTCTATCCAAATTATAAGACCCACCACCCTTTTAAATTTAATTCATACTTATTTATATACTTATATCGTATTTCTGTATATATGCTTGTACATATCTTGTTAAGTTTCTCTTAGCATTTTAATCATCCTTAGGTTTAGATTAGTTCAAATAATAGGATCATTGCCAATCAGTATAACTTAGTTCAAACAACTAGTTCCCCCCTGTACAAAGGAATTCTTCTTCCGAATATAATCAGCCTCCTCTTGGGTTTTGTTCAATTGATTCAACCTTGAAAAACTTCAAAAAGAAAGGATTATTTCCCGGTGAAACCTTTTCTTCAACCCCTTTAATCTTGGAACAGTTCAACAAATAAAGGATTATTTCCCGGTGAAACCTTTCTTGAACTCTTCTTAAGACTTGGACAGTCTAAATTCCCTAGCCTCCTTTTAGGCTCAGTACAAGGACCCACAGGCTTCCTAGAAGCATCCCCATCCTCCTCTATAGCTTCATACAAGGACCCTCAGGCTTCCTAAAAGCATAAGATAGACCCTAGTCATCCCTATCCCTATACCAATTCCCAGAAGAGTCAAAACCTATAAAACATTCAAACTCATCCTTTGAGTTTCCTTTAATCCTTAACAAGGCTTGACTTCCACCTTAAAATCCCCAGCAAGGGTCAGATTACAATCAACAAATCCCCAAAATAATCAAAGCCTTTATGGCAGTTCAATAAATCCTACTCTCCTCTATTCTTCAGTAGGAGTCAATTTCTCTTTTAATTCCTCAAAGTAGTTAGAACATGCTCTTGGATTTAATTTTCCTCAGCAAGAGTCAGTCTCCACTTAAGTTCCCTCAGCCTCCTCTTAGGCTTCTGGAGCTAGCGGGATTATACCTGAGTGAATCACACACTCAAAGATACAACAGAGTCGCCACCGAACTTTATTTAGTCCCAAAGGACAGGGAAAATATCGATAAAACTCAATGAAAAGAGAAACGGGAAAGGGGTTCGGTTATGCGAAAGGAAGGTACTAGCACCTTAAGCATCCGTTGTACCCGACGGGAACCATTTTGCTTACTTCTAGGCTTGGAGGTGGAAGACTAAAAAAGGCTTATAGAGAGTGATTCCCGACCAAGCTGACTTGAAAGTCCACCAAATCAGTGGAGGTACCCTTTTGGAATTACCGATGTTGAATGAGAAAGTCATGAAAACATTACTTTTTCTACTGGGTGTTGCACCCTAATTTTTGACCTTAAGATTCCACCTCTTTGGGTGTTTTCTTGTGTTTTATCCTTTTATTATATCTTTTTGTGTACTTGTTTATTACGGTTAACCAGTCTATGCAGATGCAGTAATTTCAAGAAGTAGAGGTGATATTTGTGTTCCTGTAAGTCGAACATCTTCTTAAGGCATGACCAGTTGATCCTGACTTGAGGTTGTCTTAAGGCCTCCGTTTGGTCAGGACTCCGGTTCCAGGTTTTTTATTATATTTATTATTGTCATTATGTATTATCTTTATATTTATTGTTATTATTGTTATTATTACTAATATTATTTTATTTCTATTATATTTATTATTATTATGTTATTTATTTTATTATTAACATTACTTTCACTCTTGAGCTATTGTTGGATCAATACACCGAAGACATATTGGGATGCGCTTTCTGACTATATCTCGTCAAACTCCAATCAAGATTGTCAGTCATCATTTGAAAGCAAAGAAATATTTGGATTCAAAATGTGAAGACCGTTCATTTGGGCTTTAAATTCGGAACCCGCATTTTAGTTAAGTGATGCTATAGATGCATAGGAAGCATAAAGCATTTGGAGATAAGGAAACAGGATTTACAATTCAAAGTGTTGATAAACAACAAAAGGACAACTCTGCTGCTATTAAATGGAACATACTGTGGGATTGATAAAATCTACAACAATGCTCCAAGGTTCAGCCTTGTCAAAAGAAAATGTCAACGGGATTTAAATAGACCAATACTACCAGCTCATCTCAAAATCAATTACAAGATAAATTCATGATCATTACAAGACTCGAGATAGACCAATTACTATAACGGTATAAGCGTTATACCCACTACCCGGCGATCCTTGTACCCTGTAGCTTCACTCCTTCTCCTGGATTTCAAGTCAATACTGGCTACCTGTTTCAGCAACAAAGCACCTAGACGGACGAGCATTTGGCTCCTATCAGCCTCAGTAGGAACCTTATACTTCATAAGCTGGCCTCTGGGCAAAGGACAGCAGCCACACGTGATGAACAGACAAAATCAGGATACGGTCCTTGGTCAAGAACTTACACCAAACCAATTGCGAGTAAATAACCAGAATTTATCAAGGAAAGTTCGCAGAATTTCTCGTGCCATGTATCTTGCAAGCACTTTGAAGTCTAAAGTCACAGCCTCGGTTCTCTTGCCGTTCACCGATCGCATTCTTCCAACAGCTTCCGAGTCTTATTCTAGAAATAACATGAAGAGGCCAAAAGCGTGTTCCGCAGCTACACGTTCTGCACCACCATCCCTGCGAGAAACATCGTTAACAAACTCAACTTTACAAGATGAACCAACAAAGAGTGCTCAGATCTGATACCTTCTCTATGCTAGCGGACTACTTTAGAAAGTCATGCACCGAGCCGTCTAGTAAATTTCTTCAAGAAAGTCTGAGATCATACTATGCTAGTTGTGAGGATAAACCAGAAGGAAGCTTATGGGCGTACAAATACGAGCCAACCAAGACCGTTGAGGTATGTCGTAATGATGAAGCTGTGAACTTTCTGAGTGACTGGATGCATCAGTGGCAGGAAAGACAGTACAAACCCAGGGATGAAACATCTAATAAAGATACAAGGGTCATGCAAGATGATTCAGAAGATATGGACGAAGAGGATTCACTGCAGAAGATTCTTTTAATTACAGGACTAACAGGAAGCACATGTCTGCTACCACTGTCTGCACTTTCTGGCAAGAAACAAATCCTGATCAGTTAAAGCTCCGCAAACTGAATTGGAGCAAAGGTGATAAAAAGAATGCTAATACCTCGTACCATGAAGGATACTTTCAGCATTACCTAAAGACTCCAAACCATGATCTTCTCCTCCGAGTTTTGTACCTAGAACTGCAAAGAGGATAGTTATTGATTTACTAAAATAAAACATGATAGATCTTAAGAGTCAGAAAGGATGCCCAAGCTGCAAAACAACAAAGTAATAAGCAACTCTTACTCAGGGACACGTTTTGTTACAGTCACAACATACTCGAGAAACTCCAAGGTTACCTCCTGTAGACAAGATTGAAAACCAGCCTCATTTTAGATTAAGGTGGAACAGGGCGTATTTGTTGAGCAGCCTGTTTAGTGCTTCAACCTGCAACTCTTGGTTATTGGCTTTAAGGGGAATAGACTGCAACATCTGGACTGCTTCAAGATCCTTGAATTTTATCATTGACCTCCTCTTGTGATTCACTACCAAGCTGGTCACTAGGCAAGAAGGAATGGATTGAAAGCCCTCGTTAGCGCATTCAATAGTGGCAGCAATTTTGGCTCTGAGATATTCCAATGGCTTGCCTGAGCTGCCCAAGGCCTATATCATCCCTCCTATAAAGAATGCCAACATGTTAGACTATCTGCAGTATACTTTCAAATTTCAGAAATATAATGTTGCTAATCAACGTGAACACATAATTCATCTATGAGCAATCTTGGCTTAGAATTCTAAATCAAAACCAAAACCAGAGGGCAAAGATTGAGGACAAGCCCGTTCCAAACAATATTGGAACATGATAAATCATTGCAGCTAACAGAGCTTCAAAAGAATTACGAGAAGGAAGGTCTCTATACCTTGTCTGTCCGGCTGGCTTTCCCGTGAAGTCCACTTCCGTTGCACATGTTCCAGAGTTAATCATAAGAGAGTATCACGGTTTGCTACACCTTAACATTTAAGATAAGATTTCTTCAAGACCTTGCCGATGGTATCTCCCCATATCTGAATCCGTCAGCTGCAAATAATCATCAAAACAAGAATCAGTCCCAACAACATGTCTGAAGGTCGTCTTAGGAGTGCTCAATACTCCTCTCATCTGATCAACACGATTCACCATCCTAGTATCAAAAAGTAGTGTTAGAAGCATGTCAACTCGAGACAGGAAAACAAGAACATCAGGAAACGATGAAGCTCTGGGCTGCTAATTTCTCCCCTGGCCCAAGACAAGTTACTATCCACACCTGCCCAAATCACCAATCCAAAATTAGCAAATCAATTAAGGAATATACCTTTGTGAGAAAAGATTCGATCTAAGACAACTAGCAATTCTCAGAACAATGAATCTGGACAGGCAAAGGCATTTAATTCAAGATATCACAAGCTGAAATTTTCATTAACAGACATTATTGCAATCAAACGAAAAAGGGAAGATTTCAAATCCGGTCCATCCCAAATTGGAAAATCCAATCAAAATTTAAAACTCCTAATCAATTCCTACACCAAAACATCCCAATTGAAGCCTATATAAGATGAATGAGAAGAGGAAGAAATGGTTCAGAGAAAAGAAAAAAGAAGAGAATCGAAGCTACCGCAAAACCTAATTTCGTAACCAAGGAATTGGAGCAAAGTGACTTATCTCTTTAAGCCGGCGAAATCACTTCCGACCACCGCAAACACCAATCGACGGAACTCCACCACCAGCCGCCGCTCCCAAATCTCGGTAAAAACCATCATGCATATTGAAATTCCTTACGCTATTGATACTCCGATGTTTCTGTTGCAGGTTCTAGAATGAAAGCGGAGATGTAAACGGAAGAGAAGAAGAAGGAGAGCCGATTTGAGAATCGATTTGAGAGAGGCTATTTGGGATACGAAAGGGGCTAGGGTTCACTCTGTTCCCAAATTTTCGCAATTATGTTATGATTTTACACCACGTTCACACACACACTACCATAATCCCTAATCATCTCCTAATCCATTAATTTAACCTATTTGAACTATCGTTTAATTAATCCATGCTAATAATCCATGTTAATCAACCGTTAATTGAGTTTCCATATAACTAATAACTGTTTTAATTAACCAAATTTTATTTAAAAAATCATTTTACAATTTTATTAATAATAACTCTTTTGGTTTTTTTTTCATTTAAAATCAGTTAACCCATTAAAAATGATTATTAATTTTAATAATTTAGTTTGTTTTTATTAGATATATCTTATACCTTTTTAATTAATAAATCCTAAATAATTTGGCCTTTTTTTCTTAAAATAATAATAATCTCTTTCATTGTGTTAATTATTAATTGATATTTTAAAATAGCATTTTATTATATTCACTCATCAAACCTTTTATATAGTTTATGTTATATTAAAACTCTTAAGAATAAACAACCTTTTTTATAATCAACTTCTCGCACTAGAATAAATTATTTTACTTAATAAACTAACCGGCATAGCGTCTTATTAGGCTTTAGACATTAATTTTTAATCTCACCTAAGATCAAATAAACATTCTCTTATAATTCAAACCGAAATCAAATCAACCAATTAAAATCAATCAACAGCGTAAACATATAACCTAATCGTGCACACTCATAATCACGACACATTCACTCTCACACACTTCAGCGCTTTCATGCGTATGTGTATGGCTTTACTTTCTGCAATTTATTTTCCGCAATTTAACATTACCGTCATTTACATTTTCCGCCTTACATTCCGTCCAAAGGAAGAACCTGCGCATGATCTCAACAATCGTGCGTATGCATCATTTGCATCATTCTCCCCCATGATCCTTGATCCTATTCAAGTCGATCTTCTTAAGTTTAAGACCTACCCCATAGGAAGGGCCTTTATCTTACAACGTAGACAAAACAATACAACTCTAAACAAACAAATATTCAAACACATTAGAGAAAGATGCCAAATCATCTTAAGCGAGATAGAATCTCCACCCCACATCAATACAATCAATACCGTAGGGACTTTGCCTTAAGAGAGGTAGAGGCGTACCTTGTCGATCCCTATCCGAGTACTTGAGCCCTTCTCTTAAGACGATGCAAAGACCATTTTCCTACAATTTGTGGCGGTTAAATCTCCCTTAAAATGATAACACATCTCTTCTCCTAGACTCAATCAACCAACTACCCTAAACCCGTAGGAACTTTGACCACAGTCAAAGAACTCCTCAAACCCTTTAGGGGAACTACAGATACTCTGATTCCACTCCCGTAAGGATATGTAGGCATAAGATGTGATATCTTATCGAGTATACTTAGATATAAACCCCTAGGTCTTTCAACCTTAAACAGATAACACATAGCAATAAACAAACATAAAACAAGAGGTTCCTGTAGAGTACTACATAAACTTAGGATGCTAGCACCTTCCCTAAGTTTAAGCAACCCCCGAACCTAAAACTCTCTAAACCTCGCATTTGCATTACATTGTGGGAATTTCGATCTTTATCCCTTCCTTTGGACAAATCAAAGTTCGGTTGCAAATGAATAAGATTCAAACTAATCAATAGTTTGGTATCCAAATTTCACCGCGACAGAAATGGCGACTTCACTGGGGAATCTCAGTGGGTTTCCCCTATCTTGTTTCTACTTGTTTATTGCTTATATATTTGTTATTTGTATAATTGTTTACTTGTTTATTTCTTAACTTTGGGTTGATACTTTTGAGTGGTGAGACAAAGTCCTACACCCGTACTTGAGAGAAATTAAGATAGGATAGTGATATGTTCAAAGAGGCTTATAGGGGGTGGAATCCCGACCAAGCTGACTTGAAAATCACGCTCAATTGAGGCCCTCTCGAAAATTGTATTGTTGAATGAGTTCTTAATCGTGAAAACATGCACTATATTCGATGTTGGAGCCTATGATATTGAGGACCGTAGTTACCTTTAACCCCACTTTGACCTTTATTAGGATGTAGTGCGAGGCTATGAGGGAGTACACCTGAAATAGTGCTACGCGATGCTACACTCAAAAGAAGCTCTCTTGAGCATATTATTAACCACCGAGTACTTGGGAAGTTGATAATATCCGAAAGATGGGCTAATGACTTTGGGAACCTTATTAGAACCTTGTTCCGCAGGTACAATCAATCTTTAGTCCATGTCCTTTGGGAATGGGTATACCCTTTGGCTCCATGCTCATTGCAAACCTAGGATCCCCCCTTTGTTTGTTTATCTTTGTACATCTATGTGCTTACTTGTGTTTGTTGCATTCATATAACATCATACCGCATTGGACTTCATGGGATTTACTTTTGTTTATGAACATTGTAGGGTACTATGAATCCTAATAGAAGACACACTTTGAAATACACTTTTAAAAGTCCCAAATTGGATGACCTAAAGAAGTTGTGGGGCTTTATCAAAGATAAAGAAGAGTTCAAGAACAAATATGGGAAGCTGATATCTTTATTGGGCTGCCCAGTAAATGAAGGACTTCTGACCACTCTACTACAGTTTTATGATCCCCTTTATCACTGTTTTACCTTCCCAGATTTTCAACTGTTACCTATGTCGCTACCACGAAAATAAGGTGCCGGCAAAACAGAAGAGTCGTCACCTTTCGTTATTTATCTCTCAAAACGGGAAAGGAAACGATCGGAAAAACCTGACGAAAGGGTATAAGACAAGGTCATCGCAACCATTGTCTGGATTCGGGAGTCGGTTACACAAGGGGAAGGTATTAGCACCCCTCATGTCCATCATACTCGATGGGATCCACGCTTGTTGGTTTGTCTACGAGTTTATTTACTATCTACCTATCAAGGCTGGTCTGAAAAGAAAAGAAAATGACTCGGCAAAGCGTCGCACTTTATGCCTACGTATTCTCATCAGAGAATGAGAAATCAGAGTCAACGTAGTTTGGCTAACTACGGGTAACGGGATGGGGGAAGGTGGCTCGCCAATACGTTAGTATTGTGCCTACGTACTCTCAACAGGTATGAGAGATCAGAGCTTACGTAGTTCGGGATAACACGGATTACGGGGATTCAGATTCATCTGTTTTTTCGAGTAGGGTTAACAAACAGTTCTAGCAGTTTGGCGTATGCAGCTCGACCCTTGGAGACTTAGGCGTTACCATTTGCGGTAGAACTGGGAGTTAACGACACTCTTTTCTTCAGAAAAGCTTCCTTTGAATTATGGGCCCACGGGGAAAAAAGGTTTGAAGTTTGTTTTATGTCTTTTACGAAAGAACTGTTTTTTAGTTGTCTGTAGTTCGTACAGCACTAGAGACTATGACCTGGGAACGAATGCGTCGCATATCGTCCAAAGGACGTATTCTAAACATTCTAGACGATTGGGAGGAGGCCGCTCAATTATCATTACCCAAGTAGCTTAAGGCTCGTAACGCGCTTATACTAACTTGCCTTTATTACGTTTTTTACTATTTGTTTGAGATGAGAAGAGAAGAGAACGACTTCTACGGGTAGACTATCAAGTCCTAATGTTGTCATGCCAAGGATTCATCCTATGGTTGAAGTTTGAACAGGGAACTCCTAGAAGTTATCATGCATATGTTTCAACCTAAAGTTTTAATCATCACTTCCTTATCAAAGGAAGTGAGATTCCTAGGGGATCATGCCAAAGGGATACAGGAACAGATAAAGCATCAGCTTAAATAGTAAACAGATATACAGTTAACGACTGTAAAATGCATGCAATGCAAGTGAGGGAGGAAATATGTGTAGGGCTTCAGCCTCCACAAGCTCGTCTCGACCTCAAGCCAGATATGAATAACTGCAATCATACAGGAAAAAATAACATGCCATCAAGCAAATCACAAACCACATAGGCAAGGGAGCAGAGCTCTACCGAATACCCGCAAGCAAAGCCATACAGTAGAAGTACAAGCAGAGGGAGCAACTCAACCCCTAATGCAATCATGCTCCTAGCTTACAACAATTTAAACATGACCTTATTCTAATGCATCAAGCAAATCACACAAGTCACATAAATACAGTTGCACAGAAAGAAAAGCAGACACAAAGCAAAGCAATTCAACAGCTTCCACAGCTTCACAGCAAAGCAATCCTCTGACAGCAGTTCAGTCCTCAGCCTGTAACTATTCTTCAAGTCTATTCTCTTCAGGGAATGAAAGGTACTCCATCTTCAAGCTTCCATCCTCAATAGAAAGTATCAACTTGCTTCTTCAAGCTTTCAATGCATCAAACACAAGTATCAACTTGGTCTTCATCTTCTTCAAGCTTCAGCTCTTCAATCTCAATTTGATCTTCTTCACACAAGTATCAACTTGTTCTTCTTGATCTTCAAGCTTCAGCTTCAATGGCAGTCTTCAAACAAAGAGGAAGGGCAACCTCTAGCCTCTTCAATCTTATAGCAAGGAACTCCACCCTCTAGCAAGGGAGAAAGAGTCATCTAACAAGACCAAGGTGGGGATAGGGAGAAGTAAAGTGAAGACCAAAGGTCACCTCTAAGCACTCCACCATCAAAGAAAGGAACCCTTAAAGGTTCTACCAACTTGTGAAGAGCCACACATCCTACCAAAAGAGGGATGAGCCCTTCACAAGGGGACCTTACATCATAGGGAGGAATGGAAGTGATCAACACCTTCCATGCTTCATGAAGGAAGAAAATCTATTCTAAGAGATCTCCCTAAAAACCCTAATCCTTAACCCTAAACAAACTACACCAAAGGGAGAGCAAACTTCAAGTCCAAGCTCCACCATGCATTCCACAGCAGCCCACACAAGTCTTCATCATCACCCAAAAGCAAGGGAAGCAAAACCCTAGTCTAAGGGAACTAATGAAGTCATTCTAGTTGAGTTAGCAAGTTAGGATCACCTAAAACCTAGTATTAAAGTTAATTCTAACTAAAATACTAAAATCAATTATAAAATCCTACAAAAATAACTATGGGAACCTATGTCAATCATGACTCTACCATGTTGACTCCAGAGATCAAATCCTCAAATAAGACCTAGAAATAAATTCTACACTACAAGGTACTAAACTTAAACCCTAAAAGGGAGCACCTAAGGTTTCAACCTAAAAACAACACCTAATTTCATCACAAAAATGTGAGAAAAATAATATGGGAGCATACATGTCTAAGCTAATCACAAACAAAATCTCAAGTAAAAACTCATCACCAAATGATCAAACTAAATTCATCAAACAGAGGTATCAACCATGGTAATTTTATTATCAAATAAAATGTAAAAAATGCACATAAAATAAAAATGCATGGTTTTCCTAATATTTTTACTCTATAAAATTCTAGATTCAATCATGAATCAGGGGGGAAAATCTGGAATTAATTGACCTATTTTCCTATTTTTTATGAATTATTATCAAACTAATATGAAATGAAGAAAATAAAAGAAAATCAAAAGAAATTAACAAAAGATGCGTTGCAAATAGCAATTATAATCAGTTTATTGCGCTGGGTTGGGCCAAAGTGGGGGTGTGAATATCAATCAGATCCTTAAGCCCATTGCTTCCAATTAATGAAACGGTGCGTATCAAGGAAGGAGTCAAAGTCTGACTTTCAAAACCAATCGTGGCCGTGTGTTTGCCCCACTGAGTCAAGCTTCAAAGATGATCCAACGCCCCACAGCCTTCGTCCCCAATTTGAATTCAGATGGAGGGAGTTTACAGACGGTGGCCTGAGCAGTGGCGCCACCGTCTTCTTCGGTGAGTCAACTTCCACAGGTCATCAAAAATCACATAACCATACATCATCTTGTCCAGTTTTTAATGCTGATCACGAATCTAACCTTAGAATCATCTAACTCTCTATGGATTTTCAAACCCGATAGCTCTTTCAAAATATACCTCAATCTTGAATCTCATCAGAACTTCAATTAAATGCACAGAAATAATCCTCATCTCATGGTGATCATCTTACACTATACAATCTTGATTATCAGTCCAAGAATCTCTAGAATTCAGCCTCAACAGAAATTGGTCATCATCCTAACTTGTCTCTAATTCACCAATTCTTGTTCTAGAATCCAACTACACATCATCAAGATCCTAACCACCTATGAATTTCTATCTATCTCCTCCTAAATTATGCATAAGGATAAAAGTTACCAACCTGAGTTCAGAGGTGTGACAGATGCAGTTCTTGATCACTTCAACCTCCAAGATGATGCAGATACACTCCAAAACTCCTTCTAAAGCCAATGCAACCTTCAATTTCCCTTGATTTTGCCTGGAACTCAGAACTCGATTCTCTCTTGCAACTTTGAATTTTCAAACTCACCTTCTGCTACCAGCTTCAAACTCTTCCAAAAAAATGGCTGAACACACTCAACACCTTATATAGAACTCATTGGGATCATCCAGAACCTTCTCAAAGCTTCAGAATGAGAAATTTGATTTTCAAATTCTCCTCAAAATCTCCTCCACACCAGTCACGATATGAACTCTGTTTTGGCTACAAAATGCTTGCTTTGCACTCCTCATGAGATATTGAATCTGAATGGTGGTGATTCACTCCTTGTTTCCATCCAATGGCTCATGTTTGATATGTTACTTCATCATGAAGAAACAAAGAAAAAGGGCATGATATTGAACTCAAATCAAAAATATAACATTGCCAATGTTTCCAAATTGCATTTTCCATTCAAAAAATGATATTATTTTGCTTCATTTGCACAGATATCATTAATTGTGAATTTTTGGCCTTTAATTCATTTTAATTCTTCCTTTTTCACAATTTCTTGAACCAAGTCTCTCCTTGAGCCATTTCAATGCCTCCTTGATACATGGTCAAGGTTAAAACCCCATTTTGAGCAACTTTCAAGTTGAACAAAATTTCATTTGAGATGTCTAAGTTGGTGAAAATGACCTATAACAAAAAATGACCCATAATCAAAACTTCCCAAAATACCCTTGACTTGTCAAAGACATAACTTGCGTTCTACAAATCCTATAAAGGACTTCTAGTACTATATTTAAAGCTAAGAGAATAAGGAACAATATTCATGTTGACCAAAAGTTCATAGGAATCATCCTTCTTGGGCAAAAGTGTCATGCAAGTTGGGTAACTTTCGAGCTCCAAATTCACATGCCTCAGATGACCTGTAACTTGTCTGGCTCATAACTTGAGTTCTATAAACCCTATCAAGGACTTCTAGTACTCAAATTAAAGCTAAGATCATGCCCTACAACAATCATGTTGGGGTCAAGATGATATGACAATCATATCTTGAGCTACATTGCCTTGAAGACAGGGGTCAAACTAGGGGATTTTACACTGTCAAGTCTTAGAAACCCTAGCCTGAAACTTCTCAAACTCCTCAATCATGATGATTTAACCTTGGAATCATCCTTATAACATATCAATGTATCAATCCATGGTCACATGGCTCTTGGATTAGGTCTCAACCTTCTTCAAATCACCAGTTGACTTAGGGTTGACCCAATCAAACCCTAATTGCAGCACTCATGGCTGAGCTTTCTTAATCTTGCACAATGACCTGTCTAGGCCTCAAAGTGATCTTCAACACTTCTCATGAGCTCTCTAAAGACCTCAAGCCCTTCTTCATGGCCTCAGAATCATCTGATGGCTTCCCACAACTCTCAAGTTAGGAGACACACACTCTTGGTTTCAATCACTCTCTCTGAGGATCTTCTAACTTCTCTGACAAGGATATCAACCCTTGAACACCTGAATAACCTTCTTAGCTAGCCTCATAGTCTTGTATAGCTCTTAATTGGTAATCATACCTCTTGATCTCCTGCATACATGTCAATGAAATGCAAATGATAATGCTAATGTGAATGAAATGAAACATAAGCTAGATAAAGAAATGTTGGGCAAATTTTAGGGTGTAACAGCTGCCCCTATTAAAATGGCTTGGACCTGACTGGGTGAGAAGCGAACAACTCTCAAACAATCAAGGTAAAAGATGGTTGAATACCAACAAACCTGAAAACTTGCCAACTGTACAAGTACACGGTACTCTGATGGGGACAAATCTTCGGAAACTGAAACAATAGCTGCACAACAACTAGCTGGAGAATTACTGATCTGAATCCCCGTCAGAATGATTCTCTGATTTATCTGATATCATTGCATCCTCAAATCATCAAGGGGTCACCGGTTACACGGTAACTGGCGATCTGCCAACCGCACAGGTAAGCAATACTTGGATTGGTAGGAACATCTTCAAAACTGAGCATGTCAGTTGCACGGCAACTCTGCTGGGGAATTGGTCACACGGTAATTGGTGAAGGGTCAAAGCTCAAATCTCCGTCAGGATGATCATCTGATTTTTCTGTAGATCTTCGTCCTCAAGTCATCAAGGTATCACCGGTTACACAGTAACTGGTAATGGATGGTTGATCATGCCGTCAGGCATTCTGCGTCATAGTAGAAGAATTCCTTATCGTCGCCTAGGGACTCATCATGTCGCTAGGAACGTCGACAGTATCTTCGTCGGACTTCATCGGTAAGTCAATAAGGGATCACCGGTTATTCGAGAACTGGTGAATGGCTACTCTCAAATCTCCGTCGGGATGATTATCAGATTTCGCTGCAGCTTCTTCCTCAAGTCATCAAGGGATCACTGGTCACTCGGTAACCGACGATACATAGCCGATATTGCCGTCAGGCATTCTGCGCCACTGTGGTAGAAGGATTCCTCGGGACTCATCAGGTCATTAGGAACTTTTTAACAATCAAGTTAATCATGCCATCGGGCATTTAAAGAGATTCCCGGGCGTCATCTGGACTTCATCAGTAAGTCGGGAATGGAATTCTCGGTCAATCATGAACCACATAGGGAGATCTAAACCATTGCCATCAGGCATTCCGCGTCAGCGGGGAGAACTGCTTCGGCCTCGCAGTTGGACTTCATCAGTAAGTCTTCAAATGGAATCCTTAATCAATCATGGACCAATAAGGATATACATTCTTTTGCCGTCAGGCACTCCGCGTCAGCTGGGAAAACTGCTTTGACATCGTAGTTAGACTTCATCAGTAAGTCTGGGGTTTTGGCCTACTGCCAGATTTCAATCATCAAGTCTTCAAAGGAAGTTTCAGCTTCTATGCTCAGAAACCTGCTGGGGGTGACACATCTCCGCTGGGGATTCTGGAGAACTATCAAGTAACTCTGCTTCGGGGGATTCAGAAATCATTCTGGATGAATCGGCTCTGCTGAGGACTTCAAGAATCATCTTGGACAAATAACTCCGCCGGGAGATTTCAGGAATCATCCTGAACCAGTAACTCTGCTAGAGATTTCAGGAATCATTCTGAGCAAACACTCTGTCGGGGACTCTAAGTATCAACTTGAACAACCAACTCTGGCGACTTCACCGAGGATTTTAAGAATCATCTTAAGTAAACAACTTCGCTGGAGAATTCAAGAGTCATCTTGAGCAAACCATTCTGCGGAGGAACACCTGCAAAACAAGAACGGTGACAACCTGGCTCACTTTTCATATGCATATGTTAGACAATGGCACAATGCTCCACACGGTGGGAATGCTACGCGTTTTTTAGGGTAAATGATATGCAATCATGCAAAATGCTACGACCCCATCAACAAAATAAATGCTGAAGGGAGAATCCTCGTGTCAAGGAGAAGGGACCATTCTGGTGGAGAGGAGGAATCATCCTGCCGAGGAGAAGAAGTCACACCCATCTCAATTGGACTAAACCTAGGGAAACGAACTCCAGACAACTGCTGCAGGGGGATGAAGTTCTACGAGAACCTGAACCCGCTCAACTGGGTATACCCACCACTGCTGAGGAAAACAATATCAATCGCAGAAATAAACTGCACGGCCTTCGCAGCTAAAAACTTTCCTGGAGATAACGACTTCGATGGGGAAATACAACATCAGCTATTCAACATTCTACTGGGGAAAACCAATCATGGCCCGAACGGCTTCCAAGGACTCGGCTCTCTTGGGGGACTGCAAACTCGGCTGAGGATGGTAACCGGACGTTGGAATCACTCCTACCTGCCGGGGAGAGTACAACTCCGTGGGGAATTTCAATTCCGCTGGAGACTTCAGTCTGAACTATTGGAAGCTGAACACTTGCGAATAGTCTTCTACGAGAGAACTGCACATTGACTCAGTGCTGGGAATGAACATACACTTCAGTGTATTTCTCAGCTGGGGAGATGACGATCCTACAGGATACCTCTGATTGGGGAGAATCTTCTCTGCTTGGGGAGACAAATCAATGCTCACCATCCCATGTTCCGGCTCCGTGGGGAGATGCTGCTGAACCCGCTGGGGTAGAAGGAATCATCTTGCTTGGGGATGCCTACGGCGTACTGCCTGGAATATTCCATACCTGCAGCAACACAAACAAACAGACAAGATACCCTTCTCAACGGGACCTATCAAGGTTATCATCCTGTGACAATGTTCAAGTAATTCATTATTTCAACAATTAGTGGCCTAGGCCAGTAAGTTTATGTATGCGCATTTTATCAAAAACATCGACATTCTTTTTTCGCAAACAAAACGGATAAATGCTAAACAAACAAACATAATTGCTGAATAGTATATATTTTATTGATAACAAACCCCTGAATGGGCAAAAATGCTTTACAACAGATGCAAGCTCCTGGAATGAGGAAGCTGCGCAAATATAAAATCATAAATATACATCAGTATATACACAAATGTCAGCAATATGGCATAGACGAACACCATGAGTTGATCCCTCTATGACCCACTCGACTTCGATACTTCTCCGACGCTTCAGCTTCAGAAGAGATTGATTCAGATAAACGGCCCTCAGGTCTTCCAAACCACTAAACAATGAAAGTCCACACGTGGAACGCAGTCATTTGCTTTTTCAAATCCCTAACTTTTGCTTGAATCGCCCTTTCGGGTTTTCGATTCACCGGGATACCCTTTTTTGTCAATGTCGCCCTTCTAGGTTTTCGACTTTGCGGGTGTACATTTTTCCATTTATATCCCTAATTTTTTCCTGAACCTTTTTCCTTTTTTTATGGTTCGCCGGGATGCCCCATTTTTGCCTGGATATTCTTTTCCTTTCCAGCGGGTCATTTAAGCAAAGTATTTTTTAACTGCGTCCACGTTCACCAGGGATGCAAAATCTTCGCCATCCATTGTGGATAACAACAAGGCTCCTCCCGAGAAGACCTTGCTGACGACGTACGGACCTTCGTAATTGGGAGTCCACTTGCCCTGATGATCGGAGTGTGGAGGAAGAATCTTCTTCAGGACGAGATCCCCTGTCTGAAAGCTTCTAGGACGCACCTTCTTGTCATAAGCTTTCTTCATTCGGCTTTGGTACAGACGACCATATGCAATCAATGCTAACCTCTTTTCGCCCATCAGGCTGAGTTGGTTTAGTCGGTTCTTAATCCATTCTGCCTCATCGAGTTTCACGTCAACCAAAACTCGTAAAGAAGGAATCTCAACTTCTAGCGGTAGGACAACTTCCATACCATACACCAGTGAGAAAGGAGTTGCCCCGGTTGATGTACGTACTATCGTACGATAACCGTGCAATGCAAATGGCAACATCTCGTGCCAATCCTTATAGGTCACAACCATCTTCTGTACAATCTTCTTAATGTTTTTATTGGCTGCTTCAACGGCGCCATTCATCTTCGGTCGGTAAGGAGATGAGTTGTGGTGTTCAATCTTGAAACTTTGGCATAACTCCTTCATCATCTTGTTATTCAGATTTGAACCATTATCAGTAATGATCCGCTCGGGAATTCCGTAACGACAGATGATGTCCCTCTTTATGAACTTAGCCACCACCTGCTTGGTCACGTTAGCATACGAGGCTGCCTCCACCCACTTGGTGAAGTAGTCGATGGCAACTAGAATGAAGTGATGACCGTTAGATGCGGTGGGCTTGATCTTGCCTATCATGTCGATGCCCCACATGGAGAACAGCCACAGGGAGGACATGACATTCAACGGGCACGGCGACACATGAGTTTTATCAGCATAAATCTTGCATTTATGACATCTCTTCGCGAATTTAAGGTAATCCGACTCCATCGTCAGCCAGTAATATCTTGCTCTCAGGATCTTTCTTGTCATAGCATGCCCGCCGGCGTGCGTACCAAATTTGCCTTCATGGACTTCTTCCATGAGCATACTTGCTTCTTTCTCATCTACACATCTGAGTAGCACGAGATCGTGGTTTCTTTTATACAGAACTCCATCAGGATTGAGATGAAAATTTCCAGACAGCCTCCTCAGATTCTTCTTATCCTGGGTCGACACTCCCGCAGGATACTCCTTAGTCATAAGGAAGGTCTGGATGTCATGGAACCATGGCTTGCCATCGGAGGCTTCCTCGATCGCAAAGACGAACGCAGGTCTATCAAGACGAGAGAGGACAATTCTTGGAGCTTCATTCCAAAAATTGACTTTATACATCGAAGCCAACGTGGCTAAGGCATCAGCCATCTGATTTTCAGCTCTGGGCACATGATGGAGTTCCACTCGATCAAAGAACGGAAGCAGCCTTCTGGCATAATTCATGTACGACACCAAATTCGATTGACGAGTCTCCCACTCCCCTTTAATCTGGTTGATCACAAGTGTCGATTCACCATATACATCTAGGTTCTTAATTCTCAAATCAATCGCTTCTTCTAGACCCATGGTGCATGCTTCGTACTCCCCTTTGTTATTGGTGATCAGAAACGTCAGTCTAGCAGTGAACGGGATGTGGGATCCATGGGGAGTCGTGATGATTTCCCCAATGCCACTTCCGTAAGAATTAACCGCCCCGTCAAATATCAATTTTCATTGGGATTTCCTGTCTGGACCCTCGTCGGGCAACGGTTCATCACAATCTTTTACCTTGAGAAACATGATATCCTCATCAGGGAATTCAAATTTCATCGGCTGATAATCTTCGATCGGCTGTTCGGCAAGGTATTCAGACAATACGCTTCCCTTGATGGCCTTCTAGGAAACATACTGAATGTCATATTCTGTCAACACCATTTGCCATCTGGCAATCCTGCCCGAAAGCGCTTGTTTCTCGAAGATGTACTTGATCAGATCCATCTTCGAAATTAGCATGGTTGTGTGATTGAGCATGTACTGTCGTAAACGTTTGGCAGCCCAGACGAGTGCACAACATGTTTTCTCCAGCATCGAGTAACGGGATTCATAATCTGTGAACTTTTTACTCAAATAGTAGATGGCATGCTCCTTTCTGCCCGTCTCGTCGTGCTGACCGAGGACACACCCCATACTATTCTCAAGAACTGTCAAATACATGATTAAGGGTCTTCCGGCCACTGGGGGTATCAAGATCGGAGGTTCCTGTAGATACTGTTTTATCTTATCAAATGCCTTCTGGAAATCCTCGTTCCAGATAATCGCCTGATCTTTCTTTAGCAGTTTGAACATCGGTTCACACGTGGCCGTGAGCTGAGAAATAAACCTTGTAATGTAGTTTATTCTGCCTAGGAAACCACGAACTTCTTTTTCGGTTTTTGGCGCTGGCATGTCTTGTATTGCTTTTATCTTCGCAGGATCAACCTCGATGCCACTTTCACTCACGATAAACCCCAGTAGTTTTCCCGACCGTACTCCGAAAGTACACTTGTTAGGATTCAGCCTCAACCTGAACTTCCTAAGCCTCTAAAAAAGCTTCCACAAATTGACCAGATGCCCCTCCTCCGTTTGGGACTTCACAATCATGTCATCAACATAGACTTCAATCTCATGATGAATCATATCATGAAACAAAGTAACCATTGCTCGTTGGTAAGTGGCCCCTGCGTTCTTCAGACCGAAAGGTATTACCTTGTAGCAAAATGTTCCCCAAGGTGTAATAAATGTGGTTTTCTCCATGTCCTCCAGTGCCATCTTGATCTGATTGTAGCCGGAGAAGCCATCCATGAACGAAAATACGGAGAACTGGGCTGTATTGTCGACCAACACATCGATATGAGGGAGCGGGAAATCATCTTTAGGGCTCGCCCTGTTCAAATCCCGATAATCGACGCACATTCGCACCTTACCGTCCTTCTTCGGTACAGGCACTATGTTGGCGACCCACGGAGGGTAAGTAGTGTCCACTAAGAAGCCAGCATCAAGCTGCTTTTGCACTTCTTCTTTGATCTTAACGGCCATATCTGGTCGTTTCCTCCTAAGCTTCTGCTTAACGGGAGGACAATCTTATCGCAGCGGCAAGTGATGGACCACGATGTTAGTATCAAGTCCGGGCATATCTTCGTATGACCAAGCAAAGATGTCACTATACTCTCTCAGCATCTCGCCCAATCTCTGCTTTGTTAGACTATGGCACGGATCTAGAAGGGGGGGTTGAATAGATCCCCAATTAAAATTTGAGTCGGCGCTACCAATTTAAAATTGGTTTTAAAAATGTTTTAAGTGCGAAAGCGGCCGAGGAAAAATATAGTCTAAAACGAACGGTTATTGGAAAACCGGATATATATAAGCCTTTGGATTAATGACAATTTGGAAAAATAGAATCACAACACTAATTCCACTTATCAATTATTTACTTCAGTTGTAAGGATTCCTAGTTCCAATGATTCAAAATCAAACCACAACTAGATACACAAGTAAGATAATTTTGGTTCAAGCAATATGTCAAACACTTGGTGTGCAACAACACTCCAAGTGATATTTATGTTGAGTAAGTGATTCCAACCAGCCTAGTACAATGCCTTGTTGTACTTTGGAGTCAAAAACAGAGTTTTAACCTCTTACTCAATTGATATCACAATTTTGACAATAGAGCTTACACAAAAATTACTTATTTTGAGCTATAACGTAAATGCTGAAAATAGAGAAGACAAGTAATTTGGTGAGGCAGTTCCCCCGTCGTCCTCGCTTCGGGGTACGTCTGCCCTCAATTCCAAAACTAGAATTGAGATATATTTTATAGATATCACATGTTTAAATGAACAGTTTATACAAGGATTGAGCAACAAATATACAACAGAAATCTCAATGTGTTGAAAGTTGCCTTCACTCCTTGCCCCTTGATTCAAGCTGAATCAAGTTCTTCGATTTGTGTTGATGGACCTCCGACTACAGCCACCTTATTGAATAATACGTTGTTGTTCAAACCTTTGGCTCCGGCTGATCTCAACAGCACCAAATCGAACCCGAGATCTTCCCTTCAAAATCACTGAATCCGCTACTAGACTTGTGAAGACCACCTCTTCACAATCACCTTCGCTCGATTGACCGTTGATGAAGAATCTCGTCCAAAAACCCCCAAAATTCGAACCAATCTTGGAGGGTAAAACCCCAATGGTTTTATTCAAGAAAGAACCTGTCACAATCTTCAACCCGAGCTTGATTCTCCAATCTAAGCCTCGAACCTTATCACCTTGAATCTCTCACAAATGCATTTCAAAAATGATTGTGTGTAATTGAAATGTTGTGAGATGTTGAAGATGAAGATGATGAATCTTGGACACCTATTTCACTCTTTCTTGTTTTTGAACACATGAATCAAAAGAATATCAAAATGTTAGTAGACACAAGTGTTTAAACAAGTATATATAGTGCCAACATAATTCTGGACATAACAGTATTTCAAATATGATAGGGAAGTATTTTAAAACAGATTTTCCGCGCGAACGGTCGACCATAACGGGTCTGTGCGTCGACACATGGCTTGTGTTGTTTTGGAAATCTGGAAATTTCATCAGTGTGCGTCGACCATACAGTCGGCATGCGCTGACCCGTTGAAATCTATTTCCATTATGCGCCGACCCTATGGTCGACTCATGCCTTTGGGCGCTGACCCGCTGGAAAGTTGTTCCTTCATGCGCTGACCCTATGGTCGACGCATTGCTTTGTGCGCTGACTGGTTCAGAATTTTTATGATGCATACGCTGACCCTATGGTCGACCCATGTCCTGCAAGCCTGCAAAAATTCATTAGTTTGAAGTCTTTCATGCCTTTGGTCATGATTACATTTTATCTACACATGATTTGTCCGAAGGTGGAGGAGGTGATGAGTGCTGGGAGGGTTGATAGTCTTGAGGGTAGCCGTGATATGGGTCATAGAATCTACCCAGGGTAGTCCAACCTGTATATTGCCAATCTCCCCATCCTTGACTTGTAGAATCGCCTTCTTGTTCTTCTGATGGATATGAATACTGGACCCAATCGGTATTTGCAGCCGTATCTTGGACTAGAGATTGATGATAATCTTGAGTCTCACAGATAGGTTCTTGTATCTCTGCATCTGTATTGTCTTCTTCATCATCTTCTTCACCTTGCTCTTCAATTTCTTCTTCACCTTGTTTTCACTTTCTTCTCCACCCTGCTCTTCACTTTCTTCTTCATCAGAACCGTTACGAGGCACCGGAGGAATATTGGCTCGTCGGACAAATCTGTATGAACGTCGTTCAGCACACCAAAAATACCCCATCATTGCAAGGGTTTTGGTGCTAAATTCTTTATCCGAGGGGACTGAGACACAAGGAAATGTTGGGTATACAACATTTGCAACAGCAAGAATTTCCGAAATGAACGACCCATAGGCTAAAGCAGTGCCTCTACTTGAGTCTCTCAGAGCAAACATCCTGCTAGCAATATAGTATGGCCAGTTTATTTTGATCCTGTTTTTCACTATATAGATGAGATGTACCTCAGCTTGTTCGACACGAGACAGTCCACCCTTTTTCGGTCGTAGTATACGAGTGATGATCCACTGAAGGATGCGCTCCCCTGTATTGAGTTTCCCGGCTGTGACTGATCAAGGAAAAGCATCGTTGTTGACAATTGCATCTGGATAGGGTCGTTTGAGCATGTCATTCAGAGTGCTCTTAAATTCATAACCCGACACCGTACGAGTGTCCGTTACCTCATGAAGAGGTGGTGCATCAGCATCAACAGTCATATCAAAATATTTGTTCCATACTTTAGAATTTATATTAACCAGTCTATTTCCTACAGAAGTGTGAAAGTGATGATCTTGAAAGTTACCTCGCAAATTTGTGTAGAACACCCTGACCAAATCCTCACTGTACTTTGTATTGCACTCCAGGAAATTGAAGAACCCTTGGAAATCCAACAGGGACAGAATTCATGTGAGATACAAGCGCTCACCTGTTGCATGGTAGAAAGCATGCTGTGGAACTATGGCCCTTTTGCTGAGACTTTTGTTGAAGTTTTCAACAGCAGGAGGATAAACAAGTGAAACAGCGGTAACAGGAACTGAAGCAGAGGATGATGAGGCTCTTGATCTCTTACCAGTAGTTTTGCGGAGAGAGGAAGCCATTGATGATGATTTTGGGAGGAGTTTGTAGAGATTGTAAAGATGAACTTTGAAGAGAGTGATTGGGGATAATGTTGGAGAAGATGAAGATTAGGGGCTTTAATAGAGAGAGGTTTTAGGGTTTTTGGGAAGAGGGAGGAGACAAGAGGACATACTAGTTGTCTAGATGCAATTTACAAGACAAATGCCATATCAAATCATCACAAAAGTTGACTGCACATTAAATGTAGAGGAATGGGAACTTGGAACGTTTTTCAAAAGAGAAAAATTCTGGGTTTTTAAGCGAGCCGTCGACCATAGCCCTTGCATGCGTCGACGCATACTGTACAGTTTTTGATAATTTTGAAAGTTTACAGCATGTGTCGACCATTGTCCTGTTTAGGTCGACTCAAACCTTCAAAAAACTCAAAATTTTCAGTTTTATGTTATGCAGAATGTCACACTTGCCTATTTATCATGCCTATTCATCTTTTCACAATATGACTTGCATTCAACACACATAGTATCAGCCAGCAACAATCATATACATATATAAGTACCATGATTTTCGAACGATATAGTTATTTTCAAGTCATGAATGTTAAGAGAGAGAGATAAAAAAAAGGAGAAAGGAGCAATATCACCTCTATACCGACCACTCTTGTTAATCACAAATTTGTGCTTGCAACAGGCTCAAAAAAATTGTTAGTGGTACAAAATCATAGTTGTAAATACATTAAATTTGAACGTAGTAATTTTTAAACCCGATCAGAAATATTGAGAATACCAAGTTCTCGACGGATATGAAAGAAGGGCTCATTGGCTAGCGGCTTTGTGAAAATGTCCGCTAGTTGGTTTTTAGTATCAACGTGTTCAAAGACAACGTCACCCTTCTCTACATGGTCCCTAAGAAAATGGTATCGAATTTCTATGTGTTTGGTACGCGAGTGTAACACCGGATTCTTGGTAAGATTTATAGCACTGGTGTTGTCACAAAATATTGGAACACGTTCTAGCTTCAAATTGAAGTCCAATAGTTGTTGTTTAAGCCATAGGACTTGCGCACAACAACTACCGGCGGCTACGTATTCCGCTTCGGCGGTTGACAGAGCAACATACACTTGTTTCTTGTTGTGCCAACTAACCAAGGAATTTGAAAATAAGTGACACGTACCACTGGTGCTTTTCCTATCCGATTTGCAACCGGCAAAATCGGAATCGGAGAAGCCTACCAGTGAACAATCATTACCCATAGAATACCACAATCCATACTTCGGAGTACCAGATAGGTATTGAAGTATGCGTTTGACAGATTTTAGGTGGGATTCCTTAGGACATGATTGGTATCTGGCGCACATACACACGCTAAACATAATGTCGGGACGCAAAGCAGTAAGATAGAGAAGTGAGCCAATCATACCTCTGTACCTTTTTACCTCAACATCTTTGCCACTTTCATCTTTACTCATATTTGCACACGTTGGCATAGGGGTGTCTATGGCTTTTGCATTTGCCATGTCAAATCTCTTGAGAAGATCCAAACAATATTTTGTTTGGCTCACGAATGTTCCTTCCTTCAGTTGCTTGATTTGTAAACCGAGAAAATATGTGAGTTCACCCATCATACTCATCTCGAATTCACCCTGCATAAGCTTAGCAAACTCTCTTACGAGATTCATGTTAGTGGATCCAAATATGATATCGTCAACATAAATTTGTACAAGAATTAAGTGTTTTCCTTGACGTTTAATGAAGAGAGTAGTATCAACCTTTCCTCTTGAGTAGCCTTGATCAAGTAAGAATTTTCTTAGTCTCTCATACCAAGCTCTAGGAGCTTGTTTGAGACCGTACAAAGCTCTTTTCAGTTTATAGACATGATCAGGATACTCATGAGACTCAAAACCAGGTGGTTGAGCAACATAGACTTCTTCATTTATAAACCCCTTAAGGAACGCACTTTTGACGTCCATTTGAAATAACTTAAAATCTTTCACACAAGCGAAAGCAAGTAGAAGGCGTATAGCCTCGAATCGAGAAACCGACGCATAAGTTTCCTCATAGTCGATGCCTTCCTCTTGGTTATACCCTTGCGCGACTAAACGCGCTTTGTTGCGAGTTATTACTCCGTTCTCGTCCAGTTTATTTCTAAACACCCATCGGGTTCCGATTACTCGATGACCTCGTGGAGGAGGGACAAGGTCCCAAACCTCATTTCTAGTAAACTGATTCAGTTCCTCCTGCATTGACAAATACCAATGTTCATCGAGTAGGGCTTCCTTAGGGTTTTTAGGTTCCATCTGTGACACGAAAGCGAAGTGATAACAGAAATTACTTAGCTTAGCTCGAGTTGTTACACCCTTTGTGATGTCTCCAATAATGTTTTCAATTGGATGGTCTTTAGATGACTTCCACTCTTGAGGAAGATTGTCGTTTGAAGGCGGATGAACTTCCTCTGTTGAATCACGGTGTGCATCCTTATCCTCCTCAATTTTGGCTTTGTCAGGTTGATCAATCCCCGTCTCGCCACTTTTGAGTATGTCTTCAGTGGATGTACCTGCACCATGAACAACACTATCCTTTCCGACATTTCTCGGGTAGGACTCATCAAAGGTAACATGCACAAACTCTTCTACAGCAAGTAATCGTTTATTATATATTCTATATGCTTTACTCGATTGAGAGTATCCGAGAAAGATACCTTCATCGGCTTTGGAATCAAATTTGCCCAAGTTTTCCTTTCCATTGTTTAATACAAAACATTTGCATCCAAACACGTGCAAGTGAGAAACATTCGTCTTTCTCCCTTTTAAAAGTTCGTACGGTGTTTTGTTTAGAATGGGGCGAATAAGCACCCTATTCAAAACATAGCACGCCGTACTAATGGCGTCGGCCCAAAAATATTTAGGTAAACCACTTTCGTTAATCATTGTTCTTCCCAATTCTTCTAAAATACGGTTTTTGCGCTCTACAACCCCATTTTGTTGAGGCGTGCGTGGAGCAGAGAAGTTATGATCTATACCATGGTTACCGCAATATTCTTCAAATAAGTGATTTTCAAACTCACCTCCATTGTCGCTCCTAATGGACACTATGTTTGTATTTAACTTATTTTGGGAAAGCTTAGCAAACTTTTCAAAAGCGGCAAATGTATCACTTTTACTTACTAAGAAGATGGTCCAACAATACCTAGAAAAGTCGTCCACTATTACGAACCCGTAATAGTTTCCTCCTAGACTTTTGATCCTAGACGGCCCAAACAAGTCCATGTGTAGAAGTTCAAGAGGTCTCATTGTTGAAATTATCTTTTTGGACTTAAATGAGATCCTCGTTTGCTTCCCTTTTTGACAAGCATCACAAAGGTGATCCTTGGTGAACTTTATTTTGGGAAGTCCTAAGACTAGGTCTTTTGAGACTACCTTATTGAGTAAGTCAAAATTAACATGCGCTAAACGCCTATGCCATAGCCATGAGTCTTCACTCATAGTTATGAGGCATTTGTCGCTTGTTAATGATACTTCATTTAAGTCAAGCATATATACATTGTTTACTCTAAAACCATTAAACATATTCTTCTTATCATTTTCATGCACAATTTTGCAACAATCTTTTGAAAAGGATACATTGTATCCTTTGTCGCACAATTGGCTAATGCTAAGCAGGTTATGTTTAAGGTTTTCGACAAGCAACACGTTGGAAATCATAGTAGAGGCGGGATTACCTACACTACCTTTACCTAGTATTGCTCCGCGGTTGTTATCACCATAAGTTACGTACCCTTTCTTCTTAGCCACAAAGTCTATGAATAAGGATATGTCTCCAGACATGTGTCTTGAGCACCCACTATCGAGAACCCATCTTCTCTCGGTGGTCTCGACACATTTCATCTGTCAAAACATAATTAGCACAAGGAGGTACCCAATGGCATATTGGGTCCTAATAGGTTAGCGACAAAATGGTTGCGTTTGGGCAACCATTGGTAGATGCCTTTAGGAACAAGAAATCTCCTAAACCGACATTTACCAATGGAGTGGCCTTTCTTGCAACAATATAAGCAAGCAAAATCAACTTTAGAGACACTTTCACTTGCTTGATCCCTAATTACATATGCATATTTTTGGTATGGATTAATCATACTTTTTCTAAAATCCTTTTTATCAATAACAAATGTAACTTTAGGCTCAAGTGCCTTCTTTAATTTGGCCTTGAGGTTTCTAACCTCACCTTGCCAAATATGACAAGTATCACACCCGAAGTTGAAAGGATTTCTATTGTCTTTACAACCCGATTCATTGCCTTTCACAATGGAAGCCTTAAGGTCCTCTAATTTCTTTTCGGACTCTTTAACTTTGTGCTCTAAATACGTAAAAAATTTCTTATTAGAAGCAAGTTTCTTGAAGGCTTCAACTGCTTCATTATGTAAGACATTAAATGCGGTTTGTAATTCTGAATGCGACATATTTGAGGAATTATCATATTTAGAGTGACGTACCTATTTTTTCTTATTTTTCTGATTGGCGGAGAGGCATAGATTCACGGACTCTTCTTCATCACTAGAACTTTCATCAGAGGAGGAAGAGTCGCTGTCACTTTCCCATGCTATGTACGCTCTCCTAGGCTTTGATGATTTCTTGTGTGACTTTGATGATTCCTTGTCCTTTCCCTTTTTATTCATCGGACAGTCCGGTTGGTAGTGACCGGGCTTTCCACACTTGTAGCACGTCCCTCTAGTCTTTTTACCTTTCGAGTCATCATCCTTGGAGTACCTCGATTGTTTCCAGAAGTTTACCAAGTTCTTCTCAGAATGTTGGATGCCGTTCTTTCTCACGTAACGGTTATACCGTTTAACAAACAACCCCATATCTTTGCTTTTATCCTCTTCTTCGTCGCTTGAGGAATAATCACTTTTCTCTTTTGCTTGAGACTTCGAGGAGGAAGTCTTGAGAGCTATTGATTTCTTTTCACTCACCTTCATTTTGTCTTTCTTTTCCATCTTTTCGCGTTGGTCTAAGCTCAAGAGTACCTGTTCATGCTCTTGTAGTTTGCCAAACAATGTTGTTAAATCTAATAAGGTAAGATCATGTGCTTCTTTGATGACGGTCACTTTAGGCTGCCATTCCCTGTTAAGACATCTTAAGATCTTATTAGTAGCAATATCATTGGAAACAGGCCTACCTAATGAATGTAAACGATTGATAAGATGAGTAAATCTCTTTTGCATGTCAGCAATGGTTTCCTCTTGCTCCATGAAAAAGAGATCAAACTCTTGTGTTAATGTATTGATTCTAGCCAACTTAACATCGTTTGTCCCCTCATGGGCTATTTGTAGTGAATCCCACATGGCCTTAGCGATAGGACAATGGGATACACGATAGTATTCATCTACACCTAATGAGGAGATTAAGATGTTTTTAGCTTTCCAATCATAATTGTATTTTTTCTCATCGTCATCGGTCCATTGTGCTTCAGGCTTTGGCACAACTACGTTATCCGCATTGGTCATAGTAATTTCTATTGGACCATTAAGGATAACGTTCCATATTTTTCTGTCTATAGAGTTTATATGCACACGCATACAGTCTTTCCAATAACTATAATTTTCACCGTTGAAAACGGGAGCCCTATTGTACGCCCCTTTTGGTTCGTTAGCCATTTTCTATCTACGTTGTATTTGAAGCACCGAATAACCGGAGCTCTAGATACCACTTGTTAGACTATGGCACGGATCTAGAAGGGGGGGGGGGTTGAATAGATCCCCAATTAAAATTTGAGTCGGCGCTACCAATTTAAAATTGGTTTTAAAAATGTTTTAAGTGCGGAAGCGACCGAGGAAAAATATAGTCTAAAACAAACGGTTATTGGAAAACCGGATATACGTAAGCCTTTGGATTAATGACAATTTCGAAAAATAGAATCACAACACTAATTCCACTTATCAATTATTTACTTCAGTTGTAAGGATTCCTAGTTCCAATGATTCAAAATCAAACCACAACTAGATACACAAGTAAGATAATTTTGGTTCAAGCAATATGTCAAACACTTGGTGTGCAACAACACTCCAAGTGATATTTATGTTGAGTAAGTGATTCCAACCAGCCTAGTACAATGCCTTGTTGTACTTTGGAGTCAAAAACAGAGTTTTAACCTCTTACTCAATTGATATCACAATTTTGACAATAGAGCTTACACAAAAATTACTTATTTTGAGCTATAACGTAAATGCTGAAAATAGAGAAGACAAGTAATTTGGTGAGGCAGTTCCCCCGTCGTCCTCGCTTCGGGGTACGTCTGCCCTCAATTCCAAAACTAGAATTGAGATATATTTTATAGATATCACCTGTTTGAATGAACAGTTTATACAAGGATTGAGCAACAAATATACAACAGAAATCTCAATGTGTTGAAAGTTGCCTTCACTCCTTACCCCTTGATTCAAGCTGAATCAAGTTCTTCGATTTGTGTTGATGGACCTCCGACTCCAGCCACCTTATTGAATAATACGTTGTTGTTCAAACCTTTGGCTCCGGCTGATCTCAACAGCACCAAATCGAACCCGAGATCTTCCCTTCAAAATCACCGAATCCGCTACTAGACTTGTGAAGACCACCTCTTCACAATCACCTTCGCTCGATTGACCGTTGATGAAGAATCTCGTCCAAAAACCCCCAAAATTCGAACCAATCTTGGAGGGTAAAACCCCAATGGTTTTATTCAAGAAAGAACCTGTCACAATCTTCAACCCGAGCTTGATTCTCCAATCTAAGCTTCGAACCTTATCACCTTGAATCTCTCACAAATGCATTTCAAAAATGATTGTGTGTAATTGAAATGTTGTGAGATGTTGAAGATGAAGATGATGAATCTTGGACACCTATTTCACTCTTTGTTGTTTTTGAACACATGAATCAAAAGAATATCAAAATGTTAGTAGACACAAGTGTTTAAACAAGTCTATATAGTGCCAATATAATTCTGGACATAACAGTATTTCAAATATGAGAGGGAAGTATTTTAAAACAGATTTTCCACGCGAACGGTCAACCATAACAGGTCTGTGCATCGACGCATGGCCTGTGCTGTTTTGGAAATCTGGAAATTTCATCAGTGTGCGTCGACCATACAGTCGGCATGTGCTGACCCGTTGAAATCTATTTCCATTATGCGCCGACCCTATGGTCGACTCATGCCTTTGCGCGCTGACCCGCTGGAAAGTTGTTCCTTCATGCGCCGACTCTATGGTCGACACATTGCTTTGTGCGCTGACTAGTTCAGAATTTTTCTGATGCATACGCCGACCCTATGGTCGACCTATGTCCTGCAAGCCTGCAAAAATTCATTAGTTTGAAGTCTTTCATGCCTTTGGTCATGATTACATTTTATCTACATATAGTATATTCATTTCAGGAGTTTTAAAACAAGCGTAAAAGTATATGGTGGGTGATACGTTGCATCTGATTTAGTAGATCTAGAGCTCATGATTTCCAATCTATCCAGGGAATTTGTCATCATCGAAACCTACATTAACCAATGCCTTGCAGACTTGTGTGATATGTGGCGATTTGCCTCCACATGCTTGACATCACTCTGCAACGCAGCCCCTATCCTGGTGTTCCTGACCAGCTCTTCAGAACCCAAATTCACAATCTCAATCTCTTCCTCATGAGGCAGAATAACTTTCTCTTCTTGTTTCAACAAGCGGGCCAACTCTTCGGGAAGGTCTTCGTCTTCGTCAATCTCTTCTTCGGCTTGATAGATTGGGCAATCAAAGTCGAAGTGAGTCGTAGAAGGTCCAGAGTCGATGTCATCTGCGATGTGGATCCTGCAATAACAAGGGTTAAGCTTAAGACAAGGATATGCAGGTTAGCACAAACCCTATTGCCATTTTATTATTTTTCAAAACAAATATAAAACAGGAATAACATAGATCACAACATTTGAATGCGAAGAAAAACGCCTTTTGATTTATAGGTAAAATGCATGTACATAATCAAACAAGGCCCTGACAATAAAACCACTATGCCCCGGGTAGGACATAGGGTTGTACAATAATTGGAGAAAGTAAATCATTACTCTTTGCCTGTCACTTGGATGGTATCCCTGATGGACCAGTTGTTGAGGCTCTGGCCTGGTTTGCTTGGCTGGATCCAGGAATCCAAGTCGCAATCGCTGTCTTCGTTGTCTTCAGACACTGCATTGACACTTTCAAATATCACCCCGCCACTGGTAAACTGGATCGGCCCTTTACCCCGGGACGTATTGTGAAAGGAGGAGGCTTCAGCCGTAGGAGAGTATCCTAACCCGAACTTGTCCTGTTTGTTAGGTATTTCTAGAACTTGCCCCCAGCCTGGGGTAGATCCGGCTTGAACAACGGCCCAGGCTTCCTTGAAGGAAGAGAGAGTCATCTCTGGTTTCTCAATTATTACTGGAGTCACGTCCTAGACCTTAACAACTTCGAATGCCTGACATAGGGTTTCGTGGATTTCCCCATCCATCTCAACATATTTGAAGGACGACAAATGGCTCACCATTATGTCTTCCTCGCCACAGACAGTTACAATGCTGCCCCCTACAGCATACTTGAGTTTCTGGTGCAACGTGGAGGTCACGACACCAGCATAATGGATCCATGGCCGGCCTAAGAGACAGCTGTAGGTTGGCATGATGTCCATGATGTAGAAGACTGCGTCGAAAGTTTCCGGACCAACTTGGATTGGCAGAGTTACCTCTCCAAAGACATGGCGCTTGGTTCCATCAAAAGCCTTCACAACCAGATCACTGGGTGTGCAAATCAATCCACGAGTATCTAACATCATCAATGCCTTCTTCGGAAGAACATTGAGTGATGACCCAGTCTCTACCAACACATGTGACATAACTGTTCCCCTACACTCTATCGAGATGTGCAGGGCGCTGTTTTGGTTTCTTCCCTTCGACGTCAGCTCCAAGTCAGTGAACCCTAACCCGTTTCCAGCATTCACGTGGGCTACTACCCCTTCCAACTGGTTGACCGAGATTTCCTGCGGTACATACGTGGCATTCAACACCTTTAACAGTGCGTTGCGATGTGACTCCGAACATAGCAACAAATTCAGGATGGAAATTTTCGAGGGTGTTTGATGGAGGTGATCCACGATCTTGTAGTCACTCTTCTTGATCAACCTCATGAACTCTTCAGCGTCCTTTACAAGTAAGTCCTTCTCTACCCCACGAGGGGTTTCCTCAACGACTTTACTCTTTCCCTTATCAGTTTCCTCAGCTTTGTCTGCTTTGTCCACCACAATCTCAGGTGGAGCAAATACTCTTCCGCTGCGCGTGATTCCGCCAATTCCCACTAGGTTATCCACAGACTGCCCAGATGGTTCTAGTTCCAACTTTTGTCCGTTACTGTAGACGTCTGCCCCATAATGCCACGGGACAACGTTGGTGCTTTCAAAAGGTATCGGCCCAGCCTTGGTGATGGTAATTGTGGGCGGCCTGGGTGCAGAAATGGTTATCGTTTGGCGAGGGATGGTGATGGTGGCAACCTCATCATCCTGCTTCAGCGTTACCTCTCCAGATCCACATTCGGCCCTTCGGCTAAACTGCAAGATTCCTTCGGTCATCAGGACGAGTCGCACAGCCCATACACAGTTCTCCACGGCCCGGAAAGAAGCCTCTCTTCATCAGCTTGGCTTTAACGAAGCTAAGCGGTGTCTTCAGATCCTTGACATCAGTCAATAAATCTAAGTTTTCTTCTTCAATAATGGCATTCACCCCACCTCCCCTATGATTCGGCATAGGGTTCTTTGTGACATTCGACACATTATCTGAGAAATTGATGATCTTAGCATCCACCATATCTTGCACCTTGTGCTTGAAGGCTTTGCAGTTTTCTATCATGTGGCCGGGTGCCCCTGAGTGAAAATCACACGTTGTATTCGCATCATAACCCTGCGGAGGTGCCCCTGTCAAGGGAGCCAGGGTTCTTTTCTGGACTAGTTGTAACTGAAGCAGAGTTTGTAATAGCTGAGTATAAGACATGGGTGGTGTCTCAAGGTGACGACTTGACAGAGGTGCCCTGTTCTAATACCTTCGGTATCCTTGCTAATTTGGTTGCTGCTGCTGCGGCTGGGGTTGTTGGGCTGCGGGGATGGTTATGCTAGCCACCTGTTGGCGCTGACCTTTACCCTTCCTTCGAGCGTTAGATACGGCGCTCGTCTCTCCTTCACGCCTTTTGTTACCGTACGGTTTCTTTCCTCCTCCTGTTGAGGATAGATCACCACCCTGAATTTTCCCCAATTTGATCCCATTTTCAACGTGCTCGCCAGTAATGATGAGATCTGAGAAACTCCCTGACATACCGCTGACCAATTTCTTGTAATAGACCCTCGGGAGAGTGGCTACAAACATCTCAACAAGCTCTCGTTCAACCATCGGCGGCTGAACTCTAGCTGCTAATTCACGCCATCGCTGGGCGTATTCTTTGAACCCCTCGTTGTTCCTCTGTGACAAGTTCTGCAGTTGAACCCGGTTTGGAGCCAAGTCACTGTTATACTGATAATGGTGCACAAAGGCCTTAGTAAGTTCTTTCCATGTGCACACACTGGTGGGTTCCAAACCCATGTACCATTCCAAGGATGGCCCGGACAAGCTATCCTGAAAGAAGTGCATCAGCAGCTTCTCGTCTTCAGAGTGAGCGGACATCTTTTGGTAGTATGACCTTAAGTGGACACGAGGGCAGGTGGTGCCCTTGTATTTCTCAAAGTCGGGTACCTTGTATTTAGGAGGCACCTTGAAATTAGAAATCAATCACAATTTAGTCATGTCGACACCCATAGTGTTCTGGTTCTCGAAATTCCTCATTTTGTCCTCGAGTGCCTTAAACCTCAGATGTGCTTCAGCAGTCAGTTCTCCTTCAGCACTCCTCTGTGAGAATAAATCTTCTTGACGATCTTCTAGCCATGACTGAGGCCCATACAGATTTCCAGCACCTGTGTTGCCGTTGCCTAGTCCAGTGTTGCCATTAGCTTCAAAGTTTCCATTACCGACGCCAGTCGTATTACCATTGAGCCCGATGTTAGTGATCACATTGCCGTTACCACTTCCATTCCCCCCTGTCATTGGGATGCCACCCTGAGGAGTTTCGACAAGAGGAGGGGCTGGAACGCTCCCACCATGAAGCACACCGTTGCTGTCAACCCTTGAGATCAGAGGCTGGACCAATGTTCTGAGCTGGTCTTGGTCGTTGGCAACCACTTGCATGAGCTCCATGAAGCGGTCCATCCTCTCTCGGAGTTCCTGGACGTCAGTTTGCACTTGTTCCATTGCTCTAGCTTGATTCGCCCTGGTCGGATAGCGGTGGATCGGTCTTCGGTCAATCCTAGAACAACCTGCATACACAAAGGGTTAGAAAAACGACAAGGTGCTCGTCATGCAAATGCTTCATGCAAATGCAAACGTGTGTCTGTGCCTTGGGGAGACCCCCCCTCCCCCCCCCCCCCCCCAATCCTAGTTTCCGAGACAAATAAAGTCTATCATCCAATCATGGAAAAGAAATCCTCATATATTCATCTGAAAAGCCCGCTCGGGTAGCGTACAAATGTAATCACATACAACTGAAGCAATAAGGCATGACCCCAACCAACAGACCTGGCAGTGATCAGCATATCAATGCATAAAATGTATAAAGAAAATACAAAAAGATCAGGTGCGGCCACGGGCACGACAATCTTCTAACAACTTCTTTGTAGCGGGATGATCTGGCTGGGTAAGCAAACCCTGGATCAGCAGGTCCCTCTGCCTGATGGGCTCTGGGACGTTCTCGGCAATGCTCCTAGAAACACCTTCTTCAGAATGGTTCTCGACTCTACTCCTTTTAGCATCATCCCGGAGTTGAAAATCTTGCAAATTCGTCTTGGCCTCAGCCAATCTATACTGGACATCTCGTCGCAGTGAGGCTTCAGCCTCTATCTTCTCGTCTTTCACCCTAATCTGAGCTTCTAGCTCGGCTACTTGCTGCTTCAGCTTTTCTTCCCGCTCTTTGTATTTGGCTAGGGTGCTGCTCCAGACCCTCTCGTATTGGGTTAACTTCCGGTACACTCTATCTAGATCCTGTTTCTTGGTCGTCAACACACCATGTACTGACTTCAGGTCCAACCCCAGACGTTCCCTAGCATCAGTTTCTTTGGTCAGGTTGGAGCCTAGATGGTTGATCATCTTAGTCTGCTTCTTGCAGGTATAAACGACTTCACTTTTCTCTTTCCGAAGTTGAGCGATCTCTTTCTCCAACTCTTCGTTGGCCTTTCGTAGCTCTTCCTTCTCTTGTAGTACCTGGTTGAATTTCTGAATATCAACTGTGGTAGGCTCTTTGTGCACAGGAGGATACAATGGTTCCGCGGCAGGAAACGACATTAGAAACTTGGCGGCTCTCGCTCGAACCCAAGTCACATACGGATCAAAGGTCTTGTTGTTGCTTTTTCCTAGCAAGACTTTCCCCTTTCGATGAATTTTGCTCCAAGCATTCTGTACCTTGATCAAAGTGTCGCCTTCAAGCAACCCCGTGAGATACAGAGATTCCCGTATCTCTTCCTCTTCAGGAGGACCTCGTAGTGCATACCCAAATTGTCATACCAATAGAGATGGATTGTAGTTGATACATCCATTCCTTCCGACCAAGGGGATGTTAGGAAAGCCACAACAGCTATGTACAATATCTTTGCCCAGCAGATCTCTATCAAACCAGATGATATTGTCAGCAGTCAAACCCATCAGACGCATAGACCAGGGTGAAAACTCAGCAGAATCAATGAACGGCCCCGACTTAGGAATATGGCTAGCAAACCACTTATACAGTAAAGGAGCACAACATGCCACGTTCTTCCCTTTTCTGTTTTCGTTCTTGCAGTGAACTGAATGGTAGACGTCTCCGAGGAGAGTGGGTACTGGATTCCCGGAGGCAAATATGTGGCAAGCATCCATGCTTATGAAGTCTGGATGACTTGGGAATAACACGATCCCATAAATGCAAAGGGCTAAGAAGGCATTGAATACATCCCAGCGACCCTTCTCGGCAAACTTTCGGGCTTTTTCCATCAGGAAATGCAAAAGGAAACCATGAACTCCAATCTTCCTGGATACCATCCCTTCTAATTCAGACTCATCTACATGAAGAGCGTCAGTCAACTTACTCAATTTGGGTTCACCCTCAACACGGTAATAAGGCATTTGATTCATCAAAGGCACCCCTAACAGGTCAGAGTACTCCTCCAGGGTTGGAGCTAGGACATAGTCTGGGAACACAAAGCATATGAGCTGTGGGTCGTAAAACTGCAGAAGAGCATAAAGGCCATTCAACTCGTACATAGGAAGCTTATACACAATACCCAGAAGTCTCCCATAACTCTTTCTGAAACTCTCCATCACTGTCTTGTCAGCCAAAGAAATCAAAGTTCGTAACTCTCGGATGTCAGGTGTTGGTAGCTTGTAAGCCACAGTCTTCTTCAGAGATGCCATATCCGCTGTGAGGATCAAGATCACTAGAACCAGGGGAGAAATATGCACCTGCAACACAGACACACGTTAATGACATGCAAATGAGGATGCAAACAATGCAAAATGCAATCATGTAACAGGAGATCAAGATGACTGTGATGTCGAGGAGATGAAGGCTCTGTATCAACAAAACCATAACACTGCTCTGTCAAGAACAACCATATCTCTGATGAGAAGAAACCCCTGATACCAGACCATAAATCTGCTCTGTCAAGAACACACATATCTGATGATGAGAACCTCTGATACCAACAAAACTGATTCACTATCAAGAAAACCAGGTAGTCTGGGGGTTAAGGTTTCCTGCAACAAACCCGACCCTGCTCACAGGTATGGACCTAATCACGGAAAAGGTTCGGCATCCTATGTGTTCATCAGCGTCACAGACTTTCAAGAAATGATGATACGATACCCAGGAGGTGTGGCATCATCATCTCTTGAAGCGGCCTCACTTAGCTGAATTCCAAATGATCGATTCCCAGAGTCGAAAATCCTCAGATCCAACAACCCCTCGAGTCCAAAGGACCGATAGGAAGCCATCAAAGAGAACCTCATCTGAGTGTGGATTACATGGGAACAGATGCAAGTAAAGCAAGCACGTCCTCCACTAACCTACTCTAATACTATGTAGCTCTCAAGCCTGGGTCTGGCTTCTCACTCATCAGAATGCCCCTCCCACAACAGTATAAATAATCATATCATGCTGAAAATAAAGTGCGGGAAATAAAATGCGATAAATACACACAACCCAACAAGTAAACATACAAGCGCTAGGATTGACTCTCGCAGGGGGCGTTGGATCCCCAAATTGACTCGCATAAGGGACGTTGGATCCCAGGAAACTATCAAGTCCCCAGCAGAGTCGCCAGCTGCCGCTACCGCGAAAATAAGGTACCGGCAAAACAGAAGAGTCGTCACCTTTCGTTATTTATCCCTCAAAACGGGAAAGGAAATGATCGGAAAAACCTGACGAAAGGGTATAAGACAAGGTCATCGCAACAATTGTCTGGATTCGGGAGTCGGTTACGCAAGGGGAAGGTATTAGCACCCCTCACGTCCATCGTACTCGATGGGATCCACGCTTGTTGGTTTGTCTACGGGTTTATTTACTATCTACCTATCAAGGCTGGTCTGAAAAGAAAAGAAAATGACTCGGCAAAGCGTCGCACTTTATGCCTACGTATTCTCATCAGAGAATGAGAAATCAGAGTCAACGTAGTTCGGCTAACTACGGGTAACTGGATGGGGAAGGTGGCTCGCCAATACGTCAGTATTGTGCCTATGTACTCTCAACAGGTATGAGAGATCAGAGCTTACGTAGTTCGGGATAACACGAATTACGGGGATTCAGATTCATCTATTTTTTCGAGTAGGGTTAACAAACAGTTCCAGCAGTTTGGCGTACGCAGCTCGACCCTTGGAGACTTAGGCTTTACCGTTTGCGGTAGAACTGGGAGTTAACGACACTCTTTTCTTCAGAAAAGCTTCCTTTGAATTATGGGCCCACGGGGCAAAAAGGTTTGAAGTTTGTTTTCTGTCTTTTACGAAAGAACTGTTTTTTAGTTGTTTGTAGTTCGTACAGCACTAGAGACTATGACCTGGGAACGAATGCGTCGCATATCGTCCAAAGGACGAATACTAAACATTCTAGACGATTCAGAGGAGGCTGCTCAATTATCATTACCCAAGTAGCTTAAGGCTCGTAACGCGCTTATACTAACTTGCCTTTATTACGTTTTTTACTGTTTATTTGAGATGAGAAGAGAAGAGAACGACTTCTACGGGTAGACTATCAAGTCCTAATGTTGTCATGCCAAGGATTCATCTTATGGTTGAAGTTTGAACAGGGAACTCCTAGAAGTTATCATGCATAGGTTTCAACCTAAAGTTTTAATCATCACTTCCTTATCAAAGGAAGTGAGATTCCTAGGGGATCATGTCAAAGAGATACAGGAATAGATAAAGCATCAGCTTAAATAGTAAACAGATATACAGTTAACGACTGTAAAATGCATGCAATGCAAGTGAGGGAGGAAATGTGTGTGGGGCATCAACCTCCACAAGCTCGTCTCGACCTCAAGCCAGATATGAACAACTGCAATCATACAGGAAAAAATAACATGCCATCAAGCAAATCACAAACCACATAGGCAAGGGAGCAGAGCTCTACCGAATACCCGCAAGCAAAGCCATACAGTAGAAGTACAAGCAGAGGGAGCAACTCAACCCTTAATGCAATCATGCTCCTAGCTTACAACAATTTAAACATGAAATTATTCTAATGCATCAAGAAAATCACACAAGTCACATCAATACAGTTGCACAGAAAGAAAAACAAACAGGAAAGCAAAGCAAATCAACAGCTTCCACAACTTCACAGCAAAGCAATCCTCTGACAGCAGTTCAGTCCTCAGTCTGTAACTGTTCTTCAAGACTATTCTCTTCAGGGAATGAAAGGTACTCCATCTTCAAGCTTCCATCCTCAATAGCAAGTATCAACTTGCTTCTTCAAGCTTTCAATGCATCAAACACAAGTATCAACTTGGTCTTCATCTTCTTCAAGCTTCAGCTCTTCAATCTCAATTTGATCTTCTTCACACAAGTATCAACTTGTTCTTCTTGATCTTCAAGCTTCAGCTTCAATGGCAGTCTTCAAACAAAGAGGAAGGGCAACCTCTAGCATCTTCAATCTTCTAGCAAGGAACTCCACCTTCTAGCAAGGGAGAAAGATTCATCTAACAAGAGCAAGGTGGGGATAGGGAGAAGCAAAGTGAAGACCAAAGATCACCTCTAAGCACTCCACCATCAAAGAAAGGAACCCTCAAAGGTTCTACCAACTTGTGAAGAGCCACACATCCTACCAAAGGAGGGATGAGGCCTTCACAAGGGGACCTTACATCATAGGGAGGAATGGAAGTGATCAACACCTTCCATGCTTCATGAAGGAAGAAAATCTATTCTAAGAGATCTCCCTAAAAACCCTAATCCTTAACCCTAAACAAACTACACCAAAGGGAGAGCAAACTTCAAGTCCAAGATCCACCATGCATTCCACAGTAGCCCACACAAGTCTTCATCATCACCCAAAAGCAAGGGAAGCAAAACCCTAGTCTAAGGGAACTAATGAAGTCATTCTAGTTGAGTTAGCAAGTTAGGATCACCTAAAACCTAGTATTAAAGTTAATTCTAACTAAAATACTAAAATCAGTTATAAAATCCTACAAAAATAACTATTGTAAACTATGTCAATCATGACTCTACCATGTTAATTCCAGAGATCAAATCCTCAAATAAGACCTAGAAATAAATTCTACACTACAAGGTACTAAACTTAAACCCTAAAAGGGAGCACCTAAGGTTTCAACCTAAAAACAACACCTAATTTCATCACAAAAATGTGAGAAAAATACTATGGGAGCATACATGTCTAAGCTAATAACAAACAAAATCTCAAGCAAAAACTCATCACCAAATGATCAAACTAAATTCATCAAATAGAGGTATCAACCATGGTAATTTTATTATCAAATAAAATGTAAAAAATGCACATAAAATAAAAATGCATGGTTTTCCTAATATTTTTACTCTATAAAATTCTAGATTCAATCATGAATCAGGGGGAAAAATCTGGAATTAATTGACCTATTTTCCTATTTTTTATGAATTATTATCAAACTAATATGAAATGAAGAAAATAAAAGAAAATCAAAAGAAATTAACAAAAGATGCGTTGCAAATAGCAATTATAATCAGTTCATTGCGCTGGGTTGGGCCAAAGTGGGGATGTGAATATCAATCAGATCCTTAAGCCCATTGCTTCCAATTAATGAAACGGTGCGTATCAATGAAGGAGTCAAAGTCTGACTTTCAAAACCAATCGTGGCTGTGTGTTTGCCCTACTGAGTCAAGCTTCAAAGATGATCCAACGCCCCACAGCCTTCGTCCCCAATTTGAATTCAGATGGTGGCCTGAGCAGTGGCGCCACCGTCTTCTTCGGTGAGTCAACTTCCACAGGTCATCAAAAATCACATAACCATACATCATCTTGTCCAGTTTTTAATGTTGATCACGAATCTAACCTTAGAATCATCTAACTCTCTATGGATTTTCAAACCCGATAGCTCTTTCAAAATATACCTCAATCTTGAATCTCATCAGAACTTCAATTAAATGCACAGAAATAATCCTCATCTCATGGTGATCATCTTACACTATACAATTTTGATTATCAGTCCAAGAATCTCTAGAATTCAGCCTCAACAGAAATTGGTCATCATCCTAACTTGTCTCTAATTCACCAATTCTTGTTCTAGAATCCAACTACACATCATCAAGATCCTAATCACCTATGAATTTCTATCTATCTCCTCCTAAATTATGCATAAGGATAAAAGTTACCAACCTGAGTTCAGAGGTGTGACAGATGCAGTTCTTGATCACTTCAACCTCCAAGATGATGCAGATACACTCCAAAACTCCTTCTAAAGCCAATGCAACCTTCAATTTCCCTTGATTTTGCCTGGAACTCAGAACTCGATTCTCTCTTGCAACTCTGAATTTTCAAACTCACCTTCTGCTACCAGCTTCAAACTCTTCCAAAAAAATGTCTGAACACACTCAACACCTTATATAGAACCCATTGGGATCATCCAGAACCTTCTCAAAGCTTTAGAATGAGAAATTGGATTTTCAAATTCTCCTCAAAATCTCCTCCACACCAGTCACGATATGCACTCTGGTTTGGCTTCAAAATGCTTGCTTTGCACTCCTCATGAGATATTGAATCTGAATGGTGGTGATTCACTCCTTGTTTCCATCCAATGGCTCATGTTTGATATGTTACTTCATCATGAAGAAACAAAGAAAAAGGGCATGATATTGAACTCAAATAAAAAATCTAACATTGCCAATGTTTCCAAAATGCATTTTCCATTCAAAAAATGATATTATTTTGCTTCATTTGCACACATATCATTAATTGTGAATCTTTGGCCTTTAATTCATTTTAATTCTTCCTTTTTCACAATTTCTTGAACCAAGTCTCTCCTTGAGCCATTTCAATGCCTCCTTGATACATGGTCAAGGTTAAAACCCCATTTTGAGCAACTTTCAAGTTGAACAAAATTTCATTTGAGATGTCTAAGTTGGTGAAAATGACCTATAACCAAAAATGACCCATAATCAAAACTTCCCAAAATACCCTTGACTTGTCAAAGCCATAACATGAGTTCTACAAATCCTATCAAGGACTTATAGTACTCTCTAGAAATCTAGGAGAATAAGGAACAACATTCATGTTGACCAAAAGTTCATAGGAATCATCCTTCTTGGGCAAACGTGTCATGCAAGTTGGGTAACTTTCGAGCTCCAAATTCACATGCCTCAGATGACCTGTAACTTGTCTGGCTCATAACTTGAGTTTTATAAACCCTATCAAGGACTTCTAGTACTCAAATTAAAGCCAATATCATGCCCTACAACAATCATGTTGGGGTCAAGATGAGATGATAATCATATCTTGAGCTACATTGCCTTGAAGACAGGGGTCAAACTAGGGGATTTTACACTGTCAAGTCTTAGAAACCCTAGCCTGAAACTTCTCAAACTCCTCAATCATGATGATTTAACCTTGGAATCATCCTTATAACATCTCAATGTATCAATCCATTTTCACATGGCTCTTGGATTAGGTCTAAACCTTCTTCAAATCACCAGTTGACTTAGGGTTGACCCAGTCAAACCCTAATTGCACCACTCATGGCTGAGCTTTCTTAATCTTGCATAATGACCTGTCTAGGCCTCAAAGTGATATTCAACACTTCTCATGAGATCTCTCAAGACCTCAATCCCTTCTTCATGGCCTCAGAATCATCTGATGGCTTCCCACAACTCTCAAGTTAGGAGACATACACTCTTGGTTTCAATCACTCTCTCTGAGGATCTTCTAACTTCTCTGACAAGGATATCAACCCTTGAACACCTAAATAACCTTCTTAGCTAGCCTCATAGTCTTGTATAGCTCTTGATTGGTAATCATACCTCTTGATATCTTTCATATATGTCAATGAAATGCAAATGATAATGCTAATGTGAATGAAATGAAACATAAGCTAGGTAAAGAAATGTTGGGCAAATTTTGGGGTGCAACAACCTACATTAGAAGAGTACTCCTTTTTGGTTGGTATACCTATCTTAGAAGAATCTCTTTTCCCTTTCTTGGAGAAGGACCCTGAAGAAAGAGATATTTCTAAGGCTCTTTATCTAAAGGTATCTGATGTCAAAGGAAACTTGATTAGTAAAGGTGGTATTTTTGGATTGACTACGAAGTTCCTAATCAGCAAAGCTATGTTTTATGCCGATTTTACGAATAAGGCTCCATTCGAAGAAATCTTCGCCTTACTTATCTATGGAGTATTCTTGTTCCCAAGTTTTGAAGGGTTTGTTGACCTTAATGCAATTAAGATATTTTTGAAGAACAACCCAGTACCAACTCTGTTGGGTATTACATATCACTCCATACATCTCCGAAACCTTCGTGGTGGAGGGATGATTACTTGCTGTATACCCTTACTTTACAAGTGGTTTATTTCGCACCTACCAAAGTCTAGCTTCTTTACAAAAGTTGGCAAGGAACTTTGGTCTCCGAGGGTTATGGCATTGACCCATTCAGACATTGATTGGTACAACCGAGCATATGATGGAACTTTAATTATTGACGGCTGTGGTGACTTTGCTAATGTTCCGCTACTCAGTTTTAATGGAGGGATCAGTTACAATCCAGTCTTAGCTCGTCAACAGTTGGGATTTCCGTTGAAGGAACCACCTAAGAGTGTTCAAGTGGAGAGCATTTTCTTTAGGGATGACAAGGAACTCCGAGACAAGATTTTGGCTGCATGGGATCATTTGCACAAGAAAGGCAAGAGAAGCCTTGGAAAACTTAATTGTGTGTCCTTGGAACCCTACCTCCAGTGGGTTAGAGAGAGAGAGCAATCAAATTGAAAATGCCCTATTCTTGTCAAGATCCTATACCTCCGAGAAGGGAGCCCACTTATGTCTTCATGTCCAAAGCTGAGAAGCTAGAGGTTGCTTTGAAGAAGTCGCAACATGAGTTAGAGTCATGGAAGAACAAGTATCTAGTGTCTGTTGCAGAGATTGATGAACTTCAGAAAGAGAAAGATGAACTCCAGAAACAGCTACAGTTGAAGGATGAAGAGTTACTCCCCTGCAAGAAGAGGAAGTTCATGGAGGATTTATTTTTCTCTGACCCACAATGCACTATTTGGAAGCTGATTGTGGACAACCTTATCCGTGAGAAGACCCGGCTGGAAGAGCAGCTCAAGCAGCAGAATTCAAAACTTCTTTAGTGTCTTTACTGGCTTTTATTTAGCTTTTATTTGGGACTTTTAAAAGCAATTATTTATATTCCGTTTCAAAATTAATAAAAAAAAGTTTTCTATTATCGCAATGTTTATAAATAGTTGGGATCCCATGAAGTCTTACTCATCTTGCATTGCATTCTTTCTTTATTCATTTCAAGAAACTCAATTTTATTTCTCAGGTATTGTAACCATGGACTTCATGAGAGAAGCATTGGAGTACACTTTTCAGAGTCCTAACATTGAAAGCTTGAGAGAACTAGCAGATCTCATCGAGAACCGTCACGCCTTCGCAACAGAATATGGAGAAGTCTTCCGTTTCCTCGAGCTCAAGATGAAAGAAGGGTTGTTGGAGACTCTTGTTCAGTTTTATGATCCGTTGTACCATTGTTTCACTTTTCCAGACTATCAATTGATGCCGACTCTGGAAGAGTATTTTGACTTCTTGAGGATGCCTGTGACGGCCCGACCTATATTCACCGGCCAGGAGGACGTACCCAGTCACCAAGAGATTGCAAACACTACTCATCTCAGCTTAGCAGATGTTCAAGCGCACTTAACCACCAAGGAAGGAGTCCTTGGATTCCCAACTGACTTCTTGATTGAAAAAGTCCGCTACCATGCTGAAAGAAAAGAAGTCCTTATCTTGGAAGCCACCTTTGCTTTATTGGTCTATGGAATCTTTTGGTTCCCTAAGGTTGATGATTTCGTTGATATGGATGCAATTAAATTATTCATACTCAAGAACCCGGTTCCCACTTTGTTAGCTGACACGTACTACTCAATCCACTCGAAGAATGCTGAAGGAGGAGGACATATCGTTTGTTGCACCGCTCTGTTGTATTCATGGTTCATTGCTCGCCTGACTCGGCATCCGTCTATTTGGGAAGAGGTAGAATCACCCCATTGGTCCGAGATAGTTATGGCCCTTACTCACTCTGACATTGTGTGGTACGATCCTACCTATGGAGGTATATGTATGATTCTTAGCATCGTAGGATTTACTAACATACCACTTATTGGGAGAGAAGGATGCATAAGTTACAACCCTGCTTTGGCTCGCCTCCAATTTGGGCATCCTATGATCGAAGTACCTGACCAAGCTCTATTAGAAGGGGTCTTTCTCAAGGAAGGAGGAGATCCAGACCTGAAGACCGTCATAATTTGCGTATGGAGATACATCAATAAGGCAGGAGTGACTGCTTTAGGATACCCCAACTGTGCTGTCTCCGAAGAATATCTACATTTGGTGCGAGAAAGAGCTCTCGACCTCAAGATGCCATTTCCCTTTCATGAAGCTATGGTATTGGCCTTTCACGATCCTAATTGGTTTGATGTGAGTGAAGTAGATCAATTGAAGGCTACTTTAGATGAGGCTCGAAAACTGAAAGCTGCTTGGAGGAACAAGTTTTTCACCCTCAAGGTAGAGAAGGAGAAGTCCCAAAAGCTGCCAGAAGTAGAACTTGCAAGGAAAAGGAAGACGCGAGAGGGTTTATTTTCCTCTCACACCTCTTCCGGAACTGTCGCCAGGGATGATTTTCCCCCAGATACTGTGGCCTGGAAAGAATGTGTAGATCAACTCATCAGTGAGAAGGCCGAATTACAAGAACGCATTAACCAGTTAGAAGAAGAACTTCACGCACAAAAGGAGCATAGGGAGTAGATCTCCGAGTGTCTCTTTTGCTTTTGGTTCAATGTAATAAACTCTTAAAAGAGTACTTTGCTTTGTAATGCCTCTCTAATATCAAAATAAAATAAGTTTTTTCCAATGTTACAATACCAAAAACAACTTGAGTTTCTTGAAGTTTCATCCTGCATTCTGCATAGCATCTAGCATTTTAGCATGTGCATGTGTCTCTTCTCCGCTGCGTTCTCATCCGTCTTTCTGTCTTCGTCTGTCAGTTGACATCTTGCCCATCTGACCAAGCTCGAAGTATTACTTAAGGATAACAAAGAGAACAAAGATATGGATCACATGACCGACTTCAGAGAAAGGACTGATTCGACATTCGACTATTCCTCCGACGACCTTGTGCAACAAGTGGGTGTTCCGGTGCAACTTCAACCTTTGCAGGACAACCTGTTTGTTGACCCTCAGAACACTCCTACTGAGAAAGAAGTGGATGATCCTAGATTCATAGCAATGGAGAAAGAACTTCGTGGTCTCAAAGAACAAGTAAAGATGATGAGATGAGCTAATGCATCAGGTCTTGGTGCTCATGACCTATGTTTAGTTCCAGGAGTAATTATTCCTCTAAAATTCAAAATGCCTGTCTTTGAAGTTTACAAGGGTATCAGCTGCCTAAAATACCACCTGACAATGTTTTGTCGAAAGATAACTGCTTATATTGACAACGACAAGCTGATGATTCACTGCTTTCAAGAAAGTTTATGTGGGACATCCTTGATATGGTACATGAAGCTGCAAAGTAACCACATTTAGTCTTAGGAAGACTTAGCTGTTGCTTTTGTGAAGCAATACCATTACAATTTGGGTATAGCCCCAGACAATAAAGATGACCGTGGACCTTTCAGAGAATTCATAGCTCCGGTACCCCGTCCTCCACATCAGTATGCAATGCCCGCTCAGCGCGAACAGCAACCACCTCCTAAGCAGAAGCTGGCCTCTCCAGATCAACCATAGAATCGACGGCTTTGAAGAAGGTACCAGAAGATGCCTCTAGATACTCCAAGAGAGGGAATTCAACGGTTTGATCCCATCCCTGTGAAGTATGCTGATCTGTTTCCAGTTTTGATTCAGAAAGGTCACATCCAAACAAGAGCTGCACCTAAAGTACCCAAGAAACTCCCGTACTGGTACAAAGCTGACAAATTTTGCCCATATCATCAAGGTGCTCCTGGCCATGACATTGAGAGCTGCTATGGTTTGAAGGCAGACGTTCAAGAATTGGTTAAAGGCGGAATTTTATCCTTCGAAGGTCCTAATCCTGACCTCAACAAGGTTCATCCTTCGAGAACATGATCCAAGGTTATTAGAAGACTACACATCAGACGATTCTGCGAGCCTCTCCATTTCAAGGCGTAATAAAAGGGCTTGTCTGGCTTTTTACTTTATTTTGCTTTTGTGTTTGTGTTTCTTTGATTAAAAGTATTTTTGGCATGTAAGAACTTGTTATTTTTGAATAAGTAATGCAATAAATGTTTGTCTTGAAGAAATCCATTCGTATTCACTCAAATTGTTTTTCAAAATTATTTAGAATGCCAACTTTACCCAATTTTTCTCGCTTTGGTGAAGAATTGGAAGGAGGATGATGAAGTAAAATGCATGATCTCTTGTTGTATGCTTCGGATAAAAAAACCTACTGATGATGTAAGACATTATTTCAACCTCCTAAACACCAAAATAGTTAACCCCTATTTTAAGCCTTGAGAAAAGATCTGTTTTTTCTCCCAAACCGAAACCTCGTTTTTAGCCTGGGGCAGGGTAATATCCAAAAATAATGAACATCTTCCAAAAAAATTGGGTGGGCACAAATATACTAACCCTTTATTCCTCCACTTTACAAGTCATAAACTAAGCCTATATACGACCCTCAAAGTCCTAATTGAAGTAAGGTTTAGTTCAAAAGCATACGCAATGAGATATCGTTTCCTGACTCCCTGAGCTATGCTCAAACTAAATCGGCTTTACAAATAATTTTTAATTTATATCCTAACTAGTGATTTCGGTCACCAGTTATTGTGATATCTCTTTTCAAAAAAACTTCAAGACAAACGCGTGTTGCATCACCCGTTTCGAAATTAACATTTCTGACTTGCTAAATGTGGTTGACATCTTAGGAAGATTATATACGGACGTTGATGGATTTGAAGACTTTGCCAACCTGGGGCAAGTTATTTTTCCAAGAGGTTTGATATGTACAAGTTTGGCTTCATCTAAAGCACAAATTGGAAGACTCTGTTATACCGCCAATCAGGGGCAGTTACGTCGAGATTCGGCGAATCTCTCTGAGAGTTTGAAAACAGTGGGGCATTTGGACATCATGTTTTCTATAAAATCCTCTCGAGATGTTTTTCTGAGCCATGTGACTTGGGGCATTTGAAATTTGAAGCGAAACAGATGTTTACTTCATCCTCAGGAAGCTCAACTCCGACATGTTCAACAACTATGATGACCCAGGATATTTATTTTATCCTCTATGAAGCTTCAGTTTGGGTACCTCCGTCTACAACTTCATACAACCTTTCAACCTTATCAAGATGTTACATCCCAAATAGATTGATCTTTATTTCCCAAGGGAAATCTTGAAGCCCTGAAGCAGGAGTATGATCCCATATTTGGTTCTTCGTCTATCCCCAGTGGTACTTCTATCTTTGAAGATTGGTCAGATGTTTGCTTCGAGATGTTTATTTCATCTCTGTCTGTTTTGTCAGCATAGCATACACATATCATATAGATAGATAGCACGGCATGTGCATTTTGCACCCTTGTGTTTGTTTGTCCTGTCGCTTCGGTCGTGTTTACCCTCGAGTGGTTGGGCGCGTTTTCTCCTTCCAGTTAGAGCTATCAGCCCTAAGCAGAAAGAGCATAACATTTCCATTTCCCCACTGAGTTCGATCCTCGTGGAAGACGTTTATTTTAGTATAATCCCATTTGAGTTCATATCTCAATGGTCGAGTCTTTCTTGACAGTTTCTCTTCGGCTATTTCCCGAATTAAACTTCAGTTCTTGGCAATCACATTGTGGATATCTCCAGACTTTTCAAATTGGATTGGGCGTGCATTTATTTTGCACTTTGACTCCCCAAGAAAATCTCTATGAAGATAACTATTGAAGATGGATATTTCTCCAACGATATTACAAGATTTTCTCAACAATTTATGCAAGATTGAAAGCAACCTCTTTATTTGAGCAACTCGTTTTGATCAGAATTTACATCAAAATGACAAATGATAGTCTCCTCAAGACAGTTTCTCCATCCCCAGTGATTATCAACTTGGTAAATGGAAAACCTTACAGATATTTGAGAATTCACACATTTTGCAACGGCAAATACATTCCTCAGGACTGACTTCCCCAGCAAGTTCATCACACAAGTTTACTTCCATCAGCGACATCTCCCCGAAGAAGTCGAAGAAGTTTATCGCAATAGTCTCTCTTTATTTGAGAAGAGATACATTACAATTCAACTGACTCACATTTCTTCCAAAGATCTCCGGTGAAGCTTGACATCTACAGTCTACAACGACAATCATTCGAACATCTTACAGTTCCTGGTTAATCTCGGCAGTAGATTCCCAGAAGACCTCGGAAGTAGGTAGTTCTATTTCAGTTCCTGGTTAATCTCAGCAGTAGATTCCCAGAAGACCTCGACAGTAGGTAGTTCTATTTCAGTTCCTGGTTAATCTCGGCAGTAGATTCCCAGAAGACCTCAGCAGTAGGTAGTTCTATTTCAGTTCCTGATTAATCTCGGCAGTAGATTCCCAGAAGACCTCGGCAGTAGGTAGTTCTATTTCATTTCCTGGTTAATCTCGGCAGTAGATTCCCAGAGGACTTCGTCAGAAGTATTTCTCCGACAACTTCAACACAGAATCTCGGCAGTAGATTCCTTACCGATTTTAACAGTACATACTTTGGCAAAAGTATCCTCAACTAAATTTACAAGTCTCGGAAATAGACTTCTCCAGTCGATATCTTGAATCAATTACATTTTTACATATACAGTAGATTCCTCAAGAGGATTTCTCTCCCAGGTTCTTCGCAGCATATTTACAGACACTTTGTGATTGTCAATCTGTCCCTGTGGAGTCTCGTTTTGTTGAGCCCGTTCTTCCCGTGTGTCGCGTCCAGTTGTTCCCCTATGACATTATTTCCTCACAGGACCCGTTTGTCTTGCATTCTCATATCATTTCATATCATTTGCATTTGGTGGCTTCTTATGGCCAAAAATTTGCACAATATGTGTATTTAAGTCCCTCCTATCTCGTTGAGACGAAGATTTCAATCTCCATATCTCCGGATAGGAGAAACTTAAATAGGGGCATCTGTTGCACCCTAATTTTTGACCTTAAGATTCCACCTCTTTGGGTGTTTTCTTGTGTTTTATCCTTTTATTATATTTTTTTGTGTACGTGTTTATTACGGTTAACCAGTCTATGCAGATGCAATAATTTCAAGAAGTAGAGGTGATATTTGTGTTCCCGTAAGTCGAACATCTTAAGGCATGACCAGTTGATCCTGACTTGAGGTTGTCTTAAGGCCTCCGTTTGGTCAGGACTCCGGTTCCATGTTTTTTATTATATTTATTATTGTCATTATGTATTATCTTTATATTTATTGTTATTATTGTTATTATTACTAATATTATTTTATTTCTATTATATTTATTATTATTATGTTATTTATTTTATTATTAACATTACTTTCACTCTTGAGCTATTATTGGATCAATACACCGAAGACATATTGGGATGCGCTTTCCGACTATATCTCGTCAAACTCCAATCAAGATTGTCAATCATCATTTGAAAGCAAAGAAAGATTTGGATTCAAAATGTGAAGGCCGTTCATTTGGGCTTTAAATTCGGCACCCGCATTTTAGTTAAGTGATGCTATGGACGCATAGGAAGTAGAAAGCATTTGGAGATAAGGAAACAAGATTTACAATTCAAAGTGTTGATAAACAACAAAAGGACAACTCTGCTGCTATTAAATGGAACATATTGTGGGATTGATAAAATCTACAACACTGCTCCAAGGTTCAGCCTTGTCAAAAGAAAATGCCAACGGGATTTAAATAGACTAATACTACCAGCTCATCTCAAAATCAATTACAAGACAAATTCATGATCATTACAAGACTCGTGATAGACCAATTACTACAACGGTATAAGTGCTATACCCACTACCCGACGATCCTTGTACCCTTTAGCTTCACTCCTTCTCCTGGATTTCAAGTCAATGCTGGCTACTTGTTTCAGCAACAAAGCACCTAGACGGACGAGCATTTGGCTCCTATCAGCCTCAGTAAGAACCTTATACTTCATAAGCTGGCCTCTGGGCAAAGGACAGCAGCCACACGTGGTGAACAGACAAAATCAGGATACAGTCCTTGGTCAAGAACTTACAACAAACCAATTGCGAGTAATAACCATAATTTATCATGGAAAGTTCGCAGAATTTCTCGTGCCATGTATCTTGCAATCACTTTGAAGTCCAAAGTCACAGCCCCGGTTCTCTTGCCATTCACCAATCGCATTCTTCCTACAGCTTCCGAGTCTTATTCTAGAAATAACATGAAGAGGCTAAAAGCGTGTTCCGCAGCTACACATTCTGCACCACCATCCCTGCGAGAAACATCGTTAACAAACTCAACTTTACAAGATCAACCAACAAAGAGTGCTCAGATCTGATACCTTCTCTATGCTAGCTGACTACTTTAGAAAGTCATGCACCGAGCCGTCTAGTAAATTTCTTCAAGAAAGTCTGAGATCATACTATGCTGGTTGTGAGGATAAACTAGAAGGCAGCTTATGGGCGTACAAATACGAGCCAACCAAGACCGTTGAAGTATGTCGTAATGATGAAGCTGTGAACTTTCTGAGTGACTGGCTGCATCAGTGGCAGGAAAGACAATACAAACCCAGGGATGAAACATCTAATAAAGATACAAGGGTCATGCAAGATGATTCAGAAGATATGGACGAAGAGGATTCACTGCAGAAGATTCTTTTAATTACAGGACTAACAGGAAGCACAGGTCTGCTACCACTGTCTGCACTTTCTGGCAAGAAACAAATCCTGATCAGTTAAAGCTCCGCAAACTAAATTGGAGCAAAGGTGATAAAAAGAATGCTAATACCTCGTACCGTGAAGGATACTTTCAGCATTACCTAAAGACTCCAAACCATGATCTTCTCCTCCGAGTTTTGTACCTAGAACTGCAAAGAGGATAGTTATTGATTTACTAAAATATAACAGGATAGATCTTAAGAGTCAGAAAGGATGCCCAAGCTGCAAAACAACAAAGTAATAAGCAACTCTTGCTCAGGGACACGTTTTGTTACAGTCACAACATACTCGAGAAACTCCAAGGTTACCTCTAGCAGACAAGATTGAAAACCAACCTCATTTTAGATTAAGGTGGAACAGGGCGTATTTGTTGAGCAGCCTGTTTAGTGCTTCAACCTGCAACTCTTGGTTATTGGCTTTAAGGGGAATTGACTGCAACGTCTGGACTGCTTCAAGATCCTTGAATTTTATCATTGACCTCCTCTTGTGATTCACTACCAAGCCGGTCACTAGACAAGAAGGAATGGATTGAAAGCCCTCGTTAGCGCATTCAATAGTGGCAACAATTTTGGCTCTGACATACTCCAATGGCTTACCTGAGCTACCCAAGGCCTATATCATCCCTCCTATAAAGAATGCCAACATGTTAGACTATCTGCAGTATACTTTCGAATTTCAGAAAGATAATGTTGCTAATCAACGTGAACACATAATTCATCTATGGGCAATCTTGGCTTAGAATTCCAAATCAAAACCAAAACCAGAGGGCAAAGATTGAGGACAAGCCCGTTCCAAACAATATTGGAACATGATAAATCATCGCAGCTAACAGAGCTTCAAAAGAATTACGAGAAGGAAGGTCTCTATACCTTGTCTGTCCCGCTGGCTTTCCCGTGAAGTCCACTTCCGTTGCACATGTTCCAAAGTTAATCATAAGAGAGTATCACGGTTTGCTACACCTTAACATTTAAGATAAGATTTCTTCAAGACCTTGCCGATGATATCTCCCCATATCTGAATCCGTCAGCTGCAAATAATCATCAAAACAAGAATCAGTCCCAACAACATGTCTGAAGGTCGTCTTAGGAGTGCTCAATACTCCTCTCATCTGATCAACACGGTTCACCATCCTAGCATCAAAAAGCAGTGTTAGAAGCATGTCAACTTGAGACAGGAAAACAAGAACATCAGGAAACGATGAAGCTCTGGGCTGCTAATTTCTCCCCTGGCCCAAGACAAGTTACTATCCACACCTGCCCAAATCACCAATCCAAAATTAGCAAATCAATTGAGGAATATACCTTTGTGAGAAAAGATTCGATCTAAGACAACTAGCAATTCTCAGAACAATGAATCTGGACAGGCAAAGGCATTTAATTCAAGATATCACAAGCTGAAATTTTCATTAACAGACATTATTGCAATCAAACGAAAAAGGGAAGATTTCAAATCCGGTCCATCCCAAATTGGAAAATCCAATCAAAATTTAAAACTCCTAATCAATTCCTACACCAAAAAAATCCCAATTGAAGCCTATATAAGATGAATGAGAAAAGGAGGAAATGGTTCAGAGAAAAGAAAAAAGAAGGGAATCGAAGCTACCACAAAACCTAATTTCGTAACCAAGGAATTGGAGCAAAGTGACTTATCTCTTTAAGCCGGTGAAATCACTTCCGACCACCGCAAACACCAATCGACGGAACTCCACCACCAGCCGCCGCTCCCAAATCTCGGTAAAAACCATCATGCATATTGAAATTCCTTACGCTATTGATACTCCGATGTTTCTGTTGCAGGTTCTAGAATGAAAGCGGAGATGTAAACGGAAGAGAAGAAGAAGGAGAGCCGATTTGAGAATCGATTTGAGAGAGGCTATCTGGGATACGAAAGAGGCTAGGGTTCACTCTGTTCCCAAATTTTCGCAATTATGTTATGATTTTACACCACGTTCACACACACACTACCATAATCCCTAATCATCTCCTAATCCGTTAATTTAACTTATTTTAACTATCATTTAATTAATCCATGCTAATAATCCATGTTGATCAACCGTTAATTGAGTTTCCATATAACTAATAACTGTTTTAATTAACCAACTTTTATTTAACAAATCATTTTACAATTTTATTAATAATAACTCTTTTGGTTTTTTTTTTTTTCATTTAAAATCAGTTAACCTATTAAAAATGATTATTAATTTTAATAATTTAGTTTGTTTTTATTAGATATATCTTATACCTTTTTAATTAATAAATCCTAAATAATTTGGCCTTTTTTTCTTAGAATAATAATAATCTCTTTCATTATGTTAATTATTAATTGATATTTTAAAATAGCATTTTATTATATTCACTCATCAAACCTTTTATATAGTTTATGTTATATTAAAACTCTTAAGAATAAACAACCTTTTTTATAATCAACTTCTCGCACTAGAATAAATTATTTTACTTAATAAACTAACTGGCACAGCGTCTTATTAGGCTTTAGACATTAATTTTTAATCTCACCTAAGATCAAATCAACATTCTCTTATAATTCAAACCGAAATCAAATCAACCAATTAAAATCAATCAACAGCGTAAACATATAACCTAATCGTGCACACTCACATTCACGACACATTCACTCTCACACACTTCAGCGCTTTCATGCGTATGTGTATGGCTTTACTTTCTGCAATTTATTTTCCGCAATTTAACATTACCGTCATTTACATTTTCCGCCTTGCATTCCATCCAAAGGAAGAACCTGCGCATGATCTCAACAATCGTGCGTATGCATCATTTGCATCATTCTCCCCCATGATCCTTGATCCCATTCAAGTTGATCTTCTTAAGTTTAAGACCTACCCCATAGGAAGGGCCTTTATCTTACAACGTAGACAAAACAATACAACTCTAAACAAACAAATATTCAAACACATTAGAGAAAGATGCCAAATCATCTTAAGCGAGATAGAATCTCCACCCCACATCAATACAATCAATACCGTAGGGACTTTGCCTTAAGAGAGGTAGAGGCGTACCTCGTCGATTCCTATCCGAGTACTTGAGCCCTTCTCTTAAGACGATGCAAAGACCATTTTCCTACAATTTGTGGCTGTTAAATCTCCCTTAAAATGATAACACATCTCTTCTCCTAGACTCAATCAACCAACTACCCTAAACCCGTAGGAACTTTGACAACAGTCAAAGAACTCCTCAAACCCTTTAGGGGAACTACAGATACTCTGATTCCACTCCCGTAAGGATATGTAGGCATAAGATGTGATATCTTATCGAGTATACTTAGATATAAACCCCAAGGTCTTTCAACCTTAAGCAGATAACACATAGCAATAAACAAACATAAAACAAGAGGTTCCTGTAGAGTACTACAGAAACTTAGGATGCTAGCACCTTCCCTAAGTTTAACCAACCCCCGAACCTAAAACTCTCTAAACCTCACATTTGCATTGCATTGTGGGAATTTCGATCTTTATCCCTTCCTTTGGACAAATCAAAGTTCGGTTGTAAATGAATAAGATTCAAACTAATCAATAGTTTGGTATCCAAATTTCACCGCGACACTGGGCACCCTTGAAACTGAGGATTAGTAAGCATTTAACCACTTGACCATTATTAGACGCCAAACTTTGCTTATTTGATCTATCAAATGTTGGCATCTTTCATTCTTTTTGTAGAGAAATTGAATTGAATCACTCTTGTTTTTGATGATATACTTCATTGTGTGAAAGTGTCTTGGTTGCTTTTATGTGTGTATTATTATGCAGAAATTAGGCACAAAATAAGAAGAATAAGACACAAAACATGTGACAAGGAAACCAAGTCAGCAGCAAAACATCAAGAAGTTTGCACAGCGAACTTTCTAGCGAAGTTGCCCAGAAAAAACATCATCAAGTTTGCACAACGAACTTTCTAGCAAAGGCCATTGGGAACTTGCACTACTCATACAAAAAGAAAAAGAGCCTAAATTTGTTGTACGAAGGAAGTAGCAAAGAGTTCGCTGGAGCGAAGAAGAAGCGAATACCTAGTGAACACCCCCAGACCTAAGGCAATAAGTATTTGGACAAAAGTTTGTTGTGCGAAGTTTGCAGCGAAGCCTTCGCAATGCGAAGGATTCCTCGCACAATGAACATGTGGAAATATCTCAGGGGCGTGTTCAGTGTAACTGGCATTTCAACTGCCAGTTTTGATTGCTCGCTAGGCGAATAAATTATTTGCATTGCGAATTTGACAGCTCAGCAGTATGTCTATAAGTAGTGTGTGCCACTTTTTGCCAAAATATCTTTTCTTTTGTATTTTTCATAGTTTGATATTTTTCAGCACAAAAACCCTAATTTCTCCATTTTCATCATCTCTTAGCCATATTTCACAAAAAGAAGGTGGATTCCCATCCAATCCCGATTATTCAACTAGAGTGTTGATCAACCTTCTTCTGAAACTTGTTTCTCAAGCTATCATGGAAATGGGTGGCTAAAACCCCTCTTTTGTCAAGGTTAGAGATAGCTAGTTCTTATTTTATGTATTATTCTTAATCTTTTGTATGTGAACAAGGCTTTGATCAATATAGATGAAGTTATTTGATATCTTTTGTTATATCTATGGTTTGGATTGCTTTAGACATGAACTTTTCAAGTCTTGACCTAATTTCTTCATCTATCAACTATACAAACTCTAGACATAGATTTGGAAGTTGATATTTGCATTCTATTGATCTTAATGATTATTGTTTCAAGTGTTATTTAAAGAGATCATTTAACGGTCGAAACAATAACATTCACGAAATCGCTTTAGAGATGAACGTTTTTGCGAGGATACGCGATTATCTTGGTTAAAACTAAGTTCACATATTTGATTGGTTGGATACGTTTAAGACGGATTAGTGAACCCTAATCTTGGCATGCTTTTTATCAAACTAAAACCAAAATTTTACTTTGTTTTATTTCTTACAAACTCTCGTTACAAAATAGAAACCAATTAAAAAAACCCTTTCTTAAATCACTAAACCATTGAACGACAAGCATCAAATATTCTCACCAATCCCTGTGGATACGATAAAACACTCTCGACAAATACTTTTAACAAATTGGCGTCGTTGTCGGGGATTGTTAGTAGAATATTGCAAGCATTGCAATAGTTTAGTGACTTTAAGATTTGTGTATTGTGAATCTCTTATCTTTGTAATTCTTTGTGCTTTTTGATCTGTTTAGCTTGTGTGCAGAATTCTTTTATACGAGGACAAGTCTGGCCTAAAGACCTCCTTTTTGATCCTGAGATTGAAAGAACTGTTCGCCGACTCAACAGTCGTACAAGGCGGAGACAACAACAAGCTAGGGAAAAACAAGAGCGCGGGGAATCTTCTTCATCCACTCCACCTGATTCACCAATCATGGCAACTTCACCATCACCACCTCTAGTTTCAGTTCCATGTACAAATAGTCCAAGACACACCGCTCAATTTACGCGCAATCTCCAAAATGGAAGGCAAGCTGAGATGAAAACGGGAATCCTTGCACTCATTTATCAAAATCATTTCACGGGGTTAAATTACGAGGATCCGTTTACACATCTTACCAAATTCTATGAGATTGCGGGTGCAACGAGAGCACTAGAAGCTAATGAAGAATCACTATTTAGGAGGCTATTTCCTCACTCTTTGATCGGGAAAGTGATGGAATGGTATCTTGATCAGTCCACAATAGTAATGAAGGATTGGATTTTATTGGAAGAAAAGTTTCTTGAACGGTTCTTTCCACATAACCGGTTCATGGAAGAAAAGACGGCTATTGCTGTATTTTCAAAAGGAGGAAATGAATCCCTCAACGAAGCTTTAGAAAGATTCAAGCCTATGTTGAGGAAATGCAAAGGACACGGTTTTGATGAACTTACGCAAGTTCACATTTTCCGTAGTGGTCTCCTTTCGGTTCACAAGACCTTGTTGGATGCTACGGCGGGGGGTTCTTTGATGTCGAAAAGTGCCGAAGAAGCAATTGCAATCATTGACAAGATGGCGCTTAATGATCACCAAGGAAATCATAACCGTGGAGTAACTCAACAAAAACCAGAAGTGCTAGAGTTAGGTACCAATGATGCTATTCTTGCTCCGAACAAACTTCTATCACAACAAGTGGAGCTTTTAACTCAACAAATGTCGAAGCTTCCACAACAAATCAAAGAGATGCAAGAAGTTCCTACCGAAGCTCAAGTGGCAAGTTGCAAATTGTGTAAAGACGACCATCTTGCCGGGTATTGTCCTCCGGTAGTGGAAGAAGTTAACTATGACGAAAATCAAAATCAGGGATACCAACCAAGGCCACCTTACCAACAAGAAAATCAAGGGTATCAAAGACCAAATCAAGGGTATCAACAACCTTGGAGGCTGCAAGAAGCCTAAACTTCAAATCGTCAACAATACCAAAATTACACTCAACCTCCATAAACTCAAAGTGTCCTTCAAAGATGGAAGAAACTCTTACTCAATTTATGCAAATGTCAATGTCAAATCAAAATAACACTGATGCATCTATAAAGAATTTGGAGACACAAGTGGGTCAATTATCAAAACAATTGGTCGATCAACAAAAAGGATCATTTACGGCTACCGCTCTCCCAAATCCTAAGGAGCATTACAAGGCGATTCTCACATGAAGTGGTAGAGATATTTACATGGGTGTAGGTGAGGAGGAAGTAGAAAAAAATGTTGAGAGAGATTTAGTTGAAAAAAAGAGAGTGAAAAAGAGTGAGGAAGAAGAGAAAAATAAGAGAGAAGAAAAAGTGAAAAAGTCTAGGAAAGGAAAAGAACAAGTGAGCACTATCCTGATTCAAAATTTTCCATATCCACATGCTCCATCAAGGAAAGATAGTGTGAGGCACTATGCTCGGTTCGTGGACATATTCAAGAAATTGCAAATCAATATTCCATTTTCCAAAGCGTTGGAACAAATTCCCAAGTATGCGAAATTCATGAAGGACATCCTTACAAAGAAGAAGAGGTATACGGATCAAGAAACTATCATGGTGGATGCTAGTTGTAGCGCAATCATTCAACATACTCTCCCGAGGAAAGAAAGTGATCAGGAACGAGTCAGTTTTCCTGTTACAATTGGAAATACTTATGTTGGCAATGGGTTGATTGATTTAGGCTCTAGTATCAATTTGATACCCTTGTCCATTGTGAAGCGGTTGGGATACATGGAGTTGAAGTCCACTCAAATGACATTGCAACTTACCGACAAATCTACCACTCGCCCTCATGGTGTAGCAGAAGACGTGTTGGTAAAGGTTGACAAATTTTTGTTTCCAATTGACTTTGTCGTAATTGATATGGAGGAAGATGAAGACTCTCCCTTGATTCTTGGGCGACCTTTTATGAAGATCGTGCACATGGAAATTGATATGGATGATGTTCTAATGAAAGTTATAGTTCAAGATGAGGAAATATGTTTCAATCTTTTTGAAGCCATGAAGCATTCGAAGGACAAGACAAATTATTTTAGAATCAATGCAACATAATGAGTGATTGAAGGAGTTAAAGAGTTGTTGCAATTTCTTACACCATTATAACAAGTTCTCACCAATGCGCTTTCAAATGTCAATGAGAGGAAAATCCAACTGCATGAGTTGGAGAAATTACGCTTGCAAGCGTATAAATCCAACAAAATTTACAAAGACTGGGTGAAGGGTTATCATGATAAGAAAATTGTGCACAAAAAGTTTGAGGAAGGACAAATGGTGTTACTTTTCAACTCTAGGTTGAGATTTTTTCCAGGGAAGCTAAAGTCTAAGTGGTTGGGTTCATTTCGGATTCGCAACATTATGAGCTATGGAGCAATCACTATTGAGGAAATGAAGACCAAAGAGTGTTAGACAGTAAACGGCCAAAGATTGAAGATTTACTTGGGTGGTGATTTCGAGCGGGATACCACCTCCGTGCCCTTCTACAATTCGTGATCGCATTGGACTGTCGAGCTAAAAAAACGTTAAACAAAGCGCTTGTTTGGAGACACCCCAACATTGTAAGTATTTCCTATTTTATTGCTTGTAGATAGGTGTGTTTATGCAAGATGTGTAGGAATTTGAGGAGAAAAAGCAAGACAAATTTTCAAAACAAAACCTGTCATTTTCGCTGGCTACTTCGCAGTGCGAACAGTTGAGCGAACAGGTTCTCTAGGAATCTCGCAGTGCGAGCAATGCGAAACAGGTAAGTTCCTGCCACATCAGTATTTTATTTTAAAAGCATTGGGCCACCCGTGTAGGCCCACCATCTCTTGTGATTCAGAATTCCTTTTAAGTGTTTTCCCTCTCACTCACTTGCCACTCCATATCTCTCTGCACTTTCATGTTAACACTAGAGCACCTCAATTGAAACCCTAAAAAACAATTCAGTGACTTCCTTCAATATGCAACAATTCAGGTTTGTCCATCTTCTTTCATTTGTATTATGTTAGGATTGTGATAGTTTGAGGAAAACATTCCACATTGGTTGATTAGGGTAGGTTTAATTTTGCTCAAAAATTTTGTTGCATGTGATTGTTATCCATTCCTAGTGTAACCCACACCATGGTTTCTCTTAAATATATGCTCATCATTGAAGTATCTTGGTTGAGGAACAAAAACAGGGCTGAAATTTTAATTTTCGCAGCCTTCCCTGGGTTCTTCGCAGTGCAGATGGCGTCTAGGGCTCTGAGACTCTGAGTCCTCTCAGTAGAAGGATATTTCCTCTATACATCATATTTCAAAACAAACAAGTAAACCCTTTTTCAGATAATTGATGTTAGTGGCACACTTGTTGATTCAAAATCCAAGCTGGAGTCCCTCCTTTATCATGGCCAAAGTTCTCTTTCATTTAAGTGATGTAAGTGGCAAGCCTCTGGAACACATCCAAGCTAATGTCCCTCTTTTAGCATGCAAAGATTCATAAAGGAACAAGTGCCATTGCTCTATACTAAGTTAAAGCTTCTTCCTTCATGACATCTAAATTCTCTTATAAAGGAAGATGTAGCATTGCTGGATTCCATATATCCTATTTAAAGCAACTTCCCTTATAAACAAAACCTCAATAATTATGATGAATAGGTGAGATATCTCCCTTTAGAGATGACAAATTCTCTCTCAAAAACTCTTTTAGCTTCAATATTGGGCTTTAAATAAGACATATATACTCCTTTAGGTTCAATCTTGGGCTTTGAACAAGACACAAACTCCTTTAGCTTCAATATTGGGGTTTGAACAAGTTACAAAATTTTTTAGCTTCAATCTTAGGCTTTGAACAAGACACAAACTCTTTTAGTTTCAATCTTGGGCTTTGAACAAGACACAAATATTCTTTTAGTTTCAATATTGGGCTTTGAACAAGACACCAAATATGTTTTCCTCCCATAAAATAGGAGGAACTACGAACGCTCTAATTTCTCAATTTTCTTTTTTGAGAATACGTAGGCATAAGATAACGAAATATTAGTGAGCACACTAATAAAAAACATTAGGTCCAAATACCTTTCCAAAAACAACAGAAAATCCTAAAACATCAAAAATATTTCCTCAACCTCCCAAAGGAGAAACTTTCCCCACCTGACAGCAAATAGACTCAAGAAAGCAATTGAAACTATAAAAACAGATGTAAATGAAGGCTCCTATAGATTACTATAGATATTTTGGATATTAATAGCTTCCCTTTGTATAACAAATCCCCGATTCCAGATCTCTCTGCATTTGTAGGGAAAACACTTACACGCAGGGTTAGTTTAAGATATCTTCCCATTCCTTTTAAGCTTCATAGGATGAATATAGAAATCAGAAAGTAGCACCAATAGCGGTAGTGGTCGCGCCACAAAAACCGACTGCAACAGAAAAATGGCAACTTCACTAGGGACTTTCCCATCCCCTTAGAGAGTTAAGCCTTGCATTACATTTTTTTCGTTGTTCTATTTGCTTTCTTATCATTTGCTATCATACTATCTGCTTCTCTGCTATACTTGTTTAAATTAATGTTATCTGGGAATGTGATTAATACGCATGTGGTAACTCATAGAGCACCTTTAAGATAGGAGGTGGCAGACTCAAAAGTCTAATAGGGAGTGATTCTCGACCAAGTTGACTTGAAAGTCCACCGAGTCAGTGGGGGTACCCTTTTGGAATTACCGATGTTGAATGAGAAAGTCATGAAAACATTACTTTTTCTAGTGGGCACCCTTGAAACTGAGGATTAGTAAGCATTTAACCACTTGACCATTATTAGATGCCAAACTTTGCTTATTTAATCTATCAAATATTGGCATCTTTAATTCTTTTTGTAGAGAAATTGAATTGAATCACTCTTATTTTTGATGATATGCTTCGTTGTGTGAAAATGTCTTGGTTGCTTTTATGTGTGTGCTATTCTTTAGGAATTAGGCACAAAATAAGAAGAATAAGTGACAAAGAAACCAAGTCAGCAGCAAAACATCAAGAAGTTTGCACAGCAAACTTCCTAGCGAAGTTGCCCAGAAAAAACATCATCAAGTTCGCACAAAAAACGTTCTAGCAAAGGCCATTGGGAACCTGATGCTGTTCATACAGAAAGAAAAAGAGCCTAAATTCGCTGTACGAAGGAAGTAGCAAAGAGTTCGCTGGAGAGAAGAAGAAGCGAATACCTAGCGAACACCCTCAGACCTGAGGCAGTAAGTATTTGGACAAAAGTCCGCTGTGTGAAGTTTGCAGCGAAGCCTTCGCAATGTGAAGGATTCCTCGCACAACGAACATGTAGAAATATCTCAGGGGCGTGTTCACTATACATTGTCACTTCAACTGCCACTTTTTATTGTTCGCTAGGTGAACAAATTATTTGCATTGCGAATTTGACAGCTCAGCAGTATGTCTATAAGTAGTGTGTAGCACTTTTTGCCAAAATATCTTTTCTTTTGTATTTTTCATAGTTTGATATTTTTCAGCACAAAAACCCTAGTTTCTCCATTTTCATCATCTCTTAGCCATCTTTCACAAAAGAAGGTGGATTCCCATCCAATCCCGATTATTCAACTCGAGTGTTGATCAATCTTCTTCCGAAACTTTCCGAAACTTTTTTCTCAAGATATCATGGAAATGGGTGGCTAAAACCCCTCTTTTGTCAAGGTTAGAGGTAGCTAGTTCTTATTTTATGTATTCTTCTTAATCTTTTGTATGTGAACAAGGCTTTGATCAATATAGATGAAGTTATTTGCTATCTTTTGTTATATCTATGGTTTGGATTGCTTTAGACATGAACTTTTCAAGTCTTGACCTAATTTCTTCATCTATCAACTATACAAACTCTAGACATAGATTTGGAAGTTGATATTTGCATTCTATTGATCTTAATGATTATTGTTTCGAGTGTTATTTAGAGATATCATTTAATGGTCTAAATAATAACATTCACAAAATCGCTTTAGAGTTGAACTTTTTTGCGAGGATACGCGGTTATGTTGGTTAAAACTAAGTTCACATATTTGATTGGTTGGATACGTTTAAGACAGATTAGTAAACCCTAATCTTGGCATGCTTTTTATCAAACTAAAACTAAAATTTTACTTTGTTTTATTTCTTAAAAACTCTTGTTACAAAATAGAAACCAATTTAAAAACCCCTTCTTAAATTACTAAACCATTGAACGGCAAGCATCAAATATTCTCATCAAACCCTGTGGATACGATAAAAAAACTCCCGACAAATACTTTTAACAACCATTAGGTAGTGAGATGACTATTGAGAATAGTGGATACGCGATACTATAATCAATTGAGATTCATCCTAGGGATATTTCAACTCTAATGAGTTAGTCGATTTGCTGGTAGTATTCTTAAGAGGGGTCAGTGATTTTGGGAACTTTGTTAGAACCCGTTCTACAGGTACAAAATTGAACCCTAGTACTGGGGATGGGTAGATCCATGGCTCCATGCTCGTGATGATGAACCTTTAAACCCATGTTTTCAAATGTTTTTTATTGCTGCGTTCATGCATTTCATTCATTCCTAAAAATAACTTAACTAAAAATATTTTTTCTAAAAGAACTATAACAATCACTGCAAATATCAGAAGTTGTGCTATGGATTTTGGTAGAAGAAAAACACACAAGTACACCTTCAAAATTACAAAACTAGAAGACCTGAGGAAATTAGGAAGGTTGATTACTAATCCGGAGGCTTTTAGAGCTAAGCACAGAGGATTGTTGTCTCTTTTGGAAATCAATATGGTGGAAGGAATCCTGCCTACATGGGTTCAGTTCTATGATCCAGTATACCATTACTTTACATTTCTAGATTATCAGCTCACACCAACATTGGAAGAGTACTCCCATTTGATTGATCTACCTATCACTGATCAAGATCCATTTTCTGGACTGGAAGAAATTCCCAAAGATCAAACCATTACAAAATCTTCCTCTTTGGAAGAGTTAGATATCAAAGCTCACATGACCACCAAAGGAGGAATTCAGGGTTTACCAGCTAAATTTCTGATGGAAAAAGCCCTATACTTTGCCAGCATAGAAAATATAACTGCTTTCGAGGATGTCTTTATTCTGCTCATCTATGGGTTATTCCTCTTTCCAACATTGACAACTTCGTTGATATCAACACTTTCAAGATATTCTCAATTGGGAATCCAGTCCCAACTTTGCTCGCAGATGCTTTCCCAACATGTTGTGTACCATTACTCTACAAATGATTTATTTCTCACTTACTCAAATCTGTTGCTTCTTGGGATCCCAAGAGTAGTATGCAATGGTCATAAAAGATTATGTCTCTTACGCATTCTAACATAGATTGGTACAATCGGGCCTATGACGAAATAAAAATCATTGACAAATATGAAAGTTTCCCCAATGTGCCTCTCATTAGTACCAAAGGAGGGATCAATCATCATCTAGTGTTAGCTCGTCAACAGCTCGGATACCCGATGAAGGACATACCATATAAAATTCATCTGGAAGGTCTTTTCTTCAAGGAAGGAGAAAATGATAAGACATTTAAGAAGGAAATTGTGCATGCCTGGAAACATGTTCATAGAAAAGGAAGAGAGTCTTTGGGAAGGCCAAATTGCGTCTCTACAGAGCCTTATCATCGATGGGTGCAAACTAGAGCCATCAAATTGAAGATACCTTACCCTCGTTAGGAAGTTTTCCCATGAAAGAGTCTATTCTCTACTTCATGAATGACACAGAAAAACTTTAGGTCGCTTTCAACAAGGTCCAACACAAGAAGAACTCTTGGAAGAATAAGTACCAGATCGTCAGCTTAGAATGCATAAAAAGATGCAAGAACTATTGAAAGAGAAGTTGATGCATCTGCAAGTGCACGGAAATATCGAAGTAATATAAAAGATTTTCGAACCCACAGAGACCAATGTCAACCTACCGTTATCTATTGTTGTGATGTAAAGCTAAGGCTAATGATTACTTGGTTTAAATGGAACTAAAATGAAAACTAAAATGAAACTTAGAAAATATAACAATAAAGAGAGGCCAAAATATATATTCTGTGTTCCTAAGGGACTTGTAGGAAACATATACTAATTACGGTCAGATGCCTATTCCGTAGGATACACTGACTCAAAGGCTCAACCTCACACTCTCGTGGTTTCGACAAAAGTCGCGTTGCTTAACATCAAGATTTTGCTCTCGCTCTCCCGATAATTAAGAACACTTTTAGAAGTCCGAAGTATTCTAAACGACGTCTAAAGTGCTCTTGTTGTTTTCAGACGGGATGCCTAGTTTCTACTATTTGACTCACTCCTCACGCTCTTGCAGACCTTGGCTCAAACCTTAATATGCTTCTCACTCACGTGACAAAGCAATGGTAAGCAACTTCTCGCTCTCGCGACAAAGCTACCTAAATTACGGCTAGAAACTACAATCGAAACGGCTTAAAAACCACAATTTCGCACTGAGTTCACTACCAAGACATTAATTCAGATGATAATAACATGAACATGACAATTGAGTTCAAGGATACCATACTAACAAAAATAATAATGCAATAACGATAAATAATTTAAAGTGATAAAAACTTGTAAAACGGTAACGAAAACTATAACACCCATTTTAATTATTTAGTCTTTCCGGTGTTATTTTATTTCGGCGTGTCTTTTGTGGGAATTATTTAAGAAGTTATAGCCTTTAATATTAGTATAATATAATTGATAATTATAATAATTTGATAATTAATAGTAATATTATTATTATTATTATTATTATTTATATTATTGGAATTATTATTGGAATAAAGAAATGAGGAATTAGAGTTATAAGGGGGTATTAGTGAGTTTTCGAGAGAAAAAAAAGGAAGAACACGGTCTAGTGGGAGAAAATTGAGGAAGAAGAACAAGAGGAAGGAGAAGAAGGCTAGGCTGTCGGATTCTTGGGAATTATTCAACGATCGAAGCGATTAATCGAGGTAAGGGGGAGAAACGAATTGGGATTGGTAATTGCATGAATTGGGTAGTTGGGGATTCCTTAACCCTATAGGGGTTTGATGATTATGATTAGGATGTTGTTGTGTTTCTGATTGTTGTTTCCATGAATGAATTGTGCTTATGTTGTTATGAATTGGTGAAATTCTGTTATTCCATCCTTGCATGTGATTATGTAGGAATTGTTGGGTGTTCTGAGTAGTTTACCGTTTAGGTCGAAAATGATTTAATCGGTAGAGTTGGTGTTTTATCGGGTAAAGTCTGGAATTAATAGTGTGGTTTAGTCGTAGAATGCTAGGCTAAGACTTCTGGGACTGGTTTGGTGAGAATCAGATAATTTTCGAGCTTCTGATGAATTTCTGAACAGTGAGGGTTTTGTGAAATCGCAGACATTCGCCAGCACCTTCGTTGAACGAGCTAGTAGCGAGCACTCGCTAGGAATTTTCTAGGCGAGTTTGGTAGCGAGTACTTCCAGTAGCCACTGTTTGCCTTCGCTAGCGAGTTCGCTAGGCGAGTGAGGCAGCGAGCGTTCGCTGAGGCTTCGCTAGGCGAGTAAGCCAGCGAGCGTGACAGAAACGTGATTTTGTGCTGTTTTGCTTTGTGATTCGTTTTGTATGATTCCTTGGGTTGTGATAGGAAGAGAGGTGGTGTTTAGTGGCGAAGAGTGTATACCTGGTGTTGAAAGGTGAAATTATGGAATATAGACTTTAATTGACATAATTAAATGGTGGGTAATATATATATATATATATATATATATATATATATATATATATATATATATATATATATATATATATATATATATATATATATATATATATATATATATATATATATATATATATATATATATATATATATATATATATATATATATATATATATATATATATATATATATATATATATATATATATATATATATATATATATATATATATATATATATATATATATATATATATATATATATATATATATATATATATATATATATATATATATATATATATATATATATATATATATATATATATATATATATATGATGTATAGTGAGGTGATCGGGAGGATCGTATGTACTCGGTGTTCAATGTAAATTTCCCTATTATTTTATTTGATTAACATAATTGATTGATGTGTATATATATATATATATATATATATATATATATATATATATATATATATATATATATATATATATATATATATATATATATATATATATATATATATATATATATATATATATATATATATATATATATATATATATATATATATATATATATATATATATATATATATATATATATATATATATATATATATGTTTGATGTATGGTGATGTGATCAGTAGGATTGTGTGCACTTAGTGTGCCTGATGTTTGGGTGTTGTGCATTTGGTGTTGTGCATAGCATGGTGTCTTGGTGGGATGGATCATGTCTCAGGAGGAGCGTAAGTGATCCATCAGTACTCCTTTGTAGAGAATGGTGGGGTTGAATCATGTCTCAGGAGGAGCGTAAGTGATTCACCCGTACTCCTTTGTGGAGAATGGTGGGATGGATCATGTCTCAGGAGGAGCGTAAGTGATCCATCCGTACTCCTTTTTGGAGAATTGCGGAGTTGAATCATGTCTCAGAAGGAGCATAAGTGATTCACCTGTACTCCTTTGTGGAGAATGGTGGGAATAGATCATGTCTCAGGAGGAGCGTAAGTGATCTATTTCGGGGTTCGAGTGAATGAACCAATGAGTCGGTACCGCATGCATGTGTTGAGTTGCATTCTTGAATTATTGTATGTTGTGTGTATGATTGGACAGTAGGTCGTGTTTGATGTTGGTGGGGTGATGATTTATATATTTGCTGCCTTTTATTCATGTATTTTATTACCGATAATTTTGATCATGTTTTCTCACCCCTTTGTTGTTGTTGTGGTCTGTGCTTCTTCAGAAGTACAGATAATCCAGGTGCGTAGCTAGCTTGGATAGTGGTGTGCGAGTCGAGTCCTAGGATGCTCTGATACGTAACACGGGACTTGGGAGTTTATTTGTTTTATGATAAATTTGTTTATTCCTGTGATGTATCTTATTTTAATGAATTCTCTTAATGAATATTTTATGTAAATTGGCGGATGGCCTAGAGTGATGTACAAATGATTGTTTCCGCTGTATATTTTGAAAACCATGTAATGAAGTGTTTTGTTGAGTTTTGTGAATGTGATATCCCACTTTTAATGGAAAACTCTGATATTTATTTGATTTAATTGTATTTTATTTTAATTTGGGGAAGTGAGGTGTTACAAAAACGATACTTGAAATAGTAAACAAAGTTCTATTAATTCCTACGAGATTATTGATCCAAGAGTACAAGAAACAAACAAGAATAGAAATTGTGACAATTTCTCGATGTGAGTGATTGTGACTTTTACAAGTGTTTTTCTGCCTAAATCTCAGAAGCAAATTCAACAAGGATTTTGAAAATCCTGGATGCCCCAGAAACACCCCCTAGATCCTAATTACAAAGAAATATCCCTTTGTAACTTCCCTTGGTCGTGCCAGCAAGTGGAGGGAAAAGCGGTTGAAAAACTGCTTGAAGACTGCCCATTTTCGCAGAACTGTTGTCTCCAACGTCACGGCGAAAACCGTCTGCTCATGGAAAATGCCATTTTCTCTTCATGATGAACACCATCTGCTCACGGCTAACGCCATTTGCTCTTCATAGCGAACACCATATTAGTAAATTGGCAGAATTTTCTCTTCTTCTTCATTTTCTTGCTCTTTTCCCGGTTTTCTCGCACGGATGCTCTTATTCGACAAATACCTGAAACACAAACATAATATGACATAATAATACGAAAAACAATTAAAACTAAATTAATCACATGTGAATCGAGTCGAAATATACGATACATTTTCGCGTTATCAACACCCCCACACTTAAACCATTGCTTGTCCTCAAGCAATCAACTAACACGGTAAAAAAAAAAGAAATAAGCACGGTTCGAAACATAGGCACAATGAGACTCTAATCATACGTGACTGCTAGGATGATGGTAGATCGATAGGTACTAAATATCAATACCAAGGATACCGTAATGACACAATTTCAAAAACTCCCTTCTTATGCAAACCAATCTGAATTATGCCATTATAACTCAACCTATATCTCTTGCTCTCTTTCACCCCATTTCATTCTAGTGCAATCACATTAAATCCATTATCCATACACATTCATGGTAAGTAAACCTGTTAGTGACTATGATCTCATTGTTATTTCAGTTTTCTCGGCAAATATGCTTAAGCATCAATTGAAGTTAGAGTTTGTACCGTTGGGCTAAGTGATTGGGTGAGGACCACCTAACTTAAAAGGAAAATATCTTATCATTCATAAACATTTTTTTTCTTAATTTATCATTTTAAACTAGAGATCATACACTTATTTGCATCGGCTTCTTACTTAGTGTGTTCTTAGGATGGTGCTGACTACTTAAATAAACTACTTAGAGGCTACTTTAAAAACTGGAGCTTAAGGTCTTGATATCACATAATTATGGAGTTTAGGGTATCAAGACGATATCAATTTTATAAAAACTTTCCCAAGTCTCTCTAACATAGTCTAAGTAACATATATACTCTCAAAGTATCGCGCCATGAATCGAAGCAAAACATTGTTGGATGTTAAAATTTTAAAGTTTCGGGGAAATTTAATAACAAGTGAAAACCATGTATAAATACTCGACAAAACATTAAAAACAGATAAAATTCCTAAAAGCATGAAATAAACTAGAAAATGATAAACCTAACTAGAAAGCTGTAAAATCAAAGCAGTAAAGTTCCTCCCCCACACTTAAACCAAACGTTGTCCTCAATGTTTTGATAAAAGATGGAAAAAGGAAAGATAGAACCTGTATGAATGCTACTGCATGCCAAATCTTCTTTGATCATTCCCTTGTTATCCATGTCTTCACTAACCACTTCTACTCCGGCGTTTGTAATTTTGAGATACCTTCATTTTTGTAATTCGTAAACCAACTCATCATATTGCCCGCTTCTAGAGGAAATACCTGCATAAAGTGTTAGAAAAGTATGGTGCGGTGTGTGCAGGTAGAACTTGACCATGCAAAGAACAAGGAAGAGGTGAGTTACTAATGGGAGAGACATACTCTCTCCTATCATACTCATCTTCGGTGTCACCACCAGCAGCAACATTCATAGGAATATCCGTGGGCACCAACTCATCTCCAAGATCGTCATCTAGAGAATTTTCTCCTAGATGTGGCCGAAACGTGACAGGTAGTACATTTCCTTATTATCTGCAAATTCAAACAAACAAAAAATAGAAAACTAAAATAAAAACCCTGTGGGTTGCCTCCCACGCAACACTTTGTTTAACGTTGATAGCTCAACGGTTAAGGAATGTAAGCACTCATGGTGGTTCTTTCGAGGATGGATCGTCGATCGAACTTTTAATAATCTTTGGTTTCCATGGCCACTTATCAAGCCATCTCTCATATTCCTCCCCTTTTCTTTTCTTACTTCTGCGGGGTGGTTCATTCTTTTGAACTTATAGTGGTGGTTTTGGCTCTATCCAGAATATCATCTTTTTAAATTTGGGTTTAGTTCTTTCATCCACTGCCTCAAAATCTAACATTACCCTTTTAACAGTAATGATATCCCTAGTTTTATGGTCCTCAAATTTTCTTTTTTTATGTAGGACCTCAGACAAAGGTGTGTTGGTGTGGATATTTTCCAATACCTCCACATACGTTTTGGATTGGGAGTCTAGCTTAGCTTCTACAAAGCTTTGGGGGAAAGGAATTTGTGGGGTATAGGGAAGAGGAACAACAATAGATGCTTCCTTCTCTACCTCTTCGACAAGTTCCGTTTTGGGTGGTATCGGTGGATTTTTCTCAATCTCTACTCTTTTCTCACTAGAACTCTCCTCAACACCATTATCACTCTCCCTAGGATTTTCTATTTGTTCTTCACTACTAGTTGTTACAACATCCACATGTCTCTCAAGGGAGGGTCTTATAGGTGTCTGTGCGAGCAGGGATATTTGAGTCTCCAATGCTTCGTTGTGAGTTGCGAGGGACTCGACCATAGTGTTCGTCTTCCTAAGATTTTCATGAATTTGGAGATGTTGTTTTCTAAACTCTACATTTTGGAGAGTTTGTGTCTCCACAAAGTGCTCCATCATAGATTCTATCCTAGACTGAGTAAGCGCTTCATTGAATTCCTCCATTAGTATTTCGAGTTTATATTTATGAAAGTCTTGCGGTTCCTTAAAATACTGGGAGTGGTAATCATAGAGGGAATTTGGGTGAGAGTGAGTTAGCGTCGGATTGAAATCCTCCATTAATAGTTCGAGGTCGGATTTATGGGAATCTTGTGGTTCCTCAAAATATTGGGGTTGGTAATTGTAGAGGAAATCTGGGTGATACATAGTAATTGAGATGAAAGTGCCTTAGTCTATACAGTACAACAACGGAATCACAATATTGACTGTTGGTCCCCGGAAACGGCTCCAAAAACTTGAGGCGTCCGCAAGTGCATGGAAATATCGAAGTAATATAAAAGATTGTTGAACCCACAAAGAACAATGTCAGCCTACCGTTATCTATTGCTGCGATGTAAAGCTAAGGCTAATGATTACTTGGTTTAAACAAAATTAAAATGAAAACTAAAATGAAACTTAGAAAATATAACAATAAAGAGAGGCCGAAATATGGATTATGTGTTCCTAAGGGACTTGTAGGAAACATGTACTAATTACGGTCAGACGCCTATTCCGTAGGATACACTGACTCAAAGGCTCCGCCTCACGCTCACGCGTTTTCGAAAAAAGCCGTGTTGCTTAACCCCAAGACTTTTCTCTCGCTTGCCTGATAATTAAGAACACTTTTTGGAAGTCCTAAGTATCCTAAACGACGTCTAAAGCGCTCTCGCTGTTTTTAGACGAGATGCCTAGTTTCTACTATCTGGCTCGCTCCTCACGCTCTCGCAGATATCGACTCAAACCTTAATATGCTTCTCACTCTCATGACAAATCAATGGTAAGCAACTTCTCGCTCTCGCGACGAAGCTACCTAAATTACGGCTAGAAACTACAACCGAAACGGCTTAAAAACCATAATCTCACACTAAGTTCACTACCGAGTCCCGCCGGTAACGACAGTCCTCATACGCCAGACTCAGACAGAATTTACCAAGACATTAATTCAGATGAAAATAACATGAACATAACAATTGAGTTCAAGGACAACATACTAACAAAAATAATAATGCAATAACGATAAATAATTTAAAGCGATAAAAACCTATAAAATGGTAGCGAAAATGATACTTGAAATAGTAAACAAACTTCTATTAATTCCGGTAAGATTATTGATCCAAGAGTACAAGAAACAAACAAGAATAGAAATTGTGACAATCGCTCGATGTGAGTAATTGTCACTTTTACAAATGTTTTTCTGTCTAAATCTAGGAAGCAAATTCAACAGGGCTTCCGCATATCCTGGATTCTCCATAAACACCCTCTAGGTCCTATTTATAGAGAAGTATTCCTTTTTAACTTCCCTTGGTCGTGCCAGCAATTGAAGGGAAAAGCGGTTGAAAAACTGCTTGAAAACTGCCCACTTTCGCATAACTGTTGTCTGCAGCATCACGGCGAACGCCGTCTGCTCACGGCGAATTCCATTTTCTCTTCACGGCGAACATCATCTGCTCACGGCGAACGCCATTTACTCTTCACAGTAAACACCATTTTCTCACGGCGAACACCATATCAGTAAATTGGCAAAATTTGCTATGTTTCTTCATTTTCTTGCTCTTTTCCTGGTTTTCTCGCACGTATGTTGTTATTCGACAAATACATGAAACAAAAACATAATACGACATAATAATACGAAAACAATTGAAACGACATTAAATTACATACGAATTGAGTCGAAATATACGATACGTTTTTGCGTTATTAGAAAGATGCTTTGATTGAGATATTAGAGCAACATACTATAGAAAGTCAAGAGGAACGAATAAGTCTACTTTCTTATTTCACTTGGCAAAGGATCATTGATTTGGCAACAGATGAAGGGGCCCGATCAAAAAAGAGAAAAGGGAGTCAGCAACTAGCATCTGGACCTTTGTCAGGAGTTCATTAGAATTCATAGGCCTAGTTTTCCTCCCTGCACTTTGTAAAATAATGTACTTTTCCATGTAAGATATTGTATTCCTTTGAATTCAATAAAAGGTTGCATCGTTGTATGATATTTGCAACATAATTGTTAAAAGTTATTTTGAAAATAAAACAAAAAAGTCATTCTCATTTCTCTGCATATCATTTATCATTCTTGCATTACACATCTTTGTTATAGATTCTCACACATGTGTCGCACTTTAGATTCAAATTGTCTTCCTCACTACAATATGCCTAAAGGTTTTCCCCAGGGAATGCCTTTCAATTTTATACCTGAGGGATACATACCACCGGTCACTGAAGACCTAGAAGCCATAGCCAGAACCTCCAGACCTAAAAGTTACAAACTTCAAGTGAATGAAGATGTAAGGGCTACGACAGAGACTCCCGTACCTGAAGGTTAAAACTTCAGGTCACTAAAACACAAAGAGTTACAACAGTAATGTCTACAGTAAAGTCTACAGTAATGTCTATACCACAACCTGTGATACATACTATTCTAGAGGAACAAATTCTTCAGACCACTTCAAACAAAAATGAAGAAGTGTACAAAAGAATGAATGAATTCCAAGAACAGTTCTTAGAAATGCAGAAAGAACTACATGTCATTCGCAGACAGAACTTGTTTGGCAAAGATTCCGCTAACCTCTGTCTGATCCCTAACATGAAAATACTGCACAAATTCAAGGTGCCCGACTTTGAAAAATACAAACGCAATTCTTGCCCTTAGAGTCATCTGATAATGTACACTCGAAAGATGTCTACTCAGACGAAAAATCAACAACTATTAATCCACTACTTTCAAGACAGTTTAATTAGTGTCGTGCTCAAATGGTACATGGGATTAAACCGTGCAAATATTAACACTTTCAGAGATCTCGGGGCAGATTTTGTTCAACAGTACAAATACAATTTTGATATGGCACCCGATAGGGACCAGCTCAGAGCAATGTCCCAGAAAGATAAGGAAACATTCAAGGAGTACGCTCAAAGATGGCGTGAAATTGCCACCCAGATTTGTCCTCCCCTTGAGAAGAAAGAAATGATAAAAATCTTCTTGAAAACCTTGAGCTCATTTTATTATGACGGAATGGTCGCAAGTGCACCTAGTGACTTTATCGAGATGGTAAACATAGGGGTACACCTGGAGGAAGAAGTCTGAGAAGGTCGACTGATCAAAGACGCAGAGCCATCCAGCAATACTAAAAGATACAGGGGTGCTTTCCAAAAGAAGAAATAACAAGATATTAGTAATATCTCTCATGGTAAACAAAGGAGAAGGTATCAACCTCGGCAGGTGGCAATAGTATCCCCTGTTATCAACCAGAGCCGGCTCCAACCTATCAATCACAGGCTGCTCAGAGCCAGCCGAATCAACAATCGTATCAGGAAAGACAACAACAACCTCTTCAGCAGGCTCACCCAGAATACAATAATAATAATCGTTTTCCACGATCACCAAGGTTTGACCCCATACCAATGTTATATACAGAACTGCTCCCAGTACTGTTAGCAAAGGGGCACATTCAAACCAGGAATCCTCTCACAGTACCAGATAATTCCTCTTATTGGTTCAAAGCTGATCAATCTTGCCCTTATCATCAAGAAGGATAGGGGCATAACATTGAGAACTTCCTCAGCTTTAAACATGACGTACAAAGGCTGATAAAAAACTGATTTTTATTTTTCAAATATACAGATCCAAATGTTCAAACAAACCCTTTTCCACAACATGAAAAGGCTTAAGTGAACTTGATAGATGAAGGACAAGGCAACAATTATCAAATTCATGATGTAAGCCAACTGGGAACAAATTTTGTAAAAATGCATTGCAAGCAAAGCGGATATGGCCATGTGCCATTTCACAACTATCATCAATGCGATATTTTTTCCAAGAACAATCGAGGGTGCATCATTGTACAAACAACTCTTCAAGAGCAGATGGATCTAGGCTGAATCCAAGATCACCAGATTTGTGAAGTAAATATGTCCCACGAACTTCCGAGCATTGTTCATAATCATGATATCTGTGCGATGAATGTCAATCTTGTTATAATGCACTCAAGATAAAGTCAATACCATAATTTTCCGCTGGACGACTATAACGCTTGTTCAATTTACTCAAAAGACAACCAAGGATGTGTTTTTGTACAAGAAACCCTCCAGCGTCAAATGCATTTAGGATGGATCCAAAACTACCATGGAAGGAATGATCATCAGATCAACATGGTTCAGATTTTTGACATTCTTTTAATGAATATCAGCTTGGTAGAATTACATGCCAAACAAGTCAGACTCGATTTTCTATCCTTGCATGATTATTAAGACTGCAAGGATTGCTCCAAAAACGATCAAGGTTGTGTGCTTGTACAAAGAACTCTTCAACATCTGTTAGACCATTGGTGGCTTCCAATTTACCAAGATGAAAGCACACATCTAGTTGGCATAACCTATGGAAATCCACTTGCTGGAAATGGATCTGGTCAAGATGCACTGCATACAGAACAGGTATGGGCGTATACCACCTCACAATTATGAACGCTGCCTAGTATGTTCATAAACTAGCCAAGGGTGCCACCTCGTGCGAGCAGCTCTCCGGAATCAAGTGGACCAAGGGGAAACCCAATTATGCCTAAATTCTCATTCAATTAACATAGTGCAAGATTGCCCCGAACAATATGCATTTTATGACATTAAGAACATTGAAACATCATTGGTCAAATTTCATAAACTCTTGTGCGAACTTAACTACTTTGGTCTGAACCACCATGGTCACTCAACTTGCAGAGAATTCTGCAAAAGCCGGCAAGGTTGCTTCCTTATCCAAAATTAAATTCAAGAACTGTTGGATAAAAGAACCATCACAGTTCTAAATGAAAGAGAGTCTATTAATTATGGAATTAATGAGGATGTTTTCACCATAATTCCTCTGCTTAATGAGCCAAAACGCTGGGAGATCCCGTTTGACAGTGGGAGAATTCCCAACCTCCCTAAGAGGGAACAATTGAGGTTACTTAAGATAGTCGAAAGACCCTGATAACCCCTTTGGTCATCTACTTTCCAGGCCTAATGCCATACGAGTCAGAGAAAGCTATTCCGTACAAATATGGTGCAATCATAATAGAAAATGAAAAAGAAGTTCCACTGTTATCTGTTGTCAATATTGCTGATGTCAGTCGAGTCACCCGAAGTGGTTGAATCTTCAACAGAGGAGTTGGAGAACCCGCGAAAGAAAAGGAACCTTAAGTTGAAGTTCCTAATCAACCCAACAACACGGAGCTTATGAAAAATAATGATGAAATATAGAAACTCATCCAGAGAAGTGAATACAACATTTTGGATCAACTATTACAAACTCTTTCTTGGATATCAGTGTTATCTCTCCTGCTCAGTTCAGAAGCTCACAGAGAAGCTCTATAGAAAATCTTAGAACAAGCCTATGTAGAACAAGATATGATAGTAGGCCATTTTGATAGAATTATTTCCAACATCACTTCCGGCAACAATTTGGGTTTTAGTGATGAAGAACTTCCAGAGGAAGGCAAGAATCATAACATGGAACAGAACATCACAGTTAATTTCCAAGACGATGCCTTAGCCAGCATACTCGTAGACACAGGTTCATCCTTAAACGTCATGCCAAGATCAACTTTGGCACAATTATCTTTTCAAGGGGCCCCCATGTGAGGAATTGAGATCATAGTCAAAGCTTTTGACGAATCTAGGAAGACAGTTATTGGCGAAGTCGACCTTCCCATAACCATTGGTCCTCACACTTTCCAAGTCACCTTCCAAGTCATGGACATACGAGTGATGTATAACTGTTTATTGGGATGACCTTGGATACATGAGGCAGGGGCAGTCACTTCGATACTTCACCAAAAGCTGAAGTTTGTCAAGAACGAGAAGTTGATCACAATATGTGGAGAACAAGCTCTAATTGTGAGCAACCTATCATTATTCTCATATTACCAGAGGAGGTCATTGGAACTCAATTTCAAGCATTCTTTGTGAGCAATGAGAATCATCAAGAAGAAGGAACGTTGATTTCCTAGTACAAAGATGCTCTCCAAGTATTAAGAAGCAGTAACATAAAAGGATGAGGGCAAGTTGTGATCCCTGTTGATAACAAGACAAGAAAATATCCAGATTTTTCTCCAGCACTTACCAAGGTTACAAAGAAGAATGTAGGCATTTGTCCTATTCAAGATTTCTTCCACAGTGGAGGCTTCCTCCACCTAATATCTCAAGAAGTCCACAACATCGGGAAAAATGATCCCTCTGATACAGATGAAGAATGGAAATCCTATTTCAACAATGAAGGATATATATATCTCAGGAAGAAACATACATGTCATTTTCCTCTCCGAAGAAAACTCCCAGATATATACCAAGATCAGATGTCAGGATGGTTTATGGAAATTGTGATCCTAAAGGATGTCATGCTCCTCCCAACTTATTAGAAGAAGATACTCTAATGAAAGATAACTTTGATTACAACTTATATGATCCCATGGATGATTTTCCCATTTGGGAACCTTACATGGAAGATCCAAGGTATAAGAGTCAGCCAGAGAATGCATATTTGCTGAATGACCTTGAGGAAAATATACCTGCTTCCCAGAATCATGGAATCCTTATCAGGAAAATCCTGAAAATGTCAAACATCATGTTGATGACGTTGCAAGAATTGCTGGACAAGAAATCATCAATTTTGTAATTCCTGAAGTCAATGTCATCGAAGAAGATGATTCATCTATCTCTTCAGAAACTTGGTATACTTTGGGACAACCAAGCGGCAAATACAACTTTCTAGTGAAGACTGCTCCTGAAAGCTCCCGTATCAGATTTGAAGGCATTCAGCCCACTGGATAGGGAGATCCTCTTGATAATGAAAGTATTGTTAAAGATACATTAGAAGAGTCCTCTTATGATAACTCTGCATGGGAAGAAGACTCTAGTAATCCGACTCCACCAGAAATCAGAGTCATTACTGAAGACAGTCCTGGGAGAAAAATACCGGACTTTGTGATCCACAAAGGAGTTCACTGCAATTGGCTCGCGGTTGATGTCACGAATATTGTTCATAAATCAAAGTAATTGCTTCATCTTTGTTTTGACCTTTCACTTTGCCCAAGTGAAAAGGATGTTTTATAGGGATTGCTTTTCTGTAAATGATAGATATTCTTACATACAAAAGTATTGCAAAGCAGAAGTACCCCCAAAAAATTCCTAGATTTTGAGATATGAAGCATTAAAGTTATGGTTTCATGAGATTTTGAACTTTGACACTTATAAATTTTTAGGCGGAATCTGCCTCATGTTTTGCCCAACTTTGGAGATATTTTTCATTATGATACAGGATGAATCAAGACCCAATGTAAACATCAAAGTTGAAGTATGATATACAAGATTTCCAAAGAGTACAAGAACATCAATTGATTCAACTTTAGCAAGAAGTTATGGACCTCACAACATGCCTTGATATAAACTATTTTTTGACATCATTTGGCACATAACTTGCCTCCCACGATTTTCAAGCCAATTTTGGACACTTGCATCATTGAATTTTTGTCCAATAGCAACACAAATGATGAAGGAATCTGAACCATAACACAAGGGGTCAAGAATCTATCCATAACATATGCAAATCCATCATGACATGAACTTTGAATTTCAACTTTGGCATCAAGCATTAATGTGATGCATTGAGGTGCCATGAATCAAGCACAAACAAGCCAAGACTCATTCCAAAGCCAAGAGTGTTCAAGTCTACAAAGTTGAATTTGAGTCAATGCCTAGCTATGATAGGAGGATACTTTGACTACATGACAAAATCCATTGGATAATAGCATGCTCCCTCATCCATTCACTATTCCTTGCAAAACAAACTTCCTCTACTATAAATAGAAGTCATTTCTGGTTGATCAAAATACCCCAAAACATAACAACACCTATTTTCCACCATTTCACTCATCATTCCAAATTTTCAAGTTCATGAGGTGTGAGAATCGAATTTTGCAATAGGGAGCAATTCAACTCAAATCAATGGTCCTAACACCTTACATATATCATATATGAGTGATCCAAACTCTTGAACAACATCTGTAACATCTCTACATCAATGTTTGATTTCCTCTTGCACAGGTAAGCCTCAAGCTCTCAAACTCTATGATCCATGCATCATAAATTTATTTTCAAGTTACCAACATGTTTTTGTAAGTTCATAGAGTGTTTCCCCTTAATCAATTGCTATGTCCCAATCGTGTATAGAATTTCATGATAGTTTTTGCAAATTCTAGGGTTTTTGTGTTCCTGCGTGATAACCCTCTCCACACTTAAAAGAAATGAAATTAATTGCCACCATCATGTTCCTTGTTAAAAAACGAACAAAATCCATGTTTGCATCATTTGATTTCATTACGTAATTAGAGATATAAGTGAGCTCTTGAAAAACGGCCATGGAGGGACACGCGAGGAAGAAGGAGTCGTTGGCGCCTTTTTCAAATATTTGAATTTTTGAATATTTTAATTATTTTGTTAATTATCTTCAAAAATTAATTTCTCTCTCAATTTTAATCATTTTCAAATGACTTTTTAAACATAAATCCTTCACATATTTAAATATTTTATTCCATAAAATAAATTTTTAAAAAAAATTTATTTGATATATTTTTAAATATTTTAAAGAATTTTATTTTAATTTGCTTTAAACATTTTAAATAATTTCTTTTTCTTGATTTTTCAAAACCAAATGAGTTTTAAATCATCATGTGAATAAAACCTTATTTTCCAAACCCTGACCATGGTTCATAACTTGATTTTTGAATTTATTTCATATTTTTCATCATTTTTATTATTTTTTTCCTTTTAAAAATACAAAATAAAATAAAATTAGGGTTTCCCTTTTGATTTAATCTTTCAAAACTTCATTTCAAATAACCATGGGCCTCTGTTAGAGTGTAAGACTTAAACCTCTTTGTAAATAAACCATTTCATGGGTCTCTGCTATAGTATAAGTCCCATTCTTCTTTTCAAAATCACGGTGCGATCATTGTTTTCAAAATCATCTGGGCCTCTGCTAGGAGTGTAAGTCTCATCTCTCTGTACATAAACCTTGTTTTCAAAATCATCTGGGCCTCTGCTAGGAGTGTAAGTCCCATATCTCTATACATAAAATTTGTTTTCAATAACCATGGGCATCTATTAGAGTGTAATACCAACACCTTTTGTAAATAGAAGACCTTTTAGCTTCATTCATCATGGGCTTTGTACAGGATACAAATAACACTCATGGGCCTCTATCTAGAATTTAAGACACAACACCTTTGTTTACTTAAAGATCAAGTCATCTTCAAAGTTAAAACTTTCTTTAATATCTCAAAACCCTAACTTAGTCTTGAAGAAAACATCTAATCAATCAAAGTAGATTTGGGCCTCTATCCAAAGTATAAGACCCACCACCCTTTTTAATTCAATCATACTTGTTTATATACTTATACCATATCTCTTTATATATGCTTGTACATATCTTATTAAGTTTCTCTTAGCATTTGAATCATTCTTAGGTTTAGACTAGTTCAACCAATAGGATCTTTGACAATCAGTATAACTTAGTTCAAACAACTAGTTCTCCCCTGTATAAAGGAATTATTCTTCCCAATATAGTCAGCCTTCTCTTAGGCTTTGTTCAATTGATTCAACCTTAAAAAAATTCAACAAAGAGAGAATTATTTTCTTGTGAAACCTCTTCTTCAACCCCTTTAATCTTAGAACAGTTCAACAAAGAAAAGATTGTTTCTCGGTGAAACCTTTCTTGAACTCTTCCTAAGACTTAAACAGTCTAAACTCCCCAACCTCCTCTTAGGCTTAGTGCAAGGACCCAAAGGCTTCCTAGAAGCATCCCCAACCTCCTCTTGGGCTTCATACAAGGACCCTCAGGCTTCCTAAATGCACAAGATAGACCCTAGTCATCTCTATCCCTACACCAATTCCCAGGAGAGTCAAAACCTCTAAAACATTCAAACTTATCCTTTCAGTTTCCTCTAATCCTCAACAAGGCTTGACTTCCTCCTTAAAATCCCCAGAAAGGGTCATGTTGCAATCAACAAATCCCCAAAAGAATCAAAGCCTCATGGAAGTTCAAGAAATCCAACTCTTCTCTAATATCCAACAGGAGTAAATTTCTCTTTTAATTCCTCAGAGCAGTTGGAACCTGCTCTTAGATTTAATTTTCCTCAATAAGAGTCAGTCTCCACTTAAATTCCCTCTGTCTCCTCTTAGGCTTCATATAAGGAAAGTCCAAAGGATGACTTCCCTTTACCACGCATTGATATTCTAGTTGACAACACAACAAATTTCAGAGTATTCTCCTTCATGGATGGGTTCTCGGGCTATAACCAAATCAAAATGGCACCAAAAGATATGGAGAAAACTTTATTTATCACCCCATGGGGCACCTTTTATTACAAAGTAATGGCGTTCGGTCTGAAGAACACCGAAGCCACTTATCAAAAGGCTATGATAACTCTGTTTCAAGACATGATGCACAAAAAAATTGAAGTGTATGTCGACGACATGATTGCCAAATCTAAAACGGAAGAAGAACATGTGGAACACCTATCAAAGTTATCTCAGCGACTAAGAAGATACAAACTTCACTTGAATCCCAACAAATGTACATTCGGTGTTCATTCAGGAAAGCTCTTGGGATTCATCGTCAGCCGAAAAAGAATTGAGGTTGATCCTGACAAGGTCAAGGCCATTCGAAAAATGCCTTCTCCGAAGACTGAAAAGCAAGTAAGAGGATTTTTAGGACGTCTAAATTACATCTCAAGATTCATATTCCTCATGACCGCGACATGCGAGCTGATCTTAAAACTACTTAGAAAGAATCAAAGTTGTGTATGGATAGAGGATTGCCAAAAAGATTTTGACAGCACCAAAGAATATATGATAAATCCACCTATTATGTCCCATCTAGTGGAAGGAAGACCACTAATCATCTTCTTAACAGTCTTGGAAGACTCCATGGGCTGTGTGCTTGGCTAACAAGACGAAACCAAAAGAAAAGAGTCCCTCATTTATTACTTAAGCAAGAAGTTCATTGACTGTGAAACTCGATACACTATGCTCGAGAAAACTTGTTGCGCTTTAGCTTGGGCAGCTAAACGTCTTCACCAGTACATGATTTGTCACACTACTTGGTTAATCTCTAAAATGGATTCAATCAAGTATGTCTTTGAAAATCCTGCTTTAACAAGAAGGATTTCCCATTGGAAGATGTTGTTATTAGAATACGACATCAAGTATCATGCTCAAAAATCCGTCAAGGAAGTATTCTAGCTGATCATTTGGCTCATCAATCGATTGACAATCAGGAATCAATCAAATTTGACTTCCCAAATGAAGATGTAATGTACCTAAAGATGAAAGACTGCGATGAACCACTACCAAGCGAAGGGCTAGAGCCAAGATCCCAATGAGGATTAATATTCGATGGAGCTGTCAACGCTTATGGAAACAGAATTGGGAAAATAATTGTTACACCTCAGGGTACCCATATTCCTTTCACCGCCCGATTGAAATTCAAATGTACCAACAATGGGGCCGAATATGAAGCTTGTATCATGGGTCTTAAAGAAGCTATTGACTTAAGGATAAAGAACTTGGATGTGTATGGAGACTCTGCTATTGTTATAAATTAGATTAAAGGAGAGTAGGAAACACGTCAACTTGGAGTAATTCCTTACAAAGACTACACAAGAAGGTTGTTACCTTTCTTCAATAAGATTGAGTTTCATCATATACCCCGTGAAGAAAACCACATGGTTGATGCATTGGCTACTCTATCCTGCATGATTAATGTGAATCGATGGAACGATGTGTCCAAGATTGACATAATGCGCCTTGATATGCCCGCTTACATATTCACAACAGAGGCTGTCATCGATGACAAACCTTGGTATCACGACATCAAGTGCTTCCTTCAAAGATAGAAGTACCCGCCTGGGGAATCAAGAAAAGATAGGAAGATTCTCAGAAGACTGGCTGGCAATTTCTTCCTGAACAATAATGTACTCTACAAAATAAACTTCGACATGGTTTTGCTAAGATGCATGGACAGACACGAAGCAAACGTGTAAATGAAAGAGATTCATGAAGGATCCTTTGGCACTTATGCCAATGGGCATACAATGGCAAGAAAAAATTTAAGAGCATGATATTATTGGCTGCCAATGGAATCTGATTGTTATAGATAGATGAGGAAGTGTCATAAGTGTGAGATATACACCAACATGATTCATGTACCGCCAACGCATCTTAAAGCTCTCTCTTCTCCATGGCCTTTTTCTATATGGGGAGTCGATATGATTGGCATGATTGAACCCAGAGCCTCAAACGAACATCAGTTCATCCTGGTAGCCATTGATTACTTCACCAAATGGATCAAAGCAGAATCATATACCAGTGTAACCAGACAAGTGGTTGTCCGATTTATTAAAAACAATCTCATCTACCATTATGATGTTCCAAGCCAGATCATTACTGATAATGGAACTAACCTGAACAACATGATGATGAAAGAATTATGTGCTGAGTTCAAAATTAAACACCATAAATTGTCTCCCTACCGGCCTAAGATGAATGGAGCGGTAGAGGCAACTAACAAAAATCAAGAAAATCATTCAGAAGATGGTTGTAACCTACAAAGATTGGCACGAGATACTACCACTTTCTCTTCACGGTTATCGCACATCCGTCTGAACTTCAACTGCGATAACCCCTTCTCTTTAGTATATGCCATGGAAGAAATTCTCCCTATAGAGGTTGAGATCCCGTCAATGAGAGTATTGATGGAAGTCAAGCTAACAGAAGTTGAATGGTGTCAAAGAAGATACGATGAACTGAATCTGATCGAAGAAAAAAGAATGATAGCCTTATGCCATGGTCAGTTATATCAACAAAGAATGAAGAAAGATTTTGACAAAAAGGTTCGACCTCGAGTATTCAAAGAAGGAGACCTCATGCTCAAAAAGATCCAATCATTTCTCACTGATTCTAGGGGAAAATGGACTCCGAATTATGATGGCCCCTATGTGGTTAAGAAAGCATTCTTAGGTGGTGCCTTAATACTCACAAACATGGATGGAGAAGAGTTTGCTTATCCTACAAATGTTGATGCAATCAAGAAATACTTCGCCTAAAAACAAAAAAATAGCTCACTAAGTTGGAAACCTGAAAAGGCGACTTAGGCAAAAAGAGTGTCTCGGTGATTGAAAAACCCAAAAGGGCGGTCCAGGAAAAAATTAGAGACATAGACAGAAAATAATTATCCTGATAGATTGAAAGCCTGAAAAGGCGATCTAGGCAAAAGTTAGGGTTTTATGGCAAGTAATTGCATCCAAAAAGATTGGATCCTCAAAACCAAAGTTATCTGGTAAGGAATCCTCAATCAAGGTCACCTTCAACAGGAGCTCAAGAATGTCCAGAATTCAAAGCTGATAAAAGGATGAGTGGTCATTATGTTTCAATGTAGCCTTTTTCCCTTTAAATTACCATTTTCTAAACTTTGTAATGCTTCATGGAATCACGCATTAGGCTGATTAACATTCTATTAATCAAAACTTGAGCCCTTGTGCCTTTTGTTTGCAATTCTCATTTATTCTGCTTTGCGAAATGACATGCTTATTTGATTAACATTCTTGAAACACAAAAAAGAATTTACCTTTCGTTTTCAAAAGAGAAATTCTGAAATTTTTACTTCTGCTTTTAAAAAAATGATGGCAATTTCCTTTTGATTAATGAACACAAAGAGGAACATCAACAGCTCTTTCGAAAGCATTTCAACTTCAAAGAGAAGAATCAAAATATTTCTTGTAATCGGTATATCCCAAGTGAAAGGTCGGTTACTTCAGATTGATAGGATAAAGCATCTTGTATATCGAGGATCGAGTTTCATATCCCTTCAACTAAACGTTTCTATCCCCGGTAGAGTATTATCACAAGGAATAAAGGATGGAACAGGAATCCCTTCTTCCAATAGGATGCTACCTTCAAGAATAATCGGTAAAAGTTTCCACTCCTCAAGAGTCGCATCTTGTTACTGTCAAGAGTAGGTGAAGTTCAGCAACGAGACTTTGTTTCCCTCAACAATGGCCAAATATCTAGTTGTATTCACCACCAGTCAATATGTCGTGTCTGTTTTTGTCAGCATAAGTATACATACATCATGCATATTTAATTCATATTCATAAATGTATAAGTTACATCATTTACCCCCTAGGTGTTATTTGTCCTCTCTCCATTAAGGTCGTCAGCCTTAGGCAGAAAGAATGTGTATTTTTCTAAATCCCCACTGAGTTTGATCCTCGTGGAAGATTTTTCTTCATGTTTCCTTTCCACACTTGGATAGGATAAAATCCCAGTTCGAGTTCTTTCCTCATTAGGAAATTCCTTGTTTAGATGATCTCTCTCCAGTTCATTCCTGGATTAAATTCGGTCATCGATCACTTTGATAACTTGAATCTCTAAAAGGCAAGAAGGCATTATGCACCCTTGGAACTTCACTCTTCATCATTGAAGATGATACTTTGGTTTCCTGGAGTAAGGAAAACCCCAGTGAAATTTTTTCAACAAAATCTCTTTGTGGCAACATGGACATCAAATCCACCAAGAAACCTCTACCAATCAACAAGCAAAGAGCCATCTCTTTAGAAGCTTATTTTCCCCATGAGTGCCTAGTAGGTCGACAAACCGCAATCTCTCCCTGAGAAGTTTGTCTTGCTTCCGAGGAAGTCATCAGCACCTCAAATTAAAATACATCACTTGGCATCTCTCCAAAGAAGTCTCGAATGGAAGTATGATGTAATCTCTCCAAGAAAGCGGCCTCTGCAACAGAGAAGTTTGCACCTCTCTGCAGTTCAGACAAACGCTACACCCAGTAAGTCTAACATCAAAACTTTACTCATCCTATCGAATCTCTCCGAAGAAGGTTCGAAGAGAAGTGTGATGAAAATTATTTTTCAATCAAATGGCTATCTCTTTGATTAACCACAGAGAAAAGTTTGGTGAAGACCCTCACAGATAACTTTCCTTGTCAAGAGAAAGACTTGATAAGAAGAAACTAATACCATTTATGTGGCTGAAGACCAGGATCAAAGGGAAGTTTATTTGAAACTAAGACCAGTTTTATGGCTGAAGACCAGGATCGAGGGGAGGTTTATTTCAAGAAACTGAGACCAGTTCCATGGCTGAAGACCAGGATCGAGGGGAGGTTTATTTCAAGAAACTGATACCAGTTCTGTGGCTGAAAACCAGGATCGAAGGGAAGCTTTACCCTTTTTTAATTAAGATTACTTAGTAAAAGAATATGGATGAAAAAAAGAGGTAATTTTCTACCATTCACATCCACAATCAAAATTTCGGATATTCTGATATTTAATCCTCTTTTACCTTGAATGTCTGAATGTCTTCGTCATTCACACCTTCAAGTTCAAGAAGATTAAATAGAGGCATCTATCATACCCTAAATTTTGACCACAAGACTTCACACCATTGTGGAAATCATCACCATAATATGGATGTATTTTCATACCTCACCAATCTTCTCAAATATTATTGAGTATTCACCTTAACCAAGGATTAGGGTTTTGAGCCCTCTCAGAGCATTCAGGTAAGTGATCAATCAAGAATTCACATGATCTTCAACTTGTCAAGCCTTTCAAACATCTATTAATGATCAAGAGATCCTCCTCATCAAGAATTTAACGCAAGATTGCACCATTCCAAGTTAATTAAGCCTCAAGACCATCAGTGTCACCAAATTAGGGTTTTGATTGACCAAGGCTTCCAAAGAGAAATTTTCATCTGGGAATGAGCCAATACTTTAATACATGACTCAAAAAGCTCAAAACAAACTCATGATTCCATTCATAAGTTCAAAATAGCTTCAGATGTTTACATTTATCAAAAATCAGGAATTAGGGTTTGACCTAATTCAACCCATAGGTTGACTTTTTAAGTAAGGCATGATCTTAGACTTCAAGTGTGTTTCAAGGACCTAAAATACATCATATTGATCTATTCACAATATTGGATTGATTCAAAGAACTTGATTCATAAGCAATTCAAGGATTCAAATTCATTTGTGCCACAAACTAGGGTTCCTAAGAAAAAGTCAACCATACCTTTGACTTTTGACCAAGACATGATATCAAACCTTGGGACATAATTCAAGACCCTCAAAAAAATCTTTTGAATCCATCCATTAGGTTCAATTTATCCTAAGGACTTGATTTCATAAAGGATCAAAAAGTTCAAGTTACATCTAATGTAAAAAGTCAACTATGATCAAAACCAAGTTTGACTTTTGGGATTTTTTGGAAAACATGGCCTCTTTAAGTCAAGAACAATGTTAAATCATGATTTGGATCATGACCAATCAAGAAAAATCAACAAAAGTGAGGTTACTTACAAAAAGGGCAACCTTGAGAAACTTTAAATTTCCTTAAGTTATGGAAGGAACTTGATTTTTACCCAACTTTCCAAGGCCATAACTTGTGATCCAAGAAACCATTTCCTCCCATCCAAATCTCAAACGATAGATATTATTACATACAAAAGGATTGCAAAGCAGAAGTACCCCCAAAAAATGCCTAGATTTTGAGATATGAAGCATTAAAGTTATGGTTTCATGAGATTTTAAACTTTGACACTTATAAATTTTTAGGCGGAATCTGCCTCATGTTTTGCCCAACTTTGGAGACATTTTTCATTATGATACAGGATGAATCAAGACCCAATGTAAACATCAAAGTTGAAGTATGATATACAAGATTTCCAAAGAGTATAAGCACATCAATTGATTCAACTTTAGCAAGAAGTTATGGGCCTCACAACATGCCTTGATATAAATTGTTTTTTGACATCATTTGGCACATAACTTGCCTCCCATGATTTTTAAGCCAATTTTGGACACTTGCATCATTGAATTTTTGTCCAATAACAACACAAATGATGAAGGAATCTGAACCATAACACAAGGGGTCAAGAATCTATCCATAACATATGCAAATCCATCATGACATGAACTTTGAATTTCAACTTTGGCATCAAGCATTAATGTGATGCATTGAGGTGCCATGAATCAAGCACAAACAAGCCAAGACTCATTCCAAAGCCATGAGTGTTCAAATCTGCAAAGTTGAATTTGAGTCAATGCCTAGCTATGATAGGAGGATACTTTGACTACATGACAAAATCCATTGGATAATAGCATGCTCCCTCATCCATTCACTATTCCTTGCAAAACAAACTTCCTCTACTATAAATAGAAGTCATTTCTGGTTGATCGAAATACCCCAAAACATAACAACACTTGTTTTCCACCATTTCACTCATCATTTCAAATTTTCAAGTTCATGAGGTGTGAGAATCGAATTTTGCAATAGGGAGCAATTCAACTCAAATCAATGGTCCTAACACCTTACATATATCATATATGAGTGATCCAAACCCTCAAACAACATCTGTAACATCTCTACATCAATGTTTGATTTCCTCTTGCACAGGTAAGCCTCAAGCTCTCAAACTCTATAATCCATGCATCATAAATTTATTTTCAAGTTACCAACATGTTTTTGTAAGTTCATAGAGTGTTTCCCCTCAATCAATTGCTATGTTCTAATCGTGTATAGAATTTCATGATAGTTTTTGCAAATTCTAGGGTTTTTGTGTTCATGCGTGATAACCCTCTCCACACTTAAAAGAAATGAAATTAATTGTCACCATCATTTCCTTGTTAAAAAACAAACAAAATCCATGTTTGCATCATTTGATTTCATTACGTAATTAGAGATATAAGTGAGCTCTTGAAAAAAGGCCATGGAGGGACACGCGAGGAAGAAGGAGTCATTGGCGCCTTTTTCAAATATTTGAATTTTTTTAATATTTTAATTATTTTGTTAATTATCTTCAAAAATTAATTTCTCTCTCAATTTTAATCATTTTCAAGTGAATTTTTAAACATAAATCCTTCACATATATAAATATTTTATTCCACAAAAGAAATTTTTAAAAAAAATTTTATTTGATATATTTTTAAATATTTTAAAGAATTTTATTTTAATTTGCTTTAAACATTTTAAATAATTTATTTTTCTTGATTTTTCAAAACCAAATGAATTTTAAATCATCATGTGAAAAAAACCTTATTTTCCAAACCCTGACCATGGTTCATAACTTGATTTTTGAATTTATTTCATATTTTTCGTCATTTTTAATTATTTTTTTCCTTTTAAAAATGCAAAATAAAATAAAATTAGGGTTTCCCTTTTGATTTAATCTTTCAAAACTTCATTTCAAATAACTATGGGCCTCTGTTAGAGTGTAAAACCTAACCCTCTTGGTAAATAAACTATTTCATGGGTCTCTGCTATAGTATAAGTCTCATTCTTCTTTTCAAAATCACGGTGCGATCATTGTTTTCAAAATCATCTGGGCCTCTACTAGGAGTGTAAGTCTCATCTCTCTGTACATAAACCTTGTTTTCAAAATCATCTGGGCCTCTGCTAGGAGTGTAAGTCCTATATCTTTATACATAAAATTTGTTTTCAATAACCATGGGCATCTATTAGAGTGTAATACCCAACACATTTTGTAAATAGAAGACCTTTTAGCTTTATTCATCATGGGCTTTGTACAGGATACAAATAACACTCATGGGCCTCTATCTAGAATGTAAGATACAACACCTTTGTTTACTTAAAGATCAAGTCATCTTCAAAGTCAAAACTTTCTTCAATTTCTCAAAACCCTAACTTTGTCTTGAAGAAAACATCTAATCAATCACAATACATTTGGGCCTCTATCCAAAGTATAAGACCCACTACCCTTTTCAATTCAATCATACTTGTTTATATACTTATACCGTATCCCTTTATATATGCTTGTACATATCTTGTTAAGTTTCTCTTAGCATTTGAATCATTCTTAGGTTTAGACTAGTTCAAACAATAGGATCTTTGACAATCAGTATAACTTAGTTCAAACAACTAGGTCTCCCCTGTACAAAGAAATTCTTCTTCCTAATACAGTCAGCCTTCTCTTAGGCTTTGTTCAATTGATTCAACCTTAAAAAAATTCAACAAAGAGAGAATTATTTCCTTGTGAAACCTCTTCTTCAACCCCTTTAATCTTAGAACAGTTCAACAAAGAAAGGATTATTTCTCGGTCAAACCTTTCTTGAACTCTTCTTAAGACTTGAATAGTCTAAACTCCCCAACCTCCTCTTAGGCTTAGTGCAAGGACCCACAGGCTTCCTAGAAGCATCCCCAGCCTCCTCTTGGGCTTCATACAAGGACCCTCAGGCTTCCTAAAAGCACAAGATAGAGCCTAGTCATCTCTATCCCTACACCAATTCCCAGGAGAGTCAAAACCTCTAAAACATTCAAACTTATCCTTTCAGTCTCCTCTAATCCTCAACAAGGCTTGACTTCCTCCTTAAAATCCCTAGAAAGGGTCATGTTGCAATCAACAAATCCCCAAAAGAAATAAAGCCTCATGGAAGTTCAAGAAATCCAACTCTTCTCTAATATCCAGCAGGAGTCAATTTCTCTTTTAATTCCTCAGAGCAGTTGGAACCTGCTCTTAGATTTAATTTTCCTCAACAAGAGTCAGTCTCCACTTAAATTCCCTCTGTCTCCTCTTAGGCTTCATATAAGAATTTTCCCTAGTCAGTCTAAATCTTGGGTTTTGTACAAGACATATATAATACTCCCTAGTTGAGTCAAGTTTTAATCCCTTTTTCAGCTTCAACCTTGGGCTTTGATCAAGGCACAAAATTCAACATCCCCACAAATGAGACTCTGAGTCCTCTCTGTAGGAGGATATTTCCTCTATACATCACATTTCAGAACAAACAAGTAAACTCTTTTCTAGATGATTTATGTAAGTGGCACACTTGTTGATTCAAAATCCAAGTTGGAGTCCCTCCTTTATCATGGCCAAAGTTCTCTTTCATCTAAGTGATGCAATTCGCAAGCCTCTGGAACACATCCAAGCCAATGTCCCTCTCTTAGCATGCAAATATTCATAATGGAACAAGTGGCATTGCTCTAAACCGAGTTAAAGCTTCTTCCTTCATGAAATTTCAATTCTCTTATAAAGGAAGATACGTTGGATTCCATATATCCCAATTAAAGCAACTTCCTTTATAAATAAAACCTCAATAATTGTGATGAATAGGTGAGATATCTCCTTTTAGAGATGAAAAATTCTATCTTAAAAATCCTTTAGTTTCAATCTTGGGATTTGAACAGGACACAAACTTATTTAGCTTTAATTTTGGGCTTTGAACAAGACACAAACTCTTTTAGCTTCAATCTTGGGCTTTGAACAAGACACAAACTCTTTTAGTTTCAATCTTGGGCTTTGAACAAGACATAAATACTCTTTTAGCCTCAATCTTGGGCTTTGAACAAGACACCAAACATTTTTTCCTCCCATAGAATAAGAGGAACTACGAAGGCTCTGATTTATTAGTTTCATATTTTGAGAATACATAGGCATAAGACTGCGAAATCTTAGTGAGCACGCTAATAAAAAACATTAGGTCCAGATACCTTTCCAAAAACAATAGAAAATCCTAAAACAAAAAATAATATTTCCTCAACCTCCCAAATAGAAAATAGACTCAAGAAAGCAATTCAAACAGTAAAAATAGATGTAAATGAAGGTTCCTATAGATTACTATAAATACTTTGGGTGTTAATAGCTTCCCTTTGTATAACCAACCCCTGATTCCAGGTCTCTCCACATTTGTAGGGAAAGCACTTGCACGCAGGGTTAGTTTAAGATATCTTCCCCTTCCTTTTAAGCTTCATAGGATAAATATAGAAATCACAAAGTAACACCAGGAGCTGTAGTGGTCGCACCACAAAAACCGACTACAACATCATGAGGTTGGGAGTTCAGCCTTTGCCTCAATATTGAGTGAATGAACCTCAAAGCAAATAGGAAACCCTGATTCAAAGAACCTCTGTAATTCCATGTCTTAGAAGACCAATGCAATGTATAATTATGAGCTATGGCCTAATGGGAGATGCAAATGAATGCAAACAAAAGCCGGTCAGGGTTAGTAAAAGAGAGGGCAAATTTTGGGGTGTTATAGATAACACTGAAACACACTGCGTATTTGGCTCGGATTGCACATGTTTATTGTTGTTTAATTATTATTTTCTTGCATTATGTTTGTGTTTTGTCTTATTCTCAATTACATTGCTTAATAGGAGCTTTTCACGAAGAAATGAACCGGAAAGAGCGAAAGACAAAGATTTTAGGGTTATTACACACATGGCATTGTTCGTGGGGGTAGCCGTGAGGTGTAGGGTTTCTCCCACGACCCAAAGGTCATCAGACCACGTCCACCCAAAAATACACACATGGCGGACGCCATGCCTAGATGGCGGGCACCATTTTTACAAAAGAGAAGCCAGTCAAAGGTGGTTGGAGGATGAAACCATGACCAGAGGTTTTCTCTCCCACGATTTCTGAAGGCCCAACTTGACGTCCAAGGCATTGTTTCACTATAAAAAAGACTTAGTTTCTCATCTTTTAGTATCTACTCTTAGTTGCAGCATAGGCATAGAATTACTCTGTAAAAGCGATAATTCGTCACATTGAGGAATTATCGCATCATTGTTGTGAGCGAGTGTGAAGCATCATAGCATATAAGCTTGAAGCTTGCCGTTATTTTTGTTACCAGTCTTGTACCAGATTCACGTCTCCAATTTGGAGCAAGTTTTTTATTCAATTCTCATTTTTATTATTTATTTCTCGCATCGCATTTACTTTTGTTTATTTCTCGCACTGCTTTACTTTGAGTTATTTCTCAGATCGCATTTACTTTATCGTTCTGTTTTAATTTCTTTATCGTCTCGCACGCTTTACTTTATTTTATTATTTTTGTTGTTACCTTTTCAAAACCAATTGCACACTTAACATGGATTTTCCCTAAATGACTTATTTTGGTAATCAATTACATGCTATGTTATTTACCGTAGTCATCTCCAACTAAATCTTTAGTGCTGGAATGTGAGGATCGTCGTTTCGATGATACCCCACATGTTGTATCTGTAGGAATGCTTTAGAGGCTGTTTTGGTTTTAATAAAATTTTCTGTGGTTTATTTGATCGGATATTATGGAAGTAGATCCGTGATTACGTCAGGTAAGATCGAAAGTCGACTGAAACTTAAGATAAAAATTGGTTAGTTTTTTATTAAGGAAAACAGCGGAAGCACTTTGTTAATCAATTAGAAAAGTTTAATATTATTAGAAAGTGATTTTAAAACTATTTATGGACACGTTCATAGGTTTAAGATCCAGTTGGTCGAGCATATGCCGAAAACCCTTTTGTGTTAAAAGTTTCCAATCAAAAGCACTTTTTAACTGAGTCTTAGAGGTAGTTACATAAAAAAGGATTTTTCACTTTAACGCAATACATGACCGGTGCAGCGTGAGTGGTTGGTATAGATTAGAGGTCAAATCTGGTTTCGATTATGCTAACGCGAGAGTTCCTTTTTAATTGACTCTTTTTCAAGGAAGAAAATATTGCCGCATAAGTAATTCTATTTAGACACAATAGGAGTATTGTTCGATCGACGTGAATTAGATTCCAATATTGTTTCTCTGAATTTATTTTATCTTCATTATTTTCTGTGCACTTTGCAACCCTGTTTGATTAGCCTAAAATAGAGCACCGTAACAATAGTTATATATAGCTTGACATTGGTCTCTATGGGAACGATAATCTTTTATATTACTCTGCCGTAGTCCGTATACTTGCAGAAGGCACTGAGACGCGATCAAGTTTTTGGCGCCGTTGCCAGGGACCAACTTCGTCAAATTTTCGTACCCTGTTGTTACACCATCTAGATTTAGGCATTTTCCTTTTCTATTTACCGGTACATTCAAAGAACTTACAATATCGAAAACTTAGTAGATCCAATAGAAGAGCCTGAAAGATACGCACACACACGTCTTTTGCTCCAAAAGATTAAAAAAGCTATGGTCGAAGAACAAAACCAAAAACCTCTTAAGGACTTCGCCCTACCTTCTAATGAAGAACCACATTCAAGTATTGTAAACCCAGCTATCGCAACTCATAACTTTGAGTTTAAACCCACTCTGTTACAATTAGTGCAACAAAACCAGTTCACTGGTCTCCCTACTGAGAACCCGAACCAACATTTAAATTTTTTTATCCAATTAGCAGATACATTAAAAGCCAATGGTTGTCCTCCTGAAGAAATACGTCTAAGATTATTTCCTTTTTCCCTAAGAGATAGAGTACAATCATGGTTAGATTCCCTTCCACCCAATTCAATAAGCACATGGAATAACTTAAAGAAAGTTTTCCTTGCTAGATATTTTCCACCAAGTAAGACCGCTGTCCTATGAAACCAAATCACTAGGTTTACCCAACAAGACGAAAAATCTCTTTTCGATGCTTGGGAAAGATATAAAGAACTATTAAGAGCCTGTCCATACCAAGGTTTAGAACAATGGCTGATTATTAACACCTTCTACAATGGAATTCTATATAACACAAAAACGACCATTGACGCTGCCGCCGGTGGTGCATTAATGAATAAACCTTACCCCGAGGCTTGCGCTCTCATTGAAGATATGTCACAAAACCATTACCAATGGGGGATGGAACGAACATTAGTGGAGAAGAAGGAGCCCAAATGAGGTATATACGAAGTCAGTTGCCTAAACATGATGAAAACTAAAATGGACGCTCTTGCTCAGAAAGTTGAAAGTATGTCTGCTAACCCTACAGCTATCGTAGCTACAGTACAACCCGAATGCGAAATCTGTGGAACCTTAGGACATATAATTGCTGAATGTAGTCTCTTAGCTGAACCAAACTTACAACCCTGGATGGAGGAATCACCTAAAATTTTATTATAAAAACAATAACCCTAATCAGAATTCTACACCCCAAAGACCCCAAGGTTTTCAAGCCCAAAGAGCGACACAACCTCTGCAAGCTGCTCCTTAAAAATCAAATCTTGAGAAAATCATGGAGAGCTTCATTTCAGCTCAAACTCAGCAAAATAAAGAATTTATGAACCAAAACATTCACATAAACAAGATAGTTACTCAATTAGGCACCAAAGTCAATTTCGTGGAAACCTACAACAAAATGCTTGAAACCCAAATCTCTCAAGTAGCTCAATAACAGGCTGCTCAGGCTATGCCAGGAGGACAATTTCTTGGACAACCTCAACTTAACCCCAAGGGCATGTTAATTTTATTTCCATGCAGAGTGGAACCACTTATGATGGACCAACAGATCCCATATTGAAGAAGCCAAAACAACCAACGAAAAATGTTGTAGCCACACCTGACAAACAAAATGAGGAAAGTGTAGAACCTGAAAAACAAAAAGAAGTTAAAGATAAGGAAGGAGTTAAAGATAACCAAGTTTATATACCACCCCCTCTTTATAAACCACCTATCTCAAACTCACAAAGACTTAAACAAACCAAATTAGACAACTAATACAAAAAGTTTGAAAAAGTGATTGAGAAACTCCACGTTGAGATTCCATTCACCGAAGCCATCACCCAAATATCATCTTATGCTAAATTCCTTAAAGACATCTTAACCAACAAACGTAGACTTGATAAACCTAAACCTTTATAACGCAACTCTATTGCTGAAAATAAATTAGATAAAAAGGAGAAAGACCCCAGAAGTTTTTCTATACCTTGTGTTTTAAGAAATCATGTCATCGATAAAGCCCTTCTTGACTTTAGAATGCAACTCTAATGTTTGTAATAGATTAAACCTAGGAGACATGCAACCCACTAGGGTATCCTTTCAATTGGCTTATAGGTCAGTTAAAATACCGTATAGGTATCTTAGAAGACATCCCAGTTAGGATTTGTCAACTTTACATTCCAATTGACTTCGTTGTTAAGGACATTAAATAAGATGACGAAATCCCTATCCTTCTAGGTAAACCCTTTTTATCGACAACTGGAGGTATAATAGATGTAAAGAGAGGAAATATGACTTTCGAAGTAGGTGATAAAAAAGTAGAATTTATCTTATCCAAATTATTAATGGCACCTGCCATAGACGACTCATGTTGTGCCATCAATATCATCGATGAGTGCATAAGAGAGTTAGATCAAGAAGAACCCATCAAAATAATTAAATTACCATCAGCCCCCATCCTGGAGGACAACGAATTTATGAAACCTTATATAGATGACAGTCTTTATGAATGCTCAGCACTCACCCCGAATCATATACCTGGTCCTAAGAAACCATCGATAGAGCTTAAGGAGCTACCTAAGAATCTGAGATAAGAATTTTTAGATGAAGAAGTAAATCGTCCAGTTATAGTAAGCGCTACCTTAAATAGTGACGAAACCAATCAACTCTTAGATGTCTTGAGAAAGTATCTAGTAGCCCTAGGTTATAACATATCTGATCCCAAAGGGATAAGCCCTTCCATGTGCATGCACCAGATTATGCTAGAAGATGATTCTAAACCCTCTAGAGAACATCAAAGAAGGATAAATCCTATAATGAGTGATGTGGTAAAAAAGGAAGTGATGAAATTACTAGAGGCTGGAATAATTTATCAAATTTCTAATAATAAGTGGGCAAGCCTTGTACATGTGATACCTAAAAAGGGAGGTGTTACAGTTGTTCAAAATAAGAGAGGAGAACAAGTCGCAAAACGTATAGAAAGCGGTTGGCGTATGTGTATCGACTATAGAAAGTTAAACAAAGTAACTAGGATAAATCATTTCCCTCTTCCATTCATAGATCAGATGCTTGAGCGTTTAGCCAGACATTCTTACTTTTTCTATTTAGATGGATACTCAGGATTTTTCCAAATTCCAATTCATCCTGATGATCAAGAGAAAACAACCTTTACATGCCCTTATGGAGCATTTGCCTATCGACGAATGCCATTCAGACTTTGTAATGCCCCAACTACTTTCCAACACTGTATGATGTCAATCTTCGCTGATTTCCTCGACGATATCATGGAAGTTTTTATGGATGATTTCTCGGTATGCGGATCCAGTTTTAAAAACTGCTTAGCTAACCTTGAAAGAATTCTAGAAAGATGCGTGGAAGTAAACCTAGTTCTAAACTGGAAGAAATGTCATTTCATGGTCACCGAAGGTATAATATTAGAACACATAGTATCTGAGAGAGGGATCGAGGTTGACAAAGCCAAGATAGATGTTATAGAAAACCTCCAACCACCAAAAACAGTTAGGGAAGTCTGAAGCTTTCTTGGACACGCCGATTTCTACCAACGTTTCATCAAAGACTTCTCTAAGATAACCAAACCTTTAACTAGCCTTTTGATGAAAGACATTGAATTCATTTTCTATGATAAATGTCTCGAAGCATTCAAACACCTTAAACAAACACTAATTTTCGCACCTATTATGCAACCTCCTTAATGGAACCAACCTTTGGAGAATATGTGTGATGCAAGCGATTTTGCTGTTGGTGCTGTTTTAGGACAAAGAAAAGACAAGAAATTACACGTTATTTATTATGCCAGTAGAACCTTAGACGTCGCCCAACTTAATTATGCCCCAACCTAAAAGGAACTCCTCGCCATAGTTTACACTATAGATAAATTTTGATCCTATTTAGTCGGAGCCAAAGTAATAGTTTACACTGATCACGCAACCATTCGGTATTTGTTAAGCAAAAAGGAAGTTAAGCCCAATTACTTTGCTGGATCCTTTTGCTACAAGAATTTTACCTGGAAACCTGTGATAAGAAAGGCACCAGAAACATGGTAGTTGACCGCCTTCCGAGGCTAGAATATTTAAAACCCGACCTAGTACCCATAAGTGATTACTGTACCTATGATAGACTTATAGCAGCTGTTAGAACCAATCACAATGATGACCTTGTGTCGCTACTGTGAAAAAAGAGGCCGACAATGACTAACAGAGTCTCCACCTATCGTTATTTATCCCAAATAGGGGAAAGGAAACAATCGGAAAAAACCTGACAAAAACGGGAAAAGACGAGTTCATCGCAACCAAGTCATAGGTTCGGGAGCCGGTTACGCAAGAGGAAGGTATGAGCACCCCTCACGTCTGTCGTACTCGACAGGATCCGCGCATGTGTTTTTTTATCTAAAAGGGTGTGTAAACTATCTACGCTAAAGGCTTATGGACAAAAGAAAAGAAAAAGGACTAACTCGGCAGAGCATCACCGCTCTGTGCCTACGTACTCCCTCGTGCAATGGGAAAGTCAGAGTCAACGTAGTTCGACTAACTACGGCTAAAGAAGAGGGGAAGTTTGCTCGCTAAGACATCGTGTCTTATGCCTACGTACTTCCATCTTGTATGAAAGATCAGAGTAAACGTAGTTCAGGCTAACGAGAACACAGGCTGTTCAAACGTTTTACCCGAGTAGGGTTAACAGACAGTTCTAGCAGTTGGTGTATGCAGCTCGACCATTGGAGACTTAGGCGTTACCGTTTGCGATAGGACTGAAAGTTAACAACACTCTTGTTTATGAAAAGGTTTTCCTGATTAAGATCCCGAAGGATAAAAAGGTTTGAAGTGTTTTTGTGTTTTTTAAAGAAGAAATGTTTTAAGTTAAGAGTGTTCATAATGTATGTTGTAACAAAGTCTAAAACCTAGGATCGAATGCGTCGCATATCGTCCTAAGGACGTATACTAAACACTCTAGGCAATTGAGAGGTAACCACTCAATCACCATTTCCCAACTATAAGGCTCATGGCACAATATTCATTATCTTTATTAAGTGGATTGAGGTTGTTTGAAGATGAGAAGAGAAAGGGACAAACTAAAGGGGGACTAGACCAAACCCTAAAAGTTGTCATGCAAAGTGCACCTAAAGTTGGGATTACAAAAGGGAAATCTCTACCTAATTTTATCATGCATGGTTAGAACCCTAATGTCTATCATAACCTCTATTGAACAAGAGAGATTAGAAGTCCTAAGGGAAGGAAGACAAAAGAAGAAGAAGAAACAATAAAGGAAACGATGCAAATGAAGGATGCAAACACAAATGCACAAGTAGAATGAAAGTGGGAGGAAAACATGTGTGGGGAAGTAGCCACCACAAGATCATCTTAACCAAGCATGCATATGAGGATGCAAAGAGAAAAGGGAGAAATATGCAACAAAAGCAAACAAACAAATGTGACAAAAACAATGAGAAAAAGTCCTCATGGATTCATTACTTTAGGTAAGCTTCAAGTTCCTCCTAAGGAGGGACCAAGCAACCTTAAATAACATTCCAAAGTCATGGGAAATAATGGAGGATGAGGAGAGAGTGCACAAATGCAAAAGCAAACATAACACAAGAGAAAGCAAGCATATGCACAAAGGAAAAGCAAGAAAGCTCCACATAGAAACCCTAATTAAAAGACTCAAAAGATGAGCACAAATGAGCAAGCAAAAAGAAGTGTCATGACCTAAAATTTAACCAAAAACATCCTTAACATGTTAGCAATATGACTTACAAGGCATTGCAAGCTCAAAGGATCCAAAAATGTCATATCCAAGTCAAACTAGGTCAAGATGTGTGTAGGAACCTCCCTTGTAGATGACTTGACTTGCAAGTATCTCAAAATTAGGAAAAAGGCTCAACAATTACCAAATAAAATACACAAGATAGCCAAACAAGTTGGTAAGCAGAAGCCAAGAGCACAAAGTCCATATCCCCTCAAAGCACCATCAAAAGAAAATTGAATTCAATATGTACCACTTTGAAATGGGAAGATCGAGGGTCAAAAGGAAAGCATCAAAAGTCAACCCTAAAGTCAACCAACTAGGGGAAAAATGGTCCTCAAAAATTGTTCAACTCATCAAGAGTATGAGGAACAATTTTCATTCATTGGACCAAAGGGGAAAGGGAGAAACAATTAAAAGAAACCACAATGTCACAATTTAATTCAAATAAAACCTCTCCAACTAATTAATTCATTTTTAAATGAAAAATAAACTAAAAAAATAAAATAAAAATACTATAAAATAAAAGACAAGTAAAAGAGACTAAAAAGTGTTTTTGATGAATTTTATTAATTGGAGATTATTTTTAAATGAATTAAATTGAAACAAGAACAAAACAGAAAAATAAAAGAAAATAAAAAGAAATGAATAAAAGTGTGGTGCAGACAGCAAATAAATTCAGTACAAAAACTGAGTTGGGCCAAAAGGGGGGAGCATATAGCAGGCCCAACCCAGCGTGCCAAAATTCAGGAAAAAAAAGCCAAACAGTAATTGGGTGCATTGGTCAAAAAAGCGCGCACGGTGGTCCAACAGCCTTGGAACATTGATCAAAAAGTATGAAGATCATGTGGATCCAAATGTGCCAACACATTAATGAATTTTCAAAACGGATATGGTGTTATGCAGTCAACACGAACACACCGTGTTTCTTAATCATGTGGATCAAAATGAAAGTTAACGGATCAGACAGTGGAGAGGTTGTCTTCTCCATTGAGAAGTCAACAAAATGTGGTAACAAACCAGTGTCGGCCGGAACAAAGTCCGGTCATTTTCCCCAAGTCTCCGGCCGCCGTGAATAGTGAACAAAACAACACGGAAAGCTATACTGAACCGAATCCAATGAAACTTATACGAAAACTCATCTACGGATCAAGGGGAATCCAAATCCATCATTGGTTTAGCCTAAAACCTCAAGATAACAACAAAAAGTGAACAACAAGCTTGATGCTCAAAATAACAAAGTTCACGAAAATCAACCAAACTTGCCCAGAAAACATCTACATGCTATGTAGATCATGAATCAAGCAACAAACAAGCATAAAACCTCAAGAATAGATCACACTAAGTCAAAAAAGTTTGGAGCTCATAACATCAACCATCATAAACAGCAACCAAATGATACCAGAAACGATCTACCATGTTCATAGTTCACAAATACACAAAAATGCCAAGAAATGGCATTATGAATTGAGAGAAAAGTTGAAAAGTAGTTTACCTAGTGGAGAGCCTCCACTGGGCCTTGAAATGTTGCTGAAGCTTAAAGAAAAACGCCCAGAATCAATCCATGAACTTCATTAAAGATGTTTGAGTGCTCAATTTTGCTTGCAATGGTGTGTAGCTCCAAAAACGAATTTCAAGTTGCTCTCACTTTTTCACACTTTGCTCTTGCTCCTCTTGCACGAAAATGATCCTCCCTGCATCCAGAAATGACCTAATGCTTATATGTGATGGGTTTAGCAACTTATTGAGGCCCAAATGTGGCCAATTTGTGAAAATGAAAAATTCAATTTTCCTTCACTTTTTGCTTGCAATATCTCACGAATTATGCACTGCACCTACCTTAATTTTGGTCCAAATCAGATGCACATGGCCTGAATTGATCAAAGGGCCAAGAATTTAACCTTATTTTGATTCCATAATGGATTTCCAATTTGTTACTTCAAGATGAAGAAACCATGAAAATGACCAATCTAAAGACCTCAAATGGCAAATGTGAAATTGGAATTGTCTTTGAAATATCATTTGCACTCAAAAAAAGTACAAATTTTCCTTGAGAAAGTTTCAAATCATTTAATTCCCATTTTTTCATTTTAAGTCTTTTTTATGAAAAATTCGAATCCCAAATCTTCAATCCAAGCTCCCAACATGACAAGAGATGAATTGGTAATTCAAATGGCCCTATTTGGAGCAAGTTTCATGTTGAAAAGATTTCCATTTGAAGTGTGCAAGTTAGTGAAATGGACCTATAATTTTATGACCTATAATATTACTTTCCCAAAATACCCCTGACTTGTACCCCTCATAACTTGAGTTCTACAAATCAGATGAAAGACTTCTAGTACTATTTGGAAGAGAAACATCCTTCTAGGTCAAAAATGGTTTGGAAGTTGGTTGACTTTTGTTGACCAAAATCACATTCATCTGATGACCTGTAACTTGTCTGGATCATAATTTGAGTTCTATAAATCCAATCAAGGACTTCTAGTACTCAAAAGAAAGCTAAGAACATGCTCTACAAGCTCCATGTTGGCCAAAAGTTGAGATGAGACTTGTATCTTTAGGTAGGTGGTCTTGAAGTCAGGCACTAAATAGGGGATTTTACCCTGAGAACCCTAATTTAGTAACTTCTCACACTCTTGATCCTTGATGGATTGATCTTGAAATGACATCTCATGTATCTTAAAATAACATCCCATGACCATAGAGACTTTTAATTGAGTTTCAACCTCCTTCAATTTCACATTTAACTGAGTATTTACAAGATGAATACCCTAGATGCCACACTTTTGACTAGGGCTTGTTCCACTTCACACAACAACTTGAATAAGCTCCAAATGGCTCTCAAGGTACTCAATAAGCTCTCTCAACATCTCATACCCATAATCATGCATTCACAATCCCCTGATGCTCTTTAGTTGGCCTCCAAGTTAGGAGCTGGCCCACACACATCCATATATCCTTTCACAAGACATTGACCACTTCAAGATGTCCTGATGACCATTCAAGCTTGAGTAACAACCCTTGCTTAGGCTCAATGCTCTAAGAAGACCTCTCTTGCTATGCACAACCTCTTGATCCCCTGAAATGGGCTATGCAATGCAAATGCTAGAACAAAATGAAATGAAATGAAACATAAACCAAGTTAAGAAAAGGTTGAGCAATTTTGGGGTGCAACACCCTGACCCTGAATTAGAACTAAACATTGAGAACTCTTTAGTAGTAACTCCCGTACCCTGGTACGCGGGTTTTGTTAACTACTTAGTCATTGATATCGTACCCCCTAATATAAACTGTCAACAGAAGAAGAAGTTCTTTCACGATGTGAAACACTTTTATTGGGATGATCCACTCCTATTTAAGAGAGGCGCCAGTGGCATATTTCATCGTTGTGTACTTGAGGAGGAAGTAGAAAGTATAATCAATCACTGTCACTCTGCACCTTATGTTGGACATGCGAGCACGTCTAAGACATGCGCTAAAATTCTTCAAGCAGACCTTTTCTGGCCAACCTGATGGCGCGATGTCCATGCTTACATAGTCAAATAAGACCAGTGTTAACGCACTGGAAACATTTCAAGACGTAATGAAATACCCTTAAGGAATATCCAAGAAGTGGAAGTCTTCGATGTCTGGGGAATAGGTTTCACAGGACCGTTTCCATCTTTTATGGGAAATAAATACATCTTAGTAGCCATAGACTACGTGTATAAATGGATTGAGGTCGTTGCCTTACCCATCAACGACACTCGTGTAGTCATCAAATTATTCAAAAACTACATATTTCCTAGATTTGGAGTACCCCGCCTCGTTATAAGCGATGGTGGATCGCACTTCATATCGAGAATCTTTAATAACCTTTTAAATAAGTATGAAGTTAAGCACAAAGTAGCAACACCCTACCATCTGCAAACTAGTGGTCAAGTAGAGGTGCCAAATAGGGAGATTAAGCAAATCATAGAAAAGTCTGTTTCAATATCCAAAAAATATTGGTCCCTTAGACTACAAGAAGCTTTGTGGGCTTATAGGACCACTTACAAAACTCCTATAGGAACAACCCCGTTTAAATTAGTCTAACGAAAATCCTGTCACTTGCCCTTTGAGTTAGAGCATAAAGCCTATTGGGCCATCAAAACCCTTAATATATATTACTTAGCAGTCAGTGACAAGCGCATTCTCGACATTCATAGGTTAGAAGAACTTTTTCGTGACACTTATGAAAATACCATTATCTATAAGGAAAGAACTAAAGCATGGCATGATAAGAGAATAGTTAGAAAAGAATTTAATGTAGGTGGTGTAACGCCCCGATTCTGAATTCCCATTTTTATTGAGTCCTTATTTGATTTATTTAAGTGATTATTTTATTTATGTGGAATTTGTGTGATAATATGTTATGTTTACATATTGAGCTATTTTTCCGACTTTGAGAGTTTCGGGTAAAAATAGGTTGGAGGGTATTTTGGGCATTAGTGATAATATTAAGTGGATATTTTGTGAGAATTAATTGATAAGTGTGTGGAAAGAAATTGGGAGGAAAGAAATAGAATATGTGATATAGAGAGAAAGGAGAAAGATAGAAACATTAAGAAGAAAAACAAGAGAAAGAAAGGAGGAGGAGAGAAAAGAAGAGAAAGTGGAGCAAAACTTAGAATCATCAAGAATCAACCTTAGCTTACGATTAATCAGGTAAGGGTGAGAAGTTTTATCATCTTCATAATGTGTATGATCATGTATGTGCTAGATTGGATTTGTTGGATTGTTTTCTATGTTTCCATTTCTAGGTCGGAAGTTGATTTAATCGGTAGAAACTGAGTTTTATCGGTTAGAATTTGGAATAGACGGTGTAGTATAGTCGGGTGATAAGTGGGTTGTACTACTAGAACTGATTTAGATTAAATCGGTCGGTTTGTGAGGTTTGGGCTTTTGGACAGCCATGGGAGTTCTGAGTTCGCAGGTTCGCCAGGCGAATGGCAGCGAAGCTTCGCCGGGCAAAGCCCAGCGAGCAACAGTGAACCAAGTCAGAAGCATCCACCCTGTCTTTGCTGGAAAATTCGCCAGGAGAATGAGAGTGGCGAAGGTTCGCCAGGCGAGTATGCTGGAGAGTGCTAGCGAGTAATTCCAGAATAAATCCCAGTGGTCTTCGTTGGCAAGTTCGTCAGGCGAATGAGAGTAGCAAAGGTTCGTCAGGCGAAGGTTCGCGAACACAGCAGCATATTTTCTTTCCTTGTGTTTCCCATTCGTGGATCGGTTGTGTGGTTTGGTTGCGATCATTCCTTGTCTGAGATGACTAATTATATGTTGTTATATGTGTTGTGGTAACCGTATGGTGTGAATCCTAGTTGTGATTTGTGAGGTGTGAAATGTGGTCGTTCGACAATTTTGTGCATTATTTGAATTAAGTAGAGATGCATGGCGAGATTGATTGTGAATGTGAACCATGTATGAAAATTGGTGTGAATGAATGATGAATATATATATATATATATATGCTTTGTGATACATATATTTGAATGCGTAATGAATATATGCGACGAATGTGATGATTGCATGAGTATGTTGGTAAACATGTATGCATTCCAAGAGTGTCATGAGTCATGTTGCATGTGAAGCATAATGGTATGCATTCTTGTGTCGATTGATCCCTCGGTGGATTTGCAGAACCTCGTGTGCCCTTGTGGGGTGTGAGCGATGGTTATTTATTGATCCCTCGGTGGATTTGCATAACCCCGTGTGCCCTTGTGGGGTGTGAGTGATGGTTATTTATTGATTCCTCGGTGAATCTGTAGAACCTCGTATGTTGCGATGGTTATTTATTGATCCCTCGGTGGATTTGAAGAACCTCGTGTGCCCTTGTGGGGTGTGAGCGATGGTTATTTATTGATTCCTCAGTGAATCTGCAGAACCTCGTATGTTGCGATGGTTATTTATTGATTCCTCGGTGAATCTGCAGAACCTCGTGTGCCCATGTGGGGTGTGAGCGATGGTTATTTTGGTTCTTCAATTGAACCTGCTGAAATGAGTCGGTACCGCATTTGCATCTGCATAGAGTCGTGTGTCGGTCTCTGTGAGTTGCATGTAGACATCTGTGCATGATGTATGGTGAATAAACATGAATGTAGATGTTTATGTAGATTGTTGATAATTGGCGTGAATGGAAGGCTTGAATATACATGTATGTGTGAATATATGTGTATACGTATGCATGTTTAAGAATTGATATAAACATTGTTGATGCACATTGTATATGCTTGGTGCTCTATTTGTAAATAGTTAAGCGTGAATACATTGCGATGTACGGTGTAGTGAGATGAGTTATGGTGAGAATGCGGAAGACGTTTTAGGACGTTATGTGTGTGTGTGTGTGTGTGTGTGTGTATATATATATATATATATATATATATATATATATATATATATATATATATATATATATATATATATATATATATATATATATATATATATATATATATATATATATATATATATATATATATATATATATATATATATATATATATATATATATATATATATATATATATATATATATATATATATATATATATATATATATATATATATATATATATATATATATATATATATATATATATATATATATATATATATATATATATATATATATATATATATATATATATATATGTTTATGTGCATTATGTATGATGATATTGTTTCTCACCCTTCTGCTGTTTTATAATGCTCTATGAGGCATTGCAGATTAGATTGCTGGAGTCCTTGTGAAGCGAGTCTTCATTTCTTTTGGTCAGATGGCTCTGATATGTAACACTGGGTAGTTAGGAATTATTTTGATTCTTTTGTGATGCATCTGTGTATGTATCTGCTGATGAACGTTTTGAAAACTCAACTGATGAATTGAATTAATCTGAACGATGTATATGATGCTTATGTTAATAAAGTGAATTCAATGTTTAGATGTTTCCGCTTTATTCTAAATGTTGATGTGTGGGTTTTAAGCGCTATGCTTTGTTTTTAGTTTAGATTTACTCCTTTTGTTACATATCTTCGTGAGCTGGTATTATTTATGTTTCGTTTCGATGATAATGTGATGCACCTCTTTTATACCATGTTATAATTATACTCTAATAGAATTCTTTTCATTAAGTGCCTAAATGATTTGATTGTTTATTTGGGGGTATAGAAAAGGGGTGTTACATTTAGTGGTATCAGAGCCAATGTTGAGTCAGTTGTGTCTGTCTCGTTGTTTTGTTGGTTGGGCGGTTGTTTAACCTTGTTGTTATTTTTGGGAATAATTAGAATATGGTTGGTCGTAATGACAATGCGATGGCTGCTGCATTGGAGGCAATGGCTAGGGCGGTGCAGGGGTGCCAAATGTGAACGCTAATGATGAGTTTAGAAAGAATCAACCGTCGGTATTCTAGGGAAGATTTGATCCGGACGGTGCTCAGATTTGGTTAAAGGAGATTGAGAGGATCTTTAGAGTTATGAATTATGCTGAAGGGAACAAGGTGAGAATTGGGACTCACATGCTGAGAGAAGAAGCCGATGACTGGTGGGTCAGTATGAGACAAGTTCTTAAAGTGGACGATGAGGAAATCACTTGGGATTTATTTCGCACTGAATTTTTGAGAAAGTATTATCCTGAGAGTGTGAAGGGAAAGAAGGAGATGGAGTTCCTGAAATTGAAACAAGGCAATATGTCTATGATAGACTACACGGCTAAGTTCACAGAGTTAGTGAAGTTTCATCCTCACTATGATGTGGTGACGGCGGAATTTTCCAAATGTGTTAAGTATGAGAACGGCTTACGCCCTGAGATCAAGCAAGCGGTGGGTTATTAGAGGATTAGGAGATTTTCGGACTTGACCGAATGTTGTAGAATCTTTGAAGAAGATAGTAAAGCTCGTTCCACTCACTATAAGAGTTTGAATGAGAAGAGAGGGAAGCAACCGGTGAGGAGTGGACCTTATGTGACGCCTGCTGATAAAGGAAAGCATAGGGAAAACTTTGTTAAGAGGTCCGGAGGTGGAAGTTCTGGTCACATTAAGTGCTTTAGGTGCGGGGAAGTGGGCCATAAATCTTTTGAGTGTAAGAAGGATGGAGCGAAGTGTGCTAACTGTGGAGGTATCGGCCATGCTACAAATAATTGTAGAAGGAACATAGTGAAGTGTTACAACTATGGGGAAGTTGGTCATATTAGTACAAAGTGTACTAAACCAAAGCAAGCTCCAACGAGTGGGAAGGTATTTGCATTAGCCGGTGCAGACACTACTAATGAGGATCAGTTGATTAAAGGTACATGCTTTATTAATAATATGCCTTTAGTTGCTATTATTGATACCGGAGCGACTCATTCATTCATTTCTTTTGAGTGCGCTAAGTGTTTGGATTTGTGTTTGTCTTCTTGTGGTGGTGATATGGTTATTGAGACACACGCTTCGGGGTCGGTAACTACATCTTTGGTATGTTTAAGTTATCCTTTAACCATATATGGTAAAGACTTCATTATGGACTTGGTGTGTTTGCCGTTAGAAGGATTAGATGTGATCTTAGGTATGAATTGGTTGCAGTATAATAGAGTCCGTATTGATTGTTATCACAAGTTAGTGAGGTTTCCTTCCTTGGAGGAGGATGAGGAAGAAATTTTTCTATCTACTAAAGAGTTGAAGAAACTTTTGGCAGATGAGGCTCAAGTGTTCTATTTGTTTGCATCATTGTCGGAAGAGAGTAAGGTTGAACTGGATATGGTTCCAGTGGTGTGCGACTTTCCAGAAGTATTTCCGGAGGACATTGCGGATGTACCGCCGGAAAGAGAAGTCGAGTTTTCGATTGATCTAGTTTCGGGTACTAGACCGATTTCGATGGTGCTGTATCGCATGTCGGCATCAGATTTGATGGAATTGAAGAAACAATTGAATGACTTATTGGAAAAGAGGTTTGTCAGGCCAAGTGTTTTTTCTTGGGGTGCACCGGTATTGTTAGTAAAGAAGAAAGATGGGAGTATGCGGTTGTGTATTGATTATCGGCAGTTGAACAAGGTAACTATTAAGAACAAGTATCTGCTTCCTAGAATTGATGATTTGATGGACCAATTGGTTGGTGCCCGTGTTTTTAGTAAGATTGATTTGAAGTCGGGTTATCACCAGATTCCTGTTAAAGATGAAGATATTCAAAAGACGGCTTTTAGGACATGGTATGGTCATTATGAATTTTCAGTGATGCCATTCAGAGTTTCTAATGCGCCATGTGTGTTTATGGAATACATGAATCGTATTTTTCATGATCAGTTGGATCATTTTGTGGTTGTGTTCATCGATGACATTTTGATTTACTCTAAGTCCCAAGAAGAGCATGTAGAGCATTTAAGAGTTGTGTTGCAGATCTTGAAAGAGAAGCAATTATATGCTAAGTTGTCGAAGTGTGAGTTTTGGTTATCGGAAGTGAGTTTTCTTGGGCATGTTATTTCTGGTAACGGTGTTAGTGTTGATCCGTCCAAGATTGATGCGGCAATGCAGTGGGAAGCTCCTAAGTCAGTTATGGAGACTCGAAGCTTTTTGGGATTAGCTGGTTATTATCGGAGGTTTATTGAAGGATTTTCGAAGTTAGCACTTCCGTTGACTCAATTGACTTGTAAGGGAAAGGCCTTTGTTTGGGATATTGAGTGTGAGAAGAGTTTTGTTGAGCTTAAGAGAAGGTTGACAACGATGCCGGTTTTGATTTTGCCGAATCTGACGGAGTCGTTTGTGGTTTATTGTGATGCTTCTTTATCCGGTTTAGGTGGTGTTTTAATGTAAGATGGGAAAGTTGTGGCTTATGCTTCGAGACAATTGAGAGTGCATGAGAAGAACTACCCTACGCATGATTTGGAGTTAGCGGCCGTGGTGTTTGTTTTGAAAATTTGGAGGCATTATCTGTATGGTGCGAGATTTGAAGTTTTTAGTGATCACAAGAGTTTGAAATATTTGTTTGATCAGAAGGAATTGAACATGAGGCAGAGGAGATGGTTAGAGTTTTTGAAGGATTATGATTTTGGTTTGAATTACCATCCGGGTAAGGCAAACGTAGTAGCCGATGCTTTAAGTCGAAAGTTGGTTCATATGTCAACACTGATGGTAAGGGAATGGGAATTGTTGGAGAGTTTTAGAGATTTGAGTTTGGTTTGTGAGATAACGTCGAGCAATGTGAAACTTGGTATGTTGTATGTTACGAATGATTTTCTTGCTACCGTGTGCGAAAAGCAAAAGTTGGATTTGAAGTTTGTTGATTTGATGATGAATGAGAATGAGGACTTCAAGGTTGATAATTTTGGAGTTTTGAGATTTCGTGGTCGTATTTGTATTCCCGATGATGTAGAGTTGAAAAAGATGATATTGGAGGAAGGACACTGGAGTAACTTAAGTATTCACCCGGGAGCGAATAAGATGTATCAAGATTTGAAGAAAATCTTTTGGTGGTCCGGATTAAAGAGGGATGTAGCTCAGTTTGTGTATTCGTACTTGACTTGTCAGAAGTCTAAAGTGGAACATCAGAAGCCTAGTAGTTTGATGCAACTGTTGGACATTCCAGAGTGGAAATGGGATAGTATATCGATGGGTTTTGTTACGGGATTGCCTAATACGCAAAGAGGTCACAATGCTATTTGGGTGATTGTTGATAGGCTTACTAAATCTGCTCACTTTATTCCAATAGATATTAGTTATCCTTTGGAGAAGTTAGCCGAGATTTATGTTGGTGTGATTGTGAAGTTACATGGGATTCCTAAGAGCATAGTGTCGGATAGGGATCCTAGATTTACTTCGAGATTTTGGGAAAGTTTGCAAAAGGCTTGGGGTTCTAAGTTGAGATTGAGTTCGGCTTATCATCCACAGACGGATGGTCAAACCGAAAGGACGATTCAATCATTGGAATATTTGTTGCGAACTTGTGTGCTCGAGCAAGGTAGTGCTTGGGATGGTTATTTGGCATTGATTGAGTTCACCTACAACAATAGTTTTCACTCAAGTATTGGTATGGCACCATTTGAGGCTTTGTATGGTCGGAGATGTCGAACACCTTTGTGTTGACATGAAACCAGAGAGAAGTCGGTAGTTGGACCGGAGATGGTACAACAAACGACGGAGAAGGTGAAGTTCATTCGGGAAAAGATGAGAGTTTCTCAGAGTAGGCAAAAGAGTTATCATGATAAGAGAAGAAAGAATCTTGAGTTTCAAGAAGGCGACCATGTGTTTTTGAGGGTTACACCGGTTACGGGTGTGGGTCGTGCTTTGAAGTCGAAAAAGTTGACTTCTCGTTTCATTGGTCCATATCAGATTACTGCACGGGTTGGTGATGTGGCTTATCGTGTGGCGTTGCCTCCGAAACTTTCGAATTTGCACGATGTGTTTCATGTTTCGCAACTTCGGAAGTATGTTCTGAATCCGTCACATGTGATTCCGATGGATGTTGTGGAAGTGAGGGATAATCTTACAGTTGAGGTTTTACCGGTTAGGATTTTGGACCGTGAAGTTAAGAGGCTCAGAGGTAAGGATATCGCGCTTGTGAAGGTGGCATGGGGAGGTGTCGCGGAAGGCAATATGACTTGGGAATTGGAGAATAAGATGCGTGAGTCGCATCCAGAGCTGTTTGAATCAGGTAATATTTTCGAGGACGAAGATTTCTAAAGTGGGGGAGAGTTGTAACGCCCCGATTCTGAGTTCCCATTTTTATTGAGTCCTTATTTGATTTATTTAAGTGATTATTTTATTTATGTGGAATTTGTGTGATAATATGTTATGTTTACATATTGAGCTATTTTTGCCGACTTTGAGAGTTTCGGGTAAAAATAGGTTGGAGGGTATTTTAGGCATTAGTGATAATATTAAGTGGATATTTTGTGAGAATTAATTGATAAGTGTGTGGAAAGAATTTGGGAGGAAATAAATAGAATATGTGATATAGAGAGAATGGAGAAAGATAGAAACATTAAGAAGAAAAACAAGAGAAAGAAAGGAGGAGGAGAGAAAAGAAGAGAAAGTGGAGCAAAACCTAGAATCATCAAGAATCAACCTTAGCTTGCGATTAATCAGGTAAGGGTGAGAAGTTTTATCATCTTCATAATGTGTATTATCATGTATGTGCTAGATTGGATTTGTTGGATTGTTTTCTATGTTTCCATTTATAGGTCGGAAGTTGATTTAATCGGTAGAAACTGAGTTTTATCGGTTAGAATTTGGAATATACGGTGTAGTATAGTCAGGTGATAAGTGGGTTGTAATACTGGAACTGATTTGGATTAAATCGGTCGGTTTGTGAGGTTTGGGCTTTTGGACATCCATGGGAGTTCTGAGTTCGCAGGTTCGCCAGGCGAAGCCCAGCGAGCAACAATGAACCAAGTCAGAAGCATCCACCCTATCTTCGCTGGCAAGTTCGCCAGGCGAATGAGAGTGGCGAAGGTTCGCCAGACGAGTATGCTGGAGAGTGCTAGTGAGTAATTCCAGAATAAATCCCAGTGGTCTTCGCTGGCAAGTTCGCCAGGCGAATGAGAGTAGCGAAGGTTCGCCAGACGAAGGTTAGCGAACACAGCAGCATATTTTCTTTCCTTGTGTTTTCCATTCGTGGATCGGTTGTGTGGTTTGGTTGCGGTCATTCCTTGTCTGAGATGACTAATTATATGTTGTTATATGTGTTGTGGTAATCGTATGGTGTGAATCCTAGTTGTGATTTGTGAGGTGTGAAATGTGGTCGTTTGGCAATTTTGTGCATTATTTGAATTAAGTAGAGATGCATGGCGAGATTGATTGTGAATGTGAACCATGTATGAAAATTGGAGTAAATGGATGATGAATATATATATGCTTTGTGATACATATATTTGAATGCATAATGAATATATGCGACGAATGTGATGATTGCATGAGTATGTTGGTAAACATGTATGCATTCCAAGAGTGTCATGAGTCATGTTGCATGTGAAGCATCATGGTATGCATTCTTGTGTCGATTGATCCCTCGGTGGATTTGCAGAACCTCGTGTGCCCTTGTGGGGTGTGAGCGATGGTTATTTATTGATCCCTCGGTGGATTTGTAGAACCTCATGTGCCCTTGTGGGGTGTGAGCGATGGTTATTTATTGAATCCTCGGTGAATCTGCAGAACCTCGTATGTTGCAATGGTTATTTATTGATCCCTCGGTGGATTTGCAGAACCTCGTATGCCCTTGTGGGGTGTGAGCGATGGTTATTTATTGATTCCTCAGTGAATCTGCAGAACCTCGTATGTTGCGATGGTTATTTATTGATTCCTCGGTGAATCTACAGAACATCGTGTGCCCATGTGGGGTGTGAGCGATCGTTATTTTGGTTCTTCAATTGAACCTGCTGAAATGAGTCGGTACCGCATTTGCATCTTCATAGAGTCGTGTGTCGGTCTCTGTGAGTTGCATGTAGACATCTGTGCATGATGTATGGTGAATAAACATGAATGTAGATGTTTATGTAGATTGTTGATAATTGGCGTGAATGGAAGGCTTGAATATACATGTATGTGTGAATATATGTGTATATGTATGCATGTTTAAGAATTGATATAAACATTGTTGATGCACATTGTATATGCTTGGTGCTCTATTTGTAAATAGTTAAGCGTGAATACATTGCGATGTACGGTGTAGTGAGATGAGTTGTGGTGAGAATGTGGAAGACGTTTTAGGACGTTTTGTGTGTGTGTGTGTGTGTATATATATATATATATATATATATATATATATATATATATATATATATATATATATATATATATATATATATATATATATATATATATATATATATATATATATATATATATATATATATATATATATAATATATATATATATATATATATATATATATATATATATATGTATATATATATATATATATATATATATATATATATATATATATATATGTATGTATATATATATATATATATATATATATATATATATATATATATATATATATATATATATATATATATATATATATATATATATATATATATATATATATATATATATATATATATATATATATATATATATATATATATATATATATATATATATATATATATATATATATATATATATATATATATGTTTATATGCATTATGTATTATGATATTGTTTCTCACCCTTCTGCTGTTTTATAATACTCTATGAGGCATTGCAGATTAGATTGCTGGAGTCCTTGTGAAGCGAGTCATCATTTCTTTTGGTCAGATGACTCTGATATGTAACACTGGGTAGTTAGGAGTTATTTTGATTCTTTTGTGATGCATCTGTGTATGTATCTGCTGATGAACATTTTGTAAACTCAACTGATGAATTGAATTAATCTGAACGATGTATATGATGCTTATGTTAATGAAGTGAATTCAATGTTTAGATGTTTCCGCTTTATTCTAAATGTTGATGTGTGGGGTTTAAGCGCTATGTTTTGTTTTTAGTTGAGATTTACCCTTTTTGTTATATATCTTCGTGAGCTGGTATTATTTATGTTTCGTTTCGATGATAATGTGATGCGCCTCTTTTATACCATGTTATAATTATACTCTGATAGAATTCTTTTCATTAAGTGCCTAAATGATTTGATTGTTTATTTGGGGGTATAGAAAGGGGGTGTTACAGGTGGCCCTGTACTTATCTTTAATTTGAGATTGCGACTTTTCCTTGGTAAATTATGCTCCCGATGGAATGGCCCTTATGAGGTCACCAAAGTCATGAAATCTGGGGCAGTAGAAATCCGGAACCATTCCCGTTGTCCTTTTATAGTAAACGGACAAAGATTAAAACATTATAACGGAGGTGACATCCCTACTGCTACTCTGGCCATACTTTAATTGAGCCACCAATTGCTACTAATACGATGTAATACCTATAATCGTCGAGCTATCAACGTTAAATAAGCGTTGTGTGGGAGGAAACCCACAACCTTTTTACTATTTTGCATTGTTTCCTATTATTTTCAAAAGGTGAATTATTTAATCTATTATTTACTTAACAGGACTAACTTGCATGATGTTTACATTGAAGGATTCAGATTCCATCACTCTCCATAGCATATTCTCCACTAACCCTATTTTCAGGATGCATAACTTCGATGATATGCATATTGCATTCAGAGATGATGCTCAGACATAACGATTTGTGGTTCAATCCGAACGACCTATGTTACCTACCAGATACCCTAATCCTAATTGCCTAGAAGCATTAGGCCTGGAAGCAAGTGTGATATATCTATGCCATCAACTCCATGGGAGGAATATTCTGATGCCTGAAATGTCACATACATGAACCTAACCTTAGAACTTCTTAGCTCACTCTCCTATGAACCCTACGTGGGTAAAGGATTTAAAAGAGGTCGTATCAACTTTACATTGTTTGGAACCGAGTACACCTTTAACCATAAGGAGCTTGCTAACCTACTACAATTTTAGTGTGGCCTTGATGCTATACTTGAACTTCTTGTTGGTGAGTTCATACAGGAAGAGCTTGATAAGTTTTTGAGCGATATCACAGGAGGAGAAGGCCCTGATACATCCACCCAGCTCTTAAACTGCATCCATAACCCCGCCTTTAGATACTTTTAGATAATCTTAGCCCAGACCTTCTTAAGGAAGAGTGAAACAGATGACCATGTCAGTGCTGAGGAGATTTATACTCTTCCGCACCACCCAGTCTCGTCCTATAGCCTGTGGTAATTTCCTAATCTTGAACCTACACCTTACTGCCAGATCCTCCGAGGGACCTATTTATGTAGAAGGAACATTGAACCAAATATATTTTTCCTTAGGTTCTCCTGAACCAATTGTCTTACCTAACCCCTTATTGTAGCTACACCCTCATTAACCTGAACCACTGTTTAAATTGAGGCCAAGTGAGGAGAGTGTTTTTCAGTACCAAGCATTATAAGCTCCTGATAAACCATGAAACAATCCACTACTTTGGCCTGCCACACCAAGGGAGAACCAACATTCACAAGAAAGAAAATTGGTCATACCCTTTAGAAGCCCAGGATGAGACACCTGCTAGACCTAAGACCCGTCTTGTTCTCGAATATCATCCTACACCTCTCTCGAATAGGACCATAGTTTGTTCCTCTAATGTTAATTTACACCGACACAACATTTACTCTGAGTTTGATACCATGTGTAAAGAGATGATCTCCCTTCGTGAGGATCTTACTGAATTGACTTTGCAGATGGAGGTAGCTGACACCATTCATGCCTTAGAGATTGATTGCTTTTATCAGGAAATCTATAGTCTTCGACGCCAGTTAGCAGAAGCCCAAGCACTCTATCCATATATGAACCAAGGTGCCCAATGCAAATCACTCTATAGGAGTTACTAGAAGCACTGAGGACACTGCTCACATTAAGTGTGGGGAGATTTACCGCATCATCACTATTATCTTATTCACCGTTACTAGATTTATTTTCGCATTTATTTTCACACTTCAGACTTAAATTTCTCGAATTTAAATTATCTGAATATTTCCTTACTAAATTTTCCGTTACCAAACTTATCTGGATATTTTGCATTTATTTCGGTTGTTTTTGTCGGTGAAATTTCAGATTTTCAAGAATTGTGAAAATCCCAAATTTTCAAAAAAAATTATTTTATTCTATTTTCCTTATTTAATTAAATATTATCGTGTTTACCATTATTTTTCTATCAAAATATCACTTATGTTTCATGCATGTACAAATACAAAGAAAAGCTACAGAAGATGCTATATACACCCCCAGATGAGGGTGCAAAGCCCCAAAGCCCGTCCAAAAATGGCCCAAGATGTTTGTGAAGATGGCGGATGCCACCTACCCCTTGGCAAACGCCATGGGGTCTGAAGCTAAATTCGGGGCAGAACGTGAAAAGCTTAATTTTCCCCCATTTTCCTCATCTTCAACCTCTCCAAACCCCATTTTCCCATTTTCAACCAACTTCAAAACCCACTCAACCTCATTAAACACTCATTCACTCACTAACCCACTACCATTTCCAAAACCCCACTCACTTCCCATCCATAAAAACCTCACCTTTCACCCAAAAATCTAAAAATCCCCATTTCACCATATCTCACTTAAACCTCCACTTTTCTTTAACAACCACCAACAATGGTAGGAATGGAGCACAGAGAAGTCATTTTTCGTGAGGGAAAACCTGGAGAGAGGCAGAGGCAGAAGTTCGAAGCGTTGCAGACACGCGAAATTTTCGCGACGAGGTATATTGATTCAAACTGTTTGTATAGCTTAGGTATCTACCATAATATCTTCTACTTGCTTAACAATTTAGGATTGCATAATATTTTTAAGCGTAAAGAACCGACTTTTGAGAGGCTGACCTGGGAATTCTTGAGTTCCCTAATTTACACTGTTAGTCCTAACACTGCTAGTACCGCCTGTACAGTAAAATTTAGAATGTTTAATGTTGAATATGAATGCACCACTGACTATCTAGAAAGCTTGTTATGATTCCCTTACAGGAACAGAGCTATTTGTGAAGTGCCTCTAGAAACTAATTGGCATATTGAGGCCTTCCAATTGTGGAGAAATCTGACGGGCCAAACTACTGATTCCTTCGAAGGAAACTTGGCCTCAGATATCCACAACCTGGCCATACGAGTGTTCTACCATCTGTTGGCCGACACTATCTTCGGCCAGGAAAATTTTAATAAAATTGAATTCCAAAGAACTAATCTTTTTGTAGGCTACCCTCTTAAGGAGGAGACTGAACTTCGTCCCTTTTATAATAGCACACATGTGTACCGTTGTCAAAAAGGGTGGAACTGTACCGTTTGGAGGATTGATTACCTCTATTGCGAGAGCTTTACAGTTAGACATTGAGCTAGCTACATTAGAACCACTTCCACCTCGCACGACTAATATAAATTTTTTGAGAAATATGTGTTTATGCAAAGTGAGGAAGGAAGGAGGATTCAACCTCATGGTTCATAATGTAGCTATATCGAGTGTCACTTTACCTTGTTCCCATCGCACATATGTGCGATATGAGAGGAACTGGATTTACGACCTACAGGCCCTACCTGTTGTTGGTACGTTACCATCGAACATCTTGGAGGACAAAGGTGATGGAACTGATGACGAATATGAGCGGAGGAACCAGTCCCCCTTTCATCACTCACCCCCACTACATGTATCACCTACACACACCACCTTTTACTCACCCTACTACAGATACATCTTTTGGCTTCTATATCACTGAGGAAATATGGAGAGAGCAAAGAGCTCGTGAAGAAGAATAGGATGGCCTATTGTATGCCATGTGTGAGCATCAACAGGATGCGATGAATTTCATGCGTGAGTTGCAGAGATAGACTGAGTGCTATTTACATTCCATTATGGAGTCCTAACACAACATAGTCTTCCAAAAACAACGCCAACAAGCCTATCTGCACAACAACTTCAACCTAGTGGCGGCTACTCAAGGTTTCATACTTGGAAACCTCCGACAACTCCAGGAGTCTAATGTCTCACTAGCAGCGAGGGTAGAGCAGCTTGAGCTTTCACATAGTGCCTGTCACCGCAATAGGAGTCGTCATCCTCGACGTTCAGAGCAGGGAGGAGAGGGTACCAGTGACCATCAGTAGCATTATCCAGGTTCCACCTATTTCTTTCCACCTTTTATCAAAATATTTAGGATAATGTTCGGTTTAAGTGTGGGAGGAGATATTTACTGTTTTTATTTTTTTCATTTCATTATTTTCTAGTTTAGTTTTAATTATGCATTTTAGCTTGTTTTTAGTTTGTTTTTAATTATTACATGTGTTTGACGAGTCGCATGTGTAGTTTGTCTATTTCCCCCCATTTCTTGAGCCATACTTAAAAAAAATTGAATAATAAAACAACTTTTATTTTAAAAATTTGGGGCTGTTAGACAAGTTTAGGATAGTTTGTAGAGACTTGGGAAAACTTTTGAAAAATCGATATCACTAAGTGGCCTTAAAATCTCACCCTTGAATTAATCCTTAAGTAGTTTATTTTAGCAGTCAGCACCATCTTAGATACCTCTAAGTGGATGAACCGATGCAAATAGGTGAATGATCTCGAAAAAAATGTAGAAAAAGAAAATATTTTGAAAAAGGATCTGCCTTCTAAGTTAGGTAACCCTCTGTTGCACCCTAAAATTTGACCAACTTGTTTTACCTGATTTGTGTTTTCATAGCTTTATCATTTGCATAGTAGATCATATACATAGTTCATTCATTTGCATAACATAGCATGCACAAGTCATCCAACAAGGGATCAAGTGCTATTTGTCAAGGAGTATATTCAAAAGGTTCTTATCAAGATTCAAGCCTATTCAAGTCACCAAGAAAGAAGGTGAAGCTTTGAGAAATTAATAGATCAAGTAGTGGATTTATAGCCTATCTGGGGAGTATTTGAAGGTCATCATAGAGGGTGTGAGTTATGGACTGAGGCATGAAATGTGTGTAGACATCATGGAAGACCTAGAGGGTCATTTTGAAAGTAAGACAAGTTATTGGTGTGGTTGCAAGAGCTACAGTTGAAGACAGTCAACTAGGGTTTCACCTGGGTCAACCCTAGGTTTAATGCTTGATTGAAGGGCATCAAGGCCTATTTGAAGGATGTGGGATTCATCATTGGATATGTGGATAGGGATGTGGTGTTGAGCCAAAGAGAAATCAATAAAAATCAAGAAGAAAAGAAGTTTCTAAATTAGGGTTTCTGTGTAAGATTCCCTGATTTAGGTCAAACTTCCAAGCAGAATAATTCAAAATGCAAGTCTCAAATGGATCTTTGGCCAACATGAAACTTGTAGAGCATCTCAAGACCTTTAATTTTAGTGGTGGAAGGCATCAAGGAGATTTATAGAACTCAAGTTATGGTTCTTGCAAGTTACAGGTCATCTGAGGACACTGAAATTTATCTTTGAAAGTTACTTGACTTCCAAGCAACGTTTTCCCCACAAGGAGTTTTCAAATGTATTTTTGGCCAACATGAAAGTTGTTCCTCATGATCTTAGATTTCCAGAAAGGTATGGTATGCCTAAATCTGATTTGTGGAGCTCTACTTATGATCTTGACAAGCCAGGGGTATTTTGGGAAAGTAAGATTATAGGTCATTTCAAGCATATGCCTAAAACTCCTACTTGCAAGCTTAAAATGGAAAAATGTTCAACATAAAACTTGCTCAAAATGATGTTTTGAGTCTAGGAAAGAGGTCATGATGGTTTGGAAATGCATGGAACTCAAAATGATAAAATTGGCCAAATATAGAAGGTAAAAGTCCATTTTCAAGTGACCAAATTTGGGATTTTTTTATCCAAAGCCAAAATACATCATGTGATATACCAAATTGAAGGGAAAACATGTTTTGAGATCATTGACACCATTGGATTTTGAATTTGAGGTCAAGAACTTGGACTTATCATTTGTTACTTATATGAGAAGCTACACTTGCCAAACCAAGCTAGAAGTGGATTACAATGCAAGGAACCATCCAAGCACATTCTAAATCTCATTTAGAGAGAAGTTCAAGCCTTGTTCATGTGCTGTAATAGGCCAAACCCCAACTGGTTTTTTGAAACTCATTAAAGGATTTACCATGACATGAGATACTCAATTTCTCATAGGATCCTTCCAGCACTTTCTAGATCCTTCCTACACTGCCTATATATGAATTTGAGTTGATCCAAATCAGTTTTGGGTGTCATTTGGTGCAGAGAAGCAATATTGAGTTTCAATTCCCTCCATTGCAATTCATCATCGAGTTCTTCATTTTCTTCACAATCAAACCAAATTTTTGATTCAATTCAATTCAATAATCATTACTGAGTGTGTAGAGATCAACATCAGATTGAATCCATGGTTGAATCGAGTTCTTGAAGTTGAACCTTCATACCTGCAACTGAAATTCTGTTTCAAGAATCCAAGCTGTTAGAGGAGAATCTAGTGCATACAGAAGCAAGCAAGCATCATACTGAAGGAATTTGGAGCAGGACAAGCATTGATTTGGAGGATTTTTCACCATCTGTTTACCTCATTTCATCAGGTTAGTAAGTTTTGAATTATGGCTCAATTTAGGCATAATTAGGTTGATTTGTTAAGCTAGAGTGTTAGTATGTGGTTAGGAGAAACTTTCTGGAGAGTTTGAGAAGAATTGGTGATGATTCACATGTGCATACAAATTCTGTTTGGACCTAGAACTCCATGGATATGCAAGTAGAACCTTGGTTTTTTAGTTGTAATTGACCAGTGATGAACAAGGGAGAGATTGAGACACTTAATTTGATGATTGGTGATGATTGATTTTCTGATTAATTTTGGGGATGAAATCGTGTTTGCTGTTAGAGATGATATCAATTGAATTCAAGGCCATAGATGGAATCAGGGTGAAGAATAGAGCATGTTAGGGTTTTATTTTATGATTTTTGATCAAGAATTGATGAGGTTCGATTGGCTGCATTCTGAGTGTTCTTGGAGGTCCATCAATGGAGTTTGGCTCCAATTCTCATTTGAATGAGGAAGACGAGTTGGTGCCCGTTGGATTGACATGGACTTTTGACCAAAGCTTGGATCGTGTGGATGAGATTTATTCTCGGTTTGTGAAGGAATTAAGCTGAGCATGAAACACAGTCGTTTCATTTAATAGAAGCATTGGGCTTAGGCTGATTTGTGTTGTTGACACCCCGTTTTCATGGCACATCCAATATTGCACGCGTTTTGGCTGCTATTTGCATCGTTTTATTTTCTTTTTTTCTTTGATTTTCTTTTTCATTTTTCTGATATGTTTGGGCCCAAGGCGCTTTGATACGCGCACCCCCCAGTTGGGCCCAGCTAGTTCTCATGTTTAAATTTCTTGCTATCTGCACCAGTATTTTCTCTTTTTAAATTCATTTTTGTTCATTTTATTTTACAATTTTGAAAAATCATATAAAATTAAAAAAGAAGTATTTTGACATGGGAGTTTTTGCAACACTTTAATAATGGTTTCAAGAAAATTGTGAATAAGTAAAAATATTAGTTTAGGTATTTTCTTTATTTTTTGTGAATATTTTACATTTAGTTGTTTTTTTTTAATATAGTTGGTGCATAATTTTGTAGATTTTTGTTTAGCTAGCTCCCTTTACATTTTGGTGCTTTTCTTTTTAGGGTAATTAGATATAAACTTGAGCTCCCCCCTGGATTTATTCCATGATTTTATAATTGGGTTTTGATTAATTTTGATTAGATGACATTAGGATGGTTAGATTAGGGTTTATAAACCACATAGGTGCACTTGAACATTTTATTTTTGGGTTTTTAGATTGAATTAGGGTATGGGACCTATGGGGTGTATAGGGTAGATATAGTACTTCCCTTAGAATTAATATTAGGCTTGTAAATATTATTTTAATATTTTTAGTATACTTTGCAATTGTGTGATTGTTTGGTTTGCCCATTTTTGGGGTTTACTTTGTTGTGAGGGCTTTTTGGGCATTTGCTTGGGGTGTGGGCTTGGTTAGAGCTTGTGGAGCTTGGCAAGGATAAGAGAGGAAAATTGAAGATCAAAATCAAAGCTTGAGGAAGATTGTTTGGCTTGCTTGGATTTGTTTGGAGACCATAGGACATAGGGTATAGGTAGAACCTTAGAATAGAAATTCTTTCATAAACATGGATAGCTTCCTTTGCTCTCATTCTTCTCCATGACATAAATTCCCTCTATGGTATTCACCTCTCTCCTTAGGAGGGATCAGTGGCCATACCTTAGAGGTAGAACTTTGAGGGAAAAAGTCTCCTATAATGTCAACTATTCATAGGCTTCCTTTGGTCGTCAATGAACTGTTTGACATTCAATTTCTTCTGATAAACTCAATTCTCTATTGGAGAGCTTGCTTTGGAGGATCCCTTGGAGATTGAGGATGAAGTTCATTGCCTTGAAGACTGTTAGAAGAAGGAGCTGGTGCTGTCAGAGTTGTGCAACTGTTTGAAGTAGGACTTACTGCTGCTTAGCTGTTTGATGTTGTCAACTGTTAGAGTTTCTTGTTGCTGTTTTTCTTGAAGATGGATGCTTGTTTGAAACTTGTAGATGGATGAAGACCTTGCTTGAAGGTGTTGGTGACTTGTTGCTGTTTCCTTCAGGTTTTGTTGTTTAGAGCTGTTGGTGCTGTTTAGAGCTGTTGATGTGCTGTTTGGGTTTCTTGACTGTATTGTTGTTAATTTTCCCCATAGGTTGAAGTGAAGTTGTTTCACTTTGCCCATTGTTTTCTAGGTTCGAGGTTGAGTGGGACTCCCTTGTCTCGCTTGTACTGCTGCATTCATGCATTTTACTGCTTTACTGTATATATGCTATTGCTTTTCCGTTTATCCCCTAGGATCTCTGTTTCTCTCTGTGCAAGAGAGAAATATGACAGACATTAGGCTTTCATCCATGCATGACAACATTAGGGTAGATTTTGATTCCCTTTTCAACCATAGGCTTTTTAGAGCTCCTTTCTCTTCTCATCTTAGAATAATTCAAAAACACAGTAATAAGGTTAATCAATGTCGTACGTTGCGAGCCTTAAGCTATTTGAGAAAAGGTTGCTGGAGGGTCACTCTTCAGTAATCTGATTGCTTAGTGTGTTACCCTTAGGGTGACATACGACGTAGTCGCTCTCAAGTCATAGTCTCTAGTGCGTCAGAGATTGAAAACACACTAAAAAACACTTCTTGCGTAAAAGACTGTAAACCAATCAAAAGTGTCATTTTTGTCCGCTTGGACCCGTAATCAGGAGAAAACCTTTTTCAGAAGGATAAAAAAAACAATCAAGACAGACTTGTGTCTTCCGTGGCCCGAACTACGTTTGCTCTGATCTTTCATGCTGTATGAAAGTACGTAGGCATAGGATGCGATATCCTAGCGAGCAACCTTCCCCTCCTTTCCTGTAGGTAGGCGAACTACGTTGACTCTGATTTCTCGTTCCAGACGGGAATACGTAGGCATAAAGTGCGATACTTTGCCGAGTCATTTTATTTTCTTTTAACCCCAGACCTGTAGAATGGATAGAATAACAATCCGTACTAGAAAACAAGCGTGGATCCCGTCGAGTACGACGGACGTGAGGGGTGTTAATACCTTCCCCTTGCGTAACCGACTCCCGAATCTAGGAATTTGGTTGCGACGACCATTCCTTTCCCGTCTTTGCGTTAGGTTTACTTCGAGCGTTTCCTTTCCCTCCTTTGGGATAAATAACGCACGGTGGCGACTCTTCTGTTCAGCCGGCGCCGATTTTCGCAGTAGCGACAGCTGGCGACTCTGCTGGGGACTCCAACGGTTCCCTACGCGAGTCAATCCTAGCGCTTGTTTTCCCGTCAGGGGTGTTGTATAGATTTACTTTTCTGTCTTTACTTTCCGCAATTTTATTACCAGCTTTATATTATTATTGCTGTTGTGGGGAGGGGGTAATCTGTTGAGAGATAAGCCAAACCCAGGCTTGAGTACACCTATAGACTTAGAGAGAGTAGAGGTTAGCCTTCTTGCTTAGCTCGCACCAGCTAGCCACGAAATCTCACTCGAACGAGATTCTCTTTGATGCTTCTTGCCTGGCCCTTAGGGCTCGACAAGTTGTCTGACCCGAGGATTGTCGACTCTGGGAACCTATCAATTGGGATTCAACTAAGTGAGGCCGCTTCAAGGGATGATGATACCACACCTTCTAGGTATCGTATCATCGCTCTTGAAAGTCTGTGACGTTGAACCCGCATAGGATGCCGTACCTCGTCTGCGAGTTAAGTACACACCTGTGAGGGGTAGGAGGGTCTGTTTGCAGGGAACCTTTGACCTCAGAATACCTGGTTTACCTCTATCAGTGAAATGTGATTACAGGTCTCTTTTTGAGTGGTTAGTTTGGTTTGAAATAAAGATTGATTGGTTCTCAAGGCTTCAGTACAGAGCAACCCAGTCTATCAGCAGGGCACTTGATCCCATGTTTGCATATGCATGTGCATCTTCATGTTTGCATTTCATTAACATGTATTTATGTTGCAGGTGATTATTCCCCTCTGATTCTAGGACATCTTCTAGCCAGGCATGGAGTCCCTGAAGAAGACGGTTGCTTACAGGTTGCAGTCACCAGATATCAGTTCGTTATTGGGTTTAGTTGCTTTGGCAGATGAGAGTGTGAGGGCTGGGTTCAGAGTATCCTATGGGAGGCTGCTTAGTTTGTTATACACTCCTTCGGCTTTCAAGATTACTGGGGTGTATACCTTGATGCAGTTTTATGAGCCGCAGCTGAGATGTTTCTTGTTTCCAGACTACATTCTTGCACCCACCTTGGAAGAGTATTGTGTTATGTTGGATATTCCCGTGCTAGACCAGATGCCCTTTGCACACATTGACACTGAGCCTGAGTTAGCTACGCTCACAGAGATTGTCAGTTTAGACCCTTCGGAGTTTCCAGGAGGCTTGGTCAAGCTGAATGGAGCTTATGGTTTTCACTTATCTGTCCTGGTTGAGAAGGCCGCACAGTGCGCGAAGAATGGGTGTTAGATTGCCTTTAGCGCTATTCTGGTTGTCTGCATTTACGGGATTGTCTTGTTTCCTAATGTGCCAGACTTTGTTGATTCGGATGCCTTCCTGATTCTCGCCTCGAAGAATCCCATTCCTACTCTCTTGGGCGATGTTTATCATTCTATTCACTACAAGAATGAGAAACGTCGTGGCAAGAACGTGTCCTGCTGTCTTCCTCTCCTGTACAGGTGGTTCCAGAGGCACCTTCCAAAGACTGGGCCGTTTGTTGATACCGTTGATAATTTGGATTGGCCGTCCCGGTTGATGGGGCTATCTGCTGAGAATATCATTTGGTTTGATCGGGGTATGCTTGGTACTGACATTATATATAGTTGTAGTGGCTTTCCGAATGTTCCCCTGATTGGACGGAAAGGTTGTATCAACTATAATCCTTCACTATTGGTACGACAGTTTGGTTACGCCTTGAGAGATGCTCTTATTGAGGTTGAGATACAGGAATCTCTGTATCTCACGGGCTCCTTAGACGAGACTACTTTGATCAGGTTGAAGCATGCGTGGGCTAGCATCCACAGGAGGGGGAAGGCTTTGCTCGGCAAGAGCAATAGCAAAGCTTATGATCCTTATGTGGCCTGGGTCCGTGAGAGAGCTCGCATGTCCTTGATGCCTTATCCCGCTCTGGAACCGCTGTATCTTCCATTGATTGAGGTACCTCCTGCAGAAGAGAGCGAGAAATATAACAAGTTGTTAGCTGCAAATGAGGAGTTGAAGAAAGCTAACGAGGAGTTAGAGAAGGAGATCTTCCAGTTACGACGAGAGAAGAAGGAAGCCACCTTCACGGTGAAGGAACAGACCGAATTGATTAACAAGTTGGGATCAGAGCTGACAGAAGCGACCAACAAGAAAGAAAGAGTAGGGATAGCTTTGAACGGGGTTAGCAAGGTACTTACGTCCAAGAAGGAACTTCTAAGCAAGGCTTATGCTCGTATCAGCAAGAGGGAGGCTTTGTGGGAGGCCACGCTCACCAAACGGAAAGAGCGCGAAGACAAACTGAAAATGCAGATTGCCACGCTGGAAGCACAGATTAAAGCCCAGGAAGCACGGATTTTCGAAGTAACATCCTTTAGAAGTACTGCTAATCTCAGAGTCAGTGATGGTGACGAGAAGTCGAGAGGTTGCGAGGAGAAGGCCGGTACCAAGAGGTACAGATCTGACGAGAGTTCGAGCAGAGGAGCTCCCCGGGACGACGCCGCAAAGCTGAGATCCACTACTGAGCGGCATGCTTTACTGGTGCAGGAGTTGGTCTCCCGACTAGGACACTCAGAGACGATGAGGATATTGGAGGACGTCCGAGCGCGCCACTTGGCCTGACGTATCTTTGCCTTACCTTTGTTATTTGTACTCATATTTGGGCCATCGCCAGACTTGTTGGCTGAGGTCTCTTCGGTTGTATTTAGTACTCAGCCTCTGGGCATTTGTTATATATGAGGATTTTCTGGTTTATTGCTTGCTGAATAAGGATTCCATTGCCATAATGGCTTTCTCTCTGGAACTAGAATCGGGGGAATATAACCTGTAGCATATTTACATAATCACATGAGCATTCATACTGCATTACAGGTAATTATTGAATTGTATCTCATCCCCCGCTTTCATCAGGTCTTTTCAGGATTGAAAGTCAACGCCCGCACTGATACTCTACTCGTACCAACTGCAAAAGAGTTATGGATCAGATGCAGAGTGAGATGCAGGAAATGCGTGAGAAGATGGCGCTGTTCATTCAGACGATGGAAACAATTGTGAAGGGACAGAAAAACTTGCAAACTCTGGTGCAGCCACTGCTAGCGAGAAATGTCGGGAACGGAAATGAAGACCACAATTCTGTGCGTGTTGACACCATTCATGGGGATGGTACTCCTACACCAGTAGCTCCACCTGTGACAAACATACCTGCTGTGAATGTGAACAACGGCGCTGGCGCCGGGAACGGCAATACAGGGATCGGTAATGAGACTGTCATTAACAATGTTGGATTCGGAGATGCCAATCTGGGTGGTGATAATATTGGAGGTAATGGCTTCGGTAACAATGGATTTGGCTATAAATGCCAGGGGTTTGATTATGCTAATCAAGATGGGAAGTACGTCTTTAACGCTCAGGGCTTCGGACAGGATGGATTTGGTAATGCCAATCAGGGTTATGGCGGATTCGGTAACGGAAATGGCGCTGGAGTGATGTCTTTTGGACCTGCCGGGGTCGCTCAAGGGTATGGTAACAGGGGAAGGGGCCCTGTGATGAATCAAACTAGATTTGGTCATAACGATGGGTATGATGGATACGGAAATGGGAACGGTAATTGGATAGAAGATCAGCAAGAAGATGCTTTCTCTGGCGGGGGTTTTGAAGGTCCTGTAGATAACGCTCAGCGAATCAAGATGCCCGAGGAGCAGATGAAAGGTGTTGTGAATCAAAGTGATGTTGGTTTAGATATGACCACAATGGGTCTGGTGCCTGGCCTGAGGGTACCGCTAAAATTTAAAGCTCCCACATTTGACAAATATAAGGGAGATACCTGTCCAAAGGTGCATGTGCGGTCATACTATAGAAGAATGTCCGCTTACTCGAACGATGAAAGAATGCTGATGCATTTCTTTCAAGACAGCTTGTCTGGTCCTTCCCTTGAATGGTACATGGGATTGGAGCCTACTCAGATAAAGACATGGAAGCAGCTGGCTGAAGCGTTTGTGGCTCATTATAAGTACAATAGTGACCTGGCACCGAACAGGGTCCAGTTATAGGGGCTGTCCCAGAAGAAAGATGAGAGCTTCAAAGAATATGCACAAAGGTGGCGCGACATGGCTGCAAGGGTCCATCCTCCGTTGGTAGAGAAGGAGATGAATGATATGTTCATAGGAACGTTCACCGGTATGTTTTATGATAAGCTGTTTCCCGCTTCTTTGGGCAGTTTCTCGGATCTGATCTTGATGGGAGAGAAGGTTGAGAGTAATATTAAAATAGGGAGATTCCAAGCTGAGGAACCTACTCCAGTTGGCAGTAACAGAAGAGCTTTTGGCGGTCTCCGTCAGGGTGACACAAGTGCAGTATTCGAGGGCCGAGGCCGAGGCCGGGGCAGAGAGCAAAATCAGTACAATCATCCGCAACAGGTGGCAAGCGTCACAATTCCATTTCATCAACAACCAACACCACTACAGCAGATACCACCACAGCAGCAGCAGCAACAACAGCAGCAGCAGAGGCCAAATCAGGGACAGAGGAGGTTTCCTAACGCGAGGCCGAAAAGGGTATTCGATGTACCTCCTTATACGTATGCAGAGTTACTCCAAACATTACTGGGTTTGAATTTGGTGGAAAAGAGGACTATGGCGCCAATGACGGGCACTCCTTCGTTTGGTTTTGATACGAACAAACACTGCGAGTTCCACTCCGGGGCTCCGGGCCATGACATAGAGAATTGCCACGCATTCAAGCATGTGGTGCAAGATCTATTGGATAGCAAAGCCATAAATTTTGGACAAGCAGGTCCGAACATAGTACAACAGCCCATGCCCAACCATGGGGCAAATGCTATTTTGACTGAGGAGGGTTTGAACTTGATCATGAATGTTGATGAACTAAAGACGCTGTTGTGTGAGATAAAGAGCAGGTTATTGAAAGGAGATGTGTATCCGGGCTGCGATGAGTTTTGTCTAGAGTGTTGGACCCAAGCTAGGGGTTGTGCTGAATTGAAGAAGGGTATTCAGACCTTGATAGATGAAGGCACGTTGCAATTCGACAGAACGGCAGTTGAGAAACCTGCAGAGGTATTAACGGATGAGCAAAGTGATATAGCTACGGTGACAATCCCCCGAAAAACGATAACTATAACGGCGCCAGCCAGACGACCGCCGATCACCATCACCAAGGCAGGGCCAACACCTTATGAGAGCACTAAGGCAGTACCTTGGACTTATGGGCTGGAAGCCTATTGTGATGGGGTGAAACTTGATATCAGTAAACAGCCAGCTGAGATTGTGGACAATATCGTCAGGACCGGAGGGATGACAAGAAGTGGGAGAATTTTTATGTCGCCTGAGGTAGAGGTTGAACGATTGGCAAAAGGTAAAGGAAAAGTGAATGAGGAGGTCTCTGTGCAGAGGAATGAAAAAGAAACGTCACTGAAAGATGTAGAAGAGTTTATGTGCCTTATCCGAAAGAGTGACTATAAGATTGTTGAGCACCTTCAGCAAACGCCATCGAAGATATCCATATTGTCGCTGTTATTGTGTTCCGAAGCCCACAGGAATGCATTATTGAAAATTCTGGACACATCATTTGTACCCCAAGATGTTTCTGTGAATCAGTTGGAGGGGGTAATGGCGCACGTGAATGCAGGCCATAGCTTGGGATTTACGGATTTTGATTTGACCCCGAGGGGAAGAGAGCATAACATGGCGTTGCACGTCTCAGTTGAATGCAGGGGCTCAGTCATGTCCCACGTGCTGGTAGATACCGGGTCTTCCTTGAACGTGCTGCCAAAGAAAGCAATGATGAAATTGGACATCAGGGGGATCATTTGTACGCCTAGTGACTTGGTAGTCAGGGCATTTGATGGTACACGAAGGTCAGTCTTTGGATCTATAACGTTACCTCTGCAGGTGGGGCCTGAGATTTTCGAAACTGAATTTTACATTATGGACATCCAGCCAGCATATAGCTGTCTTCTTGGATGACCATGGATCCATGGGGCTGGGGCAGTCACATCTACCTTGCACCAAAAGCTGAAATACATGGTAGGGGACAGTGTGGTCACAGTTTGTGGAGAGGAGGACATATTGGTCAGCCATCTGTCGTCATTCAAGTATGTGGAAGTCGACGGCGAGATTCATGAAACACCCTGTCAAGCCTTTGAAGGGTTGCGCATCAAAGACAAAGTTCTAGGGCCGAGTAAAGCATCAGAGGTGGCCGTATCGTCGTACAAAGAGGCTCAAGCTCTAGTGAAGACTGGTGAGACAAAAGGCTGGGGCAAGGTTCTGGATATTCCCGTGAAGATGGACAGATTTGGGCTGGGATATCAACCTTCATCGTCAACGCCTGCTGCTGGGGCACCCCGTTTCAAAGGACCAATAACAATCACGGCTAGTGGAGTGTATCACGAGGCCATCAACGTTGTTTTAGATTCCGAAGAAGGAGACAGCGACTGCGACATGGACGCCTGGATTCAGCCGAGCGTGCCAGGACAAGGATTATGCAATTGGTCTATTCAGGAGACTGTTCCTGTGACTACCAAACAGTAATATTTTGTTTTCTTAATTGTTGAACAATTCGGTGTCTTACCCGGGGCATCGTGATTTTTTTTAGGGCCGCGCTGTTATGTACATTGCATTGTTTAATCATTAAATAAAAGGCGTTTTTCATGTACAAATATTGTAATCTCTGTTTTTCCTGTTTTTGTGTTTTACAATAAAATGGCAACGTGGTTATTCGCTTTATACACATTTTGAAGCATTTAACCATTCCTTTTGCAGGATAACATTTTCAGATGACATCATTGAACCGCCTATGACTCACTTCGACTTTGAGCACCCGGTATTTCAGGCCGAAGAAGAGATTGTTGAAGATGGCGACGTTCCAGAAGAGTTGTCTTGGTTGGTAAAGCAAGAAGAACGAATCATTCTTCCTCATGAGGAGGTCATTGAAATCGTTAATCTAGGGTCGGAAGGGGTTGAAAGGAACATCCGTATAGGGGCCGCGCTGCAGAGCGACGTCAAGCGAAGACTGGTTGAAATGCTCAAAGAGTACAGTGATATTTTTGCTTGGTCGTACGAAGATATGCCTGGATTGGATACAGATATGGTTGTGCATCGTCTGCCACTAAAAAAAGAATGCCCGCCGGTTAAGCAGAAGCTTCGCAGAACTAGACCTGATATGGCAGTGAAAATTAAGGAGGAGGTTCAAAAGCAGTGGGATGCTGGTTTCCTAGCTGTTACGAAATATCCCTCATGGGTCGCTAATATTGTGTCAGTGCCAAAAAAGGACGGTAAAGTGAGAATATGCATAGACTACCGTGACCTGAATAGGGCGAGCCCGAAAGATGACTTTCCACTTCCTCACATCGATGTGTTGGTTGACAATACCGCTCAATTCTCCGTATTCTCCTTCATGGATGGCTTCTCGGGCTACAACCAGATTAAAATGGTGCCAGAAGACATGGAGAAGACTACCTTCATTACGCCTTGGGGAACATTTTGCTACAAAGTGATGCCCTTCGGATTAAAGAATGTTGGGGCAATGTATCAGCGTGAATGACGACTCTCTTTCATGACATGATGCATAAAGAGATCGAGGTTTATGTCGATGATATGATTGCCAAATCCCAGACGGAGGAAGAGCATTTGGTCAATCTGCTGAAATTATTCAAAAGGCTTAGGAAGTTCAGGCTGAGACTGAACCCTAACAAATGCACCTTCGGGGTGAGATCGGGTAAACTGCTGGGGTTTATCGTGAGTGAAAAAGGAATAGAGGTTGACCCTGCCAAAATAAAAGCCATACAAGAGATGCCGACGCCTAGAACAGAAAAAGAGGTGCGCGGGTTTTTAGGGAGGTTGAACTACATCGCTCGGTTCATATCTCACCTAACAGCTACGTGCGAGCCGTTATTCAAGCTGTTGAAAAAAGACCAGGCTGTAACATGGAATGAAAATTGTCAAAAGGCGTTCGATAAAATAAAACAGTATTTGCAGGAGCCTCCTATTTGGATACCTCCAGTGGCAGGGAGACCCTTGATTATGTATTTGACGGTTCTTGAGGGAAGTATGTGTTGTGTTCTCGGTCAACATGACGAGACAGGGCAAAAAGAGCATGCGATATACTACCTGAGTAAAAAGTTTACTGAATGTGAATCTCGATACTCAATGCTCGAAAAAACTTGTTGTGAGCTAGCCTGGGCCGCCAAGTGTTTGAGGCAGTACATGCTAAATCGTACAACCATGCTCATCTCAAAGATGGATCCTATCAAATACGTATTTGAAAAGCAGGCACTATCGGGGAGAATTGCCCGTTGGCAGATGGTTTTGACCGAATATGACATCCAGTATGTTTCACAGAAGGCTATAAAGGGGAGCGTGTTATCAGAGTATCTTGCTGAGCAGCCTATTGAGGACTACCAATCGATGAGGTTTGATTTTTCTGACGAGGATATGATGTACCTAAAGATGAAAGATTGTGAAGAACCGTTGCCGGACGAAGGACCAGAGTTGGGTTCCAAATGGCAGTTGATCTTTGACGGAGCTGTAAACTCATACGGTAGCGAAATAGGAGCAATCATCACTACTCCACATGGGTCGCACATCCCATTTACTGCTCGATTGACCTTTCCGGTTACCAATAACGAAGCCGAATACGAAGCTTGCATCATGCGGCTCGAAGAAGCCATCGATTTGCGAATCAAAAATCTGGATGTATACGGAGACTCAGCTCTGGTGGTGAATCAAATAAAAGGAGAATGGGAGACACGTCAGCCCAACTTGATACCGTACATGAATTACGCGAGGAGATTGTTGCCTTTCTTTGACAAGGTTGAATTGCATCATGTGCCGCGAGCAGAAAATCAAATGGCTGACGCCCTGGCGACATTGTCTTCCATGTATAAAGTCAACTTCTGGAATGAGGCTCCCATAATTGTTATCTCTCGGCTTGACAGACCCGCCTTCGTATTTGCAATTGACGAAGCGTCTGATGATAAACCCTGGTATTTTGACATTCATAATTTCCTGAAAAACAAAGAGTATCCGGCTGGGGCATCCAGTCACGATCAGAAGACTCTCAGGAGATTGGCTAGTAATTTCTATCTGAATCCGGACGGTGTCCTGTACAAGAGGAATCACGACTTGGTGTTGCTACGTTGTGTAGACGAGAAAGAGGCGAAGTTGCTTATGGAGGAAGTACATGAGGTTACATTCGATACACATGCTGGTGGGCATGCTATGACGAGGAAGCTGCTGCGGGCAGGCTATTACTGGCTAACTATGGAAACTGACTGTTTCAAGTTTGCGAAGAGGTGTCATAAGTGCCAGATTTATGCGGATAAGATCCATGTGCCTCCGAGTCCTCTGAACGTGATGTCGTCACCGTGGCCGTTCTCGATGTGGGGAATTGATATGATTGGAAAGATTGAGCCGACGGCATCTAACGGACACCGTTTCATTTTGGTAGCAGTTGATTATTTTACCAAGTGGGTAGAAGCGGCATCATATGCAAATGTGACCAAGCAGGTGGTAGCCAGGTTTATCAAACGAGATATCATTTGCAGATATGGAATCCTCGAGCGGATTATTACCGACAACGGTTCGAACTTAAATAACAAGATGATGAAGGAGCTGTGTCAGAGTTTTAAGATCGAACATCACAACTCTTCTCCTTATCAACCCAAGATGAATGGTGCTGTTGAGGCGGCCAATAAGAACATAAAGAAGATTGTTCAGAAGATGGTGGTGACCTATAAAGACTGGCATGAGATGCTACCTTTTGCTTTGCACGGATATCGTACGAAGGTATGCACATCAACCGGGGCAACCCCGTTCTCGTTGGTATATGGAATGGAAGCAGTGTTACCACTGGAGGTTGAGATTCCTTCCCTGAGGGTATTACAGGATGTCCAACTTGACGAGGCAGAATGGGTGAAAGACAGGTTGAACCAGCTGAGTTTAATGGATGAGAAGAGGTTAGCTTCTCTAGCATATGGTCGGTTGTACCAGAGCCGAATGAAGAAAGCGTATGATAAGAAGATACACCCTCGGAGCTTTCAGACGGGCGACCTTGTGCTAAAGAGGATTCTCCCGCCGCAGGCAAATCACAGGGGCAAGTGGACCCCCAACTACGAAGGGCCATACGTTGTCAGAAAAGTCTTTTCAGGAGGAGCTTTATTGTTGTCCACCATGGATGGTGAAGACTTTACGTCGCCTGTGAATTCGGACGCAGTTAAAAAATACTTTGCTTGAAATCGACCCGCTGGACAGAAAAAAGAGAGTCCAGGCAAAAATAGGGCATCCTGGCGAACCAAAAACAGAATGAAAGGTTCGGGCAAAAATTAGGGATAGAATCGAAAAAATGTACACCCGCGAAGTTGAAAACCTACACTGGGCGGCTTCGGCAAAAAAGGGTATCCCGGTGAACTGAAAACCCGTAAAGGGCGGTTCACGCAAAAGTTAGGGATTTGAAAGGCAAATGACTGCGGTCCGAATTTGATACTACAATGCATATTGGTGCGGGAGAATATACCTGAGAGTTCGATTATCAGATACAATCTCTTCAGAAATTTGAATACCGGGAAAGCGCCAGAGTCAGGCGAGTTATAGGAGGATCAGCTCATGATGTTCGTCTGCATCACGTTGCCGACATATGTGTAAATTTGAGTTGTCACTGTATTTATGTTGCCTGTACATACTTGTATATTTGTTGTGCGTAACTTCCTCTTTTCAGGAGTTACATCCGGTGTACAAAACTCTGCCCATTCAGGGGCCCAATCAATAAAACATGTTATTCAGTATTTGATGCTTGTTCTTTACTGTATTGTATGTGAAAAACGCCAATGTTTAATAAAACTAGCAAGTGCATAACATTGCTGGCCCTTGCCAATAATTGCTAAAACTTTGAATTAACTAAAAATGATGTCACTAACACTAACCTGAATAGATTTGGTTGTATAGACTTGTCTTGTCACGTTTGTGGTGTTGCAGGGTTCTTGACCATACAAAGTAGGCGATTGGAAGACTGCAGTCCTAACCAGAGGCTCGTGACGAAAAGGCTTGATCATTATGTGAAGTGAATCCCCATGCAGGTCGCGACAATGTTCCTTATTTAAGAAGGATCAAATTCCCCAGCTAGTCGTAGCTTATCCGCAGGACATTCTCCAGCAGGGTCGTTTACCATCAGCAGAGTTTGGTGCTTCCAAGATTTTAGGCTGTATTCAGACAGTATGGTGTCCCCCGAAAGGATTCCCTATCTCGAGCAGAGTTGTTTAGCCTCAGAAGATTAATATTTCCAAACTTGTGAGCTATACCCAGACAGTCTACTCTCCCCAGCAGAGATTCCCTTCCTAGTAGGGTCATTCATTCTCCCCAACGGAGTCAGTTGATTTTCCACAAGAGAGTCGTTTCGTCCTCAGCAAAGTTCTCTCTTTTCAGCAAGTGTTCTCTTTCCTCCCAGTGGAACTCGAAGGTTAAAACTCTCCCCGACAGAGTTGGTTGTGTGTCCTGGCATTTATTTTGCCGGAATACATTGTGATACCCATTCACTCCCCAACATGGTGGCATTTGTCCTCGACGGTAGATTTGATGAAGCAAGCTTGTTAGAGCTATCCCAGCAGTTCGAGCCTGCATTTGCATCGGCATATAGTGTCATATTTGCATCTACCAAATAAAAAAACGCGTAGCATTTCCATGTTGTATGGAGCATTGCGCCATTATCAAACATACGCACTATGAAACATAGATCAGGTTGGTTAACCTTTTGCTTTCAGGTGTGGTTCTCAATAGGAGTACGGAGTTCTAAAGCTCAGATATTACCAGACAATCGAGGTCTCGTCGGGAGACGCGTGATGACATAGTCCAGTTTATCATTTTCCCCACCAGAGTTGCCAATTGAGGCGTTGTTGTATCCGGCCAGCGGAATGTTTTCTTCAAGATTTGTTACTGCGGCAGCGTTTCAGGTTTTTATAAAATCAAAGTTTAGAAGTAGCCACTTGTTATCGAGATGAGTTTTTGACGGTTGTTTTTTGGAATATCCCCCAGTGGAGTTAGTTAATGCAAAGAATAGGCAAAGAAACTATGTCCAAGAACAATTTTCCTGTGTGATGGGCAGAAGAATAATTTTCCTGCGTGATGGGCAAAAGAATAATTTTCCTGTGTGATAGGCAGAAGAATAATTTTCCTGTGTGATGGGCAGAAGAATAATTTTCCTGTGTGATGGGGAGAAGAATAATTTTCCTGTGTGATGGGCAGAAGAATAATTTTCCTGTGTGATGGGCAGAAGAATAATTTTCCTGTGTGATGGGCAGAAGAATAATTTTCCTGTGTGATGGGCAGAAGAATAATTTTCCTGTGTGATGGGCAGAAGAACAATTTTCCTGTGTGATGGGCAGAAGAACAATTTTCCTGTGTGATGGGCAGAAGAACAATTTTCCTGTGTGATGGGCAGAAGAATAATTTTCCTGTGTGATGGGCAGAAGAATAATTTTCCTATGTGATGGGCAGAAGAATAATTTTCCTGTGTGATGGGCAGAAGAATAATTTTCCTGTGTGATGGGCAAAAGAATAATTTTCCTGTGTGATGGGCAGAAGAACAATTTTTCTAATTTTCCTGTGTGATGGGCAGAAGAACAATTTTCCTGTGTGATGGGCAGAAGAATAATTTTCCTGTGTGATGGGCAGAAGAATAATTTTCCTGTGTGATGGGCAGAAGAATAATTTTCTTGGGTGATGGGCAGAAGAACAATTTTCCTATGTGATGGGCAGAAGAACAATTTTCCTGTGTGATGGGCAGAAGAATAATTTTCCTGTGTGATGGGCAGAGGTGTATTTTCCTGTATGATGGGCAGAAGAAAATTTTCCTGTGATGTAAACAGAATAGTGTTCTCATATTGGATAGGTGGATGAAGTGTTACTAAATCGATGCATGTTTCCCGTGAGAGATACGCAGATGAACTCCTCAGTATCTAGACGAAGGATTTCCCCGTAAAGAACATAGTAGGTGTCCCATGACAAAACAAAATTGCGTTCTTATATTCGACAAAAGTACTTCTCCCAGTGAAGTCAATAAGTTTATTCCGATATTGACAAGATAGTGTTGAAATCAGATTTGTAGATAGTGTTCCCCAAGTAGTGGTGCGGTTTATTTCGCAATTTATTTTTGCAGTTGGCAAATTTCCGGGCTTATTGGTATTCAACCGTCTCGTACCTCGATTGTCTGAAGGCTCCGGGCGTTTCACCCAGTCGAGTCCAAGCCGTTTGAATAGGGGCAGCTGTTGCACCCTAAAATTTGACCAACTTGTTTTACCTGATTTGTGTTTTCATAGCTTTATCATTTGCATAGTAGATCATATACATAGTTCATTCATTTGCATAGCATAGCATGGGCAAGTCATCCAACAAGGGATCAAGTGCTATTTGTCAAGGAGTATATTCAAAAGGTTATTATCAAGATTCAAGCCTATTCAAGTCACCAAGAAAGAAGGTGAAGCTTTGAGAAATTAATAGATCAAGCAGTGGATTTATAGCCTATCTGGGGAGTATTTGAAGGTCATCATAGAGGGTGTGAGCAATGGACTGAGGCATGAAATGTGTGTAGACATCATGGAAGACCTAGAGGGTCATTTTGAAAGTAAGACAAGTTATTGGTGTGGTTGCAAGAGCTACAGTTGAAGACAGTCAACTAGGGTTTCACCTAGGTCAACCCTAGGTCTAATGCTTGATTGAAGGGCATCAAGGCCTATTTGAAGGATGTGGGATTCATCATTGGATATGTGGATAGGGATGTGGTGTTGAGCCAAAGAGAAATCAAGAAAAATCAAGAAGAAAAGAAGTTTCTAAATTAGGGTTTCTGTGTAAGATTCCCTAATTTAGGTCAAACTTCCAAGCAAAATAATTCAAAATGAAAGTCTCAAATGGATATTTGGCCAACATGAAACTTGTAGATCATCTAAAGACCTTTAATTTGAGTGGTGGAAGGCATCAATGAGATTTATAGAACTCAAGTTATGGTTCTTGCAAGTTACAGGTCATCTGAGGACACTGAAATTTATCTGTGAAAGTTACTTGACTTCCAAGAAACTTTTGCCCAACAAGGATTTTTCAAATGGATTTTTAGCCAACATGAAAGTTGTTCCTCATGATCTTAGCTTTCCAGAAAGGTATGGTATGCCTCAATCTGATTTGTGGAGCTCTACGTATGATCTTGACAAGCCAGGGGTATTTTGGGAAAGTAAGATTATAGGTCATTTCAAGCATATGCCTAAAACTCCTACTTGCAAGCTTCAAATGAAAAAATGTTCAACATAAAACTTGCTCAAAATGATGTTTTGAGTCTAGGAAAGAGGTCATGATGGTTTGGAAATGCATGGAACTCAAAATGATAAAATTGGCCAAATATGGAAGGTAAAAGTCCATTTTCAAGTGACCAAATTTGGGATTTTTTGATCCAAAGCCAAAATACATCATGTGATATACCAAATTGAAGGGAAAACATGTTTTGAGATCATTGACACCATTGGATTTTGAATTTGAGGTCAAGAACTTGGACTTATCATTAGTTACTTATATGAGAAGCTACACTTGCCAAACCAAGCTAGAAGTGGATTACAATGCAAGGAACCATCCAAGCACATTCTAAATCTCATTTAGAGAGAAGTTCAAGCCTTGTTCATGTGCTGTAATAGGCCAAACCCCAACTGGTTTTTTGAAACTCATTAAAGGATTTACCATGACATGAGATACTCAATTTCTCATAGGATCCTTCCAGCACTTTCTAGATCCTTCCTACACTGCCTATATATGAATTTGAGTTGATCCAAATCAGTTTTGGGTGTCATTTGGTGCAGAGAAGCAATATTGAGTTTCAATTCCCTCCATTGCAATTCATCATCGAGTTCTTCATTTTCTTTACAATCAAACCAAATTCTTGATTCAATTCAATTCAATAATCATTACTGAGTGTGTAGAGATCAACATCAGATTGAATCCATGGTTGAATCGAGTTCTTGAAGTTGAACCTTCATACCTGCAACTGAAATTCTGTTTCAAGAATCCAAGCTGTTAGAGGAGGAGAATCTAGTGCATACAGAAGCAAGCAAGCATCATACTGAAGGAATTTGGAGCAGGACAAGCATTGATTTGGAGGATTTCACCATCTGTTTACCTCATTTCATCAGGTTAGTAAGTTTTGAATTATGGCTCGATTTAGGCATAATTAGGTTGATTTGTTAAGCTAGAGTGTTAGTATGTGGTTAGGAGAAACTTTCTGGAGAGTTTGAGAAGAATTGGTGATGATTCACATGTGCATACAAATTCTGTTTGGACCTAGAACTCCATGGATATGCAAGTAGAACCTTGGTTTTTTAGTTGTAATTGACCAGTGATGAACAAGGGAGATTTTGAGACACTTAATTTGATGATTGGTGATGATTGATTTTCTGATTAATTTTGGGGATGAAATCGTGTTTGCTGTTAGAGATGATATCAATTGAATTCAAGGCCATAGATGGAATCAGGGTGAAGAATAGAGCATGTTAGGGTTTTATTTTATGATTTTTAATCAAGAATTGATGAGGTTCGATTGGCTGCATTCTGAGTGTTCTTGGAGGTCCATCAATGGAGTTTGGCTCAAATTCTCATTTGAATGAGGAAGACGAGTTGGTGCCCGTTGGATTGACATGGACTTTTGACCAAAGCTTGGATCGTGTGGATGAGATTTATTCTCGGTTTGTGAAGGAATTAAGCTGAGCATGAAACACAGTCGTTTCATTTAATAGAAGCATTGGGCTTAGGCTGATTTGTGTTGTTGACACCCCGTTTTCATGGCACATCCAATATTGCACGCGTTTTGGCTGCTATTTGCACCGTTTTATTTTCTTTTTTTCTTTGATTTTCTTTTTCATTTTTCTGATATGTTTGGGCCCAAGGCGCTTTGATACGCGCACCCCCCAGTTGGGCCCAGCTAGTTCTCATGTTTAAATTTCTTGCTATCTGCACCAGTATTTTCTCTTTTTAAATTCATTTTTGTTCATTTTATTTTACAATTTTGAAAAATCATATAAAATTAAAAAAGAAGTATTTTGACATGGGAGTTTTTGCAACACTTTAATAATGGTTTTAAGAAAATTGTGAATAAGTAAAAATATTAGTTTAGGTATTTTCTTTATTTTTTGTGAATATTTTACATTTAGTTGTTTTTTTTTAATATAGTTGGTGCATAATTTTGTAGATTTTTGTTTAGCTAGCTCCCTTTACATTTTGGTGCTTTTCTTTTTAGGGTAATTAGATATAAACTTGAGCTCCCCCCTGGATTTATTCCATGATTTTATAATTGGGTTTTGATTAATTTTGATTAGATGACATTAGGATGGTTAGATTAGGGTTTATAAACCACATAGGTGCACTTGAACATTTTATTTTTGGGTTTTTAGATTTAATTAGGGTATGGGACCTATGGGGTGTATAGGGTAGATATAGTACTTCCCTTAGAATTAATATTAGGCTTGTAAATTTTATTTTAATATTTTTAGTATACTTTGCAATTGTGTGATTGTTTGGTTTGCCCATTTTTGGGGTTTACTTTGTTGTGAGGGCTTTTTGGGCATTTACTTGGGGTGTGGGCTTGGTTAGAGCTTGTGGAGCTTGGCAAGGATAAGAGAGGAAAATTGAAGATCAAAATCAAAGCTTGAGGAAGATTGTTTGGCTTGCTTGGATTTGTTTGGAGACCATAGGACATAGGGTATAGGTAGAACCTTAGAATAGAAATTCTTTCATAAACATGGATAGCTTCCTTTGCTTCCATTCTTCTCCATGACATAAAGTCCCTATATGGTATTCACCTCTCTCCTTAGGAGGGATCAGTGGCCATACCTTAGAGGTAGAACTTTGAGGGAAACAGTCTCCTATAATGTCAACTATTCATAGGCTTCCTTTGGTCGTCAATGAACTGTTTGACATTCAATTTCTTCTGATAAACTCAATTCTCTATTGGAGAGCTTGCTTTGGAGGATCCCTTGGAGATTGAGGATGAAGTTCATTGCCTTGAAGACTGTTAGAAGAAGGAGCTGGTGCTGTCAGAGCTGTGCAACTGTTTGAAGTAGGACTTACTGCTGCTTAGCTGTTTGATGCTGTCAACTGTTAGAGTTTCTTGTTGCTGTTTTTCTTGAAGATGGATGCTTGTTTGAAACTTGTAGATGGATGAAGACCTTGCTTGAAGGTGTTGGTGACTTGTTGCTGTTTCCTTCAGGTTTTGCTGTTTAGAGCTGTTGGTGCTGTTTAGAGCTGTTGATGTGCTGTTTGGGTTTCTTGACTGTATTGTTGTTAATTTTCCCCATAGGTTGAAGTGAAGTTGTTTCACTTTGCCCATTGTTTTCTAGGTTCGAGGTTGAGTGGGACTCCCTTGTCTCGCTTGTACTGCTGCATTCATGCATTTTACTGCTTTACTGTATATATGTTGTTGCTTTTCCGTTTATCCCCTAGGATCTCTGTTTCTCTCTGTGCAAGAGAGAAATATGACAGACATTAGGCTTTCATCCATGCATGACAACATTAGGGTTGATTTTGATTCCCTTTTCAACCATAGGCTTTTTAGAGCTCCTTTCTCTTCTCATCTTAGAATAATTCAAAAACACAGTAATAAGGTTAATCAATGTCGTACGTTGCGAGCCTTAAGATATTTGAGAAAAGGTTGCTGGAGGGTCACTCTTCAGTAATCTGATTGCTTAGTGTGTTACCCTTAGGGTGACATACGATGTAGTCGCTCTCAAGTCATAGTCTCTAGTGCGTCAGAGATTGAAAACACACTAAAAAACACTTCTTGCGTAAAAGACTGTAAACCAATCAAAAGTGTCATTTTTGTCCGCTTGGACCCGTAATCAGGAGAAAACCTTTTTCAGAAGGATAAAAAAAAAAACAATCAAGACAGACTTGTGTCTTCCGTGGCCCGAACTACGTTTGCTCTGATCTTTCATGTTGTATGAAAGTACGTAGGCATATGATGCGATATCCTAGCGAGCAACCTTCCCCTCCTTTCCCGTAGGTAGGCGAACTACGTTGACTCTGATTTCTCGTTCCAGACGGGAATACGTAGGCATAAAGTGCGATACTTTGCCGAGTCATTTTTTTTCTTTTAACCCCAGACCTGTAGAATAGATAGAATAACAATCTGTACTAGAAAACAAGCATGGATCCCGTCGAGTACGACGGACGTGAGGGGTGCTAATACCTTCCCCTTGCGTAACCGACTCCCGAATCCAGGAATTTGGTTGCGACGACCATTCCTTTCCCGTCTTTGCGTTAGGTTTACTTCGAGCGTTTCCTTTCCCTCCTTTGGGTTAAATAACGCACTGTGGCGACTCTTCTGTTCAGCCGGCGCAGATTTTCGCAGTAGCGACACCCTCACCCGGTTACTTAGCTCATTGGTAGCAAAAATTCTAAAAATTATGCTTATGTGTCTATGTTAAAAAGCAAGAATCATTGAATATTGACACAAATTTGGATCAGGATCACCAACAGGTTTGTTTACCATGCAGGTACAAGATAACGGGCTTAATGTGATTGTGCCTGAATGAAAAAAGGATAAGAGGGGGATGAGTAAGTTAGGCCTAAGTATAATAACATAATGCATATTGGTCTTTATAAGAAGGAAACTTATGACTGTAACCCGCAGGAAGTGTCACTACAATATCCCTGGTTCACGAGTTAGTACATATCGACGCAACCTTGATCGAAATAAGAGTCTGCAGCCTGAATTGAATACTTGTGCGTTGCTGTTTTTCTTTTGTGCTCATAAGGGTTTGCTTGATGGCAAACAAATATTTAAGTGTGGGAGAATTTGATAACATTGAAACACACTGCGTATTTGGCTTGGATTGCACATGTTTATTGTCGTTTAATTGTTATTTTGTTACATTATGTTTATGTTTTGTCTTATTTTCAGGTACATTGCCTAATAGGAACCTTTCACGAAGAAACGAAGCGAAAAGAGCGAAAGGCAAAGATTTTAGGGTTGATTACACACATGGCGTTGTTCATGGGGGTAGCCGTGAGGTGTAGGGTTTCACCGACGACCCAACGGTCATGAGACCATGTCCACCCCCAAATACACACATGGAGGACGCCATGCCTAGATGACGAGCGCCATCTTCACAAAAGAGAAGCCAATCAAGTGCCGTTGGAGGATGAAGCCATGAACAGAGGTTTTCTCTCCCACGATTTCTGAAGGCCCAACTTGACGTCCAAGGCATTGTTTCACTATAAATAGGACTTAGTTTCTAATTTTTTAGTATGCACTCATAGTTGCAGCATAGGCATAGAATTACTATGTAAAAGCGATAATTCGTCACATAGAGGAATTATCGCATCATTGTTGTGAGCGAGTGTGGAGCATCGTAGCATAAAAGCTTGAAGCCTGCCGTTATTTTCTTTACCAGTCTTGTACTAGATTCAAGTCTCCGATTTGAAGCAGGTTTTTAATTCAATTTGCATTTATATTATTTATTTCTCGCATCGCATTTACTTTTGTTTATTTCTTGCACTGATTTACTTTGATTTATTTCTCGCATCGCATTTACTTTATCGTTTTGTTTTAATTTCTTTATTGTCTCGCACACTTTACTTTATTTTATTGTTTTTGTTGTTACCTTTTCAAAACCAATTGCACACTTAACACGTGTTTTCCCTAAATGACTTATTCCAATAATCAATTACATGTTATATTCTTTACCGTAGTCATGTCCAGCTAAATCTTTAGTGTTGGAATGTGAGGATCGTCATTTCGATGATACTCCATATGTTATATATGTAGGAATGCTTTAGGGGTTGTTTTGGTTTTAATACAATTTTTATGTGTATTATTTGATCGGATATTACAAAAGTAGATCCGTGATTACGTCGGGTAAGATCGAAAGCCGTCTGACACTTAAGATAAAAAAATTGGTTAGTTTTTTACTAAGAAAAACAGTGGAAGCACTTTGTTAATTAATTAAAAAAAATTATATTATTAGAAAGTGATTTTAAAACTATTTTTGGACACGTTCATAGGTTTAAGATCCGGTTGGTTGAGCATATGTCGGAAACCCTTTTGTGTTAAAGGTTTCATATCAAAAGCACTTTTTAACTGATTCTTAGAGGTAGTTACATAAAAAAGAATTTATTTCACTTTAACGCAATACGCGACCAGTGCAACATGAACGGCTAGTATAGATCAGAGGTCAAATCTGGTTCCGATTATGCTAAAGCGACGATTCCTTTTTAATTAACTCTTTTTCAAGGAAGAAAATATTGCTCCATAAGTAATTCTATTTAGATACAATAGGAGTATTGTCTGATCGACTTGAATTACATTCGAGTATTGTTTCTCTGAATTTATTATATCTTCATTATTTTTTGTGTACTTTGCAACCCTATTTAATTAGCCTAAAATAGAGCACTGTAACAATAGTTATAGATAGCTTGACATTGGCCTCTGTGGGAACGATAATCTTTTATATTACTCTGACGTAGTGTGTATACTTGTGAAAGGCACTGACACGCGATCAACTAACGACTTAGTCACTTGAGGAATCTACATTTTGAAAAGTGTTACAAAGGTGTGTACATAAAATTGCTTCTAAACAAGCAGATGACACAATTGAAGTGCAATAATACAAAAGTGTTTTATAGTGAAATATGAACAATAACTCCTTGCTATTTTACAAAACTATTTTTAAAAAATCTCCTAGATATTTGCATCGTATCAAAATGAGTTTTGTAAGCTTAAAAGTTTCTTTTAATGTTTCTCTCATTTTCTTGTAGAGCAGCGCTCTATTTTGGTTGAGCTTCAAGCATATTCTTTTGAGCTTTACAATTTGGTGCTTGCTTCCACCTTGCACATATTCTCTCGTGTATTCTTTAGCTCTTTTTCTTCTTGTTCTAGTTACTCTCTTATGATTATCTCTTTTTCTCTTGCAGCATTGAGCACTTCAACATTCAGCATTTGCACTCAGCATACAAGCTACTTTTCAAGCATTCTGATCTTCAATATATAGAGCTTGAGAATAGATTCGTTGAAGGGCATAATAGGAAACACATTTCAACTGTAATATCGCAACGTTCACTTACAGGAATGACCACATCATAATACAAAAGAGTTGTCTTTGCGCCACCTATTATAGGTAGAGGTCACAGACTACTTTGTACTTTTATATTCATTGACACATGCAAACCATTCTTAATCTTTTGTCTTCTAATCTTCAGAGGCTTCAAATGTTATAATTGATGAAGCATGTGTAGAGAGAGATTAATATATGTAACTTCAGAACCTAAGTCTCCAAAATCTAAAATCTTCGTTCAGCAAAACTATGTTAAGAGTCTTCAGCACTATTTTAAGAGTCTTCGGCAGAACTATCTTAAAAAGCTAACAAACATATAATTAAATAAAAATAATAATAATTATTTTAAAAAATAAATAAATAATGCATTTGGATTTTAAAAAATAAATAAAAGCCACGTGAATTGAAAAATAAAATATAAAAAAATCCAGCTAAACGGATCATGTCACTTGATTTCTGCCAATAATGGGCACTCGGGCGCATTATGAGTGGCGATTCCACATAACTCACAATTTGGAGTTACAGCAGCTACGGTTGCAGTTGGGGTAACGGTCAGACTGTCGATTTTCTGCGCTAGAGCATCTACCTTAGCGTTGAACTTTTCAAGACTGCTGATCTCGTACATTCCACCTTTCGCCGCGGGTTTCTCTGCTAGCGTTCTTTCACCTCCCCATTGGCAGTGGTTCTGAGACATGTTTTCGATAAGTTGATAGGCTTCGTCGTATGGCTTATCCATAAGTGCACCGCCTGCGGCGGCGTCTATCGTTAATCTGGTGTTATATAGAAGCCCATTGTAGAAAGTATGGATCGTCACCCAGTCTTCTAAACCGTGGTGAGGACATGCTCTCATCATATCCTTAAACCTTTCCCACGCTTCATAGAGAGATTCAGTATCTTTTTGTCGAAATTCGTTGATTTGAGCTCTAAGCATAGCAGTTTTGCATGGCGAAAAGTATCTCGCTAAGAAAACGTTCTTCAACTGTTCCCACGTCGTAACGGAGTTGGATGGTAAGGATTGTAACCAAGTCCAAGCTCTATCTCTAAGAGAGAAATGAAAGAGACGAAGTCTTATTGCATCTAGAGTCACTCCATTTGCCTTCACTGTGTCTGCGTATTGCACAAACTTCGTTAAGTGTTCATTCGGATCCTCAGTTACATTTCATGCGAATTGATGTTATTGTACAGCTGACAGCAATGACGGTTTCAGTTCGAAATCGTTCCGATTAATAGCGGGGGCAACAATGCTACTTCGAGGTTCCAGCTGAGATGGGGTAGCGTAGTCCTTCAGCGGTTTGTTCTGAGGTCTGTCAGCCATCTTTGATTCTTCAACAGGAGGATGAGCTAGAAGATCAGGAATATTTTGTTTTTGTTGATATTCGAGGATGCGCCTTCTTAAATGTAAGAAGCGCTCTAGTTCGGCGATTGTAGGTTGTAAGAGGTCGCCTTATGAGCGAGTACTTGGCATACAACCGAAGAACGAGTAGAGGGAAAGAGAATAGTTAACCTAGTCTATACTGTGTAACAAAGGATTACACTATTGACTAAACGGGTCCCCGGCAACGGCGCCAAAAACTTGATCGCGACTTTCTATGTCTAACTGAACTAACTGCAAGTGCACAGTCTATCGCGTAGTAATAAAAGATATCGATCCCACAGGGACTCGTAATCAAGCTAGTATTTTCGGGTGTTACTGTGTTTAGCTAGGTTGGTATGGTTTTAGGGGAATAAAAGCAAAATAAGTGTATAAACTATAGGGGAACTAAAAAAGTTACTTAAGGTATAAAGGCGTGAATCGGTATGTAATATGTTGGTTCTTCAAGGATTCGACAAGTCACCGGTGTTTTGAGTGTTTTCAAAAATAGTTTAAGAAGAAAATGACGGTTTAAAGACCTTTTGTCTCACGATGATTGTTGGCGCTAGTCGCAACTCTAAGGCGAAACGTATGTTGTCGCTATCCCGTTCGCGGTTAAAATTACTTTTTGAAAACCATTAAGCTCTAATCCTTTTTAAAGCGATGTCGCTATTTTTAAAATGAATGCTTAGTTTTTACTATCTGGACCTAACTTCAACTGTCGCTTGTTGGTTCGTACCTTTATGAATTTCCCACTGTCGTGGCAAAACTGCTTTTAAATAAGTTCTCGCTGTCACGAAGAACATTTATTTTAGAAAAATCGATTTAAAAACTAAAGCCAAACTAAGTTTGAAAAAGGAAAGTATACACTGGTTACTATCGAATCCCATCTGACTACCTATTACATACCGATTACTTTAATTTAGCCTGACATGGAATATAAACTAAGAACACGTAAACAATGGTAGAATATATAAACATGCATCATAATGGGAAATAGAAATCAATTAACGATTATAATAAGAACCTGTAAATAATTCAATTGGCTTTTGGGAAATCCTCCAGAATGATGGCAGGATTTAGTCTTGATGCCAATTACTCGTACAGAATAGAATTTGGAAAGTAAAACAACAATTGCAAGGAAGGAAAGGAAAAGTAAACAATAAACAATAAGAAATTCTGAAGCTCAAAAATTGGTCTGAAAATAAATTGGAAGCACTTCGTGTCTTCAATGCAGCTCCCCTATTTCAGTCCCAAAGCCCTCTATTTATAATGTATGAATGCTACGTGAACTGCTGTTGGAAGTGTCTTTGAGGGTCAGAAAATCCAGGTAGTCGTGTGCTGAATTTTGGGCTTCTGTTTTGCACGTCTCTGAAAGTGGACAATGGGCAGAAAATGTGCCTATGATGGTCGGGGGGGGGGGGGCATGACGCTCGTCACGCCTGTGACGGTCGTGGTGAGACCATGACGGTCGTCATATCAGTAGAATTGGAATCTGCTGCTTTTCTCGCTCTTTTCTTCTGTTTCAAGTCCTTTTTAGTTTGTTTTGGCTATCTTGCCTCATTTGGACATTGACTTCATAAACCTGCAAAATATTAAACAACAATTGTGAATATGGTACGAAATCGGGGTGAAATCGACCGTTAATAATATGAAATAATGGCATTTTAATCTATATGTTTTCGCGTTATCAGCTTTGATTGTATGCATCTGAGTTTATATGTGTGTACATTTACTCCAATTTTTGTCAATTTTTGGATAAAAAGGGGGAGTAAAGTGTATTAATGTTGGTTTTATTTATGAGAAGATTTGGAGTAAGATGTTATAACATCTTCATCAACTGTTATGGCAATACTACTGTCATGTGTTTCAGACAGATGTCGAAGACGATGTCATGACATCTTGGTCTGGTACAGCAGGCGCTGCTATTTCATATATCTTGACAGAGGTGTTTTGTTTAATGATATTCTCTTGGATATACCTCATCATTATGCGTAGGTCAAGGAGATTTATTAGGAACAAAATGCAGATTTAATTGGATTTCATAAAAAGGATATTTGAGACTTTTTAGAAAACTATAAAATACTTGTTTCTATTTTTATGGAGAAGATTCTGCAGAAGATTTACAATGAGAAGATTTGGAATTTGATTTGATTTGATCAAATATAAGTTGGTTTTATTTATGAGAAGATTTGGAGTTTGATTTGATCAAATCTAAATTGGTGTTAATTTTGAAAAGATTTGAAGAATTATTTGATTTGATTTTATCAAATCTGAGGAAGCTTTTGCTAAAGTCCAAACTCATACTAGAAGAGTATATAAATAAGGAATTGCTAGACCTAAGGACAAGCATCCACAACAAGAAGATCTTGAGTGCAAAATAAGGGTTTAGGATTTTGAGAGTCTTTTGTGTGTGACTTTGTAAGTCACCCTTTCTATCTTTTGATGCATCGTGGTAGACATATTTAGGTTGTAAGTTGTTAATTGTAAATTGTTCACTCAAAGCTTGTAAGCAAGAGTGTATTGTTCTTGATTGAAGCTGTTAAGCAAGATCAAGTATCGCCTTTGAAGAGCGTCTTCTAAAGTTTTATTAATTTGTTGTTATCACTGCTGTGATTGAGGGGAGTGAGAGGGGTCTCGTATCTAGGAGTGTCCTAGGTAGAAGTTGCACTGGGTAGGGATTAAGTGAGGGGTTGCAAATGGGGGAGTTTAGCTCTGAATTGATACTACTGATAGTGGATTTCCTTCCTGGCTTGGTAGCCCCCAGATGTAGGTGATGTTGCACCGAATGGGTTAACAATTCTTTGTGTTGTTTATCTTTCTGCATTTAATATTCTGCTCAATTTAAATGGTTAGATAAGTTGTTCTGTCAATCTGCAGATGTTACAACAAATGTCATGGCACTATTAATTCTTAAAGTAAATTCAAAATGCTCGTGTTCTGTCCTTGTTTTGTTTTAGCAGAGATCAATGTTCTAGGACATTTGTTAGGACATCTGAGATCTGCATACCAGAATTTCAGCCATATATTAATATTATTTTTGTTTTGACATTATTTATAAATATATTTGAATCAATAGTAAAGTTGTTTTCGTTTATAAAAATATTTGAATCAAAATATTATTTTTGTTTTGACAATATTTATAAAAATATTTGAATAAATAATAAAGTTATTCCCTTTTATAAAAAAAATAATATTTTCTTTTCTATATAAAAATATTTTAATCAATAATGTATTTTTTCCGTATACAAATATTAATTTTGTTTGGATATTATTTATAAAATTATTTGGATCAATAGTAAAGTTGTTCCCGCATATAAAAATATTTGAATAAAAATATATATTTTTTATTTTGATAATATTTATAAAAATGTTAGAATCAATAATATAGTTGTTCCCGTTTATAACAATAGTATTTTTTTTTATATAAAAATATTTTAATCAATAATTTATTTTTTTTTCGTATATAAATATTAACTTTTTTTTAACACTATTTATAAATATGTGATTTTTCCAACTACAACAAAGTTGAAATAATATTGTCAAAGTTAAAACCTTAAATATTGTCTACATAAATTAAATGAAAAGTTGGTTGAATATTTAATAAATGTATTACGTTAATATTGTAAAAATTTGGATTTCATAATCAATGAAACAATTGTAATGACACTTGAGATGAGACTAAACACTATACAAAGACTGAAAAACAAGTAGCATGATGATGTACCATATAAAACAATAAAATAGTTGATGTATCAAAACAGTATTATAACAACTACCATATAAAACATAAAATAGTTGATGTACCAAAACACTATTATAATAAGTATTGACAAAGTGTGCAAATTCCAGATCTGTGTGTCCTGCTTTTCCACTTAACATCTTCATGTCATTGTGCGGTCACATAATTTGTCAAAAAGTTTCTATTATTAAAATAATTTATAGGTATTAAGAAAAGTTTCTATGATAAATTTGTCAAAAAAGTTTAGATATATTTTCCATCAATTATTAATATTATAAGACAAAGCAACTTTAATCTCTCTATTTTTTATTTTTTTTTTATAGTTTTGATTCCCCGATTTTAAAATTTAGAATTTTAATTTTTTTTTTAATTTTCTTTTGAATTTTAGTCCTCCACTTCATTTAAGTGTTATTTTGCATGACATAGTAATTGAATTGATGATGTTGCATGATTACGTGGCCAAAAATAATTTCCACATCATTTATAATTATTTTTTATTTAATTATATATATATATATATATATATATATATATATATATATATATATATATATATATATATATATATATATATATATATATATATATATATATATATATATATATATATATATATATATATATATATAATATTAAATTAAAAAATAAAAATAAACTAAATTAAATTATCAAACATATTATATTAAAATTAATTTAATTTATTTTCTAAATTAAATTGAAGTTAATTTAGAAATTAATTTGATTTGTTTTTTAATTAAATTGAAGTTGATTTAGAAATTATTTTAATTTATTTCTATATTTAATTGAAGTTGATTTAGAAATTTAAGATAATTTATATCGTAGATATTCTTTTTTTTTTCCTCAGATTTTTCCATTTTCATTATTTTCCTTCCAAATCCATAAAAAAACCTAAAAATTTAGATTTTGCAAAATCTCTTCTTGGTTTATCATCCACTCAAGTTCTTAGTTCTATATTGTTACATAACCCACATTCAAAGAGTTTTAAGAGGAAGTGAAAATAAGAAAATGGTTGCAAAGCAAATGGAAGAGATTAAGAAGAAATTGTGTTTCTCAATGAGACTTAAGTCATTGTTTCTTTGTGTTTTAATCTATTTTAATTCATTACCCTTAAAAATCTGCAATGTCACAAATCGAAATAGAAAGAGGGGGAAAAAAGAAACTTCCTTAATGTCAATGGCATTTTCCAGCGAAACCGAAACACAAATCGAAACAAAAAGAAAGTGGAAGTGAGGCCGCAGCCGGAGATGTTGCATTTTCCAACAAGTTCATTTTCGCGGCGACAACGACTAGGTCTGTGTAGTGGAAGTGAGTTCGTCGACGGATTTGCGCGTTTCTGGCGACTATGTGTGAACGACGGGATTCCGCTGGATTTTGCAGTGATGGTTTCTACTTATTTTTGTTCTTTTGATTTCTTTGATTTCAGACCTGCTGTGATTATAAATTTTTTAGGAGTTGTTTTTGTTGGTTTGGTATTGTGATGTTGTAGTGTGGTGTTGAATATGATGGATGTTTATATGGTTTATTTGCAGAAGATAAAGCTAATTGTATTTCTATATAGTTTTGTTTTTGTTGATGTTGTTAATGGTAGAAGAGAAAGAGAATAGAGCAACAAAATGAGAAGAAGAAGAAGAAAATGTCTAGAAGATGAGAACAACAAGAACATGTTTTTGGAAATTAATATAAATATATATTATTTTTATATATCAATGAAATACTTTTAAATAAATTAACATTAGAGCAACTTTAGTGCATGGTTGTTAAATCAAAATTTTGTATAGCTTACGTTAGTAATAAAGAATTTGCATTACAGTAGAGCTGACATGACATCTAAGTGAACTAAAATTTAGTTCCCATTATCTATATAGTTAACGTTAACTATGTGAAATATATTATAATATTATTTATTTAATTAATAAAATATTCCAACAGCATTAAAGTAATGACATGATATTTGAAAATAGTGGGGGTCAAGTTTTGATTTCTTATAGACAACCATCGTTAAAAGTAAAAACTACTCAAATCAACTATAAATTTTTTAAATCCTACAAAACACTTTGGGCTCACAAAAAATATTTTAGTTTACCCATTTATTTTACTCTCATTAAAGATGCTCTTAAAAGTTTAATAAATAATAAAGTGGAAAAATTAATAAACATTTGACATTGACACATCATTAAACAAGCGTCACGTCATCAAAAAATATTTACAAATTAACTAGGGGACTATAATTCAAAACGGAACTTAAAAAAAGGACAAAAAAAATAAATTTTAAAATAGAGAGATTAAAATTAAAATAAAAATAAAAATAAGAGGACTAAAGTTGCAATTAAACCTTTTTTTAAAATATAATTATTTTTGTAATGAAATAATTTATTACATGTTGAATTTTACATAAAGTCTTACATTAAGAGACTTAGAAAAAGTGGTTTTATTATTTATTAATTATGAACAAAATGCATCCTCATTGTTATAACCACTGGGTTGACGTGTAATTTTATGTAAAATTCTAGATTTTGTAATTTAAATTATGATCATCACATTTTTGTTCCTCCATATACTTATTAGGGTATGTATTGGTCACTGAGCTAATACAAAAATAATATAAAAATTAAGAGTTTTACATAAAGTCTTGTATTAAGAGACTTAGAAATAATTTAATACATAAAGTCTAATATTAAGAGACTTAGAAAAAGTGGTCTTTTTATTTATTAATTATGAACAAAATGCATCCATCACACTGAAGCATACCAGTGTATATTTGCCTCAAACCCAAATATAACCTTACTGAAAAATGACTTATATTGTAACATAAGACATGTTATACCTGCTTAGGATCATAGACATGATACTTATAAGACATGTACAATCCAAATGTTGTCAACACCACTAAGGACTCTGCCAACTTGGATTGAAAAGGGTTCCAAATTTTATACTCAACTTTAGTCCCATCTTCGTTGATACTTAATAAAAAGTTAAATTTTAAATGGTTGGAGAAACTATTGTCAAATACTACAACATGGCCACTGATGATTATATCCTAAATACATACAAATTAATTAAAATTTAATAGTAATGACTAGCAATAACTTATAAGGAGAGATCCACTTAGTTTATTGACAGCTTTTGTCGAGATAGCAAAGGACGAAACCACATTAAAGAATAATGTTCTTCTTATCTATCATGCAGTTGCACTACACATGGATCTAAAAACACACAAATAGAGTGGCATTACTTCTGTTCAGGCCACTTAATTGAATCTGTGGATATCTTCATGTTTGATGTACTGGTTTTGTTTGAGGAGTCATGTCATATCATTCCCATTTGATACATAAAAGAAAATTTGGTCACTGGGTGTGAATTATGGAATGATACAATATTGTAGAGCTTTGAGTAAGACTACACGATTTATTGTTAAAAAATAAGCTCTAATTGTTGTGAAGCCCAGTGATACGTCGTGTGTCAAGCCCTGTAAATCTCCGACTGTTGTAAAGAGCCTGTACAGAAAACATCCAATAAAGATTATAAGCCTAGTCGGAGATTTCGTACAAATATTTTTAAAATCAACATTCTTATACTTTGGGTACTATGAGAAGAAGTCTTAGATATTTTGAAAATTTCAACTCTAAAGTAGGTGGTTATCCTATTTAAAACACCAAGTGATCAGACTAGCCGACTTTTTTCATCCTGGAAGCAAGCATGGTGTCTAAAATCTTCAAACTAAGCTAAAAATAAGTTTGAACCTCAATACCTTCTTATCAATAACCAAGACTATTGTTTCAGCAGCCTTCTTAGCAGAAGTTTGAACCTCATAGAATTTCAATAATCAACAAAAATGAAACACAAGACAAACATCCAGAACACATGATAATTAATAATAATTACATATTTAATCCAACCCATAAATGGCACAACACAAACATCCAAACCCAAATCATTTATGAATCCATACTTGTTGAGTCATTTGATATGATTTCATCTTTGTTTTAGTTTCTATGTTAAATACTTGCAAATGTTCATGAGTAGTTCCAGGAACTTGATCTACAAATCTAATTAATAATCACAATTTATTGAATCTTTAATCACATTACGTAATTCACAAACGTAAGCCGACAACACAAATCAGAGGAGTAAAATGTTTACCTTTAAGAGCGAAAATTTTGGTATTAGGGTTCATAAGAGCAGAATCAGCAGTAGTTGGTCGACTAAAAGGCTGCATTAACATATTCATATCAATCATAACAACACTATTCGAATGGCCGGTTTCCCTAACACATATAAAATTCTCAGATTCCATCGTCACGTGAGTAAACGTGATGAATTGCGGATTGATTCCAACGCTTCCCAACTGCAAAATTCAAAAGCAAATAATCAATTAATTTGAAAATTAAACTGAAAGGTGACAATGTTGATTGAAATTGAGATCTGAGGGAGAACTTAATGGTCCCACGCGGCCTCCGTAATATGCCTCGAATAATGAACCATCTCTCATATCAATGTATAGTTATTTATTATAGCATCTAACATAGGGCTACCATGTTTGATACTGCTTCAATGTCGAATGGATCCAGACTGAATCGTGAACGAAATCACTTTCCTTAAAAGTATTTCAAGCACACTCTCAAATTGTCTTAGAGTTGGAACGACCTGAATACCCAGGATAAGTCAGCCTTTTTCTCGAAACTGCACAAGACTGGTGAAGTTTCGAATGCAAGGAAAATGTTTGGAATTATATAGAAGAGGATATCAGATTTTTGGAGTATTTTATTTCGAAGTTTCAAACATATATTTATAGCCATGCATGTGTCGTTTCAGAAGTTTGCAACTCTTCATAAACAACACTCTCTAATGAGCATTTGCAATGGTTCAAATAAAATGTCATGCACCACTTCATGAAGTGTCATATATTTCGAATTCAAATTCAAAAATCAAACTCTAGGCAACGAATGAAATCTGGAGAGACAATTAAAACAAATTCGCAGTATACCGGCCGAAGGACGGTCCGCCCGCCGGAGGCGGCCGGAGCGCCACCGGGGCCGCCTCATTAACGCCGCGAATAGCCCAATTGCTCCGATGCGTCGTGCCTAAGTGCTCAAGTGCCGTCTACAAGCCGCCACTAGCGCATCTACGCCCACGCCCTCGGATCCGGTTCCGGAGCCGGAGTCGGTGTCGCCGGTGGCGACACCGGCGAGGGGTGTTTTGTATGAGACAAGTGACATAAGTTTTGGCACCACCACATATGACTATGTGGGACTTTATCCTCTTTGGCTCCTTTGGAAATTACATTGTTCCAAGGGCCTTATAAATGCTATTTAATTTTACTCCACTTCCAATGTGGGACTAAGCATTTATTGTCAATTAACTATATCACCCACTTTGTCATTTTGGAACAACTTTAATGGAAATAAATCTTCATTATTTCCAACAATCCCCCACTTGTTCTAATAATGACAAAATAATAATTCCAGAAATGAGACATAAGAATAGACCGGTGTTACCTTAGTAAGGATAACACAAGGTTTAATCGGAACATTAGGTAGCAATGCTTTTAAACCATGAATCCATATGAATAGACCGGTGTTACCTTACACACACTCCTTAAAGATTCTTCCTCTGCATAACTCGCTTAGCACTTATTTATGGCCATGTGCTATCCTGTTTCATGAATTTTTTATGAGAGAAACTCCAACTCTCACTTTGAGACGACACCATCTCAGAATTCACATAGGTGAAGTTCATATAGTATCTGTTTCCAATGGATACGTACCCTCGGTATTGAACTTCATTAAGAGTTTAAAATAAAACTCAACCCTCATTTCTAATGTCAACATAATTATGAAATGTTAGACAATTATCCAAATCAACGACTTGTTATTACCCATTGAAAATCTTAAAGTTAATGTTCTGTTAACTTAAGATTGGGTTGCCGCCGTTGTCGGAACTCTTACTCAAGGAGTTTCAACCCCATACCTCTCGAGGTTGTTTTTACTAAGTCTCTGGCCAGTGGCTTAGTAAACGGATCAGCCAAATTATAGCTTGTTCGTATATACGTAAGTGAAATGATTCCATCCTTAATCAGTTTTCTCACGAACGAATGTCTAAGTCCTATATGCCTAGACTTTCCATTATACACTTCGCTAAATGCTCTTGCCAAAGTGGCCTGACTATCGCAGTGTATCATTACTTTTGAAACATTGTCTTTAGCCAATGGAACTTCCAAAAGAAGATCCCTCAACCACTCTGCCTCTTGACTAGCGGAAGCGAGAGCCATGAACTCTGATTCCATGGTCGAAAGAGTAATGCATGTTTGTTTCTTGCTCTTCCAAGAAATTGCTCCTCCAGCTTAGTGTAAATATCCACCCAGTTGTAGATTTATGATCTCCCACATTAGAGATCCAACTTGCATCGGTATATCCTTCTAATATAGCAGGAAACCTACCATAATGAAGGCCAAGATCTTTGGTTTTCAACAAATAACCAAATATCCTCGTGATTGCCTTCCAATGTTCATTACTTGGATTACTAGTAAATCTACTCATTTTACTAACTGCAAACGATATATCGGGTCTAGTACATTGCATTAAGTACATAATACATCCAATCGCACTTGCATATTCTAATTGAGCCACTGCTCTTCCATCATTCTTTTCAAGTTTGATTACATGATCAAGTGGAGTAGTTACTTCCTTGAATTTCAGGTGTTTGAACTTATCAAGCATTTTCTCAATATAATGTGTTTGATTAAGTTCATAACCCCCACTATTTTGCTTAACTTTTATTCCTAAAATTGTGTCAACAAGTCCAAGATCTTTCATCTTGAAAGTGGAAGTTAGAAACCTTTTTGTTTCTAAAATTCCATTAAGTTTATTGCTAATTATTAGCATGTCATCAACATAAAGACACAAAAATATTACAGTGTTATTATACACTTTTGTATATAAACACTTGTCACAAGAATTAGGAATAAATCCATTTGACATTATCGTAGAATCAAACTTTTGATGCCATTGTTTTGGTGCTTGTTTTAAGCCATATAGAGATTTGACAAGTTTGCACACCCTTTGTTCATTTCCAGGAAGGATGTATCCTTCTGGTTGTTCCATGTAGATTTCCTCATCGAGGTCTCCGTTTAGGAATGCTGTTTTAACATCCATTTGATGAACAATCAGATCATTCAAAGATGCTAAAGCAAATAACAACCTTATAGTGGTTGTTCTTGCTACAGGTGCATAAGTGTCAAAATAATTTATACCTTCCTTTTGTCTAAATCCTTTTGCCACTAATATTGCTTTATAAGTGTTTAATGTACCATCACTATGATATTTCTTTTTAAACACCCACTTGCATCCAATGGGTCTTGATCCCTTTGGTAAATCAACAAGTTCCTAAGTGTGGTTGGACATAATTGAATCCATTTCATCTCGGATAGCATCTTTCCAAAAGGAGGAGTCTCTTGAAGCTATTGCTTCCTTATAAGTTTTAGGATCTTCCCCTACTTGAAGAATTACCGGAATGCTTTTAATAAAATTTATACTATTTCCTTCAACCAGATAAAATGAAATGGATTGAGAATCAATTTCGTCTGGTCCTAGGTTCTTTATTTTTCGGACTCTTTTGCTTATCCTAGGTTCGGGTTGTGGTTCAATGATTCGAGATGTGCCTTCAGGTTGTATTTCTACAATCCGAGAAGAGTCTTTTTCACAAGATTCTTTATTTATGGCTGACTCTGATTCTTTATCCTTAGTGATAAGTTTTTCAAAGAATTCTACATCCCGGGATTCAACAATAATATTAGACTCTAAATTTAAAAGTCTATATGCTTTGCTATTTTGTGCATATCCTACAAAGGCACATCTTATCCCTCGAGGACCCAACTTGGTTCTCTTAGGATCCATGTTTTTGTAATATGCCACGCACCCCCACACCTTAAAATAGCCAATATTTGGTGTCATGCCCTTCCATACCTCATATGGAGAAATTCCAGTTTTCTTTAAGGGAATTCTATTTATTATGTGACAAGCGGATAATAAGGCTTCGCCCCACAAATTGAAAGGTAGTTCGGAATACAATAACATGGCATTCATCATTTCTTGATATGTTCGATTCTTTCTTTCGGCTATGCCATTTTGTTGTGGTGTTCTAGGTGCCGAACATTCATGTATTATACCGTGTTCTTCACAAAATGCATCAAATTCAGTAGAAAAGTATTCACCGCCCCTATCACTCCTAAGGACTTTTATACTTCTACTTAATTGATTTTCCACTTCTGCTTTATAACTCTTAAAGGCATTAAAAGCCTCATCTTTATGCTTTAAGAGATATACATAAGTGTATCTAGAACAATCATCAATAAATGTAATGAGATATCTATTTCCCCCACGGGTCAACATGCCATTAAATTCGCACAAATCTGAATGTACAAGATCAAGCAGATTTGTATTTCTTTCAACACTTTTGAAAGGTTTCTTAATCATTTTTGATTTAACACATAATTCACATTTATTGAAATCATTGATATTACATGATATTTGTCGCTACCGCGAAAATCGGCGCCGGTTGACAGAAGAGTCGCCACCGTGCGTCATTTATCCCAACGGAGGGAAAGGAAACGTTCGAAGTAAACCTCGCAAAAAACGGGAAAGGTATGGTCATCGCAACCAAAACCTGGGTTCGGGAGTCGGTTACGCAAGGGGAATGTATTAGCACCCCTCACGTCCGTCGTACTCGACGGGATCCACGCTTGGTGTTTATAAGGGAAAGGGTGTGTTTATCTATCTACGCTAATGGTCAGTCTGAAAAGAAAAGAAAAGGACAAGACTCGACAGAACATACGCTGTTCTGGGCCTACGTACTCCCTCGTGCAATGGGAAAGTCAGAGTCAACGTAGTTCGACTACCTACGTCTAGACGGGGGGAAGGTTGCTCGCTAGGACACCGCGTCCTGTGCCTACGTACTTCCACACGGCATGGAAGATCAGAGCAAACGTAGTTCGACTACGCATGACACAAGCTGTTCAAGTGTTTTTTTATGGGAAAATGCACCCTAACCAAGGGTTTTCACAGTTCAGGAGGACAAAAAGCTTTGATATTTGTTCAAATCTTTTAACGGAAGAAATGAATTCACTTTTGTTTTTATCCTTTATTAAGTGTTTTTCTGTTGTTTTGAGAAAGGAAAGAGACACCCTAAAACTACGGTTGAAAAGGGGAATCTACCTAATGTTATCATGCCTGGTTAACCAACCTAATGTCTATCATAAGTCCTCCACAACAGAGAAGTTAGAGCTCCTAAGGGATCATGGCAACAGGACTAAACAGCAAACAGGAATCACTGCAAAGTAATGAAATACTGGAAATATGCATGAATGCAATAACCAAACAAGCAAGGCACAAGGGCCACACACTACAGAGGCAAGGGAGCTCAGCTCTACCAAATACCAGCAAGCAAAGCCACTCAATAACAAACAAGCAGAAGGAGGACCACCTCAACTTCTCATGCACACAAAGCCTATTTCTAAGATGCACCTATCTCAGAAATATCTAGATGAACCCCTAAGTCTAATGCAGCACAGCACCACACAAGTCAATCAATCACAAAGAGAAGGCTAACCAGCCTGGCAAACTCCTGTCCAAAACTTAAGAAACTACCCCTGAGCAGGACCCCTAAACAAAACCCTAATCAAACCCCTGAATAAAGCCCCTAAGCAAAGCCCTATGCAAAACCCTAATCAAATCTCTAAGCAAAGCCCCAAAGCAAAACCCTACACAAGAGAAATCAATCCCAGTCTTCAAGCTTCAAGACAAGCTTACCAAAGAAAGGGAGCTAAGTAGGCAGACTCATAGTGCCTTCCTCGGGAAAGTACTAGGAGGCTTCCACTCAGGAATCATATCCCATGTGGCTCAACAATTGTGATCGGTTTACGTTCCTCCTCAGGAGGAACTAAACTCACATGAAGGCTCCAACATCATTGGATACTTAGGAAATCCTACAAGAACTAGGGGAACTAAGTGAACAGACCCATAGTGCCCTCCTCAGGAAAATACTAGGGGGCTTCCACTTAGGAATCATATCCCATGTGGCTCAACAACTGTGAACGGTTTACATTCCTCCTCAGGAGAAACTAAACTCACATGAAGGCTCCAACATCATTGGATACTTGAGAGATCCTATATGAACTAAGGGAACTAAGTGAACAGACCCATAGTGCCTTCCTCAGGAAAGTACTAGGGGGCTTCCACTTAGGAATCATATCCCATGTGGCTCAACAACTGTGATCGGTTTACATTCCTCCTCAGGAGAAACTAAACTCACATGAAGGCTCCAACATCATTGGATACTTGAGAAAGAGGTGAGAAGAAAGAATGAAAGACATCCATAGTGCCTTCCTCAGGAAAGTACCATGAATTTCCCTCAAACTTCAGGATCTCAAACCTCACAAACAGAGAGCAAGCTCCTAGACTAAGACCTCAAACCATGCATCCTTGCAAGCTCCAACAATACTTCAACCAGCCTCCATCCTCAAGAAGAAACCACAGACCCTCAAACCAAAAGAAACTATCTCTGAAGTTCACCCATAGTTGAACTTCAAAGTCAGAAGCCCTCAGGACCTCTCCTATTCCCAGGCTCAAACAAAAATAACAAAACACCCTACAAAAATCTACCAAAAATATAGGGGAAACCTACATGGCTCTATGATCCCAAGATCAAATCTCAAAGCCTAAGTCAACTTCTAAGGCTACTAAACAATCCCTAACATATGAATGGTCAAGGGTTAACCAGCAAGTTATGAGGTATTTATTCTCTAACCCTAAAACAACATCAATTAATCTCTAAAAAATCCACAAAAATCCTATGGGGAGCATGCATCAGTCTAGTACAACATACTAAAAAACCAAAGCAAAAATCAATACCAAATGAGAGAAATAAAATCAGCAAGGCAGACACACCACAAACCAATTCTTCAATATCAATTAAAATACAAAAATGCAAATAAAAATGAAAATGCATGATCAACTTAATATTTTTGCATTATAAAATCCTACATTGAAATATGAACCTACAGAAAAAATAAGGGAATTAATTGATCAGTCCTACTATTTTCTATGAATTTATTTCTAACATGAACAAACAAAGAAAGTTAAAAAGAAAAAGAAAACAGGGGGGGTGCAGCAATAGCAAACCCTTAGTTATTTACAGACTGGGCCCAAACTGAGGGGGGGCAGATATCAAGCGCAGGGCCCATGATCCATCAGAAAATTGAATGAAAAAAAACAGAAAGAAAAAGACAGATAGGGGTGCAAATAGAAACAACAAACAACTCAATCCTCCTTGGGCCTGCGCTTGGGGGGTGCGCATAGCAATCAGGCCAAGGGCCCAATCCACAATCACTCATCATTCTCACACAAAGGGGGGGGGGGGACGAGCAAATGAGGGAGTGCTTCAGCAATTTCCAACTTGGGCCTACCACAGTCCAAATCCTAGCCCAAATCCACACCCAACAAAACCAATCTCCCCCTCCCAAATTCTGGCTACTGTTCACTATACGAACCCTAGCGCCGTTCCCCCAACCTCTCTCTCCTCTGAAACTCCTCTCCAGAATCCTCACACAAAACTCTCTCAGATCAATCTCCAAAAACAAAAAAACAATCACTAAGAACTCTAAATCTCAGCGAATAAACATCATCAAAATCCATTCAATCAAGCCAAAAAAACTAGCATCAAGCTTAAAGAAGGCGCACCTGGAGATGAATCACGAACAAGCTCGTGGAGTTCTTGAAGATGCGAAGAAAATCACCTCGAGAGAGAAGAAGATCTTGAGGTTCTCTAGAAATTGCTTGCTTGAGCGATCTGGAGAAGAGAGTGGAAGATCCTTCTGGAAAGCCTGAAGGTTGATTGAAGGCGTTGAAGGTGTTCCTCGAAAGTCTGAGAAATGATGAACGTTGCTGAGTGTTGATGGAGGTTCTCGTGTTAGATCTGAAGCCGTGGACGGAAGCTCTTGACCTGGAGATCTGTTCTTGATGATGAACGGTGGTAGTATCTGGAAACGACGAAGGTTGATGGAGGTTGAAGGTTTTCTGGAAAATCGTTCTTGGTGAGATGATGAAGATGAAGGTTTTCTGGAATTTCTTTGTGAAGAACGATGAAGGTTTGAAGGTTTTCTGGAATTCCTTTGAAGTTTCTGGCGACGGATGAATTTTCCGGTGAGTTATGGATGAAGAGGAACGGGGAAGATCGGAGAAGAAAGGAGAAGATGGGAGGATTCTGGGCAGAAAAGTAGCTCCGGCGGGTTGTTACGGTGGTCCGGTGACGGTTAGGGTTTCCAGCGGTGGGGGTTAGGGCGTTTGCATGCCCGGCGGTAGGAGGCTCCGGTAGGGTTGACCGGTGGTGACAGGTGGCGTGGAGAAGGTTGAGGGGTGGATGCGTGTGAGAAGGGGTTGCTAGGAAGGAGCCACGTGGTGAGAAAGCTGGCAGAGTGAGAGAGAGTGGAGTCTGAACGTGGCAAGACGTGGGGACCCATTGATGAACGCGTGGCCACTTTATATAGTGACAAGTGTCACACTTCTGGACTGAAAATGGACAAAAAAAAAATGAGACTGATTTGGGCCTCCAAAAAAACCCTACTCTTGGCCCACGAAAACTGGTATAATAACCTGAAAAAAAACTGGATTTAAAAGATTAACCTAATTGAACACTAATCAAATATTAACCCTAATTAATGAAAATGATTAAACTACAATTAACTCTAACTAAAAATTAAACTGCAATTAAATCTAAATGAAGATTAACTATCCTAATTAATTCTACCAAATTCAAATAAAATCTAAACAAAAGATTAAGTCCTAATTAACATCTATTAAGGAGAACTAACATCTAATTAACTTCTAAAAACTATTAACTAATAAAAATAAAACTCTAATTATTTCTATTTAAAATCTTACTAAATTTCTATTAAATTTCTAAAAATCTTTACCATTTATTTAAAAGAAATTCTATTATCCTATTAAAACTATTAAAAAAAACTATTAAAACCCATTAAAACTATACTAAACCTAAAAAGAAATTAAAATCTATATTAAAACCTAATATTCTAAAATCTATTAAAACAAATTGAAAATTCTAAAAAGGTTTAAATCTATTAAAAATATTAAAAAATCTATTTAAATCCTAAAAAATCTACAAAGCCTATTTAAAATATTAAAAAAACTATTTAAATTTATAAAAAGGCTATTAAACCCTAAAAAATGCAAACAAAGGCGAAAAAACCATCATAAAAGAGAGCGTGAGACCTGGTCGAAGCAAACAGTAAACCCCTGGTATCAGAATATCCCGAAAACCACCGTGTAAGCTGAAAACACCGAGAAGTGCACAATTCCCCGAAAATAAAACCCTGATTATCTAAACTGGGTCTGAAATATCCGGTAGATAAAAACCAAGCTGTAACCCTGACACCCTCTGTCTGTATACAAATGTCATGCATCTGATATGCGAATACGAATTGAACCATGAATCAGATAGGAGAACCGGTTGGTCAAATTTTAGGGTGCAACAGCTGCCCCTATTCAAGCGGCTTGGACCTGAATGGGTGAAGAGCGCTCAGCCTTCAAACATTCAAAGGTAAATGACGGTTGAATACCAATGAAACCCTGAAATTTGCCAACCGCAAAAAATAAATTGCGCACACCACTGCTTGGGGAGAATTAACCTGGGAACTGATTTTCGTTGCCACAGCGACAACTAAAACATTGTCCATCAACCTGCTTATGAAATAATCTGATATTGTCCATAGACCACCCCATTCCGAAGAAGTGAGAACATATTAATCAGTGAGCAAAATTGTTGATCTCTCCTATCAACCTTCCGCATCCTGAAGAAACGAGCCAACGCTTAACCAAACGAGACAATGCTGATTTCACTTATCAACCTTTCGTATCCTGAAGGAACGAGCAAACGCTTAACCAAACGAGACAATGCTGATTTCACTTATCAACCTTTCGTATCCTGAAGGAACGAGCAAACGCTTAACCAAACGAGACAATGCTGATTTCACTTATCAACCTTTCGTATCCTGAACGAGCATCCACTAAACTGCGAGAACATGCTGATTTCACTTATCAACCTTCCATTCGTATCCGAACGAGCATCCCTGCGGGGGTACGAGAAACTTAACCAAGCAACTCTGAGGGGACGAGTCTGACGACGGCCGTCAAACACCTGCTGGGGAAATTGGGAACTTAACCAAGCACCCTGACGAGAATAACCTTGTTGAAAAATAAGAGGAATTTAACCAAACAACTCCTGTGACGAATACCCTGCTGGGGATTATGAGGGACTTAACCAAGTAACTCATTGAAGTAACACCCTGCTGGAGAACATAACTCTGCTGGGGAAACTACGGGTAACCACCCAAAAATCTGCGTTACTGTCTTCCACTGCTGACACCACAGCATCCTGAGAAAGACTCAGTTGGGGGAAAAAGTGCTTGACCTAGCAAACTCTGCTAGGGGAATATAACATGACGAACACGATCACTGCGTGTCTGGCACAACCACCCTCTGTAACAAGATGAACACGATCACTGCGCGTCTTGGCGTTTGCGAACAAAACATTCAGGACAAATACGATCACTGCGTACTCTACCACAAAAACCCCATAACATAACGATGGCCACGATCACTGCGTGCCTTGCGCCACAACTCTCTCGACAGGAGAAAACACAATCACTGCGCGTCTGTGCCACAAACAAATCATACGGGATGAATACGATCACTGCGTACTTTACACCACAATCCTCTTGACAGGAGGAAGCACGATCACTGCGCGCTCTGCACTACAACCCTCTTGACAGGAGGAATACGATCACTGCGTACTTTGCATTGCAGACAAAACCATATGTAGGATAAATACGATCACTGCGTACCTCTTCCGTGAAAACCCCATAACATAACGATGACCACGATCACTACGTGCCCTGCGCCACAACCCTCTTGACAGGAGGAAACACGATCACTGCGTGTTCTGTGTCGCCAACAAAATATACACCTCTCTGCAATCCACGATCTCACTTATCGACAGAGAAAATACCTGAGGCTGGACGGGTAATCAATCCTGCTTATGCTTCCAAATGCACATGTTTGAAAATGCCGTAATGCTTCCATACTGCATGGAAATGCTACGTATTTGTGTAAAATGCAAATGCTTATGATGCATGCTTATGCAAAGAATTACTTCAGCAAAATAAATGCTGAAGACAAACTGGATTCGCTGGGAATGACCGGAATACTACCGATACACTTTCAACAAAATAAACGTTGGAAAGATGAACTAATTCCGCTGGGGACGACCATCCCGCTGGGAAAGTAGCTCACAAACTCAAAAACTTCAAGCTCTGCTGAAGATGATCGTCCTGACGAGGAAAGATCAACCTGTTGGGGAAAGGGAAAAGCAGTCCTGGAAACTGCCTTCAAAGGTATCAACACTCTGATTACGCCCTGTAGGGATACTTTATCCTGCTATCACTGAGATGGGAATTGACCGGTGTGCTCTGATTCGCACTACACAGGAAACTCTTTGGGGGAAGTTAATCATATCCGTCTCGACCCTTGTTGGGGAGGACTCTGCTCTGCTTGATAATCCAATTCTGAACTACTGAAGATGCATTGATCTCTTCCTTTGACGCAATCTCCACTCTCCTGGGGAGACAACATTCAATTTTTGCCTGGGGCTACTTCACTGGGGAAGGACACAACGTTCATCCTCTGGAGAGGGTACTAGCCTGCCATGGACTCTGGCGGGGAACTTTGCGAGCTTTTGAATACCTGCAAAAGTCAACAAGCAAACACAAGACAATCTATGCACAAAGAAACATCTTGGTAATCACCCATGACAACCATTCAGGTAATTTCCGGTTTTAACAATCATCGGCTGAGGCCCGCCTGTTTACACACATGTAAGTTTATCAAAAACATCAGCGTTTTTTACAAACAAAACAGTAAAAATTAAAACCAACGTCACACACTACACTGAATAACACACTTTATTGATAACGGCCTGAGAATAGGCAAGATTTGTACATCAGATGCAACTCCTGAAAAGAGGTAGTCACGCATAAACAAAATGCAGAAGTATACAAAGATACAGAATAAAATTTGTACACATGTCGGCAATGTGTTACAGACGAACACCATGAACCGATCCTCCTATGACTCGCCGGACTCTGACGCTTTCCCGATTTCTGTCTTCGGAAGAGATTGTTTTGGATAATTGACCCCCCAGATGCTCCCAAACCACTGAACAATCAAACTTGGACCGCAGTCATTTGCTTCTTAAATCCCTAACTTTTGCGTGAATCGCCCTTTGCGGGTTTTCAATTCACCGGGATACCCCTTTTTGCCGAAGCCGCCCAGTGTAGGTTTTCGACTTCGCGGGTGTACATTTTTCATTTTATCCCTAACTTTTGCCCGAACCTTTTTATTCTGTTTTTTGGTTCGCCAGGATGCCCCATTTTTGCCTGGACTCTCTTTTTACTGTCCAGCGGGTCGATTTTAAGCGAAGTATTTTTTAACTGCGTCCGTGTTCACAGGGGATGCAAAATCCTCACCATCCATGGTGGATAACAATAAGGCTCCTCCGGAGAAGACCTTTCTCACGACGTATGGACCTTCATAATTGGGAGTCCATTTGCCCCTGTGATCCGATTGCGGTGGGGGAATCTTCTTCAGCACAAGATCACCCGTCTGAAAGCTCCGAGGTCGAATCTTCTTGTCGAACGCTTTCTTCATCCGGCTCTGATACAGCCTACCATGTGCAATTGATGTCAGTCTCTTCTCGTCTATCAAGCTCCGCTGATTCAATCTATTTCTCGCCCATTCTGCCTCCTCAAGCTGAACATCAAGCAAAACCCTCAAAGACGGTATCTCAACCTCCAATGGCAGGACTGCCTCCATGCCATACACTAATGAGAATGGGGTTGCCCCAGTTGATGTACGCACCGTCGTGCGATAACCGTGCAAAGCAAACGGCAACATCTCATGACAATCCTTATACGTTACCACCATCTTCTGAACAATCTTCTTTATGTTCTTGTTGGCCGCTTCAACAGCACCATTCATCTTGGGTCTGTATGGAGATGAATTATGGTGCTCGATCTTAAACTCTCGACAAAGATCTTCCATCATCCTATTATTCAGATTCAAACCATTATCAGTAATGATCCGTTCAGGAATACCGTATCTGCAAATTATATCCCTCTTGATAAATCTGGCCACCACCTGTTTCGTCACATTGGCGTAAGAAGCCGCTTCCACCCACTTAGTGAAGTAATCGATCGCAACCAGAATGAAGCGATGCCCATTAGATGCCGTAGGCTCAAACTTGCCAATCATATCGATTCCCCACATGGAGAAAGGCCACGGAGAAGCCATAACATTCAGTGGACTGGGTGGCACATGGATCTTATCGGCATAGATCTGGCACTTGTGACACTGCTTGGCAAACTTGAAACAGTCTGTTTCCATCGTTAACCAATAATACCCTGCCCACAACAATTTCCTGGTCATAGCATGTCCACCGGCATGCGTACCGAAAGTTCCTTCATGGACCTCTTCCATGAGTAAAGTGGCTTCCTTCTCATCTACACACCAGAGGAGTACCAAATCATGGTTCCTTCTATACAAAACGCCGTCGGGATTCAGATAAAAGTTGCCTGCTAATCTCCTTAGAGTCTTCTGATCACGACTGGATGCCCCAGCCGGATATTCCTTGTTCTTCAGGAAATTCTGTATGTCGAAATACCAAGGCTTACCGTCAGACGCTTCATCAATTGCAAACACAAAGGCCGGCCTATCAAGGCGAGAGATGACAATCCTGGGAGCCTCATTCCAGTAGTTGACCTTATACATCGAGGATAATGTTGCAAGGGCGTCGGCCATTTGATTCTCCGCCCGGGGTACATGATGAAACTCTACTTTATCAAAGAAAGGTAACAACCTTCTCGCATAATTCATGTACGACACCAAATTGGGTTGGCGTGCCTCCCACTCTCCCTTAATCTGATTCACAACCAATGCTGAATCCCCATATACATCCAGATTCTTGATCCTCAGATCGATAGCCTCCTCCAACCCCATAATACAAGCTTCGTACTCGGCTTCGTTATTTGTCACTGGAAAAGTCAATCTGGCTGTGAACGGGATGTGCGATCCGTGGGGAGTTGTAATAATTGCCCCAATCCCACTACCATACGAATTGACAGCCCCATCAAAAATCAATTGCCACTGGGAACTCCGCTCAGGACCCTCACCAGGCAACGGCTCGTCACAATCTTTAGCTTTCAAGTACATTATGTCCTCATCAGGAAACTCAAACTTCATAGGCTGATAATCCTCAATTGGCTGTTCGGCAAGATATTCGGACAGAACACTTCCCTTAATGGCCTTCTGGGAAACATACTGGATATCGTATTCTGTCAATACCATCTGCCATCTAGCAATCCTTCCAGAGAGCGCTTGCTTTTCAAACACATATTTGATCGGATCTATCTTCGATATCAGCATGGTTGTATGATTCAGCATGTACTGTCTTAGACGTTTGGCAGCCCACGCCAATGCACAACACGTATTTTCGAGCATAGAGTATCGAGATTCACAATCCGTGAACTTTTTACTCAAGCAGTAAATTGCATGCTCTTTCCGTCCTGTCTCGTCATGTTGACCGAGAACACAACCCATACTGTTCTCAAGAACCGTCAGATACATAATCAGTGGTCGTCCCGCTACTGGGGGTATTAACACCGGAGGTTCCTGGAGGTATTCTTTTATCTTTTCAAATGCCCTTTGGCAATTGTCGTTCCAGACCACCGCTTGATCTTTCTTTAACAGTTTGAATAATGGTTCACACGTGGTCGTTAGGTGAGAGATGAACCTAGCAATGTAGTTCAACCTCCCTAAGAATCCACGGACTTCTTTTTCCGTTCTCGGTGCTGGCATCTCTTGTATTGCTTTTATTTTTGCAGGATCGACCTCGATTCCTTTTTTGCTCACAATGAACCCCAGTAGCTTCCCGGATCTCACTCCGAAGGTACACTTGTTAGGATTCAGCCTCAGTCTGAACTTCCTCAGCCTCTTGAACAACTTCAGCAAATTAACCAGATGCTCTTCCTCTGTTTGAGACTTGGCAATCATGTCATCGACATACACCTCAATCTCTTTGTGCATCATGTCGTGAAAAAGCGTTGTCATAGCCCGCTGGTACGTTGCCCCAACATTTTTCAAACCAAAGGGCATCACCTTATAACAGAAGGTCCCCCACGGGGTGATAAAAGTCGTTTTTTCCATATCCTCCGGAGCTATTTTGATCTGGTTGTACCCTGAAAAGCCATCCATGAAGGAAAACACTGAAAACTGAGCCGTGTTGTCAACTAACACATCAATATGCGGCAGCGGGAAATCATCTTTCGGGCTCGCTTTGTTTAGATCCCTATAATCAACACGCATTCGAACCTTGCCATCTTTCTTTGGCACAGGCACAATATTAGCGACCCAAGTGGGATAAGTGGTGATAGCCAGGAATCCAGCATCCCATTGCTTCTGCACTTCTTCCTTTATCTTTACAGCCATGTCAGGACGAGTCCTTCTGAGTTTCTGCTTCACGGGTGGGCAATCTTCTTTCAACGGCAGACGGTGAACAACCATATCGGTATCCAAACCTGGCATGTCCTCGTAGGACCAAGCAAATATATCACTGTATTCACGCAGCATCTCAATAAGCTCTTGCTTGACGTCAACCTGCAACGCGGACCCTATACGGATATTCCTGACGCATTCTTCAGACCCTAAATTGACAATATCAATCTCTTCCTGATGAGGCAGAATGACCCTCTCCTCTTGCTTCAACAACCGACTCAGCTCTTCTGGTAAGTCACTATCCTCAACAATCTCCTCCTCAGCTTGGAAGATCGGATGCTCGAAGTTTAAACGAGTCATAGGAAGTTTTTGGTCGATGTCATCTGAAAATTCATGAATCCTGCGAGGGAAACAGTTAAGTGCTTCAAAATGATATACAAGCAAAATGCATAACCACACTGCCATTTTATTGAAAAAAATAAAAAAACAGAAAGAAAAGGATCACAACATTTGAATGTAAAAACGCCGTCATTTATTGATCATGCAAACATACAGGTAAACAGTTAGGCCCTAAGACAAGATCAACGATGCCCCGGGCAAGGCATGTGATCATACAATGATTGAAAAAACAACGCATTACTGTTTGGTGACTTGGATGACGTCCTGGATGGACCAGTTGCATAGGCTTTGCCCCGGCGTGCTGGGTCGAATCCATGTGTCCATGTCGCAGTCGCTATCCACTTCCTCCGTATCAGACACGGCATTAATCCTTTCGAAACTAACCCCTCCGGGCGTGAACACGACAGGTCCCTTGTACTTAGGCGCACTCTGTGAGGGAGATGGGCGGTACCCCAAGCCATACCTATCCTCCTTCACTGGGATGTCCAGAACCTGCCCCCACTTCTGAGTCTCTCCTGCTTGTACCAACGCCTTGGCTTCTTTATATGAGGAGACGACCACCTCTTGCCCTTCACTCTTCACCGAAGCTTCTTCTTTAACCTTCACCCCTTCGAACGCCTGACACAGCGTTTCATGAATCTCTCCATCTACCTCCACGTATTTGAAAGAAGACAAATGACTGACTAAGATATCCTCTTCGCCACACACCGTCACAATACTCCCCTCAACCATATATTTCAGCTTCTGATGGAGTGTAGAAGTTACTGCCCCAGCGGCATGAATCCAAGGTCTCCCAATCAAACAACTATATGCAGGCTGGATGTCCATGATGTAAAACACTGTATCCAACACCTCCGGACCTACCTGGATGGGTAGCGTCACTGACCCGAATACTGACCTCCTTGTTCCGTCAAAGGCCCTCACCACCAAATCACTAGGTGTGCACAACAACCCACGGGTATCTAATTTCAACAGGGCTTTCTTTGGTAACACATTCAATGAGGACCTAGTGTCTACCAGCACATGGGATAAAATAGTGCCCCGGCATTCAATGGAGATGTGCAAGGCATTATTGTGATCACGCCCTCGAGGCGTTAGGTCAAGATCCGTGAATCCCAGACCATGCCCAGCGTTAACATGTGCCATAACTCCCTCCAGCTGATTAACTGAAATCTCTTGCGGCACGAAGGATGTCTCAAGTACCTTCAACAGGGCATTTCTATGCGCCTCAGAACACAACAACAACGATAATATGGAGATCTTTGACGGGGTCTGCTGCAGGTGTTCTACAATCTTGTAGTCACTTTTGCGAATCAACCTCATGAATTCTTCCACATCTTTGGTTATCGGCTCTTTCTCTTTACTCCCCGAAGATTCCCCCTCGACCACTTTGTTCTTACCCCTAGCCAGCCTCTCTGCCTCGACCTCAGGTGAAGTGAAAATTCTCCCGCTCCGGGTTATACCACCCGCTCCCACTATGTTGTCTACGGACCCCGCTGGCGGCTCATTCAAGTCAATCTTTTCCCCATTGCAATACACTTCAGCGCCATAACTCCACGGGACTGCCTTTGTGCTTTCATAAGGGACTGGCTTAGCCTTGGTAATAGTAATGGTCGGCCTTTTCGATGATGCCGAAATCGTCACTAATTTGAATGGAATGGTGATCGTAGCAACCTCCCTGCGCTCTTTTTCAGGTCCTGTTTCAACAGACTTCTCTCGCCCCACAGACCTGTCAAACTGCAGGATTCCTTTATCAATCAAACCTTGAACTCCCCTTTTCAACTTCTCACAGCCCCCAGGTTGGACCAAACAGTCATCACACTCTTCACTACAACCGGGATAGACACCTCCTTTCAATAAACGCTGCTTTACGTAACTCAAAGGGGTTTTCAGCTCGCTCACTTCTGAAAGCAAGTCCAACTCATCATCTTCCAGGATTGCATTGGCCCCAGCCCCGCCATGCTTGGGCATCGGCTGCTGCGTGATATTGGGACCGTCCTTCCCGAAGTTAATATCCGTACTATCAAGCAAATCCTGTACTTTATGCTTGAAAGCCAGGCAATTTTCAATATTGTGCCCTGGTGCACCCGAATGGAAGTCGCAGTGCTCATTAACATCATACCCGACTGGTGGCTGGCCAGTTGGTGGTGCTAAGGTCCTCTTCTCGACTAGCTGCAATTTCAACAAAGTTTGAAGGAGTTCTGCATATGATACCGGCGGTACCTCAAATACTCTCCTCGGTCGTGGGTTGTGAAGTCTACGCTGATTATTATTAGGCTGCTGCTGAGCCTGCTGCTGTGGTTGTTGTCTCTGCTGCTGAGAAGGCCCTGGAATGGGTACACTTGCTACTTGCGACTGCTGACGCCAGTTCTGACCTCTATTCCTCCGTCGAGCATTGTATACGGCGTTGGTATCACCCTGCCTTTTACCACCAAACGTCTTCTTATTACCTCCTGCGGAACTGGACTCACCCGCTTGAATTTTACCAATCTTTACCCCGTTTTCAATGCGCTCCCCCATCAAAATCAGCTCAGAGAAAGTACTCATCGAAAAGTTTAGCAACCGGTCATAGTACATTCCAGAAAAAGTTCCTATGAACATATCCATCATTTCGCGCTCCACCATCGGAGGGTGCACCCTAGCAGCCAGATCTCGCCATCTCTGGGCGTATTCCTTAAAGCTCTCGCTAGACTTTTGAGACATGCTTTGCAGCTGGACTCGGTTAGGGGCGAGATCACTATTATATTGATAATGTCGAACAAAAGCCTCTGCCAGCTCTTTCCAACTCCTGATCTGAGTAGGCTCCAAGCTCATGTACCACTCCAGCGATGGCCCCGACAGGCTATCCTGGAAGAAGTGCATTAGCATCTTTTCATCCTCAGAATACGCAGACATATGCCTGTAAAACGCGCGCACATGCACCCTAGGGCATGTATCCCCTTTGTACTTATCAAATGACGGCGCTTTGAATTTCAGCGGGACCCTCAACCCTGGGACTAACCCCATATTTGACATATCCATCCCAAGAGCATTCTGGCTGGCCAATCCGTTCACTTTCTCTTCTAGCAATCTCATCCGATGGTTGTCATCCCTAGCCCTTTCATAACCCTCGTTCTGACCAGAGAACACATCCTCCTGACGATCCTCCCAGCGAGGTACTGCATCGTATCCAACATAATATGCATCACAGCCCGGACCCGTTTGGAAGTACCTGGGGTCATACCTCAGATTGCCCATCTTTTGAGCGTTGTATGCACCAGTTCCATATCCAAGATTACCATAGCCACCAAACCCAGCCTTGGCGTCAGCAATGCTGCCATACCCCATGTTCACACCATTGAAGCCCTGGTTACCATTAATACCATTCATTCTGACATTCTCAACGCCCCCATTGAAACCCTGGTTACCGTTACCCACAAATATCCCAGCAGTATCTGTATTGGCGTTCATATTACCGGCGTTCCCACCTCCACCTACAGGACCAGTTTCTCCAGTATTCAAACCGTTTATGGGAATAACATCAGCACTTTGACGATTCTCAACTCGGGGAGAAGCAACAATATTTTCACCATGCGGTGTCCCGTTGTTTTCAGCCCGTGCGACTATTGGTTGAACCAGATTCTGCAGCTGCTCTTGTCCCTTGGCGATGGTCTCCATGGTTTGCATGAGCAGGGCCATCCTGTCACGCATCTCTTGCATTTCACTCTGCACGTTGTCCATGATCTTCTTGTGATTAGTTCTGGTAGAGTAACGGTGGACCCTCCTTTTTGCAATCCTGAAAAATACCTGGAGATGGATGCAGAATGATAAGGAACATGGATCACAAACCTGTAATGCAATGCGATTTATGCAAACAATAATGCAAAAATGCTAATGTGCATGTGTGCGTTGGGGATATTTCCCCTCCAATTCCAGTGTCAAGGTGGCAAGACAAGAGAAACCATAAAGACAATATTTAGAAAAACCCTCATATATTGGCAAAAACAGTCTCATCAAGGTGTTATACAACTATGTTCCATACAACTGATATGATAAAGGAGGATCCCAACCAACATGCCTGGTGGTGATCTCAACACAAAGAATACAAGAGAGAAATCAAGTGCGGGTACGGTCGCAGAAATCCTCGAACAACTTCTTCGTCTCTGGATGGTCCGGTCGATAAATCAAGCCTTCTATCAACCGATCCCTTTTCCTGACCGTTCCATGGATGTCTCTGACAAAATCTTCCCAAACCTTATCTTGGGCACCATCCTCAGGTTTGGGCCTCTTGATGTCCGCTCTGCGCTGACAATCTTCCAGATTCTCCATGGCCTCAATCAGTTTGCGTTCGGCCTCGTATCGACGACATGCTTCTTCTTCAAGCTCTTCAGTCTTCACTTTAACCTGTTCTCCCAACTGAGCAACCTGTGTCTGTAGCTCTTCTTCCCATTCTTTGCGTTTGGCCATAGTGAGATCCCAGTGCTCTCTGAACTTAGCTAACTTCGTGTAGGCCCTTTCCAGCTCTTTTTTCTTAGTAGCCAATACACTGCTAACTGAGTCTACATCTAACTCCAGACGCTTCTTGGTTTCATTCAACTCCAATAAAGTAGTCTTCAGATGTTTCAAAGTTTCGGCTTGTTGCTTGGATAAATATCCTGTTTCGATCTTTTCATGACGAAGCTGGGCATTCTCTTTCTCTAATGCTTCTTTAGCCTTTGCTAACTCTTCTTTCTCCGCCATCAGCTGCTTGTATACCTGCATGTCTATAGTGGTGGGCTCCTCCGCCGGAGAAGGATACAATGGCTGAACTGCAGGATAAGGCATAAGGAACTTCGTAGCTCGTTCACGAATCCATTCCACATACGGACCAAGAACTCGAGTACCCCCTTTGTTACATGAAGGCTTCTCTCTCTTATGCAGGTTCTTCCATGCTTTCTCAAGCTTGATCAACATCTCTTCCTCTATTACCCCGGTGAGATACAGAGATTCCTGTATCTCCTCGGGCTTCGGCGCTTCCTGAGGTACATACCCAAACTGCCTGATTAATAAGGAAGGGTTGTAATTGACACACCCTTTTCTTCCTATCAAAGGAACATTAGGGAATCCTTCGCATCTGTATATGACCTCAACTCCGAACACCTCCTCATTAACCCACACCACATTCTCAGCAGTCAACCCCATCAAGCGCTCAGGCCATCCTAAAGAATCAATAGAAGTGACGAAAGGCCCTGACTTCGGCATATGACTAGTAAACCACCTGCACAGTAGAGGTACACAGCAAGAGACATTCCTTCCTCGTCGCTTTTCATTTTGGTAGTGAGTGGAATGGTGGATATCTCCCAGCAAGGTAGGAACTGGGTTCTTTGCAGCCAGAATATAGAAAGCATTTGCGTCAACAACATCAGGAAAGTTTGGGAACAATACAATGCCATAAACACACACAGCAAGGATGGCGTCAAAAACAACCCAGCCACCCTTCTTGGCATACTCCCGAGCCTTCTCCACCAAAACATCCAACGGAAATCCCCACACATCTCCTCTTCTGGTCATCTTCCCTGTCAGCTCAAACTCTCTTAAGTGCAGAATATCAGAAAGCTCAGCCAGATTAGGCTTAGCGTCCGTGTGATAGAAAGGCATCTGCTCGCGAATCGGTATATCCAAGAGTGCAGAATACTCCTCCAGGGTAGGAGCCAAGACAAAATCAGGAAATACGAAACACCTGAGCTCAACATCTTAAAACTGCAACAGGGTGTAAATGCCGCTGATCTCATAAGCCGAGGGCTGGTAAACATAAGTCAGGATCCTCCCATATGTCTTCCTGAAATCTCCCATCACCTTCTTCCTAGCAATAGTAATTAACTCTGACAACAGACTGATATCTGGAGACGGGAATCTGTAGGGTAACACTCTCTTCATGGCTTCCATGTCTTGCTAGGAAACGAACACCGGAACTGGGAGGGAAAATATGTACCTGCAATACACACACATTAGTTGGATGCAAATGGTAATGCAATAATGCAATATGATACATGATGCAATCAGTGAACACAGGGGCCATGCTGTAGCCTGAAGAGGAACATCTCTGTGATGTCAAAAACAGAAAACCACCACAGTCACCATAACCTCATGACGCTGACTATCATCTGACACTCAAAATACCAATCCCCTGGTAAGAAATCCATCTGAACCTCTGTAACTGACGAAAAACCATCTGATAATAGTATCAACCTTAAACAAGAAGCCCATCTGATCCAGACAACACACCTGTTAACGAACCAAGAAAACCATCTGATAAATACTGAATCGTGGTTTCTGAAGGCCAGTTTTCCTGCAATAACCCAATCCCCCTCATAGGTATGGACCTAATCCACGAACAAAGGTACGACATCCTATGCGGTCATCAGCGTCACAGACTTTCATGAGTGACGATACGATTCCCAGAAGGAGTGGCATCATCAAGTCATGAAGAGGCCTCACTTAGCTGACTTCCAAATGATCGGTCCCCAGAGTCGACAATCCTCACGTCTGGACTCCCCTCAGATCCTCAGGACCGGAAAGGAGCACCTCTGGGAGAACCTCGTCTGAGCGCGGATTTCGTAGGGAACTGTGCCTGCTCAGCAGACAGGTCCGTCTACTACTCTCCGCAACTATGTCTAGGTGCATACTCAAGCCCAGGTCCGGCTTCTCACTCATAGTAACCTCCCTTTCCCACAGCAATAATCATAATAATATAGTGCTGAAAGTAAATGCGGAAAGGTAAAGGTGCGGGAAAGTAAAGTACGGAAAGGTAAAACACATATGCACAACACCCAACAGATAAACACCCAAGCGCTAGGATTGACTCGCGTAGGGGATGGGAAATGGTCCCAGCATAAGGGATGGGAAGAGTCCCTAGATGCTATCATCCCCAGCAGAGTCGCCAGCTGTCGCTACCGCGAAAATCGGCGCCGGCTGACAGAAGAGTCGCCACCGTGCGTCATTTATCCCAATGGAGGGAAAGGAAACGCTCGAAGTAAACCTCGCAAAAAACGGGAAAGCTATGGTCATCGCAACCAAAACCTGGGTTCGGGAGTCAGTTACGCAAGGGGAAGGTATTAGCACCCCTCACGTCCGTCGTACTCGACGGGATCCACGCTTGGTGTTTATAAGGGAAAGGGTGTGTTTATCTATCTACGCTAATGGTCAGTATGAAAAGAAAAGAAAAGGACAAGACTCGACAGAACATACGCTGTTCTGGGCCTACGTACTCCCTCGTGCAATGGGAAAGTCAGAGTCAACGTAGTTCGACTACCTATGTCTAGACGGGGGGAAGGTTGCTCGCCAGGACACCGCGTCCTGTGCCTACGTACTTCCACACGGCATGGAAGATCAGAGCAAACGTAGTTCGACTACGCACGACACAAGCTGTTCAAGTGTTTTTTTATGGGAAAATGCACCCTAACCAAGGGTTTTCACAGTCCAGGAGGACAAAAAGCTTTGATGTTTGTTCAAATCTTTTAACGGAAGGAATGAATTCACTTTTGTTTTTATCCTTTATTAAGTGTTTTTCTGTTGTTTTGAGAAAGGAAAGAGACACCCTAAAACTACGGTTGAAAAGGGGAATCTACCTAATGTTATCATGCCTGGTTAACCAACCTAATGTCTATCATAACTCCTCCACAACAGAGAAGTTAGAACTCCTAAGGGATCATGGCAACAGGACTAAACAGCAAACAGGAATCACTGCAAAGTAATGAAATACTGGAAATATGCATGAATGCAATAACCAAACAAGCAAGGCACAAGGGCCACACACTACAGAGGCAAGGGAGCTCAGCTCTACCAAATACCAGCAAGCAAAGCCACTCAATAACAAACAAGCAGAAGGAGGACCACCTCAACTTCTCATGCACACAAAGCCTATTTCTAAGATGCACCTATCTCAGAAATATCTAGATGAACCCCTAAGTCTAATGCAGCACAGCACCACACAAGTCAATCAATCACAAAGAGAAGGCTAACCAGCCTGGCAAACTCCTGTCCAAAACTTAAGAAACTACCCCTGAGCAGGACCCCTAAACAAAACCCTAATCAAACCCCTGAATAAAGCCCCTAAGCAAAGCCCTATGCAAAACCCTAATCAAATCTCTAAGCAAAGCCCCAAAGCAAAACCCTACACAAGATAAATCAATCCCAGTCTTCAAGCTTCAAGACAAGCTTACCAAAGAAAGGGAGCTAAGTAGGCAGACTCATAGTGCCTTCCTCGGGAAAGTACTAGGAGGCTTCCACTCAGGAATCATATCCCATGTGGCTCAACAACTGTGATCGGTTTACGTTCCTCCTCAGGAGGAACTAAACTCACATGAAGGCTCCAACATCATTGGATACTTAGGAAATCCTACAAGAACTAGGGGAACTAAGTGAACAGACCCATAATGCCTTCCTCAGGTAAATACTAGGGGGATTCCACTTAGGAATCATATCCCATGTGGCTCAACAACTGTGAACGGTTTACATTCCTCCTCAGGAGAAACTAAACTCACATGAAGGCTCCAACATCATTGGATACTTGAGAGATCCTATATGAACTAAGGGAACTAAGTGAACAGACCCATAGTGCCTTCCTCAGGAAAGTACTAGGGGGCTTCCACTTAGGAATCATATCCCATGTGGCTCAACAACTGTGATCGGTTTACATTCCTCCTTAGGAGAAACTAAACTCACATGAAGGCTCCAACATCATTGGATACTTGAGAAAGAGGTGAGAAGAAAGAATGAAAGACATCCATAGTGCCTTCCTCAGGAAAGTACCATGAATTTCCCTCAAACTTCAGGATCTCAAACCTCACAAACAGAGAGCAAGCTCCTAGACTAAGACCTCAAACCATGCATCCTTGCAAGCTCCAACAAGACTTCAACCAGCCTCCATGCTCAAGAAGAAACCACAGGCCCTCAAACCAAAAGAAACTATCTCTGAAGTTCACCCATAGTTGAACTTCAAAGTCAGAAGCCCTCAGGACCTCTCCTATTCCCAGGCTCAAACAAAAATAACAAAACACCCTACAAAAATCTACCAAAAATATAGGGGAAACCTACATGGCTCTATGATCCCAAGATCAAATCTCAAAGCCTAAGTCAACTTCTAAGGCTACTAAACAATCCCTAACATATGAATGGTCAAGGGTTAACCAGCAAGTTATGAGGTCTCTATTCTCTAACCCTAAAAAAACATCAATTAATCTCTAAAAAATCCACAAAAATCCTATGGGGAGCATGCATCAGTCTAGTACAACATACTAAAAAATCAATACCAAATGAGAGAAATAAAATCAGCAAGGCAGACACACCACAAACCAATTATTCAATATCAATTAAAATACAAAAATGCAAATAAAAATGAAAATGCATGATCAACTTAATATTTTTGCATTATAAAATCTTACATTGAAATATGAACCTACAGAAAAAATAAGGGAATTAATTGATCAGTCCTACTATTTTCTATGAATTTATTTCTAACATGAACAAACAAAGAAAATTAAAAAGAAAAAGAAAATAGGGGGGGTGCAGCAATAGCAAACCCTTAGTTATTTACAGACTGGGCCCAAACTGAGGGGGGGGGGGGGGGGCAGATATCAAGCGCAGGGCCCATGATCCATCAGAAAATTGAATGAAAAAAACAGAAAGAAAAAGACAGATAGGGGTGCAAATAGAAACAACAAACAACTCAATCCTCCTTGGGCCTGCGCTTGGGGGTGCGCATAGCAATCAGGCAAAGGGCCCAATCCACAATCACTCATCATTCTCACACAAAGGGGGGGGGGGGGGGGAACGAGCAAATGAGGGAGTGCTTCAGTAATTTCCAACTTGGGCCTACCACAGTCCAAATCCTAGCCCAAATCCACACCCAACAAAACCAATCTCCCCCTCCCAAATTCTGGCTACTGTTCACTATACGAACCCTAGCGCCGTTCCCCCAACCTCTCTCTCCTCTGAAACTCCTCTCCAGAATCCTCACACAAAACTCTCTCAGATCAATCTCCAAAAACAAACAAACAATCACTAAGAACTCTAAATCTCAGCGAAAAACATCATCAAAATTCATTCAATCAAGCCAAAAAAACTAGCATCAAGCTTAAAGAAGGCGCACCTGGAGATGAATCACGAACAAGCTCGTGGAGTTCTTGAAGATGCAAAGAAAATCACCTCGAGAGAGAAGAAGATCTTGAGGTTCTCTAGAAATTGCTTGCTTGAGCGATCTGGAGAAGAGAGTGGAAGATCCTTCTGGAAAGCCTGAAGGTTGATTGAAGGCGTTGAAGGTGTTCCTCGAAAGTCTGAGAAATGATGAACGTTGCTGAGTGTTGATGGAGGTTCTCGTGTTAGATCTGAAGCCGTGGACGGAAGCTCTTGACCTGGAGATCTGTTCTTGATGATGAACGGTGGTAGTATCTGGAAACGACGAAGGTTGATGGAGGTTGAAGGTTTTCTGGAAAATCGTTCTTGGTGAGATGATGAAGATGAAGGTTTTCTGGAATTTCTTTGTGAAGAACGATGAAGGTTTGAAGGTTTTCTGGAATTCCTTTGAAGTTTCCGGCGATGGATGAATTTTCCGGCGAGTTATGGATGAAGAGGAACGGGGAAGATCGAAGAAGAAAGGAGAAGATGGGAGGATTCTGGGCAGAAAAGTAGCTCCGGCGGGTTGTTACGGTGGTCCGGTGACGGTTAGGGTTGCCGGCGGTGGGGGTTAGGGCGTTTGCATGCTCGGCGGTAGGAGGCTCCGGTGGGGTTGACCGGTGGTGACAGGTGGCGTGGAGAAGGTCGAGGGGTGGACGCATGTGAGAAGGGGTTGCTGGGAAGGAGCCACGTGGTGAGAAAGCTGGCAGAGTGAGAGAGAGTGGAGTCTGAACGTGGCAAGACGTGGGGACCCATTGATGAACGCGTGGCCACTTTATATAGTGACAAGTGTCACACTTCTGGACTGAAAATGGACAAAAAAAAAAACTGAGACTGATTTGGGCCTCCAAAAAAACCCTACTCTTGGCCCACGAAAACTGGTATAATAACCTGAAAAAAAACTGGATTTAAAAGATTAACCTAATTGAACACTAATCAAATATTAACCCTAATTAATGAAAATGATTAAACTACAATTAACTCTAACTAAAAATTAAACTGCAATTAAATCTAAATGAAGATTAACTATCCTAATTAATTCTACCAAATTCAAATAAAATCTAAACAAAAGATTAAGTCCTAATTAACCTCTATTAAGGAGAACTAACATCTAATTAACTTCTAAAAACTATTAACTAATAAAAATAAAACTCTAATTATTTCTATTTAAAATCTTACTAAATTTCTAAAAATCTTTACCATTTATTTAAAAGAAATTCTATTATCCTATTAAAACTATTAAAAAAAACTATTAAAACTCATTAAAACTATACTAAACCTAAAAAGAAATTAATATCTATATTAAAACCTAATATTCTAAAATCTATTAAAACAAATTGAAAATTCTAAAAAGGTTTAAATCTATTAAAAATATTAAAAAATCTATTTAAATCCTAAAAAATCTACAAAGCCTATTTAAAATATTAAAAAAACTATTTAAATTTATAAAAAGGCTATTAAACCCTAAAAAATGCATACAAAGGCGAAAAAACCATCATAAAAGAGAGCGTGAGACCCGATCGAAGCAAACAGTAAACCCCTGGTATCAGAATATCCCGAAAACCACCGTGTAAGCTGAAAACACCGAGAAGTGCACAATTCCCCGAAAATAAAACCCTGATTATCTAAACTGGGTCTGAAATATCCGGTAGATAAAAACCAAGCTGTAACCCTGACACCCTCTGTTTGTATACAAATGTCATGCATCTGATATGCGAATACGAATTGAACCATGAATCAGATAGGAGAACCGGTTGGTCAAATTTTAGGGTGCAACAATATCAAGCCAAATTTGATTAGTCTCTTCATTGAACTAATACCAATATGTGCTAGTCTATTGTGCCATAAAGTAACTGAATCAAGCATGTAAGCCGAATTAGAAATTTCATTAATCATGTTATCAGTAATACATAGTTTGATCATTCCTTCAGCGGAATATCCTTTTCCAACAAACACACCATTACGGGTCAAAATAAGTTTGCCCGATTCATACACAGATTTAATACCCGGTTTTCCCAATAAATCCCCACTAACAAGATTCCTATTCATGTATGGGACATGAAGCACATTAACAAGAGTAACTTTCTTTCCAGAAGTGAAGTTGAGTTTGACCGTTCCGGTTCCAACAACTTTGGATCGTACTTCATTTCCCATTTGTACTTCTTGTCCATCATTTGTCTCAGAATATGTTTTGAATGCAGCCCTGTCATATGAGACAAGAACCGTGGCACATGTATCATACCACCAGCCTTGGACTTTGCCTTTGACTGCCATAATTTCGCTCACAGTAGCAATTATATCATCATTAGCATTCACTGCATTGATCTCCTTTTTTGATTTATTTTGCCTGCAATCTCGAGCATAATGTCCAGGTTTTCCACATACAAAGCATCCATTTTTCGGACCCTTCGGACCACCAAAGTTCTTGAACTTGGTATGTTCCCTTTTTGGTGCGATGTGACTTTTCTTGACATCATGTTTTTTCTTTTCCTTTTTGGTCACAGCATTGGCTTTGGAAAGACCCGCAGATTCTGATTTTTCCCTCTCCTTCGATTCCTCCTCGATTCGAAGATGTTTCTGGATTTTCTCCAAGGAAAAGTCATCAGAACTGTGCAACAGTTTCTTTTTATAGCCTTTCCACGAACTTGGTAACTTAGCAATGATTGCACCAACTTGAAAGGTTTCAGGAATGTCTATTTTCACCGCTTTGATTTTGTTCACCAGGACTTGCAATTCGTGCACTTGGGGAAGTATGGGCTTGGAATCTATAAATTTAAAATCAAAGTATTTAGAAATTAAGAAATTTTTTGTACCTTCTTCTTCGGCTTTGAATTTAAACTCCAGTGAATTCCATATGTCTCTAGCGGACGGATTGTCCGTGTATAGGTCGTATAGGCGGTCAGACAGCGTGTTCAGAATATGTCCACGACATAGTAATTCGTCCTCCCTTCGCAGCATGCGCTTCTTCTTGAGTTCGTCAGAATCATCTTCAGTTGGTTCTGGAATTGGTGTCAGATCAGGATTCAAGACGTAGTGAACCTTGAGTGCAGTAAGCAGGAATGTCATCTTGTCTTGCCATCTGGTAAAGTTGTTTCCATCGAAGCGATCCAATTTGACAAGATCCCGATTCATAACCTTGATGCTTGAAACAGCAGCGTCGGAATCCATGATACAAATACTTTTAAGATTGTTTGATAATGCTTCAATGTCGAATGGATCCAGACTGAATCGTGAACGAAATCACTTTCCTTAAAAGTATTTCAAGCACACTCTCAAATTGTCTTAGAGTAGGAACGACCTGATTACCCAGGATAAGTCAGCCTTTTTCTCGAAACTGCACAAGACTGGTGAAGTTTCGAATGCAAGGCAAACGTTTGGAATTATATAGAAGAGGATATCAGATTTTTGGAGTATTTTATTTTGAAGTTTCAAGCATATATTTATAGCCATGCATGTGTCGTTTCAGAAGTTTGCAACTCTTCATAAACAACACTCTCTAATGAGCATTTGCAATGGTTCAAATAAAATGTCATGCACCACTTCATGAAGTGTCATATATTTCGAATTCAAATTCAAAAATCAAACTCTAGGAAATGAATGAAATCTGGAGCGACAATTAAAACAAATTCGCAGTATACCGGCCGAAGGCCGGTCCGCCCGCCGGAGGCGGCCGGAGCGCCACCGGCGCCGCCTCATTAATGCCGCGAATATCCCGATTGCTCCGATGCGTCGTGCCTAAGTGCTCAAGTGCCGTCTACAAGCCGCCACTAGCGCCTCTACGCCCACGCCCTCGGATCCGGTTCCGGAGCCGGAGCCGGAGCTGGAGCCGGTGTCGTCGGTGGTGACACCGGCGAGGGGTGTTTCGTATGAGACAAGTGACATAAGTTTTGGCACCACCACATATGACTATGTGACACTTTATCCTCTTTGGCTCCTTTGGAAATTACATTGTTCCAAGGGCCTTATAAATGCTATTTAATTTTACTCCACTTCCAATGTGGGACTAATCATTTATTGTCAATTAACTATATCACCCACTTTGTCATTTTGGAACAACTTTAATGGAAATAAATCTTCATTATTTCCAACATACCAAAGAATTTTGGAAAATTTCTATACGACCATATCTGGTATTTGGGTCAGGATCACCGCGGTTGCTTCTCGGGGATAAACAAAACAGATTGTCATCAGTGACATCAAAAACAAAATCGCAGAAAGCATATCAAGCCTAGACTTCAAACATGTAATTGTCTACAATGTTAAATTTGAAACACATGATTATTGTAATTGTCTCATCAGTAGATATCTTTGACTTTGCATAACTAAAAATATGAACTTCATCGGATGGAAACAAATCCTACAAATCAAAACACTTATGTTAGAAGATAATCACCACAAGCACCAAGTAGAATAATTGAAAGTGTTCCAGTTTAAAGCACCTCTCTTCATGGTGCTAAAGGAGAATCAATATCAAAGGTAGATCTTCTTTCAACATGCCAATCATTTGTCTCCGTCTTCTAGGAGTATTGCTTTTGTGATTTATTTATCTAGTATTCAAATGAAACATAAATAAAAAAGCATAATGTTGAATCAGAAAAACTATCATAAATCCTACAGTAACACACACAAAAACATGCATAAAAGTACCCTTTTGGCGTGAAGTGGTAAACAAATATGATAATTGATAATAGAAGATTCAAAGTTCCTTACAATGGATAAAGTGCAGTATGTTAGAGGGAAATCACTAAATCAAGAAAAAATGATATTTCTATAAGTAACATCATCTCATCAGTCAAGTCCGGTTAAATCCTATGCTTGGCAGCTCAAAGTGCAATTACAACACCAATATTTTTTCGAATTGCAAAACATAGAATTTATGAACTCATTTGTGGAAAAATGAAATAATATGAAAACCCCAAGTGTTCGATCAACTATACTTTCATACATCTCCAAAAATTTCACCAAACAATTGCTTCTCAATCCACAATGTACCTTCATTGTCAATCGCCCAATGCTAATGATGAGAAATAATGAATTTGTTTGCAGACTGAAAAACAAACATCAACCTTCAAACATTAACAACATCAACCACATCAGTGCAACAAAAACTTGTATCAAATGAAAAACCAAAATAGATATGAGCAGGAAACTCAATAGTAGAAGCAACAACAACAAAGTAGTCCAGAAATCTTGAAAGTGTTGGGCGAATTTTGCTACAATTTATGTTAAAAGAAAAAAAAGGTTGAAGAAAATAAGAAGAAGAAGGTTGGATCTGAAAAATTAAAGAGTGGGTGTGAGAAAGAAAAAGATGAACAACGGAAGAGAGAGCGAGAGAGACAGAGAGGGAAAGTAGGAAAAGTTTGTGGAGGAAGAAAGAGAAAATGAATAGAAAAATTCAAAAGTGATGTGATGACACTTTGGTAAACGTGAAAAGCTTAAAAGACTGGTTTAGATTGGTTGGTATATGACCAAATTGAACCATGTGACATCATCAATTGAACCAAATCTTACAAATAAAGGCATAATACACTAAGCATGTAGTTGAAATTGAACAATGTGACATCATTAGTTGAAAAAATTATTTTTTGGACCAAAATTGTCCTTATTTCCGTGAGGTGACAGATTTAGAGGAAAGGGGAATTAAAGAGTTTTCCACAACATCTAATTTTTTTATATTATAGATAATAGTACCCTTTTGGCATGAACTGGTAAACAAATATGATAATTGATAATAGAAGATTCAAAAGTTCCTTACAATGGATAAATTGTAGTATGGTAGAGGCAAATCACTAAATCAAGAAAATAATGATATTTTAATAAATAACATCACCTCATCTGTCAAGTCCGGTTGAATCATATGCTTGGCAGCCCAAAGCATAATTACAACACCAATATTTTTTCGAACTGAAAAACATAGAATTTATGAACTCATTTGTGGAAAAATGAAATAATATGAAAACCCCAAATGATCGATCAACTATACTTTCATACATCTCCAAAAATTTCATGAAACAATTGTTCTCAATCCATAATGTACCTTCACTGTCGATCGTCTAATGTTAATGACGAGAAATAATGAATTTTTTGTAGACTAAAAAACAAACATCGCAAGTTGAAAACGACAGAGAAACGACGCAAGTTATATAGTGCTCCAATGTATTGCAGACCTTCGACTCCGCGGGGGATCGAGAGAACAAGACTATAAAAGAACCTAAAGAGAAGAAAGCAGGAAGATCAACTAATCGAAACAAGGTTTCAATCAATTAATGAAAAGGGAATGGCCAAGCCAACAATCTTTCAAGCGATTCGAAAGATCGTCAAAGCAAACATGCAGTTAATGATTGTACAAGATTGAACTTTCTCAATGAAGAACAAACTTAATATGATCAAGAATGAAATTGTAAGGCAATAACTCATGTTGCACTAAAGACTATGACTTGAGAGCGAATGCGTCGCATATCGCCCAAAGGGCATACGCTAAACACTCTAGACAGATTGAGAGGAGGCCCCCAACTATCATTCCTCAAATACTTAAGGCTCATAGCGTACAACATTTATTATCCTTTATTAAGTGTCTTAAGATGTTTAGGAGATGAGAAGAGAAAGACACAAACTCTAAGGGGAAACTAATCAACCCTAATGTTGTCATGCACAATGCTCCTAAAGTTGGAATTGAAAGGGGGGAATCTATCCTAATGTTATCATGCAAATGATTGAACACCTAATGTCTCTCCTACTCCCATCTTAAACAGAGGGACTAGGAATCCTAAGAGATTATGGCAAAAGACCAAGTAAACAACAGATAATTCAATCATAGATGAAATGAGAAATGAGAAGAAGTTGACTTAAACAAGTCAAAGCAATGCAAACATGATATGCAAAGATGAAAAGATGAGATGTGAGAATCAAATGATGCAACAAAGACAAATGATCAAAACAAGTTTACTTAAACAAGTCAAAGAAGAATGAGATGAAATGGGGGAAATTACAACTCTTACAACCATTCAAACATCAATCACTTAAGCAAAGTTAAACAAAAAGCAAAACCAAAAGACCATGATCAAAGGGAAGATGGGAGAAAAAAGCTTGGGCAGCAAGCACAATCTAAATTATCTCAACCAGTCAATTCAACTTGATCAAGTAAAAGAAAAGATAAAACAAGTGCTAAAAGAGATGCATCATTCAAGGCACACTCAAAGCATAAACATGAACATCAAATCACCTTGAATGATGATCAAAGCAAGTGGGGCAGAAGTGTAACCACAGAAGAAAGCTCAAATCAAGGTAAGAAGCAATACACAAACAAGAACCAAGTTATGGCAAGTGAAAGAAACAAGATTCAATCACCAATTCAACACTTAAAACCAAGTGGAAATGCCTAACTTCTAAGTAACTTGTGAAACAAGTTACAGAAGTGTATGACCTAAAAATTAAGAACCATCACCTTAATCATGTCATAAACAAACATCAAGACTCATAAGGTGCATATGGGATCCATAAAAGTCATTCCCAAAGGAACTAGGTCAAACTAGTTTGTATGAACCTCTTCTAAGATGACTTGACTTGCAAGCTTCATCAAAAATAGAAAGATTGTTCAATAAATCCCAAATAAAAAGAACAAGGTAGCTAGGACAAATGACAAACAAAAACCAAAGTTTCAAAGTCAAACTCATCTCAAGGCATCACCAAATAAATCAATTATCAAAGGTTCTCCACCTTATCGAGGGACAAGAAAAGTCAACCCAAAGTCAAATGAAAAATGATCAATGGTCACTCAAAATCATCCTCAAGAATGCCTCAATCCCTTACCTAGGTGAGGGAGAAGCCATGGTCATAGGAGATAAGGAATTGAGGTCCAAATGGTTATGGTCATACAAGGTAAACACTATAAAAGCCTTTATATTGTAAAATCCTAATAAAATACAAAAATAAATGGAAAACAGAAATAAAAAACATGGAAAATTAAAAAATGAAGTTATAGGTACTAGACAGTCGATGTTACAGTGGATGTTATGACATCCACTACTGAGCAGACTACAGAACATAACAATAAACAAGAATTGAAAGTAGTAAATAACACAGAGAATTGTTGACCCAGTTCAGTGAAAATCACACCTACATCTGGGGGCTACCAAGCTAGGGAGGAAATTTACTATCAATAGAATTAATTCAGAGTCAAACAACCAGTTTACACTCTTAAGACCTGAGTACCTAACACTAGACCTACCCAATGACACTTCAGCCTAACACTAGACCTGAGTACCTACTCACTCCCCCTCAATCACAGCAGTGATATCAACCAACTCCGTTACAAATAAATTTGAAGTCACACTTCAAACACACCTTGATCTGCTTCCCAGCTTTGATCAAGAGACACAACACTTGTGCTTAAAAGCTTAGAGTGACACACACAGAGTACAACTCAAAACACACTAGGCCAATGCAATCATCTAAGAGATAATTGCGTGGCTCACAAGTAATCCTAAGACACAATACACACGTGAAGATCACAGTACACAGACTGAATTCTTCACTCATAAATACTCTGTACTCTCTGCCTACAAAGCCCTGCCAAGAACTGTCTTCAATTAGGATTACTACTTTGCTATTTATAAGCAGCAGAAAGATCTTGGGCCTTAGTGCAGAAATTAGGTTTATCCTATTTAAGACCTATTTTTATTAAGTTGCGCACTAACAGTTTGGTCATAGGTTATCCTCAGCCATGCCTGGCATTTCGCCTGAGATAACCAAGCTTCCTAAAATGTTTCCTGAAGTATAGCCTAAGCTTCCTCATGCAATATACCAGAACCTAAAAGACGTGCCCTGATGTCAGCTACTTGATGTCATAACATCCAGCATGACATCCAACATACTTTGCTCTTAGATATCCAAACTTACCCTACAGTACTCTCCACATGTATGTCATAACATTAGTCATGACATTCACACATACATCAATGTTTCGCCACAAAATGCAGCCAATCAAAAACATCTACAAACTCCCCCTTTGGCAAATTTTTGGCTAAAACACTCTGTCAACCTATCAGAGATCACAAGCAGCAGAAAGTTCATACCATATATCTAATCATGCAGGAAAGCTACTAGCTAATACTATCAATTAACACACACATGCTGTAGTACCATATCTGAGTCATCTACAAACAATATCAGCTTCCAGCCACTTAGGATCAACTTGTTCGCACACACTAATCCAGATTGCTCTGGATTATGGATGTCAAGATATCCAGGATGACATCCTGAATCACACCTGTTCCATAGCAAAACAATCACCTGCTAGTCCAAACTACAGATGTCACACCATTCTGTGTTACTCCCCCTCAACTGATGCACATAGCATCAGCCAAACACAACATGCCGTCACACACATATCACACATGCAACACAACTCAGAGCAGCAACACAAATCATCGAACAATAACAGTCACACACACACAGGATCATCATCTTGCTCATACTTACATCTCAACTTCAGCACATCAGCACACCTGCTAAGTGCTACTCAGTGCGAACAACACAACCTGCTGATAATAACCACAACCTGTTGATACCCTGCTGATACCACCTATTTCTCCCCCCCTTTTAGCCACAAATTTAGATCATAACTAAGAAAATAGTATAGATCAAATAAGGTTGGAAGCACAGAGTTATAGGGTTATTACAACACAAAGCTCATGAAGAGCAAAACAAATATCTCATTCTGGTAAGGAAGCCACCAAAAGCAAAAAAAATCTGACCAAAAAGAACCAAACTACCCACACCAACAGCAGACCATCAGCAAACCAACAAAGCAGACAACTTAATCTTCATCCTCAGAAGATTTAGAGCCAATGTCTTCAATATTTGTTGAGACATCTTCATCACTATTTTCAGATTCTTTCCCTGACACAGCCTCACTATCAATATTAGTTGCATCTTTTTCAAGACTTTGAATGAAAGACTCTAGCTTGATCTTTCTTGCAGTGGCAGTATTGATAGTTTCTCCTAATTCCCTACACGTTTCCTTTAATTAAGCAATGATCATTTCTTTAGAGATATTGGCCTTCTCATTAAAAGTCAAAACAATATCTGGGACATGTCTCCCAGCAAAGAGTTTTAAGTGAAGAGACAATGCAGTCTCTCTCTTGCTAGCAGCATCACTAGAGTACAGAATCCCAGGGTATTGATTTAAGATAATCTCACGAATAAGAGAGGGAAAAGCAATGAGCAGCTTGATAGCACTAGAAGTAGAGTGCTTAATAATCTGATAAAAAATGTACCGTCCAAAATCAAAATTGACTTTGGTACCTACAACATGAATGAACTTGCCAAGCCCGATAGTAATGGTGGATGTATGGTTGGTAGGCACCCAATTTGCAGCTCTAATTCTGTGCAAAATGGCATATTTTACACTGAGTTGTCCTGCAGATAGCTTCCCTTTTGATGGCTATGTCTTGACTTGATTTGCAGTGATGATCTTGCAAACCTGGTTGTCTGAAGCAGATAATGCTTCCTCACCACTATTTGCACGTCCCAAACATCTGTTGATCACAGCAGGAGAGAATTTCACACAATTCCCTCTGACAAACACCTTCATGTATTCTTTGTTGGTCCTACTTGTGATTGAATCAGGTATGTTTATGATGAACTCTTTCACCAGTCCTTCATAGCATTTGAAGAACCCAGTAACTGTCTTGAGCAATCCAACCTTGTTGATTAGGTCCATTACCTCCTTGATTTCCATGACATCCTTTCCCAATTCTCTTTCAAGAGCAATTCTCATTTGATAGACATATCTCCATTTGGTCACACTGTTAATAGTATGAAAAGAGATGTTGTCCAGAGGGGCAGCTGACACAGGTTTAAAAGATTTCTTAGTAGAGGATTTCTTTACATGGGATATGTCAAGAACATCTTTCACAACATCCTCATCAGACTTAGAGTTTTTACCGGTAACTTTTCTTTTGTTGGATGCACCAGTCACCTTGCTCCATGTCTTGGAGGGGTCAACAGGAGTTCTCTTCTTTTGACTCTTGAGAGGGGATTCTTCAACCACATCTTTTCCTTTCCTAGTCACAAGTCTCTTGGAAATTCCAGGAGCAACATTCTTGACGAGCTCATCATCTGATGGCACATCTATACCATTGTTGGGAACATCATTCATGTCATCATCATTATAAGTATTCTTGGCTTCATCATCATTTTGGCCAGCATCATTACCTTCCTCATGCACCACAGAGCTGGAAAGCTTCTCCAGGTTCTCCGTGTTAGGGTTAGTATCAGTAGAAGGGAACTCAGTATAATCTTCAGTGTTCTCACTAGGGATTGGGGGTGGATCAACCCAAGACAGAGGGGTGGTGATCCCATGCACATTGCTCCCTCCATAGAGGATCTTGGTGACCAGTTCCCTGATAGACCTGTCAAAGTAGGTAGAGCCTTCCATTCTATTAATGTTGTTAGTAGAAGATTCAGGGGTTTTACCTTTAAAAGCTTGTTTTACATGTCGAGGAGCAGAGTTTGGGGCTTCACTAGCATTTCCAGAAACCATATTGAGAGGAGCGATATCAAGGACATCATCCAGAGAGATGCTCATATGGTGAGCATTAGCAATATCACGCTTAGAAGACATATTGATAGTTCTGAGTGAAGAGAGAATTTGTGGAGATTGAAGGTAGGTCACAGGGTGGTGAGTACACAGAGAGCGAATGATGGTCTGAGGAATAGTGAGGTATGGTTGCAAAAGAGGAGGGGACTCAATATTTTGACCTATCAGCAAATGATTAATTTTCAAATTACAATTCCCTATTACCATTAATTTCTATAACTCCTCATTAAGACACATTCCCACCTTGCTTCTTAAATTTTCAAATTGAGTAGCCTTGATATTTCTTGTGAACATGTCAACCATTTGTAGCTCAGTGTTCCCAAGCTCCACACAATATTCTCTAGAGTGATGTATGTTATCCCTATACATGGCTTCATTAGGATGAATTGGGATCATATTGATGGCACTAAGATTGCCACAATATAATGTCATGACATCCTGAGTGACATTGCTCCCTTTATGCTGGTCATCTTTCATGGACTCCATCAAATTCCAGTATAACAGATCTAGATTTCTATGATGTCCATTCTTTGGATGTACTATCTTGGCTTGCCTGCCAGCCTGCCATTTACCACAACCTTTTCTTTTATCTGGGATTAACTTTGGAGTTCCCCTTACTACTTCCTTGGATATGGTTTTTTTCATCCTTTGAAGATGTCCACCTTGTTTAAGCCACAGTTGATCATTCTTTTCTTCTTTGGTCAAGACTTTGCAGTTATTTTTAGGCTCTCATAAATAACAATTATTCTTAGCTATAGATCCCCTCATGACTTCCTCATCTTCTCCATTGGTGACAACACATTCATCCTTAGTGAATTTGACACTGAGACCTTGGTCACATAGCTGACTGATACTGATAAGATTTACAGTCAGTCCTTTCACCAACATGACATTATCCAGTTCTGGAACACCAGGACAATCTAGTTTTCCAGCACCTTTGATTTCTCCTCTAGCTCCATCACCAAAGGTTACATGACTTGAGGAATGAGGTTTGATGCTCACGAAAAGGTTCTCTATCCCAGTCATATGTATGGAATAACCACTGTCAAAAAACCAGTCTTCTTTGGTTGGCATCCTTAGAGAAGTATGAGCTACTAGTGCCACATTCTTAGCAACCCATTGTCGTTTCTTGATAGGAGCAACCTGTTTGGGTTTGACCTGATGGAGTTTCTTGTTCTGAGCATCCAATTTGGATTTGACTTGGTGCATGTGGCTGGGAAATCCATGAAGCCTGAAGCAAAAGGCCTTTATGTGCCCAAATCTTCCACAGTAGTAACACCTATGCCTTTGGTATTTTTTCTTAATCTGGTTCCTGCTTTTGTTTCCCTGATGTTGTGACATTGGTCGTGACATCCGATTTGACCTATGATTTTCAGCCTTTGGCCTCTTGCAGCCCAAGATGGGTTCTTATTTACCAACAAATCCTAGTCCAGACATGTCTCCTACTTTCTGACCACTTTGTAGAATTTCTTCTAGAGTGTCAGTCCCATTGTTTAACATCCTGATTGATTTTGACATTTGATAAAGTTTAGAATTCAACAAGCTGACCTCACTGTTAAGTGAGTCTATTGTTGCAAGGTGCTCTATCTTCTCTGCCTCTAATTCCCTTATGAATTTCTTCTGCTGCTCTCCTTGTTGATATATTTATGCATTTTTGATGCATAGCTTTTTATATGAAGCTGCAAGTTCATCAAAGGTCAACTCATCTTCACTTGAATCATCATCAGATACACACATACTTGTATGTGCAGTGACATGTTTGGCAGATTCTTCTTTTGATCCACTCTCAGAATCTCCATCAGACCAGGTGACAGTTAGGCCCTTCTTCTGCTTCTTGAGATAGGTGGGACATCCAGCTCTAATGTGACCATAGCCTTCACATTCATGGTACTGAATTTCTTTACCTTGGTTGGGCTTTTCTTCATATTTACCTCTTCTGATGATGTCAGGAGAACTGTTCTTGACATTAGTTCTAGACTTATGATCTATTCTTTTGATCAGTTTGTTAAATTGTCTTCCAAGCAAGGTTATTGCTTCTGACAGATCCTCCTCACTTTCACCACTGTCTTCCTCTGAGTCATCTGCAGTGTTTGAAACAAAAGCCATGCTTTTGTTTTCTTCTCAGCTGTCGCTACTCGAAAAATGCACCGTGCAACGACGGGGAGGCGAAAAAAGATAGACAAAAGAGTCACCACCGAACTTTATTTATCCCATGAGGGGAAAGGAAAATATCGAGAAAACCTTAAGAAAGAAATGGATAAGATGGTCTCGCAACCAAGAACGGGTTCGGAAGCCGGTTATGCAAAGGGAAGGTACTAGCACCCCTCGCATCCATCGTACTCGATGGGAACCATTTGTTTGTCGACGTGTGAATTTATTTGCTTAAATATTATGCTATAAAAAGTGTTCCAAAAGATAGGGAGAAAAGGGTTAGAAATATGAGAGAGAGAGGTAATAGGGAAAAAGAGAGAAAGAACAGACTCGGTAGGACTTCGCGGTCCTAGGCCTACGTATTCTCAATAGGTATGAGAAAGTCAAAGTCGACGTAGTTCGGGGCTACTGATATAGGGGGAATGTGCCCGGCAAGGATTGTGGCCCTTGTGCCTATGTATCTTTACTTAAACAAAGTAAAGAATAAGAGTAACCGTAGTTTGGCCTACGGTTTGTTAATGTTTTTATGGATGATGCTATCGTGCGCATTCTAGCAGTTTAGGTGCTTTGCCGCTCGCATGTGAGGAGACTTATGCGTTACCTGTTTGCGGTAGAACGAACATAACATATCCTTTTTGAAATGATTAGGTTTTCGCCATGCGAGGTAAGATGTCACATTTGATTTATGAGATTGTTTTTTAGGGGTGAGGTAGATCCTCGGATAGTAACCCCTTGCGGGTAGTACCCAATTCTTTATCTCAAATTTGTTTATTATGAAATGGTGTGGCGAATGTAGCGTCTTTGTATTGAAAGACGAGTATCACGACCACCCACACTATAATGAATATCTTGATACTCGGAGAGGAAGAAGACTACACTCAATCCTCTCTCTTTAATTTAATACAAAGAGAACTTCATTCTCTTATTAAAGATGTTTTTTGGTTTTGAATGGTAAGTGCCTTGCGACAGAGAACCCTACGGTAAACGTCAAGCACTCGGGATAGGAGAAGGCCTACGCCTAATCACTCCACGACCATTCAAGTTTTTGTTATGAAAAGAAGTTTGAAAATGCACTCGGTGCGAGACCGAGGTTTTAGTTGGGAAAGGTTTCGGAAAGGATTTGTGAAAGGAGAGGTGGTGGAAGAAGTTGCGTCTTCGTATTGAAAGACGAGTGTCTAAACCACCCACACTACAGTGAGCATCTCGACACTCAGAAAGGAAGAAGTCTAAACTTAATTATTTCTCTTTAGTCCAATACAAAGAGAAGTTGATTCTTATTGAAAGGGATTTTGAAAATGCACTCGGCGCGGGGCCGAGGTTTTTTTAGGAGGAAAGGTTTAAAATAGAAAGAATTGGAAAAAAAAGACGTCTTCATATTGAAAGACGAGTATCAAGACCACCCCCCTACAGTGAGTATCCCAACACTCTGAGAGGAAGGAGACTACACTCAATCCTCTTTTTTAGTTCAATACAAAGGGAAGTTTAATTCTTATTGAAAGGGATTGAAAGCGTGCAAGTGTCTTTGCATTGAAAGACGAGTGTCAAAACCACCCACACTACAGTGAGCATCTCGACACTCGGAGAGGAAGAGGTCTACACCCAATCCTTTATTTTTAATTCAATACAAAGATAATTTATTGCTTTAAGGAAGTGTTTTGAAAATACAATTAGTACGAGGCCAAGTTTTTTAGAAGGGAAGGTTTGAAAATGAAAGCGTCTTCGCATTGAAAGACGAGTGTCTAAACCACCCACACTACAGTGAGCATCTCGACACTCGGAGAGGAAGAGGTCTACACCCAATCCTCTCTTTTTAATTCAATACAAAGATGATTTGTTTTAGGAAGGTATTTAAAATGAGCTAAAAAAGCCCAAAATCAAAAGAGAAATAAAATAAGAATTAAATGAAGGAAAATAAAATGGCTCTTTAAAATAAAGATATGATTCCTTGAGATTTCATGATTTTTAAAATTATCTTTTAAATAAATGAAATAGAAAAAGAAAAGAATTAAAATTAAAATTAAAACACAAAGACCTAAAATTAAATAAAAAAACACAAGGTATTAAAAGGAAAAAGGGCTCTACCAAGGGTAGAACCCATGACCTCATGGCTCATGAGTTAAAATCTTGCCATATCAACCACTCATACGGATGTGATAAAAAGACAAAAGGATGCTGAAAGTATTAAAAACAAGTAAAATCAAGAAAATAAACAAAAACGCCCCCGCTGGGGGTGGAACTCAGGACAAGGGCAATGCAAGGCAAGTTACTAACCACTGGGGTGGCGATACATCCATTGTATAACGCCACCCCAGTTGCATATGTACCAAAGATGGCGTGATTTCTGGGCCAGTTCAAGTCAAAGCAAGGCAAGTCTCATGAAATACGGTTTCGATCCAAACTCTCTAAATTCTTAATCAACTTTAATGAAATGAAAGCCTATCTTGCTTGAAATTCCACAAGGATTACAATGGTACCAAACAAAATTCCAAATGATGCTTACAACTTAAAACACGAGTGAACATGTAAAATGATGCTTTTGAAATGCGTTTTAGAACTCGTGGGTTGAAACAGATGCACTTGAAAATAAATGAAGGTCTGAGCAAGTTTTAAATATGAAATGGAGTGGGTTCTAACAGGAAAATTCATCCAAAACACCTTGGATCAAAAGATGGTATGTGAGTTGCAAAGATTTGAACATGAGTTGAAAATGGACAAGAGCTACATACAAATCAAAACAGAATTCCAGAACCAAACAGAAGGAAACAATATTAAGCAATACAAATTTAACATGCCAAGAGTTGCATACAAACTGGATCAAACATCTATGAATCTCCAAATCACACTGTCAGTAAAAGATTTCAAAATCTAGAACCAGCATAGTCATGGCAATTGGTTTTCAACAGAATAACATGATATTATTGACATAAGTAAACAAAACATTATGCTTACAATGGTAATGTAACACCCCCTTTCTATACCCCCAAATAAGCCATTAAATCATTTAGGCATTTAATAAAATTTTCATCAGAGTATAATTAACACATGGTATAAAAGAGGTACGTCACATTATCCAGGAAATTCAAAACACATACAACACCTGCTCATAAAGATATGCAACAAAGGGTAAATCACCACAAAGAACATGGTACTTAAAACCCACACATCAATATTTAGAATAAAAGCGGAAACATATAAACACTGAATCACTTCATTCATATAAACATTGTATACATCAACAATTTAATTCAAGTCATAAATCATGTTTACAAAACATTCCAGCAGACACATACACAGAGGTATCACAAAAGAACCAAAGAATTACTAACTACCCGGTACTACATATCAGAGCCAACCGACCAAAAAGAACGAAGCCATGCTTCACAAAAGACCTCCAGCAAAACCTACTCTGCAATGCCTCATAGAGCATCATAAAACAGCAGAAGGGTGAGAAACATTATCATAACAAGCAATGCATATATATATATATATATATATATATATATATATATATATATATATATATATATATATATATATATATATATATATATATATATATATATATATATATATATATATATATATATATATATATATATATATATATATATATATATATATATATATATATATATATATATATATATATATATATATATATATATATATATATATATATATATATATATATATATATATATATATATATATATATATATATATATATATATATATATATATATATATATATATATATATATATATATATATATATATATATATATATATATACCAACACAGAAATACACATAACACATTTCTCACTGCAGTACGTCACAATTCAATCATATACACATTGCAACACATGTATAATTCACCAAGCATATACCATTATGTTTAGTTCAACACATCACATAAACATACACAATTATGTTCATTACACTAATACATCCTATGAAGATGATAATGCACTCATAGAGACCGACTCACGACTCTACGCAGATGCAAATGCGGTACCGACTCATTCAGCAGGTTCAATTGAAGAACCAAATGGAACCATCGCTCGTTACCGAAGTAACTCCCCGTCGGGCCTACGATGTTCACCCATCACTAACACCCCACATGGCCACACGATGTTTCAGGATTGCTCACACCCCACAAGGGCACACAATCGTTCTGCAGATTCTCCATGGAATCAATATAAACTATCGCTCACACCCCACAAGGGAACACGATCGTTTCCGCAGATCCTCCTAGGGATCAAAGCCAAACCATCGCTCACACCCCACAAGGGCACACGAGGTTTCTGCAGATCCTACGCGGGATCAGACACACAAGAATGCAATCATGATGCTTCACATGCAAAACGACTCCATACATTCTTGAAATGCATACATATACACAAACATATAATTATACATTCTTCACATTGTACAAATACATACAATTATGCACATTCGCATCTATCTCATCATGCATTTTCACTCAATTCAAACAAATGCACAAAATTGCCCAAACGACCACATTTCACACTTCACGATACACATTCTAGGATTCACGCCATACGGCTACCCACAGCATTTCATATCACACACATAACTATGCATAATAAGAAAGGATTAATCATACTTGAATCGAAGAATTGACATGAAAGTGAAAACACAAGAAAATAACATCCTGCAAGGCTCGCTACCTTGCTCGTCTAGCGAGCTCCTAGTGAGTGCTCGCTACCTGTTCGCCTAGCGAACCAGCTCGCGAAGGCAAACAGAGGTCACTGACTTGATTTTCTACCCCACTCGCCACAGCGAATGCCCAGCGAATGCTCGCTACCCCCTTCGCTACCAGTGAAGAACACCCAAAACCATTCTGCCCAAGTCTGGGACCGTTCGCTACTGGCTTGCCACAACGAATGCCCAGCGAATGCTCGCGACCCGCTCGCCTAGCAAACGTGCTAGCAAGGGTCTGCGAACTCAGAATCCCCACTGTCCAAAATTTCGAAACTCATCGAAATCTACTCGATTCAATCCCAACTCGTCTCAGTAGTCTTAGCCCAACATCCCTCGACTAAATCCTACCACTTATTCTCATTCTTAACCGTTAAAACTCAGGTTCTACTGATTAAATCAAATTCAACCTAAAAATGGAAAATGAGTAAAACTTTCTTCAATCCAAAAGCAAACCAATAGAAACATACATAATCATACACATCGAAAGAATAATAAAGTTTCACACCCTTACCCGATTAATCAAGCTTAGAAGTTTGATTCTTGATGGTTCTAGGTTTTCTCCTCTTCCTCCTCTTTTCTCTTCTCTTCTTCTTTCCTTTCTATTTCTTTCTATCTCTTTTTTTTTCTCTCTGTTTCCATTTATACTCTTTCTATTCTATTTCTCTGTAATATCTACTAATTAAGGATTATCTAAAACACCCTCTAATTAATTCCCAAAACTCTCCGAATAATGAAATAACATAATAAGCACACATAACATATTAATGTTCAAATTCCACAATTAAAATAATAATTCAATCAAATTAAATTAAAAGACTCAACAAAAATGGGAAATTCAGAATCAGGGTGTTACAATATCTAACTAACAAACAGCTCATGGCAGAACTTCAATCATGATTCATGAGGCATAAAAAAAACATAAGGCAAGGCAAATATGTGTTCAAACAATTGACAAATACCAAACATAAACATGTTCACAACGAATGGTATCAACACAAAACCAAACAGACATATGCATTTTGCTCTAATATCATGGCCAAGGATTGCAACAACATGCTAAAACAACACCTCACAGTTCAACCTACCTCAACCAAACAGCAGCCATGACATGAACCTAAATCATGTGAGCTCTACAAACCAGCTGATATTCTAAAGAATAAAGGTTAACAAACCTCAAAAGGAACTGGACAGCAGGTGAAACATTCAAACACTACACATAAAGTTCTAGTAACCAGACTTGCACAAAAGTAAGCAACATACCTTAACAACACAAGAAAGAGAACAGTAGTGTTTTGTTAAAACAGAAACCACACACTTCATTATCGAAATGCAACATTAGTTCAAAATATTGCAAGTAGCACAAGTTGAGCAAGCTCAAACCAATACAGTTCCAATAGTATGATTATGAGTTCAAAACATTGAAAAGTTAAAAACATCCCACAACTAGTCTATTATCTAATTCAAAATGACAATTGCTACATCTAAAAAAGTTTTAGTTATGAAAAACAGATTTGACAGCAAAAGAGCATGAACTCAATACCAATTATGTATAGAAAATTGATGACAACAGCCAGTCCACAAAACTCATGACAGTATGCACTTTATAACACAAATGCAATCTTCTTGGCATAACAATACCAAACATCCAAACAACAATCATAATGACAAGTCTTAATTCAAACCAGTAAAATCTATCATGATAGACAAACTCTAACAGCAAAAGGGCCATGACAATGATGTTAGAACACAGATTGGTTCTTATTAATATCTCTATGTTTTGATGATAACTAATATGAAATTTTGTATTTAAGAATTATATACTCTAAAATTTGCTTGAGAGTTTTTACTGCAGATAGTAAAGGAATTAACACTCCAGAAGCAAATCAGAATTGAACACAAGAAATTAGCTAGACTCTGAAGCGCCAGATGCATCCATTAGAAGATTCTGATTGCTGCCAACAGAAGATCCTGAGCGTAGCCTCCAGAAGATTCTGAAGCAGAAGCTCCAGAAGGATCTGAAGCAGAAGCTCTAGAGGAATCTGAAGTAAGTCAGAAGCATATGAAGCAAAGAAGAATTTTGTATGAAGAGTTTTTCAAAGCATAGTTTCTACAGAAGATTCTGAAAGTACTAAAACTGCCAGTACTGAAGATCTGTCTCAAATATGCTCTGATCTTAAACACGCTGAAAGCACACCTGCTGCAGAAGACTCTGATTCAGCAAAACTCTGATCATCATCAGAAGACTCTGACCCAATTAGACTCTGATGAATTTGCTGAAAACTGAAGAAGAAATATTCAAAGTTTATATCCGTTGGAGTGAACCAAACGTCTCTTTCCTTATTTATGCTAGACACAAGACCATAGACAAAAAGGATTTTTCTATGTTTTCTTCTTCTAGGAAAGGTCAGTTGATGTGAAGACAAAAAAGGCTCAGACCTTTTGGACACTCTTCTCAACGTGAAGCTCACCTTGAATCAACTGCCTATAAAAGCAAGACTCCACCAATTTCTTCAGTTGACGTTATGCATTGAAAAGAAATCAACATTCAAGCTCTCATACTTTCATATTCATTCTAAGAATTTATTTCTTTGTTCTAAATAGTTAAGTGAAAAATCACAGTTGTGATAAAGCTTTATAAAAGCAATCTTAAACACTTGTATTAATTTTACATTTGATTGTAATCCTTAAGAAGATCCAGTTAGGATCAGTAGTTCTTGAGAAGACTTTGAACAGTTGTTCTAAGTGTTAACTATTGTAATCAGTTGATTTAATAGTGGATTAAGTCCTTGATTGAGAAAGGCAAATCACTCTAGGAAGGGTGGAATGGAGTAGTTGAGTTCAACGAACCAGGATAAAAATACTTGAGTTTTTATTTCTAAGTTTTAATCTTCATACTTATTCAACCCCCCTTCTAAGTATTATCTCACCTTCAGTTGGCATCAGAGCTCCGGTTCTGTGTGTGCTACCACTTAACAGTGACAGTAAAGATCCAGAGAGAAATACTTTGATATATATATTTGGTTGTTACTATGGCTGATAATACAATGTCTAACATTAACAACAAATATGAAGAAAGGGACAAAATCAGCACCAAACCCCCTATGTTTGATGGGGAGAAATTTGATTATTGGAAAGACAGAATTGAAAGTTTTTTTCCTTAGATATGATGCTAATTTATGGGATCTGGTCATAGATGGATATGTTCATCCCACAGAGGCAAGAAGATAGACAGAAAATCTATGACAGATGCTCAGAAGAAAGAATTTAGAAATCATCACAAGGCCAGAACAATATTGTTGAATGCAATATCTCATACTGATTATGAAAAAATTACAAACAGGGAAACTGCATTTGACATGTTTGAATCCTTAAAGATGACTCATGAGGGAAACTCTCAAGTCAAGGAAACAAAGGCTCTGGCTCTGATCCAGAAGTATGAAGCCTTCAAGATGGAAGACTCTGAATCTGTTGAAGCTATGTTCTCCAGATTTCAAATACTTACAGCTGGACTAAAGGTTCTGGACAAAGGATACTCTATTGCTGATCATGTGAAAAAGATCATCAGAAGCTTACCCACCAGATGGAGACCTATGGTGACAGCGCTGAAGATGGCTAAAGATCTGAACAAGATCTCCTTGGAGGAACTGATCAGTTCACTAAGAAGTCATGAAATAGAACTTGAGGAAGATGAACCTCAAAAGAAAGGTAAATCTGTAGCTTTAAAATCTAATAAATCTGCTAAAGCATTACAGGTAATAGAGGAAAGCTCTGAAGAATCCTCATCTGAAGATGAAGATGAACTATCCATGCTGTCCAGAAGAATAAACAAACTCTGGAAGCATAAAGGAAAGAAGTTCAGAAACTTCAGAAAGCCTGACCAAAGAAAAGAATCTTCTGGACACAGAAGATCTGGCAAAAAGGAGGTTGTCTGTTATGAGTGTAAAGAACCCGGACATTACAAAAATGAATGTCCAAAGGTGCTGAAAGAAAAGCCTAAAAGAAAATTTGATAAGAAGAAAAAGGTTCTGATGGCCACCTGGGATGATTCAGGTACATCTGAATCTGAATCTGAGTCAGAAGAAAAATGTGCCAATGTAGCCTTGATGGCAGACATAGAAGATCAGAAGGAAGGAACTTCAGGATCTGAATCTGACTCTGAATCTGACTCTGACGCTGAAGAGGTAATGGCTAAACTTACTAAAGAAGAACTTATCAAGGTGTTATCAGAAGTTCTGAAAAGCTATAACAATATTAAGCTTAAATACAAGAAGCGCCAAAGCAATCTTGTATCTGAGAATAATATTCTCAAATCAGAAGTAGCTGAGCTAAATGAAAAGAACTTAAAATTGAAAACTGATTCTGAATTAGCTCAACAAAACTCTGATTCTGAAACTGAATCTGAATGAAAAAATATTTTGGAAAAATATGATTATAGCTTTCAGAAGTTTCTTGCTAAAAGCATAGACAGAAGCAAAATGGCTTCTATGATCTATGGAATTAGCAGAAATAACAGAAAAGGTATTGGATATGAATCCCCCTCTGGAAAGGATTTAAATCCAAAACCTGTTGATAAAATTATCATCAAGAAAACTCCTTTATATTCACACTTTAAATTTGGTCACTTGAATGATATTGAACAAACACGCTCTGAAAAGAATATTCATGTGTTTAAATCTATGGCTAGTCAGAATAAACCTTATGTTGAAAAACAGAAGTTTAGACAAACCTTTAGAACCACAAACCCTAAAGGACCCAAGAAGATCTGGGTACCTAAAAGTAAAATAATTCCTGTTGCAGATGTTCTTAGCAGCAAGGTCATGACGCCAATCATGGTACCTGGACTCTGGATGCTCACGACACATGACAGGAGAAAGGTCTATGTTCCAAAGCCTGGAGCTTAGATCTGGAGGTGATGTGAAGTTTGGAGGGAACCAGAAGGGCAAGATCATTGGATCTGGCACCATTGGAAATGGTAAACTTCCCTCTATTACTAATGTTTTACTTGTTGAAGGGTTAAAGCATAACTTATTGTCCATAAGTCAATTAAGTGACAATGGTTATGATATTACCTTTAATCAAAAATGTTGTAAAGCTATTAGTAAAAAAGATGGCTCTATCCTATTTAGTGGTAAGAGGAAAAACAACATTTATAAAATAAATCTTTCAAAACTAAAAGTTCAGAATGTTAAATGCCTCTTGTCTGTTAATGAAGAACAATGGGTCTGACACAGAAGATTGGGGCATATTAATATGAGAAGTATATCTCAGATTTATAAACTTAATCTTGTCAGAGGACTTCCTAATCTGAAGTTCACCTCAGATGCTCTTTGTGAAGCATGCCAAAAAGGGAAGTTTTCAAAATCATCTTTTAAATCAAAAAATGTTGTTTCTACTTCCAAATCACTAGAATTAATTCATATTGATCTGTTTGGACTAGTGAAAACTGCATCCATCAGAGGCAAGAAGTATGGATTAGTCATTGTTGATGACTATAGTAGATGGACATGGGTAAAGTTCTTAAAACACAAGGATGAGTCACATTCTGTGTTCTTTGACTTCTACAAGCAAGTTCAGAATGAAAAAGATTTCAAAATTATAAAAGTCAGAAGTGATCATGGTGGTGAATTTGAAAATAAATATTTTGAAAAATACTTTAATGAAAATGGCATTGCTCATGATTTTTCCTGTCCTAGAACTCCACAACAAAATGGGGTTGTAGAGAGGAAAAACAGAACTCTGCAAGAAATGGCCAGAACCATGACCAATGAGACAAATCTAGCAAAACACTTTTGGGCAGAAGCAATCAACACAGCCTGTTACATTCAGAACAGAGTGTCTGTAAGACCTCTTCTGGAAAAGACTCCATATGAACTGTGGAAGAACAGAAAGCCCAACATTTCATATTTTCATCCTTTTGGATGTATTTGTTATATGTTAAATACTAAAGAAAATCTGAACAAGTTTGATTCCAAAGCACAGAAGTGTTTCATGCTTGGATATTCTGAACGCTCTAAAGGCTACAGAGTATACAACACTGAGACACAGATTGTGGAAGAATCTATTCATGTCAGATTTGATGATAAGCTTGGCAATAAAAAGCCAAAGCAGTCTGAAAACTCTGCAGATAGAGAAGTAGTCTTCACTGACTCTGAAGTCCCAGAGGCAGACAAAGCTCAAGTGAAGGAACCAGAAGCAACGCCAGATGCTATTCCTTTAACTTCTCAGATGAACAATCTAAACATTTCTGAAGAATCAACTGTTAGAGGATCATCATCCAGAATTAAAGCTTCTCATCCAGAGAATGTCATTATTGGAAAGAAGGATGATCCCATCAGAACAAGATCCTTTCTAAGATCATCTGAAGCATCATTATTTGGACTGGTGTCAGAAATTGAACCATCTTCTGTAGATGAGGCTCTGCAAGACAATGATTGGATTATTGCCATGCAAGAAGAGTTAAATCAATTCACCAGAAATGATGTGTGGGATTTAGTTCAAAGACCACAAGGATTCAATATAATTGGAACAAAATGGGTCTTCAGAAATAAGCTAAATGAGAAATAAGAAGTTGAAAGAAATAAGGCAAGGCTTGTTGCTCAAGGGTACAGTCAACAAGAAGGTATTGATTACACTGAAACTTATGCTCCAGTGGCAAGGAGTTTGCTACATGTATGCAGGCAGAATTTGAAATGAGCATGATAGGAGAACTCAGATTCTTTCTAGGAATCCAAGTCAATCAAACTCCAGAGTTCACTTACATACATCAGACCAAATATGTTAAAGAACTTCTGAAGAAATTTAACATGACTGATAGTAAGCTGGCAAAGACTCCCATGCATCCAACTATCTCACTTGGCAAGGAAGAGGTAAGTAAGAAAGTAGACCAGAAGCTCTACAGAGGTATGATTGGATCTCTTCTTTATTTAACTGCTTCTAGACCTGACATATTGTTTAGTGTATGCTTGTGTGCTAGATTCCAATCAGATCCTAGAGAATCACACTTGACAGTTGTCAAGAGGATTCTAAGGTATCTGAAAGGTACTTCTAATATGGGTTTGTGTTACAGAAAATCTGATGATTTCAAATTAGTTGGATTTTGTGATGCTGACTACGCTGGAGACAGAGTGGAAAGGAAAAGTACTTCTGGAAGTTGTCAATTTCTAGGAAGAAACCTAATCTCTTGGTACAGCAAGAAGCAACCCACAATTGCACTTTCAACCACAGAGGCAGAATATATTGCTGCTGCTGGATGTAGCACGCAGATGCTCTGGATGAAAAGTCAACTAGAAGATTATCAAATATTTGAAAGTAACATTTCTATCTTTTGTGATAATACTTCTGCTATATGTTTGTCTAAAAACCCCATTTTACACTCTAAGGCAAAACATATAGAAATTAAGCATCATTTCATCAGAGACTATGTTCAGAAGGGAATCATAAATTTAGCCTTTGTTGATACAGATCATCAATGGGCAGATATTTTTACAAAACCCCTTGTTGAAGATAGATTCAAATTTATTCTGAAAAATATTGGTATGGATTTTTGTCCAGAATGATATTTATCAGAAGCAAATTTGTACAGATGCAAAAATGCCTAATGCTCTGAAGTATTTCTTCTGATTGCTTATTTATTTTCTTAAATTATTTTTGTGAAACTCTGAACTAACAATCCTTAGAGGATCTGAACGTTGGTTAACGTTTCATTTCTCAAGAGAATTCAGAATACATGCAAGCAAACACGTGTCACTCCAAATCTGCAAAGGTGGCGTGTACACTACTGAAGAGACGTTTGAGGTGAAGTTTGAATAGTGAAAATCTTGATTTTCCCCCCAATTTGTCAGAAGCAATAAATGCTTGAAATGATTTTTATTCTTTTCATTTAATGCTTTGTTCAAACGTGTCAAATTCTGACTGTTTGTATGCCTACTTGTTCTAGTATAAATACATCTCTTCTCTTCACATTCACACTTTTCACATCTCAGACATTTTATGCATTTCCATCTTCTCTTCTCTCTGCATAAAAACCCTAAGCGTGTGACAAAACAATCTTTAATGGCAACTTCATCATCAACTGCTGCACAATTTCAATCTACAATGGCTGCAGTTACCTCTGCTAACATGGGCGTTACTCCTTATTCTCCTCCAAAAAGAACTTTGCTCACACCTGTTGAAAAGCTGGAAGTTCTGTGTGAATCAATGGTGGAATTTGATTCACTTGCTGAAAATGGATTTGAGTTTCGTTCCATTATAGGTGCTCAAGGATGGGTGAAGTATTTTGATAGACTTTTTGGACCAGTTTACCCCCTTCTTGTGAAAGAGTTCTGGATCCATGCTTCAGTTTACCCTAAGTTTATCTTATCTTCTGTTCTAGGCAAAGAGATTATCATAACAGAAGATCTGATTAGAAAACTCATTGGCTATGAGGAAACAGATGGAGTATCACACTTGCCAGCTGGGCGTGTGGATATGGATGAAGTGTATGAAGAAGTGATGACTGCTAGACAAGCTTCTAACACGTTCAAGGATCTGAAGCCTGACTACAAGATCTGGGCTAAGATCTTCATGGGATGCATTCATCATAGGAAGTCAACAAACTCTCCAGACTATGTCAATAATGAACAACTTTACTTTATGTATTGCCTCAGTCAGAGCACCAAGGTAGATCTTCCATATATTCTCTTTATGCATCTTTGGAATCATATAAATGCCTCTAGAGAATATGTGAAAGAAAAAGGACAGAAGATCAGAACCTGGATTCCTTTTGGAAGGTTAATCTCAGATCTTCTAACTGAGAATGGACTTGTAACTGCTCTGTACGCTGCTAGAGTCACAGAGGAATTGGAATTTATTTTGGGAAAGCCTCTGAATGCCAAAAGTCTTCAGAGACTTAAAATAGTGGATGAACTCACAACAGCTCCCAAGAAGCTGAATAATTCTGAACTGAGTCAGAAGAGAACTCCTGTAGATGATTACCCTCTATTCTATGCTGAAGAACCAAGGAAAATTGTTGTAATGTATATTGATGAGTGCAAGAAAGAAGGAAAGCCTATTCCTGCAGACATTATAAAGAGAGCAAGACAACCATTGCCTGTTGTAGAAGAAGAAGAAGAACCACCAAGAAAGAGGACTCAACCAGAAGCAGAAGCTGCACTTGTTCAGAAGAAGACCAAGATTGCTGAGAAGCCACAGAAGCTCCTAAAGAGGAAAGAATCTGGAGCCACTCCTTCTGTACCAGCTAAAAGAATCAAGATCAAAGGTACTAAATCTTCTGTATCTTCTGCAAATCCTATTGCTATAAATGATTCTAATGTTAAGTCTATTCCAAAACCACCCTCTACACAAAATACATCTGTTACTGCTCCACCTCATGTTTCTACCCCATCACCACAAAAATCTTCTAATCCAATTTCCATTTCACCTGAAAAACAATCATCTGCTCCAACACCAAAAACAACAAAAACAATTGAAACTCCAAAAGTCTCTGTACCACAAACAATTCAACCAAAAGTTCCAACCAAACAATCTGTACCACAAAAACAACCATCAGAAAAACAACCCACAGAACAACAACAAACAACAAAACCATCTGCTCAACAAAAACCATCTGAACCACTTAAAGAAAAGCCATCTGAACAACAAAAACAACCACAAGAAAAACAACTAGAAAAACACTCTGAACCCCTTCAAGAAAAAGACTCTGCACATCCTCAACCACAAAAATCATCTGAACCTCAAATACAACAACAAAAGACACAACCACAATCACAAAATCCACCATCCAAAACCTCTGAACCCACTGAATCTGTTCCAATTTCATCTGAACCAATAAGAATTTCATCTGATCCTCCCTCATCAAAACCCTATGAAATTCCCTCAGAATCAACCAATCCTTCTGAAACCAACATCCCTGAGACAGAAGTTCTTGATGTTACACCTCTGAAAACTGTTTTTCAAGTGTCTTCTACTTCTTGCACACCAACCACTTCATCAAACTCCTTAGAATCTGACATTCACCCAGATTTTCTAATTTCTCCTTCTCACAGAGACTCTGAGGTAAACCAACCAGAACCCCATGTATCATCTAAAGTTCCTATTTTAGATCCCATTCCCATACCTGCACCATCATCTGAAATCCTCATTCCAAACTCTAACCCAACATCTAACCCAAGAACATCTATTTCATGTGCACAAGTCTCATCACTGTTTCACAATCTTGCTTATGGTTTCAAACTCAAAGATTTTTATGACAGAGTTGAACCATCTGACCCTATCACTCCCCTGAAACCCAAACTCACAATCACCCTACCATCTGTGCTTCTCACATATATTCAATCCATGTCAGATGTAGGTTCATTAGCAACAATATCATATTCTGCTAAATCTGCAAAAGCTGTTGCTTCAGCTATACCAGTTTCATCTGATACACCTGCTGCTTCTGATGAACCTGCAAAATCTGCCTTTCAACCTTACTCCAATAAACCCTTTGATGTGGTTTCCTATCACACCAAAGCAAAACCAAATCTGTTAAATGCTTTAAGCAGATCCAAACCTGATAAACCTGAAATTCCTTTCATTCCATACTACCCCCTCCTCTGATCTTCATTCAGAAATCCATTTTCCACCTACTCCCTAACCAAAACCAATAACACTGGAGACTCTGTTACAAACCTAGACTTAATGTTAATCATTTATTTCAATCTTTTTTGCAAGAAATACAGTTGTATTTAGGTACTGTACAGAGAAAGTGTTCAGCAACAATGGATGCACAAGAATCGGATGTCATCTGGAATGGATTTATCAACAGATTCAACACTGTAGCCTCAAATCTGAAGAACATATGTTCTAATGATGCGAAGCTCAGATTTGCTGAAGCTGCAAGAAATCTGTTCTGGACTGTCAAGAGATCTAGACCTTTACTTCTTACAGATGCTCCTCCATCAGAAGAAACTACTGAACCTGCATCTGAAGATAATCCTTTGGCCATGACTCTGGTAGAACTTCCTTCTGGCTCTAATACTCCAGACTCTACAGACCCTATGGAAATTGACTCTGTTCAAGCTCCAGAAAATGATCAACCCTCTTCATCTGAGATTAAGAAAGAACATCCAGATTTTAAGGATAAAATTGCTGCTCTAGAAGCTGGTCAATCAGAGATCAAGTCTTGGATGGCCAAACAGGATAAGAAATCTGAAGACATGACTGAGTGGATGTCAAAACAGGACCAGAAGAATGAAACAATGGCTAAGTGGATGTCAAAGCAAGAGCAATCCTCCTCTGAGATCACAGATCTGTTGAAGATGCTTTTGTCAAAACACTCTTAGATTTTCATTTTTTTTTTCATTCTCATGTTTTTGCATCTGATGTTTGCTTATGTACTTTTTGAAATATCTTCTGATGCATGTACTCTTGATCTGAACTCATTGAATGAATCAAAGTTTTTTTCCCCACTGAATTATCTCATTTACTGTTTCCTTTTATTTGTTTTTTTAAAAGTTTTTACTTTTTGCTTATGACAAAAAAGGGGGAGAAAATATCGATCTGAACTGTTTAATTAAACTTCACCAGAATGAAACTTCAGACATATCTAGTCTATCTAACATTTAATCTGAGTATTTCAGAACATTTGATAAGTACATTCTGTAAAAGAAACTCTGAGACTCTCAGATCATTTGACATTATCAAACTCTGACTCTGAAATTTGCAAGAGATTCTGACTCTCAAATGTTAAAAGAACAATCAAGATCTAACTCTGAAAATTACTCAAGACAAAAGGGAAGTTTCTATTCCTTATTTGTATTTAATTCAGGGGGAGATTCATGATCTCAAGGGGAGTTATAATTATTATATTTTCAATTAAACAAAATTTCTGATGTTTTTGTCATCATCAAAAAGGGGGAGATTGTTAGAACACAGATTGGTTCTTATTAATATCTCTATGTTTTGATGATAACTAATATGAAATTTTGTATTTAAGAATTATATACTCTAAAATTTGCTTGAGAGTTTTTACTGCAGATAGTAAAGGAATTAACACTCCAGAAGCAAATCAGAATTGAACACAAGAAATTAGCTAGACTCTGAAGCGCCAGATGCATCCATTAGAAGATTCTGATTGCTGCCAACAGAAGATCCTGAGCGTAGCCTCCAGAAAATTCTGAAGCAGAAGCTCCAGAAGGATCTGAAGCAGAAGCTCCAGAGGAATCTGAAGCAAGTCAGAAGCATATGAAGCAAAGAAGAATTTTGTATGAAGAGTTTTTCAAAGCATAGTTTTTACAGAAGATTCTGAAAGTACTAAAGCTGTCAGTACTGAAGATCTGTCTCAAATATGCTCTGATCTTAAACACGCTGAAAGCACACCTGCTGCAGAAGACTCTGATTCAGCAAAACTCTGATCATCATCAGAAGACTCTGACCCAATTAGACTCTGATGAATTTGCTGAAAACTGAAGAAGAAATATTCAAAGTTTATATCCGTTGGAGTGAACGAAATGTCTCTTTCCTTATTTATGCTAGACACAAGAACACAGACAAAAAGGATTTTTCTGTGCTTTCTTCTTCAAGGAAAGGTCAGTTGATGTGAAGACAAAAAAGGCTCAGACCTTTTGGACACTCTTCTCAACGTGAAGCTCACCTTGGATCAGCTGCCTATAAAAGCAAGACTCCACCAATTTCTTCAGTTGACGTTTTGCATTGAAAAGAAATCAACATTCAAGCTCTCATACTTTCATATTCATTCTAAGAATTTATTTCTTTGTTCTAAATAGTTAAGTGAAAAATCACAGTTGTGATAAATCTTTATAGAAGCAATCTTAAACACTTGTATCGATTTTACATTTGATTGTAATCCTTAAGAAGATCCAGTTAGGATCAGTAGTTCTTGAGAAGACTTTGAACAGTTGTTCTAAGTGTTAACTATGGTAATCAGTTGATTTAATAGTGAATTAAGTCCTTGATTGAGAAAGGCAAATCACTCTAGGAAGGGTGGAATGGAGTAGTTGAGTTCAACGAACCAGGATAAAAATACTTGAGTTTTTATTTCTAATTTTTAATCTTCATACTTATTCAACCCCCCTTCTAAGTATTATCTCACCTTCAAATGATCACAGCAAAATCCAATTAGCATCACATCCTATTAGCAGCAAACATGACAAGTCCAGAGGTATTCTTCACATGATAAACACAAAGCCAATCATATTCTTCCTATGAGTCATAACTCAACAATCAAACATAAGTCAAAATCAACACAACCTTGTTTAAAACAGGAATAGCAGCAAATTTTGTTATGCAAGCATAATGCATCAATGAACATGTATAGGTTGAACAAACTTAAAACAAGCATAGTTGCTGACAACAAATAGACACATTCAAACATAACATGAGTAGAGCATATATGGTCTCGGAATCAAAACTGTCAGCAAGAGATTCAAAAATGTGTGAGGCTGTAATGATGCCTCCAAAACTGCTTGCAGCAGAAACAAGATAAAACAATGTGACTTATAATGATCAATCCAATCACAGCTCATGACAGCAGTTGACTCAACACCCACAAGATATAAACACATCAAAACAAAAGCAAGTCCAAGGCAATTATGTGTTCAAAACAGCTAGTACCAAACATAACCATGAGCATACCAATGCAACTTGTTTCAAAAATCAAAGCCAAGGATTTCAATAGCAATGCATAAATTTCATAGTTCCAATAATCCAAACAGAAGCTATGACATGAACTTATCATACATGGACTCCTACACATATGGATTTTAATGATTCAACTGAAGTTTGATAGCACAAGAGGTTAGCCAAACTCAAAACAGACCATGGTAGCAAGTTGATGTTTTCACTGAATCATGTTTCAAACAGCATACACAAATGAATTCCTATATCAGTAATGCCTTCATAACAGAGTCTTCCTATCTAAACAATAGCCTAACATGCTTGTTCATACTTAACATGCTTGGAAATTCTAGTAGCAATGATCAAACACAGGTATCAGGCCAAACAGTTTTACATCAAAATTTCTTGCACAATCAATAAAACCACGTTTGAATAGACACAACAGTAGGTTTAGACATGACAATGCCAACATCAAACAATGTGTTATTTCAACATGAGAGCTTGTAACAAGCAACCAAATCCCAGTATCAAGCAGTGACAATTTAACATGACAGTTTACATCCATAACCAAATCATTATAAGTTTCACATGATAATCACAACTTCATGACAGTGAACACAAACCATACTTAGCATGATCTGATGATTCAAGGTATCCTAAAATCATGCTTAATGAGTGAGTTTGAAATCACCAACCTCTTTTAGAACTCCAAAGTGTGCTAGCAGCCTTTAATTGAGAATCCTTTTGAGCAAGATACCCCCTTTTGATGCAAGCTTTGATGTTTCTCCTTCTTGAAGTGATGAGTGTTTTCTTTAGAGCAGTTTGAGAGAGAATACCAAAAGCTCTTCTTCTGATTTTACACAAAGTAGTGGCTGCCTCTAATTAGAGTTTTGCACTAAGTTTTTATATGAGGTGAGAAATGTGAAAAAGGAAGCTTAACAGTGGTAAAAAAACAATGGTCCAGATCTGATATGCTCATGGTTCTTGAATCAAATGGTGGATGGGAGAGGCAGTACCAGCCAGCTTGCATATGTAGCTGTTTTAGTTCAGCAGTAGGAACAACATATGGTGGCTGCTTGCAACAGAAAAAAGTAGTTTGTCCCCTTTCTTGTTTGGGCAAAGATTCAAAAAGACCCTCAAGGTAGTACATGCCTTGGTTTGACTTGAAATGGCAATGTTTCTTGTGTACCAATCTCAACCTCATGCGCATGGAAGAGGGATGAGGCTGATAAACCAAACAAATCAGCAAATCACACATTTCACACTTTGAATAAAATGTCCAAAACACCAACTTTGGGCCATGATAACTTTGTGCACACAACTCCAAATGTTTAGGTCTTGTGCTTAAATGAAAGAGGGAATGGAGTAGAAAACATTTCATGTTAGATTCATCTTGATTTGAGGATTGGAAGGCCATGAAAAATGATGTTGAAAATCATACCAAGCAAGCTGTCCAGAAATAACTTAGAAAAATTCTAAGTTATGGATTTGGCTTATTTTTCCTCAACTTTGCACATCCATAACTTGAGCTTTACAAATCATATTGAGGACTTCTTGGACTCTTTGGTAAGCTTGTAACATTCTCTACAACTCTTATTTGGGACAAAGTTCCATTGGACATCAAGAAAGTGATGGAAATTGGCTTGCAAAGTGAATCCAAAATCTGTCTAATCTTGGCAATGTTGAAACCATTGAAAACCTCAACTTTGATAGATCATAACTTGAGCTCCAAGTATCACATGATTATGAATTGGTACTCAAAAGAAAGCTTGAAATACAAGGAACAACTTTGATGTTTGATCCAAGTTCATTTAAAACCTTGATCATGAAGAAAAATGGCTTTGAATATGGTTGTTCCAAACATAAAACTTTCAATAAATAGAAAGTTCTAAAACCCTAATTTCCTTAAAATGACAAATTTCAACAATTCTTGATTTTTCATGATTCCCTTGACTTTTCTTGATCAAATTCCATCCATTGGTCATATTGAATTCAAGGGTCATGATCTTGACCTCAAAAAGTCAGGAGTTGACTTTTTCACCGCATAGTTGACTTTTTCCCCAATCTTCTGATTTTCAATTGACTGATCAATTGAAACCCTTTTGATTAAAATTGATGGTCAATCTCCCATCCCCACACACCTTAGGACATATGGAAGACCATGGAAATAATTCTTGCCCTCAAAAACAGAATTATCCTGATTAAAATTGAAACCATAATTTCACCCTTTTTGCTTAGGCATTGTGCAGATGAACTGGGTGATCATTCCAACTCCACCATGACCTTTGAGGTGCTCAACAAACTTCTACCTTATGCCTCTACCAATGATGAAACCTCAAAACTTCTTGACAACCCTCTGATGGTTTGTACCAATGCCTTTGATTAACAAAAAAAGTATGGGCAAATTTAGGGTATGACATCAGCCTGATCATACATTCCCATCTCAAAGGTTTGGAGAGAACCAATGATTTCATCCACCTTCATGATGCTTATATTATGAGCCTCTTCAATAGCAGTGACCTTCATGGTAAACCTTTTGGGCAATGATCTTAGTATCTTCCTCACAAGCTTTTCTTCAGACATCTTCGCTCCTAAAGCTCCTAAGGTATTGGCAATTTCAAGAATATTCATGTAGAATTCATGAATAGTCTCATCCTCCTTCATTCTCAGATTTTCAAACTTAGTGGTTAACATTTGTAATCTTGACATCTTGACCTTAGAGGTACCTTCATGAGTTGTTTTGAGGGTATCCCAAACCTCTTTGGCCAGTTCACAGTGATGCACAAGTCTGAAAATGTTCTTGTCTATTCCATTGAATAGAGCATTCAATGCCCTAGAATACCCAAGAGCCAAGGCTTCTTGCTTTTTTCTCCACTCTTCTTCAGGGATTAGCACAATTGCTCCATCTTTATCTGTTTTCACTCGATGTTCCCATCCTGAATTAACTGCTCTCTAAGCCTTGCTATCCAGAGACCTCAAGAAAGCTATCATACGAGGTTTCCAGTAGTCATAGTTAGAGCCATCCAGAATTGGTGGTCTATTTGTGAATCCTATATCCTTGTCCATAGTACCAAAATTTATCTTCCCTAAATCTCACCCAGAAAATAACAGGCAGAGTTCCTGCTCTGGTGCCAATTAAAATTCTAGGTACTAGACAATCGATGTTACAGTGGATGTTATGACATCCACTATTGAGCAGACTACAAAACTTAACAATAAACAGGAATTGAAAGTAGTAAATAACACAGAGAATTGTTGACCCAGTTCAGTGCAAATCGCACCTACATCTGAGGGATACCAAGCCAGGGAGGAATTTCACTATCAGTAGAATTAATTCAGAGTCAAACAACCAGTTTGCGCTCTTCACTTAAGACCTACCCAATGACACTTCAGCCTAACACTAGACCTGAGTACCTACTCACTCCCCCTCAATCACAGCAGTGATATCAACCAATTCCGTTACAAATAAAATTGAAGTCACACTTCAAACACACCTTGATCTGCTTCATAGCTTTGATCAAGAGACATAACACTCATGCTTAAAAGCTTAGAGTGACACATACAGAATACAACTCAAAACACACTAGTCCAATGCAATCATCCAAGAGATAATTACGTGGCTCACAAGTAATCCTAAGACAAAATAGGCACGTGAAGATCACAGTACACATAATGAATTCTTCACTCACAAACACTCTGTACTGTCTGCATACAAAGCCCTACCAAGAACTGTCTAAGTTAAAACCTCTTTTCATTAAGCTGCACACTAACAGTTTGGTCATAGGTTATCCTCATCCATGCCTGGAATTTCGCCTGAGATAACCAAGCTTCCTAAAATGTTTCCTGATGTATAGCCTAAGCTTCCTCATGCAATATACCAGAACCTAAAACACGCACCCTGATGTCAGCTGCTTTATGTCATAACATCTAGCATGACATCCAACATACTTTGCTCTTAGCTATCCAAACTTACCCTTCAGTACTCTCCACATGTACGTCATAACATCATTCATGACATTCACACATACATCAATGTTTTGCCACAAAATGCATCCAATAAAAAACACCTACAAAAAATACCGATTTGAAATAATTGAAAATATTTTTTATGTAATTTTCTAATAATGGAAACTATTTTAGAAATAAATAAATGAAAACAGAAAATAAAATGAGATAAAAAAAAGAAGAAATAACCAAAGGGGTGTACTCAGCAAAAGGGTTTGAACTGATACCCTTTGTATCTCGCTTGGGCCCCCAGAAGGTGGGGTGTGAATATCAATGGTGTCAGGCCCACACAACATCTCCTGCATAGTCAGATGCCACGCTGGGAGCTCATTAATTGAGTTGGCAATGACGTGTGGGATCCAATGGCTCAGAATGAAACAACTCAACACTTTTGAATTTAAAATAAGGCGCTAAGGCCACCTCATCCCACCTTCAACCTTCAGACGCCGGAACCCTAGTTTCGGTCGTCTTCTCTGACCAAACTTCACTGGAGCAAACTCATAAATTCCTAGAAATGAAAAGCAAGAATACCCCTCGACCCTGAATTTCATGTAGATTACAAATCCAGCCTCACATTTTAAAAACACGCATGTTTACATAACAAATCGAAGGAAAAAAAGTTTGAACATCACAAACTGAAATTCAACAAAAATGGCACAGAAAGTTATGCAAGCATGGCCTACTTGGGTAGGTCTTCAGATGTACACAGTATGACCCTAATATATGCCTAGAATGGGAAAGGGGAGATCTGAAAATTACCAAGTGGAGTACGTCCACTGCTCCTTCAAGACTTGTTGTAAGGTCACCAAAAAATGCAGAATGCCTCCCTAGAGCTTATAAGATCTTGATATGAGCTTGAATGACTTTGAAACTTCCTCCAAATCTCCAACCAACTTGGAACAGGTATGAATCAAGGTGTTTGTAGAAGGTTCTTTTTGCAAACAAAAGGTAGAGAATGTTGTGGTGAAGAAATTTTGAGATGAAATTGGGTGGAAAGCTCAAGTAAGTGTGAGATTCGAAGAAAAATTCAAAGAGAGCAGAGTGAGTGTTAAGTCTGATCTTTCTCACAATGGTGGTTGCTTGCTCTAGGGTTTTGGTTTCAGCTTTTATATGAGACCTTCTTTAGGTTAGAAACTTTTCACTGTGGTTAAAACAAAGAGGTAGCAGCTGGTACACATGAGAGAGAACTGAGATGGAGGGTGGATCTTGCATCATGGCACAAATGAAAGTTTTTTTATTGTTGATGTGGCTGAGTGGAGAAAAATATCTGAGGGAATGTGTGATGATTAGGTTTGCTTTTCCTTCTTTTGGGCCAAGATATTTCAAAAAAATCACACATGGTATACTCTTTGTTGGTCTTGTTTTGGTAATGTTTTGGGGTGTGGAAATGAAGCCTCATGCGTGTGACTTGAGATAAGGGCAATGCAACAAGACTAGGTTGAGAAACATGCCCAAAATCAATCATGACTCATGCCTTGAAATATCTCCCAAATCACATACTTTGCACAAGCATAATTTGATGCATATTGCTCTTCTTGCTTGGAACTTGGACTTAAAAGAAATCTAGCATGGTGGGGAACATTTCTCATGTTAAAGAAAACTTGATTCGCATCTTGGAAAGTCATGAAAAAGGAGCTTGAATATCATGTCATGAAATCTGCCTTGAAACAACTTAGAAAAAATTCTAAGTCATGAGTTTGAACATAATTGAAATCCCAACTTTGGATTCATATAAATTGAGCTCCAAGCATCACATGTTGATGAATTGGTACTCTAAGGAAAGCTCAAAGGATGAGGAACAACTTTGATGTTGGCCAAAAATTCAATTGGAGCCTTGATCATGAAGGAAAGAAGCCTTGAAGGTGGCTTGTTCAAACATGAAACTTTCCATAAATGGAAAGTTTCTAAAACCCTAATTTTCCAAAAATGGTAAGTTTCCAACCTCTTGATTTTTTTTTATCCCTTTGACATTCCTTGGTCAATTTTCACCCACTGTCCATGTTAAACATGAGAAACATGATCTTGACCTCAAAAAGTCAGGAGTTGACTTTTTCCTCTACATAGTTGACTTTCCCCAAATTCACTTGATTTGCAGTTGACTGACCAATTGAAGTTCTTCTGGTTGAAATTGATGATCAATCCTCAACCTCTAAACACTTTGGGACACATGAAGGATCATGGAACCAAGTCTTGCTCAAAGAAATAAGTCTAGGCTGATTATATGTGAAACCCTAGTTTCATGTCCTTTGTCTATACCTTTTGCAGATGAATTGAATGACCAAACAAACTCCACAATGACCCCTAGGGTAATCAATGAGCATGTAGACCATGTCTTCTCCAAGATAAAGACCTCATGAAGCCCTGATGATCCTCTGATGATCCCTAAGATATGAGATAACGTCCAACCACCAATCTCTCCTTTCAAAGAGCTTTGACCCTTCCATGGTGATGATAAACACTTAGTGGCTTGCACAAATACCCTGGCTTGAGCTTGAAACTAAAGAATGGCACAACAGCTCTTAATCCCTTGCTAAGAACAATGCTATGCAAATGCAAATGCTAAAAATGAAATGAAACATAAGCCAAGTACAAGAAAAGGTTGGTTAAATTTTGGGGTACAACAACTGCCCCTATTCAAAGGACTTGGACCTGAAGGGATGAAAAGAGAACGACTTTCAAACATTCAAGGTAAAAGGTGGTTGAATACAACAGAACCCGGAAATTTGCGAACCGCAAAACAGAAATGTAGAAAGGCGCATCGGAGTGAAAGAGTCACTGAAGAAACTGTAACTGATAACTGCAAGGACAATGAGCTAACTCATTACCAATTAAAAAACATTGACACGCAGTCAGAAGAAACATCTGCTAACATGCAGGCAACAACGTTAAGTCGGTAAGAACATCTGACCTCGCCGTCAGGCATCTGTTAAACAAACCAGGCATCGAACCCGAAGGCCGGCTCAACACGAAGTTGAAAACATCTGCTAATCCAAGAAGGAATTCGTTACTTAAAACGAGCATCAAACCCAAAGGCCGGCTCAACACGAAGTTGAAAAGAACATCTAACCTCGCCGTCAGACATCCGCTAATTAAAGCGAGCATCGAACCCGAAGGCCGGCTCAACACGCAGTTGTGAAGAACATCTGACCTCGTCGTCAGGCATCCGCTAATTAAAGCGAGCATCAAACTCGAAGGCCGGCTCAACACAAAGTTGAGAAGAACATCTGACCTCGCTGTCAGGCATCTGTTAAACAAACAGGCATCGAACCCGAAGGCCGACTCAACACGAAGTTGAGAAGAACATCTGACCTCGCCGTCAGGCATCTGTTAAACAAACAGGCATTGAACCCGAAGGCCAGCTCAACACGAAGTTAAAAAGAACATCTGACCTCGCCATCATGCATCTGTTAAACAAACAAGCATCGAAACCGAAGGCCGGCTCAACACGAATTTGAGAAGAACATTTGACCTCACCGTCAGGCATCTGTTAAACAAACAGGTATCGAACCCGAAGGCCGGCTCAACACGATGTTTAGAAGAGAATCCGTTGATTCATAATCTGGGAGAAGAAATCCACTGAGGAAACAATGAACTCAACCATGTAGATTCCGTTGGGGAGCATGATAAGATAAACACATCTGGCAAAGGTCTTCCTGGGGTCTGGATACCACATAGGCTTAAGAAAAACACCAATATTTGTCGGGGTCTGTATACCGCATAGGCTCAAGAAATATTGTTGGTAAGATGAACGCCTCATTGACTGCTGGAGATACGACTGGAAATAAGAGGTAACAACCTGACTTATGTCTCAAATGCACATGTTTGAGAAAGGTGTAATGCTCCATACGAAATGGAAATGCTACGCGTTTAGGAGGATGTTATTCAAAATGCAAATACAAAGGAACCACGTCCCAGCAAAATAAATGCTGAAGAGACGGAACCAACACCACTGGGGATGACTAGGTGTGCCAAGTATGATTGGACTTTTGCTGGAAGAAATAAGCCCTAGATGGCCTCTGGGAAAAGAGCTTTCCTGAGTACAACTGCTCTGCTGAGAACAAAATCCGCACCACTGGGGATCAAAATCAACTATGCTGAGGAAAGCGGCCCTGGATGGCCTACCAGAATACAACTCTTCAGGGGAACAAAAGACTTGGCTGGGGAAAATAAATCCACTCTACTGGGAAAATCAGCCCTGGATGGCCTTTCAGAATACGACTCTACCGGGGAGTAAAGCAAATTGCGGGGAATTGCTCCACTCTACCGGGGATTCCACTGTGCTGGGGATTTGAATCCGCTCTTCTAGGGATGACGAATAAGATTTACTGGGAAGATATCCCAAACTCTTTCTGCTGAGGATGGCGAAAAACAATCTCTGGGTCAATCCTACTTTGTGGGGAAGAAAACTATTCCCGCGACTTCGCTGGGGATCTGTAGGGGATGAAAGTTAATTGGGGAAATATCCCGAAGGAAACTCACTTTGACGAATACCAATGACCAACCGAATTCTGCTATGGAAAACAACTTCGCCGGGGATCACCCAATGAGGGAATCAACATCTACCTTTGCTTGGGGAAATGAGCAATAACTCAACAATATGCACTTCCGCTTGGGAATGAGTCAACGACCTAGACTCTGAGGGGAAAGGAGTCAAAGATTTATACTCTGTGGGGGCAACAACATTGCACTCGTCCCACTGCTGGGAGAATAATCCCAAATTTACCTGCTAAGAGGTAAGATATATGCATTTAGATTGCTGAGGATAGGCGTACAAGCTCCACCTGCTGGGGATAACTCTGCTCTGCCAGGGGATATCAATCTCTACCTGCTGAGGATAGCCTCAATCATATGTAATCCCAACCTGTTGGGGACATACTAGTCTCAAACTGCATATCTTCCTCTTGTGGGGACAGAGACAAGGTGACCTTACTGGGGAAACACCTCTGGAATAGTCTCGGGAATGAGAGCCCTGCAACAAATACAAACAAAGTATCATGTATGCAATAAGAGTTATCTTGGTTATTGTCCATGACATCGTTGAGCAAATCAAAGTTTTAATGATTATTAGCAAAGCCCACAAGTTTATGTATGCAAAGTTTTATCAAAAACATCAGGCGTCTTTTACAAACAAAACAATAAAAGCTAAAACAAGCACAAAAGCTTTCGGAATAACACATACTTCATTGATAAATGGCCTGTAAATAGGCAGATTTACAACAGAGGCAACTCCTGAAAAGAGAAGGTTGCGCAAATAGTACAGAAAATGCAAAAAATATACCAAATGTCGGCAATAAGGTACAGACAACCACCATGTGTTGATTCATCTATGACTCGCATGACTTCGATGCTTCTCCTGATGATTCATCTTCTGAAGAGACTGACTTGATTAATTTACTTTCGGGTTCTCCCAGAATCTACTGTGCTCAAGAAACCAATACACAGACCGCGGTCATTTGCTTTTCAAATCCCTAACTTTTGCCTGAATTGCCCTTGCTGGTTTTCGATTCACCGGGATACCCATTTTTGCAAAAGTCGCCTTTTCAGGTTTTCAACTTTGCGGGTTTACATTCTTTTTCTTTTTATCCCTAATTTTTTCCCGAACCCATTCTTTTTATGGTTCACTGGGATGCCCCATTTTTTCCTGGATTTTCTTTTCTTTTTCCAGCGGGTCTTTTTTAAGCAAAATATTTTTTAACTGTGTCTGCGTTCAAAGGGGACGTGAAATCTTCGCCATCCATGGTTGAGAGTAGCAAGGCTCCTCCGGAGAAAGTTGTCCTTACCATGTGTGGACCTTCATAATTGGGAGTCCATTTGCACCTGTGATCTGTCTGTGGAGGGAGAATCTGCTTTAACACTAAGTCACCTGCCTGAAAACTCCGTGGGCGCACCTTCTGATCAAAAGCTTTCTTCATCCTGTTCTGATACTGTTTACTGTGAATTTCGGTAAACAACCGCTGGTCTATCAATTTTAGGGTAAATAGACTAACTTGTAGGATCGACCATACTAAATCCTAGAACATGTGCTAAGTGTGTGCCAAGTGGCCATAAGCTAAACTCCACGTTCGACTATGAAAGCTAAAAAGGTTTTGACAATAAAGGCAAGAATGTAAAGGGTGAAAGATTATAACCAAACTCCATGTTCGACTACAACCTCTTTGTAAAGTAATAAGTGCTCGAAGATAAATGTGCAAGAAAGTAAATTGCTTTGAAAATAACTCTAATCTGAACTCCATGTTCGACTAGGGGATCTTTAAGTAAAAGGTTGTAAAGTAAATGACTTTGAAATTAAACATGCGAAAGACTCAAACAGGAACTCCACATTCGACTTTAAAGTCTTCAAAGGTTAAATAGCGAGAAGATAAAGGACTTTGAAAATGATTAGGCGAAGGATTAAAGGTGCAGAAAAAGTAAATGGCTTTGAAAAGTAAAGTTGAAAGTAAATGGCTTTAAATTAACAACTGGAATGTAAAGGCGAAAAAAGACTACTGCCAAACTCCACGTTCGACGTACTTCATTTGAAAACTTAAATGACTTTTGAGAATAAAGATGCAAGTAAGTAAGTTGCTTGGAAAATAACTCTAATCAGAACTCCACGTTCGACTAGGGGGTCTTTGCAAAGTAAATGGGCAGAAAAGTGTAAAGGGAAGTTTTGAATATAAAAATTGAAATTTAAAAATGGGAAGTGAATTGTAAAGACAAATTGCATTGATAAGAAAGGGTTTGGTGTTGTATCACGTACATTCTCGTTAACTCGTTTCTCTATGCACGGATACTTTGAGTTGTATGAACTAGTACAATAATGAATGAACACCCTTATTACATAAATTTTACACCTATTTATAGTGCTATAGAATAACTACTACATGGCGGTCGAGACTTCCTAGCATACTCTTTTGGTGCTTCTTTGTTCTTCTAACCGCTCACACGTTCTTTTCTACTTGATTCGAATTTTGAATATTTTGCAATTCCCTCCAATTTGGCGAAACCGTCTCCTTGCTCACCTTAGCATAGTCTTCGTCGAGTATTCTCCAACACTTAGTGTTTTTTTGGCCCCTTGTTCATCTTTCTTCGACTTGAAGTTTTCCTTGATTGGGTCGAAACCCTCCCATACACCGAGTATTGATATTTTTGACCTAAGATAGCTCTGGTCTCGACTAGTATCGAAAATTAGGAGCCACCAAATTGCCCCCAAAAATTGTCCTTTCACCAGTCTTGGATAGGAAGGCCAATTTTTCATTTTTTTTCCGACACGCGTCACTTTGCATGTCTCTGATTGAAATCCCACTATCTGTTTAGTGGCCTATCTGTTCAATTCTTTCCTTCCATGCTTATGACATTACGCCATCATGATAAATCCTTAAACGTCTTTTTAGCCGTATTTATCATCACTTTGTCTTGAAAACATGCATTTGTAGACTGACCATAACTGCCCACACACATCCTTTTCTTCAAACCAACACGTGTCCCAATGCTTGATCATTTTTAATGGTGGATTTCGCCCCTTTTAGATTTTCAAACGTTTATAAATACCTCCCCTCACCGTTTCATGAAAATTTTCACGCTCCAGAATTTTAAACGTCCTACATCTTTCTTTAGCTTTCTTCATCGCGTTCAGAAAGAAAACCCATCTCATTTCCAAACACGGAGAATGGCTTCTTCCCAATCCGCTGCTCAGGAGAAGAACACTCAGAAAGGACACGCTACCCAAACCAAAAAAACCATTCCCCCTTTCATAAACTTGGCTAGCCCTCACTTGGTGGAGAATCGTCCATGTGTTCCGGAACCCACCTCGGAGACCGCCAAAGCATCTATCATTCCTAGGTAATGATTCCTCTGATTGTTTCAGGTAAACCCTATGCAATGTCAAGTTCTTTAGCACATGTTGACCTTTTTGATGCACGGCTGAGTGAATTTCTACCATCTTACCGGAGAACTAGACCATTAGGGCAAAAAAGTATCCCTGCCCCTTTTACCGGTACTGTTGACTCTACTCCATTGCCAACTTTTGACCTTGGCTACCTTGCTGATGGTACTCGTTTACTAAGAGCCGTGAGTCCCCTGAAGGATTTCGACCTCTGGATGGCCAAAGTAGAGAAAGTTAAGGCTGACCACTGGAAATCTGTAGGCATTATGATCTTTTAATGTTGTCGAAGACTCCGTTTCCATACTGTTTAAATTTACTGGTGGCCTCGATTTATTTCTGGGATAGTAGCCATTATACATTTCACTTACCATGTGGGATGGTTTCTCCTACACTCTTCGACATAGCCGCTATCACCGGCCTTTGTCCTGACGGTGTCTCTTACCAACCTGATGTTGATGTTGAAGACTATGTCAACATCCCCACCTCTAAACTCACCTACACTCATTTTGTCAACCACCACTTCAACCAAACTACTGAAAGTGTGTCTGACGAAGAGCATGTGGAATTCCTCGCCATGTGGCTGTCAAGATATGTATTTTGTACTAAGTCTCTACAGGTAGCCAAGAAATACCTACCTCTTGCCAATCAACTACACCACAACAATGGTGTTTGCCTAAGTGAACTTATTCTGGCGACCCTTTATGAATCCTTGAGTGAAACGACTTCTCGACTGAAGCGTCTAAAAGCTCGTGAATCTATATCTTTGGGTGGTCCTCTGTGGCTGCTTCAACTATGGTTGAATGCTACTTTCGATACCAGCTTTCCTAGAACAGGACAAGTTGTCGAAATGCCTGCTGAGATTGAGGGGAGGCACGTCGAATGGCCTCATTTGTTTCAAATGACCCTAACTGATGATGGAATAACTATTAGAGAAGCATTTACGAGCTACATCTTGATGTTTTCCAAATGCTCTGAGTTTACTTCTAGCATAACACCTTTTGTCTTAAGGAAGTTTGGCCCCTCATGGTTTAAACGACTATTTCCTACTCATCAAGGACATGGTAGTGATGAATCTATTGCAATCTGGGAAGCCTTTTTAATTCCTAGATTCATTGTTAATAGACTCGACGCAGGGAAAGGTTTAGCATCCTTGATTGCATATCAGCCTAATCTTGTATCTCACCAATTTCGGTTAATTAAGAGTTTTCCCATATGCTTATATGACAAGAAAGGCCAAATGATCCTCCATACTGCCAGTTTCTATGGAGACACCATTACTAACATCTTTGCTGAATCTAGCCATAAGACGTGCATTCTCTTGCCCGTGTTTTTTGAACCTTCTTTTTTATGCACTTCTTCTTTCCACCATTGGTGGTCGAAACATTATGCTGAGTATTTCCTTGATTTCGCTACTTTTTCTTCATTACTTGATCAGGCTTTCCTTGCTGTGCATGACAAATCAAAGAAAAGTAAGCTTACTCACATTCAAGAAATTCAAGCTTTCCAGAAGTACTTTGAAACTGTTTATCGACCAGATGATCTTAGTCGAACCATCCATGAGGCTGTTGTTACCTTAAAAAGAAACTTTTTCCAAAAGTTGGATAACTTAAAAATTCCTCCTAATGTTCCTCGTGAGAAACGTTATGAGGTAGCTTTTAAACTTTTTCTTCCTAATTTCCCTCACTTGCCTACTGCTGATTTTGGAGTGGCGCTTGCCCCTCCATTTCTAGATTAGTTTATGTGTGCTGAGGACCTAAAAGTCCTTCGACAATAATCTCAACCAAAGGCTCGACGGGTGGTTCCGACTAAGTATACTTTAGATAGTTTCAAAGAACATCTTCATATAGGGATTCAAAAAGTTCAGATCGAATTTGACATATATGAAGGTTTGATGCCCTTCGCTTATGATTGTACCATTAATCTTTCACTATTTAACTGGCCATCATATATTGTTTTTCAGCTATACCTAGGAAATCCCCACCCACAAGGGCTGCCACTTCTCAAAGTGGCAAAGAAATTGAAGGCAAAACGGTAGATACCATCTCCTTTGCCTAATCTTTTTATGTGATTCTACTTTTACACTTATATTGTCTCTTTCTGTTTTCTTAGACTAGGCGCAAACCTCCTACTCCTTCAAAGAAAGGCAAGAAGGATGCCCCTATTGTTGTTACTTCAGATGTTGATGAGTCTCCTGAAGACACTCTGGTCAAAAAGAGAAAGAAACCTGTGAAAGCATTTGGACCTACTGGCCCACCTCCAGCGAAGGTGGCCAAAATTCTTGGTTCGACATCCACTCCTAATGGTATCGAAGGATAATTCCCCGTGGCCACTGTGAAGCCAACTTCTAGTGATCATGGGGATGGCACTTGTAACCCCAACGCTACTCTAGCTCAGGTATGCACATTATCATCTTGGTTATGTGCCCTTTGTTGCATAACATTTTAGCCTTATCCTCTTTACTTGTGTTTTCATGCTAATACTATCACTACTACTCCACCCCCAGTTTCTGATGCTTCTGCTACTTACTCCATCAATAGCCAAGGTGAGCCAACTTATCACCCTTCTTCTGACCTTGGATCTGGCTTAAGTGAAGTGAACCAACCCGTTGTTCCTTCTGCAAGAACTAAACCTCCTTCAGTACCCACTACTACACAACAAGCCCATACCGAAGATTGTAATTCTGGAGACGACGACGCTTCTAGTCCTCCACCTCACACTCAACTTGACCCTATGGTCACTGGTGATGTGGCTGGCGAAGAAGTTTCAGTTCCTCCAGGCCCAACAACAAATGACAACCCCTGTCCAACTACGCATGAAGAGCCAAAGGATGTGCACCCTGAATCCCCTCCTGAACCAAACAACCCCCTTTCTGCTGGTAATGAAGATGAAGACATGAGAGTCAACGATGAAAAGGACCAGGATGAAGAAGAAGGACAAAGCGAAGGAGAATCTGACGAGGACGATGAAGAAAGCGACAAGGCGGATGTCGAAGAAGAAAACCAAACTGGTCCTGATTCTGACCATACTTCGCCGGTGGTGAAAAAGACTCCCCCTCCCATTGTGACCCCTAAAGATCCTCTACTGTCTCTAAGATGGTCGAATCTCAAAAGAATATGCTAAAAGGATCCTTAGGAAAAAATGTGGATTTGCTTCTACCTCTTCGACTACTCCCACTTCTCTCACCTCAGATGACTTCGTCGGTCCGATCCTCCAAGCCATCAAGAAAAAGTTCTTCAAAAGGGACATCCTAAATGTTCTAACTGTAGACCCTACGTCTCTCATGTTTTCGAAAGACCAACTCAAAAAACTTGACCTCACTACTCTTAGTCCAGAAGTTCATGGCTTCTTACTGGACTTGACGATTGTGGTGGATAATTTGTCTTCAAAGATTCGACGACTCCCTTTTCTCGTGAAGACCATTGAAACTACACCTGGCCGTGAAAGTGCAGCCTGGACTGGTGCACAAGAAGCTGAAGCTAGGGTCGAACAGCTGGAGAACGCCCACAAGCAACATCGGGAAGAGCTTACTTCCAACCAGAACAACATTGATGCGTGGAAACAATAAATTAAGGACCTCCAGGCGAAGATTTCTGATGCCGAAAAGCGTAACCTTAAGCTGAAATCCTCTATCGATCCTGACATCTCTCTAGAGCTGAATAGTACCATTGACTTTATCAATGCGGCCCAGAGGCTTGAAAAATAACTTGCAGTAGCCAGGCTAGACAAACCCCTGTGTGACGCTCGTCTCAAACATCACATGAATACTTTTGCTAAATTAAAGTTGAAACTTCCCTTTTGAGGCTTCTCGACCCTCATTTTGTAATCATCATTTTATCTTATGGCTGTCAAGCCTTTTGTAATGACAATATTTAATTTCTTTGTCGTAACTATTTATATACCCCCTAATGTCCTTAGACATGTTACTTTTGTGATACATTGTTACGACATTACTCCCTATGGCCTCACATTTTGAGTCCAGTTCGTATTTAATGTTTTTCTTTTCTCTAAAAAGCAGCGCCTTTTCCTAGTTTATTTATTGCTCCAACGGCATAGGCTTTTAGTTTTACCATGGTATTTAAGGTGTAGCTTTTTAGGTATCCTCTCAGAACTAATCCCTTAGTACTCCACCGTTTTGACTGGCCAATCCACACCCAATCTTCCCCTATAAAACCTCTTCTCTCCTGAACCAAGTTCTATACTCCATCAAAGAAAGTATGAACTCCCATCTAGAAAAGTCCGCCCTTAAAACCCAGCAAAAGATTCAAAGGAGCTGGTGGTGGCAATGACAACTAAACCAGCCACCAAACCTGAGGCTTCCCATGGAGCACCTGCTCGTGCGAAGACAACAGAAACCAATATGAAAATGTCCAAGAAAGGACGCCCTCATAACCACCACTCTGACGATGAAGTTGATGAGGATTACATGGAATACCTCAAGTCCATTGATTTGAGAGATTTTGATTGATCCCTGTTTTTAAGTTATGAATCATTGTACTGGTTTCTTTAGTTTTGATTTCTTGTTTTCCATGTTAGCCTTCTTGGCCTATTTTGGCTATTATGTTTTTTAATGAAACTCTAGATTTTGATATGAACTTCTTGCAAGATAGGCCTATACTTTTTCAAATATTTGCCGTTTACTTTTAAGATTCTTTTATCTTCGTCTACTTCCTCGATCTCATAGGCTCCATTAGAGAATACTTGTATGATTTGAAATGGGCCTTCCCATTTAGGATACCATTTGCCTAAGGTTCCATCCCTTCGATCCATAGGCAAAATTACCTTCCATACGAGATCTCCACTTAGAAAAGACTTAGATTTAACCCTTTTGTTATAGGAATCCTCGACCCTTTGTTTCTGTCTTCTTAATACTTCCAAGGCTTTAAGCCTTTCTTCGTCCAAGTCTACCAATTCATCCATCATCATTGCCCAATAAGATTGAGAAGGGATCTCATGATGTCTCTGGATTCTCACGGATTGTAAGCATATTTCGACAGGTAACACTGTGTCATGCCCAATAGTTAACCTAAATGGCGTGGCATTAATAGCTTCTTTTGGTGACGTTCGACATGCCCAAAGGACTTGGTCTAACGTCTGGTGCCAACTTCGAGGCTTTTTCCCTACATGCCTTTTAATTAGTATAATTACTACTTTATTAGCAGCTTCGACTTGCCCATTTGCCTGGGCATAATAGGGTGTCGAGGTTAATAATTTAAAACCTATTTTATTGGTGAATTCCTGCATCTTTCGACCAGTAAACACTGATCCCTGATCTGTTGTGATTGTTTTTAGAATGCCAAATCTGTATATAATGTGGTTTTGGATAAAATCGATAACGTCTTCCTAACCCACGTTTACCAATGGTATTGTTTCGATCCCATTTCGTAAAGTAGTCAATTCCAACCAAGATATATTTCTAATTTTTTGACGATGCTGGTCGAATTTCTCCTATTATATCCAAATCCCAACCTCTAAAGAGCCATGGTTTTACTATCGAGTGCAACTCACTTGCAGGGATACGCTGGATGCCAACATGAATCTGACACTCTTGGCATCCTCTAGCAAACTCTATGCAATCTTTTAACATATTGGGCCAATACAGGCCTTGTCAAAACAATAGCCATTTCATTTTGTGGCCAACTTGGTGTGCTCTACAAGCTCTACTATGCACTGTCGAGAGCGGGATATATGCCTCTCCTTCACTAAGGCATTTCAACAAAACCCCCCTCATGGGTATTTTTAAACAACTCATTACCCACAAGTGTATAACTCAAAGCTTGATACTTGATCTTTCGCTCTGTCAAACCTGTTGGATTTTGCAGATACTCGACTATGGTCTTTCTCCAATCTCTCTCTGTTAAACTATCTATGGCAAAAATTTCAAAATTTTCGCCATCCAAGAACCCAAGTTTAGTGGTTTTTAGATCTGATGGGCACAATCCAACAGTCATTATCTTTCCTCTCGCCTCAATCACTTCTTGAAGTTTTCCTTTCGATACCTTATATCCGGAAGCGATTTGGGCCAAGTCATTAGCAACCTGGTTTTCTATCCTGGGTATATGTTGGATAGACACTACCTCAAACCTTTTTAACAATCTATTCGCCACCACAAAGTATACAATGAGATTTTCTTTAACATATTTATATTCCTTTATGAGTTGCTTTACAACCAATTCAGAGTCTCCCATTATTTCGACTCTAGTTGCCCCCAATTCTAACAAAATTTCAAGGCCAGCAATTAATGCTTCATATTCGGCCTCATTGTTAGAACATGGACCTTCGATCTTGAACTTAAATTTTGTTAGAATTTTCTTAGGAAAAATAATCAATATACCTACTCCCGTTCCATTTTTATGGCTTGATCCATCAAAGTACAATTTCCAGGACCTTATTTCAACATAATTTAAATTAGTTTCGTTGATAGAATGGTCGACTAAAAAGTCAGCCACAATTTGGCCTTTCATAGCCTTTAAAGGTTGATAAGTTAATGAATATTCAGTTAAGGCTAAAGCCCATTTGCCAATTCGACTATGCAAGATAGGTTTAGATAACATATGTTTTATGACATTAAAATGAGACGAAACATACACATCAACAGGCTTTATATATTGCTTCAATTTAGTATAAGAGAAATACAAGCATAAACATAATTTTTCAATCATGCTATATCTATTTTCTGCATTATTTAAAACTCTACTTAGATAATAAATGGCTCTTTCGACTCCATTCTCATCTTCTTGAGCCAACATGCACCCTAAGGTTTTATCTGATGCAGCTATATATAACCTCATACTTTTGTTTCTACATGGTGGAGATAAAATTGGTGGGTGACTCAAGTACTCCTTGATCTTGTCGAAAGCTCCTTGTTGTAATTGCTCCCACTCGAAATTATCTTTGTTGAAACGAAGCAGTGGTGAAAAAGCTTGCATCTTTCCACTCAGGTTGGAGATGAACCTTCTTAAGAAGTTGATTTTGCCTAATAACGACTGCAAATCCTTCTTGGTTAATGGCGCTTTCGATTTCATTATGGCTTTGGTTTTATTTTGATTGATTTTGATCCCTTTCTTGTGGACCCACAAAGCCTAAGAAGTCTCCTGCCTGTACACAAAAAACACACTTAAGAGGATTCATCTTAAGACCAAATTTTCTCATCCTGAGAAATGAGCGTCTCAGATGGTCGAGATGATCTTGTCTAGAAATAGATTTTATAACAATGTCATCAATATAGACTTGCATGAAAGTTTCTATAAAATCATGAAACATAGAATTCATTGCCCTTTGGTAAGTAGCACCAGCATTTTTTAGACCAAAAGGCATCACTACCCACTCGTACGTGCCTAAAGCCCCAGGACATCTAAAAGCAGTTTTTGGAATATCTTCTTCAGCAATGAATATTTGGTTGTACCCAGAATGTCCATCTAACATGCTAAGATATTCGTGTCCTGCCGCAGAATCGACTAACATTTCCGCTACTGGCATTGAATATTCGTCTTTAGGAGTAGCATCATTTAGATCTCTAAAATCTATGCAGACTCTTAAAGACCCATTTTTCTTAATAACAGGCACTATATTAGCCAACCATTCGACATACCTTGCTGTGCGAATGAATTTGCAACGACGTAGTCTTTCGACCTCTTTTTTGATCTTTGACAATATTTCTGGGGCAAACCGTCTTGGACCTTGCTTGACAGGTTTTCTCCCAAGTGTCAGGGGTAGCTTATGTTCGACCAACTCTCTTCTTAAACCAGGCATTTCGTCGTAATCCCAAACGAAACAGTCTTTGAATTCCTTCAGTAACTGTACCACTTTGATTTTGAGTTGGGGATCTATTTTGGCGCTGACATATGTTCTATGCTAGCATCTTGACAGGGTTTGCTAGTGGATCCTTTTTGAACCCCAAAGGTTCGTCATCATAGATGGCGTCCAGCCGTTGGGCTTGTTCTCCATCTAGGTTTATCATGTCGAAATCCTCTCTAGGGCTTTCTTGATGAAACTCGCAAATGGTTTCATCATCCATGTAATCATTAATAGCTTCCAGAGCCGTTTGTAATTTAGTTTCAGCCACGTAGGCCGAAATTCTCTTCAATGCTTCGTATTCAGTCATGATCACTGAATCCTTCTCCCCACCCAGTTGGATCTACTGAAGGCCCTGCCATGATTGGTAGCCTTTCTCCTGGTCTTCCACTATCCTATCTAAAGCCTTCAACGAGATGTAGGTACAATGAATGGAATGTTGTTTCGTTTGGGGAAAATTCAAACCCTGTTGGAGGACATGGAGCAATATTCACCAGATGCTTATCAAATTAGTTCCCATCGACATAATTAACGAGGATTTTTAAATATCCTTGATCAGCTTCAATGTTTTCCAAAATTCTATCTGGCCGCCAAATAACAATCCTCTGGTGCATTGAAGATGGCACAACACCTACACCGTGAATCCATTCTCTGCCTAAAAGCAAGTTATAATTAGCTTTAGTTTCAACAACCATGAACACCGTAGGTCTTCTAATTGTCCCCACTGTGAGGTTAACTTGAATGACTCCCAAATTCAAACCTATTTTTCCTTCATAGTTTGTAAAACCATGTTGTGGGGTTTTGTATCTCGTCATCCTTCCCGATCTTGCTTAACAACGATCGAGGCATCAAGTTCACCGTCGCACCACAATCGACCAGTATTTTGTTGATAGGCACATTTTCTACCTTTCCGGTGATGTAAGGAGGTTTTAAGTGATTCTTCATCTCCTCTATGGGACGTTCAAAGAACACATTTTGTTCTTCGACATGCCCATTATTCATTATGTAATACATATAGGTTTGTGTGCCATCATCTCTAATTCAACATTCTGGTCTATGTCTTCCACTTCTGTAACTTGACTGAACTCTCTAGGCATGACAGACACCACGTTTACTATAATGTCCAAAGAGGCAGTGGATTCACTGTCAAAATTGTCGGTCATATTCTCATCATCTTCGACTAGACCAACTGGATCATTTTTTTGACCCCCAAACAACCTCCTTTTTATAGGCAGTTTTTCAGCGACTTCACCTTGATTGCCATTTTTCGTACTGGACTTCCTCTGCTTTAAACCCTGGGCTTCCCTAACAGCTTTTTGTCTGCGTTGCTCCCTTCGCCATTGGGATATGGTCATAGGATTCTTCCCTTTGTAATTCGCAGATACATACGCTGACTTGTTGGTCGTATGGTTTTCTTTGAGATACTAAAACGAAGAGCCTCTCTCTACATGAAACTTCCTCCACTTTTTGCGTCCCTGTCCTTCGACAGGTTTAACCCATTTCCCTGTAGGTACATGATCCACCTGCTTGAATGCATTGGGTTTTGCTGGCGTTTTTACCCCTACTGGAGGTTTTTTGGGTTCCATATTTCTGGGGCCTTGACTCTTTTTTTCCCCTAACCTTCATTGGTTTTAGTAATCTCCTCTAACTCTCGAGCAACCGTCTCGTCGAAAATAGCACGACATCTAGGGCATAGCATCACTCCTGATCGACCTTTCTGACAACATTGTAAAAAATCAACAATGTTTTCTTCTTGTTCAGGGTATGCCATTTTGTTAGGTTCTTCTGCTCTTTCCACTTTAACTAATTCCTTAATTTTCTGGTTGTTAATCTCGACCATGTTGATGTTGACATCATCTTCAAGCTGCATCTTGGACAAATGAGTTTCCAAATTTTCAACATCTTCGAAATTTCTGACTGAACTTGAATCCTCGACATTAAATCTCTCAACCTCAAGAGAATTCTTGAAGTATCATTCTGCTGCCAAGCATATCCAATTTTCCAAGAAACAACCATCCACTTCAGTCATTTCTCCTATCATCAGCATGCACTCCATCCACTTCAGTCATTTCTCCTATCATCAGCATGCGCTTCATTTTCTGGCACATTTGTGTTTTGGGAACACTTCTTCCTACCACTTCGTTGGTACCAATACTTTCAAGGTTAGTATCATACTTTTCACCAGTTTTGACTATATTGACACCCTCAGCGGTGTTTCGTCCCAATACTCCTCGCTATGACAGAAGAGTCGCCACCGTGCGTTATTTATCCCAACGAAGGGAAAGGAAACGCTTAGAGTAAACCTAACGCAAAACGGGAAAGGAATGGTCATCACAACCAAATCCTAGATTCGGGAGTCGGTTACGCAAGGGGAAGGTATTAGCACCCCTCACGTCCGCCGTACTCGACGGGATCCACGCTTGTTTTCTAGTACAGATTGTTATTCTATCTACACTAAGGGTCAAGGGTTAAAAGAAAAGAAAATGACTCGGCAAAGTATCACACTTTATGCCTACGTATTCCCGTCTGGAACGAGAAATCAGAGTCAACGTAGTTCGCCTACCTACAGGAAAGGAGGGGAAGGTTGCTCGCTAGGATACGACATCCTATGCCTATGTACTTTCATACAGCATGAAAGATGAGAGCAAACGTAGTTCGGGCCACGGAAGACACAGATTTGTCTGACTGTTTTTATCTTTCTGAAAAGGTTTTCCCTGATTAAGGGTCCAAGCGGACAAAAACGACACTTTGATGTTTGTTTTCAGTCTTTTACGCAAGAACTATTTTTTATGAGGTTTGCAATCTCTGACGCACTAGAGACTATGATTTGAGAGTGACTACGTCGTATGTCACCATAAGGGTAACACACTAAGCAATCAGATTACTGAAGAGTGGCCCTCCAGTAATCCTCTCTCAAATAGCTTAAGGCTCGTGGCATACGACATCGTTCATCCTTATTATTGTGTTTTGAATGATTTTGAGATAGAAGAGAAAGGAACTCCAAAAACCCAGGGTTTGAAATGGGAATCAAAACTATCCTAATGTTGTCATGCATGGATTACAACCTAATGTTTGTCATAATTCCCTCCTGCACAGAGGAAATCAGAGATCCTAGGGGGTAAATAGCAAAAGAAACAGATATACAGTAAACAATAAAATGCATGAGATGCAGCAATACAAGCGAGGCAAGGGAGTTCCACTCAACCTCGAACCTGGGAAAACAATAGGCAAAGTGAAACAGCTTCACTTCAAACCTAAGGGGCAAGCTGAACAAGCCAACAGATAATACAGGAAAAGAAAATAAAACCCAACACCAGCTCTGACAGCACCACCAGCTCCTACAGCTACAGCTCTGACAGCTACAGTTGATCAACAGCAAAAAGGTTGACAGTAACAACTTCTCCAAGCAAGACCCCCTCATCTATCTTCAACAATATTCAAGCTTTAGATAAGCTCTTGTCTTCAAGAATCTCCAAACTCTAGCAAGCAATGAACCCCAACAAATAGACAACTTCAAACAGCAGCAAACCCTAGCTTCAACAGATAACTATCCTTGACAGGCACAAGCTTCTTCTTCACCAATCTTCAATAAACTTTATCTTCAATAAGCTTCCACCTTCAATGCAATCACTCCAGGAGAGAATCAACTAATAAATGAATTTGAAATGTTAAGAGGCTTAATGATAACCCAAGGAAATCACTAAGATCTTAATCATAGCAAGTGAAAGGTATCCTCAAGGTTCTACCCAATCAAAGAATGCTCTAAATCCCTCCTAAGGAGAGATGGAACTTCTTTGGGGGACCTTGTGTCATAGGATGGAATAGAGGCACAAGAAGCTCTCTATGTTTGAAAGAAGAAATTAGTCTAATCTAGAGCTCTCCCTATATCTCCTATCTCCTAACTCTTCAAAAGCAATCTTCAAGATTAAGAATCTCATGCATCAAGCTCCATCCTTTGTCTTCAATCATCCTCCAAGTCTTCATTAGCTCCAACAAACCAAGCCCAAGCCCAACACCCAATTGAAATGACCCAAACCCCACAAGCAATCCAAAAGCCCAAAAGGGAAACACACAAACATCACCCAATTTGCAAAAATCAAAGAAAATAGTAGTGATCATCATAAAATCCAAGATTAATTTCTAAGGGACCCTAACTATATACCCTATACCCCACATAAACCCCAAGGCCTAAATCAAACCCTAAGTCTCCAAACTATGCTCTAAACTACACCTAAGTGTTGTAAAACCTTAATCCTAGCACCCTAAAGTTCATCATTCAAAACTAACCTAAATTTTATTCAAAAAAATGTGATAAAATTTATAAGGGTACATACTTCCCTAATCTAATCAACCTCATAAGAATCAATCAAAAATCATACACCAATTTCTCATACTAAATTCAAAAAAATAAGGTATCAAACAAATGTAAAATAAAATCAATAAAATTGTAACATATACCAAAAAATGAAAAATTCATGAATTAATGTTTTTATTGTTTTATTAAATTCTAGAAACCCTAAGGAAAACAAGGAAAAAATCCTCACCCTAAAATGATCTTTTTTCAATTTATTATGAATTTTCTAATTAACCTAAAATAAAATGTGAAAATAAAAAGAAAATAAAAGAAAATGGAAAAGAGGCGTGACAAATAGCAAGTGGAATCAGTTCAATATCAGAGATGGGCCCAGGAGGGGGTGCGTATAGGAACCACGCGCTAGGCCCAATTCACAGTCAGAAAATCAAATGAAAAAAGAAAAAAGCTCGGTATGAATAACAACTCTTTCATGTGTGAATCTCAAATGGGCCTGGGAAAGGGGTGTCAATAGCATGATTTCATTAAGCCCATCCAAGAATATTAAGTGAAACGGTGCGTTTGGTTTAAACTCAGAATTCCTTCACAACGTGGCATGCGATCTGGGCCGTTGGATGATTAGCTCGGTCAAAAGTCTTGCTGGATCCTATGGTTCTCATATCATCTTCTACCTTTGAAATTTGGAGGGAGAAAGAAGCCATGGCTGAACAGAGCTCCACCATCTTCTTCTCCAAACCTCAGCTCCACTAATCCTTACCAAAATTCAACCCTAATAACCTCATCTGGCTCGTTCTTCCACAAGGAATTCACTCATGCTATCCATTGACATTGAATCACTCTCCTTCTCAAAACACGATGATCACACCAGAAAATGCTCATGATCCAAACTCCACCAAACCTAAAATTGATAAGCCTAGACTCATCACCATGCCACACTGAGTCAATTCCACTAGCTAGCTAAGTTTAAACCTCCAAGAACTGCAAGATACGATCCTCACAAGAAATCTAGTCCATCCTAATTTGGTCTCTAACTCGTGCAAATTGTTACCAGAATCCACCTAGCCATGTTCTACAATGCTTATCACCATCTAAAACCTAAGGAATCTACATGAATCAAGCCATAGAAGGAAGTTTACATACCTGCAAATCTTGGATGAACAGAGCAAGCAAACCTTCAAATCAAGCTCCAAGATCTTCCAGACACGTTCTATGATCAATTACCAAGCTTCTGTATGCATCAAATTGGACTGAATCTTCTTGAATCACCAAACTCGATTCTGACTTGCAAGATGAAAACTCAAAGTGCTATCTCACGATTCTTCACAGTTCTTGATCACCAATCTATCTGGAATCAATCACCAACACATGATCAAGCTTCTGAGTGCAAGAATTTGGATTGAAACCTCTCCAATTTGTGTAACCGATTTGGATTTGCAAGATGAAAAGTCCAAACTCAATCTCTCCAATCTCCCTCAATCTGCACAAACCCATGCCTTGAACCTCTTCTAATACTTATATAGAAGGTGTATGAATGATCTAGAAACCTCTGGAAAGCTCTAATGAGAAATTCAACATCTCTTGCATTTGAAAATGTCATGAGAAATTCATACATGGCAGCTGAGCTCTAAGCTTGTATTTGTACTTGCTTTGTATTCAATTTCTTTCCAAATGAGATTTAGGAAGTGTTTGGATTGAATAGAGCCTTGTAGCTGATCCAAGGAATGAGTTTGCATATGTAACTTATGAAGTAAGTAACCATTTTACAAAGGAAGTCATGGAATTAACCCTCAAATCAAAAATGTGGCAATGTCATTGTTCTCAAAATGTGTTTTCCAATCAATTTGGTATGTCATATGGCTTGGTTTGGACCTATAGCTCAAAAATCTCAATTTTCATCCTTGGTTCATTTAAAATTCACCCTCATTTTAGGCCATTTTTGCAATTTTGTGATACAAGCTCTTCCAATCACCCATGACCTCTTACCTAGCCCAAAAACATTATTATAAACACATATCATGTTGAACATTTTTCCATTTGAGGAGTGGAAGATAGAGATTTTGTCCTATGTGAAAAAATGACCTATAATCATCAATACCCAAAATACCCCTGGATTGCCAAGACCATAACTTGAGTTCCACAAATCTTCTTGAGGAATTATAGTACTCAAATTAAAGCTAAGATCAAGATCTACAACTCTTATGTTGGCCAAGAATCCATTTGAAAACTCCTTGATGGGCAAAAGTTGCTTGGAAGTCAAGTGACTTTCACAGATAAATTTCAGTGTCCTCTGATGACCCATAACTTGCAAGAACCATAACTTGAGTTCCACAAATCTCCTTGAAGACTTCTAGTACTAAAATAAAAGCTATTGAGAAGATCTAAAAGTTTCATGTTGGCCAAGAATCCATTTAAAACTTGCATTTTGACTTATCTGGATTGGAAGTTAGGCCTAAATTAGAGGATTTTACACTGAAACCCTAATTTGGCAACTCCTCCTACTCTTGATTCTCTTTGATTTATCCTTGGCACAACAACACACATGTATAAACATATCAATTCATGAATCCCACAACCTCCAACTAAGCCTTGATGCTCTTCAATCACTCAGTTGACCTAGGATTGACCTAGGGTTGACCCAGGTGAAACCCTAGTTGACTGCACTTCAACTGTGGCTCTTGTACTTGAATCAATGACTTGTCTCATCTTCAATATGACCCTCTAGGAATTTCATAAGCTTTGTACACATTCCATACCCTCAATTCATAGCTCATACCCCCCATTGATGACCCTTAATACACCTCAGATTAGGAGAGAAGTCCACTGGTTGACCCTCAAACTTCTCAAAGCTTCAAACATTTCTTTGATGACTTGGATGGTCTTAAGCTTGAATAAGGCCCCTTTGATGTGCTTCTTTAGATAAGACTGGCACTTGATCCCTTGTTAGATGACTTGCTATGCTATGCTATGTAAATGCTTAGATTATGTACATGATTGTAACTATGCAAATGATAATGCAATTAAACATAAACCAGGTGAAATAGGTTGAGCAAATTTTAGGGTGCAACACCTATACAAAAAAATCTGTAGTATTCTTGGTCACTAGCATCAGCTTACGACTATCATTTTTTTCTGGACTGTGTGACACTGGTTTGCAGCCCTCCATTGCCTTTGCCGCCTCAAGTTGAGTATCGAAGTTCTTAGTGACTTCTCCCATTTCGACTGGAGACTTCTCAATGGCCTCGACCACCTGAACTTCATGTTCTGTGTAGTTGGCTCCCACATTTTGCAATGGGTCGGAATCAATCTTCATTTCATTCTTTCCTTTGTCTCCAAACTTTAGCCTTCCTTCTTGGATGGCGTTCTGCACCAAATCCATGAAAAGAAAACATTGAGAAGTCTTATGACCCAAGAAATTATGGTACTTACAAAAACCACTTTTCTTTCTTTGTTCTAAAGGAGGCACTTTAGCACCAGCGGGTACTATTATTTGTCCATCCTTAACTAACAAGTCAAAGATTTCATCACACTTAGTGACGTTGAAAGTATATGTTCTTTTAGGAAACTTATCATTAGACTCAGTGGGATTTTTCCCATTGGAAGGAGCTAAAAATTTACAAGCATAAGGTGGACCTTGCTTTAATTCAACAACGTCTACCTCATTTTCATCGAAATAAAGTGTTTCATCACACATATTTTCGACATCTTCCTGAAATTCGACGAAGGCTACTTTCTTACTCTTGCTAAACCTAGCTTTCTCTTCTTTCAACCTTTCCAAGCGGAGAACTCGATTAGCCAGCTGTGGCATATCTCTAAGATACTGGGTATCTAACTTTTTCCTAATAGAATAATCTAGACCCCCTACAACCATTTCGACCAATTCGTGTTCTGGTACTTGGGTAAAGCATCTGGCTTTGAGAAGTCGAAACCTATTCAAGTAGTATTAGCTCCGTAACTTTACGTTTAATACTAGCCAATTCTTTCAAACTAATCTTGGTTTGTCCCATGTAGAACTGTTCATGAAATAACCGTTCCAACTGGGCCCAATTATAAACTGAGTTAGGAGGTAATGTAGTAAACCAAGTAAAGACGTTCTTTGTGAGAGAACTTGGGAAATATTTGATCTTAAGACTTTCATCTCCCGCTATCTCTCTGGCTTCGATCATGTACCTAGCCACGTGTTCGACGGTTGACTCAGTCGTGTCTCCTACAAACTTACTAAATTTTGGGACTTTCGTCCTTGGAGGTAATTCAGCATGCAAGATATAATCCACTATAGGTGAAGTATAATTTGGCCTGGTAAAGCCAAAGTTTGCACCATTTCTGGTCATTATCCTTTCAACCATAGCTGCAAGGTTGTTCTCTTCTGCTGCGTCATGGCGTCGAACCTGTCTAAGTATTTGGTCAGCATTTTGATGCCTGTTCACCATGACTACCCTTGGCTCTTCCTCCATATGAGCTGGTACCTGATTCCTTGGTGGTTCGACTCTGAAATGTTCGCCTATTTCATGATCCTCCATATTTACCTCGTGAACGTTTTGTTGCTGATAGCGTGGAACCTTCTCGACAACTGCTGCTCTTTGTTCAAACGCCGGTACTCCTATGAAATCAGCCATACGTGCTAATTGTGTTACCACCTGCTGGTTGGTTTGAGTAGTATTTTGGATTATAGGTTGAAATATTTCTCCCATCGTTTGCGATAAAGTATGTACCATTTGCATGCTACTTTCATCCATTTGTTGTCTTAAGCAATTTTTCGAGGTAGTAGTAAGACTCGGTGCTTGTCCAGAGTAACCAACGCCTATGCTCTGATTGTTTCGACCACCTAACCCAGCTCCTTGTACTGGAGAAGACACCACATTTTCTAAAAATATGGATGGAGCAGTCTGCACATTTTGCATTAGTGACGTAGGCATACTATATGGTTGGTTCCTTAGCAATTGTTGGGAAAAACCTGGAGGAGGAATTGGCCTGTACATCGAACTTCACGAAGGTGTGGGGGAATTAGGACTTTGTGGTCCTATATATTCCAACACCGGTTGAGTGTACGTTTGTACACATGTTGATCCTGGACTGGGCTGCGTTTGTTCAGACACCACAATTGGTGGTGACGTCTGTCCCCCTGTCGAAGAGACTGGGTATGGAGTAGTTTGCGACCCTATGCTTGACTGAGTGTTCGAAATGCTCCCTTGTTTATTGTGAATTTTGGTAAACAACCCCTGGTCTATCAATTTTAGGGTAAATTGACTAACTTGCAGGATCGACCATACTAAATCCTAGAACATGTGCTAAGCATGTGCCAAGTGGCCGTAAGCTAAACTCCACGTTCGACTATGAAAGCTAAAAAGGTTTTGACAATAAAGACAAGAATGTAAAGGGAAAAGATTATAACCAAACTCCACGTTCGACTATAAACTCTTTGTAAAGTAAAAGGTGCTCGAAGATAAATGTGCAAGAAAGTAAATTGCTTTGAAAATAACTCTAATCTGAACTCCACGCTCGACTAGGGGATCTTTAAGTAAAAGGCTGTAAAGTAAATGACTTTAAAATTAAACGTGCGAAAGACTCAAACAGGAACTCCACGTTCGACTTTGAAGTCTTTAAAGGTTAAATAGTGAGAAGATAAAGGACTTTGAAAATGATTGGGCGAAGGATTAAAGGTGCAGGAAAAGTAAATGGCTTTGAAAAGTAAAGTTGAAAATAAATGGCTTTAAATTAACAACTGGAATGTAAAGGTGAAAAAAGACTACTGTCAAACTCCACGTTCGACGTACTTCCTTCAAAAACTGAAATGAATTTTGAGAATAAAGATGCAAGTAAGTAAATTGCTTGGAAAATAACTCTAATCAGAGCTCCATGTTCGACTAGGGGGTCTTTGCAAAGTAAATGGGCAGAAAAGTGTAAAGGGCAGTTTTGAATATAAAAACTAAAAGTTAAAAATGGCAAGTGAATTGTAAAGACAAATTGCATTGATAAGAAAGGGATTGGTGTTGTATCACGTACATTCTCGTTAACTCGTTTCTCTACACACGGATACTTTGAGTTGTAAGAAGTAGTACAATAATGAACGAACACCCTTATTACATAAAATTTACGCCTATTTATAGTGCTATAGAATAACTACTACATGGCGGTCGAGACTTCCTAGCATACTCTTTTGGCGCTTCTTTTTTCTTCTAACCGCTCACACGTTCTTTTCTACTTGATTTGAATTTTGAATATTTTGCAATTCCCTCCAATTTGGCGAAACCGTCTCCTTGCTCTCCTTAGCACAGTCTTCGTCGAGCATTCTCCAACTCTTAATGTTTTTTTGGCCCCTTGTTCATCTTTCTTCGACTTGAAGTTTTCCTTGATTGGGTCGAAACCCTCCCATACACTGAGTATTGATATTTTTAACCTAAGATTGCTCTGATCTCGACTAGCGTCGAAAATTAGGAGCCAACAGATATAGACGGCCATATGCAATGAATGCTAATCTCTTCTCGTCCATCAAGCTGAGCTGATTCAATCTATTCCTTACCTATTTTGCCTCGTCTAGTTTAACATCAACCAAAACTCTCAAAGAAGGAATCTCGACTTCCAATGGTAGGGCAACTTCCATACCATATACTAGCGAGAAAGGAGTTGCCCCAGTTGAAGTACATACTGAAGTACAATATCTGTGTAATGCAAAGAGCAACATCTCGTGCCAATCTTTATAGGTCACAACCATCTTCTGCACGATCTTCTTGATGTTCTTATTGGCCGCGTCAACAGCGCCATTCATCTTCGGGCAGTAAGGAGAAGAATTGTGATGCTCAATCGTGAAACTCTGGCACAGTTCCTTCATCATCTTGTTATTCAAATTCGAACCATTGTCAGTAATGATTCGTTCGGGCACTCCGTAACGACAAATGATGTCCTTCTTGATGAATCGAGCCACGACCCGTCTGGTGACGTTGGCAAAAGAAGCTGCTTCAACCCACTTAGTGAAATAGTCAATTGCCACTAAGATGAAGCGATGACCATTGGATGTGGTCGGCTCTATCTTACCGATCATATCAATGCCCCACATGGAAAAGGGCCAGGGAGGCGCCATGACATTTAGAGGACTTGGCGGTACATGTATCTTATCAGCATAAATCTGGCATTTGTGGCATTTCTTGGCGTATTTGAAACAATCAGACTCCATAGTCAACCAATAGTAGCATGCCCTTAACAGTTTTCGAGACATTGCATGTCCGCCTGCATGCGTACCAAAAGCACCCTCGTGGACTTCTTCCATAAGCAAACTTGCTTCTTTTTCATCCACGCATCTCAACAGAACCAGATCAAAGTTTCTTCAGTAGAGTAAATCATCCTTGTTCATATAGAAGTTTCCAGACAATCTTCTCAAGGTCTTCTTATCCCGACTCGATGCTCAGGCGGATATTCCTGATTCTTAAGAAAATTCCGGATATTATAATACCATGGCTTCCCATCTGAAGCTTCCTCTATTGCAAATATGAATGCTGACCTATCAAGGTGGGAGATGACAATTCTCGGAGTGTCGTTCCAATAATTCACCATATACATCGAGGATAATGTAGCCAAGGAATCTGCCATCTGATTCTCCGCTCTTGGCACGTGATGAAATTCTACCCTGTCGAAGAATGGTAACAACCTCCTTGCAAAGTTCATGTAGGGAATCAAGTTAGGCTAACAAGTCTCCCACTCTCCTTTGATCTGATTGACTACCAAAGCTGAATCACCATAAATATCAAGGTTCTTGATTCTCAAATCAACCGCTTCTTCAATACCCATGATACATGCTTCATATTCAGCTTCGTTATTGGTGCAGGGAAATGTTAACCTGGAAGTAAATGGTATGTGTGAACCATGGGGAATGGTAATGATTGCCCCAATTCCACTGCCATACGAGTTAACAACACCATCAAAAATCATTTGCCACTGGGAGCCTATCTCAGGACCTTCATCCGGTAACGGCTCATCGCAATCTTTCATTTTCAAGAACATGATATCCTCATCAGGAAATTCAAACTTCATCGGTTGATAATCATCAATTGGTTACTCTGCGAGATATTCTGACAGAATACTCCCCTTGATAGCCTTTTGGGAGACATATTAAATATGGTATTCTGTCAAAACCGTCTGCCATCTAGCAATCCTTCCCGAAAGTGCTTGCTTTTTGAACACATACTTAATTGGATCCATCTTCGAAATTAGCATGGTTGTGTGATTCAGCACATACTGCCTTAGGCGTTTGGCGGCCCAAGCAAGTGCACAACACGTCTTTTCTAACATCGAGTATCTGGATTCACAATCTGTGAACTTTTTACTCAAGTAATAGATGGCATGTTCTTTTCTTCCTGTCTCGTCGTGTTGACCGAGAACACAACCCATGGAGTTCTCAAGAACCGCCAAGTACATTATCAACGATCTTCCTACCACTGGGGGCATCAGTATCGGAGGCCCCTGCAAATATTCTTTTATTTTTTCAAATGCCCTTTGGCAATTTTCATTCCAGACCACCACCTGATCTTTCTTTAACAGCTTGAACATCGGTTCACACGTGGCTGTGAGGTGAGATATTAACCTTGCAATGTAATTCAATCTACCTAAGAAATCACAAACCTCTTTCTCTGTTTTCGGCGCTGGCATCTCTTGTATAGCTTTTATTTTTGCAGGATCGACCTCGATTCCTTTCTCACTGACTATGAACCCCAATAGCTTTCCTGACCATACACCAAAAGTGCACTTATTTGAATTCAACCTTAGTCTGAATTTCCTTAACCTCTCAAACAACTTCAACAGATTCACCAAATGCTCTTCCTCCATTTGTGACTTTGCGATCATGTCATCAACATAGACCTTAATCTCATGATGAATCACATCATGAAACAAAGTGACCATCGCCCGCTGATAGGTTGCCCCTGCATTCTTCAATCCAAAGGGCATTACCTTATAGCAAAAAGTCCCCCACGGCGTGATAAAGGTCATTTTCTCCATGTCTTCCGGGGCCATCTTGATTTGGTTATACCTGGAGAAACCGTCCATGAAGGAAAACATTGAATACTTAGCAGTATTATCAACAATCACATCAATGTGGGGGAGCGGGAAATCGCCTTTCGGGCTCGCTCTATTTAGATCACGATAATTTATGCACATACTTACCTTACCATCCTTCTTAGGTACAAGTACAATGTTAGCGACCCACAGAGGGTAATTTGTCACGGCAAGAAATCCGGCGTCCAACTGCTTCTGGACCTCTTCTTTGATCTTAACTGCCATGTCCGGTCTGGTTCTTCTTAGCTTCAGTTTCACAGGTGGGCACTCTTCTCGAAGAGGCAAGCGATGAACCACAATATCCGTATCAAGTCCGGGCATATCTTCATATGACCAAGCAAAGATATCTTTATACTCTCGGAGCATTTATACCAGTCTTTGTTTGGCATCATCCTCTAAAGCAACCCCTATCCTGACTTCCTTTCTATCTTCCTCTGTATCTAGGTTGATGACTTCGATCTCCTCCTGATGAGGCAGAATAACCTTCTCTTCTTGTCTCAGCAACCTGGCGAGCTCTTTAGGCAGGTCTTCATCTTCTTCAATCTCTTCTTCAGCTTGAAAGATTGGATTATTTAAGTCATACTGAGTCATAGACGAGTATGAATCGGTGGCATCTGCTATGCGAAACCTGCAATGATGATGATTTAATGCTTAAAATGATATGTAAACAAGCACAAACCACATTGCCATTTTATTGTTAAAAATAAAAACAAGAAAAACAAGGATCACAATATTTGAATGCAAAAACGCCCTTTGATTAATGATAAAACAATTGTTCAAAACATAAACAAGGATAAGGCCATACAGACAAAAACCACTATGCTCCGGGTAAAACATAGGACTACACATAATCAGAAAACAAGATAATTACTCTTCACAGGTAACTTGGATAACTTCTTCAATAGTCCAATTGCTCAGGCTTTGGCCGGGAACACATGGCTGGATTCATGCATCCATATCACAATCACTACCACCCCCATCCTCAGACACAATGTTGATTCGGTCAAATATCACCCCACCCCTTGTAAACTGGACCGGTCCTCTGTAGCATGGAGTGCTATGTGAAGAAGAAGACGACGGGTTGTACCATAATCCAAAATTATCTTGCTTATTGGGGATGCTCAACACTTGCCCCCAACCTTGAGATGATCCAGACTCTACCACAGCTTGTGCTTCTTTGAATGAAGACATGGCAACCTCAGGAACTCTGCCCGCCACTGGCACCTTCTCTCTGACCTGGACTGTTTCAAATGCTTGACACAGGGTCTCATGTATCTCCCCATTAACTTCCACATACATGAATGAGGATAAATGACCGATCATTATGTCCTCCTCACCATAGACGGTGACAATGTTACCCCCCACCATATACTTTAACTTCTGATGCAAGGTCGACATCACAGCCCCTACCGAGTGAATCCAGGGCCGACCTAACAAGCAACTGTATGCTAGTTGGATATCCATTGTGTAGAAGACAACGTCAAAAACCTCTGGGCCAACTTGGATAGGAAGACTCACTTCTCCGAACACAGACCTTCTCGTTCCATCGAATGCTCGCACAATCAAATCACTAGGAGTGCATATTACTCCTTGGGTGTCAAGCTTCATCAAAGACTTTTTGGGCAACACATTAAGTGAAGACCCAGTATCCACCAGAACATGAGATAATACAGCTCATCTGCACTCAATGGAAATGTACAGGGCGTGATTATGGTTTCTCCCTTTAGGTGTCAAGTCCAGATCAGTAAATCCTAATCCATTTCCAGCATTCACATGCACCACCACTCATTCCAGTTGGTTCACTGATATCTGTTGTGGCACATACGCAGTGTTTAGAATCCTCAGAAAGGAATTCCGATGTGCCTCAGAGCACAATAATAATGATAAGATTGATATTTTTGACAGGGTTTGTTGTAGATGGTCCACAATCTTGTAGTCATTTTTTCTAATCAGACGCATGAATTTCTTAGCGTCTTTCAACAAAGCATCCTTCTCACCCCCTTGAGAACTTTCTTCAACAATAACCTTCCCCTTTCCTTTATCCGGTCTTTCAACATTAGCCTCTGGAGGTGCAAACACCCTCCCACTTCTCGTCATTCCGCCTCTTCCCACCAAATTATCCACAGAATCAAACGTCGTTCCCTTCAGCTCTTGTTTTTGGCCATTACAAAAGACTTCAGCCCCATAATTCCACAGGATCGCTTTAGTGCTTTCGTAAGGCACAGGCCCTGCATAGGTGATTATAACGGTAGCTGGCCTCAGCGACGCAGATATGTTAATGGTTCTAAAAGGAATTGAGATTGTGGCAACCTCATCCTGCTCTTGACCAATCACCTTCTCATCTTTCTCTTCACCAGTTCTGTCAAATTGTAGTACGCCTTCATTCATTAATCTCTGCACATGACTTTTCAAGTCCTCACATCCCTCAGGATGAGCCAAACTACCTTCACAATTTTCAATACAGCCTGGAAACACTCCACCCTTCAACAACCTCATCTTAACCAGACTCAAAGGAGTTCTCAGCTCTTCAACGTTGGTCACCAAATTCAAATTCTCTTCCTCCACAATAGCATTTACCCCAGCCGCTCCATGGTTGGGCATAGGATTTTGAACAACATTGGGCGCATCATTTGTAAAATTGATTGCCTTTCTATCTATAAGGTTCTGAACCTTATGCTTGAAAGCTTTATAGTTGTCTATAAGATGGCCAAGATCGCCTGAGTGAAAGTCACATCTGGCGTTTGCGTCATACCCTGGGGGTGGCGCGCCAGTCAAACGTGCCATTGTCCTTTTCTAGACCAACTGAAGTTGCAACAAATTTTGTAAAAGCTGTGAGTATGACATTGGTGGTGCATCAAACTGTCTATTCACTACTCTCCCACGGTCTCGAAACCGTCGCGATGCGTAATTCTGTTGCTGCTATTGTGGACGTTGTTGTTGTTGAGGTTGTACTGCTGGAATAGTAATACTCGCAACATGAGGTTGTTGCTGATGATACTGTTGATTTCTATTTCTATTTCTGTTGTTACTCCTATATCCTGAGACCGCGTTCGCTTCTCCTTCCCTATTCTTGTTACCAAAGTTCTTCCTTCCTCCTCTAGATGAGGATCCCTCTCCCGCCTGAATCTTTCCTAGCTTAATCCCATTTTCAACTCATTCGCCAATGATGATTAAATATGAAAAGCTACCAGACATATTCCCTATCAACTTCTCGTAGTACACACCAGGCAGTGTAGCTACAAACAAATCAATGAGTTCCCTCTCCACCATGGGAGGTTGAACCCTTGAAGCAAGTTCGCGCCACCTCTGGGCGTACTCTTTAAATCCCTCATTACTCAGTTGCGACAGATTCTGGAACTGCACACGGTTAAGCGCCAAATCACTATTATATTAATAGTGTTGGACGAAAGCCTCTGCCAAGTCTCTCCAGCTTCTAATATTGACCGGCTCCAAACCCATATACCACTCCAAGGATGGACCAGACAGGCTATCCTGAAAGAAGGGCATCAGCAACTTCACGTCATCAGAGTACGCAAACATTTTTCTATAGTATGAATGGAGGTGCACCCTGGGACAGGTCGGCCCCTTGTATTTGTCAAAGTATGGGACCTTGAACTTTGGAGGGATACTCAGACCTGGGATTAATCCCAAGTTAGACATGTCCAGACCAAGAGAATTCTGATTTTCAAGGTTCCTCATCTTCTCTTCTATCAACTTGAACCTCCTGTATGCATCAGACTGCAAACCTGCTCCTAGATCTCCCATGGAGAAAGTATCATCTTGTTCGTCCTCTTCCCACTGAGGACCAGCATTTCCATGTACAATGCATGTTGCCCATGGAACATGGACTCCATTCTGATTACCTCCGCCCGGAGGAATAACAACTGTTGGGATGACATTGGCGCGAGGTCACAAAACTCCTGTAGCTCAAGTTGAATTTGGTCAAAGGCCTTTTGTTAATTTCCCCTTGTTAAATAGCGGTGAATTATGCGGTGGCCTGATTCTTTTCCCTTCTAAGGTGACTGATTTCCTTCTCCAACTCTTCGTTCGCCTTACACAGTTCTTCCTTTTCAGCCCACAGTTGATTGTATTTCTGAAAGTCAACTGTTGTTGGTTCTTCAACTACTCGGGGATACAAAGGTTCCCTGACTGGAAATGGTAGCAATAACCTCTCAACCCTTTCCTGGATCCATTCCACATATGGTCCATAGGCTCTGCAACCAGTCCTTCCCAATGAAGATTTTCCTTTACGGTGAATCTTACCCCAAGCCTTTTCCAATCTGATTAAGGTCTCATTGTCAATTAAACCGGTGAAATACATAGATTCCTGTATTTCTTCTTCCTTCGGAGGTTCTCTTAGAGCGTAACCAAACTGTCTGACTATGAGAGCAAGATTATAATTTATGCCCCCCTTTCTCCCAATCAATGGAACATTGGGGAAATTACCACAGCTGTAAATAATCTCCACACCCAAAAGGTCTCTTTTAAACCATACAATATTCTCTGACCTTAAACCCATAAGCCTATCTGACCAATCAGTAATGTCAGAGATGTTAACAAAAGGACCAGACTTAGGCAGATGCGAAATAAACCATATGTACAGGAGAGGCACACAACAGGAGACACTCTTCCCTCTCCCATTCTCATTCTTATAATGGACATAATGATAAATATCTCCTAATAGTGTTGGCACATGATTCTTGGAGGCGAAGATATGAAAGGCATCCAAGTCAATATGATCTGAGATGTTGGGAAACAATACTATGCCATAGATACAAAGAGCCAAGATAGCATTGAAGACAATCCAACATCCTTCCTTTGCAAAATGTTGAGCTTTGCTCACCAAGAAAGGTAATGAGAATCCAGGTACTCCATTCCTCCAACTCATCTTTCCATCTAATTAAGAAACATCCAATTGAAGAGAATTTGCTAGCTTTGTCAAGTTGGGCTCTGCCTCAGAATGGTAGAAAGGCATATGTTCCAGAACTGGGACTCCTAGCAGCATGGAAAATTCTTCCAAAGTAGGCATTAATACATATCCTGGAAAGGTGAAATATCGCAGCTGAGGGTCATAGAACTGAAGTAATGTATGAAGACCTCCTAACTCAAGCAATGAAGCTTTGCAGACATAACTCAGAATCTTCCCATAGTCTTTCTTGAAATCCTCCATCACACTGTGATCAGCTACAGAGATCAGACTGAGCAAGAACCCTATATTTGGTGTTGGAAACTTGTACACTATTGTTATTTTCAAGCTGGGCTTCATGCTGACAGTGGATTAGATTACTAGAATCAAGAAGAAAATATGCACCTGAAACACAAATACATGTCAATGTTAAAATGCAAATGAGTATGCAAATGCAACAGGGGATCAAGATTGATGTGCTGCTGACTGAGATGAACCAGCGCTTCACTTCGGTGAGAAAATAATACATCACTAATATAAGGAACCCATTGTATCAAGGATTAAAATTTCACACTAACGAGAAAACCGGGTAGGTTGAAGGTCAAGGTTTCCTGCATAACCCTCCCCACTCATAGGTATGAACCTATCTCTAACAAGGTCTGGCATCCTATGCGGTTGTTAGCGTCACAAACTTTTGAGAAACGATGATACGTTCACCATTTCTGGTTTGGCATCATAGTCAAACGATGCGGCCTCACTTAGCTGACTCCCAAGTGAACGGTCCCTAGAGTCGACAATCCTCAGATCCAACATCCTCTCAATTGTCCAAAACAGACTAGAAAGGTAGTCATCAAAGAGAATCTCGTCTGAGCGCGAATTTCATGAGGACTAGTGCATGTCAAACATATAGGTCCATCACTACTTTCCACTTCCAATGCTAAGGTTATACTCAAGCCTGGGTTTTGGCTTATCACACAATGGAACAATCCCACCCAACAACACAGCAATATAATAATAATGTGCAGAAAGTAAAATGCAAAATGCAATAAAGTACAAATGCAACACATATACACACCCAATGACAAAACACACAAGCGCTAGGATTAACTCGCATAAGGAATGGGAAAAGTCCCCAGCAGAGTCGCCAGCTATCGCATCACTGTGAAGAAAAGTGTCGGGAAAGACAGAAGAGTCGCCATCGCTCGTTATTTATCCCGAAGAGAGGGAAAGGAAACGATCAGAGAAAACCTACGAAAAAGGGAAAAGACAGGTCATCACAACCAAATCTTGGGTTCGAGAGTCGGTTACACAAGGGGAAGGTATGAGCACCCCTCGCGTCCGTTGTACTCAACGGGATCCACGCTTGTTGTCTAGTCTAAAAGGATGTTAATCTATCAAAGGCTAGCTCACAGGGACAAAAGAAAAGAAAAGAGACTCGATAGAGCATCGCGGCTCTATGCCTATGTATTCCCTCGTACAATGGGAAAGTCAGAGTCAACATAGTTCAGAAAACTGCGGGTGAAGGTGGGAAGGTTGCTCACCAATACATCGCCATCTTGTGCCTACGTATCCTCATCTGGTATGAGAAATCATAGCAAACATAGTTTGGACTGACACGACCACAAATTGGTTCAAGTGATTTAACTGAGTAGGGTTAAACCTTCGTTCTAGCAGTTAGGTGTATTGCTGCTCGACCATTGGAGACTTAGGCGTTACCTATTTGCGGTAGAACCAAGACTTAACACACTCTTTCTGAAAATGATTTTTAAACAATCTCGAGGGATAAAAAGGTTTGATGTTTTGTTTTGTGTTTTTTATGAAGAAGTGAATTGAGTTAAGTTTGTAACTCATGTTGCACTAAAGACTATGACTTGAGAGCGAATCCGTCGCATATCGCCCAAAAGGCATACGCTAAACACTCTAGACAAATTGAGAGGAGGCCCCCCAACTATCATTCCTCAAATACTTAAGGCTCATAGCGTACAACATTTATTATCCTTTATTAAGTTTCTTAAGATGTTTAGGAGATGAGAAGAGAAAGACACAAACTCTGAGGGGAAACTAATCAACCCTAATGTTGTCATGCACAATGCTCATAAAGTTGGGATTGAAAGGGGGAAATCTATCCTAATGTTATCATACAAGGGATTGAACACCTAATGTCTCTCCTACTCCCATATTAAACAAAGTGACTAGGAATCCTAAGGGGTCATGGCAAAAGACCAAGTAAACAACAAATAATTCAATCATAAATGAAATGAGAAATGAGAAGAAGTTGACTTAAACAAGTCAAAGCAATGCAAACATGATATACAAAGATGCAAAGATGAGATGTGAGAATTAAATGATTCAACAAAGACAAATGATCAAAACAATTTTACTTAAACAAGTCAAAGAAGAGTGAGATGAAATAGGGGAAATTACAACTCCTACAACATTTCAAACATCAATCACTTAAGCAAAGTTAAACAAAAAGCAAAACCAAAAGGCCATGATCAAAGGGAAGGTGGGAGAAAGAAGCTTGGGCAGCAAGCGCAATGTAAATTATCTCAACCAATCAATTCAACTTGATCAAGCAAAATAAAAGAGCAAACAAGTGCTAAAAGAGATGAATCATTCAAGGCACACTCAAAGCATAAACATGAACATAAAATCACCTTGAATGATGATCAAAGCAAGTGGGGGAAGAAGTGTAACCACAAGAAGAAAGCTCAAATCAAGGTAAGAATCAATGCACAAACAAGAACCAAGTTATAGCAAGTGAAAGAAACAAGATTCAATCACTAATTCAACACTTAAAACCAAGTGAAAATGCCTAACTTCTAAGTAACTTGTTGTTGCACCCCAAAATTTGCCCAACATTTCTTTACCTAGCTTATGTTTCATTTCATTCACATTAGTATTATCATTTGCATTTCATTGACATGTATGCAGGAGATCAAGAGGTATGATCACCAATCAAGGGCTACACAAGACTATGAAGCTAGCTAAGAAGGTTATTTAAGTGCTCAAGGGTTGATATCCTTGTTAGAGAAGTTAAAAGATCCTCAGAGAGAGTGGTTGAAGCCAAGTGTGTAGGTCTCCTAACATGAGAGTTGTGGAAAGCCCTCAGATGATTCTGAAGCCATGAAGTTGGACTTGAGGTATTGAGAGAGCTCATGAGAAGTGTTAAAGATCACTTTGAGGCCTAGACAGGTCATTGTGCAAGAATAACAAGGCTCATCCATGAGTGGTGCAGCTAGGGTTTGATTGGGTCATCCCTAAGTCAACTGATGATTTGAAGAAGGTTGAGACCTAATCCAAGAGCCATGTGATCATGGATTGATGCATTGAGATGTGATAAGGATGGTTCCAAGGTTAAATCATCATGATTGAAGAGTTTGAGAAGTTTCAAGCTAGGGTTTCTAAGGCTTGACAGTGTAAAATCCCCTAGTTTGACCCCTGTCTTCAAGGCAATTTATCTCAAGATGTGATTGTCATCTCATCTTACCCCCAACATGATTGTTATAGAGCATGATCTTAGATTTAATTTGAGTACTATAAGTCCTTGATAGGATTTGTAGAACTCAAGTTATGGCTTTGACAAGTTACATGTCATCTGAGGAATGTGAATTTGGAGCTTGAAAGTTACCCAACTTGCATGGCACTTTTGCCATAGAAGGATGATTCCTATGAACTTTTGGTCAACATGAATGTTGTTCCTTATCCTCTTAGCTTTCAAGAGAGTTCTAGAAGTCCTTGATAGGATTTGTAGAACTCAAGTTATGGCTTTGACAAGTCAAGGGTACTTTGGACATTTGGTGATTATAGGTCATTTGTGATCATAGGCCATTTTCACCAACTAAGAGGCCTCAAATGGAGTTTTGTTCAACTAGAAAGTTGCTCAAAATGGGGTTTTAACCTTGACCATGCATCAAGGAGACATTGAAATGGCTCAAGGAGAGACTTGGTTCAAGAAATTTTGAAAAAAGGAAGAATTAAAAGGATTTAATGGTAAAAAATTCATATAATTCATTTGGTGACCAAATGAGACAAACTTATAGGTCATTTTGATTGTAAAATGAATTTTAAATAAAATGGCAATGTAGGTTTTTTCATTTGAGGCCCCATTCAAAGATTTGCATTTGATTGCTCATGATGTAAGTTACATAAACCAAATTATGCACAAGGGCAAGACCAATGCTCCAATCCATCCAAACACCTTTAGAATCTCATTTGAGGAGAATTTGGATGAGAATGAGGTGATAAACAAGCTGCAAGCAGGGCTTCCATGGATGAGCATGAGATGAGAAATTCAAGAGCAAGAGATATTGGATATCTCATATAGATGGTTCTAGGAACTTCTAGATCATTCCTACTGGTTCTATATAAGCTTTAGAGCTGGTCCAGGGCCAAGGTTGGTGAGAATTGGAAGAGAAAAGAGAGATTGAGTTCTGAAATTTCTTCTTGCAAACCAAATTCGGTTACACACTTTTGATCCATTTCCATCCAAATTCTTGTTTTCAACATCTTCCTCTAGAGTGTATGAGTGATTCTAGATAGAATTCGAGCCAAGATCATAGCAAAATCGTGAGAGAGCACCTTGAATTCATAGCTTGCAAGTCAGAATCGAATTCAAGAATTCAGAGAGTTTCAACCCAATTTGTTGCATACAGAAGCTTCCTTTGGTGTTAGTGAAGGTATCTGGAGATTCTTGGAGGTTGATTTGAAGGTTTCAGTGCTCTGTGCACTCAAAATTTACAGGTATGTAATTCTCATCGTGTAGCATGATCCAGGTAGTTTGGCTAGGTTTTGATAGGCTAGATGCATTGTAGATCATTGCTAGAAGCTTTCTGGATAAGTAATTTGAAGATTAATGACAATTTAGGGTTTATGCCATTTTCGGTTGAGATTGCTATTCTTGGATTCTTGCGTTTTTAGAATGAATGAGTGGTACGGTTGGATTCCTGATGAGATTTAGAGCAAATTTCATGTAGAAATCGTGTTAAATGGTTCAGTGTGTGGAGAGTTAGGGTTGCTTGATGGTGACCGGAAAAGCCACCGGCGGTGGTCTTCGCGCGCGCAGGGCAAGAGGTTGCAGGGATTTGAATTGAAGAAGACATAACCTGAGGCGTTCATTCCTAAAGAGGACTTTGACTCAGACCTCCATCTTAGGACCCTCAGTACACCACGTAACACTCCCATCAAAACACATCGTTTTGATAAGTTGAAAATCCCAGGCTTGGCTTCCTCGCTGCGTGTACCAGGGGTGTGTGGGTTCGAGTCTTCGCATGGCAACGTTTTCTTTTGTTTGATTTGAACTGAATTGAGAATTGGAGGATGGGCTTGGGTTGCAGCTGCTTCTCACACCCCCCTTTTGGGCCCAGCATTGAATTAAACTGGGTTTATTTTCTATTTGCCACGCACGCTTATCAATTTCTCTTATTTTCCATTTTATTTTCTTCATTTTACATAGTTTAGTAAATAATCCATAAAAATTTGAAAACTAACTCAAATAATTCCATTCTTTTTTCCATTGATTCATGATTGAATCTAGTTTTTTTTAGATAAAAAATATTAATATTTCATGCATTTTTGATTTTATTAGTATTTGTTGAATTTTAATTGATATTAAAATAATCATGGTTGATACTTTGTTTTGTTGAGTTTGGTTTGCACACTTGGTGCTGATTCTTGCCTTGATTTTTTGTGTGTAGCTAGCATAGATATGCGTGTTCCCCCTAGATTTTTCTCACATTTTTGTGATGAATGTAAGTGGTAGTTTTAGGTTGAAACTTTAGGAGCTCCATTTTTAGGGTTTATGGTTAATACCTTATGATTTAGGTTTTATATCTAGAACTTGGTGGATGATTCAACCTCTGAATTTTGTATGGTAGATTCATGATTGAATTAGGGTCGCTTAGGAATTTTTGTAGGAATTTATAATGTGGTTTACCATTTTTGTTTGATTTTAGTTTAGGTGCTTACTTTGGATGATTCTAGTGCACTAATTTGACTAGATTAACCCCTTAGGTTCCCTTAGAGTAAGCTTGTGTTGTTTTTACCCTTGGTGGATGATGAAAGCAAGTTGAAGATGCAATGGAGTGCTTGAAGAAGTTTGGATGTGAAGATCTTCCCTTCTTTTGGTGTAGTGTTGATTAGGTGTTAAAATTAGGGTTTGTAGGCAGAGCTTCTAGATAGATTCTATTCCTTCATAAACATGGAAGATGTTGATCACTTCCATTCTTCCATGTGATGTAAGGTCCCCTTGTAAAGTCCTCATCCCTCCTTTGGTAGGATGTGTGGCTCTTTACCAGTTGGTAGAACCTTTGAGGGTCCCTTTCTCTGATGATAGGATGCTTAGTGGTGACCTTTGGTCTTCACTTTGCTACCAATCATCCAAACTTTGTTCTTGTTAGATGAATCTTTCTCCCTTGCTAGAGGATAGAGTTCCTTGCTAGAAGATTGAAGACGCTAGAGGTTGCACTTCCCTTTTGTCTGAAGACTGCCATTGAAGCTGAAGCTTGTAGATCAGGAAGAGCAAGTTGATAGTTGTAAGGAAGAAGGAACTGAGGCCTGAAGAAGATGAAGAACAAGTTGATACTTGTGAGGGGAATTCATTGAAGATTGAATGAAGAAGCTGAAGCTTGAGGAAGAAGCAAGCTGATGCTTGTGGGTTTAATGCATTGAGGCCTGAAGGTGGAGCTTACTGAAGAGCTGAAGCTTGAAGTTGAAGGAGAGGGATAAGTTGATACTTATGTGGATGTGTTGGAAGCTTAGAGAAGCAAGTTGATACTTGCTATTGAAGAGAATAGCCTTGAGGAACAGTTGAAGACTGAGGACTGAACTGCTGTCAGAGGAGCTTTGCTGTGAAGCTGTGGGAGTTGTTGATCTGCTTTCTTTCCTGTCTGTTTGCTTGCTGTGCAACTGTATTGATGTGACTTGTTTAATTTGCTTGATGCATTAGAATAAGTTCATATTTAGATGGATTTAAGCTAGGAGCATGATTGCACTAGAGGTTGAGTTGCTCCCTCTGCTTGTACTTTTACTGTGTGGCTTTGCTTGCGGGTATTCGGTAGAGCCTAGCTCCCTTGCCTATGTGGGTTGTGTTTTGCTTGATAGCACTTTATTTTATTTCTTCTGTATGATTGCAGTTATTCATACCTGGCTTGAGGTTGAGATGAGCTTGTGGAGGCTGCTGTCCCACACACATTTCCTCCCTCACTTGCATTACATGCATTTTACAGTTGTTTACTGTTTACTGTTTAAGCTGATGCTTTATCTGTTTCTGTTTATCATTGACATGATCCCCTAGGAATCTCACTTCCTTTGATAAGGAAGTGATGATAGAACTTTAGGTTGAAACCTATGCATGATAACTTCTAGGAGTTCCCTGTTTCAAACCTTAACCATAGGATGAATCCTTGGCATGACAACATTAGGACTTGATAGTCTCCACTTAGTTGAACCTGTTCGTTCTCTCTTCTCATCTCAAAACAAATTAAAATATAGTAATAAAGGTTAACTGACGTTGTACGTTACGAGCCTTAAGCTATCTGAGAAAGGATTGTTGGAGAGTTTCTTTTCAACAGTCTGGATGTTTAGTATGGCACCCTTTGGGTGACATGCGACGCATTCACTCTCAGATCGTAGTCTCTAGTGCGATATTAGTTGCAAACAACCATAAAAAACAGTTCTTTCGTAAAAGACAGAAAACAAACTTCAAACCTTTTTGCCCCGTGGGCCCATAATTCAAAGGAAGCTTTTCTGAAGAAAAGAGTGTCGTTAACTCCCAGTTCTACCGCAAGCGGTAACGCCTAAGTCTCCAAGGGTCGAGCTGCGTACACCAAACTGCTGGAACTATCTGTTAACCCTACTCGAAAAAACAGATGAATCTGAATTCCCGTAATCCGTATTATCCTGAACTACGTAAGCTCTGATCTCTCAAGCCTGTTGAGAGTATGTAGGCACAATACTGATGTATTGGCGAGCCACCTTCCCCGTAACCCATAGTTAGCCGAACTACGTAGACTCTGATTTCTCATTCTCTGATGGGAATACGTAGGCATAAAGCGCGACGCTTTGCTGAGTCATTTTCTTTTCTTTTCAGACCAGCCTTGATAGGTAGATAGATAAAACAAACCCGTCAGATAAACACAACAAGCGTGGATCCCATCGAGTACGATGGACGTGAGGGGTGCTAATACCTTCCCCTTGCGTAACCGAATCCCGAACCCAGACAATGGTTGCGATGACCTTGTCTTATACCTTTTCGTCAGGTTTTTCCGATCGTTTCCTTTCCCGTTCTGAGGGATAAATAACGAAAGGTGGCGACTCTTCTATTTTGCCGGCACCTTATTTTCGCGGTAGCGCCAGCTGGCGACTCTGCTGGGGATTGCGATGGTTCCCTATTCGAGTCTCACCTTGGATTTTCTTCCTAGCTGTTTAGGCCATCCCCAGCAGCTGGCGACTCTGCTGGGGACTTGATAGTTTCCTGGGATCCAACGTCCCATATGCGAGTCAGTTTGGGGATCCAACGTCCCCTGCGAGAGTCAATCCTAGCGCTTGTATGATTACTTGTTGGGTTGTGTTTATTTATCACATTTTATTTCCCGCACTTTATTTTCAGTATGATATGATTATCTGTGTTGTTGTGGGAGGGGCATTCTGATGAGTGAGAAGCCAAACCCAAGCTTGAGTGTACCTAGCATTAGTTGTGGAAATTAGTGGGCGCGTGCTTGCTTTGCAGGCACTAGTGTCTCATGAAATCCACGCTCAGACGAGGTTCTCCCGGTTGACTTCTTTTCCAGCCCTTTGGGCCTGAGGGGTTGTTGGTTCGGAGGATTGTCGACTCTGGGGACCGATCATTTGGAATTCAGCTGAGTGAGGCCGCTTCAGGAGATGGTGATGCCACACCTTCTGGGTATCGTATCACCCCTCTTGAATGTCTGTGACGCTGATGACCGCATAGGATGCCGAACTTGTGTCAGTATAGGTCCATACCTGTGAGCGGGGTCGGGTTTGTTGCAGGAAGCCTTAACCTTCAGACCACCTGGTTTTCTTGATAGTGAATCAGTTTGGTTGGTATCAGAGGTTCTCATCATCAGATGTATATGTGTGTTCTTGACAAAGCAGAGTTATGGTCCTGTATCAGAGGTCCTTATCTTCAGAGATGTATGTGTTCTTGACAGAGCAGAATTATGGTCCTGTATCAGAGGTCCTTATTATTAGATGTATGTTTGTTCTTGATAGAGAAGAATTTATGGTCCGATATCAGGGTTTTCTTCTCATCAGAGATAGGGTTGTTCTTGACAGAGCAGTATTGTGGTTTTGTTGATACAGAATCTCCATCTCTTCAACAGCACAGTCGTCTTGATCTCCTGCTGCATGATTGCATTTTGCATTGTTTTGCATACTCATTTGCATATCATTAACGTGTGTCTGTGTTGTAGGTGACGTTTCCCCCGGTTCAGGTTTTCTTGCCTTCTATTGTGCTACTATGGGTTCTCTGAGGAAGACTGTGGCCTACAAACTCCCCACTCCTGATGTTGTTCAGCTGACTGGCTTGATTGCTTTGGCAGATGATTCTGTGAGAGATGAATTCAGAAAGTCTTATGGGAAACTGCTCAGCTTGGTTCGTAAACCCTCTGTGTTTGAGTTGAATGGGTTGCACGCCCTGCTGCAATTCTACGATCGTCTTTTGAGATGCTTTACTTTCCAGGACTTTATTCTCGCACCCACACTAGAGGAGTATGTTGATTTGTTAGGTGTGCCTATCAAGATTCAGATGCCCTTTGTTCATATGGGTGCTGAGCCTAATCTGGCTAGTCTAGCTCCTTCACTTCACCTAGATGCCTCCGAGTTGGTCTTGTCTAGTTGGAACAAGGTTCCCGGTTTCTCCTTGCAGTTCTTAGTGGGAAAAGCCCAACAGTGCGCCAAAGACGGATGTTGGATCGTGTTCAACGCCATCCTTGCTCTGTGCATATATGGCATCATTCTATTCCCCAATATGCCCGACTTTGTAGACTTCAACGCCTTTCACATCTTTGCATCAGGGAATCTAGTCCCTACCTTGATAGAAGATGTCTACCATTCCGTCCACTACAAGAACGAGAACCGAAGGGGCAAGAATGTCTCGTGCTGTGTGCCCCTGCTCTATAGATGGCTTGATAGTCACCTACCCAAGAAAGGTCCCTTTGCTTCATCTGCAGCCACAACTGAGTGGTCTGAGCGCTTGATGAGTCTGTCAGCGGAGGATATTGCCTGGTTTGATAGAGATAGGTTGGGTACTGAGATTATCTTCAGCTGCAGCGGGTTTCCGAATGTGCCTTTGATAGGCAGGAAGGGTTGTATCAACTATAATCCATCTTTGCTGGTCCGACAGTTTGCTTATGCTTTGAGAGCTCCGCCGAAGGATGAAGAGGTGCAGGAATCTCTGTACCTCACTGGACTTCTAGAGGGGGATATGTTATCTAAGCTCCAGCACGCATGGAATGGTATCTGTAAGCGGGGAAAGCCGTTGCTGGGAAAAAGTAATAGCCAAGCCTACGCTCCGTATGTGACCTGGATCAGGGCCAGAGCAGATATTATAGGGATGCCGTTTCCACCTGCCCAGCTAGAAAGCCCTCCAGTGATTGAAGAGCCTACCACCGTGCCTATTCAGCAGCATAATCAGGTGTTAGCTGAGAGAGATGAGCTGAAGAAGGCAAATGAAGAACTAGAAAAAGAATTGGCTCAGCTCAGGAGCGAGAGAAGCGAAGCCGTCCATTCCTTCAAGAGGCAGACAGAGCTGGTGAACCAGTTAGGGACAGATTTGACTAAGCAGATGGCTGAGCGTGAGCGCTTGGGTCGGGACTTCAAAGTCGTTAATGACGTACTAGCTACTAAGAAGCAGCACTTGGATGAAGCGTACCGGAGAATATCCAAGTTCAATCAGCATTGGAAGGCCACCCTAGCCAACGGCAAGGAACGGGAGGATAAACTGAAGCAACAGATCTCCAAGTTGAAAGCCCAGGTGAAGGCTAGTGAGAAAAGGTTTGATGAAGAAACCGCTCGCAGATATGCCGCTGAAGGCCAGCTCAACAAAGCTCTTGCTAACCTGAAGGAGCGCAAGCTGACGTTTGAATCCAAGAAGCGGAAGTTGGAAGACTATTTCGGCGAAGGAGCATGGGAAGACTCAGTTGAAGGTCTTCAATGCACGATTATGCGGAGGGAGTTACTCGTCGAAGGGTTGCTCACTCGGCCTGATAATCCAGAAATGAGGGATCTGTTAGAAGAGTTTCGAGCCCGTGGCCGTACTTGACTATATTTGTAATCCTTTTGTTTTGATCATTGCGGTATGCTGACCATCACCAGGCTTGTTGGTCGAGGTCATGCTATTGATTATGCTTGTACTCAGTGACGTTGTGTACCGCCTTGATGGGCTTTCTTTATATATACGAGATGTTATTTCCACGACTGGACTCAGACTTCTTATTATCAGCACTGGCACTCAGGCACTAGGATCGGGGGAAATCTCCCTAAACGCACACACACACGTTTGCATTTGCATGAAGCATTTGCATAACGAGCACTTTGCTGTTTTCTAACCCTTTGTGTATGCAGGTTGTTCCAGGATTGATCAAAGACCAATCCACCGCTATCTGACCAGAGCAAATCAAGCTAGAGCAATGGAGCAAGTGCAGACTGACGTTCAAGAACTCTGAGAGAGGATGGACCGCTTCATGGAACTCATGCAAGTGGTGGCCAACGGCCAGGATCAGCTCAGAACATTGGTCCAGCCTCTGATTTCAAGGGTTGACAGCAATGGTGTACTCCATGGTGGGACTGTTCCAACCCCTCCACCTGTTGAAACTCCTCAGAACGGCGTCCCCGTGACTGGGGGGAATGGTAGTGGCAACGGTAATGTGATCGCTTACATGGGGCTCAATGGTAATACGACGGGCGTCTGTAATGGGAATTTCGAAGCTAATGTCAATGTTGGGCTGGGCAACGACAACACAGGTGTTGGGAATCTGTATGGGCCCCAGCCGTGGTTAGAAGACCGTCAAGACGATTTGTTCTCACAGAAGGGTGCTGAAGGAGTGCTGAATGCTGAAGCACGCCTGAGGTTTAAGGCACTCGAGGACAAGATGAGGAATTTCGAGAACCTGAACACTATGGGTGTCGACATGTCCAAGTTGGGACTGATTGCTGATTTCAAGGTGCCTCCCAAGTTCAAGGTACCCGACTTTGAAAAGTACAAGGGCACCACTTGCCCTCGCGTCCACCTGAGATCATACTACCGGAAAATGTCCGCTCACTCTGAAGACGAGAAGCTGCTGATGCACTTCTTCCAAGATAGCTTGTCCGGGCCATCCTTGGAATGGTACATGAGTCTGGAGCCTACCAGTGTGCGCACGTGGAAGGAACTTGCTGAAGCATTCGTGCACCACTATCAGTATAACAGTGATTTGGCTCTAAACCGAGTCCAACTGCAGAATTTGTTGCAGAGGAACAACGAAGGGTTCAAAGAGTACGCCCAGCGGTGGCGTGAATTGGCAGCTAGGGTTCAGCCGCCGATGGTTAAGCGGGAGCTTGTTGAAATGTTTGTAGCCACCCTCCCAGGGGTTTATTACGAGAAATTGGTCAGTAGTATGTCTGGAAGCTTCTCAGATCTCATCATCACCGGCGAGCACGTTGAAAATGGGATCAAACTGGGGAAAATTCAAGGTGATCTGTCCTCAGCTGGAGGAGGAAAGAAACCGTATGGTGGCAAGAGGCAGGAAGGAGAAACGAGCGTCGTGTCCAACGCTCGAAGGAAAGGTAAAGGCCCTCACCAGCAGGTGGCTAGCATAACCATCCCCGCGGTCCAACAGCCACAGCAGCAGCAGCCAAATCAGCAAGGGTACAGAAAGTATCAGAACAGGGCACCTCTATCAAGTCGTCACCTCGAGATGCCGCCCATGTCTTATGCTCAACTGTTGCAGACTCTGCTTCAGTTACAGCTAATCCAGAAGAGAACCCTGGCTCCCTTGACAGGGGCACCTCCGCCAGGTTATGATGCATATGCAACTTGTGAGTTTCACTTGGGGGCACCAGGCCACACGATAGAAAATTGCAAGGCCTTTAAGCACAAGGTGCAAGACATGGTGGATGCCAAGATCATCAATTTCTCAGATAATGTGCCAAACGTCACGAAAAACCCTATGCCGAATCATAGGGGGGGTGGAGTAAATGCCATTATTGAGGACGAGAGCTTGGATTTGTTGACTGACGTCAAGGATCTGAAGACACCGCTTAGCTTCGTTAAAGCCAAGCTGATGAAAAGAGGTTTCTTCCCAGGCTGTGGAGAACTGTGTATGGACTGTGCGATTCATCCTGAAGGGTGTGAGCAGTTGATAGAGGGGATTCAGAGTCTGATGACCGAAGGAATCTTGCAGTTTAGCCGGAGGGCCGAAAGTGGACCTTGAGAGGTAATGCTGAAGCAAAATGATGAGGTTTCTACCATCACCATCCCTCGCCGGACGATCACTATTTCTGCACCCAGACCGCCCACGATTACCATCACCAAGGCTGGGCCGATACCTTTTGAAAGCACCAATGTTGTCCCGTGGCATTACGGGGCAGACGTCTAATGCAACAGACAGAAGTTGGAACTGGAACCATCTGGGTCGTCTGTGGATAACCTAGTGGGCATTGGCGGAATCACTCGCAGCGGAAGAGTATTTGCTCCACCTGAGATCGTGGCGGACAAAGCGGACAAAGCTGATGTAACCGATAAGGGAAAGAGTAAAGTTGTTGAGGAAACCCCTCGTGGGGTAGAGAAGGACTTACTTGTTAAGGACACTGAAGATTTTATGAGGTTGATTAAGAAGAGTGACTACAAGATCGTGGATCACCTCCATCAAACACCCTCGAAAATTTCCATCCTGAATTTGTTGCTGTTTTCTGAGGCACATCGCAACGCGCTGCTAAAGGTTTTGAATGCCATGTATGTACCGCAGGAAATATCGGTCAACCAGTTGGAAGGAGTCGTAGCCCACGTGAATGCTGGAAACGGGTTAGGGTTCACTGACCTGGAGCTGACGTCGAAGGGAAGAAACCACAACAGCGCCCTGCACATCTCGATAGATTGTAGGGGAACGATTATGTCTCACGTGTTAGTGGACACGGGGTCATCACTCAATGTTCTTCCGAAGAAAGCATTGATGAAGTTAGATACTTGAGGATTGATTTGCACACCCAGTGATCTGGTAGTGAAAGAGTTCGATGGAACCAAACGTCATGTTTTCGGGGAGGTGACACTACCAATCCAAGTCGGGCCGGAAACATTCGACGCGGTCTTTTACATTATGGACATCATGCCTGCCTACAGCTGTCTCCTAGGCCGGCCATGGATCCACTCTGTTGGTGCCGTGACCTCCACGTTGCACCAGAAGCTCAAGTATGCTGTCAGAGGTAGCATCGTGATTGTATGTGGCGAGGAGGATATAATGGTGAGCCATTTGTCGTCCTTCAAATATGTTGAGATGGATGGGGAAATCCACGAAACCCTATGTCAGGCGTTCGAAGCTGTTAAAGTCAAGAACGTAGCTCCTGTAATCACTGAGAAACTAGAGATGACTCTCTCTTCCTTCAAGGAAGCCGGGGCCGTTTTTCAAGCCGGATCTACCCTAGGCTGGGGGCGAATTCTAGAAATACCTAACAAGCAAGATAAGTTAGGGTTAGGATACTCTCCTGCGGCTGAAGCCTCTTCTTCTCACAGTGCGTTGCGAGGTAAAGGGCCGATCCAGTTTACAAGTGGCGGGGTGATATTTGAAAGTGTCAACGCGGTGTCTGAAGACGGCGAAGACAGCGACTGCGATCTGGACTCTTGGATCCATCCAAGCAAACCAGGCGAGAGCCTCAACAACTGGTCCGTCAGGGATACCATCCAAGTGACAGGCAAAGAATAATGATTTACTTTCTCCAATCATTGTACAACCCTATGTCTTACCCGAGGCATAGTGGTTTTATTGTCAGGGCCTTGTTTGATTATGTACATGCATTTTACCAATAAATCAAAAGGAGTTTTTCTTCGTATTCAAATATTGTGATCTCTGTTATTCCTATTTTATACTTGTTTTGAAAAACAATAAAATGGCAATGGGGTTTGTGCTAACCTGCATATCCTTGTTTTAAGCTTAACCCTTGTTATTGCAGGATCCACATAGCAGATGACATCGACTCTGGACCTTCTACGACTCACTTCGAATTCGATTGTCCGATCTATCAAGCCGAAGAAGAGATTGATGAAGACGAAGACCTTCCCGAAGATTTGGCCCGCTTGTTGAAACAAGAAGAGAAAGTTATTCTGCCTCACGAGGAAGAGATTGAGATTGTGAATCTGGGTTCTGAAGAACTGGTCAGGAACGTCAGGATAGGGGCCGCATTGCAGAGTGACGTCAAGCAGAGATTGGTCGAGATGCTGAGAGAGTATAGTGACGTCTTTGCCTGGTCATACGAAGATATACCCGGACTGGATACTGACATCGTGGTCCATCACTTGCCGCTGCGAGAAGATTGTCCTCCCGTTAAGCAGAAGCTTAGAAGGACGCGACCAGATATGGCCGTTAAGATCAAAGAAGAAGTGCAAAAGCAGCTTGATGCTGGCTTCTTAGCGTTCACCACCTACCCTCCGTGGGTCGCCAACATAGTACCTGTACCGAAGAAGGACGGTAAGGTGCGGATGTGCGTCGATTATCGGGATTTGAATAGGGCGAGCCCTAAAGATGATTTCCCGCTCCCTCATATTGATGTGTTGGTCGACAATACAGCTCAGTTCTCCGTGTTTTCGTTCATGGATGGCTTCTCCGGTTACAATCACATCAAGATGGCGCCCAAGGACATGGAGAAAACTACGTTTATTACGCCCTGGGGAACATTTTGCTACAAGGTAATGCCTTTCGGTCTGAAGAACGCAGGGGCCACTTACCAACGAGCAATGGTTACTTTGTTTCATGATATGATTCATCATGAGATTGAAGTCCATGTTGATGACATGATTGCGAAGTCCCAGACGGAGGAGGGACATCTGGTCAATTTGCTGAAGCTTTTTGAGAGGCTTAGGAAGTTCAGGTTGAGGCTGAATCCTAACAAGTGTACTTTCAGAGTATGGTCTGGAAAACTACTGGGGTTTATCGTGAGTGAAAGAGGCATCGAGATTGATCCCGTGAAGATAAAAGCGATACAAGAAATGCCAGTGCCAAAAACAGAAAAAGAAGTTCGTGGTTTCCTGGGCAGAATAAACTACATTGCAAGGTTTATTTCTCAGCTCACGGCCACGTGTGAACCGATGTTCAAATTGTTAAAGAAAGATCAGGCGATTATCCGGAACGAGGATTGCCAAAAGGCATTTGATAAGATAAAACAATATCTACAGGAACCTCCGATCTTGATACCCCCAGTGGCCGGAAGACCCCTAATCATGTACTTGACAGTTCTTGAGAATAGTATGGGGTGTCTTCTCGGTCAGCACGACGAGACGGGCAGAAAGGAGCATGCCATTTACTATTTGAGTAAAAAGTTCACAGAATGTGAATCTCGTTACTCGATGCTGGAGAAAACGTGTTGTGCACTAGCCTGGGCTGCCAAACGTTTACGACAGTACATGCTCAATCACACGACCATGCTAATTTCGAAGATGGATCTGATCAAGTACGTCTTCGAGAAGCAAGCGCTTTCGGGCAGGATTCCCAGATGGCAAATGGTGTTGACACAATATGACATTCAGTACGTTTCCCAAAAGGCCATCAAGGGAAGCGTATTGTCTGAATACCTGGCCGAACAGCCGATCGAGGATTACCAGCCGATGAAATTTGAATTCCCTGATGAGGATATCATGTTTCTTAAAGCGAGGGATTGCGACGAACCGTTGCCCGACGAGGGGCCAGATAGGAAATCCCAGTGGAAATTGATATTTGACGGGGCGGTTAATTCTTATGGAAGTGGCATTGGAGCGATCATCACGACTCCCCGCGGATCCCATATCTCGTTCACTGTGAGACTGACGTTTCCAGTCACCAATAACGAAATGGAGTACGAAGCATGCATCATGGGCCTAGAAGAAGCAATTGATTTGAGAATCAAGAACCTAGATGTATATGGTGACTCGACACTTGTGATTAACCAGACTAAAGGGGAGTGGGAGACTCGTCAATCGAATTTGGTGCCGTACATGAACTATGCCAGAAGGCTGCTTCCGTTCTTTGATCGAGTGGAACTCCATCATGTGCCCAGAGCTGAAAATCAGATGGCTGATGCCCTAGCCACTTTGGCTTCGATGTATAAAGTCAATTTTTGGAATGAAGCCCCAAGGATTGTCCTTTCTTGTCTTGATAGACCTGCATTCGTCTTTGTGATCGAGGAAGCCTCCGATGGCAAGCCATGGTTCCATGACATCCAGACCTTCCTTATGACTAAGGAGTATCCTGCGGGAGCGTCAACCCAGGATAAGAAGACTCTGAGGAGGCTGTCTGGAAATTTTTATCTCAATCCTGATGGAGTTTTGTATAAAAGAAACCACGATCTTGTGCTACTCAGATGTGTAGATGAGAAAGAAGCGAGTAGGCTCATGGAAGAAGTCCATGAAGGCACATTTGGTACGCACGCCGGCGGGCATGCTATGACAAGAAAGATCCTGAGGGCAGGATACTACTGGCTAACGATGGAATCAGATTGCTTTAAATTCGCGAAGAGATGTCATAAATGCCAGATTTATGCTGATAAGATTCATGTGCCGTCGTGCCCGTTAAATGTCATGTCCTCCCCGTGGCCGTTCTCCATGTGGGGCATCGACATGATAGGCAAGATCGAGCCCACTTCATCTAACGGTCATCGCTTCATTCTAGTAGCTATCGACTACTTCACCAAGTGGGTGGAGGCAGCCTCATATGCTAATGTGACCAAGTAGGTGGTGGCTAAATTCATAAAGAGGGACATCATCTGTCGTTACGGAATTCCCGAGCGGATCATTACTGATAATGGTTCAAATCTGAATAACAAGATGATGAAGGAGCTGTGCCAGAATTTCAAGACTGAACACCACAACTCATCTCCTTACCGGCCGAAGATGAATGGCGCCATTGAAGCGGCCAATAAGAACATCAAGAAGATTGTACAGAAGATGGTTGTGACCTACAAAGATTGGCACGAGATGTTGCCATTCGCATTGCACGGTTATCGTACGACAGTACGTACATCAACCGGGGCAACTCCTTTCTCACTGGTGTACGGTATGGAAGCTGTCCTACCGTTAGAAGTTGAGATTCCTTCTTTGCGAGTTTTGGTTGACGTGAAACTCGATGAGGCAGAATGGATTAAGAACCGACTAAACCAACTCAACCTGATGGACGAGAAGAGGTTAGCATCGATTGCATATGGTCGTCTGTACCAAAGCCGAATGAAGAAAGCTTATGATAAGAAGGTGCGTCCTAGAAGCTTTCAGACGGGTGATCTCGTCCTGAAGAAGATTCTTCCTCCACACTCCGATCACCGGGGCAAGTGGACTCCTAATTACAAAGGTCCGTATGACGTCAGCAGTATCTTCTCGGGAGGAGCCTTGTTGTTATCCACGATGGATGGAGAAGATTTTGCATCCTCGGTGAACACGGACGCAGTTAAAAAATACTTTGCTTAGAAAATGACCCGCTGGAAAGAAAAAGAATATCCAGGCAAAAATGGGGCATCCCAGCGAACCATAAAAAAGGAAAAAGGTTCGGGAAAAAATTAGGGATATAAAAGAAAAGAATGTACACCCGCAAAGTCGAAAACCTGGAAGGGTGACTTTGGCAAAAAAGGGTATCCCGGTGAATCGAAAACCCGGAAGGGCGATTCAGGCAAAAGTTAGGGATTTGAAAAAGCAAATGGCCGCGTTCCGCGTATGGACTTTCATTGTTTAGTGGTTTGGAAGACCTGAGGGCCGTTTATCTGAATCAATCTCTTCTGAAGCTGAAGCGTCGGAGAAGTATCAAAGTCGAGTGGGTCATAGAGGGATCAACTCATGGTGTTCGTCTACGCCACATTGCCGACATTTGTGTATATACTGATGTATATTTATGTTTCTATATTTGTGCAGCTTCCTCATTCCAGGAGCTTGCATCTGTTGTAAAACATTTTCACCTATTCAGGGGCTCGTTATCAATGAAATGTATACTATTCAGCAATTTTGTTTGTTTGTTTAGCATCTATCTGTTTTGTTTGCGAAAAAGAACGCCGATGTTTTTGATAAAATGCGCATACATAAACTTACTGGCCTAGGCCACTGATTGTTGAAAAAATGAATCACTTGGACATTGTCACAAGATGATAACCTTGATAGGTCCCTTTGAGAAGGGTATCTGGTCTGTTTGTTTGTGTTGTTGCAGGTGTGGCATATACCAGGCAGTACGCCGTATGCGTCCCCAAGCAGGATGATTCCTTCTTCCCCAGAAAATGTAGCAGCATCTCCCCATGGAGTTTGAACATGAGACCGTAAGCATTGATATGTCCCCCCAAGCAGAGAAGATTCTCTCCCCAACCAGAGGTATCCTGAAGGATCGTCGCTTCCCCAGCTGAGTCATATACTGAAGTATGCGGCTTTCAAAAGTTCAGACTGAAGTTTCCAGCGAAATTGAAATTCCCCACAGAGTCGTACTCTCCCCAATAAGCAGGATGATTCCTTCTTCCCCAACCGAGTCTGCAGTTCCCTAAGAGAGCCGAGTCCTTGGAAGTCGCTCAGGCCATGATTGGTTTTCCCCAGTAGGGTGTTGAATAGCTGATGCTGTATTTCCCCACCGGAGTCGTTATCTCCAGGAAAGTTTTAGCCGCGAAGGTCGTGCAGTTTATTTCTACGATTGACATCGTTTTCCTCAACAGTTGTGGTTTGTAGGCCCAGTTGAGCGGGTTCAGGTTCTCGTAGAGCTTTATTCCCCTGCAGCAGTCGACTGAAGTTCGTTTCCCCGGGCGGAGTCCAATTGAGATTGGTGTGACTTCTTCTCCTTGGCGGGATGATTCCTTCCTCCACCAGAGTGGTTCTTTCTCCTTGACAGGAGGATTCTCCCTTCAGCATTTATTTTGCTGATGGGGTCATAGCATTTTGCATGATTGCATAGCATTTACCCAAAAAGCGCGTAGCATTTCCACTGTGTGGAACATTGCGCCATCGTCAACCATATGCATATGAAACATGAGCTAGGTCGTTACCGTTCTTGTTTTGCAGGTGTTCCCCAGCACAGTCACTCGCCCAAGATGATTCTTGAATTCCCCAGCGAAGTGGTTTGCTTAAGATGATTCTTAAAATCCCCAATGAAGTCTCCAGAGTTGATTGCTCAAGTTGATGCTTAGAGTCCCCGGCAAAGTGTTTGCTCAGGATGATTCCTGAAATCTCCAGCATAGTTATTGGTTCAGGATGATTCTTGAAGTCCCCGGCGGAGTTATTTGTCCAAGATGATTCTTGAAGTCCTCAGCAGAGTCGATTCACCCAGAGTGATTTCTGGAGCCCCGAAACAGAGTTACTTGATAGTTCTCCAGAACCCCCAGCGGAGATGTGTCATCCCCGATAGGTTTTTGAACAGCGAAGTTGAAATTTCCTTGAAGACTTGATGATTGAAGTCTGTCGCTACTCTAAAAATGCATCGCGCAACGACGGGGAGGCGAAAAGAAAAGGACAGAAGAGTCGCCACCGAACTTTATTTATCCCATGAGGGGAAAGGAAAATATCGAGAAAACCTTAAGAAAAGAATGGATAAGATGGTCTCGCAACCAAGAACGGGTTCGGAAGCCGGTTATGCGGGGGAAAGGTATTAGCACCCCTCGCATCCATCGTACTCGATGGGAACCATTTGTTTGTCGTATGTGTGATTATATCTGCTTAACTATTATGCTATAAAAGTGTTCCAAAATACAGAGAGAAAGGGTTAGAAACTGGGGAGAGAGAGTTAACGGAGGAAGAAGAGAGAAATAACAGACAGACTCGGTAGGACTTCGCGGTCCTAGGCCTACGTATTCTCAATGGATGTGAGAAAATCAGAGTCGACGTAGTTCGGGGAACTACAGATATAGAGGGGGGAAAGTGCTCGACAAGGATTGTGGCCCTTGTGCCTACGTATCTTTACTTGAAGAAGTAAAGAATCAGAGCAGTCGTAGTTCGGCCTACGGTGTGCGGGGGGAGTTCTGGTAGACGATGCTATCGTGCGCATTCTAGTAGTTAGGCGTATTGCTGCTCGCTCGTTGGAGACTTAGGCGTTACCTGTTTGCGGTAGAACGGACGTAGCATGCCTTTCTGGGAAAGGGTGGAAAAAGAAAAGGGTGCTCGCTAGGATATTGCAATCCTATGCCTACGTATTCTCAACATGCAAGAGAAATCAGAGCAACGTAGTTCGTGCTACTACGGGTAACTGGTGTGTTTTGTGGATGATGTTATCGTGCGCGTTCTAGCAGTTTAGGTGTATTGCTGCTCGCTCGTTCGGAGACTTAGGCGTTACCTGTTTGTGGTAGAACGGACGTAACATATCCTTTTTGAAAAAATGGTTTTCGCCATGCGAGGCAAGAAGTCAAGTTTGATTGGCTGAGATTGTTTTTGGGGCGAGATAGGTCCTCAGATAGTACCCCCTACAGGTAGTACCCAATTCTCTATCTCAAAGTTTTTGTTATAAAAGGGTGTGACGAACAAGGCGTCTTCGTATTGAAAGACGAGCGTTGAAACCACCCTCACTACAGTGGGCATCCCTACGCTCGGAGAAGAAGAGGTCTACACCCAATCCTCTCTCTTTAATTCAATGCAAAGAGAACTTCGTTCTCTTATTAAAGATGTTTTTGGTTTTGAATGGTAAGTGATTTGCGACAGAGAACCCTACGGTAAACGTCAGCACTCGGGATAGGAGAAGGCCTACGCCTAACCACTCCACGACCATTCAAGTATTTGTTACGAAAATGATTTGAAAATGCACTCGGTATAGGACCGAGGTTTTAGGTGTGAAAATTGTGGAAGGAAGTTGTGAAAGCGAGATGGTGGATAAAGTCGCGTCCTCATATCGAAAGACGAGTATCGAGACCACCCTCACTACAGTGGGCATCCCAACACTCGAAGAAGAAGAGGTCTACACCCAATCTTCTCTCTTTAATTCGATACAAAGAGAAATCAATTTATTATGGTTTGAAAATGGACTCGGTACGAGACCGAGGTTTTAGGAGAGATGGTATGGAAACGTCTTCATATTGAAAGACGAGCGTCGAAACCACCCTCACTACAGTGGGCATCCCAACACTCAGAGAGGAAGAAAGTCTACACTTAATCCCCTCTTTTTAATTCAATACAAAGATAATTGGATTTTGAAGATGGTTTGTCAATGCTTTTGAATCGAGTTGGGACAAGTGACGAAGAGAGAAAAGAGGTGGTCTCAGATCCAACATTACTTATCAATAATTTGACCGGTAATGAATTACTTATCGACCCAAAAGGAAAAATGGATCAAAATGTTCAATAACAAAAGAGAAAGAGAATTTAACTTCTAAAGTAGAAAATAAAATAAAACTCTACAAAAACTTCTAGAAGAAAATTGCATAAAAGAATTTTTAAATAAAATTAAAATTAGGATTCTTAAAGAAATTTGGATATAAAATAAAATATATATAAACTCTAAAAGAAAATTAATATGCAAACCAATAAAATCTCTATGAATTCTAAAAGAAAAAAAAGAATTAAAAAGTAATATACAAACTATAAAAATAATGTTAATAATATACACATAATAATAATAATAATAATAATGATATATATTTACATAACTATAATAATATTATTTACCGCTAAATTAAAATAGAGAAAAAATAATACATTTTGGCTTTGATAAAATGAAAGAAAATCAGAAAGAGAGGGGTATGAAAACGAATGACCTGGGCTTGTGAACCTATCCACCGTATACTCATTACCATTGGAAAATGGTGGTGCAGGAAATGACACCGGTCACAAATTAAACCCAAATCAGTGAAACAAGGAAAAACAATATCATCGTCGCACATCACCGAAAATGAAAGGGAAAGACGAAGCTTGGCTCAAAATTTCTCATCAAAGAACAACCACTGGGTCCTCATCCCGTCTCAAACATCTCCGGTCCAGGTGCTATTTGCTCCATTCTATTTCGATTCGTCTTCATCCCTATTACATGTTGGGTTTGATTTGTTATGGTGGAAAGAGGTTGCAATGAGGGTATGAGAAAGACGGTTGGTGGTTGTCATGCTTCTGGGTTTAGGTTTGTATAAAACGGCGGAAATGGAGTTTGACGATGAAGGTTGGAAATCGACGGTGGATTGAATTTGAGTTGAAGAGTTGTGGTTCGTGTGTTGTTCGAAGGAGCTTCGTGTTGTGGGTCTGTGAGTGAGATGAGGGTTTGATCCAAGACAAAACCACAAGATCTCATCATACAATCATTAAATCAAGCGAACATAAAACATGCTACAATCCGAGGAAGCTCACCAATATCTGAACCAATTTCGTTGCCACTGCTGCCGTCAAACTGTGATAGAACATCGAAAGTATAGAGTTTCCAGTTCAGTATTTGTATGACAGTAAAACATATCTGAAAGTGGCATTGCAGGTTTGGCTCTTCTTTTCCTTTACGTCGTCGATTTGTTGACTAACTTAGGGGATGTATACACTGCCGCGATTTGAGTTTGTTAAAGGCGTAACTAAGTTGCGGAGTGAACTGCAAAGCTTCAGCACGTGGTTGTTGCTAGTGTTCACAGTGGAGCTTAATGTTGTTGTTGTCACGACCTCCACCAAGTTGAGACGAGAAAACTGCCTCGATAGCGGAAGGAATTTTTTGTTTGGCTTTGATGTTGGAAGATGGAAGAAGATTGTTCAATGGTCAAAAATAGTGATGGTTGCAGGTTACAATGGTGTTGAATGGTATGATTTGAGTTTCTAGAATGAAGATGATTCTATGGTGATTTCAAAAGGTATGTGTGTGAGGCAAAACAGCCTTGACACAGGGAGCATTTCTGAGGTTTAGATGTTGTTTATTTTGGGTAGGAAGAAAGTATGTGAATGATGATAGAAGTGTTTAGTGTGAAATGTCTTAAGATTATGATTTGGGAATGTTCAGGTTTGTTAAAGGATGAAAATTTGGAAGGAGGAAGACATGGGTTTGTTCTTGAGAAATATGAGTTTGAAAAGCTATTGAGTTGAGGTTGAAGAAGAAGAAGGTTCAGAAGAAAAGATGAGGTGATGGCTGTGTTGTTAGGGTTGAAGGAAGAAAATTAATGAATCAATGTTTTGAAGAGGGATGAATATCGTCTGGTCATGGAACGAGCAAGGTGATGCGTATGGTGTGGTTCGAATGGGATCGCACACCATGTGTTTGTGAAAATGACCTCTGTTTTCGCTTTTGGAACTGCTTGATCACAGGTTCTAATATCTATGGTTTCAGCTTGCGGTGGATGGTCATCAGCTAGTGAGCGCATCAGTTGTTTGGTTGGGTGATACAATAGCAGAAATATCCTCTAGGAGAACCAGTTGTCGAGATCACTTTTGGAGTTTGAGTTGGTGCGAGACGCGATGTGAGGAGATGAATTTCTGGAAGGTGATTGAAGGATGTTGATGAAGTTCTGAGGAGGAATGGTGATTGAAGTTTGTTGGGTATTGTTTATGGAAGATAGAAGATAATGACAGGTTTTTGTTCATGGGATGATGAAGGATATTGTTCAGAGGTCTGTGGTGACGGTCCGAGAAGTGAAAATCCGAAGATGGTGAATGTCGAAGGGCGAAAAAACGGATGGTGTTGTGAGATTAACGGTGGGTCTCTCTGAAGTTTTGGCTAAGTTTTTGGAAACGGGTTTGAAACTCATGGTCACGATGAAGATGATGATAATGAAGTTGTTATTTCTGGAATTTCTGAGTTTATGGATTTGGTTTGTGAGCTTTGAAGATTTCTAGTGAGGGTTAATGGAAGATGACGGTTTTGGTCAAAGCTGGAGATTTGAGGAGATTTACGGTTTCGGTGGTATGAAGGTTGATTCATGGTTGTAGTCGTTGAACGAGATGACAGAAAGAGCGTTTTAATGGTGGGTTTACGGTGTATGAAGAAAGTTTAGTGAAAAGTTCCTCCACGGTTTCAGAAGGAAGGCTATCTTGAGGAGATTTTTGGGGTTTAAGTTGATGTTTTTGTAGTTGGATTTCCTGATGAGGGTTGAGTTGTTGGAGATGGAGTTGAAGGTTTGGTGGGTTGGTCTTTTCAACTGGTTTGAGGAAAAGTGTGGATGAAGGAGCTGTTTCAGAAGGGTTGTGGTAGTGTTGGTGTTTCATGAGAGAATGGTGTTAAATCGAATGAAGAGAATTAGTTACCATAATGCAATATTCCATAATCAGTTAAGGATACCAGCAAATGGAAAATGAAGATGAATGAATGAATGTCCTCTGAAGAGTTTCAAGGTTTTTTTTTTATATTTGCAACGTTGCTGGTGTGGTACGGTTTGCAGCTGGCCATTTTGTTTGCTTGTGGCAGGTTGTTTGTCTGGTGTGGGAGGAGTAGTAGCAGTGCTGCTGTTGTGCAAAGGCTGGAGCAGTAATAGCAGGTATTTGTACAACTTGTGCAGAACTTGTCTATTCCATTTTGGTGTAAGGTTGGGGCAAGTTGCTCTTGTTGATTTTGTGTGTGGTGTGTGGGCTGGCTGAGATGTTGTAGCATTAACGTGAGGCATTTGAGTGCTTGTTTGGAAAGTTTGGTTATGCAGAATTGATATATGAAAAGCATGTGGGGCTTTCTTGGTTTGTACTGGTTTTGGGTGAAAGACCAAAAGCAAGTGTTATTGTTTTTTTTTATGTGTGATTCAACTTGCTTGTATTGTGAAAGCTGGTGTGAAGTGTGTGATTTTCAAATATTTAAACTGTACTATATTTCTATCTAATTCTATATTAATAATAACATCTCTTCTAATTTAATCTAATAATAATGTAATCTTAATTAATTAATGCTAAAAAATCTAAGCTAATTAATAAATAAATAAATAATTACAATAAAATAAAAAAAACTGCTTCTATTTTCTATTAAAAACACTGAACAAATAAAGAAACTTTTTAAAGAAAACAAATTTAAAATCCTAATTTCTATTAACAAACTATTTTCTAAATAAAGTTCTATTAAAACTCTTTTTTCCCTAAAAACAAATATTATTCTAGAAGTTAATTAAATAAAAATCTACTTTTACTACTAAAACAAAAATAATAGAATTCTATATTAAAACCTATTTAAACCTAAGTCTACTTAAATAAAAATGAACAGAAAAAAAATAAATAAAAAGCTATTTCTATCTAAAATAAAATCTATTTCTATTTAAACAAAAATATAGTAAAACCTAATCTTAAAAATAAAATAAAAACAAAAAAACAAAATGATTATCTAAATAAAAGCTAAAACAAAAACATATACAAAATATTATATTGGAAAAATAAAAATGCAAAAATATTTACAAAAGTTGGCGGGCAAATTTAGGGTATGACAGATGCCCCTATCTAATTGGCTTAGACCGAGTAAGATGAATTGATGTAGCGTTCATTTTTCAAAGTAGAAGTCAATTAGATACAAAGAAGACCCTGAATTTGTCCAAAAAAGGAAAACAAAAAATTTGAGAAATGAAATACAGACAAACCTGACACCCAAAAGGATGTAGGGAGATAAGCTTCTCCGAAGAGATTGCCACTTATCGCTGACTTTAAATGATATGCCCCTGACTGAGTTAAATTTGTCGTTGAAGATTTGATTAACCATAGGGTTGAAATACGTCATGCGATACACCCATGGTCTTGAAAAGGTGCCCCTGTCTGGGCGGAATTTTGCTTTGATATTCTTGAATTTCGCGGGGAGACCCGCGGTCTTGCGGAGATTGCCCCTGACTGGGCTGATTATGATCTTGAAAATCTTCGAGATTAATCCTGGATCTGACCTCGCATACGCGGATGCTTGATGAGAATGATGTTTCATATCAAATGGAAATGCAAGTGCAAATGCTAATGCACGGAGATGCAAGAGCTGAGGAAATATGATATGATTATGGGTATGCATATGATGCAAGATGCTTATGAAGTCGAATGCGATGCATATGATGCGTATGATTGCAGGCAGGTGATTGGAAATGCAGGTGGTTGGGAAATACAAGTTGGACTTTGGTGGTTGCCAATGCATGTTGGACTTTGGGTTGGAAATACCAGATGAGGGCTGGTATTCGGAGGGTAGACCAGATGAGACTGGTTGGCGAAAGGTTAAGTTGTCAAAGGAGGGTTGATTTTATGGTTTGCCAGATGGGAGCTGGATTTTGGGATGAGGTTTACCAGACAAGAACTGGTGGCAAAAGGTTAAGTTGTCAGACGAGAACTGACTTCTAGGTTTGGTGTCAGACGGGAACTGACTTTGTGGTTTTCTAGACGAGGACTGGACTTTGAAATTGTGTTTTCCAGACGAGGACTGGTTAAACGGAAGGTGACCAGATGGGACTGGTTTGAAGGTTTAAAGGTTTGACCAGATGGGACTGGTACAAAGTGAAGGGTTTACCAGATGGGACTGGTTTGAAGGTTTGCCAGGCGAGAACTGGACTTTGGAGGTTTGAAGGTTACAAGGTTTTAACAGTTTTAGGCTGTGGGATGAAGAATCCAATGACAGCAAGGCCCTCTCGGAAGGTTATGGTTATTGGGTAAGGTGGCGGTATGATTCCCCGACACTCGCTTTGAACTCAACAGCTGCTGATGAGGATGAACTTGCTTGAATAACTTGCCATGAGACGACCTCGAGATGGCTTGCCCTAGAGTTTGTACCACGAAAGGATTTATCATTGTTTAACCAATTCTTGGTGGTTGGCTTCAATATAATCTTTAGAGTAGCTTGCTCTTGAAAGAGCGTTGAAGCGACTTAACTTATCCTAATTGAACATTGGAGGGATATATCCTCAAGTCAAAGAAACTCTGGGTGGCCTGCCCCTGATTGGTGTGATTCATTTATGATCAACCGCTTCTTGAATGATTTGCCCCATAATCAACTGATGTTTGGGGATTTGCCTTAAGCTGACTATTTCTGAAATCTTGGGATGACAATGCCCCAGATCCATAAGGTTATATGGTATGCTCGATTCTGGTCCAGACCGCTGAATAATCCAGTCTTGCTTGAGTGCTCCCTGTTGGAATTTCCTTGATGCCAACTACTGACTTGCAAATAAAATTGTTTATTCACAAATGGTATTTTTAATGTGAAGTTCATGCAAGTTTTAAGAGAAATGTCATTTATTTAAGTGTCGTGATAGTGAGACGAATGGACCGTTAGTCCAAACGTTGTGCTAACTTGATTGGTGCGAAAGATATGGCAAGGATATTGACACCAATGCTGATGATTAGCAAATATGTGGGAGTCAGGTTACGCAACCTCGCAACAACATGTTTTCAGAATAAACCTCGCCTCAATTAGGTCTTTCGAGGGTTGTAACGTAGTCTGGTTCACGGTTTATAGAACAAAGGATATTAGGCTCAAAGAATTATTTGTACCCACCCCTCTTCTCAATGATCTTCAGTCCTACGTTCAGTTAATTCTGCATCTGCTTGACGGTGTAAGCTTGATGGTTCAAGGTTTGCTTGAAATGGCAGCCACCTTATTTTGCTTTTTGAAGGATGTCAGTGACCCTTTGGTTTGACCACTGAATCTTATTTTGTTTTTGCTGAGGGTTTAAAGACCTCTTTTGATTTTGTTTTTGATCCCTAACTTTTGCATGGACTGATTTTGCTTGTCAGATCCATCAGGATTGCCTTGATTTTTTCCTAAGTCCCCTTTTAAGGTGCTTGACTTAGCAGGCCTTTGATATTTTTTCTGATTTTGTTGGCGAATTATGACTGCCATGTCGTGGGTCATTGATGAACAACCGTCTTCTGGATTTTGCTTTATGCATAGTGGACTAACTGAACAACTACCCTGCCCCAGGTTGAGTGTAAGGGTTTGAATATCCGAAGGAAACTCCTACTTCTAGGCTCGAAGTGGTTGAATAGGGATTAACTCCTTATATCTCCGGTGTTTAGGGGATTTGAAACAATGCATGTACATCTTTGACGAGATTCTATCTGAAAGCATACAGTTTGCAATTATGGGTATTTCGTTTTCGTCATCCTCCCTCCAATCTTTGCTAAACAACAGTGATGGTGGAGTGGATAAAAAATGGATGTGTATGTGATTGTGATAAATGGAAAAATGAGCGAATGCGACATAATTGATTCGGAAAATGCATAATCAATTCATTAATATTACCATTCAAAACAACAATGTTTAAACACAAGTAGCAATTAACAGGAAATAAACTACAAGATGCAAATGATAAAAGCGTTCAAGGACTGCCAATGTTGAGGACGTCTGCCTCTTTGGACTACTGGCTTTAGGAGATGACCCTTGGAATCTTCAAGCTTAGACAGCTGAGAGGTTAACATGGATAACCGAACTCCCTTCTGGAAAAGATACGTACCCTTTGTTAATCAGTTGTTGCACCTTAGCTTGGAAGGCTTTGCATTCTTCAGTCAAGTGCCCCATGGATCCTCCATGATATCCACACTGAGCATTGGGATTGTACCCAGGAGGGTAAGGTTCTGGCACAGGCTTAAGAGTTTTAGGCTCCACCAATGAATTTTGAATCAGATGTGGGAGAAGCTGACTGTGCGACATAGGGACTGGATGAAGAGGAGCAGTCCTTCTTTCCAAGTTGTTGTTGGGCCTATTCTGATCGCGGCGCTGATTCGGATGACCTCGGCCATGGGCTCGTTGATTTACATGAGGAGCGACCCGTGACTTATGGGATGAAGCTTTAGGCATGGCCGATTGTCCATGAGGATAACATGGCACTGGTAATGATGCCTGTTGAGTAGACGAGGGACTATAGAGTTTTGTTGGTACATCGTGAGAATACTCAACGTTTGCTATGAGTGCGCTGGTTTCATCCTTCTCTTCCTCATGGAAATCATTGAAAGATTCAATTTCACTGGCCTGGCTGCCTGATGCGTCCTGGATTTGTCCACTTTTGAGGTAACTTTCGAGGCGCTCTCCTACAATCACAAGGTCAGAGAAGCTTGATGGCGTACATTCAGTCATTCTTTCAAGATAAGAGCCATGCAAACTATTGATGAACATGTCAATCAGTTCCCTGTCCGAGAGTGGTGGTTGCGCTCTTGCTGCGAATTCTCTCCACCGCTGTGCATATCCCTTAAAAGGTTCGTTTCCATTCTGAGATAGGCTTTGCAACTGCATGCGGGTGGGAGGAGTGTCTAGATTAAACTGGTAAAACTTTAGAAAAGCATTGGCTAGGTCCCTCCATGATTGGATATGACTCCTTACTAAATCTGTGTACCAACTTAATGATGCCCCACTCAGACTTTCTTGAAAACAGTGGATCATCAGCTTATCGTCATGAGTATAGGGGGTCATTTTTCGACAGTACATCACCAAATGACGCCTCGGGCAACTAAAGCTTGTGTACTTCTCGAAGTTGGGTATCTTGAATCTTGGAGGAATCACCAAGTCTAGCACTAGACACATATCAGCAGCATCGAGGCCGGGCATGTCAGACACTCTCATAGCTTGAATTGTCTCCTCAAAGGCGCGAAGCTTTTCTTTCATGGGATCGGTCGTTGGCATCCTCTGGGGTCGAGTAAGAACGTTTACATGCGGAGGATGGCCATCCGGCAGAAGATCATACAGTGGATTGTTCGTCACAGTAAACCCTGGTGGGGACTCAACATTCTGGCGGTTGTTCTCTGGCATAGCTACCTCAGTTTGCATTGTCTAATTGGCCTTTCAAGGCGTCTATGCTCCTATTACTTCAAATGCTTCACAGCTTTCACGAGTTCAGTAGGAGTGTCGGGAAATCAACTGCAGGTTATGGACAGAGGACGGGTAAGCTCTTGGTATCTGGTTAGGGAAGAAAATGAAAAATGATGCAGATATGCTTATGCAAATGCAATGCAATGAGTGCACACGAGAACAGATCCACAACAACGATTAAAGTCACAGATCCTGCAAGACAACAACAAAAGGTATCTCTCCCCTCGGGTGGGCAATCTACTGGTTTAATAAGAGGGTATCCCAAAGGCCTTTAAACAAAGTCCCATGCACTAACCCTCAAAAGTTTTCCATCAGAACGACTACTCGTAAGACGGTATTCCCTTCAAAGGATGAACACAGAGTTATGTTTTAGGAACCTTCGGAATGAGGTTCTACAAAAGGTCCTCAGAGTCACGGACTCCCAAGTTGGAAATAAAGACGCCATTACGACTACACGTAAGACATAATCATCCCAAAAGGGTCTCATCTGAGCGATGGAATTCGATCCAACTCAACGAGTCCTAAGTCTCGCAAATCAGAAAGAAACCACCTCCTAATCTTAGTGTATACTATAAAGCTCGGGTAGAAAGCTTTTATCCTCACAAACCATTCAAATAAACCCAACAGTTAGAGAATAAAGCATAAACAAATAAAGCAAATAAAAACACAAACACGACAAACAAATTAGGCTTGGCTCGCTAGGTGTCCCCAGCAGAGTCGCCAGCTGTCGCTACTCGAAAAATGCATCGCGCAACGACGGGGAGGCGAAAAGAAAAGGACAGAAGAGTCGCCACCGAACTTTATTTATCCCATGAGGGGAAAGGAAAATATCGAGAAAACCTTAAGAAAAGAATGGATAAGATGGTCTCACAACCAAGAACGGGTTCGGAAGCCGGTTATGCGGGGGGAAGGTATTAGCACCCCTCGCATCCATCGTACTCGATGGGAACCATTTGTTTGTCGTATGTGTGATTATATCTGCTTAACTATTATGCTATAAAAGTGTTCCAAAATACAGAGAGAAAGGGTTAGAAACTGGGGAGAGAGAGTTAATGGAGGAAGAAGAGAGAAATAACAGACAGACTCGGTAGGACTTCGCGGTCCTAGGCCTACGTATTCTCAATGGATGTGAGAAAATCAGAGTCGACGTAGTTCGGGGAACTACAGATATAGAGGGGGGAAAGTGCTCGGCAAGGATTGTGGTCCTTGTGCCTACGTATCTTTACTTGAAGAAGTAAAGAATCAGAGCAGTCGTAGTTCGGCCTACGGTGTGCGGGGGGAGTTCTGGTAGACGATGCTATCGTGCGCATTCTAGTAGTTAGGCGTATTGCTGCTCGCTCGTTGGAGACTTAGGCGTTACCTGTTTGCGGTAGAACGGACGTAGCATGCCTTTCTGGGAAAGGGTGGAAAAAGAAAAGGGTGCTCGCTAGGATATTGCAATCCTATGCCTACGTATTCTCAACATGCAAGAGAAATCAGAGCAACGTAGTTCGTGCTACTACGGGTAACTGGTGTGTTTTGTGGATGATGTTATCGTGCGCGTTCTAGCAGTTTAGGTGTATTGCTGCTCGCTCGTTCGGAGACTTAGGCGTTACCTGTTTGCGGTAGAACGGACGTAACATATCCTTTTTGAAAAAATGGTTTTCGCCATGCGAGGCAAGAAGTCAAGTTTGATTGGCTGAGATTATTTTTGGGGCGAGATAGGTCCTCAGATAGTACCCCCTACAGGTAGTACCCAATTCTCTATCTCAAAGTTTTTGTTATAAAAGGGTGTGACGAACAAGGCGTCTTCGTATTGAAAGACGAGCGTTGAAACCACCCTCACTACAGTGGGCATCCCTACGCTCGGAGAAGAAGAGGTCTACACCCAATCCTCTCTCTTTAATTCAATGCAAAGAGAACTTCGTTCTCTTATTAAAGATGTTTTTGGTTTTGAATGGTAAGTGATTTGCGACAGAGAACCCTACGGTAAACGTCAGCACTCGGGATAGGAGAAGGCCTACGCCTAACCACTCCACGACCATTCAAGTATTTGTTACGAAAATGATTTGAAAATGCACTCGGTATAGGACCGAGGTTTTAGGTGTGAAAATTGTGGAAGGAAGTTGTGAAAGCGAGATGGTGGATAAAGTCGCGTCCTCGTATCGAAAGACGAGTATCGAGACCACCCTCACTACAGTGGGAATCCCAACACTCGAAGAAGAAGAGGTCTACACCCAATCTTCTCTCTTTAATTCGATACAAAGAGAAATCAATTTATTATGGTTTGAAAATGGACTCGGTACGAGACCGAGGTTTTAGGAGAGATGGTATGGAAACGTCTTCATATTGAAAGACGAGCGTCGAAACCACCCTCACTACAGTGGGCATCCCAACACTCGGAGAGGAAGAAAGTCTACACTTAATCCCCTCTTTTTAATTCAATACAAAGATAATTGGATTTTGAAGATGGTTTGTCAATGCTTTTGAATCGAGTTGGGACAAGTGACGAAGAGAGAAAAGAGGTGGTCTCAGATCCAACATTACTTATCAATAATTTGACTGGTAATGAATTACTTATCGACCCAAAAGGAAAAATGGATCAAAATGTTCAATAACAAAAGAGAAAGAGAATTTAACTTCTAAAGTAGAAAATAAAATAAAACTCTACAAAAACTTCTAGAAGAAAATTGCATAAAAGAATTTTTAAATAAAATTAAAATTAGGATTCTTAAAGAAATTTGGATATAAAATAAAATATATATAAACTCTAAAAGAAAATTAATATGCAAACCAATAAAATCTCTATGAATTCTAAAAGAAAAAAAAAGAATTAAAAAGTAATATACAAACTATAAAAATAATGTTAATAATATACACATAATAATAATAATAATAATAATGATATATATTTACATAACTATAATAATATTATTTACCGCTAAATTAAAATAGAGAAAAAATAATACATTTTGGCTTTGAAAAAATGAAAGAAAATCAGAAAGAGAGGGGTATGAAAACGAATGACCTGGGCTTGTGAACCTATCCACCGTATACTCATTACCATTGAAAAATGGTGGTGCAGGAAATGACACCGGTCACAAATTAAACCCAAATCAGTGAAACAAGGAAAAACAATATCATTGTCGCACATCACCGAAAATGAAAGGGAAAGACGAAGCTTGGCTCAAAATTTCTCATCAAAGAACAACCACTGGGTCCTCATCCCGTCTCAAACATCTCCGGTCCAGGTGCTATTTGCTCCATTCTATTTCGATTCGTCTTCATCCCTATTACATGTTGGGTTTGATTTGTTATGGTGGAAAGAGGTTGCAATGAGGGTATGAGAAAGACGGTTGGTGGTTTTCATGCTTCTGGGTTTAGGTTTATATAAAACGGCGGAAATGGAGTTTGATGATGAAGGTTGGAAATCGACGGTGGATTGAATTTGAGTTGAAGAGTTGTGGTTCGTGTGTTGTTCGAAGGAGCTTCGTGTTGTGGGTCTGTGAGTGAGATGAGGGTTTGATCCAAGACAAAACCACAAGATCTCATCATACAATCATTAAATCAAGCGAACATAGAACATGCTACAATCTGAGGAAGCTCACCAATATCTGAACCAATTTTGTTGCCACTGCTGCCGTCAAACTCTGATAGAACATCGAAAGTATAGAGTTTCCAGTTCAGTATTTGTATGACAGTAAAACATATCTGAAAGTGGCATTGCAACTTTGGCTCTTCTTTTCCTTTACGTCGTCGATTTGTTGACTAACTTAGGGGATGTATACACTGCCGCGATTTGAGTTTGTTAAAGGCGTAACTAAGTTGCGGAGTGAACTGCAAAGCTTCAGCACGTGGTTGTTGCTAGTGTTCACAGTGGAGCTTAATGTTGTTGTTGCCACGACCTCCACCAAGTTGAGACGAGAAAACTGCCTCGATAGCGGAAGGAATTTTTTGTTTGGCTTTGATGTTGGAAGATGGAAGAAGATTGTTCAATGGTCAAAAATAGTGATGGTTGCAGGTTACAATGGTGTTGAATGGTATGATTTGAGTTTCTAGAATGAAGATGATTCTATGGTGATTTCAAAAGGTATGTGTGTGAGGCAAAACAACCTTGACACAGGGAGCATTTGTGAGGTTTAGATGTTGTTTATTTTGGGTAGGAAGAAAGTATGTGAATGATGATAGAAGTGTTTAGTGTGAAATGTCTTAAGATTATGATTTGGGAATGTTCAGGTTTGTTAAAGGATGAAAATTTGGAAGGAGGAAGACATGGGTTTGTTCTTGAGAAATATGAGTTTGAAAAGCTATTGAGTTGAGGTTGAAGAAGAAGAAGGTTCAGAAGAAAAGATGAGGTGATGGCTGTGTTGTTAGGGTTGAAGGAAGAAAATTAATGAAGCAATGTTTTGAAGAGGGATGAATATCGCCTGGTCATGGAACGAGCAAGGTGATGCGTATGGTGTGGTTCGAATGGGATCGCACACCATGTGTTTGTGAAAATGACCTCTGTTTTCGCTTTTGGAACTGCTTGATCACAGGTTCTAATATCTATGGTTTCAGCTTGCGGTGGATGGTCATCAGCTAGTGAGTGCATCAGTTGTTTGGTTGGGTGATACAATAGCAGAAATATCCTCTAGGAGAACCAGTTGTCGAGATCACTTTTGGAGTTTGAGTTGGTGCGAGACGCGGTGTGAGGAGATGAATTTCTGGAAGGTGATTGAAGGATGTTGATGAAGTTCTGAGGAGGAATGGTGATTGAAGTTTGTTGGGTATTGTTTATGGAAGATAGAAGATAATGAGAGGTTTTTGTTCATGGGATGATGAAGGATATTGTTCAGAGGTCTGTGGTGACGGTCCGAGAAGTGAAAATCCGAAGATGGTGAATGTCGAAGGGCAAAAAAACGGATGGTGTTGTGAGATTAACGGTGGGTCTCTCTGAAGTTTTGGCTAAGTTTCTGGAAACGGGTTTGAAACTCATGGTCACGATGAAGATGATGATAATGAAGTTGTTATTTATGGAATTTCTGAGTTTATGGATTTGGTTTGTGAGCTTCGAAGATTTCTAGTGAGGGTTAATGGAAGATGAAGGTTTTGGTCAAAGCTGGAGATTTGAGGAGATTTACGGTTTCGGTGGTATGAAGGTTGATTCATGGTTGTAGTCGTTGAATGAGATGACAGAAAGAGCATTTTAATGGTGGGTTTACGGTGTATGAAGAAAGTTCAGTGAAAAGTTCCTCCACGGTTTCAGAAGGAAGGCTATCTTGAGGAGATTTTCGGGGTTTAAGTTGATGTTTTTGTAGTTGGATTTCCTGATGAGGGTTGAGTTGTTGGAGATGGAGTTGAAGGTTTGGTGGGTTGGTCTTTTCAACTGGTTTGAGGAAAAGTGTGGATGAAGGAGCTGTTTCAGAAGGGTTGTGGTAGTGTTGGTGTTTCATGAGAGAATGGTGTTAAATCGAATGAAGAGAATTAGTTGCCATAATGCAATATTCCATAATCAGTTAAGGATACCAGCAAATGGAAAATGAAGATGAATGAATGAATGTCCTCTGAAGAGTTTCAAGGTTTTTTTTTTATATTGGCAACGTTGCTGGTGTGGTACGGTTTGCAGCTGGCCATTTTGTTTGCTTGTGGCAGGTTGTTTGTCTGGTGTGGGAGTAGTAGTAGTAGTGCTGCTGTTGTGCAAAGGCTGGAGCAGTAATAGCAGGTATTTGTACAACTTGTACAGAACTTGTCTATTCCATTTTGGTATAAGGTTGGGGCAAGTTGCTCTTGTTGATTTTGTGTGTGGTGTGTGGGCTGGCTGAGATGTTGTAGCATTAACGTGAGGCATTTGAGTGCTTGTTTGGAAAGTTTGGTTATGCAGAATTGATATATGAAAAGCATGTGGGGCTTTCTTGGTTTGTACTGGTTTTGGGTGAAAGACCAAAAGCAAGTGTTATTGTTTTTTTTTATGTGTGATTCAACTTGCTTGTATTGTGAAAGCTGGTGTGAAGTGTGTGATTTTCAAATATTTAAATTGTACTATATTTCTATCTAATTCTATATTAATAATAACATCTCTTCTAATTTAATCTAATAATAATGTAATCTTAATTAATTAATGCTAAAAAATCTAAGCTAATTAATAAATAAATAAATAATTACAATAAAATAAAATAAAAACTGCTTCTATTTTCTATTAAAAACACTGAACAAATAAAGAAACTTTTTAAAGAAAACAAATTTAAAATCCTAATTTCTATTAACAAACTATTTTCTAAATAAAGTTCTATTAAAACTCTTTTTTCCCTAAAAACAAATATTATTCTAGAAGTTAATTAAATAAAAATCTACTTTTACTACTAAAACAAAAATAATAGAATTCTATATTAAAACCTATTTAAACCTAAGTCTACTTAAATAAAAATGAACAAAAAATAAATAAATAAAAAGCTATTTCTATCTAAAATAAAATCTATTTCTATTTAAACAAAAATATAATAAAACCTAATCTTAAAAATAAAATAAAAACAAAAAAACAAAATGATTATCTAAATAAAAGCTAAAACAAAAACATATACAAAATATTATATTGGAAAAATAAAAATGCAAAAATATTTACAAAAGTTGGCGGGCAAATTTAGGGTATGACAAAGTCCGGCAGCGGTGCCGAAACCCCAGACTTACTGATGAAGTCTAACTAGGATGTCGAAGCAGTTCTCTCAGCTGATGCAGAGGGCCTGATGGTAGAAGTTTGGATATCTCTATTTGGCTCATGATTGACCGAGAATTCTATTCCTGACTTACTGACGAAGTCCGGCTGACGCCCGAAAGTTCTTTGAATGCCCGACGACATAATTAACTTGACTGTTAAAAAGTTCCTGATGACCTGATGATTCCCGAGGAATTCTTCTGCTATGACGCAGAACGCCTGACGGCATGATCAACCATTCATTACCAGTTACCGCGTAACCGGTGACCCCTTGATAACTTGAGGATGAAGATCTACAGCAAAATCAGATGATCATCCTGACGGAGATTAGACCTTTCACCAATTACCGTGTGACCAATTCCCCCAGCAGAGTTGTCGTGCAACTGTCATGCTCAGTTTTTGAAGATGTTCCTACCCATCAGAGTACTGTTTACCCGTACGGTCGGCACATCACCAGCTACCGTGCAACCGGTGATCCCTTGATGATTTGAGGACGCAATGATATCAGATAAATAAGAGAATCATCCGGGCGGAGATTCATATCAGTATTTCTCCAGCTAGTTGTCGTGCAACTATTATTTCAGTTTCCGAAGATTTGACCCATCAGAGTATCGTGTACTTGTGCAATTGGCAAATTTCCGGGTTTGTTGGTATTCAACCGTCTCGTACCTTGATTGTTTGAGAGTCGTTCTCTTCTCACCCAGTTAGGTTCAAGCCGCTTGAATAGGGGCAGCTGTTGCACCCCAAAATTTGCCCAACATTTCTTTACCTAGCTTATGTTTCATTTCATTCACATTAGTATTATCATTTGCATTTCATTGACATGTATGCAGGAGATCAAGAGGTATGATCACCAATCAAGGGCTACACAAGACTATGAAGCTAGCTAAGAAGGTTATTCAAGTGCTCAAGGGTTGATATCCTTGTTAGAGAAGTTAAAAGATCCTCAGAGAGAGTGGTTGAAGCCAAGTGTGTAGGTCTCCTAACTTGAGAGTTGTGGAAAGCCCTCAGATGATTCTGAAGCCATGAAGTTGGACTCGAGGTCTTGAGAGAGCTCATGAGAAGTGTTGAAGATCACTTTGAGGCCTAGACAGGTCATTGTGCAAGAATAAGAAGGCTCATCCATGAGTGGTGCAGCTAGGGTTTGACTGGGTCATCCCTAAGTCAACTGATGATTTGAAGAAGGTTGAGACCTAATCCAAGAGCCATGTGATCATGGATTGATGCATTGAGATGTGATAAGGATGGTTCCAAGGTTAACTCATTACGATTGAAGAGTTTGAGAAGTTTCAAGCTAGGGATTCTAAGGCTTGACAGTGTAAAATCCCCTAGTTTGACCCCTGTCTTCAAGGAAATTTAGCTCAAGATGTGATTGTCATCTCATCTTACCCCCAACATGATTGTTATATAGCATGATCTTATCTTTAATTTGAGTACTAGAAGTCCTTGATAGGATTTGTAGAACTCAAGTTATGGCTTTGACAAGTTACAAGTCATCTGAGGAATGTGAATTTGGAGCTTGAAAGTTACCCAACTTGCATGGCACTTTTGCCCTAGAAGTATGATTCCTATGAACTTTTGGTCAACATGAATGTTGTTCCTTATCCTCTTAGCTTTCAAGAGAGTACTATAAGTCCTTGATAGGATTTGTAGAACTTAAGTTATGGCTTTGACAAGTCAAGGGTATTTTGGACATTTGGTGATTATAGGTCATTTGTGATCATAGGCCATTTTCACCAACTTAGAGGCCTTAAATGGAGTTTTGTTCAACTAGAAAGTTGCTCAAAATGGGGTTTTAACCTTGACCATGCATCAAGGAGGCATTGAAATGGCTCAAGGAGAGACTTGGTTCAAGAAATTTTGAAAAAAGGAAGAATTAAAAGGATTTAATGGTCAAAAATTCAAATAATTCATTTGGTGACCAAATGGGACAAACTTATAGGTCATTTTGATTGTAAAATGCATTTTAAATAAAATGGCAATGTAGGTTTTTTCATTTGAGGCCCCATTCAAAGATTTGCATTTGATTGCTTATGATGTCAGTTAAATAAACCAAACTATGCACAAGTGCAAGACCAATGGTTCTAGGAACTTCTAGATCATTCCTACTGGTTCTATATAAGCTTTAGAGCTGGTCCAGGGCCAAGGTTGGTGAGAATTGGAAGAGAAAAGAGAGATTGAGTTCTGAAATTTCTTCTTGCAAACCAAATTCGGTTACACACTTTTGATCCATTTCGATCCAAATTCTTGTTTTCAACATCTTCCTCTAGAGTGTATGAGTGATTCCAGATAGAATTCGAGCCAAGATCATAGCAATATCATGAGAGAGCACCTTGAATTCATAGCTTGCAAGTCAGAATCGAATTCAAGAATTCAGAGAGTTTCAACCCAATTTGTTGCATACAGAAGCTTCCTTTGGTGTTAGTGAAGGTATCTGGAGATTCTTGGAGGTTGATTTGAAGGTTTCAGTGCTCTGTGCACTCAAAATTTACAGGTATGTAATTCTCATCGTGTAGCATGATTCAGGTAGTTTGGCTAGGTTTTGATAGGCTAGATGCATTGTAGATCATTGCTAGAAGCTTTCTGGATAAGTAATTTGAAGATTAATGACAATTTAGGGTTTATGCCATTTTCGGTTGAGATTGCTATTCTTGGATTCTTGCGTTTTTAGAATGAATGAGTGGTACGGTTGGATTCCTGATGAGATTTAGAGCAACTTTCATGTAGAAATCGTGTGAAATGGTTGAGTGTGTGGAGAGTTAGGGTTGCTTGATGGTGACCGGAAAAGCCACTGGCGGTGGTCTTCGCGCGCGCAGGGCAAGAGGTTGCAGGGATTTGAATTGAAGAAGACATAATCTGAGGCGTTCATTCCTGATGAGGACTTTGACTCAGACCTCCATCCTAGGACCCTCAGTACGCCACGTAACACTCCCATCAAAACACATCGTTTTGATAAGTTGAAAATCCCAGGCTTGGCTTCCTCGCTGCGTGTACCAGGGGTGTGTGGGTTCGAGTCTTCGCATGGCAGCGTTTTTTTTTATTTGAACTGAATTGAGAATTAGAGAATGGGCTTGGGTTGCAGCTGCTTCTCACACCCCCCTTTTGGGCCCAGCATTGAATTAAACTGGGTTTATTTGCTATTTGCCACGCACGCTTATCAATTTCTCTTATTTTCCATTTTATTTTCTTCATTTTACATAGTTTAGTAAATAATCCATAAAAAATTGAAAACTAACTCAAATAATTCCATTCTTTTTTCCATTGATTCATGATTGAATCTAGTTTTTTTTAGATAAAAAATATTAATATTTCATGAATTTTTTATTTTATTAGCATTTGTTGAATTTTAATTGATATTAAAATAATCATGGTTGATACTTTGTTTTGTTGAATTTGGTTTGAGCACTTGGTGCTGATTCTTGCCTTGATTTTTTTTGTGTAGCTAGCATAGATATGCATGTTCCCCCTAGAATTTTATCACATTTTTGTGATGAATGTAAGTGGTAGTTTTAGGTTGAAAGTTTTAGGAGCTCCATTTTTAGGGTTTATGGTTAATACCTTATGATTTAGGTTTTATATCTAGAACTTGGTGGATGATTCAACCTCTGAATTTTGTATGGTAGATTCATGATTGAATTAGGGTCCATTAGGAATTTGTGTAGGAATTTATAATGTGGTTTACCATTTTTGTTTGATTTTAGTTTAGATGCTAACTTTGGATGATTCTAGTGCACTAATTTGACTAGATTAACCCCTTAGGTTCCCTTAGAGTAAGCTTGTGTTGTTTTTACCCTTGGTGGATGATGAAAGCAAGTTGAAGATGCAATGGAGTGCTTGAAGAAGTTTGGATGTGAAGATTTTCCCTTCTTTTGGTGTAGTGTTGATTAGGTGTTAAAATTAGGGTTTGTAGGCAGAGCTTCTAGATAGATTCTCTTTCTTCATAAACATGGAAGATGTTGATCACTTCCGTTCTTCCCTGTGATGTAAGGTCCCCTTGTAAAGGCCTCATCCCTCCTTTGGTAGGATGTGTGGCTCTTTACCAGTTGGTAGAACCTTTGAGGGTCCCTTTCTCTGATGATATGATGCTTAGTGGTGACCTTTGCTTCACTCTGCTACCAATCATCCAAACTTTGTTCTTGTTAGATGAATCTTTCTCCCTTGCTAGCGGATAGATTTCCTTGCTAGAAGATTGAAGATGCTAGAGGTTGCACTTCCCTTTTGTCTGAAGACTGCCATTGAAGCTGAAGCTTGTAGATCAGGAAGAGCAAGTTGATACTTGTAAGGAAGAAGGAGTTGAGGCATGAACAAGATGAAGAACAAGTTGATACTTGTGAGGGGAATTCATTGAAGATTGAATGAAGAAGCTGAAGCTTGAGGAAGAAGCAAGCTGATGCTTGTGGGTTTAATGCATTGAGGCCTGAAGGTGGAGCTTACTGAAGAGTTGAAGCTTGAAGTTGAAGGAGAGGGATAAGTTGATACCTATGTGGATGTGTTGGAAGCTCAGAGAAGCAAGTTGATACTTGCTATTGAAGAGAATAGCCTTGAGGAATAGTTGAAGACTGAGGACTGAACTGTTGTCAGAGGAGCTTTGCTGTGAAGCTGTGGGAGTTGTTGATCTGCTTTCTTTCCTGTCTGTTTGCTTGCTGTGCAACTGTATTGATGTGACTTGTTTGATTTGCTTGATGCATTAGAATAAGTTCATATTTAGATGGATTTAAGCTAGGAGCATGATTGCACTAGAGGTTGAGTTGCTCCCTCTGCTTGTACTTTTACTGTGTGGCTTTGCTTGCGGGTATTCGGTAGAGCCTAGCTCCCTTGCCTATGTGGGTTGTGTTTTGCTTGATAGCACTTTATTTTATTTCTTCTGTATGATTGCAGTTATTCATACCTGGCTTGAGGTTGAGATGAGCTTGTGGAGGCTGCTGTCCCACACACATTTCCTCCCTCACTTGCATTGCATGCATTTTACAGTTGTTTACTGTTTACTGTTTAAGCTGATGCTTTATCTGTTTCTGTTTATCATTGACATGGTCCCCTAGGAATCTCACTTCCTTTGATAAGGAAGTGATGATAGAACTTTAGGTTGAAACCTATGCATGATAACTTCTAGGAGTTCCCTGTATCAAACCTTAACCATAAGATGAATCCTTGGCATGGCAACATTAGGACTTGATAGTCTCCCCTTAGTTGAACCTGTTCGTTCTCTCTTCTCATCTCAAAACAAATTAAAATACAGTAATAAAGGTTAACTGACATTGTACGTTACGAGCCTTAAGCTATCTGAGAAAGGATTGTTGGAGAGTTTCTTTTCAACAGTCTGGATGTTTAGTGTGGCACCCTTTGGGTGACATGCGATGCATTCACTCTCAGGTCATAGTCTCTAGTGCGATATTAGTTGCAAACAGCCATAAATAACAGTTCTTTCGTAAAAGACAGAAAACAAACTTCAAACCTTTTTGCCCCGTGGGCCCATAATTCAAAGGAAGCTTTTCTGAAGAAAAGAGTGTCGTTAACTCCCAGTTCTACCGCAAGCAGTAACGCCTAAGTCTCCAAGGGTCGAGCTGCGTACACCAAACTGCTGGAACTATCTGTTAACCCTACTTGAAAAAACAGATGAATCTGAATTCCCGTAATCCGTATTATCCTAAACTACATAAGCTCTGATCTCTCAAGCCTGTTGAGAGTACGTAGGCACAATAATGATGTATTGACGAGCCACCTTCCCCGTAACCCGTAGTTAGCCGAACTACGTAGACTCTGATTTCTCATTCTCTGATGGGAATACGTAGGCATAAAGCGCGACGCTTTGCCGAGTCGTTTTCTTTTCTTTTCAGACCAGCCTTGATAGGTAGATAGATAAAACAAACCCGTCAGATAAACACAACAAGCGTGGATCCCATCGAGTACGATGGACGTGAGGGGTGCTAATACCTTCCCCTTTCTTACACCCTAAAATTTGCTCAACCTGTTTCACCTGGTTTATGTTTCAATTGCATTATCATTTGCATAATAAGTCAGGTACATAGTCTAATCATTTGCATAGCATAGCATAACAAGTCATCTAACAAGGGATCAAGTGCCATTATTATCAAAAGAGGCACATCAAGGGGTTTTATTCAAGCTCAAGATCATCCAAGTAATCAAGAAATGAGTTGAAGCTGTGAAAAGTTTGAAGGTCAACCAATGGATTTCTCTCCTAGCTTGAGGTGTATGGGGATTCATCAATGGGAGTATGAGCTATGAATTGTGAATTGGAAGTATGTAAAAAGATCATGGAAGACCTAGAGGTTCATTTTGAAGATGAGACAAGTCATTGATACAAGTACAAGAGCCAGAGTTGAAGTACAGTCAACTAGGGTTTCATCTGGGTCAACCCTAGGTCAACCCTAGGTCAACTGAGTGATTGAAGAGCATCAAGGCTTAATTGGAGGATGTGGGATCCATGAATTGATATGTGGATACATGTGTGATGTTGTGCCAAGGATAAATCAAATAGAATCAAGAGTAGGAGGAGTCACCAAATTAGGGTTTCAGTGTAAAATCCCCTAATTTAGGCCTCACTTCCAAGCTAGATAAGTCAAAATAAAAGTTTCAAATGAAGTCTTGGTCAACATGAAACTTGTAGAGCTTCTCAATAGCTTTAATTTGAGTACTAGAAGTATTCCAGAAGATGTGTATAACTCAAGTTATGGTTCTTGCAAGTTATGGGTCATCAGAGGACATTGAAATTTATCTTTGAAAGTCACTTGACTTCCAAGCAATTTTTTCCAATTAAGGAATTTTCAAATGGATTCTTGGCCAACATAAGAGTTGTAGATCTTGATCTTAGCTTTAATTTTATTACTATAAGTCCTCAAGAGGATTTGTAGAACTCAAGTTATGGTCGTGGCAACCCAGGGGTATTTTGGGAAAGTTGAATTACAGGTCATTTTTCAACATAGGTCAGAATCTCCATCTTCCACTCCTCAAATGAAAAAATGTTCAACATTAGATGTGTTCAAAATGATGTTTTTAGGCTAGATAAGAGGTCATGAGAGTTTGGAATGACGTTCTTCACAAAGTCACAAAAATGGCCTAAAATAAGGGTAAATTTTAAATGAACCAAGGTTGAAAATTGGGGTTTTTGATCTACAAAACCAAACCAAGCCATATGACATACCAATTTGACTGTAAAACACATTTTGAGAACATTGACATTGCCACAATTTTGAATTGAGGGTTATTTCAATGACTTGCTTTGTTAATTGGTTACTTGCATCATAAGGCACAATTGCAAAACCACACTTCAAGGCAAATGCAAGGCTCCATTCAATCCAAAAACTTCCAAAATCTCATCTAAGGACAAATTGGACTCAGAACAAGGTGAATACAAGCTGCTATCATGAGCTGGTATGAACATAGCATGACATGAGATTTCATGACATGAGATTTCATGACATGAGATGGTGAATTTCTCATTGGATTGATCCAAAAGATTCTAGAGCCTTCATCCACATTCTATATATACATATGAAGTGGTTCAGATCATTAGTTGGAGAGAATTGAGGGAGATTGGAGAGTTTGCATTTTCAACCTTCCATTTGCAAAACAGAATTCAGTTACAAGTTTCAAGCACTTTCATCCCATTCTTTTGGTCTCAGAACCTTGATCAAGCATATGTGAGTGATTCCAGATGGATTATTGAGCAAGAACCCTGAAGAATCGTGTGTTTGCATTTGGAATTCTCAGCCTACAACTCAAGACCGAATTCAAGAATCCAAGCCATTTCAATCTCTATCTTTGCATACAGAAGCATCCTTTGGTGTTGGTGAAGGTGTCATGGTTGAACTCCTTGTGGAAAATCAAGTGAATTAGGGTGTTTAGTTTTGATTTTTGATGAAGAATTGAGGGAGCACGAATTGGAGAAGATGAAGTTCATAGCTCTGAGTTTCCATGGCTTTTCCCTCCAAGAATGTTTAAAGGTTGAAGATGACCTCACAACCATAGGATCTGAGTTTGGACTTTGACTAGAATAGCATCCAAGGGCCACAAATTCGTTTCAATTTGTGAAGGAGAAGATTATGATTACAAAACGCACCGTTTCATTAAGTTGCCAGCTTGGGCTTAAGTGAATTAATTGATACCAACACCCCACTTCCAAGGCCCAATGAGGAATACACTGAGTTCGCTTGCTATTCGTACCGTGATTTTGTCCATTTTCCTGGGATTTTCATTATTATTTTCTGAAGTGGAATTGGGCTTATGCGCGCTTTTCTATCCATACCCCCCTCTGGGCCCATCTCTGGGTTTACGTTGCTTGGAATTGCTATTTGACACGCTCCCTTTTCATTTTCTTTTTATTTTTCATTTCATTTCACACATTTATTTTAGGTTGTTAAAAAAAATCATAATAAATTGGAAAATTAATATTTTTGGTTGGGAATTTTTCCCCACTCTCATTAAAACATCAAGAAAATTATAAAACAATAAAAATGTCATTTCACTCATTTTTATTTTTTGGTTTATTTTTATTTTTAATTGCTTTTATTTCATTTTCACTTGATATTGCAACTTGCTGAATTTAGTATGATCATGTGATTTAGAATTTTGACTTGGTTCTTTTTTCTATAGTTAGTATATAGTATTAGGTTCCCCCTGGAATTTTATCACATTTTTGTGATTTAATTTTAGTTAGTTTTGAACATCAAACTTTAGTGTGCTAGAATTAGGGTTTCAACTTGACATAGGTGCATTTCAACACATAGTTTTTGGGTTTTTAGTTGTATTTAGGCCTTGGGGTTTATGTGGGGTATAGGGTACATAGTTAGGGTCCCTTAGAAATTAATCTAGAATTTTATGATGAGTATTTCCATTTTATTTGATTTTTGCAAGTTGGTTGCTGTTGGTGTGTTTCCCTCTTGGGATGTTGTTGTGTTGTTGGGTTTTTGGGAATTTCCATTGGGTGGTTGGGCTTGTACTTAGCTTGAGGAGTATGTGAAGACATGGAAGAATATTGAAGACAAATGATGATGCTTGGAGCTTGAAGTTGCTGGTGCTTGAAGATTGCTTGTGAAGACTTAGGAGTTAGGATATATAGGAAGAGCATTAGAGTAGTCTTGTTTCTTCTGTCAAACATAGAGAGCTTCTTGTGCCTCTATTCCATCCTGTGACATAGGGTCCCCCAAAGAGGTTCCATCTCTCCTTAGGAGGGATGTAGAGCATGCTTTGATTGGGTAGAACCTTGAGGATACCTCTCACTTGCTATGATAAGATCTTAGTGATTTCCCTGGGTTATCATTAAGCCTCTTAACATTCCAACTTCATCTATCAGTTGATTCTCTCCTGTGAGTGTTTGCCTTGAAGATGGAAGCCTATTGAAGATGAAGTTCATTGAAGACTGGATAAGAGGAAGCTTGTGCATGTCAAAGCTGGTTAACTGTGAAAATTAGGGTTTTGCTGCTGTTTGAAGCTGTTTGTTTATTGGGGTTCAGTGCTTGCTAAAGCTGAAAATCATTGGAGATAAGAGCTTACCTGAAGCTTGAATATCATTGGAAAGTGAAGATGGGAGCTTGCTTGAAGCATTACTGTCAACTTTTTGTTGTTAGTCAAATGTAGCTTCCAGAGCTTGTGCTGTTTGAACTGCTTACTGTAGGAGCTGGTGTGGCTGTCAGAGCTAGTGTTGGTTTTTTTCTTCTTCTGTATTGTTTGTTGGCTTGTTCAGCTTGCCCCTCAGGTTTAAAGTGAAGCTGTTTCACTTTGCCTATTGTTTCTCAAGTTCGAGGTTGAGTGGGACTCCCTTGCCTCGCTTGTATTGCTGCATCTCATGCATTTTATTGTTTACCGTATATCTGCTGTTTCTTTTCCGTTTATCCCCTAAGATCTCTGATTTCCTCTGTGCAGGAGGGAATTATGACAGACATTAGGTTGTAATCCATGCATGATAACATTAGGGTAGTTTTGATTCCCCTTTCAAACCCTAGGTTTTTATAACTTCTTTCTCTTCTATCTTAGAACAATTCAAAACACAGTAATAAGGATAATCGATGCCGTATGCTACGAGCCTTAAGCTATTTGAGAAAGGTTGCTGGAGGGTCACTCTTCAGTAATCTGATTATTTAGTATGTTACCCTTGGGGTGACATACGACGTAGTCACTCTCAAGTCATAGTCTCTAGTGCGTCAGAGATTGCAAACATCATAAAAAAGAGTTCTTGCGTAAAAGACTGAAAACAAACATCAAACTGTCATTTTTGTCCGCTTGGGCTCTTAATCAGGAAAAACCCTTTCATAAGGAGATAAAAAACAGTCAGACAAGCTTGTGTCTTCCGTAGCCCGAACTACGTTTGCTCTGATCTTTCATGCTGTATGAAAGTACGTAGGTATAGGATGCGATATCCTAGCGAGCAACCTTCCCCTCCTTTCCCATAGGTAGGAGAACTACGTTGACTCTGATTTCTCGTTACAGACGGGAATACGTAGGCATAAAGTGCGATACTTTGCCGAGTCATTTTCATTTTCTTTTTAACCCAGACCTTCAGAGTAGATAGAATAACAATCCGTACTAGAAAATAAGCGTGGATCCCGTCGAGTACGACGGACGTGAGGGGTGCTAATACCTTCCCCTTGCGTAACCGACTCCCGAATCCAGGATTTGGTTGCGATGACCATTCCTTTCCCGTCTTTGCGGTAGGTTTACTTCGAGCATTTCCTTTCCCTCCTTTGGGATAAATAACGCACGGTGGCGACTCTTCTGTCATAGTCGGCGCCGATTTTCACAGTAGCGACAGCTGGCGACTCTGCTGGGGACAGGAATATCCCCTATGCGAGTCAATCCTAGCGCTTGTTTTCCCGTCATGGGTGTTGTATAGATTTACTTTTCTGTCTTTACTTTCCGCATTTTGTTATCAGCTTTATACTGTTATTGCTGCTGTGGGAAGGGGGTAATATGTTGAGAGATAAATCGGACCTGGGCTTGAGGTTACACATAGACTTAGAAGTAGAGAGTAGTGGTTAGCCTGCTTGCTTAGCTCGCACCAGCTAGCTGCGAAATTTACGCTCAGACAAGATTCTCTTTGATGCTTCTTGCCTGGCCCTTAGGGCTCGACAAGTTGTCTGACCCGAGGATTATCGACTCTGGGGACCTATCAATTGGGATTCAACTAAGTGAGGCCGATTCAAGGGATGATGATGTCACACCTTCTGGGTATCATATCATCGCTCTTGAAAGTCTGTGACGTTGAACCCGCATAGGATGCCGTACCTCGTCTGCGAGTTAAGTACATTCCTGTGAGGGGTAGGTGGGTCTGTTTGCAGGAAACCTTTGACCTCAGAATACCTGGTTTATCTTTGTCAGTGAGATGTAGTTACAAGGCTCATTTGAGTGGTTGGTTTGGTTTGAGATGAAGATTGGTTGGTTCTCAGGCTTCAGTACAGAGCAGCCCAGTCTATTAGCATTGCACTTGGTCCCTTGTTTGCATATACATGTGCATTTTCATGACTGCATTTCATTAACATGTATTTATGTTGCAGGTGATCATTCCCCTCTGATTCTAGTATCTTCTAGCCAAACATCAGTTGCTTAGGGGTTGCATTCACCAGATATCAGTTCCTTGCTGGGTTTAATTGCTCTAGCAGATGAGAAAGTGAGGGCTGAGTTCAAAGTATCTTATGGGAGATTACTTAGTTTGTTGTACAGGCCTTCAGCATTTGAGATGACTGGGGTGTATACTTTGATGCAGTTTTATGAGCCTCAGCTGAGATGCTTCCTGTTCCCCGACTATATTCTGGCACCCATTTTGGAGGAGTATTCTGCGATGATGGGAGTTCCTGTGTTAGACCAGATGCCCTTCATACATGTTGATGCTGAGCCTGAGTTAGCTACACTCGCTGAGATTGTCAGCTTAGACACTTCTGAGTTTCCTGGAGGTTGGGTCAAGCTGAACGGAGCTTATGGTTTTCACCTGTCTGTCCTGGTTGAGAAGGCTACACAGTGCACGAAGAGTGGATGTTGGGTTGCCTTCAGTGCCAAACTAGCTGTCTGCATCTACGGAATTGTCTTGTTTCCTAATGTGCCAGATTTTGTCGACTCAGACGCCTTCCTGATTCTTGCCTCGAAGAATCCAGTTCCTACTCTCTTGGACGATGTTTATCATTCCATTCACTACAAGAATGAGAAACGTCGTGGCAAGAACGTTTCCTGCTGTCTTCCTCTTTTGTACAGGTGGTTTCAGGGGCACCTTCCGAAGACAGGACCTTTTGTTGATGCTGTTGATACTTTGGATTGGTCTTCCCGGTTGATGGGGCTGTCTGCTGAGAACGTCATTTGGTTTGATCGAAGTATGCTGGGCACTGACATTATATATAGTTGCAGTGGCTTTCCGAATGTTCCCTTGATTGGACGGAAAGGCTGTATTAACTATAACCCTTCACTGCTGGTAAGACAGTTCGGTTATGCTTTGAGAGACCCTCCTATTGAGAAGGAGATACAGGAATATCTGTATCTCACGGGCTTATTAGACGCGGCTGTTTTGATCAGATTAAGACATGCATGGGCTAACATCCATAGGAGAGGGAAAGCTCTGCTCGGTAAGAGCAACAACAGAGCTTATGATCCCTATTTGGCTTGGATCCGCGAGAGGGATAGTACTTCCTTGATGCCTTATCCTACTGTGGAACCCCTGTATCTTCCCATGATTGAGATACCTACTGCGGAAGAGAGTGAGAAGTATAACAAATTGGTGGCTGAAAACGAAGAATTGAAGAAGGCCAATGATGAGTTAGAGAAAGAGATCTTCCAGCTACGTCGTGAGAAGAATGAAGCCACCTTCACTGTGAAGGAGCAGACTGAATTGATTAACAGGTTGGGATCGGAGCTGACGGAAGAGACCAACAAAAAGGAAAAGTGGGGATAGCCTTGAACGGTGTTAGCAAGGTGCTTACTTCCAAGAAGGAACTTCTAAGCAAAGCTTATGCCCGTCTCAGCAAGTGGGAAGCTTTGTGGAATGCCACGCTTACCAAGCGGAAGGAGCGTGAAGACGAACTGAAGCTGTAGATTGCCACGCTAGAGGCACAGATTAGAGCCCAAGACGCAAAGATTGCTGAAGAGACATCACTTAGGAGCGCTGCTGAGCTCAGAGTAAGTGACATTGACGAGAAGCCGAGAGGTTATGAAGAAAAGGCCGGTTCCAAGAGGTACAGATTTGACGAGAGTTCTGGCGAAGGAACCTACCAGGATGACGCTAAAAAGCTGAGATCCACTACCGAGCGGCATGCTTTACTGATACAGGAGCTGATCTCCCGACTAGGGCACGCGGAGACGTTGAGGATATTGGAGGACGTCAGAAAGCGCCACTTGGCCTGATTAATCTTTGCCTCGCCTTTGTTAGTTGTACTTGTATTTGGACCATCGCCAGGCTTGTTGGTCGAGGTCTCTTCAGTTGTACTCTTATACTCAGCCTCTTGGCATGTGTTTATATATGAGGATTTTCTGATTGCTTGATAGGGACTCCGTTGTCGTGATGGCTTTCTCTCTGAAACTAGAATCGGGGGAGGATATAACTTGTAGCATATTTACACAATTGCATTCATATTGCATGACCGGTATCCTTGAATTTGTCTCTTATTTCCTGCATCTACAGGTTTTCAGGATTGACGAATAAAGAGTTCACCGCTACTCAACCCGAAATAACTGCAAGAGAGTCATGGATCAAGTCCAAGTGGAGATGCAGGAAATTCGCGAGAAGTTGAACCTGTTCGTGCAGGCCATGGAGAGTATTGCTAAAGGCCAGGAGAATCTCCAGACTTTGGCATAGCCGCTGCTGACACAGGCTAATGGGAATGGTAACAATGACCACAACTCTGTGCATGTCGAAACTCTTCATGAGGATGGGCCCCATACGCCTGTGGTTCCTCCTGTGGTGACCCCACCTGTTGTGGTTGTAAACAATGACGCTGGCGCTGGCAATGGTAACACAGGGAATGGAAATGAGATTGTTGTTAACAATGTTGGATTTGGAGATGCCAATCTTGGCGGTGGTAACCACAATGGTGGTAATGGTGTTGGTAACAATGGGTTCGGCTATAATGACCAGGGGTTTGAGTACAGCAATCAGGGCGGAAAGTTCGGCTTCAACACTCAGGGTTTCGGCTACGACGGTTTTGGTAATGCTAACCAGGGTTATGGTGGAAATGGTGCTGGATTGATTCCTGTCAACACTGGTTTCGGGCATGTCGGGGTCAATCAAGGTTATGGTAATGGGGGACGAGGTCCCATGACTAATCAACAAGGGTTTGGTCGCAACACTGGTTATAACGGGTACGAAAATGAAAATGTGAACTGGGGCGAAGACTGTCAAGAGGACGCCTTTTCGGGAAGAGGCATGGGATTTGAGGGACCCGTTGACAATACTCAGAGGATCAAAATGCTTGAAGAACAGGTGAAGGGTATGGCTAATCAGAATTCTACTGGATTAGACATGACTACTATGGGCTTGGTGCCTGGGCTGAGGGTACCGCTGAAATTCAAAGCTCCCACGTTCGACAAATACAAGGGGGACACTTGCCCTAAGGTGCATGTCCGCGCTTATTACAGAAGGATGTCCGTGTATTCAGATGATGAAAGGATGCTTATGCATTTCTTTCAAGACAGCCTGTCAGGACCGTCACTCGAGTGGTACATGGGGTTGGAGCCCGCTCAAATCAAAACCTGGAAGCAATTGGCGGATGCTTTCGTCATGCATTATAAGTATAATAGTGATCTGGCACCGAACCGAGTTCAATTGCAAGGTTTGTCGCAGAAGAACGGGGAAAGCTTTAAAGAGTATGCACAGAGATGGCGCGATATGGCAGCAAGAGTACATCCTCAGTTAACTAAAAGAAAAATGAATAGTATGTTCATTGGGACATTTACGGGGATATATTACGAAAAGTTGTTTAATGTTTCGTTGAGCAGTTTTTCAGATTTGATTCTTATGGGCGAGATGGTCGAAGACGGTATTAAGGTTGGAAGATTCCACGCAGGTGAGCCTGCCCCCGCAGGAGGTACAAGAAAAGCATTCGGTGGTAGACGACAAGGTGATTCTAGTGTCGTGTTTGGTGGCAGGGGCCGGGGCAGAGGATGAAGTTAGTATGCTCAGCATCAACAGGTCGCTAGTGTTACCATCCCTTTTCCACAACAACAACAACAACAGCAACAGAAGCCACAGCAACAACAACAACAAAGGCAACACCCCGCCCAACGCAGAATCCTAGAGGGCAAGCCAAGGCGAGTATTTGAAATGCCTCCTTCAACATATGCCAAACTGCTTCAAACACTACTAGGATTAAAGTTGGTCGAGAAAAGGACCATGGCGCCGTTAACGGGCACTCCTCCGTTTGGCTATGATGCTGGTAAACACTATGAGTTTCACTCCGGGGCGCCCGGACACGATATTGAAGGTTGTCATGCGTTTAAACATAAAGTCCAAGACTTGTTGGACGGTAAAGCTATTAACTTTGGACAAGCGGGTCCAAATATAGTACAACAGCCTATGCCCAATCATGGGGCAAACGTCGTCCTGACCGAGGAAAATTTGAATCTAGTGACGGATGTCAATGAGCTGAAGACACCGTTGGGTGAGATTGAAAGCAGGTTGTTAAAAGGGGTGTATTCCCGGGGTGCGATGAATTTTGCTTGGATTGTTGGATACAGCAAGAGGGTTGTAACGAGTTGAAGCAGGGTATTCAGGCTATGATGGATGAAGGAACATTGCAGTTTGATAGAACCGCGGTCGAAAAGCCTGAAGAGGCGTCATGTGATGAGTTGAACGATGTTGCTACGGTAACGATTCCGAGAAAAACAATAACAATAACGGTGCCCGCCAGGCGGCCGACGATCACTATTACCAAAGCAGGGCCAGTCCCTTTTGAAAGTACCAAAGCAGTGCCGTGGACTTACGGGTTGGAGGTATATTGCGATGGTAAGAGAATTGAAGTCAATGGACAACCAGCTGAGGTTGTAGATAATGTTGTCGGAACAGAGGGTATGACCAGAAGCGGAAGAATCTTCACATCGCCTGAGGTAGAGGCAGAAAGATTGGCAAAGGGGAAAGCCAAGGTAGACGAGAGTGGCCCCTCGCAGATAAAGGAAAAGGAAACGTCGGTTAAGGACGTAGAGGAGTTTATGAGGCTCATCCGTAAAAGTGATTACAAAATCGTGGAGCACCTCCAGCAAACGCCATCAAAGATCTCGATCTTGTCACTGCTATTATGTTCCGAGGCCCATCGGAACGCGTTGCTGAAGATCCTAGACACGTCATTCGTTCCTTAAGACGTTTTGGTTAATCAGTTAGAAGGGGTGATGGTGCATGTTAATGCAGGGCACAGTTTGGGCTTCACAGACTTCGATTTAACTCCGAGAGGGCGAGAGCACAATATGGCATTGCATGTATCAGTAGAATGTCGGGGCACGGTCATGTCCCATGTTTTAGTGGATACCGGGTCTTCCTTGAATATGCTGCCGAAGAAAGCAATGATGAAGTTGGATATCAGGGGGATTATTTGCACGCCCAATGACTTAGTGGTGAGAGCGTTCGATGGAACGAGGAGGTCAGTTTTCGGATCATTAACATTACCATTGCAGGTGGGTCCTGAAGTATTTGAAACTGAATTCTATATAATGGACATCCAGCCAGCGTATAGTTGCTTTCTTGGTCGCCCATGGATTCATGCTGCTGGGGCAGTCACATCCACGTTGCACCAAAAGTTGAAGTATATGGTGGGGGATATTGTCGTCACTGTTTGCAGAGAAGAAGATATTCTGGTTAGCCATCTGTCTTCATTCAGATATGTGGAGGTCGATGGCGAAATACATGAAACACCCTGTCAAGCATTTGAAGGGCTAAAGATTAAAGACAAAGCTCCAGTTCCCAAGATATCAGACGTGGCAGTGTCATCGTACAAAGAGGCTCAGGCTTTAGTGCAGGCAGGCAAAACCAAGGGCTGGGGTCAGGTGTTGGAGATTCCCGTGAAGAATGACAGGTTCGGGCTTGGATATCATCCTTCGTCATCAGCATCCTCTTCAGGAACGCCCAAGTTCAGAGGGCCCATAACCATCACACCAAGAGGGGTGAGCTTCGAGACTATCAATGTTGTTTCCGATTCTGAAGAAGGAGATAGTGACTGCGATATGGACGCATGGATCAAGCCAAGCGTGCCAGGACAAAGTCTCTGCAATTGGTCTATCCGGGAAACTGTTCCTGTGACAATGAAACAGTAATGATTTGTTTTCTTAATTATTGAATAATCATGTGTCCTACCCGGGGCACAATGATTTTGCTTAGGGCCATTTGGTTATGTACATTACATTGTTTAATCATGAATAAAGGCGTTTTTTCATATACAAATATTGTGATCCCTGTTTTTCCTGTTTTTATTTTTACAATAAAATGGCAACGTGGTTATTTGCTTTGTACGCGTTTTGAAGCATTTTAACCATTTCCTTTGCAGGATTACTATTTCAGATGACATTTATGAACCTCCTATGACTCACTTCGACTTCAAGCACCCGTTATTTCAGGCTGAGGAAGAGATTGTCGAAGATGGCGAAGTACCAGAAGAGCTGACCTGGTTGTTGAAACAAGAAGAAAGAATCATTCTGCCTCATGAAGAAGTCATTGAGATCATCAATTTGGGGTCAGAAGGGGTTGAGAAAAACATCCGTATAGAGGCTGCGCTGCAGAGCGACATCAAACAAAGGTTGGTTGAGATGCTCAAAGAGTACAGTGATATATTTGCTTGGTCGTACGAGGACATGCCGGGGTTGGATACGGATATGGTTGTTCACCGTCTGCCACTGCGAGAGGAATGTTCGCCTATTAAGCAGAAACTCCGAAGAACTAGACCGGACATGGCTGTGAAAATCAAGGAGGAAGTTCAAAAACAGTGGGATGCTGGTTTCCTAGCTGTTACCAAATATCCCTCATGGGTCGCTAATATTGTGCCAGTGCCGAAGAAAGACGGTAAAGTGAGAATGTGCGTAGACTACCGTGATTTGAATAGGGCGAGCCCGAAAGATGACTTTCCACTTCCTCACATTGATGTGCTGGTTGATAACACTGCTCAATTCTCTGTATTCTCCTTCATGGATGGCTTCTCGGGTTATAATCAGATTAAAATGGCGCCAGAAGACATGGAGAAGACTACCTTCATTACGCCTTGGGGAACATTTTCTTACAAAGTGATGCCCTTCGGATTGAAGAACGCTGGGGCAACATATCAGCGTGCAATGACGACTCTCTTTCATGATATGATGCATAAAGAGATCGAGGTTTATGTGGACGATATGATTGCAAAATCCCAGACGGAGGAAGAACATTTGGTTAATCTGCTGAAACTATTCAAGAGGCTTAGGAAGTTCAGGTTGAGACTGAACCCTAACAAATGCACCTTTGGGGTGAGATCGGGTAAGCTACTGGGGTTTATCGTGAGCGAAAAAGGAATAGAGGTTGATCCTGCAAAGATAAAAGCAATACAAGAAATGCCAACGCCTAAAACAGAAAAAGAAGTGCGCAGGTTTTTAGGGAGATTGAACTACATCACCCGGTTCATATCTCACTTAACTGCGACGTGCGAGCCGTTATTTAAGTTGCTAAAGAAGGATCAGGTTGTGACCTGGAATGCAAATTGTCAAAAGGCGTTCGACAAGATAAAAGAATACTTGCAGGAACCTCCTGTTTTGATACCCCCAGTAGCCGGGAGACCGTTGATTATGTATTTGACGGTTCTTGAGGAAAGTATGGGTTGTGTTCTCGGTCAACACGACGAGACAGGGCGTAAGGAGCATGCGATCTACTATTTGAGTAAGAAGTTTACCGACTGTGAGTCCAGATACTCAATGCTCGAGAAAACGTGTTGCGCGCTAGCCTGGGCCGCCATTCGTTTGAGGCAATACATGCTAAATCATACAACCCTGCTAATTTCAAAGATGGATCCAATCAAATACGTGTTTGAGAAGCAAGCACTCTCCGGAAGAATTGCCCGATGGCAGACGGTGTTAACCGAATACGACATCCAATATGTTTCTCAGAAGGCTATTAAAGGTAGCGTGTTGTCGGTGTATCTTGCTGAGCAGCCTATTGAGGACTACCAATCGATGAGGTTTGATTTTCCTGACGAGGATATCATGTACCTAAAGATGAAAGATTGTGAAGAACCGTTGCCGGACGAAGGACCAGAATTGGGTTCCAAATGGCAGTTAATATTTGATGAAGCTGTGAATTCCTATGGTAGCAGAATAGGGGCAATCATTACTACTCCTCATGGGTCGCACATCCCATTTACTGCTCGATTGACCTTTCCGGTTACCAATAATGAAGCTGAATATGAGGCTTGCATCATGGGTCTTGAAGAAGCTATTGATTTGCGAATCAAACATCTGGATGTATACGGAGACTCAGCTCTAGTGGTGAATCAGATAAAAGGAGAATGGGAGACAAGGCAGCCCAATTTGATACCATATATGAATTATGCAAGGAGATTATTGCCTTTCTTAAACAAGGTTGAATTGCATCACGTGCCACGAGCAGAAAATCAAGTGGCTGACGCCCTGGTGACGTTGTCTTCCATGTATAAAGTTAACTTCTGGAACGAGGCTCCCCGGATTGTTATCTCTTGGCTTGATAGGCCTGCCTTCATATTTGCTATTGACGAAGCATCTGATGATAAACCCTGGTATTTTGATATCCAGAATTTCCTGAAGAATAAGGAGTATCCGGTTGGGGCATCCAGTCGAGATCAGAAGACTCTCAGGAGATTGGCTGGCAATTTCTATTTGAACCCTGACGGTGTCCTATACAAAAGAAACCACGAGTTGGTGTTGCTACGTTGTGTAGACGAGAAAGAGGCGAAGTTGCTCATGGAAGAGATACATGAGGGTACATTTGGTACGCATGTTGGTGGGCATGCTATGACGAGAAAACTGCTGCGGGCAGGTTATTACTGGCTAACTATGGAAACAGACTGTTTCAAGTTTGCGAAGAGGTGTCATAAATGCCAAATTTATGCGGACAAGGTCCATGTACCCCCAAGTCCTCTGAATGTGATGTCATCACCGTGGCCATTCTCGATGTGGGGAATTTATATGATTGGTAAGATCGAGCCTACGACATCAAACGGACACCGGTTCATTTTGGTGGCAATTGATTACTTCACCAAGTGGGTGGAAGCAGCATCATATGCCAACGTCACCAAACAAGTGGTCGCCAGATTTATCAAACGGGATATTATCTGCAGATATGGAATCCCTGAGCGGATTATCACCGACAACGGTTCGAATTTAAATAACAAAATGATGAAAGAGCTGTGCCAGAATTTTAAGATTGAGCGTCACAATTCTTCTCCGTACCGACCCAAGATGAACGACGCTGTTGAAGCGGCAATAAGAACATAAAGAAGATTGTTCAGAAGATGGTTGTGACCTACAAGGACTGGCACGAGATGCTACCTTTCACTTTGCACGGTTATCGTACGACGGTACGCACATCAACCGGGGCAACCCCTTTTTCTTTGGTATACGGAATGGAGGCGGTGTTACCGTTGGAAGTAGAGATTCCTTCCTTGAGGGTTTTACGAGACGTCCAACTTGACGAGGCAGAATGGGTTAAAGATAGACTGAATCAGCTCAGTTTAATGGATGAGAAGAGGCTAGCTTCTCTCGCATACGGTCGGTTGTATCAAAGCCGGATGAAGAAAGCATACGATAAGAAGATATGTCCACGAAGCTTTCAGACAGGTGACCTTGTGCTGAAGAGGATTCTCCCGCCACAAACAGATCACAGGGGCAAGTGGACCCCTAATTACGAAGGGCCCTACGTTGTCAGAAAAGTCTTCTCTGGAGGAGCCTTGCTACTATCTACCATGGATGGTGAAGACTTTTCGTCGCCTGTGAATTCGGACGCAGTTAAAAAATACTTTGCTTGAAATTGACCCGCTGGACAGGAAAAAGAGAGTCCAGGCAAAAATGGGGCATCCCAGCGAACCAAAAAACAGAATAAAAGGTTCGGGCAAAAGTTAGGGATAAAATTGAGAAAATGTACACCCGCGAAGTCAAAAACCTGCATTGGGCGGCTTCGGAAAAAAAGGGTATCCCGGTGAATTGAAAACCCGCAAAGGGCGATTCACGCAAAAGTTAGGGATTGAAAAAGTAAAATGACTGCGGTCCGGGTCCGATACCGCATTGCTTAATGGTTTGGGAGTACCTGAGGGTTCGTTTATCTAACACAATCTCTTCCGAAAAATTGAATATCGGGAAAGCGCCAGAGTCAGGCGAGTCATAGGAGGATCAGCTCACGATGTTTGTCTGCACCACGTTGTCGACATGTGTACAAATTCGAGTTGTATTTGTATTTTTATGCTTCCTGTGCATTATTTATGTGTGTGTACGTAACTTCCTCTTTTCAGGAGTTGCATCCGATGTACAAAGCTTTGCCTATTCAAAGGCCTGTTATTAATAAAACATGTTATTCAGTATTTGATGATTGTGCTTTACTGTTTTGTATGTGGAAAACGCCGATGTTTTTTGATAAACTTGCACTTGCATAACTTTGCTGGCCCTTGCCAATGATTGATAAAACTTTGAATTGACTAAAGTAATGTCACAGACACTAACCCGAATAAATTTGGTTGTACAGATTTGTGTTGTCTCGTTTGTGTTTTGCAGGGTTCTCGCCTTTAAAGCGGACAATCAGAAATTGTGGCCCCAGCCGGAGGCTCGTGGTGAAAGACTTGACTTTGTGCGACGCCAGTCCCCATGCAGGTCGCACATCATCTTCAAAAGTTGGGATGATTTTTGTCCCTTACCGAAGAGATCAATTTCCCCAGCTAGTCGCAGCTTATCCCCAGAGGATATCCCCAGCCAATCAAAATCAGTATCTCCTGCAGAGGGTGCACTCCCCAGAGAGTCGAGTATGTGAACGATCAATCCCCAGCTTGGAGGATTCCCGCAGGGTTTAACTAAGTCATAGTTGGTTCAGAAGGATTATTCCCATAGAAGATGGTTTTCTGCCTGCAGGTCATCATGCCTTCGTCAGGATGATTATCCCCAACGGATTGATAACTCCGAGTTCGTAGGTTGTGCCCAGACAGTGCGTTTCCCAGAAGGTGCATGTTTCCCCGGCTGAGTCGTTTTTTCCCCAACTGAGTTACTCTTCCCAGCAGAGGATGTTCTTTCCTTCCAGTGGAAATCGAAGTTTAAATCTCCCCGGTGGAGTTTGGTTGTATGTCCGGCATTTATTTTGCCGGAGGACTTTATGCTACCCATTCATCCCCAACATGGTGGTGGTCGTCTTCAGCATTCCGTGTGGAAGCAAGTCTATCAGAGTTTCCCCAGCAGCTTGAACCTGCATTCGCAGTTGCATATAGTGTCATATTTGCATTTACCCAAAAACGCGTAGCATATCCGTGCTGTACGGAGCATTACGCCATTATCAAACATGCGCATTTTGAAACATAAGCTCGGTTGGTTAACCTTGTGTTTTCAAATGATGTTTCCCTTGCAGGTGGAGGGAGCTCTTGCTCAGATTAATTGCCAAATATGAAAAATCTCAGCATGTGATGGTAATGTTCGTCTTGTCATTATTCCCCACAGAGTTACTTGTTTAAGTTTCTCTTACCCCTCCAACGGAGTATTTCTTCAAGATTGTTGTTATGTCGTTATCAAAAGATTTCGTGAATCAATTTTTGGAAGTTGCCGCCTATGTCGAAGTAGGTGTCTGGCAGTTTGGGTTTAGAAAATCCCCAGTAGAGTCCTTCTCAGATTTGCTGCCATGTCCGCACTAAAAATTGGAAGACTAGACTCGTATTGTGTTACCCATGTAATTGATGGAGTTAGCTACTGCAAAGATAGGCAGAGAAGCTGTATTAGTTACTACCCGTAGCGATGGCGGTGTTATTTTACCGTAGTGGTGACGGAGTTACTACCCGTAGCGATGGCGGTGTTGTTTACCCGTAGCGATGGCGGTGTTATTTCCCGTAGTGGTGGCGGAGTATTACCCGTAGCGATGGCGGTGTTATTTTCCTGTAGTGATGACAGAGTATTACCCGTAGCGATGGTGGTGTTACTTTTCCTGTAGTGATGACAGAGTATTACCCGTAGTGGTGACGGTGTTATTCTCCCGTAGTGGTGGCGGAGTTATTACCCGTAGTGATGGCGGTGTTATTTTCCTGTAGTGATGACAGAGTATTACCCGTAGCGATGGCGGTGTTATTTCCCGTAGTGGTGGCAGAGTATTACCCGTAGTGATGGCGATGTTATTTTCCTGTAGTGATGACAGAGTAATACCCGTAGCGATGGCGGTGTTACTTTTCCTGTAGTGATGACAGAGTATTACCCGTAGTGGTGACGGTGTTATTCTCCCGTAGTGGTGGCGGAGTTATTACCCGTAGTGATGGCGTTGTTACTTTTCTGTAGTGATGACAGAGTATTACCCGTAGCGATGGCGGTGTTATTTCCCGTAGTGGTGGCGGAGTTATTTCCCGTAGTGATGGCGGAGTTATTTCCTGTAGTGGTGGCAGAGTTATTTCCCGTAGTGGTGGCGGAGTTATTTCCCGTAGTGATGGTGGAGTTATTTTCCTGTATCGTTGGCAGAGTCATGTTTTGTTGACAGAAGTACTTCCCTAGTGAAGTCATCCAGGTTATTCCTATATTGACAAGTTTGGTGCCGCACAGGCAGTTAGTGTTGAAATCAGATCTGTATCAGGTGGTTGATCAGTTGTGACCATAACAATCAGGTTCAATTGATGGATGGGGTTCCCCAAGCAGTGGTGCAATTTATTTCTGCGGTTGGCAAATTTCTGGGTTCTTGGTATTCAACCGTCTCGTACCTCGAATGTTTGAAGGCCGTTCGCTCTTCACCCAGTCAGGTCCAAGCCGTTTGAATAGGGGCAGCTGTTGCACCCTAAAGTTTGCTCAACCTGTTTCACCTGGTTTATGTTTCAATTGCATTATCATTTGCATAATAAGTCAGGTACATAGTCTAATCATTTGCATAACATAGCATAACAAGTCATCTAACATGGGATCAAGTGCCATTCTTATCAAAAGAGGCACATCAAGGGGTTTTATTCAAGCTCAAGACCATCCAAGTAATCAAGAAATGAGTTGAAGTTGTGAAAAGTTTGAAGGTCAACCAGTGGATTTCTCTCTTAGCTTGAGGTGTATGGGGATTCATCAATGGGAGTATGAGCTATGAATTGTGAATTGGAAGTATGTACAAATATCATGGGAGACCTAGAGGGTCATTTTGAAGATGAGACAAGTCATTGATACAAGTACAAGAGGCAGAGTTGAAGTACAGTCAACTAGGGTTTCATCTGGGTCAACCCTAGGTCAACTGAGTGATTGAAGAGCATCAAGGCTTAATTGGAGGATGTGGGATCCATGAATTGATATGTGGATACATGTGTGATGTTGTGCCAAGGATAAATCAAAGACAATCAAGAGTAGGAGGAGTCACCAAATTAGGGTTTCAGTGTAAAATCCCCTAATTTAGGCCTCACTTCCAAGCCAGATAAGTCAAAATGAAAGTTTCAAATGAAGTCTTGGTCAACATGAAACTTGTAGAGCTTCTCAATAGCTTTAATTTGAGTACTAGAAGTCTTCAAGAAGATTTGTAGAACTCAAGTTATGGTTCTTGCAAGTTATGGGTCATCAGAGGACATTGAAATTTATCTGTGAAAGTCACTTGACTTCCAAGCAATGTTTGCCCATCAAGGAGTTTTCAAATAGATTCTTGGCCAACAAAAGAGTTGTAGATATTGATCTTAGATTTAAGTTTAGTACTAGAAGTCCTCAAGAGGATTTGTAGAACTCAAGTTATGGTCGTGGCAACCTAGGGGTATTTTGGGAAAGTTGAATTACAGGTCATTTTTCAACATAGGTCAAAATCTCCATCTTCCCCTCCTCAAATGAAAAAATGTTCAACATGAGATGTGTTCAAAATGATGTTTTTAGGCTAGATAAGAGGTCATGAGAGTTTGGAATGGCTTTCTTCACAAAGTCACAAAAATGGCCTAAAATATGGGTAAATTTTAAATGAACCAAGGTTGAAACTTGGGGTTTTTAATCTACAAAACCAAACCAAGCCATATGACATACTAATTTGACTTTAAAACACATTTTGAGAACATTGACATTGCCATAATTTTGAATTGAGGGTTATTTCAATGACTTGCTTTGTAAATTGGTTACTTGCATCATAAGGCACAATTGCAAAACCACACTTCAAGGCAAATGCAAGGCTCCATTCAATCCAAACACTTCCAAAATCTCATCTAAGGACAAATTGGACTCAGAACAAGGTGAATACAAGTTGCTATCATGAGCTGGTATGAACATAGCATGACATGAGATTTCATGACATGAGATGGTGAATTTCTCATTGGATTGATCCAGAAGATTCTAGAGCCTTCATCCACATTCACATATGAAGTGGTTCAGATCATTAGTTGGAGAGAATTGAGGGAGATTGGAGAGTTTGCATTTTCAACCTTCCATTTGTAAAACAGAATTCAGTTACAAGTTTCAACCACTTTCAGCCCATTCTTTTGATCTCAGAACCTTGATCAAGCATATGTGAGTGATTCCAGATGGATTATTGAGAAAGAACCCTGAAGAATCGTGTGTTTGCATTTGGAATTCTCAGCCTGCAACTCAAGATCGAATTCAAGAATCCAAGTAATTTCAATCTCTTTCTTTGCATACAGAAGCATCCTTTGGTGTTGGTGAAGGTGTCTGGAACTTATTGAAGCTTATCTTAAAGCTTTGATCACTCTGTTCATCTCAAAATTACAGGTATGTAAACTTCACTCCATGGCTTGATTTAGGCAGTTTCAATAGGTTTTGAATAGCTAGATTCAATGTAGATGATCATAGGGAGCTTTCTGGTAGCATTAGAATTGATTTAGAGACAATTAGTGGATTGATGCAATTTCTGTTCATGATCATATCTTCGTGTTCTTGATGATAGAGTCTTAGTTTGATAGCTAGAATTGATCAGGGTGAAGTGTGAAGAGTTTAGGCCACTCAATTTTAGGTTTAGTGAGAATTAATTTCTGAGCAATTTCTGATGATTCAGTCGTGTTTTGAGGAGGAAGATGTTTCAGTGATTTTGATTATCATGGTTGAACTCCTTGTGGAAAATCAAGTGAATTAGGGTGTTTAGTTTTGATTTTTGATGAAGAATTGAGGGAGCACGAATTGGAGAAGATGAAGTTCATAGCTCTGAGTTTCCATGGCTTTTCCCTCCAAGAATGTTTAAAGGTTGAAGATGACCTCACAACCATAGGATCTGAGTTTGGACTTTGACTAGAATAGCATCCAAGGGCCACGAATTCGTTTCAATTTGTGAAGGAGAAGATTCTGATTACAAAACACACCGTTTCATTAAGTTGCCATCTTGGGCTTAAGTGAATTAATTGATACCAACACCCACTTCCAAGGCCCAATGAGGAATACACTGAGTTCGATTGCTATTCGTACCGTGATTTTGTCCATTTTCCTGGGATTTTCATTATTATTTTCTGAAGTGGAATTGGGCTTATGCGCGCTTTTCTATCCATACCCCCCTCTGGGCCCATATCTGGGTTTACATTGCTTGGAATTGCTATTTGACACGCTCCCTTTTCATTTTCTTTTTATTTTTCATTTCATTTCACACATTTATTTTAGGTTCTTAAAAAAATCATAATAAATTGGAAAATTAATAGTTTTGGTTGGGAATTTTTTACCCATTCTCATTAAAACATCAAGAAAATTATAAAACAATAAGAATTCCATTTCACTCATTTTTCATTTTTTGGTTTATTTTTATTTTTAATTGCTTTTATTTCATTTTCACTTGATATTGCAACTTGCTGAATTTAGTATGATCATGTGATTTAGAATTTTGACTTGGTTCTTTTTGCTATAGTTAGTATATAGTATTAGGTTCCCCCTGGAATTTTATCACATTTTTTTGATTTAATTTTAGTTAGGTTTGAACATCAAACTTTAGTGTGCTAGAATTAGGGTTTCAACTTGACATAGGTGCATTTCAACACATAGTTTTTGGGTTTTTAGTTTGATTTAGGCCTTGGGGTTTATGTGGGGTATAGGGTACATAGTTAGGGTCCCTTAGAAATTAATCTAGGATTTTATGATGAGTATTTCCATTTTATTTAATTTTTGCAAGTTGGTTGTTGTTGGTGTGTTTCCCTCTTGGGATGTTGTTGTGTTGTAGGGTTTTTGGGCATTTCCATTGGGTGGTTGGGCTTGTGCTTAGCTTGAGGAGTATGTGAATACATGGAAGAATATTGAAGCCAAATGATGATGCTTGGAGCTTGAAGTTGCTGGTGCTTGAAGATTGCTTGTGAAGACTTAGGAGTTAGGATATATAGGAAGAGCATTAGAGTAGTCTTGTTTCTTCTGTCAAACATAGAGAGCTTCTTGTGCCTCTATTCCATCCTGTGACATAGGGTCCCCCAAAGAGGTTCCATCTCTCCTTAGGAGGGATGTAGAGCATGCTTTGATTGGGTAGAACCTTGAGGATACCTCTCACTTGCTATGATAAGATCTTAGTGATTTCCCTGGGTTATCATTAAGCCTCTTAACATTCCAACTTCATCAATCAGTTGATTCTCTCCTGTGAGTGTTTGAAGCTGTTTGTTTATTGGGGTTCAGTGCTTGCTAAAGCTGAAAATCATTGGAGATAAGAGCTTACCTGAAGCTTGAATATCATTAGAAAGTGAAGATGGGAGCTTGCTTGAAGCATTACTGTTAACTTTTTGCTGTTAGTCAAATGTAGCTGCCAGAGCTTGTGCTGTTTGAACTGCTTACTGTAGGAGCTGGTGTGGCTGTCAGAGCTGGTGTTGGTTTTTTTCTTCTTCTGTATTGTTTGTTGGCTTGTTCAGCTTGCCCTTCAGGTTTGAAGTGAAGCTGTTTTACTTTGCCTATTGTTTCTCAAGTTCGAGGTTGAGTGGGACTCCCTTGCCTCGCTTGTATTGCTGCATCTCATGCATTTTACTGTTTACCGTATATCTGCTGTTTCTTTTCCGTTTATCCCCTAGGATCTCTGATTTCCTCTGTGCAGGAGGGAATTATGACAGACATTAGGTTGTAATCCATGCATGATAACATTAGGGTAGTTTTGATTCCCCTTTCAAACCCTAGGTTTTTATAACTTCTTTCTCTTCTATCTCAGAACAATTCAAAACACAGTAATAAGGATAATCGATGTCGTACGCTACGAGCCTTAAGCTATTTGAGAAAGGTTGCTGGAGGGTCACTCTTCAGTAATCTGATTATTTAGTATGTTACCCTTGGGGTGACATACGACGTAGTCACTCTCAAGTCATAGTCTCTAGTGCGTCAGAGATTGCAAACATCATAAAAAATAGTTCTTGCGTAAAAGACTGAAAACAAACATCAAACTGTCATTTTTGTCCGCTTGGGCTCTTAATCAGGAAAAACCCTTTCATAAGGAGATAAAAAATAGTCAGACAAGCTTGTGTCTTCCGTAGCCCGAACTACGTTTGCTCTAATCTTTCATGCTGTATGAAAGTACGTAGGCATAGGATGCGATATCCTAGCGAGCAACCTTCCCCTCCTTTCCCGTAGGTAGGCGAACTACGTTGACTCTGATTTCTCGTTCCAGACGGGAATACGTAGGCATAAAGTGTGATACTTTGCCGAGTCATTTTCATTTTCTTTTTAACCCAGACCTTCAAAGTAGATAGAATAACAATCCGTACTAGAAAACAAGCGTGGATCCCGTCGAGTACGACGGACGTGAGGGGTGCTAATACCTTCCCCTTGCGTAACCGACTCCCGAATCCAGGATTTGGTTGCGATGGCCATTCCTTTCCCGTCTTTGCGGTAGGTTTACTTCGAGCGTTTCCTTTCCCTCCTTTGGGATAAATAACGCACGGTGGCGACTCTTCTGTCATAGCCGGCGCCGATTTTCGCAGTAGCGACACCCTTGCGTAACCGACTCCCGAACCTAGACAATGGTTGTGATGACCTTGTCTTATACCTTTTCGTCAGGTTTTTCTGATCGTTTCCTTTTCCGTTCTGAGGGATAAATAACGAAAGGTGGCGACTCTTCTGTTTTGCCGGCACCTTATTTTCGCGGTAGCGACACTTGTGAAACAAGTTACACAACTGTATGACCTAAAAATCAAGAACCAACACCTTAATCATGTCATAAACAAACATCAAGACTCATAGGGTGCATATGGGATCCATAAAGGTCATTTCCCAAAGGAACTAGGTCAAACTAGTTTGTATGAACCTCTTCTAAGATGACTTGACTTGCAAGCTTAATCAAAAATAGAAAGATTGTTCAATAAATCCCAAATAAAAAGAATAAGGTAGCTAGGACAAATCACAAACAAAAACAAAAGTTTCAAAGTCAAAATCATCTCAAGGCATCACCAAATAAATCAATTATCGAGGGTGCTCCACCTTATTGAGGGTTTATCGAGGGACAAGAAAAGTCAATCCAAAGTCAAATGAAAAATGATCAATGGTCACTCAAAATCATCCTCAAGAATGCCTCAATCCCTTACCTAGGTGAGGGAGAAACCATGGTAATAGGAGATAAGGAATTGAGGTCCAAATGGTTATGATCATACAAGGTAAACACTATAAAAGCCTTTATATTGTAAAATCCTAGTAAAATACAAAAATAAATGGAAAACAGAAATAAAAACATGGAAAATTGAATACCATTTTGAAATAATTGAAAATTTTTTTTATGGAATTTTCTGATAATGGAAACTATTAAAATAAATAAACAAAAAAAGAAAAGAAAATGAGATAAAAAAAGAAATAACCAAAGGGGGTGTACTCAGCAAAATGGTTTGAACTGAAACCCTTTGTATCTCGCTTGGGCCCCCAGAAGGTGGGGTGTGAATATCAATAGTGTCAGGCCCACCCAACATCTCCAGCATAATCAAATGCCATGTTGGGAGCTCATTAATTGAGTTGGCAATGACGTGTGGGATCCAATGGCTCAGAATGAAACAACTCAACACTTTTGAATTTAAAATAAGGCGCCAAGGCCACCTCATCCCACCTTCCACCTTTAGACGCCGGAACCCTAGTTCCGGTCGTCTTCTCCGACCAAACTTCACCGGAGCAAACTCATAAATTCCCAGAAATGAAAAGCAAGAATACCCCTCTACCCAGAATCTCATGTAGATTACAAATCCAACCTCACATTTTAAAAACACGCACGTTTACATAACGAATCGAAGGAAAAAAGTTTGAACATCACAAACTGAAATTCAACAAAAATGGCATAGAAAGTTATGCAAGCATGGCCTACTTGGGTAGGTCTTCAGATGTACACATCATGACCCTAATATATGCCTAGAATGGGAAAGGGGAGCACTAAAAATTACCAAGTGGAGTACGTCCACTGCTCCTTCAGGACTTGTTGTAAGGTCACCATAAAATGCAGAATGCCTCCCTAGAGATTGTAAGATCTTGATCGGAGCTTGAATAGCTTTGAAACTTCCTCCAAATCTCCAACCAACTTGGAACAGGTATGAATCAAGGTGTTTACAGAAGGTTCTTGAAATTCTGGCAAGCACACGATGGATGTTATTGCCAAAGTTATAACATCCACTGTGACATTGACTACTGTACTAACTAATTAAGCTGTAAGTAAAAGCAATAAATAACACAACAATTGTTCACCCAGTTCAGTGTCAACAACACCTACATCTGGGGGCTACCAAGCCAGGGAGGAAAGTCACTATCAGTAGAATTAATTCAGATTCAAACAACTTAGTTTGCACTCCTCACTTAAAACCTACCCAATGACACTTCAACCTAGAGACACTCTAGACCTGAGTATTCCCACTCACTCCCCCTCAATCACACCACAGTGATATCCAATTACAATTACAGAATAAAGATGAAGAAAGACTTCATACACACCTTGATCTTGCTTCAAAGCTTTGATCAAGGGACACACACACTCTTGCTTAAAGGCTTTGAGTGAGACACAACTTAGAATCTACCTAACCAATGCAGCAGACAGTTGCTTGGTAAACAAGTATTCGTAAGACTCAATTCACACGTGAAGAACACACTTTCTTCACTCACAATAATCACGTGAAGAACAACCATCTTCACTCACAAGGACTCTGTAATATGCACTATCTACTCTTTTGTCCAAAGCTTGATTTCTAGGGTTGCTCCTTCTGATATTTATAGAGCAGTCAGTCCTTTGGGCCTTGGTGCATACAGTTAGGTTTAATCATAACAAACCCTACTCTTCAATTCTCTGCACGCTTGCCATTTAATTCAGGAGCATTTGTTTCGCTTTAGGGCTTCTCAAATGTCTCCTATCTTTCAGCTTGAGCTCCTGATTTATCATACGGTCAGTGTCATAACATTTTATATGACATTCACCTTAACTTATAGTTAACTTACCCTGCACACACATCATTATGTGTGTCTTAACATTCAGTATGACACACATGCAAACTCTAATGTTTTGCCACAAAATGCAGCCAATCAAGAGCACTTACAAACTCCCCCTTTGGCAAATTTTTGGCTAAAACACCCTGTTTAACATATCAGAGTTTACACACATCAGAAGACTTATCATGTGCCCTGTCATGCAGGGAAGTTACTAGCTCAACAAACTCTCAGAGTCCTCACAGTTAGCTCTCACTGTTATAACTCACCTTATTAACCATCTATTAGTTACCACTACAGATGTCACACTTTACTGAGTAACTCACTGGGTTACTCCCCCTCAACTAATGCACCTTACCAGCGGAGCACTTAACCTGCACACTCTGCAGTCACACATATTCATCCAGTCTGCACTGGATGTTATGACATTCATGATGACATCCTAAGGTACACACACCTGTGCTACTTCCCCTGAAGAGATGCACAACACACTCTGCTACTATCCTGCAGACACACACAACTCCTAAACACCTTCTAGGATCACACAAGGTGAGCAACAAACATTCCTATACACCATAGGAATTCACACACAAATTACATCAGCATATTACTAACAACACACAGCTGTTGTTATCACACATATCTTCAGTAGCACCTGTGGTCACACCTACAAGCATGATTATACCATGTGCACACATTAGCACATATGCTAGCCCATATGTTCTGCACACCACTTATTCTTCCACCTGTTATTATTATCACTCTATCTTTCTCTCCCCCTTTTTAGCCACAAATTAAGATCCAACTAAGGACTTAGAACATATCAAAAATTATAACATTACAATTGTTAGGGGCAAATTATACAAACTTCTCATAGAGAGCATCATAAATTGTTGTTGGTACAAAAATACAAACATAATGAAATACACAAACCAGCAACACATGATATTGGCTCAGCAACCAGCAGTCTGAGCCCCACAGCAGTCTATCAGCCCACATTACTCATCTTCCTCAGAAGAGCTGGAATCACTGTCATCTGAATCTGACAGTGAAATGTCCTTATTGATGTCGTCAGGGTCATCCTCTGGCATATTAGAATTGTGAGGTGGATCCCTGCGAGCCAGGGGAATGGTGATACCCCGAATTGGCAGCCCTATTTTGAGTATATCATCAACAATTTTCCTATTTAATTTCTCCATGTAAGTCGTGCCTTCCCTGTTGCTGATTCGCCTAAGTTCTTCAGCAGTGGGAGGAGGATACTTGCGCTTGGGTTCTTCAGCAGTAGGAGGGGTATCTTTTGAGGATTAGGGAGGGGTCTTAGAGGAGGAGGCATTATGATAGGAAGACATCTTGGTGCGGAGTGCAGATTGAGAATTCTGTAGAAAGGAGGAGGCGAAGAAACAAGTATATGCAGAGATGTAACACGTTTGCGTGGAGAGGAGAGTTTTTGTGGTCAAGGTTGTGGATTGCATTGAAGTTTTAAAACTCTCACGTGCCATTAATTGCTATGAGTCTTCATTTATGCAGATACCCAATTTGCCTCTCAAATTCCCAAACTGAGCAGCATCAAGGGCCTTAGTAAATATGTCAGCCAGCTGTACTTCTGTGGGCACATGTTCCAAGGAGACCACTTTATCTTCCACAAGGTCTCTTATGCAGTGATGTCTTATATCAATGTTCTTAGTTCTGCTATGCTGAATTGGGTTCTTGGAGATATTGATAGCACTAAGATTGTCACAATATAGTGTCATGACATCCTGCGTGACATTGTATTCTGTCAGCATTTGCTTCATCCAGACCAGCTGAGAGCAGCTACTGCCAGCTGCTATGTATTCAGCTTCTGCAATGGACAATGAGACACTGTTTTGCATTTTGCTAAACAATGATATGAGATTATTCCCCTAGAAGAAGCATCCACCAGAGGTGCTTTTTCTATCATTAGCACTTCCAACCCAGTCAGCATCACAGTATCCAGATAATGTAGGATCACACCCATGTGTGTATAGTATACCATAATCACTGGTTCCATTCACATACTTGAGAATCCTTTTGACTTGATTTATGTGACTTACCTTAGGGTTTGCTTGATATCTGGCACATACACCAACTGCAAATGCAATATCATGTCTGCTGGCTGTTAGATACAACAAGCTTCCAATCATGCTTCTGTACAGGCTTTGAGCCACACTAGTACCACTTTCATCTTTTGATAACTTCAAATGAGTAGGTGCAGGTGTTCTTTTGTGACCAGCATTATCCAATCCAAACTTTTTGAGTATGCTTTTGGTATACTTACTTTGGGAGAGAAATATAGACTCCTCCATTTGCTTGACTTGCAGCCCAAGAAAGTAAGTTAGTTCTCCACATAAACTCATCTCAAACTCAGATTGCATCTGATAGACAAATTATTTAACCAATTTCTCAGGCATTCCATCAAAGACTATGTCATCCACATATATTTGTGCAATCATGAGTTTTCCATCCTCATTTTTTACAAAGAGGGTCTTGTCTATTCCTCCTTTCCTGTATCCATGGGTAATAAGAAACTCAGTCGATCTTTCATACCAAGCCCTAGGAGCTTGCTTCAATCCATAGAGAGCCTTCCTTAACTTGTATACATGGTCTATCAAGTTAGGATCCTCAAATCCCTTAGGTTGTGCCACATATACTTCCTCATTTAGATGTCCATTCAGAAATGCACTTTTCACATCCATTTGGAAAAGTTTGAATTTTAGGATGCAGACAATTCCTAACTGTAGCCTGATAGACTCAAGTCTTGCAATTGGTGCAAAGGTTTCATCAAAATTAATTCCTTCTACTTGAGTGTACCCCTGTGCCACCAGTCTAGCCTTGTTTCTGACTATGATTCCCTGTTCATCTGATTTGTTCTTGTAAATCCATTCGGTGCCAATGATGTTTGTTCCTTAAGGTCTTGGCACCAGTTCCCATACCTCATGTCTTTTAAACTGTTCCAATTCATCTTGCATGGCCTTGATCCAGTATTCATCAGTTAAGACTTCCTTCACATTTTTGGGTTCAATCTTAGACACAAAACATGAATTTAAGACTACTTCTCTAGCTCTGGTCCTTACCCCACTGTTGAGGTCTCCAATGATAAGATCTTTGGGATGATCTTTTAGGATTCTGATAGAAGGTTCTCTGATGGTGGTTTCTGGTTCAGAACCTGGAGTTACAGCTTGAGTATCTTCAGTATTCACTATACCATCAGCTGATGTCTCAAGCAATGTTCCAACATCCTCTATGACATTGATTTCTTCATACTGATAATCAATGACAATATTAATGGATTCCATCAAGACTTTTGTTCTGGAGTTGTACACTCTATAAGCTCTGTTATTGATAGAGTATCCCAAAAAGATGCCTTCATCACTCTTGGGGTCCATTTTCCTCCTTTGTTCACGATCTGTCAAGATGTAACACTTGCTCCCAAACACATGAAAGTACTTCACAGTTGGTTTCCTTCCTTTCCACATCTTATACAAGGTAGTTGACGTTCCTTTTATCAAGGTCACTCTGTTGTGAACATAGCAAGTTGTGTTCATAGCCTTTGCCCAAAAATGCATAGGTAATTTCTTTGCATGTAGCATGGCTCTGGCAGACTCTTGGATAGTCCTATTTTTCCTTTCCACTACTCCATTTTGCTGAGGAGTAATAGGAGAGGAAAACTCATGGCTGATTCCTTCAGGTGTGTAGAGCTCAGCAATCTTGAAGTTTTCAAACTCCTTACCATGATCACTTCTGATCCTGACCACACCACATTCCTTTTCTCTTTGAAGTTTGATGCACAGATCCTTAAAGACTTTAAAAACATCTGATTTTTCTCTGATGAAGCTTATCCAGGTGTATCTGGAGTAGTCATCCACAACTACATAGGCATACTTTTTACCACCAAGACTTTCTACTTGCATTGGTCCCATCAAGTCCATGTGCAATAGTTCCAGAACTCTGGAGGTAATCAGGTGACCAACCCTTGGATGAGATGTCTTGGTTTGCTTGGCTATTTGACAGTCACCACATACCTTCCCTTCATCAATAGTCATGTTTGGAATTCCTCTTACAGCCTCCTTGGAGATGATCTTCTTCATTCCTCTTAGACAAAAGTGACCAAGTTTTTGATGCCACAACTTTACCTCATTTGCTTCTCTGGCCATAGAGCATGTGGTGGATCTACTTGAGTCCTTAGGCTCCCATAAGTAATAGTTGTATTTAGATCTAGACCCCTTCATTACTTCTTCATTATCACCATTTGTGAACACACATTCTTCTTCAGTGAATTTCACACTTAGTCCTTGATCACAGAGCTGACTAATGCTGATCAAGTTGGCAGTTAGTCCTTTCACTAGAAATACATTGTCCAGGTTAGGTACTCTAGGGCAGTCCAGTTTCCAAAGCCCTTTGATCTCTCCTTTTGCTCCATCACCAAAAGTCACATAACTAGTGGAATGAGGTTTGATGTCCACCAACATATTATTTATGCCAGTCATGTGTTTAGAACAACCATTATCAAAGTACCAGTCTTCTTTAGCTGACACTCTTAGAGAGGTGTGAGCTATCAAACTAACATCCTTTGCCACCCATTGTTGCTTCTTGGCAGGAGCCCTTTGATGAGTGTGACTAGGGTATCCATGCAGTTTGAAGCAAAAAGGTTTTAGGTGACCAAATTTTCCACAGTAATGACACCTCCACCTTTGGAGCTTTCTTCTTGTCTGCTTCATGTTCTTGTTCCTCTGATGTTGTGACATTGGTCGTGACATCTGGTTTGACCTCTGATTTTCAGACTCTGGTCTCTTGAACCCCAAGATGGGTTTTTGTTCACCAATAAACCCCAGTCCAGACATGTCTCCTGCTATCTGACCACTCTGTAGAATTTTTTCAAGAGTTTCAGTCCCATGGTTTAGCATCCTGATTGATCTTGTCATCTTCTCAAGTTTACAGTTCAACAGGCTGACCTTACTATTGAGCGAGTCTATTGTTGCAAGATGTTCCTTCTTCTCAGCCTCCAGCTTCTTAATGATCCCTTTCTGATTTTCTCCTTGTTAGCATACCTCTGCACTTCTGAAGCACAATTGTTTGTATGAAGCTGCAAGCTCATCAAAAGTCAGTTTATCCTCACTTGAGTCATCTTGAGATGAACTTACACCGTTTAGAATAGTGACATGCCTAGCATACTCCTTTTCTGATCCACTTTCAGAGTCTTCATCAGACCAGGTGACAGTTAGACCTTTTCCCTTCTTTTTGAGGTATGTAGGACATTCTTTTCTAATGTGTCCATATCCCTTACACTTATGGCATTAAACTCATTTGCCTTGGTTAGAGTTCTCCTCAGAGTTACTCTTTCTGCTGCTGTCAGAAGAGGTGTTCTTGGCATAGGGCTTTGACTTATGATCTATCCTTTTGATCAGTTTATTGAATTGTCTTCCAAGAAAGGCTATTGCTTCTGACAAATTCTCCTTTTTCTCACCACCCTCTTCTTTTGATTCCTCAGCAGTTTTTGAGACAAAATCTATGCTTTTTCTCTTTTTCTCTACAGTTTGATCACACATGCCCATCTCAAATGTTTGGAGAGAACCTATAAGTTCATCCACTTTCATGTTGCATATGTCTTGGGCTTCTTCAATGGCTGTAACCTTCATGGAAAACCTCTTAGGTAAGGACCTGAGAATCTTCCTTACAAGCTTCTCTTTAGCCATCTTTTCTCCCAAGGCTCCTGAGGTGTTTGCAAGTTTAAGAACATTCATGTAAAAGTCATGAATGGTCTCATCTTCCTTCATTCTCAGACCTTCAAATTTGGTGGTCAGCATTTGAAGTCTTGACATTTTGACCTTGGAAGTTCCCTCATGAGTAGTTTTGAGAGTGTCCCAAACATCCTTTGCTAGTTCACAGTGGTGTGCCAGCCTGAAGATGTTTTTGTCTATACCGTTGAAGAGTGCATTCAATGCTTTAGAGTTCCCAAGAGCTAAGGCCTCTTGCTCTTTATTCCATTCCTCTTCAGGAATTGACACATCTACTCCATCCTTGTCAGTCCTCACAAGATGTTCCCAACCAGAGTTTGCAGCCCTCCAAGCCTTGTTGTCTAAGGATTTTAGGAATGCAATCATCCTAGGTTTCCAATAATCATAATTAGAACCATCCAGAATTGGAGGTCTATTAGTGAATCCAATATCTTTATCGATAGTAACAGAATTTATTTCCCTAGATCTCACCCAGAATAAACAGGCAGGGTGCCTACTCTGATGCCAATTGAAATTCTGGCAAGCACACGATGGATGTTATTGCCAAAGTTATAATATCCACTGTGACATTTACTACTGTACTAACTAATTAAGCTGCAAGTAAAAGTAGTAAATAACACAACAATTGTTCACCCAGTTCAGTGTCAACAACACCTACATCTGGGGGCTACCAAGCCAGGGAGGAAATTCACTATCAGTAGAATTAATTCAGAGTCAAACAACTCAGTTTGCACTCCTCACTTAAAACCTACCCAATGACACTTCAACCTAGCGACACTCTAGACCTGAGTATTCCCACTCACTCCCCCTCAATCACACCACAGTGATATCCAATTACAATTACAGAATAAAGATGAAGAAACAATTCATACACACCTTGATCGTGCTTCAATGCTTTGATCAAGGGACACACACACTCTTGCTTAAAAGCTTTGAGTGAGACATATCTTAGAATCTACCTAACCAATGCAGCATACAGTTGATTGGTAAACAAGTATTCCTAAGACTCAATTCACACGTGAAGAACACACTTTCTTCAATCACAATACTCATGTGAAGAACAGCCTTCTTCACTCACAAGGACTCTGTAATATGCACTCTCTATTCTTCTGTCCAAAGCTTGATTTCTAGGATTTCTCCTTCTGATATTTATAGAGCAGTCAGTCCTTTGGGCCATGGTGCACACAGTTAGGTTTAATCATAACAAACCCTACTCTTCAATTCTCTGCATGCTTGCCATTTAATTCAGGAGCATTTATTTCGCTTTAGGGCTTCTCAAATGTCTCCTGTCTTTCAGCTTGAGCTCCTGATTTGTTTCCTGATTTCTAGATACCAGAAAAACTAACCTGCCCGCTGGATGTCATACGGTTAGTGTCATGACATTCTGTATGACATTCAGCTTAACTTATAGTTAACTTACCCTCCACAACATCATTATGTGTGTCTTAACATTCAGTATGACACACATGGAAACTCTAATGTTTTGCCATAAAATGCAGCCAATCAAGAGCACTTATAGTTCTTTTTGCAAACAGAAGGTAGAGAATGTTGTGGTGAAGAGATTTTGAGATGAAATTGGGTGGAAAGCTCAAGTAAGTGTGAGATTGAAAAATTCAGAAGAGCAAAGTGAGTGTTAAGTCTGATCTTTCTCACAATGGTGGCTACTTTCTCTAGGGTGTTGGTTCCAGCTTTTATATGAGACCTTCTTTAAGTTAGAAAGTTTTCATTGTGGTTAAAACAAAGAGGTAGCAGCTGGTACAAATGAGAGAGATTTAAGATGGAAGGTGGATCTTGCATCATGGTTGCATCATGGCAGGAACGAAAGTTTTTTATTGCTGATGTGGCTGAGTGGAGAAAAATATCTGAGGGAATGTGTAATGATCAGGTTTGCTTTTCCTTCTTTTGGGCCAAGATATTTCAAAAAAATCACACATGGTATACTCTTTGTTGGTCTTGTTTTGGTAATGTTTTGGGGTGTGGAAATGAAGCCTCATGCATGTGACTTGAGATAAGGGCAATGCAGCAAGACTAGGTTGAGAAACATGCCCAAAATCAATCATGACTCATGCCTTGAAATATCTCCCAAATCACCTACTTTGCACAAGCATAATTTGATGCATATTGCTCTTCTTGCTTGGAACTTGGACTTAAAATAAAGTTAGCATGGTGGGGAACATTTCTCAGGTTGAAGAAAACTTGATTCGCATCTTGGAAAGTCATGAAAAAGAAGCTTGAATATCATGTCATGAAATCTGCCTTGAAACAACTTAGAAAAAATTCTAAGTCATGAGTTTGAACATAATTGAAATCCCAAATTTAGATTCACATAACTTGAGCTCCAAGCATCACATGATGATGAATTAGTACTCTAAAGAAAGCTCAAAGGATGAGGAACAACTTTAATGCTGGCCAAAAATTCAATTGGAGCCTTGATCATGAAGGAAAGAAGCCTTGAAGGTGGCTGGTTCAAACATGAAACTTTCCATAAATGGAAAGTTTCTAAAACCCTAATTTTCCAAAAATGGTAAGTTTCCAGCCTCTTGAATTTTTTATGATTCCTTTAACATTCCTTGGTCAATTTTTACCCACTGTCCATGTTAAACATGAGGAACATGATCTTGACCTCAAAAAGTCAGGAGTTGACTTTTTCCTCTGCACAGTTGACTTTCCCCAAATTCACCTGATTTGCAATTGACTGACCAATTGAAGTTCTTCTGGTTGAAATTGATGATCAATCCTCTACCTCTAAACACCTTAGTACACATGAAGGATCATAGAACCAAGTCTTGCTCAAAGAAATAAGTCTAGGCTGATTATATGTGAAACCCTAGTTTCATGTCCATTGTCTATACCTTTTGTAGATGAACTGAATGACCAAAAAAACTCCACAATGAGCTTGTAGACCATGTCTTCTCCAAGATAAAAACCTCATGAAGTATGATGAACCCCAAGATAGGAGATAACATCCAACCACCAATCTCTCCTTTAAAAGAGCTTTGACCCTTCCATGGTGATGATAAACACTTAATGGCTTACAAAAATACCCTGGCTAGAGCTTGAAACCAAAGAGACCCTCCTCTTGAATGGCACAACAACTCTTGATTCCCTGCTAAGAACAATGTTATGCAAATGAAAATGCTAAAAATGAAATGAAACATAAGCCAAGTACAAGAAAAGGTTGGTCAAATTTTGGGGTACAACAACATGTATCACGAATCATGTCATTATGAAAGCAAAGTATGCAAGAATTAACATGATCATACAATGCCAAGAATGCAAGAATGCCTTGGAGTGTCTTGAAAGATCTTGAACTGTTTAGAATGGTCTAGAATATGCTAGAACCAAGTAGACCATAAGAGAATGAAGAGTGCAAAGTTGATGTCATAACAATGCAGCAAAATCTGTCATTTTGCACGGGGTAATCGATTACCCTATTTTTCCTAGCAAAGTGGTAATCGATTACCACAGGAAAAACTTGCCCAACTTGTTTAAAAACAAGTGTTATCGCCACGATTTTTGACCTCTTGCTTTGATGAATAGGCATGGAAACCTTTATTTTAGCTTGTGTTGATGATGTGATAACCTTGTGAGGATATGATTAATCAGGCTTAGCAAACCTGAAAATTCATACAATAAAACCACAGAGAAAAAGTGCTAGTGCAAATGTCAGCGATGCGAATGCATATGCTTATGCAAAAGGCAAAAGGGAAGGTCAAATTTCGGGTTACGACAACTGCCTCTATTTAATCCTCTTGGACCTAAATATTCAAATTGTGTCAGCTTTTTGATTATTCGAGGTGGAAGGGGATTAAATAAAAGAGTAGCTCGAAAGTTTGGTCGACGGTGACAGAAGAAGAGTTTTGTGAAAATGAGTGTTCTGAGAGTTGATAGTGTCGTACCTCGAAAAATACGATCCTTGCGATGGATGCGGAAAAAAATTCGAACAGAGTCGCCACTGAACTTTATTCATTCCAAGGAAGGAATATGAAAATATCGATAAAACCTTTAAAGAGATAAGAAAATGATCATCGCAACCAAATTCTAGGTTCGGGAGTCGATTACGCAATAGGGAAGGTATTAGCACCCTCTATGTCTGTTGTACTCAACGGGAACCTCTTGATTCAATTCGTGAGAAGAGTTAGCTAGGTTTGTTTCTTTTCTTTTAAGGTAAAAAGTAAAGTAAAAGGGTTTGTTTTCTAAGGGAGAAAATGGGTATTTTTTATTAGGGTGCTCGCCAAGGATTGGGGCCCTTGTGCCTACGTACTCCCTCGTGCAATGGGAAAGTCAGATCATTCGTAGTTCATGGTACTACAGTTTGTTGGTTTGTTTTAACAAACAAATGTTTAGAGGGGTCTAAACATTGTTCTTTTTTAAAAGAGTTTTAATCGCACGACGGCAAGAAGTTGAATTAATATGTTGGTATTTTGATTGGATGATGATCACTCGAAGCTTAAGAAAGGCTCATCGGGGCCAAGTAATCGGGAAAGTGAATCGAAGATCCGACTCTCTCTCTTATTCACCCTTAATTATAAAAGAATTTTGACATAGTTAGAGTAAGTTACAAATAACGATTACTTGAAACTTAAGAAAGGTTCTTCGGACCCAAGTAATTAGGAGAATGAGTCAAAGACTTGACTCTCTCTCTTTTTCATCTAAGTATTGAGGAAATATGTTTGATTTTATTTGTTGTAAAAATAGTTCGATGTAGAATCGGGTTATGAAATTTTTAGAGAAGACAATTGTTCGAACTTAAGAAAGGCTCCTTGGGCCCAAAAAATTAAGGAGAGGAACCGAAGACTCCATTCCAACTCCCTTTTCATCTTTGTTTGAAATATGGTCTAAGTATAGTTAAGTTCATTAAGTTGAATTTGATAAAATGCTTGATGTTGATCGAGGTTTGAATTCGCGTGCGAAACGATTAAGGTTTGAACTAATGGAAGGGAGGTCTTAATGTTATAAGGTAAGGTCGATGGTGAGGCAAAAATGCTCGAATTATAAATTGGGTAAGGGAATTTGATATGTGGATCAAGTGTGCTTGAGAATGAGTTGATAATTAATTGAATTTGTTTTGAAAATACTTGACGTTGGATCAAGCTTATTTGTTCTTTTGAAAGAAGGTTGATTTTAATCTTGTATTAAACAATCTAAGTGAAAACAAACATTACATCTCATAGAAGAGGGATACATTTGTTCAAATAGGGATAATATCAAGTCATGATTAAAGTAAATCCGTCAAATATATGCATGCAAACGAGAGTGTGAAATTTGCAACAAGTATCGTTGTATAAAGCCTAAGAGGAGGCTATGTAAGGTTGATGGCGATCATGAAAACCATCGACTTACAAGGTATTTGAAAATGGCTTGATTGTAAATCAAGATATTAGTTTGAAAATGGGGTTTGAACAAGCATATGATGAATGACATGAAGACAATTAAGACATGGTTATAACGCAAATGAGCAAAGTGTAAAAGTATAAATGAAATCACCCATCACACAATGATAAATTAGGCAAAGGAAAAAAAGTTAATCAAACCTAATTAGTAACCTAATTAACTAAAGGAAATAAAAGAGGAAAAACCCAAATTAATATTTTTAGAATTTTTATAGAGTTGAAGTAAGTGAAATAAAAAAAATCTCAAATAACTAATTAATTAAACTAAAATATTTAATAAAATTAACTATTAAAGTTAATTAATATTAAATAAAATAGTTTACTAGAATTAATTGAAAATTGGCTAACAAAAAGATTTAAGAATTAATTAAAAATATTTTTTTATAGATTTTTTATTTGTTTTAAGGAAAGAGGTGGATGATTAAACTTATTTAAACTAATTGATTCAATAGAATAATTAAAATTAAGAGTTAATCAAAAATAAATAAAATTAGTTGAAATAAAGGAAGAAATATATTTTGGGTTTTTTAGAATTTAGGAAATTAGTTCAAGATAATTAATTGAATTAAACTTAAGTAATCAACAAAATTAATTATGAAATAGATTAATTAAATAATAAAAAAGTTTAATTATTCAGAAATCAATCAACATAAAAAATATTTTGCATTTTTTGTATTTAAAATTATAAAAATAAAATAAGAATCAAATATATTATAAACAAAAAGAAAATAAAACCAATGGGCTAGAAACATGAGGAAATCAGAGGGTATGTATAGTGATCCACCCTAGGCCCATGATCCACAGGCCCAGACGGATGAAGGGGAGTCCATGAGGACTCCGGTCAACCAAGTTGATTACAGATTCGATCTGGGCCGTCTGATCAGTCAAGGAGTCAATAGTTGACTCAAATTCAAGGGCCAGATAGAGTGCGCATGGTAGGGACTAGGAAGGTGTGTACATGAGAGCATGTGAGGGAAAGCAATTGATCAGTGACATGTATCCCAGTGGACACACGTGTCACCGGTACGGTGGCACCAGAATAATAATTGGAAAAAAAAGAAATAAACAAGGAAAATGGTTAAACATAACACATAACCTATGATCATTCTCTTTCTTCAACGTTCTCTCTCCCTTCTCTCTCTCTGTAAACCCTCATCGGAGCCAACCTTCTCGCCGGAGAAGACGGTGGCACACGGTGGCTGCCGCTGTAATACCCTTTTCTACCCCACAAATATAATGGCAAATCAATCATATTTATCAAAATAAAATATTGAACACAATAAAATCATCTCAAAAGGGCGCACGTTTCTCAATAATTTAAATATAGTCAATGCTCCATAAACAATGGGTTTTCCCAAAATTACTCAAAAGGAAGCGGAACTCAAAAGGCAAAAATCGAAATTTTTCCTTGCGCAGTTACTTAATCAAAATAACAATAATCAATAAAACATGGTTCAGCTCAAAAGACCCCAACCCGATGTTACACTATCAGAGCAAGACCCTCTAAGTCAACCACAATGGCCAACGATCCAAAAACTTCAAAAAGTCCTCGGCGACATCCACGGCTAAACCTGGTCGTCAGCACGTTACCCACGTGAAGGCAACATTCAAACAGGCAGGGTGAGTAAAACGATTCATAATAATCAATATATAAAACAACATCATTTTCATATTCAACATCATCATAATCATCAAGGAACATCAAAAGCCACAACATTATAAATTACACCAAATTGTCACATAAATGAAAATGCTAAAAGACTCATGCATGTCGTACCAATCAACAAAATTCGATGGACACTGGGCCATCTATCCTCCATAGATCCACAACAGTAGGATCAATTCTACACGAGAATCGGAGCATAACAAAATACCTCACATCCGCACAATGGGATTGAAGCCACAAGAATCAAGGTCCTAGACCGAAGACCGAACTGCATATGAATGCATGATGCACACGTCAATATCATCCTCATAATAATCTCATTAGGTGCATCATCATTCATTAAAATAATCATAAGAATCACGTCATCATAGAATCATCAAAACCTCATGGAATCAACATCACAAATCATCATAGTTCCTCATGGGGATTCATCATGCAATCATGTATTAATCTCATAAGAATCACAATTATACTCATGGATACTCATCATACAGTCATGTATTAATCACATAGGAATCACAACTATACTCATAGTAATTCATCATACATTCATTTAATCACATAGGAATCACAACTATACTCATAGTAATTCATCATACATTCATTTAATCACATAGGAATCACAGTTATATTAATGGTAACTCATTAGAAAAATCACAACATCAAACATCAAGACATTACTGAACCAGAACATGAATCGCGAAACTTTGCTATGTTCGCTGACAAGTTCAACGTGCGAGTTTGGGGAGAATGTTCGGCATGTGAAGCATCATTCACTGTGCGAACTCGCGATTACAGCAAATTGCTGTTACACACCGGTAGCAAAACCAACCCAGAAGTCCCTATGATTTCCTTCCCCAATGCCCCAAAAACATCCCTAAATCATTCCTAAGGTATTACGGTGATAAAGGCACAAAATCTACGACTTATTAGGCCAATCCCGTATCATATTTATGCCTCCAATTCCCATAATTTCTTACAAATACCCCCATAGTCATTAGAGTTCTCATAATCAACTACCCTATACGGTTAAACAACTTCAATAACATATTTGGCCACAAAGGCCTAATTTCCCTTACTCCTAGACCATTAGTTCAAATCCCTTAAACTCATTGAACTCACCACCAGAAACGCAACAATAATCCAATACTAAAAAATTCCTAAACCTTTAAATCGGCTTTAAATACATTGAATCACATATTGAAAACAATGAAGGCAATACTCCCCATACCTTAATTGCCGACTCTAAGCTTTTCTCCTTGATTCTTGGAAACCTCGCGAAGCTTTGCCTCAATCCTCTTCCTCAGAGCTCTGGCCTCTATTTCTTCTCTTTTCACGGTCTAACAAGAATGAATCCTAATTCCATCAAAATTTGTTTTTGTGAAACCTAACTTTGGGCCTTAAGGTTGAGGTTTCCAACTTCACCCTCACTAACTCCTCCTCAAATGTCCAATTTGCGCTTAATTCACTTATATTTATTTAAATTAATAATAATACCAATATATTCATATTATATTATACTATTATTTAAATAAATAACTCAAAATCCATAATTCCCAATATTTACACCAACCACCGAAAATCACCAAAAATGCGAATATTCATATTTAAATAAATTAAATAAATATTCCAAGAATTTGGGGTGTTACAGCCGTCGTATATCTCCGACCAACCTCCAAAATAAACCTAAACCCACTAATTCGAAGGCTCTGAGTCTAAATCCAAGCTCGGATGCCTCCAATTTCCAACCTAAAACTCAAAATCAAAACCCCACTCACAAACCCTAGATCTAACCAAATGCGGAGAAAATAAGAAATAACAAGAGGGTTCCGAATTAGTAGCACAAGGCGAGCAAGAATATCACGTTAAAACAAGCTAAGGAGGAGGATTTTACCAAATCAGAGCAAGTCTGAGTTTTAACTCCAACAAAGGTTGTATTTCTCGTTCCTCTCTCTTGTTTATTCTTTCTACTTGTATTCTTCTTCTTCCTCTTTATGTTGAGCTTCTCCGTGCATTGTAGTTAGGTTGTGACTTAACTCACCTATGTTAGAGTTTCAGTGTGAAACTCTAATTAGGTTTTATGGAAAATGAGCTTTAGGTGAGATAGGGTTTTCTGCTGAAATTGCTTTAGGTTTTTTTGTTGCTCTACATGTGTATTCTCGCCTCCTCCAATGAATCAGTGTAGGAAAAAAAATATATAGGATGAGGTATGTGTGATGGTTATGAATGAGAAAATTGGTTACAAGTGAGGATGAGGTGTAGCCTTCTGAATAATTTGTTAGAATCAGTGGGAATGAGTGATGATTTCATGAGATTGTGGTATTTGCTATTTTGTTTTTTATGTGGTTCTAGAAGGTTTGTGGTTCCACTGTGATTGAGATATTTGTGAATTTGGATTCTTTTGTTATGGTCCCCAATTTGAATGGCTTTGCTGCTTGAAATTGTTACTTGCTTCCATATTCATGTGTGCCAAAAACTCATGTCTGCTACTGCCATGTTTGTGTGTATTTGAAATGGCTTTGGTTTTGCACTTGTGTATTGACCATTACTCCATCTTGATTTTCATGTAGTTATCCTTGATGATTGGCATGAGTTTAAATTAGAGCATGGTATGCTTGGTGGTAATTGAATTCCATGATGTTATTGTATATATGCTGTTATACCTAGACTTGGTTTTGAATTGTGCATTGCCTTTGAGAATCATGTGTGACAGACATTCTTTACTTTGTTACTGTTGCATATATGTACCACCACCCTTAGTACATAGACCACACACATTACATTATACATATTGTATTAGCTTGATCTGATATTTCCCTGTATTTTCTCTCTTTTGGCATGTTGCTTAGGATGAGGGAGATTTCAAAAATAACTTGCAGAATTGATGAAGAATAGATTAACTTGGGAGTTTGGACATGAAGATTTGGGACAGACATGGAAAAGCCTTGGCACGAAGAAAGAAATGAAGAAGAAGACTTGGTTGCTCTTATACTTGAAGAATGAAGCACGAAAGCTTGTTATCTTAGGCATTATGTTTTGGGCTCACGTTTTATATCACTTTGTAACATTAGGTTGTGTTTCATACTACAAGAAATAGCTCGTGTTCTACACTTGATCACCTTTGAAACTTAATTTTGAAGTCCCCCTTTCTCCTGGGTATCGCCCACATATATATAACTTAGACCTTGTAGTTTTTGTAATATTTACAATTGCAATTTTGTGCAACTGATTGTTTGGATTTAAACTTAGGAATTTGAATTATTGTGGTGTTTTGATCTTGTACATGAATAATGCATTATGATGATGTTGTTGTTGCAAAAATGTACAATCCTAGCCTTGGTGCAAGTCTCACCCACAGTTGGTGACATAGCTTGCCAAAAGACATGGCTTAAAAAAATTTACATAAGGCTTGGAACATTTCTAATATGGCACGGACTAACAAGAACTCTCTTCATATCCTAATTAATTTGATTACAAGATATAATCAACCTGAGACAATTCTTGGAACTTATAACTTGCCAAGGAATTGGTCATGACTTAAAAACAAATTCTCACACTTGAAACAAATTGTAACAAATTAAGCATGGCTTGAAACAACTTGAACATTTTAACCATGACTTCCCCTTAATAAATCAAAGTGTACTTTGAAACAATTCCAACGCGGATGATCATAAATTGATCTTTTAATTCATGGTGCAAATAGGCTCAAAGCCAAAACTTGAGCCATCATAATTTCATGGCCTAAAACAAACTTGAAGCTGGACTTGCTTTAATTTGAACTCCATGGCCTGAATATACACTAATCTTGTCTTAACTTTATTTCTCATGAAAGAGTAGAATAGTTTAATGTAGCATATCCTAATAAGATGAACCTTGTACTCACACTTAAACCATGCTACTCAAATTCTTTGTAAAGAGAGAGAGAGAGAGAGATCAAATGGATTTATTCCTTCCATTATGTTTCTTAATCTTTACCCTACCTTAAACACCTTTCACTTGAATTTCATTAACAATACACCAACCATGGATAAGGTGAGCATCTTCCTTTATTTCCACTTGATCTTAATATACTTGTAATGAAAGATTATACAAGCATAGTGAATGATAAAGACCTATGATCAAAGTGAGCTCCACCAAGGACTTCCATGGCCTACTCTTAAAGGATCATGGACAAAGGCCAAAAGATCACCCAGAGAAAAGAAAGGTCAAATTTGGGGTATGCCAGATACCCCTATCTAATTGAATTGAACCCAAGAGAATGAACTACAGTATGACGTTCATTTTTAGGGTAGAAGTCAATTAGATTCTTCTGGTTGTCAAAGTAGTACCTTATCCACTAAGGTTCTTCGATGATACCAAAGCAGTATCTCTGAACACATGAGATTCATCAGGTTATCGAAGCAGTACCTTATCCAATAAGGTTCTAAGATTCTACCAATGCAGTTTCTTTGAACATATGAGATTCTTTGGATGGTCGAAGCAGTATCTTATCCACTAAGGTTCTCCAATGATACCAAAGCAGTATCTCTGAAAACATGATACTCTTCAGGTGGTCGAAGCAGTAACTTATCCACTAAGGTTATCTGATGATAACAAATTAGTAACTATGAACACATGAGACCCTTCACGTGGTAGAAGTAGTACCTTATTCACTAAGGTTTTCCAATGATACTGAAGCAGTATCTATGAACACATGAGACTCTTTGGGTGGTCGAAGCAGTACCTTATCTAGTAAGGTTTTCCAATGATACAAAAGCAGTATCTCTAAACACATGAGATACTTCGGGTTATCAAAGCAGTACCTTATCCATTAAGGTTCTCCAATAATACCAAAGCAGTATCTCTGAACACATGAGATTCTTCAAATAGTCAAAACAATAACTTATCCATTAAGGTTCTCCGATGATACCAAATAAGTATCTTTGAACACTTGAGATTCTTCAGTTTGTTGAAGCATTACCTTATCCAATAAGTCTCTGATGATACCAAAGCAGCATCTCTAAACACAAGAGATTCTTCAAGTTAACAAATCAGTATCTTATCCACTAAGGTTCTCCGATGATACCAAAACCATATCTCTGTCCACATGAGACTCTTCAGGTGGTCGAAGCAGTACCTTATCCATTAAGAGACTTCGATGATACCAAAGAAGTATCTCTGAACACATGAGATTCTTCAGGTTGTCGAAGCAGTACCTTACCCATTAAAGTTCTCTGATGATACCAAAGCTGTATCTCTGAACACATGAGATTCTTTAGGTTGTCAAAGCAGTACCATATCCACTAAGGTTCTTCGATGATACCAAAGCAGTATATTTGAAGACATGAGATTCTTCTTGTTGTCGAAGTAGTACCCTATCCACTAAGGTTCTCCGATAATACCAAAGGAGTATCTCTGAACATATGAGATACCTTGGGTGGTCGAAGAAGTATATTATCCACTAAGGTTCTCCGATGATACTAAAGCAATATCTCTGAACACATGAGACTCTTCGGGTATTCGAAGCATTACCTTATCCACAAAGATTCTCTAATGATACCAAATCAGTATCTCTAAACATATGAGACTCTTCGGATGGTCGAAGCAGTACCTTATCCACAAAGGTTCTTCGATAATACTGAAGTAGTATCTCTGAACGCATGAGATTCTTTGGGTATGTCAAAGCAGTACCTTATCCATTAAGGTTTTCCAATGATACGAAAGAAGTATCTTTGAAAACATCAGATTCTTCGGTTTATCAAAGCACTACCTTATCCATTAAGGTTTTCCGATGATACCAAAGTAGTATTTCTAAACACATGAGATTCTTTGGGTTATCGAAGCAGTACCAGATCCATTAAGGTTCTTTGATGATGCCAAATCAGTATCTTTGAACATATGAGATTCTTCGGGTTGTCGAAGCAGTATATTATCCACCAAGGTTCTCCGATGATACCTAAGCAATATCTCTGAACACATGATACTCTTCGGGTGGTCGAAGCAGTACCTTATCCACTAAGGGTCTCTGATTATAACAAATTAGTATCTCTGAGCACATGAAGCTCTTCGCGTGGTCGAAGAAGTACCTTATCCACTAAGGTTTTCATCTAATACAAAAGCAGTATTGCTAAACATATGAGACTCTTTGGGTGGTCGAACTAGTAACTTATCCACTAAGGTTCTCCATTGATACCAAAGCAGTATCTTTGAATACTTGAGATTCTTCGGGTTGTCGAAGTAGTACCTTATCCATTAAGTATCTCTGATGATACCAAAGCGGTGTCTTTGAACACATGATACCTTTCGGGTGGTGGAAGCAGTATCTTATCCACTAAGGTTCTCCGATTATAAGAATTTAGTATCTCTAAACACAGGAGACTCTTCGCATGGTCGAAGAAATACCTTATCTACTAAGGTTTTCCTCTGATACCAAAGCCATATGTTTAAACACATGAGACTCTTGGGGTGGTCGAAGTAGTAACTTATCCACTAAGGTTCTCTGTTGATACCAAAGCAGTATCTCTGAACATATGAGATTCTTTGGGTTGTCGAAGCAGTACCTTATCCATTAAAGTTTTCCGATGATAACAAAGTAGTAACTCTAAAAAGATGAGATTCTTCAGGTTGCCGGAGAAGTTCCTTATCCATTAAGGTTCTTCGATGATACGAAAGCAGTATCTCTGAACACATGTGAATCTTCGGGTGGTTGAAGCAGTACCTAATCCACTAAGGTTCTTCGATGATACCAAAGTTGTATCTTTGAACACATGATACTCTTCGGGGTGTCAAAGCAATGCCATAACCACTAAGGTTCTCTGGTGATACCAAAGCTGTATCTCTGAACACATGAGACTCTTCGGGTGGTTGAAACAGAACCTTATCCACTAAGGTTTTCCGATGATACCAAAGCCATATCTCTAAACACATGAGTCTCTTTGCGTGTTCGAAGCAGTACCTAATCCACTAATGTTCTCCAATGATACCAAAGCAGTATCTTTGAACACATGATATTCTTCGGGTTGTCAAAGCAGTACCTTATCCATTAAGGTTCTTCGATGATACCAAAGTAGCATCTCTGAATACTTGAGATTCTTCGGTTTGTCGAAGCATTACCTTATCCATTAAGGTTCTCTGTTAATCCCAAAGCAGTATCTCTGAACACATGATATTCTTCAGGTTATCGAAGTAGCACCTTATCCATTAAGGTTCTCTGATGATACCAAAGCAGTAACTTTGAACACATGAGATTCTTCGGGTTGTCGAAGCAGTATCATATCCACTAAGGTTCTTCGATGATACCAAAGCAGTATCTCTGAACACATGATACTCTTCGAGTTGTTGAAACAATAACTTATCCACTAAGGTTCTCCGATGATACCAAAGCAATATCTCTGAACGCATGAAACTATTCGAGTTGTCAAAGCAGTACCTTTATCCACTATGGTTTTCCGATAATAACAAAGTAGTATCTCTGAATATATGAGACTCTTCATGTGGCTGAAGCAGTACCCTATCTACTAAGGTTTTCCAATGATACCAAAGTAGTATCTCTGAACACATGAGACTCTTTGGGTGGTCGAGGCAGTACCATATCCATTAAGGTTCTCCCATGATACCAAAGTAGTATCTCTGAACACAGGAGACTCTTTGGGTGGCCGAAGCAGTACCTTATCCATTAAGGTTTTCCGATGATACCAAAGTAGTATCTCTGAGCACATGAGATTCTTCGGGTCATCGAAGCAGCACGTTATCCATTATGGTTTTCTGATGATACCAAAGCAGTATTTCTGAACACAGGAGCCTCTTCGGGTGGTCGAAGTAGTACCTTATCCACTAAGGTTCTCCGACGGTACCAAAGCAAAATCTCTGAACACATTTGATTCTTCGGGTTTTCAAAGAAGTACCTTATCCACTAAGGTTTTCCATTAATACCAAAGAAGTATCTATAAACACATGAGGTTCTTCGAGTTGTTAAAGTAGTACCTTATCCATTAAGGTTCTTTGATGATACCGAATCAGGATCTCTGATCACATGAGACTCTTCGGATGGTCGAAGCAGTACCTTATCCATTAAGGTTCTCTGATGATACCAAAGCAGTATCTCTATGCACATGAGACTCTTCGGGTGGTTAAAGCAGTACCTTATCCATTATGGTTTTCTGATGATACCAAAGCAGTATTTCTGAACACAAGAGCCTCTTCGGGTGGTCGAAGTAGTACCTTATCCACTAAGGTTCTCCGACGGTACCAAAGCAAAACCTCTGAACACATTTGATTCTTCGGGTTCTCCATTGATACCAAAGAATAATCTGAACACATGAGATTCTTCGATTGGTCAAAGTAGTACCTTATCCATTAAGGTTCTTCGATGATACCAAAGCAGTATGTCTGAAAACATGAGACTGTTTTGGTGGTCGAAGCATAACCTTATCCATTAAGGTTCACCAATGCTACCAAATCAGTATCTCTGAACACATGAGACTCTTCGTGTGGTTGAAGAAGTACCATAGCCACTAAGATTCTTCGATGATACCAAAGTAGTATCTATAAACACATGAAACGTTTTGGATGGTTGAAGCAGTACCTTATCCACTAAGGTTCTCCGATGATACCAAAGTAGTTTCTCTGAAGAGATGAGATTCTTCGTGTTATCAAATGAGTACCTAATCCATTAGGGGTCTCCAATAATAGCAAAGTAGTATATCTAAACACATGAGATTCTTTGGGTTTTTGAAGCAGTACCTTATCCACTAAGGTTCTCCGATGATACCAAAGCAGTATCTCTGAACATATGAGATTCTTCGGGTTGTCGAAGCAATACCTTATCCAGTAAGGTTTTCTGATGATACCAAATCAGTATCTTTAAACAAATGACACTCTTTGGGTGGTCGAAGCAGTACCTTAGCCATTAAGCTTCTCCTATGATACCAAAGCAGTATCTCTGAACACATGAGATTCATCGAATGGTCAAAGAAGTACCTTATCCATTAAAGTTTTTTTATGATAGCAAAGTAGTATCTCTGAACACATGAGATTCTTCGGTTTTTCGAAGCAGTATCTTTCCATTATGGTTTTCTGATGATTCCAAAGTCGCATCTCTAAACACATGAGATTCTTCGGGTTGTCGAAGCAATACCTTAACCACTAAGGTTCTCTGATGATACGAATGCAGTATCTTTGAACACAAGAGGTTCTTCGGGTGGTCAATGCAGTATCTTATCCACTAAGGTTCTTCGATGATACCAAAGCAATATCTCTGAACACGTGATACTCTTCGGGTGGTCGAAGCAATATCTTATTCACTAAGGTTCTATGATGATAACAAAGTAGTATCTCTGAACACATGATACTCTTCGCATGGTCGAAGTAGTACCTTATTCACTTAGGTTTTTCAATGATACCAAAACAGTGCCTCTAAACACATGAGACTCTTTAGGTGGTCGAAGCAGTACCTTATCCAATAAGGTTCTCCGATGATACTAAAGCAGTATCTCTAAACACATGGCATTCTTCGAGTTGGCGAAGAAGTTCCTTATCCATTAAGGTTCTTTGATGATACCAAAATAGTATCTCTGAACACATGAGACTCTTCGGGTGGTCGAAGAAGTACCTTATCCACTAAGGTTCTCGGATGATACCAAATTAGTATCTCTAAACACATGATACTCTTTGCGTGGTCAACGAGTACCTTATCCATTAAGGTTCTCTGATGATACCATAGCAGTATCTCTGAACACATGAGATTCTTCGGTTTGTCGAAGCAGTACCTTATCTATTAAGGTTCTCCAATGATACCCAAGCAGAATCTCTGAACACATGAGATTCTTTGGGTTGTCGAAGAAGTACCTTATCCACAAAGGTTCTCCGATGATACTAAACCACTATCTTTTAGCAAATAAGACTCTTAGCATGGTCGAAGCAGTACCTTATCCACTATAGTTTTCTAATTATACCAACGCAGTATATCTGAACACATGAGACTCTTTGGGTGGCTGAAGCAGTACCTTATCCACTAATGTTCTTTGGTGATACCAAAGTAGTATATCTGAATACATGACATTCTTCGGGTTGTCGAAGCAATACTTATCCATTAAGGTTCTCCGATGATACCAAAGCAGTATCTATGAAAACATGAGATTCTTCGGGTTTCCGAAGCAGTATCTTATCCACTAAGGTTCTCCAATGCTACCAAAGCAGTATCTCGGAACATATTGTTGCACCCTAAAATTTGACCAACTGATTTCCCTATCTGACTCATGGTTTAAATTCATATTCGCAGCTCAGATGTATGATTTTTGTGCACAAGCAGGGGATATCAGAGTTTACAGCTTGATTTTTGTCTATCAGATATGGCAGACCCAGTCCAGATCACCAGGGTTTATTTTCGGGAAATTGTGCGCTCCTCGGTGATTTTTCAGTGATTTTGAGGATATTCTGATGCCCGGGGATCTCTGTTCGATTCGATCTGGTCTCGTGTGCGCTTTTACGGGGGTCATTTGCATTCATCTGCACTTTTAGGTTTTTTATAGACTTTTTGTGAATTTTTAACAGGCTTTATAGATTTTTCTGGAATTTAAATAGGGTTTTTGAATATTTTAATAGCTTAATTGTCTTTTTAGAATTTTATAGAATATTTTTAATAGATTTTAATCATTTGTAGATTTTTTTATCATTTTTAGAATATTAGTGAATTTTCTTAGCATATTAAATAGCTTTATTAAGAATAAATGGGCTCCATTTTTAATAGGATAAATAAATAAAGGAATATAGATTTCTTTTATCATTTTCTTAATAGGATAAATAAGATTTTTCTTTTAGAAAATTAATAGATTTTTTGAATATTAGGATTTAACAGATTTTTCTAGATTTTAATAGAATAATAGAATATTAAATAGATTTTATAGGTTAATTGTTTGTTAGTTAGGATATTAGTTGTTTAGGATTTAATTGGTTTTTGATTAGTTGGAATTAAATTTACGGTTTATTAGTCCGGTAGTCATTTTTTCATGTTCTGTTAATCAAATTCATAATCATCCATTAATCCATATTAATCATCTTTATCCACGTTTAATCCATAGCATTTTCCATTAACCATGTTGCTAATCAATATTAACCAGTCCATTATCAGAGTTTCTATTGGGCTTTTTTTATCCAAATCCACGTAAGGCCCATTAGTGCAGAAGGTCCAGCAATAATCCTGCAATTCCCCAGATTCTTCCCAGCGTATTCCAGCAAGTGCTAGAACGTTCCAGAATGTGCCAGCTCTTTTCAGCCTTTAAATACTAGCAGTGACACGTGTTACTTAAAAGAAGGCCCCACACGTTTCTCAGCAATCACGCCACGCCACCCTCTGACTCTCTCCCCTAGGACACGTGTATCCCATGCGACCACCTCCCTGAGACACTTGTCTTCCCCCCATCCTCGCCGGAACCCCCTACCGTCGGCCATGCATCAGCCATAACCGCACACCGCCGGCCACCGTCAACTACCTCCGACCACCGCCTTCTCGCCGGAATCCCCAAACACTCAAAAAAACCCCAGAAAACCACTTCTTCACCCCGACTGCCTCCGATCTCCTTCGTTCTCCACCGTCTCCACCTCGCCGGAAACTTCAAGTTTCGCCTGAAGCTTCATACGAATCCCCAGACCTTCATCAACTTTTTTCCAGAACATCATCAATATCCATCGTTCTTCATCCACTCCTCCAGAACGCCATCATCTTCATCCCAGAATTTCCAGAATCCACCCAGCTTCGTCACATCATCCAATCTTCAACTATGAAGAGTTTCCAGAATCTGCATCAAGATCCTCAGAACTCAATCTAGCGTCCAACGCGTTCATCATCATAAACGCCATCTTCATCCTTCATTCCTCGTCCGATCTTCAAGAATCCTCCTCGCGTTCACCGCTCACCAGAAGATCTTTGAAAGAGCTTTGAGGAACTCACGCCAAGGTTCTCCAGATCTGGCGTAATATCTTGAGATCACCAAGTGTTTTTGAGCAAGCTCCCAGAGATTCCCAAGCCATTCGTGTCCAGGTATGTGTTCCTTTGATTGCTAGGACGTATCAATTTGTTTTGTTTCATCTAGAACTCAGATTGAGCATGAGATTGGGTCCCAGTTTTGTTAGGATTTGGGTTTAATGTCAAGCGTTGTGAATAGATTGAATGAGGGAGAGAGATTAGAACCTAGGGTTGCAGAGAAGAGATAAGGTGGAGAGGAGGAAGATGACGAAGCGGCTAGGGTGAGAGTGAACAGTACCAGAGCGTTTGGGAGAAGGGTTAGGTTTTGTTTCCTGAGTATTGGATTAGGGTTGGCTATTGGGCTTAGGCCCACACGCGTATTTTGCTGATGCTACATCCCAAATTGCTTCCCCACCCCCCTGGCGTGTGAGATCAGAGTAATCAGTTGGGCCTTAGGCCCTAATGGCTATCTGCACCCCCCTGGGCGTAAGCCCAGTGGATGATAACTGAAGTTAGTTGCTAGCAGCACCCCCCTGCGCTCAGTTCATTTTTTTTGTCTTTTTTTCTGGATAACAAACTTGGGCCCTGCGCCCTGATCGCTTTCAGCACCCCCACCTGTAGGGCCCAATGCTTTAGTAACTCATAAGTGTTGCTGTTTGAACCCCCATTGTGTTTCTTTTATTTTTCTTTTATATTTTCATTAAATAAATCATAATAAAATGTAAATAAATGTTTTTTTTTCAATAATTCTTTTTTCAACCCTTTCATGAAAAATGTTTAGAAAATTAAATAAAAATAAAAAAGGACATTTTATTTTTTTGTTTGTTATATTTTGCATATTTTCCAATTAATTGATTTGTTTTTTAATATTTTCAATGCATGCATATCATTAGGAAATTCATAAAAAATAGTAGATTGGGTCAAATAATTCCGTTCTTTTTTCTGTAGACTCGTGATTCAGTGTAGAATTTTATAATACAAAAATATTAGCTCAATCATGCATTTTCATTTTAATTGCATTTTTTCCACTGTTATTGATGTTTGAATAATTGGTCTGTGGATATATCTGTGTTGCTGATTTTATTTCTTTCATCTGGTGTTGAATTTTGTTCTGATTTTTCAGTATGCTGTCCTAGAGCCATGTAGGTTTCCCAGTAGATTTTTGATAGATTTTTGTAGGGTGTTCTGCTATGATTTGTCTGAGCCTGAAAATAGGAGAAGTTTTGATGACTTCTGACTGTGAAGTTCAACTGTGGTTGAACTTCAGAGATAGTCTCCTGTGGTTTGTTGGCCTGTGGGTTCTTCTTGAAGGTGGGAGCTGATGGAAGTCCTGTTGGAGCTTGCAAGGTTGCAGTGGATTGAGGCTTAGTCTAGGAGCTTGTTGTCTGTTTGTGAGGTTCGAGATCCTGAAGTTTGAAGGGAGTTTATGGTACTTTCCTGAGGAAGGCACTATGAATGACTTTCATTCTTTCTTCTCACCTCTTTCGTAAGTATCCAATGATGTCGGAGCCGACTTGTGAGTTTAATTCCTCCTGAGGAGGAATATGAACTGATCACATGTTGTTGAGCCACATGGGATACGATTCCTAAGTGGAAGTCTCCTAGTACTTTCCTGAGGAAGGTCCTGTGGGTCTATTCACTTAGTTCCAGTAGTTTGTCTAGGATTTCTTAAGTATCCAGTGATGTTGGAGCCAACTTGTGAGTTTAATTCCTCCTGAGGAGGAATATAAACTGATCACAGTTGTTGAGCCACGTAGGATACGATTCCTAAGTGTCAGCCTCTTAGTACTTTCCTGAGGAAGGTCCTATGAGTCTGTTCACTTAGTTCCCTTAGTGCATATAGGTTCTTTCCCAAATATCCAGTGACGCCGGAGCCTTCATGTGAGTTTAATCTCTCCTGAGGAGGGATGTAAACTGATCACAGTTGTCGAGCCGCATAGGATATGACTCCTGAGTAGTAATCTCCTGGTACTTTCCTGGGGAAAGCACTATGAGCTTGTCTGCTTAGCTTCCTTTCTCTGGTAAGCTTATTCTGAAGCTTGGAGACTGGGATTGATTCCTCCTGCTTAGGTTTTGATTAGTTTGTTGCTTAGATCCTTGCTTAGGGTTTTGATTAGAGTTGTTGCTTAGATCCCTGCTTAGGGTATTGTATAGAGTTTCGTTTAGAGATAGATTAGGAGATTGTTTCAGGTTTGTTTGAGGCCCTGCTTAGGGTTAGTCTCTTTGTGTTGTTTGACTTGTGTGATATTGTGTTGCATTAGACTTAGGTGTTCATCTAGATAGTTCTGAATAGGTGCATCTTAGAAGTAGACTTTGTGTGCATGAGAAGTTGAGGTGGTCCTCCTTCTGCTTGTTTGTTATTGCGTGGCTTTGCTTGTTGGTATTCGGTAGAGCTGAGCTCCCTTGCCTCTGTGCCTTGTTTGTCTAACTGTTGCATTCATGCATATTTTCAGTATTCCTTTACGTTGCAGTTTCTTGTTTGTGGTTTAATCCTGTTGCCATGATCCCTTAGGAGCTCTGACTTCTCCGCTGCGGAGTTGTTATGATAGACATTAGGATGGTCAACCAGGTGTGGTAGCAGTAGGTAGATTCCCCTGTTTCTCAGCTATAATTCTAGGGTTTCCCTTTCCTTTCTGTAGGAGCGTTTGAGTAGCTTGACCCGTAGTTAGCTGAACTACAGCTGCTCTGATTCTTCGTTCCAGACGAAGATATGTAGGCATAGGATGCGATATCCTAGCGAGCACGCTAACGACTAACCTTTGTTCTCTCGCGGCTGTGCGATCGAGACTTTCCCGCTAACGACTAATTGTTATCCCTTTCTCTTGCCCGAGTGCAGTTGAGACCAGATCGTATTTGTAGGTTCCCGAGCCTTTAGGACCAGTTTGTTTTCTCACTGCTGTGTGAGAACCCCTGTTTACCCGTAGTTAGCCGAACTACGCTTGCTCTGATCTTTCATTCCAGATGAAAGTACGTAGGCACAGGACGCGATGTCCTGGCGAGCAATCTTTCCCCCGTTTAGACGTAGGCAGTCGAACTACGTTGACTCTGACTTTCCCATTGCACGAGGGAATACGTAGGCCCAGAACACCGTATGTTCTGTCGAGTCCTGTCCTTTTATTTTCTTTTCAGACCAGCCATTAGCGTAGATAGATAACACACCCTTTTACCTATAAACACCAAGCGTGGATCCCATCGAGTACGATGGACGTGAGGGGTGCTAATACCTTCCCCTTGCGTAACCGACTCCCGAATCCAGGTTTTGGTTGCGATGACCATACCTTTTCCCGTCTTTGCGAGGTTTACTTCGAGCGTTTCCTTTCCCGCTCTGAGGGATAAATAACGCACGGTGGCGACTCTCCTGTCAAGCCGGCGCCGATTTTCGCAGTAGCGACACATATGATACTCTTCGGGTGGTCGAAGCAGTACCTTATCCACTAAGGTTCTCTGATGATAACAAAGTAGTAACTCTGAACACATGAGACTCTTGACGTGGTCGAAGTAGTACCTTATTCAATAAGGTTTTCCAATGATACTGAAGAAGTATCTCTGAACACATGAGACTCTTTGGGTGGTCGAAGCAGTACCTTATCCAATAAGGTTCTCCGATGATACTAAAGTAGTATCTCTGAACACATGAGATTCTTCGAGTTGTCGAAGCAGTAACATATCAATTAAGGTATTTCGATGATACCAAAGTAGTATCTCCAAACACATGAGATTCATCGGATTGTCTAAGAAGTACCTTATCCATTAAGGTTCTTTGATGATACCAAAGCAGTATCTTTGAACTCATCATACTCTTCGGCTGGTCAAACCAGTACCTTATCCATTAAGGCTCTCTAATGATACCAAAGCAGTAAATCTTAACACATGAGACTCTTCATGTGGTTGAAGTAGTACCTTATTCACTAAGATTTTCCAATGATACTGAAGCAGTATCTCTGAACACGTGAGACTATTTGGGTGGTTGAAGCAGGCACAGTTCCCTACGAAAATCTGCGCTCAGACGAGATTCTTGCAGAGGTGCTCCTTTCCGGTCCTGAGGATCTGAGGGGAGTCCAGACGTGAGGATTGTCGACTCTGGGGACCGATCATTTGGAAGTCAGCTAAGTGAGGCCTCTTCATGATTTGATGATGCCACTCCTTCTGGGAATCGTATCGTCACTCATGAAAGTCTGTGACGCTGATAACCGCATAGGATGCCGTACCTTTGTCCGTGGATTAGGTTTATCCTACCTGTGAGAGGGACTGGGTTATTGCAGGAAAACTGGCCTTCAGAAACCATGATTCATTATCTTTATCAGATGGTATTCTTGATTCATCTCCAGGTGTGTTGTCTGGGTTAGATGGGTTTCTTATCTGAGGTTGAGGCTATTATCAGATGGTATTTTCGTCAGATACAGAGGTTCAGATGGTTTTCTTACCAGGGGATTGATATTTTGAGTATCAGATGATAGTTAGTGTCCTGAGATTCTGGTGACTGTGATTGGTTTTCTGTTCTTGATCACAGAGATATTCCTCTTCAGGCTACAGCATAGCCCCTGTGTTCGCAGATTGCATTATTTATCATATTGCATCATTGCATTACCATCTGCATTCAACTAACGTGTGTGTATTGCAGGTACGTATTTTCCCTTCCAGTCCTGGTGTTCGTTCCTAGCAAGACATGGAAAACCTGAAGAGAGTATTGCCCTATAAGTTTCCGTCGCCGAATATCAGTCTATTGTTAGAGTTGATGGCTATTGCTAAGAAGAGAGGAATGGGTGACTTCAGAAAGAGATATGGGAGGATTCTGACATACGTTTATCAGCCATCTGCCTACGAGACCAGCGGCATCTATACCCTGTTACAGTTTTACGACGCGGAGCTCAGGTGTTTTGTATTTCCCGACTTTGTTTTGGCTCCTACCCTGGAGGAGTACTCTGCACTTCTGGATATACCGATCCGTGAGCAAATGCCTTTTTATCGTCCGGACGCTGAGCCTAAGCTGGCTGAGCTTTCTACCATCCTGTGCTTGAAAGAGTCTGAGCTGTCTGGGAAGATGATCAGAAGAGGAGACGTATGGGGATTTCCGTTGGATGTCTTAGTGGATAAGGCTCGAGAGTATGCCCAGAAGGGTAAATGGGATGTTTTTGACGTTATCCTTGCTGTGTGTGTATGGCATCGTGTTATTCCCGAACATTCCTGATTTTGTTGATTCAGATGCCTTCTATATTTTGGCTGCGGGAAACCCAGTTCCTACTTTACTGGGAGATATCCACCATTCAACTCACTATCAGAATGAAAAGCGACGAGGAAGGAATGTGTCTTGTTGCGTACCTCTCCTATGCAGGTGGTTCACCAGTCATTTGCCTAAGTCAGGCCCGTTTGTCACATCTATCAATTCTCTAGGATGGCCCGAGCGCTTAATGGGATTAACTGCTGAGAACGTGGTATGGACCAATAAAGAGGTATTTGGAGCTGAAGTCATACTCAAAGGCGAAGGATTCCCGAATGTTCCGTTAATCGGAAGGAAAGGTTGTGTCAACTATAACCCTTCTTTATTGATCAAGCAATTTGGTTACATACCTCAAGGAGCGCCAAAGCCCGAAGAGATACAGGAATCTCTGTATCTCACCGGGGCAATAGGGAAAGAGATGCTGACTAAACTTGAGAGAGCCTGGAAAAACTTGCACAAGAGAGGGAAGCTTTCAGGTAGCAGAGGGGATACTCGAGGTCCTAGCCCATATGAAGAATGGATTCGTGAGCGAGCTGTGAAGTTCCTTATGCCATATCCAGCAGTTCAGCCATTGCATCCTCCTCCGGTAGAGGAGCCTACCACTGTGGACATTCAGGTTTACAAGCAGCTGATGGCGGAGAAAGAAGAGCTAGCAAGGGTCAAAGAGGCTTTAGAGCAGGAGAATGCCAAGCTTCGGCATGAAAATATTGAAACAGGATATATTTCTAAGCAACAGGCTGAAACTCTGAAACATCTGAAGGCTACGCTATTGGAATTGACTGAAACCAAGAAGCGACTGGAGTTAGATGTAGACTCAGTTAGTAGTGTGTTGGCCACCAAAAAGCAAGAGCTGGAAAGGGCCTACACAAAGCTAGCCAAGTTCAGAGAACACTGGGATCTCACTATGACCAAGCGCAAGGAGCGAGAAGAAGGGCTGAAGACACAGATTGCTCAGTTAGAAGAACAGGTCAAAGTGAAGAACGAAGAGCTTGAAGAAGAAGCCTGTCGCCGATACGAGGCCGAGCGCAAGTTGACAGATGCCATGAAGAACTTGGAAGATTTCCAGCATAGAGCAGATGCCAAGAGACCCAAACCTGGGGATGGTGCTAATGATAAGGCTTGGGAAGACTTTGTCAGAGACATCCAGGGGACGGTCAGGAAGAGGGATCGACTGATAGAAGGTTTGATTTATCAACCAGATCACGCAGAGACAAAGAAGATGGTCGAGGACTTCCGCAACCGTACCCGTATTTGATTTCTCTCTTGTATTCTGTATGTTGAGATCACCACCAGGCATGTTGGCTGGGATCCTCTTTGTCATATCAGCTGTATGGAGCATAGTTATGTAACTTCTTGACAAGACTGTTATGCTAATCAATATATGAGGGGTTTTCCAAATATTGTCTTTCTGGCTTACCTCGTCTTGCTACCACTGACACTGGAATTGGAGGGAAAATATCTCCAATGCACACATGCACGTTAGCATTTTTGTATTTCTGTTTGCATAAATCATATTGCATAGCATATTAGCAGGTCAGAGCACTTATCCAGCCTTTGTTTTCACCAGAAAGTGATTCTCGGGGAATTGTTTGAGGCAAGAAGCAGAGTGTTGAAGACGACCGAAGGGCTGAAGTAGATTTGAGCAGAATCAAGCAGCATAGTCGGTTACCGGTAATTGGTGGCTATGTCTGAAGGCAATTTCCAGTTTCCTGACACCCAGGCAGGGTTTACTGTGGCGTCCAACCATCAGTATGATTTTATGGAAGACTTCCCGCAAGCGAACAATATTACTGCAGACCAAGTTGTACAGCCAGCTGTTGAGAACCGAGATCGACATGAGCAGTTCGTTGCCCAAAATGAACGTTATCCTCCTGTTAACAATCAATGTGTTGCTTTCCCTGTGATGAATTACCGGAGAGATATTCCAATGACCGGGTTAGTAGATCCAAGAGCTCTTGACGATGGTAGAAGACTCCGAGTGTTGGAGGAGCAAATGAAAGCCTTGGAAGCGAAAGATGCCGTTAACCTGGATGCTGTAGCCATGTGTTTGGTCCCTGACCTCGTGTTACCGCACAAGTTCAAAATGCCGGAATTTGAAAAATACACAGGAGATAGCTGTCCAAAATTGCATTTGATGATGTTCTGCCGAAGGATGACTTCGTTGGTGCGAAATGACAAATTGATGATCCATTGCTTTCAGTATAGCCTGACTGGGGCATCCCTGAGATGGTATATGCAATTGGAAAGTAATCAGATTCGATCATGGGTGGATTTAGCCAGAGCTTTCATAAAGCAATACGATTACAATTTGGATTTGACTCCTAGTCTCGTGGATCTGCAAGAATTATCTCAGGCAGAGAATGAATCATTCAGAGCGTATTTGCGAAGGTGGAAAGAATTGTCTGCTAGTGTTCAACCACCGCTTCCGGAAAGGGAACTGGTTGACATCTTCTTGGGTACTCTGAAAAGCCATTATTTTGACAAATTGTTCAGTTGCACAAACTTTGTGGGCCTGGTGAGGCTGGGAGAGATTGTTGAGCGAGGACTCAGGAGTGGAAAGTTTCGAGGTGTTCCTTACGTCCCAGTTAATAAGATTGAGCCAGTTGTCAGTTCTCAAGAAGAGTGGGAAGGAGATGATGCTACCTCAGAATCTCTAGCATCTCAGGATCAGTTTTCAGACACTTCAAGTCAACGGTCATCCTATCGCCGATCGCGTCAGCATGCTCCACGAAGACCAAGGAAGCCTGAAAGGCAGTTTACTCAGCTACCGGTGTCATACGGTCAGTTGTTGCCAGATCTGGTCAGAAGTGGATTGATAGTACCGAAAGAGACTAAGCCGGTGATTCCACCGTATCCTCCGGGTTTTGATGCCAGCGCCCGCTGTGAGTACCATGTTGGGGCACAGGGGCATTCCACCAATGATTGTAAAGTGCTTAGAAGTCAGATTCAGGATCTGTTAGACTCTAGCCGTATTTGCATCACGCCTCAGGGTTGTGTTCAGATTAATGATTTTCCATCTTCTAGTTGTGGGGGTTCGTCAGTTAATGTCATGGAAGACTCCACAGGAAGTGTGTGCTCTGAAGATTATCAATCAGAGAGTTCAGTTGAATATGGGGGAAGTTTCTAGAGGTTTCTGTGCCGGGTGTCGCATCTGTTTTCTCTGCTTAATCCGTTTAGCTTTTGTGCATCAGTATTTGTCGACCACCACCAGGATTGTTGGCTGGGGTCGTTATATTCAGACTCATTTGTGCTTACCTGCTGATTTTGTTGGTTGTACATGTGTGGGAGATATTCATCTGTGTGCTTATAGCTTGAGTTTCCCTTTGTCTCGTTGTGAATATGTGTTTGCTTTCTGCGCTGCATTATTATTTAGCAGGTATATCAGAACCGTGGGCCTTATTTCCTCATCGTCCAGTTTATTGCAGGAACTCCTTCAGAGATATGGAACAGAATCAGGTTGAATTGATCGAAGTCCAAAGCCAGCTGGGGCAGATGATGAAAGACATGCAAGAGATGCGTTCAGAGCAGAAGATTCTCAAAGAGGAGAACAGTCAGCTGAAGACCCAAGTGAGCTTGATCATGGAGGTAGTCAAGAATGTGCTTAGAAAAGAAGACGATCAGCTATTCGAAGCCGCAATGAAGAAGCTCGTGCCACCTGTGCATGTGGAACCTGAGCAGCAGCAACAGAAGATACAGCCGGTTCAGCGGAGGATCCAGGAAGGAAAGCCAAGGAGAATATTTGAAGCACCACCTATGACATATGCTGAACTCTTGCAGATCTTACTGAGGTTTAATCTGGTGGAGAAAAGAACGTTGACACAACCAACGAAAGCGTTTCCTCAAGGATACGATGCCAGTAAACAATGTGAATTTCATTCCGGGGCATTCGGACATGACATCGAGGGTTGTCATGCTTTCAAGCACAATGTTCAAGACCTGATTGACTCGCACGATATTGAATTCACGCCGGGCGGCGTAGCTGTGCATATTGCTCCTGTCTCAGTCGATGCTAAAATGACAGATGTTTCTAAAGCTGCAGTGGGTCAGAAGCGTATCCTGGAATCCATGGTGTCAGAATCTCCAGGCCCACAATTGTTGCCTATTCCTGGGGCAGATCTGAGAAAGAAAATGGTTAAGCATAAGGAGAGTGTTCAGTACATTGAAAATCAAGAAACCAATGTTGCAGTTGATACAAAGGGTGCTCAAGGGTCAACCCGATACCAGCAGCAGCAGCCTCCGCAGGGGGCACAGCAGGCTCAACGAAGATTCCAGGGTGGCAAGCCGAGAAGAGTGTTTGAGAAGCCTCCCTCAACATATGCCGAGTTGTTGCAGACATTGTTGAGATTGAATCTGGTAGAGACAAGAACTCTGGCACCAATAACGGGAACTCCCCCGTTTGGTTATGACGCAAGCAAGCACTGTGAGTTTCATTCTGGAGCCCCGGGTCACGATATAGAAGGCTGCCATGCTTTTAAGCACAAAGTGCAGGATTTGCTTGACAGTGCAGCAATCAGCTTCGGGCAGAGAGGTCCCCACATCATCTGAATGAAGGAGAAAGGGCTCTATAATTTGGCTGAGTCATTGAAAGCAGATCAGGACAGCATTGGATTGCCTTTAATAAAGATAGCTGGTTCAGCAGCAGGGCAGATGTGAAAGCCCGATTCTCAGGAGCTAGCATATTTTCTTTGTTTTAGCTTGTCATTTCTTTGCATTTGTAATTGCTTTCCTGTTTGAACTTGTAAGCTTGTTTGTAAAACTTGTTGTTTTCATTCAAATTGATGATAATGAAATAAATGTGCATGTTTTGATTGAATCCATTCGTGTTCACTAACTGTTTTGCAAATGTCCAACACTTGGTTAAGTAGAATTTGGGGAGGATGACGAAAATGACCGACATGCAACTACCGATATTGTATGCTTTTGAAAAAGAACCTGCTGATGATGTACAGGCATTGTTTCAAACCCTTAAACACCGGAGATATAAGGAAGATAATCCCTTGTCAACCCCTTTGAGCCTTGTAGTAGGAGTTCTTTCTGTGAACGAAAAAACCCTCAATCTTAACTTGGGGCAGGGTAGGTGTTAGCTAATTTGACCGAGCGTCCAAATTGCAAAAGGAGTGTCCGTTCGAGGATCAATCACGTCCCTAGAGGTCATGCCTAAAAGACCACAATGGTTCAATCAAGAGTGGGACAGCCACATCATTCCCAAAGAGTCAGACAACCAATGTCACACGACTTGTTCGAAAAAAGAAGAATGAAAAAGAATCAAAAGCCCGCTAAGTCAAGAAAATTTCAAAACAAATGACTTAGGCAAAAATGAGGGCATCCCGCTGGACTAAAAAATCAAAAGAAACTCAAAAGGAGTCAGTCCAGGCAAAAGTTAGGGATACGAAAAGAAAAAGGTGAAAAGGATCAAAAGAAAAATCCTCAAATGAAATACGAGTCGTGTGACCTCAAGTGTCAAAGACGAAAAGTGAGTGGCCGTCACTCCAAAATCCAAAAGTTTCTCGAACTATCATTCCTATTTTTTTCAGCCTCTGAGAGGTGAGCGCTAAGGTTGAATTAGCTGAACGTAGGATGGGAGAACATCAAGGAGAATGGGTGGGTTAAAGTAAACTTTGAGCCTTTATCCTTTCTTTCAAAACCATGAACCTGACCACGTTACAACCTTTCAAAAGTCCTAATTGAAGCAGGTTGTTTCGAAAGCATACTCCGGTAAAGGTCGCGTCGATTCTGACTCCTAAAAAGTTCCTCTTACCATGTTGATACTGATGTCGACAAACGTTTTGTGCATTATATGCCATAAACTGTTTTTCCTTTTCCCAGTGAACAGATTGGATGTCAAAGCTGTCATATGTGTTGCATTAATACATCTTTTATGCAGAACAACTTGTTTTACTTGCGAGTAAGCGCTTGACAGCAGAAAAGCTTCCTACAATGGAAAGTATGGTCAAGATAGAATGAAGAGCGCCCGAATGTTCCGAGAGCAGGGGCAAGCTTGATTGTGATTCCCAGTCAGGGCAGCTTTTCGAAGTCAGTTATTTTGGGGCAATCAAGTTGAGATTTGGTGAATACGGCATAGTCAGAAGGTACTACTCTGAATCAGATAATCGGAGCAAGGTCATTGCAGTCAGGGGCAGATCATCTTAAGCGCGCAAAGGTTATGCGAGAAGCAGGTGAGGAGAAGTATTTCTCAGAAGTTCAGAGCGCTGAGGCATGTTATATCAGACCATCAGGGCTCAGATTTGCAGATTTCCTTTCAGGGACTATCCCCACGGAGATCCCGTAGGCTGGGGCATATCAGAAGCAAAAGGATTGTTGTTCTCCGTACCTACAAGGCCATTCAGAGTTATTCGAGCAGATGCGGTCGATTTTCGAGAGCGAGATGAATGCGGGAAGTTGTGTCACTATCCCTTGACTCTTCACTAAAAGGTTGTGTATTCATGAAGAATATTTTCCAGCGGCAGTTGTACCTGACCCAGTAAGATGGCTTAAGAGCTCAAATCCAAGTTTGCGATCACTGTAAGGCCCATCCGTGTTGGCGCATCAATTTCCAGATCCGAGCTTCGTCAGTACGCGGGAGGACTCCCTCCATTGTCTCCAGCAAAGTCCACTTGGTCGTTGGTATGGGTAAGCTATCCCCAGAGGAGTCCAATCATATTCAGCACGTCTGCTATTTCACAGCGGAGTTACATTCCCCAGCAGGGCATTACTTCGTCGAGGTGTTCGGTAAAGTTCCCAATATCCCCAGCATGGTTGATTTCACTCTCCCAGCATTTATTTTGCTAGGACGATTCAGTGATATCCGGGTTTATCCCCAGCGAAGTTGGCCTCGCCTTCAGCATTTATTTTGCTGAAGTGGTTTTCTGTACCCGGCCTCTCCAACAGCTCGAGCCTGCTAACATATTGCATGCATCATATTTGCATCATACCTGCACGACATTTTCAAAATGCGTAGCATTTCCATCTAGAATGGAGCATTACGATGAAAGCATTTGCATATGCATACAAAGCATAAGTCAGGTTTCTGTCAGCCTCATATGGCGCGTGAATTACTCTGTGATCAGTTCAGGGACATTTATTCAGCAGCAGTATTCAGACAGTTCAGCAGGTTATTTGTATCAGATCAGGCAGCAATTATGCTTGGATCAGTCAGTCATCTGATGTTGACAAGCTTTTCTTCCCGTCAATTCATATTGGCGATGTGTTCCCCCAATAAGTGGATTTCTCCGTCTATCATTAGACGTATTGAGTGCAAATGTGGTTTTCTTTCCGTCTATCCATAGACGATGTGAAGTTGCAGGTGATCACAGTGAGGCTTCAAAAAGGGGTTCCCCCAGGATGTGCTTTTCTTACCGTCTATCAGTAGACGATGTGAAGCTTTGGTTGATTTTCAATGGAGTTCAAAATAGGGTTTCTCCGACAAGTGGCTTTCCTTTCCGTCTGTCAGCAGACGATGTGAAGTTTCGAGCTACTGTTCAGCGGGTTTCTTATTGCCAGATCATACATATGATGAGGTATTTCCCAGCGAGTCTTCTCCGGCTATCCTTAGTTGTTGAGGGGTTTCAAAACGATATTTCCGATATTGGTTCTCTTTCTGGTTATTGGATGAGATGACGTTTCAAGAGGTACTTTTCTGACCATCAATCCCTATTGATGTCGAAGCTCTTCGAAGAATGTTCAGTTTTCGTGATTGTCGATTCGTATTGACGACATGTTTCTTAAAAGGTGGTTTTTCTTCCCGTTAGTCCATACTGACGATGTGGCCCCTTCAAGGATATTGACTTTTCCATCAATTCCCGTTGACAGAAGGATTCTGAAATTCAAAGGATGGTGTTGAATTGCATTATGGTGACTTTCCGTCTACCCTTAGACGATGAGAATAATGAGTTGTTTATCAATCAGGATGATGCCGTCTACCCTTAGACGATGAGAATATTGATTTGAATATCAATCATTGTGATACCGTCTATCCTTAGACGATGTGTATATGGAGATTAATGATTTCTTCCCGTCTATCCTTAGACGATGTGTGTATGGAGATTAATGATTTCTTCCCGTCTACCCTTAGACGATGAGAATAATGATTTGTTCATCAATCAGGATGATACCGTCTACCCTTAGACGATGAGAATAATGAGTTGTTCATCAATCAGGATGATACCGTCTACCCTTAGACGATGTGAGTATTGATTTGTTCATCAATCAGGATGATACCGTCTACCCTTAGACGATGAGAATAATGAGTTGTTCATCAATCAGGATGATACCGTCTACCCTTAGACGATGTGAGTATTGATTTGTTCATCAATCAGGATGATACCGTCTACCCTTAGACGATGTGAGTATTGATTTGTTCATCAATCAGGATGATGCCGTCTACCCTTAGACGATGTGAATAATGATTTGTTCATCAATCAGGACGATCCCGTCTACCCTTAGACGATGAGAATATTGATTGATTCATTGATTAATGTTGTCTTCTCGTCTATCATTAGACGAAGTGAGTATTCAATCAGGGTGTCTTCCCGTCCATCTTTGGGCGATGTGAGTATATTTCTCTTCCTGCCTATCAGTAGGCAATGTGAAAGAATCATGTATGTTGTTGCAACCATCAGGGTTTGTTACATGGGGTATCACAAGCAACGGGTATTCAATCAGGAGTTCTTTATCAGATGATCAATCAGTTTGGTGCCGTAATGACTGGACTCGGTTTTCTGGACTTTATTCTCCAAGCAGTTTACAGTATATGATCGCGGTTGGCAAATTTTCGGGTTTTATTTGTATTCAACCGTCTCGTACCTCTGAATGTTTGAAGGCTGAGCGCTCTTCAAACCCTTCAGGTCCAAGTCGCTTGAATAGGGGCAGCTGTTGCACCCTAAAATTTGACCAACTGATTTCCCTATCTGACTCATGGTTTAAATTCATATTCGCAGCTCAGATGTATGATTTTTGTGCACAAGCAGGGGATATCAGAGTTTACAGCTTGATTTTTGTCTATCAGATATGGCAGACCCAGTCCAGATCACCAGGGTTTATTTTCGGGAAATTGTGCGCTCCTCGGTGATTTTTCAGTGATTTTGAGGATATTCTGATGCCCGGGGATCTCTGTTCGATTCGATCTGGTCTCGTGTGCGCTTTTACGGGGGTCATTTGCATTCATCTGCACTTTTAGGTTTTTTATAGACTTTTTGTGAATTTTTAACAGGCTTTATAGATTTTTCTGGAATTTAAATAGGGTTTTTGAATATTTTAATAGCTTAATTGTCTTTTTAGAATTTTATAGAATATTTTTAATAGATTTTAATCATTTGTAGATTTTTTTATCATTTTTAGAATATTAGTGAATTTTCTTAGCATATTAAATAGCTTTATTAAGAATAAATGGGCTCCATTTTTAATAGGATAAATAAATAAAGGAATATAGATTTCTTTTATCATTTTCTTAATAGGATAAATAAGATTTTTCTTTTAGAAAATTAATAGATTTTTTGAATATTAGGATTTAACAGATTTTTCTAGATTTTAATAGAATAATAGAATATTAAATAGATTTTATAGGTTAATTGTTTGTTAGTTAGGATATTAGTTGTTTAGGATTTAATTGGTTTTTGATTAGTTGGAATTAAATTTACGGTTTATTAGTCCGGTAGTCATTTTTTCATGTTCTGTTAATCAAATTCATAATCATCCATTAATCCATATTAATCATCTTTATCCACGTTTAATCCATAGCATTTTCCATTAACCATGTTGCTAATCAATATTAACCAGTCCATTATCAGAGTTTCTATTGGGCTTTTTTTATCCAAATCCACGTAAGGCCCATTAGTGCAGAAGGTCCAGCAATAATCCTGCAATTCCCCAGATTCTTCCCAGCGTATTCCAGCAAGTGCTAGAACGTTCCAGAATGTGCCAGCTCTTTTCAGCCTTTAAATACTAGCAGTGACACGTGTTACTTAAAAGAAGGCCCCACACGTTTCTCAGCAATCACGCCACGCCACCCTCTGACTCTCTCCCCTAGGACACGTGTATCCCATGCGACCACCTCCCTGAGACACTTGTCTTCCCCCCATCCTCGCCGGAACCCCCTACCGTCGGCCATGCATCAGCCATAACCGCACACCGCCGGCCACCGTCAACTACCTCCGACCACCGCCTTCTCGCCGGAATCCCCAAACACTCAAAAAACCCCAGAAAACCACTTCTTCACCCCGACTGCCTCCGATCTCCTTCGTTCTCCACCGTCTCCACCTCGCCGGAAACTTCAAGTTTCGCCTGAAGCTTCATACGAATCCCCAGACCTTCATCAACTTTTTTCCAGAACATCATCAATATCCATCGTTCTTCATCCACTCCTCCAGAACGCCATCATCTTCATCCCAGAATTTCCAGAATCCACCCAGCTTCGTCACATCATCCAATCTTCAACTATGAAGAGTTTCCAGAATCTGCATCAAGATCCTCAGAACTCAATCTAGCGTCCAACGCGTTCATCATCATAAACGCCATCTTCATCCTTCATTCCTCGTCCGATCTTCAAGAATCCTCCTCGCGTTCACCGCTCACCAGAAGATCTTTGAAAGAGCTTTGAGGAACTCACGCCAAGGTTCTCCAGATCTGGCGTAATATCTTGAGATCACCAAGTGTTTTTGAGCAAGCTCCCAGAGATTCCCAAGCCATTCGTGTCCAGGTATGTGTTCCTTTGATTGCTAGGACGTATCAATTTGTTTTGTTTCATCTAGAACTCAGATTGAGCATGAGATTGGGTCCCAGTTTTGTTAGGATTTGGGTTTAATGTCAAGCGTTGTGAATAGATTGAATGAGGGAGAGAGATTAGAACCTAGGGTTGCAGAGAAGAGATAAGGTGGAGAGGAGGAAGATGACGAAGCGGCTAGGGTGAGAGTGAACAGTACCAGAGCGTTTGGGAGAAGGGTTAGGTTTTGTTTCCTGAGTATTGGATTAGGGTTGGCTATTGGGCTTAGGCCCACACGCGTATTTTGCTGATGCTACATCCCAAATTGCTTCCCCACCCCCCTGGCGTGTGAGATCAGAGTAATCAGTTGGGCCTTAGGCCCTAATGGCTATCTGCACCCCCCTGGGCGTAAGCCCAGTGGATGATAACTGAAGTTAGTTGCTAGCAGCACCCCCCTGCGCTCAGTTCATTTTTTTTGTCTTTTTTTCTGGATAACAAACTTGGGCCCTGCGCCCTGATCGCTTTCAGCACCCCCACCTGTAGGGCCCAATGCTTTAGTAACTCATAAGTGTTGCTGTTTGAACCCCCATTGTGTTTCTTTTATTTTTCTTTTATATTTTCATTAAATAAATCATAATAAAATGTAAATAAATGTTTTTTTTTCAATAATTCTTTTTTCAACCCTTTCATGAAAAATGTTTAGAAAATTAAATAAAAATAAAAAAGGACATTTTATTTTTTTGTTTGTTATATTTTGCATATTTTCCAATTAATTGATTTGTTTTTTAATATTTTCAATGCATGCATATCATTAGGAAATTCATAAAAAATAGTAGATTGGGTCAAATAATTCCGTTCTTTTTTCTGTAGACTCGTGATTCAGTGTAGAATTTTATAATACAAAAATATTAGCTCAATCATGCATTTTCATTTTAATTGCATTTTTTCCACTGTTATTGATGTTTGAATAATTGGTCTGTGGATATATCTGTGTTGCTGATTTTATTTCTTTCATCTGGTGTTGAATTTTGTTCTGATTTTTCAGTATGCTGTCCTAGAGCCATGTAGGTTTCCCAGTAGATTTTTGATAGATTTTTGTAGGGTGTTCTGCTATGATTTGTCTGAGCCTGAAAATAGGAGAAGTTTTGATGACTTCTGACTGTGAAGTTCAACTGTGGTTGAACTTCAGAGATAGTCTCCTGTGGTTTGTTGGCCTGTGGGTTCTTCTTGAAGGTGGGAGCTGATGGAAGTCCTGTTGGAGCTTGCAAGGTTGCAGTGGATTGAGGCTTAGTCTAGGAGCTTGTTGTCTGTTTGTGAGGTTCGAGATCCTGAAGTTTGAAGGGAGTTTATGGTACTTTCCTGAGGAAGGCACTATGAATGACTTTCATTCTTTCTTCTCACCTCTTTCGTAAGTATCCAATGATGTCGGAGCCGACTTGTGAGTTTAATTCCTCCTGAGGAGGAATATGAACTGATCACATGTTGTTGAGCCACATGGGATACGATTCCTAAGTGGAAGTCTCCTAGTACTTTCCTGAGGAAGGTCCTGTGGGTCTATTCACTTAGTTCCAGTAGTTTGTCTAGGATTTCTTAAGTATCCAGTGATGTTGGAGCCAACTTGTGAGTTTAATTCCTCCTGAGGAGGAATATAAACTGATCACAGTTGTTGAGCCACGTAGGATACGATTCCTAAGTGTCAGCCTCTTAGTACTTTCCTGAGGAAGGTCCTATGAGTCTGTTCACTTAGTTCCCTTAGTGCATATAGGTTCTTTCCCAAATATCCAGTGACGCCGGAGCCTTCATGTGAGTTTAATCTCTCCTGAGGAGGGATGTAAACTGATCACAGTTGTCGAGCCGCATAGGATATGACTCCTGAGTAGTAATCTCCTGGTACTTTCCTGGGGAAAGCACTATGAGCTTGTCTGCTTAGCTTCCTTTCTCTGGTAAGCTTATTCTGAAGCTTGGAGACTGGGATTGATTCCTCCTGCTTAGGTTTTGATTAGTTTGTTGCTTAGATCCTTGCTTAGGGTTTTGATTAGAGTTGTTGCTTAGATCCCTGCTTAGGGTATTGTATAGAGTTTCGTTTAGAGATAGATTAGGAGATTGTTTCAGGTTTGTTTGAGGCCCTGCTTAGGGTTAGTCTCTTTGTGTTGTTTGACTTGTGTGATATTGTGTTGCATTAGACTTAGGTGTTCATCTAGATAGTTCTGAATAGGTGCATCTTAGAAGTAGACTTTGTGTGCATGAGAAGTTGAGGTGGTCCTCCTTCTGCTTGTTTGTTATTGCGTGGCTTTGCTTGTTGGTATTCGGTAGAGCTGAGCTCCCTTGCCTCTGTGCCTTGTTTGTCTAACTGTTGCATTCATGCATATTTTCAGTATTCCTTTACGTTGCAGTTTCTTGTTTGTGGTTTAATCCTGTTGCCATGATCCCTTAGGAGCTCTGACTTCTCCGCTGCGGAGTTGTTATGATAGACATTAGGATGGTCAACCAGGTGTGGTAGCAGTAGGTAGATTCCCCTGTTTCTCAGCTATAATTCTAGGGTTTCCCTTTCCTTTCTGTAGGAGCGTTTGAGTAGCTTGACCCGTAGTTAGCTGAACTACAGCTGCTCTGATTCTTCGTTCCAGACGAAGATATGTAGGCATAGGATGCGATATCCTAGCGAGCACGCTAACGACTAACCTTTGTTCTCTCGCGGCTGTGCGATCGAGACTTTCCCGCTAACGACTAATTGTTATCCCTTTCTCTTGCCCGAGTGCAGTTGAGACCAGATCGTATTTGTAGGTTCCCGAGCCTTTAGGACCAGTTTGTTTTCTCACTGCTGTGTGAGAACCCCTGTTTACCCGTAGTTAGCCGAACTACGCTTGCTCTGATCTTTCATTCCAGATGAAAGTACGTAGGCACAGGACGCGATGTCCTGGCGAGCAATCTTTCCCCCGTTTAGACGTAGGCAGTCGAACTACGTTGACTCTGACTTTCCCATTGCACGAGGGAATACGTAGGCCCAGAACACCGTATGTTCTGTCGAGTCCTGTCCTTTTATTTTCTTTTCAGACCAGCCATTAGCGTAGATAGATAACACACCCTTTTACCTATAAACACCAAGCGTGGATCCCATCGAGTACGATGGACGTGAGGGGTGCTAATACCTTCCCCTTGCGTAACCGACTCCCGAATCCAGGTTTTGGTTGCGATGACCATACCTTTTCCCGTCTTTGCGAGGTTTACTTCGAGCGTTTCCTTTCCCGCTCTGAGGGATAAATAACGCACGGTGGCGACTCTCCTGTCAAGCCGGCGCCGATTTTCGCAGTAGCGACACATATGATACTCTTCGGGTGGTCGAAGCAGTACCTTATCCACTAAGGTTCTCTGATGATAACAAAGTAGTAACTCTGAACACATGAGACTCTTGACGTGGTCGAAGTAGTACCTTATTCAATAAGGTTTTCCAATGATACTGAAGAAGTATCTCTGAACACATGAGACTCTTTGGGTGGTCGAAGCAGTACCTTATCCAATAAGGTTCTCCGATGATACTAAAGTAGTATCTCTGAACACATGAGATTCTTCGAGTTGTCGAAGCAGTAACATATCAATTAAGGTATTTCGATGATACCAAAGTAGTATCTCCAAACACATGAGATTCATCGGATTGTCTAAGAAGTACCTTATCCATTAAGGTTCTTTGATGATACCAAAGCAGTATCTTTGAACTCATCATACTCTTCGGCTGGTCAAACCAGTACCTTATCCATTAAGGCTCTCTAATGATACCAAAGCAGTAAATCTTAACACATGAGACTCTTCATGTGGTTGAAGTAGTACCTTATTCACTAAGATTTTCCAATGATACTGAAGCAGTATCTCTGAACACGTGAGACTATTTGGGTGGTTGAAGCAGTACCTTATACAGTAAAGTTCTCCGATGATACCAAAGTAGTATCTCTAAACACATGAGATTCTTCAGGTTGTCGAAGAAATACCTTATCCCTTAAGGTTCTCTAATGATACTAAAGCAGTATCTCTGAACACATGATACTCTTCAGGTGGTCCAACCAATACCTTTTCCATTAAGGTTCTCTGATTGTACCAAAGCAGTATCTCTGAACACATGAGATTCTTTGGGTTATCTAAGAAGTAAATTATCCACTAATGTTCTCCTACGATACCAAAGTAGTATCTCTGAACACGTGAGATTATTTGGGTTGTCGAAGCAGTACCTTATCCACTAAGGTTCTCCGATGATACCAAAGCAGTATCCCTGAGCACATGAGACTCTTAGCATGGTCGGAGCAGTACCTTATTCACTAAGGTACTCTGATGATAACAAAGTAGTAACTCTAAACACATGAGACTCTTCATGTGGTCGAAGTAGTACCTTATTCACTAAGGTTTTCCAATGATACTGAAGTAGTATCTCTGAACATATGAGACTCTTTGGGTGGTCGAAGAAGTACCTTATCCAATAAGGTTCTTCGATGATACCAAAGCAGTATCTATGAACACATGATACTCTTCAGGTAGCCGAACCAGTACCTTATCCATTAAGTTTCTCGGATGATACCTGTCGCTACTACGAAAAATCGAGGCCGGAAATGACAGAAGAGTCGCCACCGTGCGTTATTTATCCCAAGAGAGGGAAAGGAAATGTTTAGAGAAAACCTAACGAAAAGAGGGATAAGATCGGTCATCGCAACCAAACCTTGGGTTCGGGAGTCAGTTACGCAAGGAGAAGGTGTTAGCACCCCTCACGTCCATCGTACTCGACTGGATCCACGCTTGTTGTCTATCTAAAAAGGTGATTGAAACTATCTAACTACTGGCTAAAGGAAAAAAGAAAAAGAAGTGACTCGGCAAAGCAACGACGCTTTGTGCCTACGTATATCATCTGGGGTGAGAAGTCAGAGTCAACGTAGTTCGGCTAACTACGGGTGAAAGGAGGGAAGGTTGCTCGCCAAGACATCGCGTCTTGTGCCTACATACTTTCATCTGGTATGAAAGATCAGAGAAAATGTATTTCGGGCTAAAAGGGAACACAGGTTTGTTCAACTGTTTTAACCGAGTAGGGTTAACAATAAGTTCTAACAGTTTGGTTTATGCAGCTCGACCATTGGAGAATTAGGCGTTACCGTTTGCGATAAAACCAACAGTTAATAACACTCTCCTTATGAAAAATATTTTCCAAGATTAAAGACCCCAAAGGGCAAATAGAAGTTTGAATGATTTGTTTTTGTGTTTTTTAGAGAAGAAGTGTTTTTGAGTTTTTTGCAATTCATATTGCACTAGAAACTATGACTCAGGAGTGAATGCGTCGCATATCACCCAAAAGGTGCTATACTAAACATCCAAGCCATTGAAGAGAAACTCCTCAACAACCCTTTCTCAAGTGCTTAAGGCTTGTAACGCACAATAATCATTAACTTTTATTAGGTGTTTTATGTTTGTTTTGAGATGAGAAGAGAAAGGACACTAAAGGGGGGACTAAACTCAAACCTAAAATTGTCATGTAATGGTGATCCTAAGATTGAGATAAAGGAATGCTACCTAATTTTATCATACATGGTTAAGATCCTAATGTCTATCATAACCTCCCTTGAACAAGAGAGATTAGAGATCCTAAGGGAAAGGAGACAAAAGAGGAAAAAGAATCAACATAAACATGCAAGAATGCAAACATGGAATGCAAGTGAGGGAGGAAATTGGTTTAGGGCAGTAGCCTCCACAAGCTCATCTCAACCTCAAGCAACAATATGACAAATGCAAGAGATGAAAGGAAAAAGAAATGCATCAAAAGAAACATACAAGTGCACTGAAATGGGATGAAATGACCTAAACCATTCAAACATCAACCACAATGCCAAAACCCAAACACAAATGAAAGGAAAAGAAGACCTAAAACAAAGTGAGGATGGGAGGCTATATGAGGACAGCAAGGAACTCATAATATGCACTCAACCATGAGCATCACAAGAAAGGTGCACAAGAAAGCACAAAGAAGTCCTCATGGATTCATCATTTTAGGCTTGCTTCAAGTACCTTCAAAGGAAGGACCAAACCACCTTAATTGAGATTCCAAAGTCATTGGACAGCAAAGGAAATGAAATAAAAGTACTCAAAAGCAAAAGCAAATAAAAACACAAAGAAATGCAAGAAAATTCCCAAAGGAAAACAAGCATGTTTCACATAGAAACCCTAATTGGGAATTCAAAAGCAAACAATCAAATGAACAAGCAAAACACAATATAATGACCTAAAAATGAGCAAACATCATCCTTAACATGTTAGCAACATGAATCAAAAGGCATTGAAGGCTCAAAGGATCCATAAATGTCATATCCAAAGCAAACTAGGTCAATGTGTTTGTATGAACCTCTCTTTAGGGTAACTTGACTTGCAAGTTACTCTAAAATTAGGAAAATTATTCAAAAATAGCCAAATAAAATGCAAAAGGCACATAAAGATGTTGGCAACCAGAGGCCAAGAGATTACAATCAAAGTCACTTTACAATATCACCATAGAAATTGATTCACAAGGGTTCTCCATTGTGAAGGAGGATTGTCGAGGGTCAAATAAAGTGCATCAAAAGTCAACTAAAAAGTCAACCAACTGGGGCAAAATGGTCCTCAAAAATTCATCAACATGTCATGGACATGAGGATGAATTTTGGGTCATTGGACCAAAAGGAAATGAGAGAAACAAAATAAAAACTAAAACATGTCAAGATTTAGGTCAAATAAAACACTTCCAATGTTAAATTCCATTTTTAATTGAAAAATAATTCAAAAAAATAAAATAAAAATTTCTAAAATCAGAGGACATCTCAAGGAGTCTAAAACATATTTTTTAGAATTTTATCACTCTTGGAAGTATTTTAAAATGATTTAAATCTAAACAGATATAAAATAAAAACAAAAAGAAAAAGAAAATAAAATAAATAAAAGCTGGGTGCAAATAGCAACCCAGCAACGTGTAAAATCAATGGGCCAGCTCAGGGGGGGCGCAGATAGCAAGGCCAATCCATCAGAAAAGACAAATAACCAAAAACGTGTGGATCTAATATGATGAGTCAACCAAGGTCCATGGTACACCAAGCTTCAGACCATATGATCAGAAAGTAATCAGATCAAGTGGACAGAAACACACACACGTGGATTATGAATCCAACACCCATTTTCATTGATCAGGCTTAAATAAAACAAAGCGAAAAGAAATAGAAATGAGCTCAAATGAAAAAATTTAACAAACAGCCATGACATCAATCCAGAAACCAACTACACATCATGAGGTTTACAAATGTACAAAAATGGCGCAGTATAGATACAGAAACAATGAGATATTTTGAAATTAAAGAAACCTAAAACCAAGCTTCCACAGTGCTCAGTTTGTTAGTGAAGCTTGCAATAAACCACCCAGAAATGTTTTATGAAGCTCAAGGAATGTTCTGAATTGTTTTATTTGGATTGAAACTCAGTGAAAGTTGAAAAACGATTTTGAATTTTTCTTCACTTTCTCTCAATGTGTTCTCACTCAATCTCTCACCAAAACCAGTTCTGAAGACTTGTGAACAATCCGAAGAATATGTATGATGGATCTGGATTGAAAGAAAGCCCAATTCTATGCTCTTTGGGCCCAATTGGATTTCACTTTTTTCACCTTATGGCCATTTCAATAGTGCATGAAAATCACCTTGCTCAGCTGTAAAAAAGGCTCTGCTAGCTTGAATCTGAGGTAGGTTGATCAAAGGGCTGAGAATGGTTCCTTAATTTGATCTTACGGCAAGGTTTGGATATGTTACTTAATCTTGAAGAAAGCATGAAAATGACCACCAAAATGAGCTCAAATCTCAAATCCATAGTTGGCATTGTGTTTGAAATGTGTTTGGCACTCAAAAAATGCACAAGGTTGGTACAAAATGATTCCAAATGATTTTAATTTGATTTTCCCCTTTTAAGGCCTTTTTCATGGAAATTTCTTTAGGGATTCTTCAATCCAAGCCAAAACTTTGATGCCTTGATGTTTGGTTGAGCAAATTACCCCATTTGGAGCAAGTTTGAAGTTGGAAAGATTTCCATTTGAAGTGTGCAAAGTGGTGAAATGGACCTATAATCTTGCTTTCCCAAAATACCCCTGCCTTGCAAGCCTCATAACTTGAGTTCTACAAATCAGATGAAGGACTTCTAGTACTCTTTGGAAATCTACGATCATGAGGAACAACTTTCATGTTCATCCAAAGTTTAGGAGAAACATCCTTCTATGTCAAAAATGGCTTGGGAGTTGGTTGACTTTTGTTGACCAAAATCACATTCATCTGAGGACCTATAGCTTGTCTGCATCATAACTTGAGTTCTAGAAACCAAATGAATGACTTCTAGTACTCAAAAGAAAGCTAAGAACACGCTCTACAGGTTTCATGTTGGGGTCAATATAAGATGAGACTTGTATCTTGAGATAGGTGGTCTTGAAGTTAGGCACTGAGATAGGGGATTTTACACTCTCAGGTTTAGAAACCCTAGCTTAGTAACTTCTCACACTCTTGATTCTTAATGAATTGATCTTGAAATGATATCGCATGTATTTCAACATAACATTCCATGACCATAAAGACTTGGAATTGAGTCTTAATCTCCTTCTATTTCACAGTTGTCTTAGGGCTGACCAGATGAAAACCCTAATTGCACCATCTTCAACTGTAGCTCTTCACACTTGGTATAAACACTTGAATGAACTCCACAATGAACCACAAGGCCTCCAATGAGATTAAATGACAATCTCCCTCCATAACTATGGGCTTGTGATCCTCAGATGACCTTCAAATGGCCTCCTAGATAGGAGGTGAACCACATACACTTATCTGCTTATCCAAAGGGCTTTGGCTTGTCTCTGATGATGATAACCCCTCTGTTGACTTGAATACAAACTCTTGATTAGGTTTAGAACCCTTGGCAAATTCCTCTTGTCATACACACATATCTTGATCCCCTGTAAAATGCAAAATGCTATGCAATGCAATATGCTAGAACAATGAAATGAAACATAAACCAAGCAAAGAAAAGGTTGGGCAAATTTTGGGGTACAACAGCTGCCCCTATTCAAACGAATTAGACCTGAATGAGTGAAAAGCGAACGACTTTCACACCATCAAGGTAAAAGACTGTTAAATACAAAAGAACCTGGAAATTTGCCAACCGCAGAAATAAACTGCAAACGAGAATCTTTGGAGATAGCTGCTCTGATTACAAACATGCCCCGCTGGGAGAAAGCAAAACTTAACGAGTAACTCTGCTTGGGGAAAACTTCAAATTGCCAGAATCTGGATATTCAACGAACCAAAGTGAATCAATGAAATATGTTGGAGCCTGGATACTTAACGAGATGAGGAGCACATCAACAAATGAAAACTGGCCGAAGTCCGAACACTCAACGAAACAAACCAAACGGAGCCCGGACACTCAATGAAACCAAACCAACCGGAGCCTAAACACTTAAAGAAGCAAACCAACCCGAGCCTAAACAGTCAAAGAAGCCAAACCAACCGGAGCCTAAACACTCAACGAAACCAAACGGAGCCTAAACACTCAACGAAACAAACCAACCGGAGCCTAAACACTCAACAAAGCAAACCAACCAGATCCTAAACACTCAACGAAACCAACCAGAGCCTAAACACTCAACGAAACAAAACGGAGCCTAAACACTCAATGAAGCAAACCAACTGAAGCCTAAACACTCAACGAAGCAAACCAACCGGAGCCTAAACACTCAACAAAGCAAACCAACCGAAGCCTAAACACTCAACGAAGAAAACCAACCAGAGCCTAAACAATCAACGAAGCAAACCAACCGGAGCCTAAACACTCAACGAAGCAAACTAACCGGAGCCTAAACACTTAACAAAGCAAACCAACCGGAGCCTAAACACTCGACGAAGAAAACCAACCGGAGCCTAAACACTCAACGAAGCAAACCAACCGGAGCCTAAACACTCAACGAAGCAAACCAACTGGAGCCTAAACACTCAACGAAACAAACGAACCGGAGCCTAAACACTCAAGAAAACCAAACCAACCGGAGCCTAAACACTCAACGAAGCGAGAGAATATGTCATAAGCCGAGCCTTCACCAGAACTTGGATATTCAACGGAGCAAGAAATACCGTCATAAAACTTAACAGGATTAATATTAACCAAACGGAGTCTGGGCACTTCACAAGTAAAGCAAAATGTCACCAATAGAAAATGTTGGAACCTAGATGTTCAACGGAGGAGCCGGACTCTGAATGCTCGACGTAAAAACCAAAGCCTGAAGATTAATTGTAGGGGATACCTACCACCTGAAAACCGAAAGGTAACGACCTGGTTTATGTTTTACAATGCAAATGTTTGAAAATAGCGTAATGCTCCATACGAAATGGAAATGCTACACGTTTGGGTAGATTCTATGCATGCATGCAGATGCAACGGAACCACTCTAGCAAAATAAATACTAAAGAGGAGAACAAACTCCGCTGGAGGAAGACTAGGCACGCCTAGTGCAAACGGACTCATGCCGGGGAATATAAGCCTTGGATGGCCTCCGAGAAAACTTCTAGGTAAAACTGCTCTGCTAAGCACAAATCTACTCCGCTGGGGATTAGAAACGTGTATCGACCAACTGCTGGGGGTAACCGCATTCTTACGCGCACGCCACCATGTTGGGATGAAGAAACCACTTCTAATTGCTTGGGAATAAACTCTGGCTGGGGAAAACAACTCCATCCATACCTTCTTAGAGAGATGCCCCAAGGGTAACAAACCTGCAAAAACAACAGACAAGATACTACACAACAAAGGCTATCTTGGTCATCATCTGTGACGTTGTTCAATTAAGTCAAAGTTTTAACAGTTATTGGCCAAGGCCTGTAAGTTTATGTATGTGCAAATTTATCAAAAACATCGGGCGTTTTTCACAAACAAAACAGTAGAAGTAAAAACCAAGCACACAAAGATTTTCAGAATAGCATGTTTTATTGATAAACGGCCTGAAAATAGGCAAATTTACAAAGGATGCAACTCATGAAATGAGAAAGTTGCACCAAAGACAAATAAGAAATGCACAAAGATATACAAAATGTCGACAATGTGGTACAGACAACCACCATGGGACGACTCATCTATGACTCGCATGACTTTGATGCTTTTCAGATGCTTCGTCTTCGGAAGAGATTGATTTGAACGGTTTCCCGCGGGTCCTCCCATAATCCACTATGTTCTGAAGACCAATACGCAGATCGCAGTTGTTTGCTTTTCAAATCACTAACTTTTTCCTGAATCGCCCTTGTGGGTTTTCGATTCACCGGGATGCCCATTTTTGCCAAAGTCACCTTTTCAGTTTTCAACTTTGCGGGTTTACATCTTTTTTCTTTTTATCCCTAATTTTTGCCCGAACCTATCCTTTTATGGTTCGCCGGGATGCCCCATTTTTGCCTGGACTTTCTTTTTTTTTCTTTCCAGCGGGTCTCTTTAAGCATAGTATTTTTTTATTGCGTCTGCGTTCACAGGGGACGTGAAATCTTCACCGTCCATAGTCGAAAGTAGTAAGGCTCCTCTGGAGAAAACTTTCCTTACAACATACGCACCTTCGTAATTGGGAGTCCATTTGCCCCTGTGGTCGTTCTGTGGTGGGAGAATTCATTTCAAAACTAAATCACCTGCCTGAAAGCTTCAGGATGTATCTTCTTGTCGAAGGCTTTCTTCATTCTGCTTTGGTATAGACGACCGTATGCGATGGACGCCAACCTTTTCTCATCCATCAAACTGAGTTGATTCAACCTGTTCTTCACCTATTCTGCTTCATCTAGTTTGACGTCAGCCAGAACTCTCAAGGAAGGTATCTCGACTTCCAGTGGCAGGACAACCTCCATACCATATACCAACGAGAAAGGAGTTGCCCCCGTTGAAGTATGCACCGAGGTGTGATATCCATGTAAAGCAAAGGGCAACATCTTGTGCCAATCTTTGTAGGTCACAACCATCTTCTGCACAATTTTCTTGATATTTTTGTTGGCTGCCTCGACCGCTCCATTCATCTTCGGACGATAGAGAGATGAATTGTGATGCTCAATCTTGAAGTTCTGGCATATCTCTTTCATCATCTTGTTATTCAGATTGAAACCATTATCAGTAATGATCCTCTCAGGTATTCCATATCGGCAGATGATGTCCCTTTTGATGAACCGAGCCACAACTTGCTTGGTGATATTGGCATAAGAAGCTGCTTCGACCTATTTGGTGAAATATTCGATGGCTACTAGGATGAAACGATGTCCATTAGATGCAGTAGGCTCAATTTTTCCAATCATATCAATGCCCCACATGGAAAAGGGCCATGGAGATGACATGACTTTCAAAGGACACGGTGGCACATGAATTTTGTCGGCATAAATCTGACATTTATGACATTTCTTCGCGAATTTGAAACAATCCGACTCCATCGTAAGCCAATAATACCCAGCTCGCAACAACTTTTGAGACATGGCATGTCCGTTGGCATGTGTACCGAAAGTACCCTCATGGACCTCCTTCATAAGCAGATTCGCTTCTTTTTCATCCACGCATCTCAACAACACCAAATCATGGTTTCTTCTATAAAGCACACCATCCTGATTCAGATAAAAATTGCCAGACAATCTCCTTAGAGTCTTCTTATCTTGACTGGATGCCCCAGTCGGATACTCGTGGTTCTTAAGGAAATTCTGGATGTCAGAATACCACGGCTTTCCATCGGAGGCCTCTTCAATGGCGAATATGAAAGCGGGCCTATCAAGGCGGGAGATAACTATTCTGGGAGCTTCATTCCAAAAATTAACCTTGTACATCGAAGACAGCATTGCCAGAGCGTCTGCCATCTGATTCTCCGCTCGCGGCACTTGGTGAAACTCTACCCTGTCGAAGAAAGGTAACAACCTCCTTGCATAATTCATGTAAGGAATCAAATTAGGTTGACAAGTTTCCCATTCTCCCTTGATTTGACTCACAACTAGCGCGAAATCACCATATACATTGAGATTCTTGATCCTCAAATCAATAGCTTCTTCGAGACCCATGATACACGCTTCATACTCAGCCTCATTGTTGGTGACCGGAAATGTCAATCTGACAGTGAATGGGATGTGAGTCCCATGGGGTGTTGTAATGATTCCCTCAATTCCACTTCCGTATGAGTTGATGGTGCCGTCAAATATCAACTGCCATTGGGAGCCATGTTCAGAACCTTCATCTGGTAGTGGTTCGTCACAATCCTTCATCTTTAGGAACATAATGTCTTCGTCAGGAAATTCAAACTTCATTGGTTGATACTCTTCGATAGGCTGCTCGGCAAGGTACTCTGACAAAATACTTCCTTTGATGGCCTTCTGAGAAACATACTGAATGTCGTATTCTGTCAGTACCATCTGCCATCTGGCAATCCTTCCTGAACGCGCTTGCTTTTCGAAGACATATTTGATCGGATCCATCTTCGGAATCAGCATGGTTGTATGGTTAAGCATATACTGTCTTAAACGTTTGGCAGCCCAAGCAAGTCGCAACACGTTTTCTCAAGCATTGAGTAACGGGACTCACAATCTTTGAACTTTTTACTCAGATAGTAAATCGCATGCTCTTTTCTTCTAGTCTCGTCGTGTTGACCGAGGACACAACCCATACTGTTCTCAAGAACCGTTAATTACATAATCAATGGTCTTCCAGCTACTAGAGGTATCAGTATCGGAGGTTCCTGCAAATACTCTTTTATTTTCTCAAATGCTTTTTGACAATTCTCATTCCAAACGACCGCTTGATCTTTCTTCAATAACTTAAATAATGGCTTATAAGTGGCTGTGAGGTGAGATATGAACCCAGCAATGTAGTTCAATCTACCTAAGAAACCAAGAACTTGTTTCTCGGTCTTTGGTGCTGGCATTTCTTGAATTTCCTTGATCTTTGCAGGATCAACCTCGATTCCTTTCTCACTGACAATAAACCCCAACAACTTTCCTGACCGTACACCGAAAGTACACTTGTTTGGATTCAGCCTAAGTTTGAACTTCCTTAATCTCTCAAACATCTTTAGAAGATTCACTAGATGCCCCGCCTCCGTTTGGGACTTTGCGATCATATCATCGACATAAACCTCAATCTCATGATGAATCATATTATGAAAGAGAGTCACCATTGCTCATTGATAAGTTTCCCCTGCGTTCTTCAACCCGAAAGGCATTACTTTATAGTAGAACATCCCCCATGGTGTGATGAAAGTCGTTTTCTCCATATCCTCCGGTGCCATCTTAATCTGATTGTAGCCCGAAAAACCGTCCATGAAGGAAAACACTGAGTATTATGCAGTGTTATCAACAAGCACGTCAATATGAGGGAGCGGGAAATCATCCTTTGGGTTCGCTCTATTCAGGTCTCTATAGTCAACACACATCCTTACTTTGCCGTCCTTCTTAGGCACGGGCACGATGTTTGCAACCCACTGAGGGTAATTGGTCACAACAAGAAATCTAGCGTCCAATTGCTTTTGGACTTCTTCCTTGATCTTCACTACCATATCAGGCCTGGTTCTTCTCAATTTCTGTTTAACAGGAGGACATTCTTCTCGAAGAGGCAAGCGATGAACTACAATATCCGTGTCGAGTCCAGGCATATCTTCATATTACCAAGCAAAGAAATCCTTATACTCTTGGAGCAACTCAACCAGTCTTTGCTTGACATTATCTTGTAGCGCGGCCCCTATTTTGACTTCCTTCTTACCCTCTTCAGTTCCCAGGTTGATGACTTCAACTTCCTCCTGATGAGGCTGGATGACCTTCTCCTCTTGTCTCAACAATCTAGCAAGCTCTTCGGGTAGGTCTTCGTCTTCATCAATCTCTTCTTCTGCTTGAAAGATCGGATTGTCAAAGTCATACCGAGTCATAGACGAGTCTGAGTCGATGGTATCTATAATGTGTAACCTGCAATGATGATGATTTTATGCTTAAATGATATGCAAACAAAACAAACACAAACCACATTGCCATTTTATTGTTAGAAAACAACAAGAAGAAGAACAAGGATCACAAAATTTGAATGAGAAAAACGCCTTTTGATTAATGATAAAAGATGGTTCAAACATAAACAAGCATGCCCTAAATAAAATACCGCTATGCTCCGGGCAGAACATAGGGTTACACAGTAACTGAGAAAACAAAGTATTACTGTTCACGTGTCACTTGGACAAATTCCTCAATGGACCAATATCATAGTTTGTGTCCGGGAGCGCTCGGCTGGATCCAAGCATCCATGTCACAATCATTGTCTCCGGCTTCATCATCAAAAACAACATTCATCTGCTAAAAAATGACACCCCCACTGGTGAACTTGACGGGCCCCTTATAGCGTGGCGTGCTCTGTGAAGATGATGGGTGGTACCCCAACCCGAACTTGTCATGCTTCTGAGGTATGTCTAGCACCTTTCCCCATCCTTGCGATGCCCCAGCCTGTACTGCCGCTTGAGCCTCCTTGAAAGATGACATAGCCACTTCTGGTTCTTTGTTCACAACTGGAGATTTGTCCTTCACTTGCACAGTTTCGAAGGCCTGACACAAAGTCTCATGAATTTCTCTGTCTACCTCAACGTATTTGAAAGATGACAAGTGGCTAATCATGATATCTTCCTCCCCATATAACGTCACAACACTGCCTCCGACCATATATTTCAGCTTTTGATGCAGAGTGGACGTAACAGCCCCTGCAGAATGTATCCATGGAAGACCCAACAAACAACTGTAAGCAGGCTGAATGTCCATGATGTAAAATACCGCCTCAAATACCTCCGGGCCCACTTGGATAGGCAGAGTTATTTCCCCAAAAACAGATCTTCGGGTTCCATCAAAGGCTCGTACAACCAAGTCATTTGGTGTACAATAAAGACCCTGATGATCTATCTTCATCAATGCTTTCTTTAGGAGTACATTCAAGGACGACCCTGTATCAACAAGGACGTGTGACATTATCGTTCCCCGGCATTCAATTGAAATATGCAGTGCCAAATTGTGGTTTCTGCCCTTTAGCGTCAGGTCCAAATCTGTAAACCCCAGACCGTTTCCTGCATTCACACGCACCACCACTTTCTCGAGCTGGTTAACCGATATTTCTTGTTGTACGTAAGCAGTGCTTAAAACCTTTAACAACGCATTTCGATGCGCTTCTGAACACAACAGTAGTGATAGTATAGAAATCTTGGAAGGAGTTTGTTGCAGATGGTCGACTATCTTGTAGTCGCTTTTTCTAATCAACTTCATGAATTCTTCCATATCCTTTGCCAGAGGTTCCTTCTCGCTCACCCGGGGAATTTCTTCTACCACTGTCTTGCCCTTCCCTTTATCAGTTCTCTCAGCCACCTCTTTGGGCAACGAAAATATTCTACCGCTTCTGGTAATTCCTCCAACTCCAACAAGATTATCAACTGAATCGACAGGAAAACTCTTCAATTCTACCCTCTTCCCGTTACAAAACCCATCGGCTCCGTAATTCCACGAGATAGCCTTTGAACTTTCGTACGGCACAGGTCCTGCTTTAGTGATGATGATTGTAGGTGGCCCTGGAGGCGCTGAAATAGTGATAGTTTTATATGGGATTGAAATTGTCGCAATTTCATTCTGCTCCTCCTCCACTACTTCCACGGGTTTCCTTTCAGTGGTACGATCAAATGATAACATTATTTCATCCATCATGCTTTGAATACACTCTTTCAGATCATCACATCCCTCGGGATGGCTCAAACAGTTGACACAACCTTCACTACAACCTGGGAACACTCCCCCCTTCAGCAGCTTCTCCTTCACAAAACTTAATGGCGTTTTCAGCTCATTCACGTCCGCTATCAGATCTAACCCTTCCTCTACCAGAACAGCACCAACCCTAGCCGGCCCATGATTCGGCATAGGGTTTTACACAAAATTTGGTGTGTCATGTGAAAAATCTATTGCTTTGCTATCAACCAGATCTTGTAACTTATGTTTGAAAGCCTTGAAATTGTCAATAGTATGTCCGGGTGCCCCAAAGTGGAACTTGCATCGTGCATTCACATCAAAGTCGGGCGGTGGTGGGCCTATCAGAGGAGCCATAATCCTCTTTTGGATTAACTGCAATTGCAACAGAGTTTGGAGCACTTGTGAATATGGCATCGGTGGAGGATCAAATACTCTATTTGCTGGACGAACCAGATATCTTCGATAACCCTGCTGATTTTGTTGGGGTGGTTGTTGCTGACGTTGTTGTTGTTATGGTTGTTGTTGTGGTTGTTGTTGTTGTGGTACAGGGATCGTAATGCTGGCGACCCGTTGTTGATGATATTGATTATGAGGCTGATTTCTCCATCTTCCTTGAAAACTAGATACTGAGTTTGTTTCTCCCTCGCGCCTTTTGTTGCCAAAGACTTTCTTTCCTCCTCCTCCAGCTCAGGATCCTTCGCCTGCTTGAATCTTCCCAATTTTGATACCATTCTCTATGCGTTCCCCGATGATTATCATGTCAGAAAAGCTGCCAGACATACAGTTGATAAGCTTCTCATAATACATGCCAGATAAAGTAGCCACGAACATGTCGATCAGCTCACGCCCCACCATCGGAGGTTGAACTCTTGCGGCCAATTTGCGCCACCTTTGGGTGTACTCTTTGAAGCATTCATTATTCTTCTGGGTAAGATTTTGCAACTGAACCCTGTTTGGAGCAAGGTCACTATTGTATTGGTAATGTTTCATGAACGCCTCGGCCAAATCCTTCCAGCTACGGACATTGGTGGGCTCCAACCCCATGTACCACTCAAGGGTAGGACCGGACAAACTGTCCTAGAAAAAGTGCATTAACAGCTTTTCATCGTCTGAGTAAGAAGACATTTTCCTGTAATATGAGCGCAAGTGAACTCTAGGACATGTAGTACCCTTGTACTTATCAAATTCAGGGACTTTGAATTTCTGCGGTATCCTTAGGTCAGGAATAAGTCCAAGATTGGCCATATCGAGGCCCATAGAGTTCTGACTCTCAAAGTTTTTTATCCTGTCTTCCAACCATTTGAATCTTCTATTAGTCTCGGAAGCCACTTCACCACCAAAATCTCTCACCGAGAAGATCTCATCCTGTCTGTCCTCAAACAACTGCTGATTCAAGTTGCCATGAATAACATCGATAGCTTTAGACCCAGTAATTCCAACATTACCAACTCCAATATTACCAAATCCAGTGTTACCATTAACTCCACCAACATTACCATTGGTTCCAACATGTCCATTACCGTTTCCAGCTGCGTTCCAATTTCCAGCACCATTGCCATTTCCATTTCCGCCAGTATTGGGGATAGCGTTATTAGCGTGCTGAGTCTCAACAAGAGGTGGGTTGACAGCAGTCCCTCCATGTAATACGTCGTCGTTATCAACCCGTGCAATCAGAGGCTGCACCAAGGTCCTGAGTTGGTCTTGTGCATTACTTCCATAAATTAAGTCATTCTATCTCTCATTTCCTGCATCTGCTCCTGCATCTGTTCCATGATCCTTTTTTGTCTTCCTCTAGTCGCTTACCGGTGATTTCTGTTATCAGCAATCCTGAAATACACTAAATGAAGACAGGAGATAAGAAAACAGTTCTGATGCACCTGCAATGCGAAAAAATGCTAAATGTAGACATGTATATATGCAACAGGGAGATTTCCCCCTCGATTCTAGTTTCCAGAAGAAGAAACGACCATGAAAACCCCCACGGACAAGTAGACAGAATAATAACTCGTCATATAATAACAAACCAACCAACAATGTGCATACATCAACTGAGTACAAAATAGAGATGACCTCAATCAACAATCCTGGTGATGGTCAATACATAAGCAAAACAACAAGATACAAAGAAAGACAGTCAAGCTGAGTGCCGAGACTTGAAATCTTCTAGCAGCTCCCACGTCTCGGGATGATCTAGTCTAGCGAGTAGACCCTGTATGAGTAGCTCTTGCCGGCTAATGGTGCGTTGTAGACTATCAACATGGTCTTCCCAGGCGCCTTCTCTAAAGCACGCCTCAAGTCTGCACCTCTTGGTGTCCGCTCTCAATCTACAATCCTCCAAGTTTGCAATAGCTTTGCTCAATCTGTGCTCACTGTTATATCTGAGTGATTCTTCCACTGAAATCTTCTCGTCCTTCGCTTTTAGCTGAATCTTTAACTTGGCAATCTATTGTTTCAGCTTGTCCTCACACTCTTTGTTGTTAGTGAGCGTGGCATTCCATACTAATTCAAACTTAGAGATATCCAAGTAAGCCTTGTCCAAACCCTTCTTCTTGGTAGCAAGCACACTACTGACAGCGTTCAAATCCCAGCCTGAGCATTCTCTGGCGCTAGTCTCCTTCGTCAAGTCTGTACCTAACTTGTTGACAAGTTTAGTCTGCTTTTTGGAAGAGTAGACAACATCAATCTTCTCACTTCGGAGTTGAGTGATTTCTTTCTCTAATTCTTCATTTCCTTTTTTCAATTCTTCTTTCTCACACAACAGTTGGTTGTACTTCTGAATATCCACGGTAGTGGGTTCTTCAATCATGATGGGGTACAAAGGCGCAACTGAGGGAAATGGCATCAGAGACTTAGCAGCTCTATCTTTGATCCAAACCATGTAAGGGTCATAAGCTTGATTGTTGCTCTTTCCTAGCAATGTCTTACCTCGCTAGTGAATGTTACAAATAACTCAAAAAATGCACAAGGTTGGTACAAAATGATTCCAAATGATTTTAATTTGATTTTCCCCTTTTAAGGCCTTTTTCATGGAAATTTCTTTAGGGATTCTTCAATCCAAGCCAAACCTTTGATGCCTTGATGCTTGGTTGAGCAAATGACCCCATTTGGTGAGAGTTTGAAGTTGGAAAGATTTCCATTTGAAGTGTGCAAAGTGGTGAAATGACCTATAATGAAAATGACCTGTAATCCTACTTTCCCAAAATACCCCTGTCTTGCAAGCCTCATAACTTGAGTTCTACAAATCAGATGAAGGACTTCTAGTACTCTTTGGAAAGCTAAGATCGTGTGGACAAATTTCATGTTCATCAAAAGTTGAGGAGAAACGTCCTTCTAGGTCAAAAGTGTCTTGGAAGTTGGTTGACTTTTGTTGACCAAAATCACATTCATCTGAGGACCTGTAACTTGTCTGCATCATAACTTGAGTTCTAAAAATCAGATGAATGAATTCTAGTACTCAAAAGAAATCTAAGAACATGCTCTACAAGTTTTATGTTGGGGGTCAAGATGAGATGAGACTTGTATCTTGAGATAGGTGGTCTTGAAGTTAGGCACTGAGATAGGGGATTTTACACTGTCAGGTTTACAAACCCTAGCTTAGTAACTTCTCACACTCTTGATTCTTAATGAATTGATCTTTAAATGATATCCCATGTATCTCAATACAACATTCCATGACCATAAAGACTTGGAATTGAGTCTTAATCTCCTTCAATTTCACAGTTGCCTTAGGGCTGACCAGATGAAAACCCTAGTTGCACCATCTTCAACTGTAGCTCTTCACACTTGGTATAAACACTTGAATGAACTCCACAATGACCTACAAGGCCTCTAATGAGCTTAAATGACAATCTCCCTCCATAACCATGGGCTTGTGATCCTCAGATGACCTTCAAATGGCCTCCTAGACAGGAGGTGAACCACATACACTTATCTGCTTATCCAAAGGGCTTTGGCTTGTCTCTGATGATGATAACCCCTCTGTTAACTTGAATACAAACTCTTGATTAGGTTTAGAACCCTTGGCAAATTCCTCTTGTCATACACACATATCTTGATCCCCTATAAAATGCAAAATGTTATGCAATGCAATATGCTAGAACAATGAAATGAAACATAAACCCAGCAAAGAAAAGGTTGGGCAAATTTTGGGGTACAACAGAAAGACACCGCTGAAAGTTCACATTGTCTAAGGATAGACAGAAAGAAAAACATCCAAAATATCCAAAATCCACATCATCTAATGATAGACGGAAAGAAATATCCATACTCACATCGTCTAAGGATAGACAGAAAGACACATAATACTCACGTTGTCTAAAAGTAGACGGAAAGACACCATAACCGTAATTCCACACCATTTATCAAATTGCAGAGTTCTTTCGTCCATAGGAATTGTTGGAAAGAAAATATCTTCGAAGGGCCACATCGTCAATAGGAATTGACAAAAAGAAAACCATCTTCAAAGAGCCATGTCGTCAATAGGAATTGCCAACAACGGAACCCAAACATTCTTCAAAGAGCCACAACGTCAATAGGAATTGACAACACGGAAACCTTCTTAAAACATCATCTCGTCCAATAAATGGAAAGAAAACCATGTCCGAACCTCACATCATCTAAGGATAGACGGAGAGAAAAACCATATCCGAAGCTCGCATCATCTAAGGATAGACGGTAAGAAAACCATATCCAAATCTTGCATCGTCTAAGGATAAACGGTAAGAAAACCATATTTAAATCTCGCATCGTCTAAGGATAGACGGTAAGAAAAGCTGCTGGGGAAACACGTCGTCAATAGGAATTGGCGGAAAGAAAATCTGCTCGGAGACATACATCGTCAATAGAAATTAACGGAAAGAAAATCTGCTGGGATGTCATCATCAGAGGACTGATGGACAAAGTAGCTCTGCTTGGGGAATGCCATTATTGAAGCATCACCGACGTATGATCTGAAACCCGAGTACACCAACAAGCTGTCTGAACAAAGTTGTTGGAGAAATGCCCCTTCATTAGTTGAAGAGCGATTCAAGTTGCCGCGGAAAGCTAACAGAAACAGGCTTATGCTTCGTATGCATATGCGTATGTTTGAATATGGCGTAATGCTCCATACGAAATGGAAATTCTATGCATTTGAGGATGAAATGCAAAGATGATGCAAATATGATAACTATATGCAAGAATGTAGCTGCAGGCTCGGGCTGCCGGGGAAAGTTGGATACCACAGATTTGCTTCAGCAAAATAAATGCCGAAGGCAACGCCAACTCCGCTGGAGATAACCGGATGTGCCAAGTACGATTGGACTCTACTGGGAATAGCTTATGCGCGCCAATGATGATTTGACTTTGCTGGAGAAGAACAGACGAAGTCTTCCTGAACTTTGGGTTGTCTGTGAAAATGTCCTGTCTGAATTCATAGTTTCTGGTTGAAGGGTCAAAGGACAGTAACATGACTTCCCGACATTCGTCTTGAACTTGCCAATTGATAGCTCTTGAATAGCTCTGAGTAGCTCTGATGATATAGCGAGGATCAATTCCTTCGCTTCTGATTTTGCCCCAGCCTGTGGGATCTCTGTGGGGATGTTCCTCGAAAGGAAATCTGGAATCTCATAACCCTGATGATTTGATATGAACTGCCTCAACATTCTGATCCTCAAAGAGGTGCTTCATTAGTTGCTCCTCGGACAAGAAATGACTACTGCGCTCTTAGGGTGGCCTGCCCCAGCCTGCAATGACTTTGCCCCTAATTGGCGACTTCACTGGGGATGACACCTATAGCTGCGAGATATCCACCAGATCTCAACCTGATTCCCCTATTAACTGTCTTTTGGCTGGCTGGCTCCCATGCTGTGATCATTTGATATATTGCCCCGACTCGACGGAGTATTCAGGCAATCTGCATTCTATCCTAATCAATCTTTCCACTGTGGAAACTTTCCTGCTGTCAAGCGCTTACTCACAAGTAAAACAAATTGTCCTGCATAAAAGATATATTAAATGCAATGCATATGATAGTTTTGAAATTCCAATCTGTTCACTGGAAAAAATTTGTGACATAGGGTGAACGAATCACTTGTCAACATCTCAACATTAATACAACGCTATAAGAGGAATCCTTTTAGGATTCAGTTTCGATGCGATCTTTACCGAAGTATACTTTCGAAACAAACCTGCTTCAATTAGGACTTTTCCAGGTTGTAACGCGGTTTGGTTCATGGTTTACAAGAAAAGGATAAAGGTTCAAAATTTATTTTAACCCACCCATTCTCCGTGATGTTCTCCAATTCTATATTCAGCTAATTCGACACTAGCGCCCACCTTTCAAAGGTTGAATGACAGGAGCGATGATTCAGGAAACCACAAGTTTTTGGAGTGACAGTCACTCACTTTTCCGTCTTTGGGTGGCCGAAATCACACGACTTGTTTTTCATCATCATCTTTTTGATTTCCCTAACTTTTGCCTGGACTGACTCTTTTGAGCTTCTTTTGATTTCGAAGTCCAGCGGGATGCCCTAATTTTTGCCTAAGCCACTTGTTTTCACGATTGGACTTAGCAGGCTTTGTTCTTTTTTTCTTTTTTTCTTTCCTTTCCCTTTTTTTTTGAACAAATCGTGTGACACCGGCTTGTCTGGCTTGTTAAAGGGATTGTGGTTATTTCACTCCTTGGTCGGTAATGGACAACCGACAATACAGGTGTGATTGACCCTTGAACGGGAACACTCATTATGCAACTTGGATGTTCGGTCAAAATTAGCTGACACCTACCCCGCCCCGGGTTAAGATTGAGGGTTCTTTTGTTTTCAGAAAGAAACTCCTACTACTAGGCTCAAAGGGGTTGACAAGGGGTTATCATCCTTATATCTCCGGTGTTTGGGGATTTGAAACAATGCCTGTATATCATCAACAGGTTTTTATCCAAAAGCATACATTCGGAAGCTTGCGCGTCTTTCAATTTCGTCATCCTCCCCGGATTCCACTTAAACAAGCGTATGACATATGTAAAAAGCAATTAGTGAACATAACTGGATTAAATCAAAACATGCATATTCATTTGATTAATATCAATTGAAAACAAACAAGGTTTACAAATGAGATTTGCACTTTAAACAGGAAAGAAATTACAAACGTAAAGAAATAACAGGATAAACGAAAATTGCCAACTTCTGGGAACTGGGATTTCACACTGATCTGCTGCTGAGGGATGCGACCCCTGAAGTCTTCAAACTCAATCAGACGAGCGATATATGACCAACCTTCCTCCTAGAAAGGATATGCACCTTCGATCCATCAACTATTGTACCCTGGCTTGAAGAGCCTCACAATCCTCAGTAGAATTCCCTATGGATCCTCCATGATATCCACATTGAGCACTAGGATCGTACCTGGGAGGGTAAGGTTCTGGAACCGGTTTGAGAGCTTTGGGCTCGACCAAAGAATTCTGAACTAGGTGCGGCAGCAGCTGACTGTAAGACATAGGCACAGGACAAAGGGGAGCATTCCTTCTTTTCAAATTGTTGTTGCGGGGCCTACTCTGAATCTGGCAACAGTAATCTTGCTGCGATGACTCAAAAGGTCGTGGACTCTGAACAACAGAAACATCCGGCGACTGGGCTTGGACTCTTAAGGACTCTTTCTTTTCAGGCGCTTTCATCCTTAAGCTTGATCCAGGAATAGGCAGTAACTGTGGGCAGGGGGATTCTGACATCAAAGATTGTAGGATATACTCTTGACCTACTGTAGCTTTAGGAATGAGAATAGGAGCATCCATCCCTTTTGCATGATAGGGAATAATTTCGCCTGATACATTCATGCCGTATGGCGTGAACTCAATTTTCTTCGAATCAATTAGGTCCTGAACCTTATGTTTAAAAGCTTTACAGTTCGCGACGTTGTGCCCCTGTCCCCTAGCGTGGAAATCACAAGGATCATTGACATCATAGCCTGGTGGTGGCTGGCCAGTAAATGGAGCCAAAGTCTGAGGCTTAACCAACTAAAGTTGGAGCAAGAGTTGCACCAATTGAGCATAATCTATGGGAATTTGATCGAAGATTTTGTCTAGCGATTTTATCCTTTGAGCATACTTCCTGACCTTGGGATTATCTTGAGAAACAAAACACAACTAATGACACGGAAATTTCGGAACCTCCGGTTGTGCAGCGAATCTTTAACACACATTACACTCTGGTATAGATCCCACAGACAGAAGTGGCGCAAGCATCTTTGCTGCAGCCTCAAGCACTTGGTCACCTTCTTTTCTGAGCACGTTCCTTATCACTTCCATGATTAAGCCCACCTGAGTTTTCAAGTGATTGTTCTCCTCTCTGAGCGCATTTTGATCCAGACGTAACGCTTGCATGTCCGCGATGAACTGCCCCATCTGGCTCTTGACTTCTATCTGATTGTATAACCTGCAAAAAACTTGTGGAGTACATGAAGTCAGATTAACAGTTACAGGTACCTATTATGCAACAATAATAGGCAAGATGTAGACAAGCATGCCACAGGGAAATTTCAGGATAACACTAAGACAAAAAGAAACCCAAGATCCAAACAAGGATAACCATCACACATATATCCATCATATAGGATTAACTGAATACAAATAGAGTGACCTTGACCAACAAGCCTGGTGATGGTCAGCATACAGTAATGAACAAATGCTACACAGGGATACAGCCCTCAAATGAATCTTCAGTTTGATACTCTTCTGAACAACTGCTCTCGGTGAATTCCTCCACAACATGAACTAATACACCCGCTTGGCTAGATGAAGGAAGATCATTAATCTGAACACCCTGAAACGTGATTAAGATCCTATTGGAATCCCACAAAGCCTGAACTTGGCTCCTAAGCACCTTACAATCTTCAAATGAATGCCCCTGTGCCCCAGCATGGTACTCACAGCGGGCGCTGACATCGAAGCCTGGCGGATACGGAGGAATCTCCGAATTAATCTTCTTCGATACTATCAACCCACCTCTGATCAAATCCGGCAACAACTGACTGTACGATACCGGAAACTGAGTAAAATGCTTTTTTGGTTTCCTCGGTCTTCGTCAAGCGTGCTGACGCGATTTATGATGGTATGATTGTTGACTCTGAAGGGAAACAGATTTCTGATATTCAGACCCAACAGATCGCTGACTCTGGACACTCGAAGTATCTGAAAACTGAACCTGAGATACAGAAGATTCTGAAAGAACATCACTTCCTTTTCCCCATTCTTCTCGAGAACTGACAACTGATTCATTTTCATAAACTGAAGTATTTGAGATGGCTCGAATATTTCCGCTCTTAATTCCACTCTCGATACGTTCACCCATTATCACCATGTTAGCAAAGTTCGACATTCCACCACTGATCAACTTGTCAAAATAATGGCCTTTCAAAGTACCCAAGAATATATTAACCAACTCTCTGTCCTAAAGTAGAGGTTGAACACGAGCAGCTACTTCTCTCCATCTCTGCACGTACCCTCTGAAGGATTCGTTGTCCGCCTGAGATAATTCTTGCAACTGCACGCGACTAGGAGCCATGTTGTGATTTTAGTTGTATTTCTTCACAAAGGCATTGGCTAAATCTGACCATAATCTGATGCACTCACTCTTCAACTGCATATACCAACTCAACGATGCTTCACTCAGACTGTCCTGAAAATAGTGAATCATAAGCTGATCGTCATAGACATGTGAAGTCATTCTTCTGCAGAACATTACCAAATGCTGCTTCAGACAACTATCCCCTTTGTACTTCTCGAAATTCAGCATTTTAAACTTCGGCGATATCACAAGACCGGGCACCAAACACATGTTCGAAGCATTCAGATTAAGAGTATCCTGACCCACAAGGGCATCAAGCTTTTCCTCCAACAATTGGCTTTTCTCATAAATTCAACCGTCTGTGGATCTTCAGCATTAACCTTTGGAACAGCTCTCTGAAAGTCTGGCACAGGGAAGGTGAAATTCTGATAATCCGTGTCATGGAGAAAAGATAAATCTCTATCTCTGGAAATCGGATGTTCTTGAACTGCGACAGAAATCTGCACAGGCTGAGCTTGAGCAACATTGTTCGCTGGAGTCCTCTGAATATTAGCCTCTCCTCTGGTCATAGCTGTCATGGCTTCCATGAGTTGACCCAACTGATTCTCCATCAATTCAAACTCTACCCTTGTAACAACCATATTCTGCTCTACTGAGTTCATGATTCTGCCAGAAGCTAATTCAAGTCCAATGCGAATGTCGAGAAATCAACTAACGGAGCAGACAAAAGATGGGTGAGCTCCCTGTTCCGGTTGAGGATGGACATGCAAGAACGAAATGCACATGAAATGCAATGCGAAATGCAGGATGCTAATGCAACAGACAGGGGATCAAAGTATTCAATGCTCAAACTCGCTGTCGTGTCGTTGACTGATTTCAACAATAGCTCTGCTCTGATCAAGACCTTGAGACAACACACTAGACGGAACATTCAGGATCAACAATCCACACTTGACAAGGAAAACCGAGTTGGTTGAAGGCCAGGTTTCCTGCAAAACCCATCCCTCTCACATATGGGTTCTAGTCTTGAAAGGAACGACATTCTATGCGGGTGGTCAGCGTCACAGACTTTCGAGAAATGTTGATATGTTCACCATTTCTGGTTTGACATCATAGTCTAACGAAGCGGCCTCACTTAGTTGACTCCCCAAATGAACGGTCTCCAGAGTCGACAGTCTCTCTAAATCAATATTCCCTCAACTGCACCAAACGCGCATGATAGAATATTTCCGAAGAAAAACCTCGTCTGAATGTGAATTTCACGCGAGCTATTGCGCAGCCATACGCCACACAAGCACCCGCTAATCTCCACTCTAATCCTATGTGTATACTCAAGTCCAGGTCCAGCTTATCTCTCGGTGGAACAACCCAACCCACAACACAGCAGCAACAGAAATGCAATGCAATAATATACAACAGATAATGTACATAAAGCAAAAACTGCACAAAAATAAACACCCAAAGACGCAACAGACAAGCGCTAGAAGTGACTCGTATAGGGAACCAGAGACTCTAGGTTATCCCCAGTAGAGTCGCCAGCTGTCGCAACTGCGAAAAAACCGGTGGAAAACAGAAGAGTCGCCACCTTTCGTTATTTATCCCAAAGAGAGGGAAAGGAAACGATCGGAAAAACCTGACGAAAAAGGGAAAAGACGAGGTCATCGCAACCAAGTCCTGGATTAGGGAGTCGGTTACGTAAGGGGAAGGTATTAGCACCCCTCACGTCCGTCGTACTCGACGGGATCCACGCTTGTTGTCTATCTAAGGGTGTGTTTAAACTATCTACGCTACAGGCTGGCGGGACAAAAAGAAAAAGAAAAGTGACTCGGCAGAGCGTCGCAACTCTGTGCCTACATATTCCCTCGTGCAATGGGAAAGTCAGGGTCAATGTAGTTCGGCTAACTACGGGAGAGAATGGGGGAAAGTTGCTCGCCAAGACATCGCGTCTTGTGCCTAAGTACTTTCATCTGGTATGAAAGATCAGAGCAAACGTAGTTCGAGCTAAAAGACCACGGGTTGGTTCAAAAGTTTTTTAGGCCCGAGTAGGGTTAACAATCAGTTCTAGCAGTTGGTGTATGAAGCTCGAGCATGGGAGACTTAGGCGTTACCGTTTGTGATAGAGCTAAGAGTTAACAACACTCTTTTTCTGAAAAGATTTCCGATTAACCCCAAAGGAAAAAAGGTTTGAATCTATTTTGTGTTTTTTAGTGAAGTGAATTAATTCGGTTTGTGATTCACGTTGCACTAAAGACTATGACATGGAGGCGAATGCGTCATATATCGCCCCCAAATGGGACGGATACTAAACATTCTAGATAAGCGAGAGGAGACCCCTCACTCATCATTCCCCATGTAGCTTAAGGCTCGTAGCGCGCAACGTTTATCGCCTTTATTAGATGAGTTAGCATGATTTTGAGATGAAAAGAGAGACGCACGGAAGGTCTAAGGGAAACTCGGCCCTAATGTTGCCATGCAAAGTGATCCTAAAGTTCGGATGCAGAGGGGAAACATCTACCCTAATGTTAGCATACTTGGATTGAACACCTAATGTCTCTCCTACTCCCATCCTAAACGGAGGGACTAGGAATCCTATGGGGATCATGGCAAGAAAGCACAAGAAGAACAAAGGAGGAATCAATCATAAGTAGTAAAATGCAAACATGAAAATGCACATTTAGAATGGTGGGAGGGAGGAAAAGTGTGTGGGGCAGCAGCCGCCACAAGCACGTCTCGACCTCAACAACGATGCAAGAATGATGCAAACATGTGGGAAAAACAAGAGATGAAAGCAAATGAACATGCAAACGAAAACTCGATTCGAACCACATAATCAAGCATGCAAACAATTGGAAAACGATCATACAAGTCAACAGAGTCATGATTAATCAACCACAAACAGTGACAAATACTCAAAAAAATTCAATCCTAATGCATCACACTGATCTATGATGATTCGAATCGAACCGGTATGCGAACATGCAAGCAAAACAACAAATATGGCATTCTGGCACAGTGTTAATCGGTTAACACATGCTGTTAATTGGTTAACCTGTATAAAACAAGTGAAAATCTGGAAATTCATAGGTGTTAATCGGTTAACACCCTGAAAACTTTGAAAAATGTGAATATTTGAATTGGTTAACCGGTTAACCATATACGTTAGCCTGTTAACACTGTACCAGAAGCCAAAAACAACAGCAGAAAATCACTTCCAGCACAAAACAGCTTATCCAAGGTTCAAACAGATCAACTTATCAATTAAGCACGAAATTGACAACATAAAACAGGTATCCAATAGCATGGAAACAAATTATCACAGTCGATTCACAGTTCACATGGATTAAATCAACACAAATTCAATCAAAAATGAATATCGACATGATTAAAACAAATAAGCCAAAAACAGATTCGGATCCAACCTTCGGAGCGGAGATTTGCTCCGGTTAGTGTTGATTTGCTTTGAATTGAATAGATCTAATACTAGAAATCCGGAAAACTTCAAGATCCAAGCCAATTGTTGTTGTATGAATGAAGATCCACCAACTTTGAGTCAAAATGCTTCAAATAATCACTTCTAGATCAAGCTCCAAAATCAGATCTCAATTTGCACGAAAATTGATTATGAGAATTGATCCAATGATGATGGTAAATGGAGGTTTATGCTCAAGAGTTCATTGATTCTAATGAAGAATCAAGAATTCCAATAAAAAGAGCTTTGAGTGAGTTTTGGTTATGGAGGGAATTTGGAGAATTGAGAGAGAATTGAAATCAAATCTGAAGTGAGAGTGATAAATGAAGGTTAGAATGTGTTGGTTTGAAGTGATTCGCTTAAATATGACTTAGGTTTGGGATCCAAAGCAAGGATTGGAATTTGGATTGGAAACCAAGGCTTGGAATGTGGAATGGGATTTTGGAGGGAAATCTGAAATTTAAAGGTGTTCTAGATCCTTCCCAAATGAAAATTTGAATTTCAAGGTGATCAAACTTGGACCCCAAGTGCAATTGGCTTGCAAAATCACGTACATGGCAAAATCTGCTATGGTTAACCGGTTAACCATATGCGTTAATCGGTTAACACTGTTAAAACTTCAAATCTGGGCTAATTTTCCATTGGTTAATCGGTTAACCATATAAGTTAACTGATTAACACCTTCAAATATTGAATTCTGGCGCCTTTTGGAGGGAAACTTGCCCGTTTGCCCTGTTTCAACTGTTTTGAGCTCTGTTTAGCTGCTGAACCTCATTTTTTAACATTATCACTGTGGAAATGCTTGTTATGAGCCTGAGTGATGATCCTGATCTGATATTAACCTGCAAAACAGAATAAAATCGATCGCTCAACCACTGGGCAAAATAAATGCCGGAGATACTCGCTGCTTGCTGTTCAGTCCTGCACTGATATGAACCTGAGCCACAGGAAAACCTTGATCCCATGCCTCGAGAACGAATGCTATGCAATGCAGAATGCTAAATGCGAAAATGAAACATAAGCCAGTAACAAAAAAACCGGTTGGGCAAATTTTGGGGTGTAACACACTTGAGAATATGGCATCGGTGGCAGATCAAATACTCTATTTGCTGGCCGAACCGGATATCTTCGATAACCCTGATGATTTTGTTGGGGTGGCTGTTGTTGCCGTTGTTGTTGTTGTTGTTATGGTTGTTGTTGCTGTTGTGGTACAAGGATCGTAACGCTAGCGACCCGTTGTTGATGATATTGATTATGAGGCTGACTTCTCCATCTTCCTTGAAAACTAGATACTGAGTTAGTTTCTCCCTCGCGCCTTTTGTTGCCAAAGACTTTCTTTCCTCCTCCTCCAGCTGAGGATCCTTTGCCTGCTTGAATCTTCCCAATTTTGATGCCATTCTCTATGTGTTCCCCTGTGATTATCATGTCAGAAAAGCTGCCAGACATACAGTTGATAAGCTTCTCATAATACATGCCAAATAAAGTAGCCACGAACATATCGATCAGCTCACGCTCCATCGTCGGAGGTTGAACTCTTGCGGCCAATTAACGCCACCTTTGGGCGTACTCTTTGAAGCATTCATTATTCCTCTGGGTAAGATTTTGCACTGGACCCTGTTTGGCGCAAGGTCACTATTGTATTGATAATGCTTTATGAACGCCTCTGCCAAATCCTTCCAGCTACGGACATTGGTAGGCTCCAACCCCATGTACCACTCAAGGGAAGGACCGGACAAACTGTCCTGAAAAAAGTGCATTAACAACTTTTCATCGTCTGGGTAGGCAGACATTTTCCTGTAATACGAGCGCAAGTGAACTCTAGGACAGGTAGTACCCTTGTACTTATCAAAGTCAGAGACTTTGAATTCTGCGATACCCTTAGGTCAGGAATACGTCTAAGGTTGGCCATATCAAGGCCCATAGAGTTCTGACTCTCAAAGCTCTTTATCCTGTCTTCCAACCATTTGAATCTTCTATTAGTCTCAGAAGGCATTTCACCTCCAAAATCTCTCACCGAGAAGATCTCATCCTGCCTGTCCTTAATCATCTACTGATTCAGGTTGCCCTGAATAGCACCGTTAGCTTCAAGCCTATACACATTTCCCTGACCAGTAATTCTAGTATTACCAACTCTAATGTTACCAAATCTAGTGTTACCATTGCCTCCACCAACATTACCATTGGTTTCAACATTTCAATTACCATTCTCAGTTGTGTTCCCATTTCCAGCACCATTTCCATTTCCATTCCTGCCAGTATTAGGGATAGCGTTATTAGCGTGCTGAGTCTCAACATGTGGTGGGTTGGTAGCAGTTCCTCCATGTAATACGTCGTCGTTATCAACCCGTGCAATCAAAGGTTGCACCAAGGTCCTGAGTTGGTCTTGTCCACTAGCTACAGTCTGCATTACCTCCATAAATTGAGCCATTATATCCCTCATTTCCTGCATTTGCTCCTGCATCTGTTCCATGATCCTCTTCTGACTTCCTCTAGTCGCGTACTGGTGATTTGTTTTATCAGCAATCCTGAAACACACTAAATGAAGACAGGAGATAAGAAAACAGTTATGATGCACCTGCCATGCGAAAAAGATGCTAAATGCAGACATGTATATATGCAACAGGGAGATTTCCCCCTCGATTCTAGTTTCCAAAAGAAGAAACGACCATGGAAAACCCCACAGACAAGCAGATAGAAAAATAACTCCTCATATAATAACAGGCCAACAGACAGTGTGCATACATCAACTGAGTACAAATAGAAATGACCTCAATCAACAAGCTTGGTGATGGTCAATACATAAGCAAAACAACAAGATACAAAGAAAGACAGTCAAGCTGAGTGCCGAGACTGGAAATCCTTTAGCAGCTTCCGCGTCTCGGGATGATCTGGTTTAGCGAGTAGACCCTGTATGAGTAGCTCTCGCCAGCTAATGGTGTGATGTAGACTATCAACATGGTCTTCCCATGCTCCTTCCCCAAAGCACGCCTTAAGTCTGCACCTCTTGGTGTCCACTCTCAACCTACAATCCTCCAAGTTTGCAATAGCTTTGCTCAATCTGTGCTCACTATTATGTATGAGTGATTCTTCCACTGAAATCTTCTCGTCCTTCGCTTTGAGCTGCATCTTCAACTTGGCGACCTGCTGTTTCAGCTTGTCCTCGCGCTCTTTGTTGTTAGTGAGCGTGGCATTCCACACTGATTCAAACTTAGAGATCTCCAAGTAAGCCTTGTCCAAATCCTTCTTCTTTGTAGCAAGCACACTACTGACAGCATTCAAATCTCGGCCTGAGCATTCTCTGGCACTAGTCTCCTTCGTCAAGTCCGTACCTAGCTTGTTGACAAGTTCAGTCTGCTTTTTGAAAGAATAGACATCATCAATCTTCTCGCTTCGGAGTTGAATGATTTCTTTCTCTAATTCTTCATTCGCTCTTTTCAACTCTTCTTTCTCACGCAACAGTTGGTTGTACTTCTGAATATCCACGGTAGTAGGTTCTTCAATCATGATGGGGTACAAAGGCACAACTGAGGGAAATGGCATCAGAGACTTAGCAGCTCTTTCTTTGATCCAAACCATGTAAGGGTCATAAGCTCGATTGTTACTCTTTCCTAGCAATGTCTTTCCTTGCCTGTGAATGTTACTCCATGAGTACTCTATTATAACCAAAGTATCAGCTTCCAGCAAGCCTGCGAGATACAGAGATTCCTGTATCTCTTCTTCCTTAGGAGGACTCTTCAAAGCATATCTGAACTGTCTAATCAACAAAGAGGGATTATAGTTAATACAACCCTTCCTTCCGACCAATAGGACATTCGGAAAACCACTGCAACTATATATAATTTCAGCGCCAAGTATATCCTAATCAAACCATACAATGTTTTCTGCTGATAAACCCATTAGCCTAGCAGACCATTCTGAGGTGCCAGCGGTAGCGACAAACGGGCCTGCCTTGGGAAGGTGACTGAAGAACCACCTATACAGCATGGGTACACAGCGAGACACATTTTTACCCCTCTGCTTCTCATTCTTATAATGGATGGAATGGTAAACATCCCCTGACAAGGTAGGCACTAGATTCCCTGAAGCAAGGATATAGAAGGAATCTGTATCCACAAAGTCTGGCAAGTTGGGAAACAAAATGATACCATATATGCATAGAGCGAGAATGGAATTGAACATAATCCAACAACCGTCCTTTGCGAACTGTAAAGCCTTGTCAACCAGAAAAGGTAGAGGAAACCCATACACTCCATTTAGCTTGGTCAATTTTCCCGAGAACTCTGAGGCATCAAGATGAAGAATTACAGCAAGCCTAGCTAGATCAGGCTTAGCATCATCATGGTAAAAAGGCATCTGATCCAATACTGGAACTCCTAGTAACGCAGCATACTCTTCCAAGGTCGGCGCCAGGATATAGTCAGGAAAAACAAAACATCTCAACTAAGGGTCGTAAAACTGTAGCAGAGCATATAAGCCATTCAACTCGAACACTGAAGGTTTGCACACCAAACTCAGCAGCTTCCCATAAGATTTCTTGAACTCTCCTTTCACTTTCTGATCTGCTAAAACAACCAAACTCAACAGGGAACTGATATCAGGAGAAGGGAGCTTATAGGAAACTGTCTTCTTCAAAGACTCCATGTCAGAAAAGGAACACGATCACTAGAATCGGGGAGGAAATATGCACCTGCGACACAGATACATGTTAATGAAATGCAAATGAAAATGCAAAATGCACATGCAAACAGGAGATCAAAATTGTTGTGCTGTAGTTTGAGAAGACTGGCACTTCGCTTTAGTCAAAACCAAACACTGATATTAGGACCCCCTTGATATCAAGAATCCAAACTATAAAGAGCCGGGTAATCTGAAGGCTAGAGTTTCCTGCACAACCCCATCCCTCTCACAGGTAAGGACTTATCCACTGACAAGTTTTGGCATCCTATACATTCATCAGCATCACAGACTTTCAAAAAACGATGATACGTTTACCATTTCTGGTTTGGCATCATCACCTCTCGAAGAGGCCTCACTTAGCTGAATCCCAAATGATCGGTTCCCATAGTCGATAATCCTCAGATCTAAAATTCCTCCGAGCCCAAAGGGCCAGAAAGAAAATCGTTAAAGAGAATCTTGTCTGAGCGCGAATTTCATGGCTAGCTAGTGCATTCAAAGCATACATGCTCACCACTAATCTCCACTTCTAATGCTAAGTCTATACTCCAGCCTGGATTTGGCTTATCTCTCAATGGAACAATCCCTCCCCACAACACAGCAATAATGAATCATACGGAAAGTAAAATGCGGAAAGCAAATAAAGATAAATCACATATGTACACACCCAAAAATAAACAAACAAACGCTAGGATTGACTCGCATAGGGGATATTCCAGTCCCCAGCAGAGTCGCCAGCTGTCGCTACTGCGAAAATCGATGTTGGCAATGACAGAAGAGTCGCATCGTGCGTTATTTATCCCAAGAGAAGGAAAGGAAACGCTTAGAGAAAACCTAACGAAAAGAGGGATAAGATCGATCATCGCAACCAAACCTTGGGTTCGGGAGTCAGTTACGCAAGGGGAAGGTGTTAGCACCCCTCACGTCTGTCGTACTTGACGGGATCCACGCTTGTTGTCTATCTAAAAGGGTGATTGAAACTATCTAACTACTGGCTAAAGGACAAAAGAAAAAGAAGTGACTCGGCAAAGCAACGGCGCTTTATGCCTACGTATCTCATCTGGGGTGAGAAGTCAGAGTCAACGTAGTTCGGCTAACTACGGGTGAAAGGGGGGAAGGTTGCTCTCCAAGACATCGCGTCTTGTGCCTACGTACTTTCATCTGGTATGAAAGATCAGAGCAAACGTAGTTCAGGCTAAAATGGAACACAAGTTTGTTCAATTGTTTTAACTGAGTAGGGTTAACAATCAGTTCTAGTAGTTTGGTGTATGCAGCTCGACCCTTGGAGACTTAGGCGTTACCGTTTGCGATAGAACCAAGACTTAACAACACTCTCCTTATGAAAATGATTTTCCAAGATTAAAGACCCCTAAAGGGCAAAAAGAAGTTTGAATGATTTTTTTGTGTGTTTTTTAGAGAAGAAGTGTTTTTGAGTTGTTTGCAATTCATATTGCACTAGAAACTATGACTTAGGAGTGAATGTGTCGCATATCACCCAAAGGGTGCTATACTAAACATCCAAGCCATTAAAGAGAAACTCCTCAACAACCCTTTCCCAAGTGCTTAAGGCTCGTAACGCACAATAATCATTAACTTTTATTAGGTGTTTTCTGTTTGTTTTGAGATGAGAAGAGAAAGGACACTAAAGGGGGACTAAACTCAAACCTAAAATTGTCATTCAATGGTGATCCTAAGATTGAGATAAAGTAATGATACCTAATGTTATCATACATGGTTAAGATCCTAATGTCTATCATAACCCCTTTGAACAAGAGAGATTAGAGATCCTAAGGGAAAGGAGACAAAAGAGGAAAAAGAATCAACATAAACATTCAAGAATGCAAACACGGAATGCAAGTGAGGGAGGAAATTGGTGTGGGGCAGTAGCCTCCACAAGCTCATCTCAACCTCAAGCAATAATATGACAAATGCAAGAGATGAAAGGAAAAAGAAATGCATCAAAAGAAACATACAAGTGCACTGAAATGGGATGAAATGGCCTAAACAATTCAAACATCAACCACAATGCCAAAACCCAAACACAAATGAAAGGCAAAGAAAACCTAAAACAAAGTGAGGATGGGAGGCTATATGAGGACATCAAGGAACTCATAATGTGAATTTAACCATGAGCATCACAAGAAAGGTGCACAAGAAAGCCCAATGAAGTCCTCATGGATTCGTCATTTTAGGCTTGCTTCAAGTACCTCCAAAGGAGGGACCAAGCCACCTTAATTGAGATTCCAAAGTCATTGGACAGCAAGGGAAATGAAAAAAAAGTGCTCAAAAGCAAAAGCAAATAAAAACACAAAGTAATGCAAGCAAATTCCCAAAGGAAAACAAGCATGTTTCACATAGAAACCCTAATTGGGAATTTAAAAGCAAACAATAAAATGAACAAGCAAAACATAATATAATGACCTAAAAATGAGCAAACATCATCCTTAACATGTTAGCAACATGAATCAAAAGGCATTGAAGGCTCAAAGGATCCATAAATGTCATATCCAAAGCAAACTAGGTCAATGTGTTTGTATGAACCTCCCTTTAGGGTAACTTGACTTGCAAGTTACTCTAAAATTAGGAAAATGATTCAAAAATAGCCAAATAAAATGAAAAAGGCACATAAACATGTTGGCAACCAGAGGCCAAGAGATTACAATCAAAGTCACTTTACAACATCACCATAGAAATTGATTCACAAGGGTGCTCCATTGTGAAGGAGGATTGTCGAGGGTCAAATGAAGTGCATCAAAAGTCAACTCAAAAGTCAACCAACAGGGGCAAAATGGTCCTAAAAAATTCATCAACTCATCATGGACACGAGGATGAATTTTGGGTCATTGGACCAAAAGGAAATGAGAGAAACAAAATAAAAACTAAAATATGTCAAGATTTAGGTCAAATAAAACACCTCTAATGTTAAATTCCATTTTTAATTGAAAAATAATTTTAAAAAATAAAATAAAAGACACTTCAAATTGTCTAAAATATATTTTTGGGGAATTTTATGATCAATAGAGGTATTTTATTTTGAATTAAATCTAAACAGCAACAAAATAAAAAAGAAAGAAAAAGAAATTAAAATAAATAAAAGCGTGGTGCAAACAGCAACCCAACAACGTGTAAAACTCAATGGGCCAGCTCAAGGGGGTGCCATTAGCAAGCCCAGTCCATCAGCAAAAATAAAAAGAAAAAACGTGTGCATTGGGTGTGGTGAGGTCAACAGAGGCCCATGGTGGAAAGCAATCAGGCGCGTTGGATTAAAAAGTAATCAGATCATAGGGATCACAAGCATGCCACGTAGCTCAGGCCAAGGTTTAAGTGAAACGATGTGTTTTGGGGTGATTGTGTGTGGCAAGTCAAACAAAGCACATGGTAGGTCTTAATCGTGGCCGTGCAAATAAAAATTAAGCTCATCCAAAGGCAACCAACACACACACGTGGCTCTGGTGAAGTTCAAACCATGGAGGGAAAACCAGACGACCGGGACCACTATTCCAGTCGTCTTCTCCGGCGAAGCAAAACAAACCACTCACAGCCAAAACGCAGGTGCTCGAAAACTCAACCAAAATAAGCAAATAAATAGTCAAAAATGATCTTCAGGTCACGTAGATTTCAAATCCACTACCCATTTTCATTGATCATGTCTAAATAAGCCAAAACGAAAAGAAAAAGAAATGAGCTCAAAACTCAAAAGCTTACAAACAGCCACAAAATCATACCAGAAATCATCTACACATAAAGAGGTTCACAAATATATAAAAATGGCGTGTAAACAATGCTTAAAAAGAGATAAAAAAGGAATGAAAAGAAACCTAAAGAAAAGCTTCCACAGAGCTCAGTTCTTTAGTAAAGCTTAAAAGAAACCACCCAGAAACGTTCTATGAACCTCAAGGAACCTTTTCAAATGTTTGGTTTTGATTGAAACTCACTGAAATGCAAAACACAATTTTAACTTTGCTCTCACTTTTTCTCAATGTATTCTTGAGCAATTTCACACCAAAGTCAATTTTGAGGACTTGTGAACAAAGCTGAGAATATGTATGATGGATTTTGATACCAAGAAGGCCCAATTCTATGCTCCTTAAGCCCAATTGAAATTCACTTTTTCTCTTTATGGCCACCTCCAAAAGTGCATGAAAATGGCCTTGCCAAGCTATAAACATGGCCCAGTAACCTTGCACCTGAGGTAAATTGATCCAAGGGCTGAAAATGGCTCCTTAATTTAATCCTATGGCATGGTTTGTATGTGTTACTTAAACTTGAAGTAAGCATGAAAATGGCCAACAAATTGAGCTCAAATCTCAAATCCAAAATTGGCATTGTGCTTGAAATGTATTTGGCACTCAAAAAATGCATAAGGTTGGTATAAAATGATCACAAATGAATTTAATTTGATTTTCCCATTTTAAGGCCTTTTTCATGGAAATTTCTTTAGGAATTCTTCAATCCAAGCCAAACCTTTGATGCATTGATGTTTGGTTGAGCAATTGACCCTATTTGGAGCAAGTTTGAAGTTGGAAAGATTTCCATTTGAATTGTGCAAAGTGGTGAAATGGACCTATAATGAAAATGACCTGTAATTTTGCTTTCCCAAAATACCCCTACCTTACAAGCCTCATAACTTGAGTTCTACAAATCAGATGAAGGACTTCTAGTACTATTTGGAAATATATGATCATGAGGAACAACTTTCATGTTCATCAAAAGTTGAGGAGAAACATCCTTCTAGGTCAAAAGTGGCTTGGAAGTTGGTTGACTTTTGTTGACCAAAATCACATTCATCTGAGGACCTGTAACTTGTCTGCTTCATAACTTGAGTTCTACATATCCAATTAAGGACTTCTAGTACTCAAAAGAAAGCTAAGAACATGATCTACAAGTCTCATATTGGGTTCAAGATGAGATGGGACTAGTATCTTGAGATAGGTGGTCCTGAAGTTGGGCACTAAATAGGGGATTTTACACCGAGAACCCTAATTTAGTAACTCCTCACACTCTTAATTCCTGATGAATTGATATTGAAATGATAGCTCATGTGTCTCAACACAACATTCCATGACCATAAATACTTGGAATTGAGTCTTAATCTCCTTCAATTTCACAGTTGACTTTGGGTTGACCAGATGAAAACCCTAATTGCACCATCTTCAACTGTAGCCACTTGCACTTGGTATAAACTCTTGAATGAACTCCACAATGACCTACAAAGCCTCCAATGAGCTTAAATGATCATCTTCCTCCATAACCATGGGCTTGTGATCCTCAGATGAGCTTCAAATGGCTTCCTAGACAGGAGGTGAACCACATACACTTATTTGCCTATCCAAAGGGCTTTGCCTTGTCTCTGATGATGATAACCCCCTGTTGACTTGAATACAACCTCTTGATTAGGCTTAGAACCCTTGGCGAATTCCTCTTGTTATACACACATCTCTTGATCTCCTGTAAAATACAAAATGCTATGCAATGCAATATGCTAGAATAATGAAATGAAACATAAAGCAAATAAAGCAAAGGTTGGGCAAATTTTGGGGTATCACAATACCAAAGCAGTATCTCTGAACACATGATATTTTTTGGTTTGTCGAAGAAGTACATTATCAATTAAGGTTCTCCAATGATACCAAAGCAGTATCTCTGAACACATAAGATTCTCTGGGTTATCGAAGCAGTACATTTTCCACTAAGGTTCTCCGATGATACCAAAGCAGTATCTCTGAACACGTGAGATTCTTAAGATTGTATAAGCAGTACCTTATCCATTAAGGTTCTTCGATGATACCAAAGTAGTATCTCTGAACACATGATACTCTTCGGGTGGTCAAACCAATACCTTATCCATTAAGTCTCTCTGATGATACCAAAGCAGTATCTCTGAACACATGAGATTCTTCGGTTTGTCGAAGCAGTACCTTATCCATTAAGGTTCTCCAATGATACCAAAGCAGTATCTCTGAACACATGAGATTCTTCATGGTTATCGAAGCAATACATTATCCACTAAGGTTCTCCGATGATACCAAAGTAGTATCTCTGAACACATGAGATTCTTCGGTTTGTCGAAGCAGTACCTTATGCATTAAGGTTCTCCAATGATACCCAAGTAGTATCTCTAAAAACATTAGATTCATCGGATAGTCAGATCTGTACATTAGCCACTAAGGTTCTCCGATGATACCAAAGCAGTATCTCTGAACACATGAGATTCTTTGGGTTGTCGAAGCAGTACCTTATCCACTAAGGTTCTCCGATGATAGCAAACCAGTATCTTTTAGAAAATAAGAATCTTAGCATGGTCGAAGCAGTACCTTATCCACTAAAAGTTTTCCAATTATACCGAAGCAGTATCTCTGAACACATGAGACTATTTGGGTGGCTTAAGCCGTACCTTATCGAGTAAGTTTCTCCAATGATACCAAAGCAGTATCTCTGAACATATGATACTCTTCGGGTAGTCGAAGCAGTACCTTATCCACTAAGGTTCTCTGATGATAACAAAGTAGTAACTGTGAACACATGAGACTCTTCACGTGGTCGAAGTAGTACCTTATTCACTAAGGTTTTCCAATGATACTCAAGAAGTATCTCTGAACACATGAGACTCTTTGGGTGGTCGAAGCAGTACCTTATCCAATAAGGTTCTCCGATGATATCAATGTAGTATCTCTGAACACATGAGATTCTTCGGGTTGTCGAAGCAGTACCTTATTAATTAAGGTATTCCGAAGATACCAAAGTAGTATCTCTGAACACATGAGATTCTTCGGATTGTCTAAGCAGTACCTTAACCATTAAGGTTCTTCGATCATACCAAAGCAGTATCTCTGAACAAATGATACTCTTCGGCTGGTCAAACCAGTACCTTATCCATTAAGGCTCTCTGATGATACCAAAGCAGTTACTCTGAACACATGAGACTCTTCATGTGGTTGAAGTAGTACCTTATTCACTAAAGTTTTCCAATGGTACTGAAGCAGTATATCTGAACACCTGAGACTATTTGGGTGGTCGAAGCAGTACCTTATACAGTAAAGTTTTCTGATGATACCAAAGTAGTATCTCTGAACACATGATATTCTTCAGGTTGTCGAGGAAATACCATATCTATCAAGGTTTTCCGATGATACCAAAGAAGTATCTCTAAACACATGATACTCTTTAGGTGGTCCAACCAATACCTTTTCCATTAAGGTTCTATGATTGTACCAAAGCAGTATCTCTGAACACATAAGATTCTTTGGGTTATCGAAGAAGTAAATTATCCACTAATGTTCTCCTATCATACCAAAGCAGTATCTCTGAACACATGAGATTCTTTGGGTTGTCAAAGCAGTACCTTATCCACTAAGGTTTTCCGATGATAACAAAGCAGTATCTCTGAGCACATGAGACTCTTAGCATGGTCAGAGCACTACCTTATTCACTAAGGTCCTCTGATGATAACAAAGAAGTAACTTTGAACACATGAGACTCTTCACGTGGTCGAAGTAGTACCTTATTCGCTAAGGTTCTCCAAAGATACTGAAGCAGTGTCTCTGAACATATGAGACTCTTTGGGTGGTCGAAGCAGTACCTTATCCAATAAGGTTCTTCGATGATACCAAAGCAGTATCTATGAACACATGATACTCTTCAGGTGGTCGAACCAATACCTTATCCATTAAGTTTCTCTGACGATACCGAAGCAGTATCTCTGAACACATGATATTCTTTGGTTTGTCGAAGAAGTACATTATCCATTAAGGTTCTCCAATGATACCAAAGCAGTATCTCTGAACACATGAGATTCTTTGGGTTATCGAAGCAGTACATAATCCACTAAGGTTCTTCGATGATACCAAAGCAGTATCTCTGAACACATGAGATTCTTCGGATTGTCTAAGTAGTACCTTATCCATTAAGGTTCTCTGATGATGCTAAAGCAGTATCTCTGAACACATGAGATTCTTCGGTTTTTCGAAGCAGTACCTTATCCATTAAGGTTCTCCAATGATACCAAAGCAGTATATCTGAACACATGAGATTCTTCGGGTTATTGAAGCAATACATTATCCACAAAGGTTCTTCGATGATCCCAAAGTAGTATCTCTGAACACCTAGGATTCTTCAGGTTGTCGAAGCAGTACCTTATCCACTAAGGTTCTCGGATGACAATAAAGTAGTATCCCTGAGCACATCATACTCTTAGCATGGTCGAAGCAATACCTTATCCACTAAAGTTTTCCAATTATACTAAAGCAGTATCTCGGAACACATGAGACTCTTTTGGTGGCCGAAATAATACCTTATCCCCTAAGGTTCTTCGATGATACCAAAGCTGTATATCTGAACACATGAGATTATTCGGGTTGTCGAAGCAGTACCTTATCCATTAAGGTTCTCCGATGATACCAAAGCAGTATCTATGAACACATGATACTCTTCAAGTGGTCGAAGCAGTACCTTATTCACTAAGGTTCTCTGATGATAACAAAGTAGTAACTCTGAACACATGAGACTCTTCACGTGGTTGAAGTAGTACCTTATTCACTAAGGTTTTTCAATGATACTGAAGCAGTATCTCTGGACACATGAGACTCTTTGAGTGGTCGAAGCAGTACCTTATCCAGTAAAGTTCTCCGATGATACCAAAGTAGTATCTCTGAACACATGAGATTCTTCAGGTTGTCGAAGAAATACCTTATCCTTTAAGGTTCTCCGATGATACCAAAGCAGTATCTCTGAACACATTAGATTCTTCGGGTTGTCTAAGCAGTACCTTATCCATTAAGGTTCTTCGATGATACCAAAGCAGTATATATGAACACATGATACTCTTCGAATGGTCAAAGCAGTACCTTATCCATTAAGGTTCTCTGATGATAACAAAGTAGTAACTCTGAACACATGAGACTCTTCACGTGGTTGAAGTAGTACGTTATTCACTAAGGTTTCCCATTGATACGGAAGCAGTATCTCTGAACACATGAGACTCTTTGGGTGGTTGAAGCAGTACCTTATCCAGTAAAGTTCTTCGATGATACCAAAGTAGTATCTCTGAACACATGAGATTCTTCAGGTTGTCGAAGAAATACCTTATCCATTAAGGTTTTCCGATGATACCAAAGCAGTATCACTGAACACATGAGATTATTCGGGTTGTCTAAGCAGTACCTTATCCATTAAGGTTCTTCGATGATACCAAAGTAGTATATATGAACACATGATACTCTTCGAGTGGTCGAAGCAGTACCTTATCCACTAAGGTTCTCTGATGATAACAAAGTAGTAACTCTGAACACATGAGACTCTTCATGTGGTTGAAGTAGTACCTTATTCACTAAGGTTCTCCAATGATACTGAAGCAGTATCTTTGAACATATGAGACTCTTTGGGTGGTCAAAGTAGTACCTTATCCAATAAGGTTCTTCGATGATCCCAAAGAAGTATCTATGAACACATGATACTCTTCAGGTGGTCGAACCAGTACCTTATCCATTAAGTTTCTCTAATATACCAAAGCAGTATCTCGGAACACATGATATTCTTTGGTTTATCGAAGAAGTAAATTATCCATTAAGGTTCTTCAATCATATCAAATAAGTATCTCTGAACACATGAGATTCTTTGGGTTATCGAAGCAGTAAATTATCCACTAAGGTTCTCTGATGATACCAAAGCAGTATCTCTGAACACACAGGATTCTTCGGATTGTCTAAGCAGTACCTTAGCCATTAAAGCTCTCTGATGATACCAAAGTAGTATATCTGAACCCATGAGATTCTTCGGTTTTTCGAAGCAGTACCTTATCCATTAAGGATCTCCAATGATACCAAAGCAATATCTATGAACACATGAGATTCTTCGGGTTATCGAAGCAATACATTACCCACTAAGGTTCTTCGATGATCTCAAAGTAGTATCTCTGAACACATCGGATTCTTCAGGTTGTCGGAGCAGTACCTTATCCACTAAGGTTCTCCGATGCACTAAAGTAGTATCCCTGAGCACATCATACTCTTACCATGGTCGAAGCAATACCTTATCCACTAAAATTTTCCAATTATACTAAAGAAGTATCTCTGAACACATGAGACTCTTTGGGTGGCCGACATAGTACCTTATCCCCTAAGGTTCTTCTATGATACCAAAGCTGTATATCTGAACACATGAGATTATTCGGGTTATCGAAGTAGTACCTTATCCATTAAGGTTTTCCGATGATCCCAAAGCAGTATCTATGAACACATGATACTCTTCGAGTGGTCGAAGCAGTACCTTATCCACTAAGGTTCTCTGATGATAACAAAGTAGTAACTCTGAACACATGAGACTCTTCACGTGGTTGAAGTAGTACCTTATTCACTAAGGTTTTCCAATAATACTGAACCAGTATCTCTGAACACATGAGACTCTTTGAGTGGTCGAAGCAGTACCTTATCCAGTAAAGTTCTCCGATGATACCAAAGTAGTATCTCTGAACACCTGAGATTCTTCAGGTTGTCGAAGAAATATCTTATCCATTAAGGTTTTCCGATGATACCAAAGTAGTATCTCTGAACCCATGAGATTCTTCGGGTTGTCTAACAGTACCTTATCCATTAAGGTTCTTCGATGATTTCAAAGCAGTATATATGAACACATGATACTCTTCGAGTGGTCGAAGCAGTACCTTATCCATTAAGGTTCTCTGATGATAACAAAGTAGTAACTCTGAACACATGAGACTCTTCATGTGGTTGAAGTAGTACCTTATTCACTAAGGTTTTCCAATGATACTGAAGCAGTATCTCTGAACACATGAGACTATTTGGGTGGTCGAAGCAGAACCTTATCCAGTAATGTTCTCCGATGATACCAAAGTAGTATCTCTGAACACATGAGATTCTTCAGGTTGTCGAAGAAATACCTTATCCATTAAGGTTCTCTGATGATACCAAAGCAGTATCTCTGAACACATGATTCTCTTCAGGTGGTCGAACCAATACCTTTTCCATTAAGGTTCTCCGATGATATCAAAGTAGTATCTCTGAACACGTGATACTCTTCAGATGGTCGAAGTAGTACCTTATCCATTAAGGTTCTCGGATTATAAAAAATTAGTATCTCTCAACACATGAGACTCTTTGCATGGTCGAAGCAGTACCTTTCCGACTAAGGTTTTCCGATGATGCTAAAGCAGTATGTCTGAGCACATGATACTCTTAGCATGGTCGTAGCAGTACCTTATCCACTAAGGTTCTCTGATGATAACAAAGTAGTAACTCTGATCACATGAGACTCTTCACGTGGTCGAAGTAATACCTTATTCACTAAGGTTTTCAAATGATACTAAAGCAGTATCTCTGAACACATGAAACTCTTTGGGTGATCTAAGCAGTACCTTATCCAATAAGGTTCTCTGATGAAAGCAAAGTAGTATCTCTGAACACATGAGATTTTTTGGATTGTCGAAGCAGTACCTTATCAATTAAGGTATTCCGATGATACCAAAGCAGTATCTCTGAACACATGAGATTCTTCGGATTATCTAAACAGTACCTTATACATTAAGGTTCTTCGATGATACCAAAGAAGTATCTCTGAACAAATGATACTCTTCGGGTGGTTGAACAAGTACCTTATCCATTAAGGCTCTCTGATGATACCAAAGCAGTAACTCTGAACACATGAGACTCTTCATTTGGTTGAAGTAGTACTTTATTCACTAAGGTTTTCCAATGATACTAAAGCAGTATCTCTGAACACATGAGATTATTTGGGTGGTCGACTTAGTACCTTATACAGTAAAGTTCTCCGATGATACCAAAGTAGTATCTCTGAAAACATGAGATTCTTCAGGTTGTCGAAGAAATACCTTATCCATTAAGGTTCTCCGATGATACCAAAGCAGTATCTCTGAACCCATGAGATTCTTTGGGTTGTCTAAGCAGTACCTTATCCATTAAGGTTCTCTTATTATACCAAAGCAGTATCTCTGAACACATGAGATTCTTTGGGTTATCGAAGAAGTAAATTATCCACTAATGTTCTCCTATGATACCAAAGCAATATGTCTGAACACATGAGATTCTTTAGGTTGTCGAAGCAGTACCTTATCCACTAAGATTCTCTGATGATACCAAATCAGTATCTCTGAGCACATGAGACTCTTAGCATGGTCGGAGCACCACCTTATTCACTAAGGTCCTCAGATGATAACAATGTAGTAACTTTAAACACATGAGACTCTTCACATGGTCGAAGTAGTACCTTATTCACTAAGGTTTTTCAATGATACTGAAGCAGTATCTCTGAACATATGAGACTCTTTGGGTGGTCAAAGTAGTACCTTATCCAATAAGGTTCTTCGATGATACCAAAGCAGTATCTATGAACACAAGATACTCTTCAGGTGGTCGAACTAGTACCTTATCCATTAAATTTCTCCGATGATACCAAAGCAGTATCTCTGAACACATGATATTCTTTGGTTTGTCGAAGAAGTACATTATCCATTAAGGTTCTCCAATGATACCAAAGGAGTATCTCTGAACACATGAGATTCTTTGGGTTATCGAAGCAGTACATTATGCATTAAGGTTCTTCGATGATACCAAAGCAGTATGTCTGAACACATGAGATTCTTTGAATTGTCTAAGCAGTATCTTATCCATCAATGTTATTCGGTGATACCAAAGCAGTATCACTGAACACATGATACTCTTCGGGTGGTCGAACCAGTACCTTATCCATTAAGGCTATCTGATGATACCAAAGCAGTATCTCTGAACACATGAGATTCTTCGGTTTGTCGAAGCAGTACCTTATCAATTAAGGTATTCCGATGATACCAAAGTAGTATCTCTGAACACATGAGATTCTTCAGATTGTCTAAGAAGTACCTTAACCATTAAGGTTCTTCGATGATACCAGAGCAGTATCTCTGAACAAATGATACTCTTCGACTGGTCAAACCAGTACCTTATCCATTAAGGCTCTCTGATGATACCAAAGCAGTAACTCTGAACACATGAGACTCTTCATATGCTTGAAGTAGTACCTTATTCACTAAAATTATCCAATGGTACTGAAGCAGTATATCTGAACACCTGAGACTATTTGGGTGGTCAAAGCAGTACCTTATACAGTAAAGTTCTCCGATGATACCAAAGTAGTATCTCTGAACATATGAGATTCTTCAGGTTGTCGAGGAAATACCTTATCCATCAAGGTTTTCCGATGATACCACAGAAGTATCTCTAAACACATGACACTTTTCAGGTGGTCCAACAATACCTTTTCCATTAAGGTTCTATGATTGTACCAAAGCAGTATCTCTGAACACATAAGATTCTTTGGGTTATCGAAGAAGTAAATTATCCACTAATGTTATCCTATGATACCAAAGCAGTATCTCTGAAAACATGAGATTCTTCGGGTTGTCAAAGCAGTACCTTATCCACTAAGGTTCTCCGATGATACCAAAGCAGTATCCCTGAGCACATGAGACTCTTAGCATGGTCAGAGCACTACCTTATTCACTAAGGTGCTCTGATGACAACAAAGAAGTAAGTCTGAACACATGAGACTCTTCACGTGGTCGAAGAAGTACCTTATTCACTAAGGTTTTCCAAAGGTACTGAAGCAGTATCTCTGAACATATGAGACTCTTTTAGTGGTCGAAGCAGTACCTTGTCCAATAAGGTTCTTCGGTGATACCAAAGCAGTATCTATGAACACATGATACTCTTCAGGTGGTCGAACCAGTACCTTATCCATTAAGTTTCTCCGAAGAAGTACATTATCTATTAAGGTTCTCCAATGATACCAAAGCAGTATCTCTGAACACATGAGATTCTTTGGGTTATCGAAGCAGTACATTATCCATTAAGGTTCTCCGATGATACCAAAGTAGTATCTCTGAACACATGAGATTCTTCGGATTGTCTAAGTAGTAACTTATCCATTAAGGCTCTCTGATGATACCAAAGCAGTATCTCTGAACACATGAGATTCTTCGGTTTGTCGAAGCAGTACCTTATCCATTAAGGTTCTCCAATGATACCAAAGCAGTATCTCTGAACACATGAGATTCTTTGGGTTATCGAAGCAATACATTATCCACTAAGGTTCTTCGATGATCCCAAAGTAGTATCTCTTAACACCTGGGATTCTTCAGGTTGTCGAAGCAGTACCTTATCCACTAAGTTTCTCTGATGCCAATAAAGTAGTATCCCTGAGCACATCATACTCTTAGCAGGGTCGAAGCAGTACCTTATCCACTAAAGTTTTCCAATTATGCTAAAGTAGTATCTCTGAACACATGAGACTCTTTGGGTGGCCGAAATAATACCTTATCCCCTAAGGTCCTTCTATTATACCAAAGCTGTATATCTGAACACATGAGATTATTCGGGTTGTCGAAGTCATACCTTATCCATTAAGGTTCTCCAATAATACCAAAGCAGTATCAATGAACACATGATACTCTTCGAGTGGTCGAAGCAGTACCTTATCCACTAAGGTTCTCTAATCATAACAAAGTAGTAACAATGAACACATGAGACTCTTCACGTGGTTGAAGTAGTATGTTATTCACTAAGGTTTTCCAATGATACTGAAGCAGTATCTCTGAACACATCAGATTCTTTGGGTGGTCAAAGCAGTACCTTATCCAGTAAAGTTCTCCGATGATACCAAAGTAGTATCTTTGAACACATGAGATTCTTCAGGTTGTCGAAGAAATACCTTATCCATTAAGGTTCTCTGATGATACCAAAGTAGTATCTCTGAACACATGAGATTCTTCGGGTTGTCTAAGCAGTACCTTATCCATTAAGGTTCTTCGATGACACAAAAGCAGTGTATATGAACACATGATACTCTTCGAGTGGTCGAAGTAGTACCTTATCCACTAAGGTTCTCTGATGATAACAAAGTAGTAACTCTGAACACATGAGACTCTTTATGTGGTCGAAGTAGTACCTTATTCACTAAGGTTTTCCAAAGATGTTGAAGCAGTATCTATGAACATATGACACTCTTTGGGTGGTCGAATCAGTACCTTATCCAATAAGGTTCTTCGATGATACCAAAGCAGTATCTATGAACACATGATACTCTTTAGGTGGTCGAACCAGTACCTTATCCATTAAGTTTCTCTGACGATACCATAGTAGTATCTCTGAACACATGATATTCTTTGGTTTGTCGAAGAAGTACATTATCCATTAAGGTTCTCCAATCATACCAAAGCAGTATCTCTGAACACATGAGATTCTTTGGGTTATCGAAGCAGTACATTATCCACTAAGGTTCTCCAATGATACCAAAGCAGTATCTCTGAACACATGAAATTCTTCGGATTGTCTAAGAAGTACCTTATCCATTAAAGCTCTCCTATGATACCAAAGCAGTATCTTTGAACACATGAGATTCTTCGTTTTGTCGAAGCAGTACCTTATCCATTAAGGTTCTCCAATGATACCAAAACAGTATCTCTGAACACATGAGATTCTCCGGGTTATCGAAGCAATACATTATCCACTAAGGTTCTCCGATGACACCAAAGTAGTATCCCTGAGCACATGATACTCTTAGCATGGTCGAAGCAATACCTTCCTACTAAAGTTTTCTAATTATACTAAAGCAGTATCTCTGAACACATGAGACTCTTTGGGTAGCCGAAACAGTATCTTATCCCCTAAGGTTCTTCGGTGATACCAAAGTTGTATATCTGAACACATGAGATTATTCGGGTTTTCGAAGCAGTACCTTATCCATCAAGGTTCTCCAATGATACCAAAACAACATCTATGAAAACATGATACTCTTCGAGTGGTCGAAGCAGTACCTTATCCCCTAAGGTTTTCAGATGATAACAAAGTAGTAACTCTGAACACATGAGACTATTCACATGGTTGAAGTAGTACCTTATTCACTAAGGTTTTCCAATGACATTGAAGCAGTATCTCTGAATGCATGAGACTCTTTGGGTGGTCAAAGCAGTACCTTATCCAGTAAAGTTCTCCGATGATACCAAAGTAGTATCTCTGAACACAAGAGATTCTTCAGGTTGTCGAAGAAATACCTTATCCATTAAGGTTCTCCGATGATATCAAAGCAGTATCTCTGAACCCATGAGATTCTTCGGGTTGTCTAAGCAGTACCTTATACATTAAGGTTCTTTGATGATACCAAAGCAATATATATGAACACATGATACTCTTCGAGTGGTCGAAGCAGTACCTTATCCACTAAGGTTCTCTGATGATAACAAAGTAGTAACTCTGAACACGTGAGACTCTTCATGTGGTTGACGTAGTACCTTATTGACTAAGGTTTTCCAATGATACTGAAGTAGTATCTCTGAACACATGAGACTATTTGGGTGGTCGAAGCAGAACCTTATTCAGTAAAGTTCTCCGATGATACCAAAGTAGTATCTCAGAACACATTAGATTCTTCAGGTTGTCGAAAAAATACCTTATTCATTAAGGTTCTCCGATGATACCAAAGCAGTATCTCTGAACACATGATACTCTTCAGGTGGTCAAACCAATACCTTTTCCATTAAGGTTCTCAGATTGTACCAAAGCAGTATCTCTGAACACATGAGATTTTTCAGTTTGTCGAAGCAGTACCTTATCCATTAAGGTTCTCCAATGATACCAAAGCAGTATCTCTAAACACGTGAGATTATTTGGGTTATCGAAGCAGTACAATATCCATTAATGTTCTCCTATGATATCAAAGCAGTATCTCTGAACACATGAGATTCTTCGGGTTGTCGAAGCAGTACCTTATCCACTAAGATTCTCCGATGATACCAAAGCAGTATCTCTAAGCACATGAGACTCTTAGCATGGTCGGAGTAGTACCTTATTCACTAAGGTCCTCTGATGATAACAAAGTTTTAACTCTAAACACATGAGACTCTTCACGTGGTCGAAGTAGTACCTTAATTACTAAGGTTTTCCAATAATACTGAAGTAGTATCTCTGAACCCACGAGATTCTTCGAATTGTCTAAGCACTACCTTATCCATTAAGGTTTTCTAATGATACTAAAGGAGTATGTCTGAACACATGAGATTCTTCGAGTGGTCGAAGTTGTACCTTATCCATTAAGGTTTTCCAATGATACCAAAGCAGTATCTCTGAATACTTGAGATTCTTCGGTTTGTTGAAGAAGTACCTTATTCATTAAAGTTCTCCGATGATTCCAAAGCAGTATCTCTGAACACATGAGATTCTTTGGGTTATCGAATCAGTACCTTATCCACTAAGGTTCTCCTATGATACCAAAATAGTATATCTGAAGACATGAGACTCTTCAGGTGGTCGAAGTAGTACCTAATTGTTGCACCCTAAAATTTGTCCAACTTTTTTTCCTTCTCGTTGCCTTCATATAACATTAGGATCTGTATACCATTGTCCATGTACAGGGGATTGAGAGAGGTGTGCTTATCAAGAGGAGGTTAACAAATATCTAAGCCTAGTCAAGAGCTTGTACTCAAGCTATTCAAGAGCTTATCACCATCAGAAAAGTCAAAGAGTTTAATATGGTTCATCTCCAATCTTGGAGGCCATTATGAAAACCATCAGAAGGCTATGAGTCCATGGGTATGGATAGAAGCATTAATAAATCTCATTGGATGTCTTGAGAATCATTATGGAGTTTGGACAAGCCATTATGCAAAGTACAAGAGGCCACAGCCAAAGGTGGTGCAATTAGGGTTTTCACCTGGTCAACCCTCAGTCAACTGTGAAATTGGAGGAGATTAAGACTCAATTCCAAGCAACTGTGATCATGGAATTTTGTGTTGAGACATTTCATAGGTCATTTCAAGATCAATTTATCAAGAATCAAGAGTGTGAGAAGTTACTAAGATAGGGTTTCTAAGCTTGACTGTGTAAAATCCCCTATTTTAGTGCCCAAATTCAAGACCACATAACTCAAGGTACAATTTTCATATCATCTTGAAACCAACATGATACTTGTAGAGCATGTTTCTAGCTTTCTTTTGAGTACTAGAAGTCATTCATCTGATTTCTAGAACTCAAGTTATGAAGCAGACAAGTTACAGGTCATCAGATGAATGTGATTTTGGTCCTTGAAAGTCAACCAACTTCTAAGACATTTTTGACCTAGAAGGAGGTCTTACCTATCCCTGACCCAAACATGAATGTTGTTCCTTATGATCTTAGCTTTCTAAAGAGTACTAGAAGTCCTTCATCTGATTTGTGAAGCTCAAGATATGAAGCTTACAAGGCAGGGGTATTTTGGGAAACTTGATTATAGGTCACTTTGGATTATAGGTCAATTTCACCACTTTGCACATCTCAAATGAAAATATTTCCAACTTGAAAGTTGCTCAAAATAGGGTTATTTTCTCAACCAAACATCAAGGAACCATTGACATGGCTTGAATTGAAGATTTGATGAAGAAATTTTCATGAAAGGAGCATTAAAGGCCATTAAAAGTTAAAAATTCAAATAAATTCATGATGGACCAAATTCATCCATATTTGTGCATATTTTGAGTGCATTTTGCATTTCAAACACAATGAAATTGGTGGATTTGCAATTTGAGCCATAAAACCATGACATTTCACATGTTACTTCATCTTGAAGTAACACTTTCAAAATCTACCATTGATCCAAAACAAGGAGCAAATCATATCCATTGAACTACATTACACAACCAGCAATTGATGTGAGCAAGCTTGAGAGCATTTGCAAGCTAAATTCATGCACTTCCATGGGCCTCCAAATGAGAAAAAAGTTGGATATCAATTTTCAATTACAGCCACAATTGGGCCTCAAATCCATTCCCACTCAATTCTATATAAACTCTAGAGTATTTCCATGATTAGATTGATGAAGATTGGTGCAAAATCCGATTAGAAGCGGTTAGAGAAGTGAAGGTGAAAGTGAAAATGCATTTTCAAGAATCAAGCACATTCAACTCAGTTCAAGATCATCAAGAGCTCTAGGAGGATCCATAGAAACTTTCTAGATCAATTGGAGCAAGAATCACCATCAGTTCACATCTCTGTGCAAGCTTCTAATCAGGTTTCTATTCTTCAACTTTACTCACTATTCTTGATGAATTAGAAATCAATCTTCATGTGGTTAAGATCCTTGAGAGGCATAGATTGATTTAGGTTAGGTTAGATGCTTGATTGCAACAATTTTTGACATGGCACATTTTCTTGAAGCTTTCGGTTTATCTTAATCCTAGGGTAAAAATGAATTTGGAGTATGGATTAGTGATCTATGTAGCAAGACGGTTTGATTGGTATATGATTCGTGAAGTTTCGTTGACTTTTGATGAACTCCACTTTAGCAAGCAACCGGAGAAGATGACCGGCGTTGCGCCGGCCACCGTCTAGTGTCTCTCCCTTTTTTAAACACTCCCTGAGACGCGTGGCTTCGTGATGCCCTTAGGATGAGATGACTTAAACCATGAATGGATAGGATTATAGAACACCGTAGGCGCGCTTTGACTGAGCAACACCCAAGCCACATGAAACTCTGCGTTTCATTTAAATGCGTTTGGACCTGGGCCACATTTGATTTCCACACCCCACTTTAGACTGGCCCATTGAAAATAACGTGATACCATTGCTATTCAGCACAAAGTTTTTATCTTTTTCATTTCTTTTTCTTGATTTCTTTTATTTCATGGCATGTTTGCTTTTAATCCATTAAAAATAGTAAAATGCCTCCATAATTCATGAAATATTTCCCCAAGGTACCTCAGTATGTTAAATGATTTTACAAATTGCTAGATTGATTTTTAGATCATTTTTCAATTTAATGTGAATTTTTCATGATTGATTGTTCTTTAAGTGTGAGAAATATACATGTTTACTCTAGGATTTTATTTCCTTATCAAAGCATAGAATAAACTTCTGATTTTTTGTGTGCTGTTTCTAGACACCTTAAGTGATTTGTAGGTATTTTGGTTCTGATTTTTAGATATCATTTAGTTAGGGTTTGAAGTAGATCTTTAGCACCCTTTCCCTTTGCCTTATCCATATAACACATTAGGGTTTTGGCCCCTGTTAGCATACTTAGGCTTGGAGTTTTGCTCCAAAATTTTATCCATAGATTCCTAACATCTTAAGGACTCTCTAGGATTTTTCTTATAGTTTTTAGGATGGTTTTTCTATTTTTAATAGATTTTGCATTCTAGCTGATGTTAGTGTGTTTCCCATTGAACCTTCACCTAGTTTTGCTTCATAAGTGATCATTTTGCAACCCTTAAGCACCTAACCCTTGCATGATCCCATAGTACATAGGTTGAGGCCTTTGTAGGTTAATTTTCAAGTCTTTAACATGTCCATAGCTTGATTAGGATAGACTTCCTTTAGAGCTTAACCTTTAGGGTTCCTTAGAAGCTTTTAAGTGATTGGTTTCTCTTCCTTATGTGATTCCTTTACTTTGCTTAGTTCATCCCACCTTCCTCTATCCTATGATTTAGGGTTACCATTGGTGTGAGCCTTGTTCTTCCTTTGGAAGAACTAAAGGCATGCCATGAATGGTAGAACTCTTGAGGATATATCTTAGATATTTTGGTTGAGTGTCATGGTGGATTCCCTTGGTCTGCACCATGCTTCCCGTTATCATTCCCTCCTTATAGTCCATCAATCTCAGGATCCCTCTTGTGAGAGCCTGGTTCTTCCTTTGGAAGAATTAATGTGCATTCCATAAAGAGGTTGAGCCTTTGAGGACTCCTGTGTTGATACACATTAACAATACCTTAGATCTCCATTAAGTTCCACCTCACTCATCTATCCTACAATCTTAGGATCCCTCTTGTGAGAGCCTGGTTCTTCCTTTGGAATAATTAAAGTGCATTCCATAAAGAGGTTGAACCTTTGATGGACTATTGTGTTGATACACATCTAAACTTGATGAATTCCTGGAATGATTTCCTTGCTCCTCATCTTGTTTACCTCTCTCCTTCATGATTGATTGAGTGTTTGCTGTGATGCATTAGGATAGACTTGCATGTGTATATACCCTTAGGCTTAGGTGCATGTTTGCATTAAAGGTTGAGGTGTGCCTCTCTTTGCTTGATTGTTTCTTTTCCTTTTTGTCATGTTTGCATCTAAAGGTTAAGGTGTGCCTCCATTTGCTTGGTTGTTTCTTTTATCCTCTATGATTGATTGTTTGCATTAGAGGTTGAGGCTTCCTCCCTCTGCTTGTATTATTGCATTGCATGCCCATACATGTTCTCATTTTATCTGCTTGACAGCTTTATTCTTTCAGCTTACTGCTTTTTGCTGTTGCTTTCCTTTTGCCATGATCCCTTAGGATTCCCACATCCTTGTTTAAGGATGATGATGATAGACATTAGGTTTTAACCCATGCATGATAACATTAGGATAGATTCCCTTTCAAACACAACATTAGGGACATATTGCATGACAACAGTAGGTTTCAATTAGTCCCCCTGTAGAGTCCTTTTCTCTTCTCATCTTCAAACAATTTCAAAACACTTAATAAAGGCTAATGAGTATTGTAAGTTACGAGCCTTAAGCTACCCAGAAAATGGTTATTGGAGGGTTTCCTTTCAGTATCCAGGATGTTTAGTGTGGCGCCCTTTGGGTGACATGCGATGCATTCACTCCTAGGTCATAGTCTCTAGTGCAATATGAATTACAAACATTCATCAAAAAGCATTTCTTCTCATAAAAGACTAAAAACAAACATCAAACTCCTTTTTGCCCTTTGGGGCTCCCTTTAATCCATGAAAATATTTTCAGATAAAGAGTACTGTTAAGCTTCGGTTCTACCGCAAACAGGCGTTGTCCCTAACTGCTGGAGCTGTAGTTTAACCCTACCCGGGTAAAAACATTTGAACAAACCTCTGTTCCATTTTATCCCGAACTACGTAAGCTCTGATCTCTCATACCTGTTGAGAGTACGTAGGCACAAGACGCGATGTCTTGGCAAGCCACCTTCCCCCTTTCACCCGTAGTTAGTCGAACTACGTTGACTCTGACTTTCCCATTGCACGAGGGAATACGTAGGCCCAGAGCAGCGACGCTCTGTCGAGTCCTTTTTCTTTTCTTTTAACCCAGACCATTAGTTAAATAGATAAATAATCCTTTCGATAAACAAACAAGCATGGATCCCGTTGAGTACAACGGATGTGAGGGGTGCTAATACCTTCCCCTTGCGTAACCGACTCCCGAACCCGAGATTTGGTTGTGATGACCGATCTTATCCCTTTTCGCTACGATTTTCCTGATCGTTTCCTTTCCCTCCTTTGGGATAAATAACGATAGGTGGAGACACTTATCCACTAAGGTTCTCCAATGATACCAAAGCAGTATCTCTGAACACATGAGATTCTTCAGGTTGTCGAAGCAGTGACTTATCCACTAAGGTTCTCCGATGATGACAAAGCAGTATCTCTGAACACATGAGATTCTTCGGTTTTTCGAAGCAGTACCTTTTCCATTAAGGTTCTCCAATGTTACCAAAGGTGTATCTCTAAACACATGAGATTCACCGGGTTATCGAAGCACTAACTTATCCACTAATGTTCTCCGATGATAACAAACTAGTATCTCTGAACACATGAGACTCTTCGCGTGGTTGAAGCAGTATGTTATCCACTAAGGTTTTCCGATGATACCAAAGTAGTATGTATGAACACATGAGACTCTTTGGGTGGTCAAAGCAGTAACTTATCCACTAAGGTTCTCCATTGACACCAAAGCAGTATATCAGAATACATGAAATTCTCCGGGTTGTCGAAGCAGTACCTTATCCATTAAGGTTCTACGATGATACCAAAGCGGTATCTCTGAACACATGAAACACTTCGGGTGGTCAAAACAGTACCTTATCCATTAAGGTTCTCCGATGATACCAAAGAAGTATCTCTGAACACATGAGATTCTTCGGGTTACCGAATCAGTACCTTATCCACTAAGGTTCTCCGATGATACCAAAATAGTATCTCTGAAGACATGAGACTCTTTAGGTTGTCGAAGCAGTACCTTATCCAATAAGGTTCTCCAATGATACCAAAGCAGTATCTCTGAACACTTGAGATTATTCGGGTTGTCGAAGCAGTAACTTATGCACTAAGGTTCTCCGATGATGCCAAAGCAGTATCTCTGAACACTTGAGATTCTTCGGTTTTTCGTTGTAGTACCTTGTCCATTAAGGTTCTCCAATGATACCAAAGCAGTATCTCTAAACACATGAGATTCATCAGGTTATCGAAGCAATACATTATCCACTAAGGTTCTCTGATTATTCCAAAACAGTATCTTTGAACACATGAGATTCTTCGGGTTGTCGAAGCAGTATCTTATCTACTAAGGTTCTCCAATGATACCAAAGATGTTTTTCTGAACACATGATACTCTTCGAGTTGTCGAAGATGTACGTTATCCACTAAGGTTCTCTGATGATAACAAGGTAAAATCTATGAACACATGAGACTCTTCACGTTATCGAAGCACTACCTTATCCATTAAGGTTCTCCTATGATACCAACGCATTATTTTTAAACACATGAGGTTCTTCTGGTTGTCGAAGCAATACCTTATCCACAAAGGTTCTCCGATGATGCCAAAGCAGTATCTCTGAACACATGATATTCTTCGGATGGTCGAACCAGTACCTTATCCACTAAAGTTCTCCGGTGATACCAAAGCAGTATCTCTGAACATATGAGATTCTCCGGGTATATCAAAGCAGTACCTTATCCATTAAGGTTCTTCGATGATACCAAAGCAGTATCTCTGAACACCTGAGATTCTTTGATTTGTCGAAGCAGTACCTTATCCATTAAGGTTCTCAGATTATACCAAAGTAGTATATCTGAACACATGAGATTCTTTGGGTTGTCCAAGCAGTACCTTATCCACTGAGGTTCTCTTATGATACCAAAGCAGTATCTTTGATCAAATAAGATTCTTCGGGTTGTCGAAGCGCTATCTTATCCACTAAGGTTCTCCGATAATACCAAAGTAGTATCTCTGAACACATGATACTCTTCAGATGGTCGAAGCAGTACATTATCTATTAAGGTTCTCGGATTATAACAAAGTAGTATCTCTGAACACATGAGACTCTTTGCATGGTCGAAGCATTACCTTATCGAACAAGGTTTTCCGATGATCCTAAAGCAATATGTCTAAACACATGAGACTTTTTCGGAGGTTGAAGCAGTAACTTATCCACTAAGGTTCTCCACTGATACCAAAGCATGATCTCTGAACACATGAGACTCTTAGGGTGGTCGAAGCAGTACCTTATCCACTAAGGTTCTTCGATGATACTAAGCAGTATCTTTGAACACATGATACTCATCAGGTGGTCGAAGTTGTACCTTATCCATTAAGGTTCTCCGATGGTACCAAAGCAGTATCTCTGAACATATGAGATTCTTTTGGTTTCCGAAACAATACCTTATCCACTAAGGTTCTCTGATGATTCCAAAGTAGTATATTTGAACACATGAGATTCTTCTGGTTGTCGAAGTAGTACCTTATCCACTAAGGTTCTATTATGATATCAAAGCAGTATCTCTGAACATATGAGATAGTTCGGGTGGTCGAAGTTGCACCTTATCCAATAAAGTTCTCTGATGATACCAAAGCAGTATATCTAAACACATGAGACTCTTCGGGTGGTCGAAACAGTATCTTATCCACTAAGGTTCTCTGGTAATACCAAAGCAATATATTTGAACACTTGAGATTCTTCTTGTTGTTGAAGTCGTACCTTATCAACTAACGTTTTCTAATGATACTGAAGGAGTATCTCTGAACACATGAGATTCTTTGCGTGGTCGAAGCAGTACCTTATTCATCCACTAAGGTTTTCCGATGATAGTAAAGCAGTATCTCTGAACACATGAGATTCTTCAGGTTCTCTGATGATACTAAAGCAGTATCTCTGAACACATGAGATTCTTTGGATTAACGAAGCAGTACCATATCCATTAAGGTTCTCCAATGATACCAAAGCAGTATCTCTGAACACATGATATTCTTCGGGTTGTCGAAGTAGTACCTTATCCACTAAGGTTCTCTGATGATACCAAAGTAGTATCTCTAAACACATGAGATTCTTCGGGTTGTCAAAGCAGTATCTTATCCACTAAGGTTTTCCAATAATAACAAAGCAGTATCTCTGAACACATGATACTCTTCGGGTGGTCGAAGCAGTACCTTATCAACTAAGGATTTCCGATGATAACAAACTAGTATCTTTGAACACACGAGACTCTTCGCATGGTCGAAGCAGTACGTTATCCATTAAGGTTCTCCGATGTTACTAAAGCAATATCTCTGAACACATGATATTTTTCAGGTTGTCAAAGAGTAACTTATCCACTAAGGTTCTCCAATGATAGCAAAACAGTATCTCTGAACACATGAGATTCTTCAGGTTGTCGAAGCAGTACCTTATCCACTAAGGTTCTCCGATGATACCAAAGCGGTATATTTGAACACATGAGTTTCTTCTAGTTGTCGATGTAGTACCTTATCCACTAAGATTCTTCAGGTGATACCAAAGCAGTATCTCTGAACACATGAGTTTCTTCGACTTGTCGAAGCAGTACCTTATCCATTAATGTCCTCCGATGATACCAAAGAAGTATCTCTGAACACATGAGATTCTCCGCATTATCGAAGTAGTACCTTATTATTTAAGGTTCTTCGATGATACCAATGGAGGATCTCTGAACACATGAGATTCTTCGGGTGGTCGAAGCAGTACCTTATCAACTAAGGTTCTTTGATGATACCATAGCAGTATCTTTGAACACATGATTTTCTTCTAGTTTTCAAAGTAGTACCTTACCCACTAAGGTTCTCCGACTATATCAAAGCGGTATCTCTGAACACATTGTCGCTACTGCCTACGTATTCCCGTCTGAACGAGAAATCACAGTCAACGTAGTTCGCCTACCTACGGGAAAGGAGGGGAAGGTTGCTCGCTAGGATACGACATCCTATGCCTACGTACTTTCATACAGCATGAAAGATCAGAGCAAACGTAGTTCGGGCTACGGAGGACACAAGCTTGTCTGATTGTTTTTTGTTACCTTCAAAAAGGGTTTTTCTTGATTAAGAGTCCAAGCGGACAAAAATGACACTTTGATGTTTGTTTTGAATCTTTTACGAAAGAAGTATTTTTTTAGTTTGTTTGCAATCTCTGGCGCACTAGAGACTATGATTTGAGAGTGACTATGTCGCGTGTCACCCAAAGGGTACCACACTAAGCAGCCAAACTACTGGAAAGAAGCTCTCCAGCAACCCTTTCTCGAATAGCTTAAGACCCATAACGTACGACATCGATTAACCTTATTACTGTATTTTTGAGTTGTTTTGAGATAAGAAAAGAAAGAAACTCTAAAAAGCCTAGGGTTGAAAAGGGAATAAAAACTAACCTAATGTTGTCATGCATGGATAAGAATCCTAATGTCTATCATAATTCCCTCCTTCACAGAGGAAATCAGAGATCCTAGGGGATAAACTTAAAAGAAAGCAAACAAATACAGCAAAATGCATGCAATGCAGCAATACAAGTGAGGCAAGGGAGTCCGGCTCAACCTCGAACCTGGGAAAACAACAGACAAAGTGAATCAACATTCACTTCAAACCTAGGGGACAAGCAGCACAAGCCAACAAACAATACAGAAAACAAAATAAAACCACAGCAGAGGAGGCAGCCCAAGCAGCAGCACCAAACTCCTACATCAAACAGCACAAGCAGCAGCTCTGACAGCAACAGGTTGATTAAACAACAAAGAGTTGACAGCAACAACCTTCATCTTCATGAATAGCCTCAACAAACACCAAGCTTCAACAAGCTCCTAACTTCAACAAGCAGCAAAACCCCTAGCTTCAATAAGCAACCAGCTTCAACATGCAGAAACTCCTCTTTACCAAGCTTCAACAAGCAACCACCAAGGGAGAATCAATCAACAAGATCAAGTTGAAGTGTTAAGAAACTCAGTGACAACCAAGGAAAGTCATTAAGATCTTAACACTGTAATAGACTGGCATCCTCAAAGTTCTACTCTTAAAGCATGTCATTCATCTCTCCAAAGGAGAGATGTGACTTCCTTAAGAGGACTTTATGTCATTGGATTAAATGGAGATGAACAATATACTCCATGTTTGAAGAAAGAAACAAAACTAGTCTAATGCTCTTCCTAAAACCCTAGTTCTCCTAAGCTCCTGACAAGCATCCACAAGCTGAGAAATTCTTCACACCAAAGCTCCTCCAAGATCTCCAAAGCATCTTCAATTGGTCTTCATGATCATCTAAGCACAAAAGCACCACCACCCTAATCTAAAGGGAACTATTGAATTAAACTAGCCAAGTTAGCATGTTAGAAACACCTAGAAGTTAGTCCTAAAACTAAATCTATTTAAAATGCCAAAAGTGATTGTAAAATCCTATAAAAAAAATATAATGGTTCCTAAACCTCTTAAGAATCCCTTCATATAAAAAACAGGGGGTTAACCATTCATTAAGACCTAAAACTATGCCCTAAATCCAAGGGAACTATCCTAAAACCCTAAAACTACAACACCTAATGCTTAAGGTTCAAAAAGACCTAAAATTATCTCACAAAAATATGAGAAAATTACTATGGGTACATGCATCTCTAAACTAACTAAGCCAACAAGAATCAACTCAAAAATACACACCAATTAGTCATACCAAAATCAACAAAATCATGCATCAAACAAATTCAAAATAAAATTAATTAAACTTAAAAAATGCAAATAAAATATAAAATGCATGAATTAATGAAATTTCAATCCTATTAAATTCTAAACTTTCTAAGGAATCAAGGGAAAAAAATCTAGATTAAAAAGACTAATTTTCCTATTTATTGTGAATTTAATCCTAACTATATGCAAAACATAAAAATAAAAGAAATAATACAAAAATGATAAAAGTGGCGTGTGAAATAGCAATTCTATCATGTTGTAAACCAAACCTGGGCCTAAGGGAGGGGTGCGCATAGGAATCTGACTAAGCCCAAACCAACATTAAAACAAATCAGAAAATATAATGGAAATTGGGAAAGTGTTGTGGCAAATAACAATGAAAACACGTTGTTTCCCACTCATGGGCCATGATAGGGGTGTGATTAGCAAGCAAGTCTTAAGCCCACCCAAACTCAGTTTAATGAAACGGAGCGTTTCATCTAAACTCATTTCTCTTCAGATTTTCAAACAAAATGTGGCCCTTGGATGCTAGTCTGAGTCAAGGTCAAACCTAGATCTAACGATCCTGGCTCATCGTCCCCAAATGATTTTGAATATGGGAGGGAAAACTCAGACGGTGGCCTGAGCTTTGCGCCACCGTCTTCTCCGGCGTGGCGTATCCAAAAGTGCATCAATTCTTGCAACTAAACACCCTATCCCACTCGAAATTTCATCCTGAGTTCAATTCCAACCTCTAAATTCCATGATTCTCATCCTAACTCCAAAACCGATCCAAGTTGCAGAAAAATCACCAAATCTTGATCACTCCAAAACTTAAAACAAAAGGTCCTATTCTCATCTACACGCATCACTGATCAAATCTTGATATCTAAAAACCATTAAAACCTCAAGAACAAGGAGTTATATGCTTCAACAGAAATTGTATCACAACTAATTTTGCCTCTAATTGCTCCCAAACCAATCCAGAAACGACCCTTATGTATCCTAGGCCCTAACCACATGCAAGATTCTACTCAATTCTCCCTAGATCAATGTAGAATTTGGAAGTTACTAACCTGAGGAAAACTCACTAACAGAAGCACTTGGAGCACGATTCCACCTTCAAAGCCTTCCAGAAATGTTCAATGATGCAAGATGGAGCTTCCTCAATCTTCAATTTGGCTTGATTGTGCTTGCAAATCAAAAACCGATTCTGAGTTGGAGCTCTTGAAACTCAACCTTCTCTAACAGCTTCTAGCATGAATTGATCACCAAACTGAGTCTGAACTCACTCCAATAAATATATAGAAAGATTCCATGGGCTTTTTGATCCACTTTGAGGCCCAAATCATTGTATCCAAAATTCTGATTTTTGTTCTTGAAGCTCAATGTGACAGTTGCGAATTCTGGCTTATTCCTTGTTCCAGAAGGTTCCATTCAATTGCAAATTGATTTTGGAATGTGTTTGGGTCCATAGCACAGCCTGAATTGCATTGGTTGTTGATTTGGATTAGTGACTTGCATTTGAAGAAACCATTTTAAAAGGGAAGCCATGGAACCAAGCCTCAATTCAAAAATGTAATATTGCCAATGTCTTTGAAATGCATTTCCTGATCAAAATGACATATAACATTGCTTCGTTTGGCCATAAATCAAGAAACCACATTTTTGGCCTTTTAAAAGACTTTAATTTCTTCCTTTTCAAAATTTCTCAAACCAACTTCTCCTATGAGCCATTTCAATGCCTCCTTGATGCATGGTCAAGGTTAAAACCCTATTTTGAGCAAATTTCTAGTTGAATCAAAACTTCATTTGAGGCCTCTAAGTTGGTGAGAATCGCCTATGATCACAAATGACCTATAATCACCAATACCCAAAATACCCCTGGATTGCCAAGATCATAACTTGAGTTCTATAAATCCCCTTGAGGACTTCTAGTACTCTAAGGAAAGCTAAGATCAAGATCTACAACTCTCATGTTGGCCAAGAATCCATTTGAAGACTCCTTGAAGGGCAAACGTTGCTTGGAAGTCAAGTTACTTTCACGGGTAAATTTCATAGTCCTCTGATGACCTGTAATTTGCAAGGACCATAACTTGAGTTCAACAAATCTTCTTGAAGACTTCTAGTACTCAAATTAAAGGTATTGAGGTGCTCTACAAGTTTCATGTTGGCCAAAGATCCATTTGAAACTTGTATTTTGACGTATGTGGCTTTGAAGTTAGGCACTAAACAGGGGATTTTACACTGAAACCCTAATTTAGTAACTTCCCACATTCTTGATCTTTCTTTGCTTAACCTTGGCACAACACCACACATGTATCCAAATACCAATCTATGAACCCACTGACTTCAAAGTAGGCTTTTATGCTCTCCAATTTGCACAATTGAATTAGGATAGACCCAGATGAAACCCTAGTTGACTGCACCTCAACTGTGGCTCTTGTACTTGAATCAATGACTCGTCTCAGCTTCAATAGGGACCTCTAGGCATCCCATGAGATCCATACACACCTCAAATTCACATTCCTTGTTTCTCATCCCACTGGTGATTCTCAATATTCCTCAAGATAGGAGCAAAACCCACATTTAGGCCCTCAAACTTCTCAAGACTTCAAATCACTTCTTGATGGCTTGGATGATCTCTCAAACTTGGATAAGACCTCTTGCTAGGCTCTTTTGATAAGAATCACACTTGATCCCCTATTGGATGAGTGATATGCTATGATATGCAAATGATTAGAACTATTTACATGATGTAACTATGCAAATGAAATGCAATGAAACATAAATCAGGCAAGAAAAGGTTGAGCAAATTTTGGGGTGCAACAGCTGCCCCTATTCAAACGGCTTGGCCCCGACTGGGTGAAGAGCGAACGGCCTTCAAATAATCGAGGTACGAGACGGTTGAATACCAAGAAACCCGGAAATTTGCCAACCACAGAAATAAACTGCACTGCTTGGGGAACAACATCCCCTATCTGAATTTGGTTGTTACGACAACAACTGATCTAACGTCTGATAATAATTCTGATTTCAACTTCAACCACCTATGTAACGCCACACGTACTGAACAATTTTGCAAAACACCTCCATCCACAACTGGACTAACCTTGTCAACGTAAGAAGAGAAACAAATTCGTCAACACGAATAGAGATTCTATCGTCACAGGAGTAACCTTGTCCACATCTGGACCCAAATTTCGTCAAATCACGAATAAACACAAATCTGTCCACGTCAGGACTCACATTCCGCCAACCCGAATAAATCTCAACCACACAGGAATAGAACTTTGTCCATGTTAGGACGCTTGTTTCGTCAACACGAAGAAATCCCATCATAAACTTGTCCACGTTAGGACTCCATATTTCGTTATCACGGAGAAATCTTGTCATCATAGGAATAAAGCTTGTCCTCATCAGGACTCCATGTTCCGTCAACATGGAGAACTCCCGGCGACTTCGCTGGGGATGAGTTGTCCGCATCTCGTCAACACGAGAAGATCCTATCAACATAGGCAATAAAATCTTGTTTGCGTCTCGTCAACACGAGGAGCTCTGATCAACATAGGAATACATTATCCACGTCAGGACTCACATCTCGTCAACACGAGGAAATAAACCCGTCATCATGAAGAGAAATAAATTTGTCCACGTCAGGACTCCATCTCGTCAACATGAAGAACGGTAAACTCGTCCACGTCAGGACACCGTTTCGGCAACACGAGGGAAGGTAACTTGATTTGTCCACGTCAGGACTCCCATCTCATCAACACGAGGAAGTCCTATCAAAATAGGAGTAAATTGTCCACGTTAGGACACCGTTTCGTCAACACGAAGAAAGAGGAATTTGTCCACGTCAGGACTCGCGCATCTCGTCAATACGAGGAACTATAAACTTGTCCACATCAGGACGCACGTTTCGCCAATACGAAGAAAGATATCTGCTGGGGATAACTGGTCCACGTCAGGACACCATTTCGTCAACACGAAAAGTAATCAATTTGTCCACGTTAGGACTTCCCATTCCGTCAACACGGAGAGATCCTATCATCATAGGAATAAAACTTGTCCATGTTAGGACTCCACATTCCGTCAACACGGAGAAATCAAATACGTCCATGTTAGGACCAGCACATCTCGTCAACACGAGGAAATAAATCTTTCCACGTCAGGACTCATACTTCGCCAACACGAAGAAATCCCGTCGATACAGGAATAAATTGTCCACGTCAGGACTCATATCTCGTCAACACGAGGAACTCATATCAACATAGGCAATAAAATTTTGGCAACTTCCGGGGAAATACCTTTGTCGACCAGTAGGAAAATACATCTGTTTATCCATACGGGAAGATACTCTGAATACAGTTTCTCTGCGGTAGCTAACTCCATTGGTCCCAACCCACAAACCTTTTAGCATTAACGTGACATCGACTCTGAGGAGGACTCTACGGGGATATTTGGAAACCAAACTGCCGGACGCCTGCTTCGATAACCGGCGGCAGCTTCTGAAATTTTGATTCATGAAACCTTTTAACGCTGGCGTAACAGCAAATTTGAAGAAGATAATCCGCTGGCCGGATAAGAGAAACTTCAACAAGCAACTCTGGCGGGGAAAACAAGAGAAATTTAAACAAATAACTCTGCTCGGGGACAAAGAGAAACTTAACCAAGTAACTCTGTGGGGAAAATAGTAAGATGAACTGTATCATCACACGTCTCATGGTGAGACCTCGAACATCGGGTAATAGATCTGAGCTAGAACTCCACACTCCTGCTGAGAAAACACCTGAAAGCAAAAGGTTAACCAACCTGATTCATGTTTCAAAATACGTATGTTTGAAAATGGCGTAATGCTCCGTACGGCACGGAAATGCTACGCGTTTGAGTAGATGCAAATATGACGATATATGCAAATGCACATGCAGGCTCAAGCTGCCGAGGCCATTTTGATAATGATGTCTCAACAACATGAATGCTGAGGATAACGTCAACTCCGCTGGGGAGAACAAGTATCGTAAGGTATTTCGGTAAAATAAATGCCGGAAACACAGCCAGCTCTGCCGGGGAGAGATTAAACATCAATTTCCACTGGGAGGAAAGAATAAACACCCTGCTGGAGAACAAACTTAGCTGGGGAAGAAACGACACTTATGGGCAAAGCACATTGTCTGGGCACAGTTTACACATTCAGAGTTACCACTCTGCGGAGGATCAACATCCTGTCAATGGCATGACGACCTGCAGGGAGCAAGAAACTATCCTTCGCGGATATAAACCTTTTGAACCAACAACTTGGTTAACTATTGCAGGAATCTCCCATGCTGGAGATTGAACGTGCACATTTTTGATTCGCTGAGGAGCGCAACCTCTGTGGGGGACATTAATTTTAACTTGCTGGGGTTAATCCTATGGACGACTCTCCATGAGGACACTCTCCTGGGGGAAATAATTCCCTCCCTCGGGAAGGGATAAATGTCATTTCAACTCTCTGAGGAATGACATCAACTGGATTCAGGTCTTATGTCAAGCGACCTTGGCTGGGGAATACAATTCCTGACCGTTTGCTCCAAAGGTAAGAACCCTGCAAAACATAAACGAGACAAAACAGGCCTACACAATAGAATCTATCCGGGTTAGCATCTGTGACATTACTTCAGTCAATTCGAAGTTTTAGCAATTATTGGCAAGGGCCAACAAGATTATGTATGTGCAAGTTTATCAAAAACATCGGCGTCTCTCACAAACAAAACAGTAAAGAAAAAGCATCAAGTACTGAATAACATGTTTTATTGATAACGGGCCTATGAATAGGCAAAGTTTTGTACACTGAATGCAACTCCTGAAAAGAGGAAGTTACGCACAAACACACATAAATATATGCACAAGAAGCATAAAGAAAATACAAAACAATATTTGTATACATGTCGGCAACGTGGCACAGACAAACACCATGAGCTGATCCTCCTATGACTCGCCTGACTATGCGCTTTCCCGGTACTCGATCTTCGGAAGAGATTGTTTTTTGATAGACGGCCCCCGGGTACTCCCAAACCACTAAGCAATGTCGTATCAAATCCGGACCGCAGTCATTTGCTTTTTCAATCCCTAACTTTTGCGTGAACTGCCCTTTGCGGGTTTTCAATTCACCGGGATACCCTTTTTTTCCGAACTCGCCCTTTTCAGGTTTTCGACTTCACCGGTGTACCTCTTTTCAATTTTATCCCTAACTATTGCCCGAACCTTTTATTCATTTTTTATGGTTCGCCGGGATGCCCCATTTTTGCCTGGACTATCTTTTTACTGTCCAGCGGGTCACTTTCAAGCAAAGTATTTTTTAACTGCGTCCGAATTCACAGGAGACGTAAAGTCCTCACCATCCATGGTGGATAGTAACAAGGCTCCTCCAGAGAAGACTTTCCTGACAACGTAGGGACCTTCGTAATTGGGAGTCCACTTGCCCCTATGATCTGTTTGTGGTGGGAGAATCTTTTTCAAAACAAGATTGCCCGTCTGAAAGCTTCGAGGGCACACCTTTTGTCGTAAGCTTTCTTCATCCGGCTCTGATATAACCGACCGTATTCTAGAGAAGCCAGCCTCTTCTCATCCATTAAGCTGAGCTGATTCAGTCTATCTTTAATCCATTCTGCCTCGTCGAGTTGGACATCACGTAAAACCCTCAGGGAAGGAATCTCGACCTCCAACGGTAACACCGCCTCCATTCCGTATACCAATGAGAAAGGGGTTGCCCCGGTTGATGTCGATAACCGTGCAAAGTGAAAGGTAACATCTCGTGCCAGTCCTTATACGTCACAACCATCTTCTGAACAATCTTCTTTATGTTCTTATTGGCCGCTTCAATAGCGCCATTCATCTTGGGCCGGTAAGGAGAAGAGTTGTGATGCTTAATCTTAAAATTCTGACACAGCTCTTTCATCATTTTATTATTCAAATTTGAACCGTTGTCAGTGATAATCCGCTCAGGGATTCCATATCTGCAGATAATATCTCGTTTGATAAATTTGGCTACCACTTGTTTGGTGACATTGGCATATGATGCTGCTTCCACCCATTTGGTGAAGTAATCGATTGCCACCAAAATGAACCGGTGTCCGTTTGATGTCGTGGGCTCGATCTTGCCAATCATGTCGATTCCCCACATCGAGAAAGGCCACGGTGATGACATCACGTTCAGAGGGCTCGGAGGCACATGGATTTTTTCCGCATAAATCTGGCATTTATGACACCTCTTTGCAAACTTGAAACAGTCTGTTTCCATAGTCAGCCAATAATAACCTTCCCGCAGCAGTTTTCTCGTCATAGCATGCCCGCCAGCATGTGTACCAAATGTACCCTCATGTATCTCTTCCATGAGCAACTTCGCCTCTTTCTCATCTACACAACATAGCAACACCAAGTCGTGGTTTCTTTTGTATAGGACACCGTCCAGATTCAGATAGAAATTGCCAGCCAATCTCCTGAGAGTCTTCTGATCTCGACTGGATGCTTCAGCCGGATACTCCTTGTTCTTCAGGAAATTCTGGATGTCAAAGTAACAGGGTTTACCATCGGGAGCCTCGTCAATGGAAAATATGAATGCAGGCCTATCGAGCCGAGAGATAACAATCTGGGGAGCCTCGTTCCAGAAGTTAACTTTATACATTGAAGACAATGTCGCCAGGGCGTCAGCCATTTGATTTTCTGCTCGTGGCACGTGATGCAATTCCACCTTTTCAAAGAAAGGCAACAATCTCCTTGCATAATTCATATAGGGTATCAAATTAGGCTGACGTGTCTCCCATTCTCCTTTAATCTGATTCACCATTAGAGCTGAGTCTCCGTATACATCCAGGTTCTTGATTCTCAAATCAATGGCTTCTTCCAGACCCATGATGTAGGCCTCGTATTCAGCCTCATTATTGGTAACAAGAAAGGTCAAACGGGCAGTAAACGGGATGTGCGACCCATGAGGAGTAGTGATAATTGCACCTATTCCGCTACCATAGGAATTTACAGCTCCTTCAAATATCAACTGCCATTTGGAACCCAACTCTGGTCCTTCGTCTGGAAACGGTTCTTCACAATCTTTCATCTTCAGGTACATGATATCCTCGTCAGGAAAATCAAACCTCATTGATTGGTAGTCCTCAACAGGCTGCTCCGCAAGGTACTCTGACAGAACACTACCTTTAATAGCCTTTTGCGAGACATATTGGATATCGTATTCTGTTAACACCATCTGCCATCGGGCAATTCTTCCGGAGAGTGCTTGCTTCTCAAACACGTATTTGATTGGATACATCTTTGAAATTAGCATGGTTGTATGATTCAGCATGTATTACCTCAAACGTTTGGCGGCCCAGGCTAGCGCACAACACGTCTTCTCGAGCATTGAGTATCTCGACTCGCAGTCGGTAAACTTCTTACTCAAATAGTAGATCGCATGCTCTTTACGCCCGGTCTCGTCATGTTGACCAAGAACACAACCCATACTTTCCTCAAGAACCGTCAAATACATAATCAAAGGTCTCCCGGCCACTGAGGGTATCAAAATAGGAGGTTCCTGCAAGTATTCTTTTATCTTGTCGAACGCCTTTTGACAATTTTCATTCCAGGTCAACACCTGATCCTTTTTCAACAACTTGAATAACGGCTTGCATGTCGCAGTTAGGTGAGATATGAACCGAGCAATGTAGTTCAACCTCCCTAAAAACCCACACACTTCTTTTTATGTTTTAGGTGTCGGCATTTCTTGTATAGCTTTTATCTTTGCAGGATCAACCTCTATTCCCTTTTTGCTCACAATAAACCCCAGCAGTTTACCCGATCTCACCCCAAAGGTGCACTTGTTAGGGTTCAGTCTCAACCTGAACTTCCTAAGTCTTTTGAACAGTTTCAGCAGATTAACCAAATGCTCTTCCTCCGTCTGGGATTTGGCAATCATATCATCAATATAAACCTCGATCTCTTTGTGCATCATGTCATGAAAGAGAGTCGTCATAGCACGTTGATATGTTGCCCCAGCGTTCTTCAGTCCGAAGGGCATCACTTTGTAGCAAAATGTTCCCCAGGGAGTAATGAAGGTAGTCTTCTCCATGTCTTCTGGTGCCATTTTGATCTGATTATAGCCTGAGAAGCTGTCCATGAAGGAGAATACAGAGAACTGAGCAGTGTTATCAACCAGCACATCAATGTGAGGAAGTGGAAAGTCGTCTTTCGGGCTCGCCCTATTCAAATCACGGTAGTCTACACACATTCTCACTTTACCGTCTTTCTTCGGCACTGGTACTATATTAGCGACCCATGACGGATAAGTTGTAACAGCTAGGAAACCAGCATCCCACTGTTTTTGAACTTCCTCCTTGATTTTCACAGCCATGTCTAGTCTGGTTCTTCTGAGTTTCTGCTTAACAGGCGGACATTCCTCTCGCAACGGCAGACGGTGCACAACCATGTCCGTATCCAACCCAGGCATGTCCTCGCACGACCAAGCAAATATATCACTATACTCTCGCAGTATCTCAATCAGCCTTTGCTTGATGTCGCTCTGCAGCGCAGCCCCTATACAGATATTTCTCACAACTTCTTCCGACCCCAAGTTGATAATCTCAATTTCCTCCTGATGAGGCAGAATGATTCTCTCTTCCTGTTTCAACAAACGAGTCAGCTCCTCTGGCAAGTCACTATCCTCAATAATCTCTTCCTCTGCTTGGAATACCGGGCGCTCGAAGTCGGAACGAGTCATAGGCGGTTCGTAGGAGATGTCATCTAAAATATTAGTCCTGCAAAGGAAATGGTTAAATTCTTCAAAACGCAGACAAAGCAAATAACCACGTTGCCATTTATTGTTAAAGTAAAAAACAAGAAAAACAGGGATCACAATATTTGTATATGAAAAACGCCTTTATTTCATGATTAAAACAGTGCAATACACATAATCAAGTAGCCCTAAGGTAAAATCACTATGCCCCGGGTAGGACACAGGATTATTCAACAATTGATAAAACAAATCATTACTATTTAAGAGTCACTGGGACTGTTTCCCGGATGGACCAGTTGCAGAGACTTTGTCCTGACACGCTTGGCTTGATCCACGCGTCCATATCGCAGTCACTATCTCCGTCTTCGGCATCGGAAATAGCATTGATTGTCTCAAAGCACACCCCGCTTGGCGTAATCGTTATCGGTCCTTTGAACCTGGGCGCTCCTGAAGATGACGCTGACGACGTCGGTCGATACCCTAGCCCAAACTTGTCATTCTTCACGGGGATCTCCAGTACCTGCCCCCAGCCTTTAGTCTCACCAGTCTGCACTAAAGCTTGAGCTTCCTTATAGGATGACACTGCCACCTCTGGCATTTTGCTGGGACACTGAGCTTTGTCTTTAATCCGCAACCCTTCGAAGGCTTGACAAGGTGTCTTGTGTATTTCTCCGTCGACCTCAACATATCTGAATGATGACAGGTGACTGACCAAAATGTCCTCCTCCCTGCAAACGGTAACAACACTATCACCCACCATGTACTTCAACTTCTGATGCAATGTGGATGTTACGGCCCCTGCAACGTGGATCCATGGGCGTCCAAGAAGGCAGCTATAAGCTGGATGGATATCCATGATGTAGAATTCGGTATCAAACATTTCTGGCCCAACCTGAAGCGGTAATGTTATTGACCCAAACACTGATCTTTTCGTCCCGTCAAACGCCCTCATAACCAAATCGTTGGGCGTGCAAATAACTCCCCGTATGTCCAATTTCATCATGGCTTTCTTTGGCAATACGTTCAACGACGATCTAGTATCTACCAATACACGTGACATTACGGTGCCCCGGCATTCCACCGATATATGCAAAGCCATGTTATGCTCTCGACCCTTGGGTGTTAGATCAAAATCTGTGAAACCCAGGCTATGACCAGCATTGACATGTGCCATTATCCCCTCTAACTGATTTACAGAAACTTCTTGAGGCACAAATGACGTATCCAGAATCTTTAGCAAGGCGTTCCGGTGGGCCTCAGAACATAACAACAACGACAAGATATAAATCTTCGACGGTGTCTGCTGTAGGTGTTCAACAATTTTGTAGTCGCTTTTGCGAATCAGTCTCATGAACTCCTCTACGTCCTTGAGTGACATATCGTTTTCTTTCGACTGAGTGGGCCCGCTTTCATTTACTTTGGCTTTGCCTTTGGCTTTGCCTTTGGCCAATCTCTCTGCTTCTATTTCTGGTGAGGTAAAGATCCTTCCGCTACGGGTCATGCCCCCCGTTCCAACGACATTATCAACAGCCCCAGCTGGCTGGCTATTCACCACAATCTTTTCACTGTTGCAATATGCTTCTAATCCGTATGTCCACGGGATAGCTTTCATACTCTCAAAGGGAACAGGCCCTGCTTTGGTAATCGTAATAGTTGGCCGCTGGGCAGGCGCCGTTATCGTTATAGTCTTCCTCGGGATCGTCACCGTTGCAATATCATTATGCTTATCACATAATGCCTCCACAGGCTTCTCAACCGCAGTTTGATCAAATTGCAAAGTCCCTTCGTCGATCATGGCCTGAATGCCCTGCTTCAAATCAGTACAACCCTCAAGCTGGGTCCAACACTCTAAAGAGTATTCATCACAACCAGGGAATACTCCCCCTCTGAGCAACCTGCCTTTCACCTCACTCAATGGTGTCTTCAGTTTGTTAACATCCATCACCAAGTTCAAATTTTCTTCTGTCAAGATAGCATTTGCCCCAAGATTAGGCATAGGATGTTGTACGATATTAGGCCCCACCTGGCTAAAGTTGATGGCTTTACTGTCCAACAAGTCTTGAAGTTTATGCTTGAAAGCATGACAAGATTCTACATCATGTCTGGGCGCCCCGGAATGGAATTCACAGTGCTTATTAGCGTCATACCCATAAGGAAGTATCGGTCCTGTAGGCGGTTCCAATGTTCTTTTCTCGACCAAATTCAACCCCAGTAGTGTCTGAAGAAGCTCTGCATATGTCGACGGAGGCTTATCAAATACCCTCTTCGGCTTTGCATTCTGAAACCTTCTCTGACCCTGATTCTGCCTTTGCTGCTGCTGTGGTTGTTGCTGTTGCTGTTGTTGTTGAGGAATTGGAATAGTAACACTGGCTATTTGTTGAGGTTGAACATACGGATTTCTGCCTCTGCCCCGGCCTCTGCCACCAAATACAGCGCTTGTATCAGTGTTTCCATTGACAGTCACAACAGGTGGAGTAACTAACGGTATCTCATCCTCCCGGCGAGGAGTTTCAACAGAAATGTGGTCAGTATTGCCATTTCCGTTTGTCCGCGTCAGCAGCGGCTGCACCAAGGTCTGAAGGTTCTCCTGGCCCTTGGCCATGCTCTCCATAGCTTGCATGAACAGAGTCAGCTTCTCACGAATTTCCTGCATCTCGACTTGAACTTGATCCATTATCTTCTTGCAGTTGTTTCGGGTTGAATAGCGGTGGACTCTTTGTTCGTCAATCCTGAAAAACCTGTGAGATGCAGGAAATAAGATACAGATTCAACAAGTAACAGGCAATGCAAAATGAATATGCAGATGCAATATGTGTCTGTGCGTTAGGGAAATCAACCCCTGATTCTAGTGCCAAAGTGCCAGTGCAGTGACAGTGCTAAGAAGCTTGGATTCATCCATGGAGAAAACATCTCATATATTGCTGCAAAGAGCCCAACAAGGCAAAAATACAATATCACTGAGTGTACAGTAACAAGAAGGCATGACCTCAACCAACAACCCTGGTGATGGCCAGCACAATGAAAATAAAGCCATATACAACAGTGCATAAGGTAATCAAGTGCGACCATATGCCCGATACTCCTCTAACAATTTCTTAGTCTTGGGATGATCCGGCTGGGAAAGCAACCCTTCAACGAGCGAGTCTCTTTGCTTGATAACACGCTGGAGATCCCCAATGGATTCCTCCCAAGCACCCTCTCCAAAGCACTCCTCCAGCTTCCGCTTCTGGGATGCAGACTCTTTCTTACGCTTGATAACTTTGTTCAACGAATTCTGAACGTCGTATCTCCCCATAATCTCTTCTTCAAAATTTTTCTGGCTAGCTTTCAACTGATCTTCCAGTTCAGAGATCTGCTGCCTCAGTTTGTCTTCTCTTTCTTTGTTATTTGCCAGCGTAGCATTCCAGGTTTTGTTGAATATGGAGATCTCCCGGTAGGCTATATCAAGTGCTTTCTTCTTAGACTCCAGCATATCATGAGAGCTCTTGAAATCTATCCCCAAGCGTTCACGCTTCTTTCGTTGTTCAGTCAGTTCTGCACCTAACTGGTTCACCAGCTTTGTTTGCTGCTCGAAGGAATGTACGGCTTCATTCCTTTCGTTCCTGAGTCGCACTAGCTCTTCTTCCAACTTCTCGTTGGCTTTCATCAGCTCTTCTTTCTCCTTCACAACCTACTCATATCTCTCAATAGACACAGTAGTTGGCTCCTTAACCACGAGGGGAGCAGGAGGTAACACTGCAGGAAACGGCATCAGCGCCTGCTTTGCCCTATCTTGGATCCAGGCTTGGTATGGAGGATAGGCTTGACAATCATTCTTACCCAACAACGGCTTACCTTTCTTGCGGATGTTATTCCAAGCATGCTGAAGCTTGGATAACAATTCTCCCTTCAGGTCACCTGTGAAGTACAAAGATTCCTGCACTTCCTCCTCTTTTGGCGGGCTTCTCAAAGCATAACCAAATTGCCTGATCAACAAAGACGGATTGTAGTTAATGCACCCTTTCCTCCCAATCAGAGGAACATTAGGATACCCGGCGCAGCTGTAAATAATCTCGGATCCCAGTAAATCTCTATCAAACCAGACAACATCTTCTGAAGAAAGCCTCATCAGACGCTCAGACCATTCCACCGTAGCTGCAGCCTCAACAAAGATACCCTTCTTGGGCAGGTGACTACCAAACCACATATACAACAAAGGCACGCAACAAGATACGTTCTTGCCCCTCCTATTCTCGTTCTTATAATGCAGAGAGTGATAGAAGTCTCCAATCAGAGTAGGCACAGGATTGCCTGAAGCAAATATATGGAATGCATCCAAATCAACAAAGTCAGGCATATTAGGGAACAGTACAATGCCATAGATACACAAAGCAAGGATAGCATTAAACACAATCCAACAGCCACTCTTGGCATACTCTTGTGCTTTCCCAACCAAGAACTTGAGAGAAAAACCAGAAACTCCATTCCACGAGGTTAAGAGTAACTCTGAGGGGTCTAAATGCAAAGCAACAGCCAAATCCTCCAGTTTGGGCTCAGCACCCATATGAATGAAGGGTACCCTGCTCTGAATGGTTAGCTCCAAAATCTCAGCATATTCCTCCATGGTCAGAGCCAGAATGAAGTCAGGGAAAGTAAAACACCTCAGCGGGGGATCATAAAACTGCATCAGCGCGTACAATCCGTTCAACTCATACGTGGATGGTTCGCAGACCAACCTAAGTAGTTTCCCATAACTCTTCCTGAAGCTTCTCTTCACATCATCATCAGCCAAGGAAATCAAACCAAGCAAAGAAGAAACATCTGGAGTAGGCAACTTGTATGCCACAGTCTTCTTCAGAGTCCCCATAATATCAGCAGACAGAAATCCGGACAACTAGAATCAGAAGGTATGAAATGCACCTGCAGCACAGACACACGTTAATGATATGCAAAATGAGTATGCAACAATGCAGTATGCAAACATGCAACAGGGATCAAGTGATATATTGCTAAAGAGATCCCTCCACAATATCTGTCTCAACAGACCCACAATACTGCTCAAACCTGGTCTCAACAGACCCATAACAATGCTCCCACCTGGTCTCACAGACCTAAAACACTGTTCCAACTTGGTCTCAACAGACCCATAACACTGTCCTGATGAAGAACCCCAAGTAACCATACATACTGATCCAATATCAAGAAAACCGGGTAGTCTGGAGGTCAAGTTTCCTGGATGCCCCAATCCCTCTCACAGGTAGGTGTCCTATCAACTGACACAAGGTACGGCATCCTATGCGGTCGTCGGTGTCACAGACTTTCAAGACTGATGATACGATACCCAGAAGGTGTGGCATCATCATGTCCTGAAGAGGCCTCACTTAGCCAACTTCCAATTGATCGGTCCCCGGAGTCGACAATCCAACTAACCAACACCCCCCTCAACCCAAAGGGTTGAAAAAGAAGTCAACCAGAAGAACCTCGTCCGAGCATGGATTTTGCGGGACACTAGTACATGCAAAGCATGCACGCGCCCACTACTTTCCACAACTAATTCTAGGTGCACTCAAGCCCAGGTCTGGCTTATCTCTCAATCTGACCCCCACCCAGCATAACAACAATAATATAATGCTGAAAGTAAATACAGAAAGTAAATCCATACAAAACCCACGACGGAAAAACAAGCGCTAGGACTGACTCGCGTAGGGAACCGTTGGAGTCCCCAGCAGAGTCGCCAGCTGTCGCTACTGCGAAAATCGGCGCCGGCTATGACAGAAGAATCGCCACCGTGCGTTATTTATCCCAATGGAGGGAAAGGAAACGCTCAGAGTAAACCTAACGCAAAACGGGAAAGGAATGGTCGTCGCAACCAAATTCCTGGATTCGGGAGTCGATTACGCAAGGGGAAGGTATTAGCACCCCTCACGTCCGCCGTACTCGACGGGATCTATGCTTGTTTTCTGGTACAGATTGTTATTCTATCTACTCTAACGGTCTGGGTTAAAAAGAAAAGAAAATGACTCGGCAAAGTATCGCAGTTTATGGCTACGTATTCCCGTCTAGAACGAGAAATCAGAGTCAACGTAGTTCGCCTACCTACGGGAAAGGAGGGGAAGGTTGCTCGCTAGGATACGACATCTTATGCCTACGTACTTTCATACAGCATGAAAGATCAGAGCAAACGTAGTTCGGGCTACGGAGGACACAAGCTTGTCTGACTGTTTTTTATTACCTTCAAAAAGGGTTTTTCTTGATTAAGAGTCCAAGCGGACAAAAATGACACTTTGATGTTTGTTTTGAATCTTTTACGAAAGAAGTGTTTTTTTAGTTTGTTTGCAGTCTCTGGCGCACTAGAGACTATGATTTGAGAATGACTACGTCGCGTGTCACCCAAAGGGTACCACACTAAGCAGCCAGACTACTGGAAAGAAGCTCTCCAGCAACCCTTTCTCGAATAGCTTAAGGCCCGTAACGTACGACATCGATTAACCTTATTACTGTATTTTTGAGTTGTTTTGAGATAAGAAAAGAAAGAAACTCTAAAAAGCCTAGGGTTGAAAAGGGAATAAAAACTAACCTAATGTTGTCATGCATGGATAAGAATCCTAATGTCTGTCATAATTCCCTCCTGCACAGAGGAAATCAGAGATCCTAGGGGATAAATAGAAAAGAAAGCAAGCAAATACAGTAAAATGCATGCAATGCAGCAATACAAGCGAGGCAAGGGAGTCCGTCTCAACCTCGAACCTGGGAAAACAACAGACAAAGTGAATCAACATTCACTTCAAACCTAGGGGACAAGCAGCACAAGCCAACAAACAATACAGAAAACAAAATAAAACCACAGCAGAGGAGGCAGCCCAAGCAGCAGCACCAAACGCCTACATCAAACAACACAAGCAGCAGCTCTGACAGCAACAGGCTGATTAAACAGCAAAGAGTTGACAGCAACAACCTTCATCTTTATGAATAGCCTCAACAAACACCAAGCTTCAACAAGCTCCTAACTTCAACAAGCAGCAAAACCCCTAGCTTCAACAAGCAACCAGCTTCAACAAGCAGAAACTCCTCTTTACCAAGCTTCAACAAGCAACCACCAAGGGAGAATCAATCAAAAAGATCAAGTTGAAGTGTTAAGAAACTCAGTGACAACCAATGGAAGTCATTAAGATCTTAACACTGTAATAGATTGGCATCCTCAAAGTTCTACTCTTAAAGCATGCCATTCATCCCTCCAAAGGAGAGATGTGACTTCCTTAAGAGGACTTTATGTCATTGGATTAAATGGAGATGAACAATATACTCCATGTTTGAAGAAAGAAACAAAACTAGTCTAATGCTCTTCCTCAAAACCCTAGTTCTCCTAAGCTCCTGACAAGCATCCACAAGCTGAGAAATTCTTCACATCTAAGCTCCTTCAAGCTCTCCAAAGCATCTTCAATTGGTCTTCATGATCATCCAAGCACAAAAGCACCACCACCCTAATCTAAAGGGAACTATTGAATTAAACTAGCCAAGTTAGCATGTTAGAAACACCTAGAAGTTAGTCCTAAAACTAAATCTATTTAAAATACCAAAAGTGATTGTAAAATCCTATAAAAAAAATATAATGGTTCCTAAACCTCTTAAGAATCACTTCATATAAAAACCAGGGGGTTAACCATACATTAAGACCTAAAACTATGCCCTAAATCCAAGGGAACTATCCTAAAACCCTAAAACTACAACACCTAATCCTTAAGGTTCAAAACAACCTAAAATTATCTCACAAAAATATGAGAAAATTACTATGGGTACATGCATCTCTAAACTAACTAAGCCAACAAGAATCAACTCAAAAATACACACAAATTAGTCATACCAAAATCAACAATATCATGCATCAAACAAATTCAAAATAAAAGCAATTAAACTACAAAATTGCAAATAAAATATAAAATGCATGAATTAATGAAATTTCAATTCTATTAAATTCTACACTTTCTAAGGAATCAAGGGAAAAAAATCTAGATTAAAAAGACTAATTTTCCTATTTATTGTGAATTTAATCCTAACTATATGCAAAACATAAAAATAAAAGAAATAATACAAAAATGATAAAAGTGGCGTGTGAAATAGTAATTCTATCATGTTGTAAACCAAACCTGGGCCTAAGGGAGGGGTGAGCATAGGAATCTGACTAAGCCCAAACCAACATTAAAACAAATCAGAAAATAAAATGGAAATTGAGAAAGTCTTGTGGCAAATAGCAATGAAAACACATTGTTTCCCACTCATGGGCCAGGATAGGGGTGTGATTAGCAAGCAAGTCTTAAGCCCACCCAAACTCAGTTTAATGAAATGGAGCATTTCATCTAAACTCATTTCTCTTCAGATTTTCAAACAAAACGTGGCCCTTGGATGCTAGTCTGAGTCAAGGTCAAACCTAGATCTAACGATCCTGGCTCATCATCCCCAAAAGATTTTGAATATGGGAGGGAAAACTCAGACGGTGGCCTGAGATTTGCGACACCGTCTTCTTTGGCGTGGCATATCCAAAAGTGCATCAATTCTTGCAACCAAACACCCTATCCCACTCGAAATTTCATCCTGAGTTCAATTCCAACCTCTAAATTCCATGATTCTCATCCTAACTCCAAAACTGATCCAAGTTGCAGAAAAATCACCAAATCTTGATCACTCCAAAACTTAAAACAAAAGGTCCTATTCTCATCTACACGCATCACTGATCAAATCTTGATATCTAAACACCATTAAAACCTCAAGAACAAGGAGTTATACGCTTCAACAGAAATTGCATCACAACTAATTTTGCCTCTAATTGCTCCCAAACCAATCCAGAAACGATCCTTATGTATCCTAGGCCCTAACCACATGCAAGATTCTACCCAATTCTCCCTAGATCAATGTAGAATTTGGAAGTTACTAACCTGAGGAAAACTCACTAACAGAAGCACTTGGAGCACGATTCCACCTTCAAAGCCTTCCAGAAATGTTCAATGATGCAAGATGAAGCTTCCTCAATCTTCAATTTGGCTTGATTGTGCTTGCAAATCCAAAACCGATTCTGAGTTGGAGCTCTTGAAACTCAACCTTCTCTAACAGCTTCTAGCACGAATTGATCACCAAACTGAGTCTGAACTCACTCCAATCAATATATAGAAAGATTCCATGGGCTTTTTGATCCACTTTGAGGCCCAAATCATTGTATCCAAAATTATGATTTTTGTTCTTGAAGCTCAATGTGACAGTTGCGAATTCTGGCTTATTCCTTGTTCCAGAAGGTTCCATTCAATTGCAAATTGATTTTGGAATGTGTTTGGGTCCATAGCACAGCCTGAATTGCATTGGTTGTTGATTTGGATTAGTGACTTGCATTTGAAGAAACCATTTTAAAAGGCAAGCCATGGAACCAAGCCTCAATTCAAAAATGCAATATTGACAATGTCTTTGAAATGCATTTCCTGATCAAAATGACATATAACATTGCTTTGTTTGGCCATAAATCAAGAAACCACATTTTTGGCCTTTTAAAAGACTTTAATTTCTTCCTTTTCAAAATTTCTCAAACCAACTTCTCCTATGAGCCATTTCAATGCCTCCTTGATGCATGGTCAAGGTTAAAACCCTATTTTTAGCAACTTTCTAGTTGAATCAAAACTTCATTTGAGGCCTCTAAGTTGGTGAAAATGGCCTATGATCACAAATGACCTATAATCACCAATACCCAAAATACCCCTGGATTGCCAAGATCATAACTTGAGTTCTATAAATCCCCTTGAGGAATTCTAGTACTCTAAGGAAAGATAAGATCAAGATCTACAACTCTCATGTTGGCCAAGAATCCATTTGAAGACTCCTTGAAGGGCAAAAGTTGCTTGGAAGTCAAGTGACTTTCACAGGTAAATTTCATAGTCCTCTGATGACTTATAATTTGCAAGGACCATAACTTGAGTTCTACAAATCTTCTTGAAGACTTCTAGTACTCAAATTAAAGGTATTGAGATGCTCTACAAGTTTCATGTTGGCCAAAGATCCATTTGAAACTTGTATTTTGACTTATGTGGCTTTGAAGTTAGGCACTAAACAGGGAATTTTACACTGAAACCCTAATTTAGTAACTTCCCACATTCTTGATATTTCTTTGCTTAACCTTGGCACAACACCACACATGTATCCACATACCAATCCATGAACCCCCTGACTTCAAAGTAGGCTTTTATGCTCTCCAATTTGCACAATTGAATTAGGATAGACCTAGATGAAACCCTAGTTGACTGCACCTCAATTGTGGCTCTTGTACTTGAATCAATGACTTGTCTCAGCTTCAATAGGGCCCTCTAGGAATCCCATGAGATCCATACACACCTCAAATTCACATTCCCTGTTTCTCATCCCACTGATGATTCTCAATATTCCTCCAGATAGGAGCAAAACCCACATGTAGGCCCTCAAACTTCTCAAGACTTCAAATCACTTCTTGATGGCTTGGATGATCTCTCAAACTTGGATAAGACCTCTTGCTAGACTCTTTTGATAAGAATCACACTTGATCCCCTATTGGATGAGTGATATGCTATGATATGCAAATGATTAGAACTATGTACATGATGTAACTATGCAAATGAAATGCAATGAAACATAAATCAGGCAAGAAAAGGTTGAGCAAATTTTGGGGTGCAACACACATGAGATTCTTCGGGTTGTAAAAGCAGTATCTTATCCACTAAGGTTCTCCGATGATACCAACATAGTATTACTGAACACATGATACTCTTCGGGTGGTCGAAGAAGTACCTTATCAACTAAGGTTTTTCGATGATAACAAAGTAGTATCTCTGAACACATTAGACTCTTCGCTTGGTCGAAGTAGTACTGTATCCAATAAGGTTTTTCGATGATACCAAAGCAGTATGTCTGAACACATGAGAATATTCGGGTGGTCGAAGCAGTACCTTATCCACTAAGGTTCTTTGATGATACCAGAGCAGTATCTTTGAACACATGAGATTCTTCGAGTTCTAGAAGCAGTATCTTATCCATTAAGGTTCTCCGATGATAACAAAGTAGTATCTCTGAGCACATGAGACTCTTCACGTGGTCGAAGAAGTACCTTATCCACTATGGTTTTCCGATATACCAAAGCAGTATGTCTGAACGCATGAGATTCCTTGGGTGTTCGATGCAGTACCTTATCCACTAAGGTTCTCCATTCATACGAAAGCAGTATCTCTAAACACATGAGATTCTTCGGGTTGTCTAAGTAGTATCTTAACTTTTGCACCCCAAATTTTGACCCCTTAGATATTCATCATCATTCTAGGGTCATTTTTATTTGATTATCTAACCTTAACCTATTTCAAGTTTGTCTTTGTCAAGATACAGCGGAATTAGGGTTTCGTACAGTCAGGAATCGAAGTCTCGACGGTTTAATCAGTCAATATACTGGATTGATTTTCCATGAAACAAGTATCCACATCATCAAAGATACTCCATTGGGTCAAGTATGAATCCAATTTGAGGCTGTCACCCAAAGATTAAAGACAATGCAGTTCAGGATCCCCGATTAGGGTTTTCGATTAGGAAAAGTAAACCGTAGTTTGACTTTTTATTTAAAAGGTGTTCCAATGATGGAATTATGGTCCTTGAAGTTCATATGGCTTAGTGAAGTCCACTCAAGAAGTTTTAAGGCCTCAGAATACCCAGAACATCAACAGTCGACTCGATAGTCATCGATCGATCGTTCGGTTGACCGAAAAGTCAACTCTTCAATCATAAGGAATTTTACCTCAAAGTATGGAGCAAAAGTGTTCCTAGTAACATATTACACCTGTCCATGAAGTTTCATGACCATTGGGTCAAGGATTGGGGAGTAATCAGAAAAATCGGGAATTAGGGTTTTGAAAGGGGCAAGACCATAACTTCCTAACCACACATCCAATTGAGTTGGTTCAAAGCTTTTTGGAAAGGTATTGACAAATCCTACAAAAGTCCCACAGTGGTAAATATGCAAAAAAATGCATAGATCTGGAGTTATAGCCAAAATCATCACAAGAGGGAGAAAACACAGAAAATTTCTAAGTTTTCTAGCCTTGCAAATCATGTTTTCAGCCAACTTTGAAGGGATTTTCGACCTAGTTGTTGCACCCCAAAATTTGACCAACAACTTCTTTACCTAACTTATGTTTCATTTCATTCACATTAGCATTATCATTTGCATTTCATAGACATGTATGCAGGAGATCAAGAGGTATGAGTACCAATCAAGAACTTTGAAGCTAGCCAAGAAGGGTATTCAGGTGTTCAAGGGTTGATATCCTTGTCAGAGAAGTTAAAAGATCCTCAGAGAGATTGGTTGAAACCAAGGGTGGTGTGCCTCCTAACTTGAGAGTTGTGGGAGCTCCTCAGATGATTCTGAAGCTATGAGGATGGACTTGAAGCTTTTAGAGAGCTTATGAGATGTCTTGAAAGCCATCATGAAGCCTAGACAGGTCATTGTGCAAGATGAAGAAGCCTCAGCCATGATTGGTGTGATTAGGGTTTGACTGGGTCAACCCTAGGTCAACTGATGATTTGGAGAGGGTTGAGACCTAATTCAAGATCCATGTGAGCATGGATTGATGCATTTAGATGCTATAAGGATGATTCCAAGGTCAACTCATCATGATTGAAGAGTTTGAGAAGTTTCAAGCTATGGTTTCTAAGGCTTGACAATGTAAAATCCCCTAGTTTAACCCCCATCTTCAAGGTAGTTTAGCTCAAGATGTGATTGTCATCTCATCTTGACCCCAACATGAATGTTGTAGAGCTTGTTCTTAGCTTTAATTTGAGTACTAGAAGTCCTTGATAGGATTTTTAGAGCTCAAGTTATGACTTTGATAAGTTACAGGTCATCTGAGGTATGTGAATCTGGGGCCTTGAAAGTCACCCAACTTGCATCCAACTTTTGCCCAAGAAGGATGATTCCTATGAACTTTTGGTCAACATGAATGTTGTTCCTTATCTTCTTATATTTCTAGAGAGTACTATAAGTCCTTTATAGGATTTGTAGAACTCAAGTTATGGCTTTGACAAGTCAAGGGCATTTTGGTCATTTGGAGATTATAGGTCATTTCAAGCATAAGGCCATAACTCCTAGTTCCAAGCTTCAAATCGAAAAATCTTCAACATAAAACTTGTTCAAAATGATGTTTTAAGGCTATTATGGAGGCCATGAGATGTTGGAAATGCTTGTAGCTCATACTAATCAAAATGGTCAAAGTAAAGGAGGATTTAATGTATTAAAGTGACCTATTTTTGGGAATTTTCAATACATAACCAAAACAATGCAAGTGACCTACCAAATTGAATGGAAAAATCATTTTAGAAACAATGGCATTATTACAATTTTGATTTGAGGTCAAATTAAGGGACTTATCATAAGTTACTTGTAATCTAAGTTACATTTGCAAAACATAAGAGAGATCAATGTACAAGCTATCCAAGCATCCTAACATCTCATACATCTCATCTAAGGAGATTTTCAATTCAGAATTGGAGCTGAAAGCAAGGGAAACATGGACTGGTGTGAGTATGGCTTGAAATGAGAAACCATGACATGAGATTTTCAAAATCTCCTTGGATAATTCCAGAAGGTGCTAGAGGGTTCTGAAGCATTCTATATATGGTTTAGAAGAGGTCCATGGAAGAGGTTGGTGAGAGTTGAGGAAGGAGAGAGAGTTGGGATTCAGAATTTGTTCATTGCAAATTGAAATCCATTCTTCATTTCTACACCATTTCAATTGATTCTTTCTATTGCAATCTCTTCCTTATGAGTTACTGAGTGATTCCATAGCAAATTGAGAGCAAGAACATGGCTGAATCGTGCATAAGCTTTTGAGTTCCACCTACTGCAAGTCATTATCGGGTTTGGAGTTGCAAGCATCTTCCATCAATTCTTTTGGAAACATAAGCTATATCTTGATACAAGGAACGATTCTGGAAGGATTGAAGTGCTGAAGTGGAGAGTTGGTGCATCTATTATTCAAGAAATCTCAGGTTTGTAACTTTCGCCAAACACCTTAATTTAAGCATTGTTAAGTCAAATTGTTAGGTTAGAATGGTTAGAGACAACTAGGGGATGGATTCTGGAGAGTTTGAGAGCAATTGGTTATGTTCAAGGTGATGACACCATTTCAGTTTGGATCAAGAGCTTGGTGTATAGTGAGCAATAATATGAATTCTATAGGGAAATTGATCAGTGTAACGTGATGAGCATTTTAGACCAAGCAATTTCAAGATTGGAGACAATTGACTCTTGGTCATAATTTTGATCCCCGATCGTGTTTAGGTTTAGAGGATGTTTCAATTGAATCTAAGACCATGATTGTGATCAGTGTGGAATTTGGAGTGTGTTAGTGCTTTAAACCATGCGTTTTGATGGAGATATGATGAAGTTCGAATTGAGCAAGAACCATGTTTGAACCCTGGTTCTTCCCTCCATTTCCATGGCTAGAGGTAGGAGATGAAGTTTTCACCCTCAGATCGTGTTTTGACCCATTGACTAGGAGCTGATCCAACGACTGTGTTTTAAAATTGGATTGTGAAGGGTCTGAGCATGAAACGCTGCGTATCACTTAATTTCAGTTTTGGGCTTAAGTGATGAATCACTATGCGCACCCCCCAGCAAGCCCAACCCAGCTTTTTAATTGTAAATGATTTCTATCCACACCGTGTGTTTGGTTATTTTTATTTGATTTTCATTAAATTTCCATTTAATTCATGATTCTTGAAATATTCATAACTAATTGAATATTAATCCAACCAAACCCATTCTTTTTGCATGTTACTCATGATTGAGTCTATTATTTTTTAGAGAAAAAATATTTTCATTTCATAGAATTTCTGATTTAATTGGAATTTTGTATTTTAATTGATATTAAAATGTTTATGTTTGATGCATACTTTTGTGGAATTTTGTTTGATCTCATAGTAATGATTCTTGGCCTAATTATTTGTGTGTGATTAGCTTAGATGTGTATGATCTCATAGTAATTTTCTCACATTTTTGTGATGAAAATAGGAGTGCTTTCTAGATTGATGTTTAGATGCTTCCTTTTTAGGGTTTTAGGTTGATGCCTTAGAATGTAGGATTTATTTCTAGGTCCAAATTGATGATTTGATCTTTGAAACTAATGTGATAGAGTCATGATCGACCTAGGTTCCCATAGTAATTTTTGTAAGATTTTACAATTGATTTTAGTATTTTAGTTAGGACTAACTTTAGTGCTAGGTTTTAGGTGATCCTAATTTACTAATTCAACTAGTTTAACTCATTTAGTTCCCTTAGATTAGGGTTTGTGCTTGGTTTTCCTTTGATTGAAGTTGAAGACAAGTTGAAGACAAGTTGAAGATAAGAGGAAGATGCTTGAGGTGGCTTGAAGTTGCTTGGAGCTCTGGATTTGCTTGTGCCTGAAGGTGTCTGATGAAGATTAGGAGATAGGACATAGGGAGAGCCTTGTAGTTAGAATGATTTCTTTCACAAACATGGAAAGCATCTTGTGCTTCCATTCCTCCCAATGACTAAAAGTCCTTCTCAGATATTCACATCCCTCCTTTGGAGGAATGAGTGGCTTTATCTGGGAAGTAGAACTTTGAGGGAACCAGTCTCTCACAATGATGAACCCTTACAGGCTTCCTTTGGTTGTCAGTAAGCTGTTTATCATTTCCCCCTCATTCTGTTAAATCAATTGTCTTCTGGTTTGAGTATCTTGAGAGATGTTAGGCTTGAGTTTGAAGGTGAAGACTTCATTAAAGAGTGTGGAAGAGGATGATTCCTTGAGCATTTCCATTATAGCTGAAGCTTGAAGGGCAAGAAGAGCAAGTGGATGCTTCAAGACCCAATGGAGATTGAATGAAGAGCTGAGGCTTGAGAAAGAATTGAAGGATGAAGTTAACACTTCCATGTAATTGAAGACTACTCTGGGAAGCTGAAGCTTGTGGATGAGTTGAAGAAGATCAAATTGAGACTGAGTGTAGAGCTGAAGCTTGAGGAATAAAGGACAAGTGGATATCTGTACAGTGAGACTTGAGAGCCTGAAGGAATCAAGGTGATACTTGCAGTTAAGAGCATAGCCTGAAGGTGGAATTGACTGAGAAGCTGAAGCTTGAAGAAAAAGATTAAGTTGACACTTATGTTAATGGGTTGAAACCTGGAGAAGCAAATTGATATTTGTCATGAGAGAGGATAGCCTTGAAGGGTGGTTGAGGTCTGAAGACTGAGTTGCTGTCAGAAGAGCTGAAGTTTGGAATTGAGAGAGGGGTTGATCTGCTTTCTTGTCTGTTTTCTTTTCTGTGCTGATGTGCCTTGTTTGACTTGCTTGATGCATTAGAATAAGTCCATGATTAGACTGACTTTAATCTAGGAGCATGATTGCACTAGAGGTTGAGTTGCTCCCTCTGCTTGTATTGTTATTGTATGGCTTTGCTTGCGGGTATTCGGTAGAGCCCTGCGCCCTTGCCCATGTGGTTTATTTTGCTTGATAGCATTCCATTTTATCTGTATGATTGCAGTTTACTGTATTTTGCTTGATAGTATGTTGTTTTATTTCTGCAGTATGATTACTGTTATTCATTCTGGCTTGAGGTTGAGATGAGCTTGTGGAGGCTGCTGCCCCACACACATTTCCTCCCTCACTTGCATTGCATGCATTTTATAATCGTTTACTGTTTACTGTTTGAGCTGATGCTTTATCTGTTTCTGTGTATCATTGATATGATCCCTTAGGACTCTCACTTCCTTTGATAAGGAAGTGATGATAGAACTTTAGGTTGAAACCTATGCATGATAACTTCTAGGAGTTCCCTGTTTCAAACCTCAACCATAGGGTGAATCCTTGGAATGACAACAGTAGGACTTGATAGTCTCCCCGTAGTTGAACCTGTTCTCTTCTCATCTCAAAATAGCTTAAGATATAGTAATCATGAATGATTTCTTTCGTACGTTACGAGCCTTAAGCTCTCTGAGAAAGGATTGTTGGAGAGCTTCTTTTCAACAGTCTGGATGTTTAGTATGGTACCCTTTGGGTGACATGCGACGCATTCACTCTCAGGTCATAGTCTTTAGTGTGATTGAAATTGCAAACACAATAAAAACACTTCTTCCGTAAAAGACAGAAAACAAACTTCAAACCTTTTTGCCCCGTGGGCCCATAATTCAAAGGAAAGCTTTTCTGAAGAAAAGAGTGTCGTTAAACTTCAGCGCCAACGCAAACAGGCTTTGTCCCTAACTGCTGGAACTGCTGTTTAACCCTACTCGATAAAACAGATGAATCTGAATCCCCGTAATCCGTATTACCCCGAACTACGTAAGCTCTAATCTCTCATACCTGTTGAGAGCACGTAGGCACAATACTGATGTATTGGCGAGCTACCTTCCCCGTAACCCGTAGTAGGTTGAACTACGCTGACTCTGATTTCTCATTCTCTAATGAGAATACGTAGGCATAAAGCGCGACGCTTTGCCGAGTCATTTTCTTTTCTTTTTAAGCCAGCCTTAATAGGTAGATAGATAAACCAACTCGTCCAGTAAACACAACAAGCATGGATCCCGTCGAGTACGACGGACGTGAGGGGTGCTAATACCTTCCCCTTGCGTAACTGACTCCCGAACCCAGACAACGGTTGCGATGACCTTGTCTTACCCTTTTTAGTTAGGTTTTTCCGATCGTTTCCTTTCCCGCTCTGAGGGATAAATAACGAAAGGTGGTGACTCTTTTGTTTTGCCGGCACCTTATTTTCGCGGAAGCGACAGCTGGCGACTCTGCTGGGGACTTGATAGTTTCCTGGGGATCCAACGTCCCGTATGCGAGTCAGTTTGGGGATCCAACGTCCCCTGCGAGAGTCAATCCTAGCGCTTGTATGATTACTTGTTGGGTTGTGTTTATTTATCGCATTTTATTTCCCGCATTTTATTTTCAGTATGATATGATTATCTGTGCTGTTGTGGGAGGGGCATTCTGATGAGTGAGAAGCCAGACCCAGGCTTGAGTGAACATAGAATTAGTTGTGGAAATTAGTGGGCGCGTGCTTGCTTGGCAGGCACTAGTGTCTCATGAAATCCACGCTCAAACGAGGTTCTCCCGGTTGGCTTCTTTTTCAACCCTTTGGGTTGAGGGGGTTGTTGGTTTGGAGGATTGTCGACTCTAGGGACCGATCATTTGTGATTCAGCCGAGTGAGGCCGCTTCATGAGCTGGTGATGCCACACCTTCTGGGTATCGTATCACCCCTCTTGAATGTCTGTGACACTGATGAACGCATAGGATGCCGAACTTGAGTCAATTTAGGTCCATACCTGTGAGCAGGGTTGGGTTTGTTGCAGGAAACTTTGACCTTCAGACTACCTAGTTTTCTTGATAGTGAATCAGTTTTGTTGGTACCGGAGTTTCTCATCATCAGATATATGATTGTTCTTGACAGAGCAGAGCCTTGGTCATGTATCAGAGGACCTTATATTCAGAGATGTGTATTTATTCTTGACAGAGCAGGTTTATGATTGGGATCAGAAGATCTCATCAGCAGATGTATGATTGTTCTTGATAGAGCAGGTTTTGATTGGGATCAGAGGCCCTTATTATCAGATGTTTGTTCTTGACAGAGCAGAGTTAGGGTCCTGTATCAGCGACCCTTATTATCAGATGTGTGTTCTTGACAGAGCAAAGTTTCGGTCCTGTATCAGAGGTCCTTATCAGAAGATGTGTGTTCTTGATAGAGCAGATTGTTGGTCCTGTATCAGAGGTCCTTGTGATCAGATGTTTGTTCTTGACAGTGCAGACTTATGGTCCTATATGTGTGTGTTCTTGACAGAGCAGATTTATGGTCCGACACCAGGGTTTTCTCCTTATCAGAGATAGTGGTTGTTCTTGATAGAGCAGGATTATGGTTTTGTTGATGCAGAATCTCCACAGCACAGTTGCCTTGATCTCCTGCTGCATGATTGCATTTTACATTGCTTTGCATACTCATTTGCATTTCATTAACGTGTGTCTGTGTTGCAGGTACCGTTTTCCCCGATCCAGGATTTCTTGCCTCCTATTGTATTGTTATGGGTTCTCTGAGGAAGACCGTGGCATATAAGCTCCCTGCCCCTGATGCGGTTCAGCTGACTGGTTTGATTGCTTTAGCAGATGCTTCTGTGAGAGATGGGTTCAGAAAACTTACGGCAAATTGCTCAGTTTGGTTCGTAAACCTTCTGCGTTCGAGTTGAATGGGTCGCACGCTCTGCTGCAGTTCTACGATCCTCCGTTGAGATGCTTTACTTTCTAGGATTTTGTTCTCGCGCCCACGCTAGAGGAATATGCTGATTTGTTAGTGTTGCACCCTAAAATTTGCTCAACCTTATTCCCTTGGTTTATGTTTCAATGTCATTAGCATTTGCATATAGAATCATGTGCATAGTCTAATCATCTGTATAGCATAAGCATAGCAAGTCATACAACAGGGGACCAATCATTATTCTCATCTCTAGAAGCCTATCAAGAGGTTATTATCCCAATTCAATCTCATTCAAGTCATCAGGAAAGAATTTGAAAGCAAAGAGTTCAGCAGATCAAGCCTTGAGTCCATCTCCTAGCTGAGGGTATCTGAGGGTCAACAAGAGGGTTGTGAGCTGTGAGTTGAAGGCATGGAGAGTATCTAGACATTATGAGAGACTTAGAAAGTCATTTAAAAGAAGGAGACAAGTCATTGATGAGAGCACAAGAGCTATAGCTGAAGGCAGTCAGCTAGGGTTTCATCTGGGTCAACCCTAGGTCAATCCTAGGTCAATTGACTGGCTTAAGGGGCATTCAAGTCTAGTGGAGAGATGAGGGGTTCATCATTGGACATATAAAGAAGGATATGGAGATATGCCAAGAAGAATTCAAGAGAAATCAAGGAGAAGAGGAGCTTCTAAATTAGGGTTTCTGTGTAAAATCCCCTAGTTTAGGTCAAATTTCCAAGCAAGATAAGTCAAAATGCTAGCTTCAAATGGATCCTTGGCCAACATGAAACTTGTAGAGGATCTCAAGACCTTTAATTTGAGTGGTCGAAGACATCAAGGAGATTTATAGAACTCAAGTTATGGTCCTTGCAAGTTACAGGTCATCTGAGGTATCTGAAATTTTGTCTGTGAAAGTGACTTGACTTCCAAGCTAGTTTTACCCCTCAAGGAGATTTCAAATGAATTTCTGGTCAACATAGGAATTGTTCCTCATTGTCTTAGCTTTCTAGAATGGTGTGGCATGCCTTCATATGATGTGTGGAACTCAACTTATGGTCTTGGCAAGCAAAGGGTATTTTGGTCATTTGTGAATTACAGGTCATTTTAACCTATGTCCAAAACTCATACAAGGAGGCCTCAAATGGAAAAACTTACAACATCAAACTTGCTCCAAATGACATTTTGAGTCTAGAAAGAAGGTCACAAATTGTTGGAAAAGCTCATAACATGAAGTTGCATGATTGGTCAACTTTGAACTAAAATGGCTTATAACTTAAATAAAGTCAAAGTGAAAAATGGTTTGAGAGATTTATAAGTCCAAATGGAGACTTCCCATATATGATTTTGGGTCCAAAACACATTCTAAGAACAATGGTTCAAGTACATTTTTGAGCTTAGTGGAAAAAATCAAAGTTATTTATGGTTACTTGCATTTGAAGAAACATAACCAATTTGGAATGCAAGGGAAGTTGCAAGATGGTTCTAGAAAGTTCATTTGAGCACTATATATTCATGAAATCAGAATTGAGCAGGGGTTGGATTCATTTTTCACCAAAAATTTCCCAAATTCTCTCATTCTTTCTCATTGCAATTTCATCCAAATTTCTCAAAATCTTCATCAATCATCACCAATATAGATTCCACCATATTCAATCATCATCATGGACTAAAGATCAACAAGGATATGATTGAAATTGATCCATTTTCATGCACTTCCATCAAGAACACACAAATTGCAATTTCCATTGGAACTCAAGATCCAAGGCCAAATTCATCAAGGTGTTGCATACAGAATCACTTGCTGCAAGAATAGATCCAGATTGAAGCATCCAAAGGCTTGGATTCATACTGATTCATCATCATCCACAAGAACTTGCTCAAGGTGCAAATTGCTCTAACTTGCTCATTTTAGCTAGAGTTACATAGTTTTATTAGTTTAGATGTGATCTAGGTTGTTAGTAGAACGATTAGGATGAGTTTGGTGCTGTTTAGTGATAATTGTTGACAGGTTGTTAGAACTGTTAGGACTTAGAACGTGTAGCATAGTGCGTTATAATGTTAGTTTGATAGATCAGAATAATCACCATTAGGCATAGAGTAGATTAGTACAGGTTTGAGTGAGAATCTTGATGATGCATACCAGAGTATTTTCATGGAGTCAAGAGCTTGTCTCGATCGGTTTGAATGATTCATCGAGATTTGGAATGAACTAATGGCATAGACGTATAGAGGGAGAAACCTGGAGTGTTTTTCATGTTTGGATCGTGGTGTTTCATGGATTGTGGAAGGAGAACAGAGAGCTTGAACATGATACGTGCATGGCTTCCATGGAGTGTATAAACCCTAGCTTTCATGGCAGGAGGTAGGAGATATAATCAGGTTCGTCCATTGCTTGTTGGACCTTTGACCAAAGAGACAATCGTGTGGCTGGAGTTTAATTCAGAATTTTGGAGGGAGAGAATAGGTGCCCTAAACGCACCGTTTCATTTAATGAAACGGGCGGGCTTAGTGTGTGTTTCGCTAGTCACACCCCCCAATATTGAGCCCACTATGAACTGAGCGTGATTTCATTTCTATTCTCACCCCCTGCGTCATTTTTTTTTATTTTCATTAATGCTGACTTGTTCTGGGCTTAACAAACTCGCTAGTTACACCCCCACTGCCTGGCCCATCCAAGAATACAACTAGGGCGCTCTGCTATTAGTACCCCCCTCCCTCTCATTTTAATTGATTTAGTTTTTTAATTCACTTTAATTTTTACCAACTTTAAAAAATCATATAAAATAGGAAATTAACTTTTTTTTAGTGGTTGTTTTTTCTATATTTTCTTGGTTCTGTCTAGAAAATTGTCATTAAATAAAATTGCATTTTTATTTTTATTTGATATTTTTCCCATATTTTCTAAATAAATGACATTTTAAATAGTTTCATTTCATGCATGATTTTATTAATTTTTGTTCTATTAGATACTTTCATATTTTTCGTTCATTCTTTTTAGGTTGCTTAGATGAGATATTGAACTTGTAGAAACAATTTAGTTCCCATTTTTAGAAATTAATTTTAGGTGCTTAATGTAGGCTTGAACAACATGAACAAATTAGGGTTTTTAGGTGATGACTTAGGAGATTTGATTCTTTCCCTTAGGACTTAGGATTTAACTAGTTTAGTTATGGGACTATAGGGGCTATGGGTAGTTATTAGATCCCTTAGAAAAAGTCAGGATTCCCCTACTGCTATTAATACTCTGTGTATGTCTGATTGTCTGGTGTGGTGTGCCCTCTGGGGATTATTGCTTGCTTGCTTGGGTATTGGGATTGTCTGGGAACTTGGGAGAGCTGAAGACTTGAGGAGATGAAGACCATTGGAGATCCAGATGTTGAAGATCAACTTTCAGAGTTGAATAGGAGGTTCTTGCTAGCAGCTGCTGAGGAGACTAGGGTTTAGGAGCTAGGCAGAGCTCTAGATTAGAAAGCTTATTTCTCAAACATGGAATGCCTTGTCTGCATCCATCCTTTCTCTATGATTCAAAGTCTCTTTCAAATATCCACCTCCTTCCTTTGGAAGGATCAGTGAATATATTTGAAAGATAGAACTTTTGAGAGGAAACTTTCTGTTTAATGTTAACAGTTGATGAACCACCATTGGTAGGTAATTAACTGTCTAACATTCATTCACTTCCCTCTTGTGACTAATTCCTCATCCGGGAGGTTTGAACTTGAAGAAAAGCCATTGCAGATAGAAGACAGATGATCAAAGCCCTTGCCTGAAGGTCATGAAGATGGAGATTGATGCTTGTTGAAGCCTGTAGCTGATTGGAGATTACTTGAAGCTAGATGTTGATTCAGAGCTGCTGATGCTGTTTATTTTTGCTGTATTTCATTTCTTGATGTATTGATTGGTTTTCCTGACTGTATTGTGTGCTGTTTACCCTGCTGGGTTGAAAGTGAAGTCTGTTCACTTTTGCCTATTGTTTTCTAGGTTCGAGGTTGAGTGGGACTCCCTTGCCTCGCTTGTACTGTTGCATCCATGCATTTTACTGCTTTACTGTATATATCTGATATTGTTTCTATTTCTGCCTATCCCGTAGGATCTCTGTTTCTCTCTGTGCAAGAGAGGAGCATGATAGACACTAGGCCTTAACCCATGCATGATAACATTAGGATAGTTTGATTCCCTTCGCAACCGTAGGTTAGAGTTCTGTCTCTTTCTTTCTCAAAACAAACAGAAAAACACATAAAGATTTCAAACACAATAAAAGACACTTCTTCCGTAAAAGAATGTGAACTCATCAAAACGTCATTTTTTGTCCGCTTGGACTGCTAATCAGAAAAACCTTTTTCAGAAGGAATAAAATCAACCAAGACAGACTTGTGTCGTACGTGGCCCGAACTACGTTTGCTCTGATCTTCCATGCAGTGTGGAAGTACGTAGGCATAGGATGCGATATCCTAGCGAGCAACCTTCCCCTCCTTTCCCGTAGGTAGGCGAACTACGTTGACTCTGATTTCTCGTTCCAGGCGAGAATACGTAGGCATAAAGTGCGATACTTTGCCGAGTCATTTTTATTTTCATTTTATTTTCTTTTTCACCCTTGACCTGTAGAGTAGATTGAATAACAATCCATACCCGAAAACAAGCGTGGATCCCGTCGAGTACGACGGACGTGAGGGGTGCTAATACCTTCCCCTTGCGTAACCGACTCCCGAATCCAGGTTTTGGTTGCGACGACCATACCTTTCCCGTGTTGTGCGAGGTTTACTCTGAGCGTTTCCTTTCCCTCCCGTGGGATAAATAACGCACGGTGGCGACTCTTCTGTTCAGCCGGCGCCGATTTTCGCAGTAGCGACAGCTGGCGACTCTGCTGGGGATCCAACGTCCCCTGGCTGCTAAGGACTGCGATAGTTCTTATGCATTTGGGATCCAACGTCCCTTGAGAGAGTCAATCCTAACGCTTGTTTTCCCGTCAAGGATTTTGTATGGAGTTATTGTATATTTCTAACCTTGTATTTTCAGCTTTGTATATTGATTATTATTGCTGTATTTGGGGTGTGACGGGTGTTCTGATATTGAGTGAGAAGCCGGACCTGGGCTTGAGTGCACCTAGAATTAGAGTAGAAAGTAGTGGGCGCGTGCCGGCTTTGCTTGCATTAGTGTCTCATGAAATCTACACTCGGACGAGGTTCTTCTGGTTGGCTTCTTTTTCTACCCTTTGGGTCGAAGGGGTTGTTGGTCAGCTGAATTGTCGACTCCGGGGACCGATCACTTGGAAGTTGGCTAAGTGAGGCCTCTTCAGGAATTGATGATGCCACTCCTTCTGGGAATCGTATCATCAACCCTGAAAGTCTGTGACGCCGACGACCGCATAGGATGCCGTACCTTGTGCCAGTTATAGGGCCACCCACCTGTGAGGGGATTTGGGGTTATGCAGGTAACCAGACCTTCAGATACCGGTTTGTTCTCGATCAGAGATCCTGGTTATTTATGGAGAGTTATGAGGTCTGTCAGAGACCGTTTGGAGATGTGTTCTGAGGTCTGTCAGAGACCAGTAGGAGAGTCTTGAGGTCTGTCAGAGACCAATTAGAGATGTGATTTGAGGTCTACCAGAGACCAGTGGGAGTTATGGTTTGAGGTCTGTCAGAGACCAGTATTGGAGCTTTGTGTTAGGTCTATCTGAGACCAGGGTTTGATGACTTCTGGATGGTCTATCTGAGACCTTTCTTGATTGGGTTCAGGATATTCAGCTACAGCTTTGGTCCCTGTTGCATGTTACTTGCATTGCATTGCCTGCATATCCATTACCATTTGCATTTCACTAACGTGTGTCTGTGCTGCAGGGGCATTTGCATTTCCCTAGTTCTAGTGCCCGGACTTCTGAGTATTGATTATGGCTGATTTGAGGAAAACAGTTGCGTACAAGCTGCCTTCACCTGATATTACTTCTTTGCTTGGTCTGATATCTCTCGCTGATGAGGAGGTTAGAAGAAGCTTTAGAATGAGTCATGGGAGATTACTGAGATTAGTCTGCAAGCCCACTACTGATGAGATGAACGGGCTATACACCTTGATGCAGTTTTATGACCCCGCATTGAGATGCTTTACTTTTGCTGACTTCATTCTAGGACCTACCATTGAGGAGTATGTGGAGTTTACTGAGCTTCCCGTGCAGAACAAGGTTCCCTTTATTCACTCTGCTGCTGAGCCCATGTTGGAGGACTTAGCCAAAGCCTTGCACATGAACGCTGCTGAGTTGTTATTGACTTCTTGGCTTGGGGTTTCAGGTTTCTCTCTTGATTTCTTAGTTGTCAAAGCTCAAGAGTACGCCAAGAACGGTTGTTGGGTGGTTTTCAATGTTATTTTGGCTTTATGCATTTATGGAATCGTGCTGTTTCCTAACTTGCCCAACTTTGTGGATTTGGATGCTTTCTATCTGTTTGCTGCAGGCAACCCAGTGCCAACTTTGATTGGAGACTTCTATCATTCATTGCACTATAAGAATGAGAACCGAAGAGGAAAGGCTGTGTACTGCTGTGCTCCTCTGTTGAATATGTGGTTCAAGAGTCACCTTCCCATGAAGGGACCATTTGTGGACAGTGCAACCTCAGCCAGTTGGTCAGAACGCCTGATGAGGCTATCTTCCGAAGACGTTGTATGGTTTGATCGAGATTTGTTGGGATCCGAGCTCATCTTCAGCTGTTCTGGGTACCCTAATGTGCCGCTGATAGGAAGAAAAGGGTGTATCAATTACAACCCTTCTCTATTCATTCGCCAGTTCGGATATGCACTGAAGAATCCACCTCAGGAGGAAGAAGTACAGGAATCTCTGTACTTCACCGGTGACGTGAAGGGGGAGCTATTAGCCAAGTTGCAACATGCCTGGACGCGTATTAACCGCAGAGGGAAGCCGTTATTAGGAAAGAATGACTGTCAGGCCTATGCACCTTATAGAGTTTGGATTCAGGAGAGGGCTAGCCAGTTGAAGATGCCATTTCCAGATGCACCAATCCTCGTTCTTATTCCGGCAGAAGAGCCGACTACTGTTTCTAGAGAAGTCTATGAACAAGTTGTGAAGGAAAAAGAAGCCTTGATGAAGATTAACGAAGGGTTAGAGCAAGAGTTAGCCCAGGTACGCAGCGAGAAAAACAAGGCCGTATATGCTTTCCAACAACAAATCGAGCTGTTAAACAGGCTAGGGGCTGAGTTGACTGAGGAAAAGAAAAAGCGTGAACGTCTGGGGCAAGAGTTCAGAAGCTCCCATGACATGCTGGAAGCCAAAAAGAAAGCGCTCGACGCAGCACACCGAGAGATATCTTCTTGCAATAAGACTTGGAATGCTACACTCACCAACAATAAGAAGAGGGAAGATAAGCTAAAGCAGCAAATTTCCGACCTCGAAGAGAAGTTGAAGTCTAGCATCAAGAAGTGTGAGGAGGAAGTGATGACCCGGTATAGTGTCCAGCATGCACTGAACAAGGCAATCAAATCCAGAGATGAAGCAGTGTCTCAGAAGCGAAAGTTGGAAGATTGCTTCGGGGAAGCAACATGGGAAGAAACTGCTGAAGACGTACGCCAGGTCCTTAAGAGGAGAAACCAGCTTGTTGAAGGGCTGCTTGATCGACCAAGTCATCCAGAGACCAAGAAGTTGATAGAGGAGTACCAGACTTTTGGGAGGATTTGATCATTTCATGTAGTAACTTGTATGCTTTATTTGCATAGTGCTGACCATCACCAGGATTGTTGGTTGAGGTCATGCCTTCTTTGTACTCTCAGTGACATTGAACCCTGGGCTTATTGATTCTCCCTGCAATATATGAGGCTTTCTATGATTCAGCTCCGATATTCCTATTGTCAGCACTGTCACTGCACCGGCACCTTCGCACTAGAACTGGGGGAATGAACTTCCCTAATGCACAGACACATTGCATTGCATTCATATTCATATTGCATTACAGGTAATCTTTGGATGGTGTCTTATTTCCTGCTCTGTATCAGGTACTTAACAGGATTGCAGATCAACATCCGCACCGCTATTCTACCCGCACCAACTGTCGAAGAATCATGGATCAAATGCAGAACGAGATGCAAGATGTGCGCGAGAAGCTCGCCCTCTTCATGCAGGCCATGGAAGCTATAGCAAAAGGGCAGGAGAATTTGCAGGCCATGGTCCAGCCTCTGTTGGCTCGAAACGCTGGTCATGGTAATGAAGATCATCAGTCTGTACGGGTCGATACTGCTCATGGAGACGGTACTCCCATGCCAGTGGCTCCGCCTGTAGTCAATACACCTGCTGCTAATGTCAACAACGCTACCGCTGCTGTGAATGGTAACGTCGGAGTGGGGAATGAGACCGCTGTCCATAATGTTGGGCTGGGTGACGTCAATTTGGGAGATAATCTAGGAGGCAATGGCTTTGTCAATACTGGGTTCGGATTCAACGATCAGGGATTCGATAACACTGGGAAGTATGGCTTTAATGCTCAAGGCTTTGGGCAAGATGGTTATGGTATGGTCAATCAGGGTTACGGAGGCTTTGGAAACGGAAACGGTACTGGATTTATGGCTTTTGGTCCTGCTGGAGGTGTTCAAGGGTACGGCAACAGAGGCCGAGGTCCGGGGATGAATCAGATCAGAGCTGGACGTAATAATGGATATGATGGGTACGGAGCTGGAAACGGCATGTGGCAAGAAGATCAGCAGGAAGACGCCTTCTCCGGAGGAGGTTTTGAAGGGCCGATGGATGATTCCCAAAAGATTAGAATGCTGGAAGAGCAGATGAAGGGAGTCTTAAATCAAAGTGCTGTGGGATTGGACATGGCAACCATGGGTCTGGTACCTGGATTGAGGGTGCCAATTAAATTCAAAGCTCCTACGTTCGATAAGTACAAAGGAGACACATGTCCGAAAGTGCATGTACGAGCTTATTACAGAAAGATGTCTGTATACTCAACTGATGAAAGAATGCTAATGCATTTCTTTCAGGATAGTCTGTCGGGCCCTTCCCTAGAGTGGTACATGGGGTTGGAGCCAACTGATATTAAGACATGGAAGCAATTAGCAGAGGCATTTGTAGCCCATTACAAGTATAACAGCGACCTGGCGCCCAATCGGGTCCAGTTGGCCGGGCTTTCGCAAAAGAAGGGGGAGGGTTTTAAAGAGTACGCGCAAAGGTGGCGCGATATGGCTGCCAGGGTCCGTCCTCCGGTGGAAGATAAGGAAATGAATGACATGTTTGTAGGTACATTCACAGGGCTGTTTCATGATATGCTGTTTCATACGTCTCTGGCCAGTTTTTCAGACCTGATTCTGATGGGGGAAAAGATTGAACGTAACATTAAGCAAGGAAAGTTCCAAGTCGAGGAATCAACTGCATCTGGCAGTAATAGGAAAGCTTATGGTGGGCGCCGTCAGTGCGAGGCAAGCGCAGTATTTGGAGGCCGAGGCAGGGGACGAGGTCAATATCGTCAGCCGCAGCAGGTGGCGAGTGTTACTATTCCCTATCAGCAACAACCACTCCAGCAACAACAACCGGTTCAGCAACAGCCAATGCCACAGCAGCAGCAGCCTCAGCAGGGGGCACAGCAGGCTCAATGAAGATTCCGGGGTAGTAAACCGAGAAGAGTGTTTGAGAAGCCTCCCTCAACATATGCCGATTTGTTGCAGACATTGTTGGGATTGAATCTGGTAGAGAAAAGAACTCTGGCGCCGATAACGGGAGCTCCCCCGTTTGGTTATGATGCAAGCAGGCACTGTGAGTTTCATTCTGGAGCCCCGGGTCACGATATAGAAGGTTGCCATGCTTTTAAGCACGTTGTGCAGGATCTCTTAGACAACAAGACTATCAATTTCTGAACGGCAGGTCCGAATATAGTCCAGAAACCCATGCCTAATCATGGGGCAAACGCCGTTCTGACTGAGGAAGGTCTGAATCTTATTATGAACGTTGAAGATTTAAAGACGCCGCTGAGCGAGATAAAGAGCCGACTGTTACAAGGAGGTGTTTACCCAGGATGTAACGAGTACTGCTTGGACTGTTGGACCCTAGCTGGGGGGTGTGAGGATTTGAAGAAAGGCATTCAGGCTTTAATTGATGAGGGCATATTGCAGTTTGATCGAGCGGCAACTGACGAGCCTGCAGGGGCAGTAGTGGGTAATCAGAGTGATGTGGCCACGGTAACGATTCCTCGGAAGACGATCACTATTGCAGCACCAGCTCAACGGCCACCGATCACCATAACTAAGGCCGGGCCAATCCCGTACAAGAACACGAAAGCAGTCCCATGGTCATATGGGTTAGAGGTGTATTGTGATGGGATAAAGATTGATGTTAACAAGCAGCCAGCGGAGATTGTGGATAATGTTGTTGGTTCAGGAGGCATGACGAGGAGTGGCAGGATCTTTATATCTCCTGAAGTGGAGGCTGAAAGACTAGCGAAAGGAAAAGGGAAAGTGGTTGAAAATGTTCCGGTACAAGCAAGTGAAAAAGAAGCAACATCGAAGGATGTAGAAGAGTTCATGCGCTTAATTCGAAAAAGTGATTATAAGATTGTGGAGCATCTGCAGCAGACGTCGTCCAAAATATCTATACTATCATTGCTGTTGTGTTCGGAAGCTCACAAAAATGCTTTGTTGAAGGTCCTGGATACTTCCTTTGTACCCCAAGACGTCTCCGTGAATCAGCTGGAAGGAGTGCTGGCACATGTGAATGCAGGCCACAGTTTGGGCTTTACCGATTTTGACTTGACTCCGAAAGGGAGAGATCATAATATGGCATTACACGTATCTGTTGAGTGTAGAGGATCAGTAATGTCGCACGTATTGGTTGACACCGGGTCATCTTTGAATGTGTTACCCAAGAAGGCGATGATGAAGCTGGATGTTCGAGGGATTTTGTGTACACCCAGTGATTTGGTAGTCAGAGCATTTGACGGCACGCGGAGAACAGTCTTTGGATCAATCACTTTGCCCCTGCAAGTGGGGCCGGAAGTGTTTGCAACTGAGTTTTATATCATGGATATACAGCCTGCGTATAGCTGCTTGCTTGGAAGACCCTGGATTCATGGAGCAGGGGCAGTCACGTCCACCCTGCATCAGAAGTTAAAATATATGGTCGGAGACAGCGTAGTCACCGTGTGCGGAGAAGAGGACATCCTGGTCAGCCATCTATCGTCGTTTAAATATGTGGAAGTCGACGGAGAGATCCACGAGACACCATGCCAGGCATTCGAAGGTTTGCGCATCAAGGATAAAGGTCCCGGGCCGAGCAAAGTGCCAGAGATAGCTGTCTCATCGTATAAGGAAGCTCAAGCTCTAGTGGAAGCAGGAGAAGCCAAGGGCTGGGGGAAAGTGTTGGACATTCCTGTGAAGATGGACCGGTTCGGACTGGGGTACCAACCGTCGTCATCAACTCCTTCCGTGGGGGCCCCCCGTTTCAGAAAGCCAATTACCATCTCTGCCAGTGGAGTATGTCATGAAACTGTCAATGCTGCTTCAGAGTCCGATGAAGGAGACAGCGACTGTGATATGGATGCCTGGATTCAGCCAAGCACGCCAGGACAGGGACTGTGCAACTGGTCTATTCAGGAGCTTGTTCCTGTGACTTTTAAACAGTAATGCTTTGCTTTATTAATTGTTGAATAATCTGATGTCTTGCCCGGGGCATCAGGATTTGCTTAGGGCTGTGTTGTTATAAACATTGCGTGTTAATCATTAAATAAATGGCGTTTTCATGTGCAAATACCGTAATCCCTGTCTTTCTTGTTTTGTATTTTTCAATAAAATGGCGACGGGGTTATTCGTTTTATACGCATTTTGAAGCACTTAACCATTCCTTTTGCAGGATAACATTTTCAGATGACATCCTTGAACCACCTATGACTCGTCCCGACTTTGAGCACCCAGTGTTTCAGGCTGAAGAAGAGGTTGTCGAAGATAGCGACGTTCCTGAAGAACTGTCTTGGTTAGTGAAGCAAGAGGAAAGAGCCATTCTGCCTCATGATGAGGTCATCGAAATTATCAACTTGGGGTCGGAAGGGGTTGAGAAGAATATTCGTATCGGAGCCGCACTACAGAGTGATATCAAGCGAAGACTGGTTGAAATGCTCCGAGAGTATAATGATGTATTCGCTTGGTCATATGAGGATATGCCCGGGCTCGATACAGATATGGTCGTGCATCGCCTGCCACTGAAAGAAGATTGCCCGCCGGTCAAACAAAAGCTTCGCAGAACACGACCGGATATGGCAATGAAGATCAAAGAGGAGGTGCAGAAACAGTGGGACGCTGGTTTCCTGGCTGTGACGAAGTATCCTTCATGGGTTGCCAACATCGTACCAGTACCAAAGAAAGATGGCAAGGTTCGAATGTGCGTGGATTATAGAGATTTGAATAAAGCAAGCCCAAAAGACGATTTTCCACTTCCTCATATTGACGTGCTAGTTGATAATACTGCTCAATACTCCGTATTCTCCTTCATGGATGGCTTTTCAGGCTATAATCAAATTAAAATGGCGCCAGAGGATATGGAGAAGACTACTTTCATAACGCCTTGGGGAACATTTTGCTACAAAGTGATGCCCTTTGGTTTGAAGAATGCTGGGGCAACATATCAGCGTGCGATGACGACTCTTTTCCATGACATGATGCATAAAGAGATCGAAGTTTATGTTGACGATATGATTGCCAAATCCCAGACGGAGGAAGAGCATCTGGTGAATTTGCTGAAGTTGTTTAAAAGGCTTAGGAAGTTCAGGCTGAGGCTGAATCCTAATAAATGCACCTTCGGGGTGAGATCGGGTAAGCTGTTGGGGTTTATCGTAAGCGAAAGAGGAATAGAGGTTGATCCTGCTAAAATAAAAGCAATTCAAGAAATGCCGACGCCTAAAACAGAGAAAGAGGTGCGCGGGTTTTTAGGGAGGTTGAACTACATTGCCCGGTTCATATCTCACCTAACGGCCACGTGTGAACCGTTATTCAAGTTGTTGAAGAAAGATCAAGCTGTGACGTGGAACGAAAATTGTCAAAAGGCGTTCGATAAAATAAAGCAGTATTTGCAGGAGCCTCCTATTCTAATACCCCCAGTGGCAGGTAGACCCTTGATAATGTATTTGACGGTTCTTGAGGGAAGCATGGGTTGTGTCCTCGGTCAACACGACGAGACGGGGAGAAAAGAGCATGCGATCTATTACCTGAGTAAGAAATTTACAGATTGTGAATCTCGATACTCAATGCTTGAGAAAACTTGTTGCGCGCTAGCCTGGGCCGCCAAGCGTTTGCGGCAGTACATGCTGAATCATACAACCATGCTCATCTCGAAGATGGATCCTATCAAATATGTGTTTGAAAAGCAGGCGTTGTCAGGTAGAATTGCCCGTTGGCAGATGGTCTTGACTGAATATGATATTCAATACGTCTCGCAAAAGGCTATAAAGGGGAGTGTGCTGTCTGAGTATCTGGCGGAGCAGCCTATTGAAGAGTACCAATCGATGAGGTTTGATTTTCCTGACGAGGATATCATGTACCTAAAGATGAAAGATTGTGAAGAACCATTGCCAGACGAAGGACCAGAGTTGGGTTCCAAATGGAAGATGATATTTGACGGAGCCGTGAATGCTTACGGTAGCGGAATAGGGGCAATCATCACTACGCCACACGGGTCGCACATCCCGTTTACTGCCCGATTGACCTTTGCCGTTACCAACAATGAGGCCGAATACGAAGCTTGTATAATGGGGCTTGAAGAAGCCATTGATTTGCGAATCAAACATCTAGATGTATACGGAGACTCAGCTCTGGTAGTGAATCAGATAAAAGGGGAATGGGAGACACGGCAGCCTAATTTGATACATTACATGAATTATGCAAGGAGATTGTTGCCTTTCTTCGACAAGGTTGAATTGCATCGTGTACCGCGGGCAGAGAATCAAATGGCTGACGCCCTGGCCACTTTGTCTTCCATGTACAAAGTCAACTTCTGGAACGAGGCTCCCCGAATCATTATCTCTCGGCTGGACAGGCCAGCTTATGTATTTGCTATTGATGAAGCATCTGACGACAAACCGTGGTATTTTGATATCCTTAATTTCCTGAAGAATAAAGAGTATCCGGCTGGGGCATCCAGTCAGGATCAGAAGACTCTCAGGAGATTAGAGGGTAATTTCTACTTGAATCCGGATGGCGTCTTGTACAGAAGAAACCACGATTTGGTGTTGTTGCGTTGTGTAGACGAGAAAGAGGCAAAGCTTCTCATGGAGGAAATTCACGAAGGTACCTTTGGTACGCATGCTGGTGGACATGCTATGACGAGAAAGCTGCTGAGGGCAGGTTACTTTTGGCTGACGATGGAAACTGATTGTTTCAAGTTCGCGAGGAAGTGCCACAAGTGCCAAATCTATGCTGACAAGATACACGTGCCTCCGAGTCCTCTAAATGTGATGTCATCTCCATGGCCATTCTCGATGTGGGGAATCGATATGATTGGGAAGATCGAGCCGACGGCTTCTAACGGGCACCGGTTCATCCTAGTAGCAATCGATTATTTCACCAAGTGGGTGGAAGCGGCGTCTTACGCAAATGTAACGAAGCAAGTGGTGGCTAGGTTCATCAAGAGAGATATCATTTGCCGATATGGGATTCCCGAGCGGATAATCACGGATAATGGTTCAAATCTGAACAACAAAATGATGAAGGAGCTCTGTCAGAATTTCAAGATCGAACATCACAACTCCTCTCCTTACCGACCCAAGATGAATGGCGCTGTTGAGGCGGCCAATAAGAATATCAAGAAAATTGTTCAGAAAATGGTGGTGACCTATAAGGATTGGCATGAAATGCTACCTTTTGCTTTGCACGGTTATCGTACGACGGTACGCACATCAACCGGGGCAACTCCGTTCTCGTTGGTATACGGAATGGAAGCGGTATTACCATTGGAAGTTGAGATCCCTTCTCTGAGGGTATTGCGAGACGTTCAGCTGGACGAGGCAAAATGGGTAACGAACAGATTGAACCAACTGAGCTTAATGGACGAGAAGAGGCTAGCTTCTCTAGCATACGGTCGTTTGTACCAGAGCCGAATGAAGAAAGCGTACGACAAGAAGATACATCCGCGAAGCTTTCAGACGGGCGACCTTGTGCTGAAAAGGATTCTCCCGCCGCAAGCAGATCACAGGGGCAAGTGGACCCCCAACTACGAAGGGCCATACGTTGTTAGTAAAGTCTTCTCAGGAGGAGCGTTGTTGTTGTCCACCATGGACGGAGAAGACTTTGTGTCACCTGTGAATTCGGACGCAGTTAAAAAATACTTTGCTTAAAATAGACCCGCTGGACAGAAAAAGAGAGTCCAGACAAAAATGGGGCATCCTGGCGAACCAAAAACAGAATGAAAGGTTCGGGCAAAAGTTAGGGATAAAATTGAAAAAAATGTACACCCGCGAAGTTGAAAACCTACACTGGGCGGCTTCGGCAAAAAAGGGTATCCCGGTGAACTGAAAACCCGTAAAGGGCGGTTCACGCAAAAGTTAGGGATTTGAAAAGCAAATGACTGCGGTCCGAATTCAACGAGCATCAATGCGGGAGAATATGTTTAAGGAGCCAGTTATCGGATACAATCTCTTCAGAAGTGGGGATACCGGGAAAGCATTAGAGTCAGATGAGTCATAGGAGGATCATTTCGTGGTGTTCATCTGCATCCCGTTGCCGACATGTGTACAAAATTTAATTTGTCAAAATATTCATGCTTCTTGTGCATACTTGCATACTTGTATATTTGCTTTGCGTAGCTTCCTCTTTTCAGGAGTTACATCCCGTGTACAAAAACTCCGCCCATTCAGGGGCCCAATCAATAAAAATATGTTATTCAGTACTTGATACTGATTCTTTACTGTTTTGTGAATGATAAATCGCCTAAGTTTACTGAAACTAGCATGTGTATAACATCACTGGCCCTTGCCAACAATTGTTAAAGCTTTGAATTAACTGAAAATAACGTCGCTAACCTGAGTGGATTTGGTTGCATAGGCGTGTCTTGTCTTGTTTGTGTTGTTGCAGGTTTCCTAACCGTACGAGAAAGATGATCGAAAGATTGCAATAACGAACGACTCAGTTTTCACGCAGGTCATGCATGTCCTTCCTGAAGAAGGATAGAATTCCCCAGCTAGCCGTAGCTTACCCAAAGGGAGCAGAAAAGTTATTCGTCCTCGATAGAGTTTGGCGATTCCAAGATCATAAGGCTGTATTCAGACAGGTTCATCTTTCCCCGCAGGGTCATGCACTCTCCCCCAGCGGAATCAGTGGATTTTCCCCGAGAGAATAGTCCCACCTCCAGCGGAATTCTCTTTGCAAATGTTTTCATTCCTTCCAGTGGAACTCGAAGACCAAGGCTCTCCCAAGAGCTGATGGTGGTTCCTGTCATTTATTTTGTCAGAGATACTGTGTAATATCAGTTTACTCTCCAGCAGAAAGTCCGATCGTACTATGCACATTTGCTACTCCCCAGCAAGGTTATTTTCCCCAGCAGGAGGTCACCTCAACAAGGTGCTCGGTTTGAGTTCCCAATTTCCCAGCAGGGTTGACTTCACCCTTCCAGCATTTATTTTGCTGGAATAATTCTGTAGCATCTGGCTATCCCTGGCGGAGTCGGCATTATCTTTAGCATTTATTTTGCTGAAGCAGTTTCTGTACTCTAGCAGTTCAGGTGGAGAGAACTCTTGCTCAAATGAACAACCAAATATTCAAGATCTCGGCATGAGACATCCAATGATAATGTCAGTTTCGGCAGTATTCCCCACAGAGTTACCAGGATAAGTTTCTCTTTATTCCCAGGCAGAATTAGTTGTCATCAGGGGTTCCATGAATCGGAATTTCAGAGGCCACCGCCGGTTATCAGAGCAGGCGTCCGATAGTTTGGTTTCCAGACATCCCCAGTAGAGTCCGCCTCAAAGTCGCTGTCACGTCAGTGCTAAGAAGTTTGTGGGTGAGGATCATTGGAGAACTAAGTCCTGACGCGGACAATTTACTCCTAGATTGACGGGATTTCTTCAAGCGTGTGAGTCCTTACGTGGACAAGTCTTATTTCCTCAGCGGGTCGAAGACGCCTGAGTCCTAACGTGGACAAATCAAGACGAGATCAGTGTCCTGACGTGGACAAATCAAAGAAATTATTATTCCTAACGTGGAGAAGTGGGTCCTAACGTGGACGATGTAGTCCTTACGCGGACATATCAGAAGAGGATTCCTTACGTGGAAAGAGGTGATTCCTAACGTGGAAAGAGTGGAGTCCTTACGGGGACAGATTAAGATGGCATTCCTTACGTGGAAAGAGGCTTGTATTCCTGACGTGGAAAGAAAGAGTGTATCCCTGACGTGGAAGGGGTTTAGTTCTGATGTGGACAGACTCAAAAGAAGATTTATTCCTTACGTGGAAAAATGGGGGTCCTTACGTGGACAGATTCAAGAAAAGTTGATTCCTGACGTGGAAGAATGATGTGCTCCTTACGTGGAAAGTTGAGTCCTGACGTGGACAGGTTCAGAACCAAAGTTGAATTCCTTACGTGGAAAGATTGGAGTCCTGACGCGAACATGTCAAGGGGTATTGGAGTCCTTACGTGGACAGATTGATATGGTTCTCCTTATGTGGAAAGAAGATTGCTTCCTGACGTGGAAAGATGAAAGGGTTAGTCCTGACGTGGACAGATACAGAAGAAATGATTCCTAACATGGACGGTGGTATTCCTAATGTGGAAGAGTTTATTCCTAACGTGGACGATTTATCTCTGACGAGAAGGCAGACGAGCCGTCCCCAGCAAAGTTGTTGAAGTTTTTTCCGAGTTGACAGCAGATAGAGTCCTGACGTGGACAAGCAAAGGACGAAGTTTCCGATGATTCAATCTTTTTCAGAACGATGAAGACAATCCCCAGCACGGTCGCACGAGATCAGTGGGTTGCCGTAACAGTTAAATTCAGCTGATGAATGTCGCTCCCCAAGCAGTGGCGCAGTTTATTTCTGCGGTTGGCAAATTTCTGGTTTCACTAATATTCAACCGTCTCGTACCGCGAATGTCTGAAGGCTCCAGGCCCTTCACCCAATCGGATCCAAGCCGCTTGAATAGGGGCAGCTGTTGCACCCTAAAATTTGCTCAACCTTATTCCCTTGGTTTATGTTTCAATGTCATTAGCATTTGCATATAGAATCATGTGCATAGTCTAATCATCTGTATAGCATAAGCGTAGCAAGTCATACAACAGGGGACCAATCATTATTCTCATCTCTAGAAGCCTATCAAGAGGTTATTATCCCAATTCAATCTCATTCAAGTCATCAGGAAAGAATTTGAAAGCAAAGAGTTCAGCAGATCAAGCCTTGAGTCCATCTCCTAGCTGAGGGTATCTGAGGGTCAACAAGAGGGTTGTGAGCTGTGAGTTGAAGGCATGGATAGTATCTAGACATTATGAGAGACTTAGAAAGTCATTTAAAAGAAGGAGATAAGTCATTGATGAGAGCACAAGAGCTATAGCTGAAGGCAGTCAGCTAGGGTTTCATCTGGGTCAACCCTAGGTCAATCCTAGGTCAATTGACTGGCTTAAGGGGCATTCAAGTCTAGTGGAGAGATGTGGGGTTCATCATTGGACATATAAAGAAGGATATGGAGATATGCCAAGAAGAATTCAAGAGAAATCAAGGAGAAGAGGAGCTTCTAAATTAGGGTTTCTGTGTAAAATCCCCTAGTTTAGGTCAAATTTCCAAGCAAGATAAGTCAAAATGCTAGCTTCAAATGGATCCTTGGCCAACATGAAACTTGTAGAGGATCTCAAGACCTTTAATTTGAGTGGTGGAAGACATCAAGGAGATTTATAGAACTCAAGTTATGGTCCTTGCAAGTTACAGGTCATCTGAGGTATCTGAAATTTTGTCTGTGAAAGTGACTTGACTTCCAAGCTAGTTTTACCCCTCAAGGAGATTTCAAATGAATTTCTGGTCAACATAGGAATTGTTCCTCATTGTCTTAGCTTTCTAGAATGGTGTGGCATGCCTTCATATGATGTGTGGAACTCAACTTATGGTCTTGGCAAGCAAAGGGTATTTTGGTCATTTGTGAATTACAGGTCATTTTAACCTATGTCCAAAACTCATACAAGGAGGCCTCAAATGGAAAAACTTACAACATCAAACTTGCTCCAAATGACATTTTGAGTCTAGAAAGAAGGTCACAAATTGTTGGAAAAGCTCATAACATGAAGTTGCATGATTGGTCAAATTTGAACTAAAATGGCTTATAACTTAAATAAAGTCAAAGTGAAAAATGGTTTGAGAGATTTATAAGTCCAAATGGAGACTTCCCATATATTATTTTGGGTCCAAAACACATTCTAAGAACAATGGTTCAAGTACATTTTTGAGCTTAGTGGAAAAAATCAAAGTTATTTATGGTTACTTGCATTTGAAGAAACATAACCAATTTGGAATGCAAGGGAAGTTGCAAGATGGTTCTAGAAAGTTCATTTGAGCACTATATATTCATGAAATCAGAATTGAGCAGGGGTTGGATTCATTTTTCACCAAAAATTTCCCAAATTCTCTCATTCTTTCTCATTGCAATTTCATCCAAATTTCTCAAAATCTTCATCAATCATCACCAATATAGATTCCACCATATTCAATCATCATCATGGACTAAAGATCAACAAGGATCTGATTGAAATTGATCCATTTTTGTGCACTTCCATCAAGAACACACAAATTGCAATTTCCATTGGAACTCAAGATCCAAGGCCAAATTCATCAAGGTGTTGCATACAGAATCACTTGCTGCAAGAATAGATCCAGATTGAAGCATCCAAAGGCTTGGATTCATACTGATTCATCATCATCCACAAGAACTTGCTCAAGGTGCAAATTGCTCTAACTTGCTCATTTTAGCTAGAGTTACATAGTTTTATTAGTTTAGATGTGATCTAGGTTGTTAGTAGAACGATTAGGATGAGTTTGGTGCTGTTTAGTGATAATTGTTGACAGGTTGTTAGAACTGTTAGGACTTAGAACGTGTAGCATAGTGCGTTATAATGTTAGTTTGATAGATCAGAATAATCACCATTAGGCATAGAGTAGATTAGTACAGGTTTGAGTGAGAATCTTGATGATGCATACCAGAGTATTTTCATGGAGTCAAGAGCTTGTCTCGATCGGTTTGAATGATTCATCGAGATTTGGAATGAACTAATGGCATAGACGTATAGAGGGAGAAACCTGGAGTGTTTTTCATGTTTGGATCGTGGTGTTTCATGGATTGTGGAAGGAGAACAGAGAGCTTGAACATGATACGTGCATGGCTTCCATGGAGTGTATAAACCCTAGCTTTCATGGCAGGAGGTAGGAGATATAATCAGGTTCGTCCATTGCTTGTTGGACCTTTGACCAAAGAGACAATCGTGTGGCTGGAGTTTAATTCAGAATTTTGGAGGGAGAGAATAGGTGCCCTAAACGCACCGTTTCATTTAATGAAACGGGCGGGCTTAGTGTGTGTTTCGCTAGTCACACCCCCCAAAATTGAGCCCACTATGAACTGAGCGTGATTTCATTTCTATTCTCACCCCCTGCGTCCTTTTTTTTTTATTTTCATTAATGCTGACTTGTTCTGGGCTTAACAAACTCGCTAGTTACACCCCCACTGCCTGGCCCATCCAAGAATACAACTAGGGCGCTCTGCTATTAGTACCCCCCTCCCTCTCATTTTAATTGATTTAGTTTTTTAATTCACTTTAATTTTTACCAACTTTAAAAAATCATATAAAATAGGAAATTAACTTTTTTTTAGTGGTTGTTTTTTCTATATTTTCTTGGTTCTGTCTAGAAAATTGTCATTAAATAAAATTGCATTTTTATTTTTATTTGATATTTTTCCCATATTTTCTAAATAAATGACATTTTAAATAGTTTCATTTCATGCATGATTTTATTAATTTTTGTTCTATTAGATACTTTCATATTTTTCGTTCATTCTTTTTAGGTTGCTTAGATGAGATATTGAACTTGTAGAAACAATTTAGTTCCCATTTTTAGAAATTAATTTTAGGTGCTTAATGTAGGCTTGAACAACATGAACAAATTAGGGTTTTTAGGTGATGACTTAGGAGATTTGATTCTTTCCCTTAGGACTTAGGATTTAACTAGTTTAGTTATGGGACTATAGGGGCTATGGGTAGTTATTAGATCCCTTAGAAAAAGTCAGGATTCCCCTACTGCTATTAATACTCTGTGTATGTCTGATTGTCTGGTGTGGTGTGCCCTCTGGGGATTATTGCTTGCTTGCTTGGGTATTGGGATTGTCTGGGAACTTGGGAGAGCTGAAGACTTGAGGAGATGAAGACCATTGGAGATCCAGATGTTGAAGATCAACTTTCAGAGTTGAATAGGAGGTTCTTGCTAGCAGCTGCTGAGGAGACTAGGGTTTAGGAGCTAGGCAGAGCTCTAGATTAGAAAGCTTGTTTCTCAAACATGGAATGCCTTGTCTGCATCCATCCTTTCTCTATGATTCAAAGTCTCTTTCAAATATCCACCTCCTTCCTTTGGAAGGATCAGTGAATATATTTGAAAGATAGAACTTTTGAGAGGAAACTTTCTGTTTAATGTTAACAGTTGATGAACCACCATTGGTAGGTAATTAACTGTCTAACATTCATTCACTTCCCTCTTGTGACTAATTCCTCATCCGGGAGGTTTGAACTTGAAGAAAAGCCATTGCAGATAGAAGACAGATGATCAAAGCCCTTGCCTGAAGGTCATGAAGATGGAGATTGATGCTTGTTGAAGCCTGTAGCTGATTGGAGATTACTTGAAGCTAGATGTTGATTCAGAGCTGCTGATGCTGTTTATTTTTGCTGTATTTCATTTCTTGATGTATTGATTGGTTTTCCTGACTGTATTGTGTGCTGTTTACCCTGCTGGGTTGAAAGTGAAGTCTGTTCACTTTTGCCTATTGTTTTCTAGGTTCGAGGTTGAGTGAGACTCCCTTGCCTCGCTTGTACTGTTGCATCCATGCATTTTACTGCTTTACTGTATATATCTGATATTGTTTCTATTTCTGCCTATCCCGTAGGATCTCTGTTTCTCTCTGTGCAAGAGAGGAGCATGATAGACACTAGGCCTTAACCCATGCATGATAACATTAGGATAGTTTGATTCCCTTCGCAACCGTAGGTTAGAGTTCTGTCTCTTTCTTTCTCAAAACAAACAGAAAAACACATAAAGATTTCAAACACAATAAAAGACACTTCTTCCGTAAAAGAATGTGAACTCATCAAAACGTCATTTTTTGTCCGCTTGGACTGCTAATCAGAAAAACCTTTTTCAGAAGGAATAAAATCAACCAAGACAGACTTGTGTCGTACGTGGCCCGAACTACGTTTGCTCTGATCTTCCATGCAGTGTGGAAGTACGTAGGCATAGGATGCGATATCCTAGCGAGCAACCTTCCCCTCCTTTCCCGTAGGTAGGCGAACTACGTTGACTCTGATTTCTCGTTCCAGGCGAGAATACGTAGGCATAAAGTGCGATACTTTGCCGAGTCATTTTTATTTTCATTTTATTTTCTTTTTCACCCTTGACCTGTAGAGTAGATAGAATAACAATCCATACCCGAAAACAAGCGTGGATCCCGTCGAGTACGACGGACGTGAGGGGTGCTAATACCTTCCCCTTGCGTAACCGACTCCCGAATCCAGGTTTTGGTTGCGACGACCATACCTTTCCCGTGTTGTGCGAGGTTTACTCTGAGCGTTTCCTTTCCCTCCCGTGGGATAAATAACGCACGGTGGCGACTCTTCTGTTCAGCCGGCGCCGATTTTCGCAGTAGCGACAGCTAGGTGTGCCTATCAAGAGGCAGATGCCCTTTGTTCATATGGATGTTGAGCCTGACCTGGCTAGTCTAGCTCCTTCACTCCATCTGGATGCCTCCGAGTTGGTATTGTCTAGTTGGAACAAGGTTCCTGGTTTCTCCTTGCAGTTCTTAGTGGGTAAAGCTCAGCAGTGCGCCAAAGATGGATGTTGGGTCGTGTTCAATGCCATTCTCGCTCTGTGCATATACGACATCATCTTGTTTCCCAATATGCCTGACTTTGTAGACTTTGATGCATTTCATATCTTTGCATCAGGGAATCCAGTCCCTACCTTGATAGGAGATGTCTACCATTCCGTCCACTACAAAAACGAGAACAGGAGGGGCAAGAATGTCTCGTGTTGTGTGCCCTTGCTTTATAAATGGCTTGATAGTCATCTGCCCAAGAGGGGTCCCTTTGCTTCGTTTGCAGCCACAACTGAGTGGTCCGAGCGTTTGATGAGTCTATCTGCGGAGGATATTGACTGGTTTGACAGAGATAGGTTGGGTACCGAGATTATCTTCAGCTGCAGCGGGTTCCCGAACATACCTTTGATAGGTAGGAAGGGTTGTATAAACTATAATCCATCTTTGCTGGTCCGACAGTTTGCGTACACTTTGAGAGCTCCGCCGAAGGATGAAGAGGTGCAGGAATCTCTGTACCTCACTGGTCTTCTAGAGGGGGATCTGTTATCTAAGCTTTAGCGCGCCTGGAATGGCATCAGTAAGAAGGGAAAACCATTGCTGGGGAGAAGCAATAATCAAGCCTACCCTCCGTACGTGACTTGGATCAGAGCCAGAGCAGATGCTATAGGAATTCCGTTTCCTCCTGCCAAGCCAGAAAGCCCTCCAACGATTGAAGAGCCTACTACTGTGCCCATTCAGCAACATAATCAGGTGTTAGCTGAGCGAGATGCATTGAAGAGGGCAAATGAGGAATTGGAGAAAGAATTGGCTCAGCTCCGAAGCGAGAGAAACGAAGCTGTTCATTCCTTCAAGAGGCAGACAGAGCTGGTGACCCGGCTGGGGACGGACCTGACTAAGCAGATAGCCGAGCGTGAGCGCATGGGTCAGGACTTCAAAGCTGTCAACGACGTACTGGCTACGAAGAAGCAGCACTTGGACGAAGCGTATCGGAGGATATCCAAGTTCAACCAGCACTGGAAGGCCTCCCTAGCCACCAGGAAAGAGCGGGAGGATAAGCTGATGCTACAGATCTCCAAGCTGGAAGCCCAGGTGAAGGCTAGTGAGAAGAGGTTTGATGAAGAAACCGCTCGCAGATATGCCGCTGAAGGCCAGCTCAACAGAGCTCTCGCTAACCTGAAGGAGCGCAAACTGATGTTTGAGTCCAAGAAGCGGAAGTTAGAAGATTGTTTCAGCGAAGGAGCATGGAAAGATTCGGTCGAAGGTCTTCAATACACCATTGTGCAAAGGGAGTTACTCGTCGAAGGGTTGCTTACTCTGCCTGATCACCCAGAAACGAAGGAGTTGTTAGAAGAGTATCGCGCCCGTGGTCGTGCTTGACTGTTTGTATTCCTTTTGTTTGATCACAGTTGTATGCTGACCATCACCAGGCTTGTTGGCTGAGGTCACGCTATTGATTCATCTTATACTCGTTGATGTTGTGTACTGCCTTGATGGGCTTTCTTTATATATGAGATTGTTATTTCCATGACTGGACTCAGACTTCTTATTATCAGCACTGGCACTCAAGCACTAGGATCGGGGGAGATCTCCCTAACGCACAGACACACGTTTGCATTTGCATGAAGCATTTGCATAACAAGCACTATGTCATTTTTTCCTAACCTTTTTGTGTTTTCAGGTTGTTTCAGGTTGTTCCAGGATTGATCAGAGACCTATCCATCGCTATCCGACCAGAGCAAATCAGACCAGAATCATGGAGCAAGTGCAAACTGATGTTCAGGAACTCCGCAAAAGAATGGATCGCTTCATGGAGCTCATGCAAGCGGTTGCCAATGGCCAGGATCAGCTCAGAACCTTGGTCCAGCCTCTGATTTCAAGGGTCGATAGCAATGGCGTACTCCATGGTGGGACTGTGCCTACTCCTCCACCAGTTGAAACTCCATAGAATGGCGTCCCCGTGACCGGGGGGAATGGCAGTGCCAACGGCAATGTGATAGCTAACATGGGACTCAATGGCAATACGACGGGCGTCGGTAATGGGAGTCTGGAAGCCAACGTCAATGTTGGGCTGGGCAACGGCAATGCAGGTGTCGGGAATCTGTATGGGCCTCAGCCGTGGTTAGAAGACCGCCAAGACGATGTGTTCTCTCAGAGAGGTGCTGAAGGAGAGCTAAATGCTGAAGCACGTCTAAGGTTCAAGGCACTTGAGGATAAGATGAGAAATATCGAGAACCAGAACACCCTGGGCGTTGATATGTCCAAGTTGGGACTGATTGCTGATTTTAAGGTACCTCCCAAGTTCAAGGTACCTGACTTTGAAAAGTATAAGGGCACCACTTGCCCTCGCGTCCACTTGAGATCGTATTACAGGAAAATGTCCGCTCATTCTGAGGACGAGAAGTTGTTGATGCACTTCTTTCAAGACAGTCTGTCCGGGCCATCCCTCGAATGGTACATGAGTCTGGAGCCTACCAGTGTGCGCACGTGGAAGGACCTTGCTGAAGCATTTGTGCACCATTACCAATACAATAGCGACTTGGCCCCGAACCGAGTCCAATTGCAGAATCTGTCGCAAAGGCACAATGAAGGGTTTAAGGAATACGCCCAGCGGTGGCGTGAATTGGCAGCCAGGGTTCAGCCGCCGATGGTTGAACGTGAGCTTGTGCAGATGTTCGTAGCCACCCTCCCAGGGGTTTACTATGAGAAGTTGGTCAGCGGCATGTCTGGAACCTTCTCAAATCTCATTATCACGGGTGAGCACATTGAAAATGGGATCAAACTCGGGAAAATTCAAGGTGATGCGTCCTCAGCTGGAGGAGGCGGAAAGAAACCTTATAGTGGCAAAAGACGGGAAGGAGAAACGAGCATTGTGACCAACGCTCGAAGGAAGGGTAAAGGCCCTCACCAACAGGTGGCCAGCATAACTATCCCGGCAGTTCCACAGCAGCAGCAGCAGCTGAATCAACAAGGGTACAGAAAGTATCAGAATCGGGCACCGCTGTCGAGCCGTCACCTCGAGACACCGCCCATGTCGTACGCGCAACTATTGCAGACTTTGCTTCAGCTACAGTTGATCCAGAAGAGAACCTTGGCTCCCTTGACAGGGGCACCTCCGCCAGGTTATGACGCTAATGCAACGTGTGAGTTTCACTCAGGGGCACCAGGCCATACAATAGAAAACTGCAAAGCCTTCAAGCATAAGGTGCAGGACATGGTGGATGCCAAGATCATCAACTTCTCGGATAGTGTGCCAAATGTCACGAAGAATCCTATGCTGAATCATAGGGGAGGCGGAGTGAACGCCATTATCGAAGACGAGAGTTCAGATTTGTTGACTGATGTTAGAGATCTGAAGACGCCACTTAGCTTCGTCAAGGCTAAGCTGATGAAAAGGGGTTTCTTTCCAGGTTGCGGAGAGCTATGTATGGACTGTGCCACACGTTCTGATGGATGTGAATAGTTGGTAGAAGGAATTTAAAGTCTGATGACTGAAGGGATTTTACAGTTTAGCCGGAGGGCCGAATGTGGATCAGGAGAGGTAGTGCTGAAGCAAGATGATGAGGTCGCCACCATCACCACCCCTCTCCAGACGATAACTATTTCTGCGCCCAGGCCGCCCACGATTACCATCACCAAAGCTGGGCCGATACCGTTTGAAAGCACTAATGCTGTCCCATGGCATTACGGGGCTGAAGTCTACTGCAATGGCCAGAAGTTGGAGCTAGAACCGTTTGGGTCGTCTGTGGAGAACCTTGCAGGAATCAGTGGTATTACTCGCAGCGGAAGAGTGTTTGCACCACCCGAGGTTGTGGCGGACAAGGCGGTCAGAGCTGATGCTACCGATAAAGGTAAAAGTAAAGTCATTGAAGAGATCCCGCATGGGGCAGAAAAAGACTTACTTGTTAAAGACGCCGAAGAGTTTATGCGGTTGATTAAAAAGAGTGACTACAAGATTGTGGATCATCTCCATCAGACACCCTCGAAGATTTCTATTCTGAACTTGTTGCTGTGTTCTGAAGCACACCGCAACGCACTGCTGAAGGTGTTGAACGCCGCATATGTACCGCAGGAAATATCGGTAAATCAGCTAGAAGAGGTCGTAGCCCACGTGAATGCTGGAAATGGGCTAGGGTTCACTGACCTAGAGCTGACGCCAAAGGGGAGGAACCACAATAGTGCCCTATACATCTCGATAGAGTGTAGGGGAACGATCATGTCGCACGTGTTGGTGGACACGGGTTCGTCACTTAATGTTCTTCCGAAGAAGGCATTAATGAAGTTGGATACTCGTGGAGTGATTTGCACACCCAGTGACCTGGTTGTGAAAGCGTTCGACGGAACTAAACGCCATGTTTTCGGGGAGGTGACCCTGCCAATCCAAGTCGGGCCGGAAACGTTCGACGCAATCTTTTACATTATGGACATCATGCCTGCCTACAACTGTCTCTTGGGCCGGCCGTGGATCCATGCTGCTAGAGCCGTGACCTCCACGTTGCACCAGAAACTCAAGTACGCTGTCGGAGGTAGCATCGTGACTGTGTGTGGCGAGGAAGACATAATGGTGAGCCATTTGTCGTCCTTTAAATATGTTAAGATGGATGGGGAAATCCATGAAACTCTATGCCAAGCGTTCGAAGCTGTCAAAGCGAAGGACGTAGCTCCTGTAGTCACCGAAAAGCCAGAGATGACTCTCTCCTCATTCAAGGAAGCTCGGGCCGTTGTCCAAGCCGGATCTACCCCAGGCTAGGGGCGAATTTTGAAGATACCTAACAAGCAAGACAAGTTTGGGTTGGGATATTCTCCTGGAGCTGAAGCTTCTTCTTCTATCAGTGCGTCGCGAGGTAAAGGGCCGATCCAGTTTACCAGTGGCGGAGTGATTTTTGAAAGCATCAACGCGGTGTCTGAAGACAGCGGAGATAGCGACTGTGACTTAGACTCTTGGATCCAGCCAAGCAAGCCAGGCGAGGGCCTTACCAACTGGTCCGTCAAGGATATCATCCAGATCACAAGCGAAGAGTAATGATTTACTTTTTCCAATCATTGTACAACCCTATGTCCTACCAGGGGCATAGTGGTTTTATCGTCAGGGCCTTGTTGGATTATGTACATGCATTTTGTTAATAAATCAAAGGCGTTTTCTTCGTATTCAAATATTGTGATCTCTATTATTCCTGTTTTATATTTGTTTTGAAAAACAAAATGGCAATGGGGTTTGTGCTAACCTGCATATCCTTGTTTTAAGCTTAACCCTTGTTATTGCAGGATCCACATAACAGATGACATCGACTCTGGACCTTCTACGACTCACTTCGACTTCGATTGCCCGATCTATCAAGCCGAAGAAGAGATTGATGAAGACGAAGACCTTCCTGAAGAGTTGGCCCGCTTGTTGAAACAAGAAGAGAAAGTTATTTTGCCTCATGAAGAGGAGATCGAGATTGTGAATCTGGGTTCTGAAGAACTCGTCAGAAACGTCAGAATAGGGGCTGCATTGCAGAGTGATGTCAAGCAGAGATTGGTCGAGATGCTGAGAGAGTATAGTGACGTCTTTGCTTGGTCATACGAAGATATGCCCGGACTTGACACTGACATCATGGTCCACCACTTGCCGTTGCGAGAAGATTGTCCTCCCGTTTAGCAGAAGCTTAGGAGGACGAGACCAGACATGGCCATTAAGATCAAAGAAGAAGTGCAGAAACAGCTTGATGCTGGCTTCTTAGCAGTCACTACGTACCCTCCGTGGGTCGCCAACATAGTGCCTGTACCGAAGAAGGACGGTAAGGTACGCATGTGCGTCGATTATCAGGATTTGAATAGGGCGAGCCCTAAGGATGATTTCCCGCTGCCTCATATCGATGTGTTGGTCGACAATACAGCTCAGTTCTCCGTGTTTTCGTTTATGGATGGCTTCTCCGGTTACAATCAGATCAATATGGCGTCGGAGGACATGGAGAAAACGACGTTTATCACTCCCTGGGGAACATTTTGCTACAAGGTAATGCCTTTCGGTCTGAAGAACGCAGGGGCCACTTACCAACGAGCAATGGTTACTTTGTTTCATGACATGATTCATCATGAGATTGAAGTCTATGTTGATGACATGATTGCGAAGTCCCAAACGGAGGAGGGACATCTAGTCAATTTGCTGAAGCTTTTTGAGAGGCTTAGGAAGTTCAGGTTGAGGCTGAATCCTAACAAGTGTACTTTCAGAGTACGGTCCGGAAAGTTACTGGGGTTTATCGTGAGCGAAAGAGGCATCGAGGTTGATCCTGCGAAGATAAAAGCGATACAAGAAATGCTAGTGCCAAAAACAGAAAAAGAAGTTCGTGGCTTCCTGGGCCGAATAAACTACATTGTAAGGTTTATTTCTCAGCTCACGGCCACGTGTGAACCGATGTTCAAACTACTAAAGAAAGATCAGGCGATTATCTGGAACGAGGATTGCCAGAAGGCATTTGATAAGATAAAACAGTATCTGCAGGAACCTCCGATCTTGATACCCCCGGTGGCCGGACGACCATTAATCATGTACTTGACAGTTCTTGAGAATAGTATGGGGTGTGTTCTCGGTAAGCACGACGAGACGGGCAGAAAGGAGCATGCCATTTACTATTTGAGTAAGAAGTTCACTGACTGTGAATCTCGTTACTCGATGCTAGAGAAAACGTGTTGTGCACTAGCCTGGGCTGCCAGACGTCTACGACAGTACATGCTCAATCACACCACCATGCTAATTTCGAAGATGGATTCGATCAAGTACGTCTTCGAGAAGCAAGCGCTTTCGGGCAGGATTGCCAGATGGCAAATGGTGTTGACAGAATATGATATTCAGTACGTTCCCCAGAAGGCCATCAAGGGAAGCGTATTGTCTGATTACCTGGCCGAACAGCCGATCGAGGATTATCAGCCGATGAAATTTGAATTCCCTGATGAGGATATCATGTTTCTCAAAGCGAAAGATTGCGATGAGCCGTTTCCCGACGAGGGGCCAGATAGGAAATCCCAGTGGAAATTGATATACGATGGGGCGGTTAATTCTTACGGAAGTGGCATCGGGGCAATCATCACGACTCCCCATGGATCCCACATCCCGTTCACTGCGAGACTGACGTTTCCAGTCACCAATAATGAAGCGGAGTACGAGGCATGCATCATGGGTCTAGAAGAGGCAATTGATTTGAGAATCAAGAACCTAGACGTATATGGTGACTCGGTGCTTGTGATCAACCAGATTAAAGGGGAGTGGGAGACTCGTCAATCGAATTTGGTGTCGTACATGAACTATGCCAGAAGGCTGCTTCCGTTCTTTGATCGAGTGGAACTCCATCATGTGCCCAAGGCGGAGAATCAGATGGCTGATGCCTTAGCCACGTTGGCTTCGATGTATAAAGTCAATTTTTAGAATGAAGCTCCAAGAATCGTCCTTTCTCGTCTTGATAGACCTGCATTTGTCTTTGCGATCGAGGAAGCCTCCGACGGTAAACCATGGTTCCATGACATCCAGACCTTCCTTATGACTAAGGAGTATCCTACGGGTGCGTCAACCCAGGATAAGAAGACTCTGAGGAGGCTGTCTGGCAATTTTTATCTCAATCCTGATGGAGTTTTGTATAAAAGAAACCACGATCTCGTGCTACTCAGATGTGTAGATGAGAAAGAAGCGAGCATGCTCATGGAAGAAGTCCATGAAGGCACATTTGGTACGCATGCTGGCGGGCATGCCATGACGAGAAAGATCCGGAGAGCAGGATACTACTGGCAGACGATGGAATCGGATTGCTTTAAATTCGCGAAGAGATGTCATAAATGCCAAATTTATGCTGATAAAGTTCATGTGCCGCCGTGCCCGTTAAATCTCATGTCCTCCCCGTGGCCGTTCTCTATGTGGGGCATCGACATGATAGGCAAGATCGAGCCCACTGCATCTAACGGTCATCGCTTCATTCTAGTAGCTATCGACTACTTCACCAAGTGGGTGGAGGCAGCCTCATACGCTAATGTGACCAAGCAGGTGGTGGCTAAATTCATAAAGAGGGACATCATCTGTCGATACGGAATTCCCGAGCGGATCATTACTGATAATGGTTCGAATTTGAATAACAAGATGATGAAGGAGCTGTGCCAGAGTTTCAAGATTGAACACCACAACTCATCTCCTTACCGGCCAAAGATTGAACATCAAGAAGATTGTTCAGAAGATGGTTGTGACCTATAAAGATTGGCACGAGATGTTGCCGTTGGCATTGCACGGTTATCGTACGACGGTACGTACGTCAACCGGGGCAACTCATTTCTCCTTAGTGTACGGTATGGAGGCTGTCCTACCGTTAGAAGTGGAGATCCCTTCTTTGCGAGTTTTGGTTGATGTGAAACTCGATGAGGCAGAATGGATTAAGAACCGACTGAACCAACTCAGTCTGATGGACGAGAAGAGGTTAGCATCGATTGCATATGGTCGTCTGTACCAAAGCCGAATGAAGAAAGCTTATGATAAGAAGGTGCGTCCTAGAAGCTTTCAGACGGGTGATCTCGTCCTGAAGAAGATTCTTCCTCCATACTCCGATCACCGGGGCAAGTGGACTCCCAATTACGAAGGTCTGTATGTCGTCAGCAAGGTCTTCTCGGGCGGAGCTTTGTTGTTATCCACGATAGATGGTGAAGATTTTGCATCCCCGGTGAACGCGGACGCAGTTAAAAAATACTTTGCTTAAAAATGACCCGCTGGACAGTAAAAAGAGAGTCCAGGCAAAAATGGGGCATCCTGGCAAACCATAAAAAAGGAAAAAGGTTCGGGCAAAAATTAGGGATATAAATTGAAAAAATGTACACCCGCAAAGTCGAAAACCCGGATGGGCGACTTTGGCAAAAAAGGGTATCCCGGTGAACTGAAAACCCGCAAAGGGCGGTTCACGCAAAAGTTAGGGATTTGAAAAAGCAAATGACTGCGTTCCGCGTATGGACTTTCATTGTTTGGTGGTTTGGAAGACCTGAGGGCCGTTTATCTGAATCAATCTCTTCTGAAGCTGAAGCGTCGGAGAAGTATCGAAGTCGAGTGGGTCATAGAGGGATCAACTCATGGTGTTCGTCTACGCCTCATTGCCGACATTTGTATATACTGATGTATATTTATGTTTTATATTTGCGCGGTTTCCTCATTCCAGGAGCTTGCATCTGTTGTAAAACATTTTTACCCATTCAGGGGTTCGTTATCAATAAAATGTATACTATTCAGCAATTATGTTGTTTGTTTAGCATTTATCTGTTTTGTTTGCAAAAAAGAACGCCGATGTTTTTGACAAAATGCGCATACATAAACTTACTGGCCTAGGCCACTGATTGTTGAAACAATGAATTACTCAAACATTGTCATAAGATGATAACCTTGATAGGTCCCTTTGAGAAGGGTGTCTTGTCTGTTTGTTTGTGTTGTTGCAGGTGCAGCATATTCCAGACGGTACGCCGTACGCGTCCCCAGGCGGGATGATTCCTCCTTCTCCAGCAGAATTCAGCATCCTCTCCCCATGGAGTCTGAACATGAGATCGTAAGCATTGATATGTTTCCCCAAGCAGAGAAGATTCTCTCCCCGATCAGATGTATCCTGAAGGAATGTCATCTCCTGAGCTGAGTCATTCACTGAAGCGTGCAGCAATTGATGGTTCAAGACTGAAGTCTCCAGCGGAATTGAGATTCCCCACAGAGTCTTATTCTCCCTAGCAAGCAGGATGATTTCTTCTTCCCCAGCCGAGTTTGCAGATCCCCAAGGGAGCCGAGTCCTTGGAAAGCAGTTCGGGCCATGATTGGTTTTCCCCAGTAGAATGTTGAATAGCTGATGTCGTATTTCCCCGCCGGAGTCGTTATCTCCAGGAAGGTTAGCCGCGAAGGCCGTGCAGTTTATTTCTGCGATTGACATCGCTCTCCTCAGCAGGTCCAGGTTCTCGTAGAGCTTCGTTCCCCTGCAGCAGTCAACTGAAGTTCACTTCTCCACAGAGTCCGATTGAGATTGGCGTGACTTTGTTCTCCGTGGCAGGATGATTCCTCCTCTTCACCAGAGTGTTTCTTTCTCCTTGATAGGAGGATTCTCCCTTCAGCATTTATTTTGCTGAAGGGATCGCAGCATTTTGCATGATTGCATAGCATTTCTCATAAACGCGTAGCATTTCCACCGTGTGGAACATTGCGCCATTGTCGAAGCATATGCATACTAAACATGATCTAGGTCGTTACCGTTCTTGTTTTGCAGGTGTTCCGCCGCAGAATTGATTGCTCAAGATGATCCTTGAATTCTCCCCAACGGAGTCGCTCGCTCAAGATGATTCTTGAAATCCCCAGCAAAGTCTTCGGCCCAAGATGATTCTTGAATTCTCCAGCGAAGGCGTTCGTTTAAGATGATTCTTAAAAGCCCCAGTGAAGTCGCAAGAGTTGGTTGCTCAAGTTGATGCTTAGAGTTCCCGGCAGAGTGTGTGCTCAGGCTGATTCCTGAGTTCTCCAGCAGAATTATCGGTTCAAGACGATTCTCGAAGCCCCCACGGAGTTATTTGTCCGAGATGATTCTTGATTTCCTCAGCATAGATGATTCACCCAGAATGATTTCTGGACCCCCGAAACAGAATTACTTGATAGTTCTCCAGAATCCCCAGCGGAGATGCGTCATCCCCAGCAGGTTTCCAAACAGCGAAGTTGAAACTTCCCTCGAAGACTTGATGATTGAAGTCCAACCGTATTGACAGAGCAGTTCTCTCAGCTGACGCGGAGTGCCTGACGGCAGAAGTTGGATATCCCTAATTGGTTCATGACTGACTGAGAATTCTATTACCGACTTACTGAGGAAGTCCGGCTGATGCCCGGAAGTTTTCTTTGAATGCCCGACGGCATGATTAACTTGACTATTGACCTGATGAGTCCCGAGGAATCTTGATTCCTGACGGCATGATCGACCATGTATTACTGGTTACCGTGTGACCAATTCCCCAGCTAGTTGCCGTGCAGCTAATATTTCAGTTTTCGAAGATTTGTTCCCATCAGAGTACCGTGTACTTGTGCAGTTGGCAAATTTCCGGGTTTGTTGGTATTCAACCGTCTCGCACCTTGATTGGTTGAGAGCCGTTCGCTTCTCACCCAGTCAGGTTCAAGCCGTTTGAATAGGGGCAGCTGTTGCACCCCAAAATTTGACCAACAACTTCTTTACCTAGCTTATGTTTCATTTCATTCACATTAGCATTATCATTTGCATTTCATAGACATGTATGCAGGAGATAAAGAGGTATGAGTACCAATCAAGAAATTTGAAGCTAGCTAAGAAGGGTATTCAGGTGTTCAAGGGTTGATATCCTTGTCAGAGAAGTTAAAAGATCCTCAGAGAGATTGGTTGAAACCAAGGGTGGTGTGCCTCCTAACTTGAGAGTTGTGGGAGCTCCTCAGATGATTCTGAAGCTATGAGGATGGACTTGAAGCTTTGAGAGAGCTTATGAGATGTCTTGAAAGCCATCAGGAAGCCTAGATACGTCATTGTGCAAGATTAAGAAGCCTCAGCCATGATTGGTGTGATTAGGGTTTGACTGGGTCAACCCTAGGTCAACTGATGATTTGGAGAGGGTTGAGACCTAATTCAAGAGCCATGTGAGCATGGATTGATTCATTGAGATTCTATAAGGATGATTCCAAGGTCAAATCATCATGATTGAAGAGTTTGAGAAGTTTCAAGCTAGGGTTTCTAAGGCTTGATAGTGTAAAATCCCCTAGTTTTACCCCTATCTTCAAGGCAGTTTAGCTCAAGATGTGATTGTCATATCATCTTTCCCCCAACATGAATGTTGTAGAGCTTGTTCTTAGCTTTTATTTGAGTACTAGAAGTCCTTGAAAGGATTTGTAGAGCTCAAGTTATGACTTTGATAAGTTACAGGTCATCTGAGGTATGTGAATCTGGGGCCTTGAAAGTCACCCAACTTGCATCCAACCTTTGCCCAAGAAGGATGATTCCTATGAACTTTTGGTAGACATGAATGTTGTTCCTTATCTTCTTAGCTTTCTAGAGAGTACTAGAAGTCCTTGATAGGATTTGTAGAACTCAAGTTATCGCTTTGACAAGTCAAGGGCATTTTGGTCATTTGGAAATTATAGGTCATTTCAAGCATAAGGCCATAACTCCTAGTTCCAAGCTTCAAATGGAAAAATCTTCAACATCAAACTTGTTCAAAATGATGTTTTAAGGCTATTAAGGAGGCCATGAGATGTTGGAAATGCTTGTAGCTCATACTTATCAAAATGGTCAAAGTAAAGGAGGATTTAATGTATTAAAGTGACCTTATTTTGGGAATTTTCAATACATAACCAAAACAATGCAAGTGACCTACCAAATTGAATGGAAAAATCATTTTAGAAACAATGGCATTATTACAATTTTGATTTGAGGTCAAATTAAGGGACTTATCATAAGTTACTTGTAATCTAAGTTACATTTGCAAAACATAAGAGAGATCAATGTACAAGTTATCCAAGCATCCTAACATCTCATACATCTCATCTAAGGAGATTTTCAATTCAGAATTGGAGCTGAAAGCAAGGGAAACATGGACTGGTGTGAGTATGGCTTGAAATGAGAAACCATGACATGAGATTTTCAAAATCTCCTTGGATGATTCCAGAAGTTGCTAGAGGGTTCTGAAGCATTCTATATATGGTTTAGAAGAGGTCCATGGAAGAGGTTGGTGAGAGTTGAGGAAGGAGAGAGAGTTGGGATTCAGAATTTGTTCATTGCAAATTGAAATCCATTCTTCATTTCTACACCATTTCAATTGATTCTTTCTATTGCAATCTCTTCCTTATGAGTTACTGAGTGATTCCATAGCAAATTGAGAGCAAGAACATGGCTGAATCGTGCATAAGCTTTTGAGTTCCACCTGCTGCAAGTCACTATCGGGTTTGGAGTTGCAAGCATCTTCTATCAATTCTTTTGCAAACAGAAGCTATATCTCTATACAAGGAACGATTCTGGAAGGATTGAAGTGCTGAAGTGGAGAGTTGGTGCATCTGTTATTCAAGAAATCTCAGGTTTGTAACTTTCGCCATACACCTTAATTTAAGCGTTGTTAAGTCAAATTGTTAGGTTAGAATGGTTAGAGACAACTAGGGGATGGATTCTGGAGAGTTTGAGAGCAATTGGTTATGTTCAAGGTGATGACACCATTTCAGTTTGGATCAAGAACTTGGTGTATAGTGAGCAATAATATGAATTCTATAGGGGAAATTGATCAGTGTAACGTGATGAGCATTTTAGACCAAGCAATTTCAAGATTGGAGACAATTGATTCTTGGTCAGAATTTTGATCCCCGATCGCGTTTAGGTTTAGAGGATGTTTCAATTGAATCTAAGACCATGATTGTGATCAGTGTGGAATTTGGAGTGTGTTAGTGCTTTAAACCATGCGTTTTGATGGAGATATGATGAAGTTCGAATTGAGAAAGAACCATGTTTGAACCCTGGTTCTTCCCTCCATTTCCATGGCCAGAGGTAGGAGATGAAGTTTTCACCCTCAGATCGTATTTTGACCCATTGACTAGGAGCTGATCCAACGACTATGTTTTAAAATTGGATTGTGAAGGGTCTGAGCATGAAACGCTGCGTATCACTTAATTTCAGTTTTGGGTTTAAGTGATGAATCACTATGCGCACCCCCCAGCGAGCCCAACCCAGCTTTTTAACTGTAAATGATTGCTATCCACACCGTGTGTTTGGTTATTTTTATTTGATTTTCATTAAATTTCCATTTAATTCATGATTCTTGAAAAATTCATAACTAATTGAATATTAATGCAATCAAACCCATTCTTTTTGCATATTACTCATGATTGAGTCTATTATTTTTTAGAGAAAAAATATTTTCATTTCATATAATTTATGATTTAATTAGAATTTTGTATTTTAATTGATATTAAAATGTTTATGTTTGATGCATACTTTTGTGGAATTTTGTTTGATCTCATAGTGATGATTCTTGGCCTAATTTTGTGTGTGTGATTAGGTTAGATGTGTATGATCCCATAGTAATTTTCTCACATTTTTGTGATGAAAATAGGAGTGCTTTCTAGATTGATGTTTAGATGCTTCCTTTTTAGGGTTTTAGGTTGATGCCTTAGAATGTAGGATTTATTTCTAGGTCCAAATTGATGATTTGATCTTTGAAACTAATGTGATAGAGTCATGATTGACCTAGGTTCCCATAGTAATTTTTGTAAGATTTTACAATTGACTTTAGTATTTTAGTTAGGACTAACTTTAGTGCTAGGTTTTAGGTGATCCTAGTTTACTAATTCAACTAGTTTAACTCATTTAGTTCCCTTAGATTAGGGTTTGTGCTTGGTTTGCCTTTGATTGAAGTTGAAGACAAGTTGAAGACAAGTTGAAGACAAGTTGAAGACAAGAGGAAGATGCTTGAGGTGGCTTGAAGTTGCTTGGAGCTCTGGATTTGCTTGTGCCTGAAGGTGTCTGATGAAGATTTGGAGATAGGACATAGGGAGAGCCTTATAGTTAGAATGATTTCTTTCACAAACATGGAAAGCATCTTGTGCTTCCATTCCTCCCAATGACTAAAAGTCCTTCTCAGATATTCACATCCCTCCAAAGAAGGAATGAGTGGCTTTATCTGGGAAGTAGAACTTTGAGGGAACCAGTCTCTCACAATGATGAACCCTTACAGGCTTCCTTTGGTTGTCAGTAAGCTGTTTATCATTTCCCCCTCATTCTGTTAAATCAATTGTCTTCTGGTTTGAGTATCTTGAGAGATGTTGGGCTTGAGTTTGAAGGTGAAGACTTCATTAAAGAGTGTGGAAGAGGATGATTCCTTGAGCATTGCCATTATAGCTGAAGCTTGAAGGGCAAGAAGAGCAAGTGGATGCTTGAAGACCCAATGGAGATTGAATGAAGAGCTGAGGCTTGAGAAAGAATTGAAGGATGAAGTTGACACTTCCATGTAATTGAAGACTACTCTGGGAAGCTGAAGCTTGTGGATGAGTTGAAGAAGATCAAATTGAGACTGAGTGTAGAGCTGAAGCTTGAGGAATAAAGGACAAGTGGATATCTGTACAGTGAGACTTGAGAGCCTGAAGGAATCAAGGTGATACTTGCAGTTAAGAGCATAGCCTGAAGGTGGAATAGACTGAGAAGCTGAAGCTTGAAGAAAAAGATTAAGTTGACACTTATGTTAATGGGTTGAAACCTGGAGAATCAAATTGATATTTGTCATGAGAGAGGATAGCCTTGAAGGGTGGTTGAGGTCTGAAGACTGAGTTGCTGTCAGAAGAGCTGAAGCTTGGAATTGAGAGAGGGGTTGATCTGCTTTCTTGTCTGTTTTCTTTTCTGTGCTGATGTGTCTTGTTTAACTTGCTTGATGCATTAGAATAATTCCATGATTAGACTGACTTTAATATAGGAGCATGATTGCACTAGAGGTTGAGTTGCTCCCTCTGCTTGTATTGTTACTGTATGGCTTTGCTTGTGGGTATTCGGTAGAGCCCTGCGCCCTTGCCCATGTGGTTTATTTTGCTTGATAGCATTCCATTTTATCTGTATGATTGCAGTTTACTGTATTTTGCTTGATAGCATGTTGTTTTATTTCTGCAGTATGATTACTGTTATTCATTATGGCTTGAGGTTGAGATGAGCTTGTGGAGGCTGCTGCCCCACACACATTTCCTCCCTCACTTGCATTGCATGCATTTTATAATCGTTTACTATTTACTGTTTGAGTTGATGCTTTATCTGTTTCTGTGTATCATTGATATGATCCCTTAGGACTCTCACTTCCTTTGATAAGGAAGTGATGATAGAACTTTAGGTTGAAACCTATGCATGATAACTTCTAGGAGTTCCCTGTTTCAAACCTCAACCATAGGGTGAATCCTTGGCATGACAACAGTAGGACTTGATAGTCTCCCCATAGTTGAACCTGTTCTCTTCTCATCTCAAAACAACTTAAGATACGGTAATCATGAATGATTTCTTTTGTACGTTACGAGCCTTAAGCTATCTGAGAAAGGATTGTTGGAGAGCTTCTTTTCAACAGTCTGGATGTTTAGTATGGTACCCTTTGGGTGACATGCGACGCATTCACTCTCAGGTCATAGTGTCGCTACTGCGAAAATCGGCGCCGGCTGAACAGAAGAGTCGCCACCGTGCGTTATTTATCCCAACGGAGGGAAAGGAAACGCTCGAAGTAAACCTGACGCAAAGACGGGAAAAGGTATGGTCATCGCAACCAAAACCTGGATTCGGGAGTCGGTTACGCAAGGGGAAGGTATTAGCACCCCTCACGTCCATCGTACTCGATGGGATCCACGCTTGCTTGGTTTGTACGGATTATATTTCTATCTAAACTAAAGGATGAGGTCTGAAAAGAAAAGAAAACATGACTCGGCAAAGCATCGCACTTTATGCCTACGTATTCCCGTCTGGAACGAGAAATCAGAGTCAACGTAGTTCGCATAACTACGGGGGAAGGATGGGTGAAGGTTGCTCGCTAGGATATCGCATCCTATGCCTACGTACTTCCACACAGCATGGAAGATCAGAGCAAGCGTAGTTCGGGCTACGCACGACACAAGCTGTTCAAGTGTCTTTTATGAAAAATCTCACCTTAAACAAGGGTTTTCTTATTGCAAAAAGGTTGATGTTTGTTCAAATCTTTTGATGGAAGAAATGAATTAATCTCTGTTATAACCTTTATTAATGTTTTTCTGTTGTTTTGAAGAAAGAAGAGATGACACTCTAAAAATCCTAGGGTTGAAAAGGGATAAAAATCTACCCTAATGTTATCATGCATGGGTTAACTCCTAATGTCTATCATGCTCCTCTCTTGCACAGAGAGAAACAGAGATCCTACGGGAATAGACGAAAACAAAAACAGCAGATATATACAATAAAGCAGTAAAATGCATGGATGCAACAGTAAAAGCGAGGCAAGGGAGTCCCACTCAACCTCGAACCTAGAAAACAATAGGCAAAAGTGAACAGGATTCACTTTCAACCCAGCAAGCCAAACAGCAAATAATACAATCCGGGAAATTCACACAATACATCAAAAATTAAAACAGCAAAAGCTAAACAGCAAAGCAGTCTTCATCAGCATCAGGCTTCAAATAAACACCAGTCTTTATCCTCAATCTCCCAATGGCTTTTCTTCAAGTCCTAATCTCCAAGCTGAGGAATCAATCACAAGAGTAAACTGGGTGCTAAGCAATTAGTTGACCACCAAGGGTGGCAAACAGACTGCTGTCAACACAAAGAATATTTCTCTCAAGAGTTCTATCCCTTAGACCTTAGTACCAAGCCTTCCAAAGGAAGGGGGTGACTGTCTTAGAGAGACTCTGCATCACAGAGAAGAATGGAGGCAGTCAAGGCCTTCCATGTTTGAGAATCAAGTTGTCTATTCTAGGGCTCTGCCTAACTCCTAGATCCTACAAACTTCAACAGCTACCAGCAAGAGATACTCCTTATCAACTCTGGAAGTTGGTCTTCAATCTCTGATCTTCAAATGGGCTTCATCCCCTCAGGCTTCAGCTCTCCCCCAAGTCCCAAACAAACCCAATACCCCACACAGACAAAAAGATAACCCTAAAGAGGGCACACCACACAATCAATCAAATACAAGCAATATACTAATAGCAGTAGGGGAATCCTGATATTTTCTAAGGGATCTACCCTATACCCATAACCCCTATAGTCCCACACCCCAAAAATCAAATGAAAATCTCCTAAAAGAAATAATCCATTCCACCTATGTACATTTAAAACCCTAATTTTGATCACACTAATCACACTTAACCAAATCACCTAAAAATTAATCCTAAAATTGTGAATTAAAACTTATGTACAAGTTGAAGTCCTATATTAATCACTCTAAAAAGAATGAACCCTAAATCTAAGGGGACCTATGAGAACTAAAATTAACAAATTTGAGTACTAAGCTAAACTTAATAAAATGCTATTTACAAGAAAAATGCATAAAAAATATTAAAACAAAATAAAATGTCAATTTTAATATTTGGTATTTTTCTAGACAGAATTATGGACCTATAGCAAAAAGAACCAATTAAAACAAGCCAGTTTCCATTTTTTATGATTTTTTAAAGGTATTAAAAATATAAAGGAAAATAAAAACACAAAATAGACATAAAAGGGGGAGGGGGTGCCATAAGCAAAGGCGCCTAGTTCAAATCTCAGATGGGCCATGAAACCAGGGGTGCAGATAACAATAATGCTAGGCCCAGCGCGCTCAGAAAAATGAATAAAAAAAAATAAAAGAGAAAATGATAAAACCTCGGTGCGAAAAGCAGTAAAATCATGTGTAATTCAATGGGCTTATCAATTGGGGGGTGGGGATAGGAATCTGAGATCCAGCCCAGACGCGCGTTTAGTGAAACGCTGCGTTTCACTTTGGTCAATTCCCTCCGTTTTTCAATTTGAATCTCAGCCATACGATCAGATGAAAAGGTCAATTATTTGGCACGATCGGACGGACACGCTTCATCGTCCCCAAATCAAAACCCTAAACTCAGAAATTCATGTTCATGCAGGAATCTTCATGCTCTTCGTTCTCTCTCCATAGTCCATGAAACCAAGACTTGTAAAGACCAAACTCACTCCATTTCTTCCCCTCTACACGACCATCCTTTTAGTTTGGACTGAAACTAACCCCATAATAAAACCCGACAGGTGGAACCTCATAGAATACTAACTGCACTCATCAATGGAGCCTCACAATTCTCCAATTTAACTGTCCTATCTTGTTCACCATGCTACACTGATCTCATCAAGCCAATACACGATGATTAACACTCATTAACCTAACCAAACTTGATCACCAAAGTTTCAACATCCTGTTATGAAACCCTATAGAATCCTCTCTAATCTTCAGGAATCAATCCCCTATGGTCTCTAAGCATTTTGATCCTAACCATTCCATCTAATACTACCTAGATAAAGAGATGTAGATTGAGATACATACCTTGAAATTTGATGAAACAGTTGTGGAATCGTGCACTTCAAGGCCTGGCAAGCTTCACTAATGATCCTTGGGAGGTGTTGATCCTAATGTATGCAAAGGAAAAGGATGAAGAAACTTGTAATGGTGACTGCAACTCTGGTGTAGGTTCTTGAATCTTCAATGCCAACTCTTCAAGATGCCATTAATGGACCTCTAAGCATGCTTTTTCTCACTCACTATGATCCAGAGATTGAATATGAAGAAGAAACTTGGACAGAAATGGAGTGTTATCAATGAATCCTCACTTTCTTACAATGGAAGAAATCTCTTAATTCTCTCTATTCTCCCCCTCAATGCACCAACCTCTTGCACAAATGGCTTCATTTCATTATATAGATGATGATTAACAGATTGAGAAGTTTCTAGATTGATCCTAGAGGATTCTAGAAAGTTGTGGAAAATTCATGAACTTCTCACTTAAGGACATGTTGAATATCTCTTATCTCATGCATACAAACTTCCAAACTTGTGTTAAAATCTCCTTTCATGAGATATTGGGAGTGTATGTGTGAAAAACCAATCCTTTCCTTGCCTTGTGTTGAGTTTTACCAAGTTGCCTTATGATGCAAGAAACAATTTTACAAATCAAGTCCCATTTTTAAGCCCTAAATCAAAAAAGTGGCTGAACCAATGTCTTTAAAATGATGTTTGGAATCAATTTGGTATATTGGATGACCCATATTGGATTTGTAGATCTCTCAAACCAATTTTTCATTTCAACTTTTTCAACTTATATGCCTTTTTTATGTCATTTTCCACCAACTTTGGTCAACTCTCATTGTATGCATTTCCAAACTTCCATGACTTCTTTTCTTGACTTAAAATGACATTTTGAGCAACTTTGATGTTGTGAAGTTTTTCATTTGAAGCTTCCTTGTATGAGTTTTAGGCATATGCTAAGAATGACCTGTAATCCTTAAATGACCAAAATACCCTTTGCTTTCCAAGACCACAAGTAGAGTTCCACAAATCATATGAAGGCATACCATACCATTCTAGAAATCTAATACAATAAGGAACAATTCTCATGTTGTCCGGAAATCCATTTTAAGTACCCTTGAATGTCAAAAGTTGCTTGGAAGACAGACAATTTTCACAGACAAATCTCAGTGCCCTCAGATGACCTGTAACTTGCAAGAGCCATAACTTGAGTTCTACAAATCATCTTGATGACTTCCACCACTCAAATTAAAGCTATGAAGATACTCTACAAGTTTCATGTCGACCAAGAATTCATATGAAGCTTGCATCTTGAGTTACACTGCTTTGAAGTTTGACCTAAATCAAGGGATTTTACACTGAAACCCTAATTTAGTAACTCCAGTTCTCTTTGACTCCTTTTGATTTTTCTTTATCACAACATCATATCCATATCTATATAGCAAATAATGAATCCCACATTCTTCAAATGACCCTTGATGCCCTTCAAAACACTTCTTTGACCTAGAATTGACCCAGTGTTGACTGACTTCAACTGAGGCTCTTGCAATCATTCAAATGACTTGGTTCTCCTCAAAAATGATTCTCTAGACTCTTCATAACATCCATACACACCTAATGCTCTTGGCTCATAGCTCACACTTCCTCTGATGATCCCCAACTAGCCTCAAGATAGGAGAGAATTCACTGATCAACCTGTCAGCTCTTCAAAGCTCGAATTCTTCCCTGATGACCTGAGTAGTCTTGAATATGAATGAAACCCTTGGATATACCTCTTGAGATAATAATAGCACTTGATTCCCTGATAAAGGTAGCTTGCCTATGCTATGCAATGCAGATGAATGCCCTATACACAATGACAATGCAAATGACTATGCAATTGAAACATAAGCCTAGGTTAAAAAGGTTGGGCAAATTTTGGGGTGCAACAGCTGCCCCTATTCAAGCGACTTGGACCCGACTGGCTGAAGAGCGCGCAACTTTCAGACATTCGAGGTACGAGACGGTTGAATACGAAAGAACCCGGAAATTTGCCAACCGCAAAAATAAATTGCGAAAACGACTACTGCTGGAGAAAACCCTGGGAACTGGCTTCTGTCGTCACGGCAACAACTAGCCATCCATCTGTCAAATAATCTGATGTTGTCCGCAGACCACTCCATTCCGAAGAAATGAGCATACACCACACAACGAGAAATTGTTGATATCACTTATCAACCTCTGTTGATCTCACTTATCAACCTCTGTTGATCTCACTTATCAACTTCTGTTGATCTCACTTATCAACCTCTGTTGATCTCACTTATCAACCTCTGTTGATCTCACTTATCAACCGAGCACACGCTAACCAGCGGGAGAATATTGACTTCACTTGTCATGTTGACTTCACTGATCAACTTTTCGTATCCTGAAGAAACGAGCAAATGCTTAACCAAACGAGACAATGTTCGAAGACATGAACGACCGATTCTGCGGGGAAATGAGGAACTTAACCAAGCAACTCTGAGGAGACAAATTCTGACGACTGCCGTCAAACACCCGCTGGGGGAATTAGGAACTTAACCAAGCACCCTTATTGCAAAATACGAGGAATTTAACCAAACAACTCCTGTAGAAAGCACCCTGTTGGGGATGATGAGGGACTTAACCAAGCAACTCACTAACGCAACATCCTGCTGGAGCACCTAACTCTGCTGGAGGAACTACGGGTAACCACCCAACAATCTGCATTACCGTCTCATAATACTGATTCCACAGCATCCTGAGAAAGACTCAGATGGGGGAATACAAGCAACTTAACCAAGCGACTTGTCAAAGAATACTCTGACGGGGACTATGAGGAACTTAACCAAGTATCTCGTTGAATATCACCCCGTTGGGGATTATATCTCTATTGGGGAAACTGTGGGTAACCACCCAAAATCTGCTACATACCCTTTCTACAACACTTTGAGAATGGACTCGGCTGGGGAGAAAGAGAAATGCTTGACCAAGCAACTCTGCTAGGAGAACATGACATGACGAACACGATCACTGCATGTCCGGCACAACAACCCTCTGTAACAAGATGAACACGATCACTGCGTATTCTACACCACAATCCTCTTGACATGAGAAAACACGACCACTGCGCGTCCTGGCATTGCAAACAAGACCACGTGTAGGACGAATACGATCACTGCGTACTCTACCACGAATCCTCACAACCTGACGATGACCACGATCATTGCGTGCCCTGCGCCGCAACTCTCTTGAAAGGAGACAAAACACGATCACTGCGCGCTGTATTACCACCAAAATCACATCGGCCACAAATCCAACCGGATGAGGTAAACACGATAGATCCACATAGAAGAGGCGAACACGTTCACTGCGTACTTCAACCACCCATATGATGAACACGATCACTGCGTGTGCTGTAATAGGACAAACACGATCACTGCGTGTATTGATCGTAGATACTGGCAAAATGAACACGATCACTGCGTGTACTAACCAATGAACCCCCAAAATGATGTCAACACGATCACTGCGTATGTCACCAACCCATGTAATAGGACGAATACGATTACTGCGTATACCGACCAACAAAACCAACTGATACGATAGTCACGATCACTGCGCGCCCCGCATCACAAGTTCCCATGGTATTATCAGCACGATCACTGCATGCTATACGAATACGATCACTGCGTATCCTGAACACGATCACTGCGTGTTTGAACACGATCACTGCGCGTTATGAGCCACGATCCTCTTGAATGGAGAAAAACACGATCCCTACGTGCTATGTGTCTCAACTAACCCACATAACTGGACGAATACGATCACTGCATATTCCAACCATACATAGGGTGAACGCGATCACTGCGCGCTTCATGTCACGGCCCTCTTGACGGGAGAAAACACGATCCCTGCGTGCCTTGTGACACAACTTCAAATATGGAACGAATACGATCACTGCGCACTTCGGCCACAAACAACCAGATGAACACGTTCACTGCGTGTCTCACCCTATAATCAAATTGTAACGGACGAATACGATCACTGCGTACACAGACCAACAAAATCTGGATGAACACGATCATTGCGCGTCAATCTATAACCACTGTATAACGGACGAATACGATCACCACGCATATCGACCAACAACATCACCTGATATGGCAAACACGATCACTGCATGTCCTGCTTGATAAAACCCCGAGACGATACCCACACGATCACTGCGTGCCTTACAAAACAATCTCCTTAGATCGGGACGAATACGATCACTGCGCCATTCGACCATAGATACACATACCGATATCAACACGATCACTGCGTGTCCTGCAACATGAATCCCATATCTCGCACAAATACGATCACTGCATACTTGGGCCACCAATCAACATCTCAAAACCGACACGATCACTGCGTGTCTTACAACATGAACCCCGTAGTTGATGCAAATACGATCACTGCGTACTTTGACCACAAATCAACACACCAAGATCAACACGGTCACTGCGTGCTTTACAGCATGATCCCCCAAAGTGATACCAAATAGCATCCTCCTGAATCACGATTTCTCTTATCGGCAGGGAACCACATATCTGAAACTGAAGAGGTAACCACCTGGCTTATGTTTCAACAATGCATGTTTGATAATGACGTAATGCTTCCATACTGCATGGAAATGCTACGTATTTAGGTAAAATGCAAAGTATGATGATGCATGCTTATGCAAAGAGTTGCTTCAGCAAAATAAATGCTGAAGACGAGCTGGATCCACTGGGGATGACCGGAATACCACCGATACGCTTCCGACAAAATAAATGTGGGACAGATGAACTAACTCCGCTGGGGATAACCATCCTGCTGGGAAAATAGCTCACGAACTCAACACTCCAGAATCTGCTGAGAAAGGTCCTCCTGACGAGGAAGAGCGACTTGCTGGGGAAAGAAAGGACAATCGCTCGGGAAAACTCCTTTCAGCAGCTCCAACCACTTGCTTGCGCTCTGCGGGGAACCTCTCCTGCTATCACTGAGCTGGGTAAATCATCCCGCTATCACTGAGCTGGGTAAATCATCCCGCTATCACTGAGCTGGGTAAATCATCCCGCTATCACTGAGCTGGGGGTTGAATTATACATTCTGATTTGCACTGCGCAATCACATTCATCTCGATCTTCACTGTGGAGGACTCTGCTCTGCTTGATAAGCTAATGCTGAACTGAAGATACATTGATCTCGACTCTCCTGGGGAAATAACATTCAGTTTTGCCTGGGGCGACTTCACTGGGGAAGACACAACATTCAACCTCTGGAGAGGGTACCAGCCTGCCGTGGACTCTGGCGGGGAACTTTGTGAACTTTTGAATACCTGCACAAGACAATCTATGCAAAAAGAGACATCTTGGTAATCACCCATGACAACCATTCAGGTAATTTTCGGTTTTAACAATCATCGGCTGAGGCCCGCCTGTTTATACGCATGTAAGCTTATCAAAAACATCGGCGTTTTTTACAAACAAAACTGTAACAATTAAAACCAAAGTCACACACTTCATTGAATAAAACACTTTATTGATAACGGCCTGAGAATAGGAAAAATTTGTACATCGGATGCAACTCCTGAAAAGAGGTAGTCACACAAACAAAATGCAGAAGTATACAAATATACAGAATAAAATTTGTACACATGTCGGCAACGTGTTACAGACGAACACCATGAACCGATCCTCCTATGACTCGTCGGACTCTGACGCTTTCCCGATTCCTGTCTTCGGAAGAAACTGCTTTGGATAATAGACCCCCAGAGCTCCCAATCCGCTAACAATCAAACTTGGACCGCAGTCATTTGCTTCTTAAATCCCTAACTTTTGCGTGAATCGCCCTTTGTGGGTTTTCGATTCACCGGGATACCCCTTTTTGCCGAAGCCGCCCAGTGTAGGTTTTCGACTTCGCGGGTGTACACTTTTTCATTTTATCCCTAACTTTTGCCCGAACCTTTTTATTCTGTTTTTTTGGTTCGCCAGGATGCCCCATTTTTGCCTGGACTCTCTTTTTACTGTCCAGCGGGTCAATTTTTTTAAGCAAAGTATTTTTTAACTGCGTCCGAGTTCACAGGGGACGAAAAGTCTTCACCATCCATGGTGGATAACAATAAGGCTCCTCCAGAGAAGACTTTTCTCACGACGTATGGACCTTCGTAATTGGGAGTCCATTTGCCCCGGTGATCCGATTGCGGTGGGAGAATCTTCTTCAGCACAAGATCACCCGTCTGAAAGCTTCGAGGTCGAATCTTCTTGTCGAATGCTTTCTTCATCCGGCTCTGATACAGCCTACCATGTGCAATGGATGCCAGTCTCTTCTCATCTATCAAGCTCAGTTGATTCAATCTGCTTCTTACCCATTCTGCCTCTTCCAGCTTAACATCAAGCAAAACCCTCAAAGATGGTATCTCAACCTCCAATGGCAGGACAACCTCCATGCCATATACTAGTGAGAACGGTGTTGCCCCGGTTGATGTACGCACTGTAGTACGATAACCGTGCAAAGCGAATGGCAGCATTTCATGCCAATCCTTATACGTTACCACCATCTTCTGAACAATTTTCTTTATGTTCTTGTTGGCCGCTTCCACAGCGCCATTCATCTTGGGTCTGTAGGGAGATGAATTATGATGCTCGATCTTGAAATCCCGACACAGGTCTTTCATCATCTTGTTGTTTAAATTCGAACCATTATCAGTAATGATTCGCTCAGGAATACCGTATCTGCAGATTATATCCTTCTTGATAAATCTGGCCACTACCTGCTTCGTCACATTGGCGTAAGATGCCGCTTCCACCCACTTGGTGAAGTAATCGATCGCAACCAGAATGAAGCGATGCCCATTAGAAGCGGTAGGCTCAACTTTGCCGATCATATCAATTCCCCACATGGAGAAAGGCCACGGAGATGCCATAACATTCAGTGGACTGGGTGGCACGTGGATCTTATCAGCATAGATCTGGCACTTGTGACACCGCTTGGCGAATTTGAAACAGTCAGTTTCCATCGTCAACCAATAATACCCCGCTCGCAACAACTTTCGAGTCATAGCATGCCCACCTGCATGTGTACCAAAAGTTCCTTCATGGATCTCTTCCATGAGTAAGTTAGCTTCCTTCTCGTCCACACACCGGAGGAGTACCAAATCGTGGTTCCTTCTATACAAAACACCGTCGGGATTCAGATAGAAGTTGCCCGCTAATCTCCTTAGAGTCTTCCGATCACGACTGGATGCCCCAGCCGGAGATTCCTCATTCTTCAGGAAATTTTGTATGTCGAAGTACCAAGGTTTATCGTCAGATGCTTCATCAATTGCAAACACAAAGGCCGGCCTATCAAGGCGAGAGATGACAAGGCTGGGAGCCTCATTCCAGCGGTTGACTTTATACATCGAGGATAACGTTGCAAGGGCGTCTGCCATTTGATTCTCCGCCCGAGGTACATGATGGAACTCCACCCTATCAAAGAAAGGTAGCAACCTTCTCGCATAATTCATGTACGGTATCAGATTAGGTTGACGCGTCTCCCACTCTCCCTTGATCTGATTCACCACCAATGCTGAATCCCCATATACATCCAGATTCTTAATCCTCATATCAATAGCCTCTTCTAACCCCATAATGCAAGCTTCATACTCGGCTTCATTATTCGTCACTGAAAAAGTCAATCTGGCTGTGAACGGGATATGCGACCCGTGGGGAGTTGTAATGATTGCCCCGATCCCGCTACCGTACGAATTGACAGCCCCGTCAAAAATCAATTGCCACCGGGAACTCCGCTCAGGACCCTCACCAGGCAACGGCTCATCACAATTTTTAGCTTTCAAGTACATTATGTCCTCATCAGGAAACTAAAACTTCATAGGCTGATAATCCTCAACCGGCTGTTCGGCGAGATATTCGGACAGAACACTTCCCTTAATGGCCTTCTGGGAAACATACTGGATATCGTATTCTGTCAATACCATCTGCCATCTAGCAATCCTCCCAGAGAGTGCTTGCTTCTCAAACACATATTTGATCGGATCCATCTTCGATATCAGCATGGTTGTATGATTCAGCATGTACTGTCTTAGACGTTTGGCAGCCCACGCCAATGCACAACACGTCTTTTCGAGCATAGAGTATCGAGATTCACAGTCTGTGAACTTTTTACTCAAGTAGTAAATTGCATGCTTTTTCCGCCCTGTCTCGTCATGTTGACCGAGAACACAACCCATACTGTTCTCAAGAACCGTCAGGTACATAATCAGTGGTCGTCCCGCTACTGGGGGTATCAACACCGGAGGTTCCTGCAAGTATTCTTTTATCTTTTCAAATGCCCTTTGGCAATTGTCGTTCCAGACCACCGCTTGATCTTTCTTTAACAGCTTGAATAATGGTTCACACGTGGTCGTTAGGTGAGAGATGAACCTAGCAATGTAGTTCAACCTCCCACGGACTTCTTTTTCTGTCCTCGGTGCTGGCATTTCTTGTATTGCTTTTATTTTTGCAGGATCGACCTCGATTCCTTTCTTGCTCACAATGAACCCCAGTAGCTTCCCGGATCTCACTCCGAAGGTACATTTATTTGGATTCAGCCTGAGCCTGAATTTCCTCAGCCTCTTGAACAACTTCAACAAATTAACCAGATGTTCTTCCTCTGTTTGAGACTTGGCTATCATGTCATCGACATACACCTCAATCTCTCTGTGCATCATGTCGTGAAAAAGCGTTGTCATTTCCCGTTGGTACGTTGCCCCAGCATTTTTCAAACCAAAGGGCATCACCTTATAACAGAAGGTTCCCCACGGGGTGATAAAGGTCGTTTTTTCCATATCCTCCGGAGCCATTTTGATCTGGTTGTACCCTGAAAAGCCATCCATGAAAGAAAACACTGAAAACTGAGCCGTGTTGTCAACTAACACATCAATATGCGGCAGCGGGAAGTCATCCTTCGGGCTCGCTTTGTTTAGATCCCTATAATCAACACACATCCGAACTTTGCCATCTTTCTTTGGCACAGGCACGATATTAGCGACCCAAGTGGGATAAGTGGTAACAGCCAGGAATCCAGCATCCCATTGCTTCTGCACTTCTTCCTTTATCTTTACGGCCATGTCAGGACGAGTCCTTCGGAGTTTCTGCTTCACAGGCGGGCAATCTTCCTTCAACGGGAGACGATGAACAACCATATCAGTGTCCAAACCCGACATGTCCTCGTAGGACCAAGCAAATATATCACTGTATTCACGCAGCATCTCAATAAGCTCTCGCTTGATATCCTCTTGCAACGCAGCCCCTATACGGATATTCCTGACGCATTCTTCAGACCCCAAGTTGACAATATCAATCTCTTCCTGGTGAGGCAGAATGACCCTCTCCTCTTGCTTTAATAACCGACTGAGCTCTTCTGGTAAGTCATTATCCTCCACAATCTCCTCCTCAGCTTGGAAGATCGGATGCTCGAAGTCTAAACGAGTCATAGGAAGTTTTTGGTCGGTGTTATCTGAAAATTCCTGAATCCTGCGAGGGAAACGGTTAAGTGCTTCAAAAATGATGTACAAGCAAAATGCCTAACCGCGCTGCCATTTTATTGAAAAATAAAAATAAACAGAAAGAAAAGGATCACAACATTTGAATGTAAAAAACGCCGTCATTTATTGATTATGCAAACGTACAAGTAAACAGTTAGGCCCTAAGACAAGATCATCGATGCCCCGGGCAAGGCATGTGATTGTACAATGATTGAAAAAAACAATGCATTACTGTTTGGTGACTTGGATGACGTCCTGGATGGACCAGTTGCATAGGCTTTGCCCCGGCGTGCTGGGTCGAATCCATGAGTCCATGTCGCAATCGCTATCCGCTTCTTCCGTATCAGACACGACATTGATCCTTTCAAAGCTAACCCCTCCGGGTGTGAACACGACAGGTCATTTGTACTTAGGCGCACTCTGCAAGAAAGATGGGCGGTACCCCAAGCCATACTTGTCTTGCTTTACCGGAATGTCCAGAACCTGCCCCCACTTCTGAGTCTCTCCTGCTTGTACCAGCGCCTTGGCTTCTTTATACGAGGAGACGGCCACCTCTTGCCCTTCACTCTTTACCGGAGCTTCTTCTTTAACTTTCACCTCTTCAAACGCTTGACACAACGTTTCATGAATCTCTCCATCTACCTCCACGTACTTGAAAGAAGATAAATGACTGACTAGGATATCCTCTTCGCCACACACCGTCACAATACTCCCCTCAACCATGTATTTCAACTTCTGATGGAGCGTCAAAGTTACTGCCCCAGCGGCGTGAATCCAGGGTCTCCCAATCAAACAGCTATATGCGGGTTGTATGTCCATGATGTAAAACACTGTATCAAACACCTCCGGACCTACCTGAATAGGTAACGTTATCGACCCGAATACTGACCTCCTGGTTTCGTCAAAAGCCCTTACTACCAAATCACTAGGTGTGCACAACAACCCACGGGTATCTAACTTCAGCAGAGCCTTCTTTGGTAACACATTCAACGAGGACCCAGTGTCTACCAGCACATGGGATAACACAGTGCCCCGACATTCGATAGAGATGTGCAAAGCATTATTGTGATCACGCCCTCGAGGTGTTAAGTCAAAATCCGTGAATCCCAGTCCATGCCCAGCGTTGACATGTGCCATAACCCCCTCCAGCTGATTAACTGAAATCTCTTGCGGTACGAAGGATGTCTCAAGTACCTTCAACAGGGCGTTCCTATGCGCCTCAGAGCACAACAACAGCGATAATATGGAGATCTTTGACGGGGTCTGGTGCAGGTGGTCTACAATCTTGTAATCACTTTTGCGGATTAACCTCATGAATTCTTCCACATCTTTGGCTATCGGCCCTTTCTCTTTACTCCCTGAAGATTCCCCTTCAACAGCCTTGTTCTTACCTTTGGCGAGCCTCTCTGCTTCAACCTCGGGTGAAGTGAAAATTCTCCCACTCCGGGTTATACCACCTGCTCCCGCTATGTTATCAACGGATCCTGCTGGCGGATCATTCAAGTCAATCTTTTCCCCATTGCAATACACCTCAGCACCATAACACCACGGAACTGCTTTTGTGCTTTCAAAAGGGACTGGCTTAGCGTTGGTAATAGTAATGGTCGGCCTTTTTGATGATGCCGAAATTGTCACTGATTTGAACGGAATGGTGATTGTAGCAATCTCCCTATGCTCTTTCTCAGGTTCTGTCTCAACAGCCTTCTCTCGCCCCACAGCCCTGTCAAACTGCAAAGTTCCTTTATCAATCAAACTTTGAACTTCCCTCTTCAACTTCTCACAGCCCTCAGGTTGAACCAAACAGTCATCACAATCTTCACTGCAACCGGGATAGACGCCTCCGCTCAACAGGCGCTGCTTCACGAAACTCAAAGGGGTTTTCAGCTCGCTCACTTCTGAAACTAAGTCCAACTCATCATTTGACATGATTGCATTGGCCCCGGCTCCACCATGCTTGGGCATTGGCTGCTGCGTGATATTGGGACATTCCTTCCCGAAGTTGATAGCTGTACTATCAAGCAAGTCCTGCACTTTATGCTTGAAAGCCAAGCAATTCTCAATATTGTGCCCCAGCGCCCCCGAATGGAAGTCACAGTGCTCATTAACATCATATCCGACTGGCAAGTGGCCAGTTGGTGGTGTTAAGGTCCTCTTCTCGACTAGCTGCAATTTCAACAAGGTCTGAAGGAGTTCTGCATAAGACACTGGCGGTACCTCGAACACTCTCCTTGGTCGGGGGTTCTGAAATCTGCGCTGATTATTAGGCTGCTGCTGAGCCTGCTGCGGTGGTTGTTGTCTCCGCTGCTGAGAAGGCCCTGGAATGGTTACACTTGCGACTTGCGACTGCTGACGCCAGTTCTGACCTTTATTCTTTCGTCGAGCACCGAATACAGCATTGGTGTCACCTTGCCGTTTACCACCGAACGTCTTCTTATTACCTCCTGCGGAACTGGACTCACCTGCTTGAATTTTACCAATCTTCACCCCGTTTTCAATTCGCTCCCCCATCAAAATCAGCTCAGAGAAAGTACTCATCGAAAAGTTGAGCAGACGGTCGTAGTACATTCCAGAGAAAGTTCCTATGAACATATCCATCATTTCGCGTTCCACCATTGGAGGGTGCACCCTAGCAGCCAGATCTCGCCATCTCTGGGCGTATTCTTTAAAGCTCTCACTAGACTTCTGAGACATGCTTTGCAATTGAACTCGGTTAGGGGCGAGATCACTATTATATTGATAATGTCGAACAAAAGCCTCTGCCAGCTCTTTCCAACTCCTGATCTGAGTAGGTTCCAAGCTCATGTACCACTCCAGCGATGGCCCTGACAGGCTATCCTGGAAGAAGTGCATTAGCATCTTTTCATCCTCAGAATACGCAGACATACGCCTGTAAAATGCACGCACATGCACCCTAGGGCATGTATCCCCTTTGTATTTATCGAACGACGGTGCTTTGAATTTCAGCGGGACCCTCAGCCCTGGGACTAACCCCATGTTTGACATATCCAACCCGAGAGCATTCTGGTTGGCCAACCCGTTCACCTTCTCTTCTAGAAATCTCATCTGATGGTTGTCACCCCTGGCTCTTTCATAGCCTTCATTCTGACCAGGGAACACATCCTCTTGGCGATCCTCCCAGCGAGGCACTGCTTCGTATCCGACATAATCTGCATCGCGACCCGGACCTGCTTGAACGTACCTGGGGTCATACCTCAGATTACCCATCTCTTGAGTGTTGTATGCGCCAGCTCCATATCCAAGATTACCATGACCACCAAATCCAGCCTTGGCGCCAGCCATGCTGCCATACCCCATATTCACACCATTGAAGCCCTGGTTACCATTAATACCATTCATTCCGACATTCTCAACACCCCCACTGAAACCCTGATTGACATTGCCCACAAATACCCCAGCAGTATATGTATTGACATTCATATTGCCGGTGTTTCCGCCTCCACCTATAGGACCAGCCTCTCCAGCATTCAAACCGGTTACGGGAACAGCGTCAGCACCTTGACGATTCTCAACTCGGGGAGAAACAGCAATGTTCTCACCATGTGGTGTTCCGTTGTTTTCAGCCCGTGCAACTATCGGTTGAACCAGATTCTGCAGCTGCTCTTGTCCTTTGGCGATAGTCTCCATGGTTTGCATGAGCAGGGCCATCCTGTCATGCATCTCTTGCATTTCACTCTGCACGTTGTCCATGATCTTCTTCTGGTTGACTCTTGTAGAGTAACGGTGGACCCGCTTTTCTGCAATCCTGAAAATACCTGAATTAAAGATGCAAGAGATAAGATACGGAGATCACAAACCTGCAATGCAAATATGAGTATGTATGCAAAATGCAATGTGTGTCTGTGCGTTAGGGATTATTATGCCCCGATTCTAGTGTGAGTGCCAGTGCAGTGACAGTGCTAGCAAGATAATGATTGGAGCCGAATCATAGAAAACCTCGTATATTGAAGAGAAATCCAAGAATACAATATCATCGAGGGTATACAGTAAGATGGCATGACCTCAACCAACAATCCTGGTGATGGTCAGCGCTAACGCAAATAAAGCATACAAATACATGAAATGATCAAGTGCTCCCATGAGCCCGGTACTCTTCTATCAACTTCCTGGTCTCTGGATGACCTGGTCGGGTGAGCAGACCTTCGACAATCTAGTTTCTTCTCTTGAGAACACGTGGTGCGTCACCAGCGGTTTCCTCCCCTGCTCCATCTCCGAAGCGATCTTCTAGCTTCCGCTTCTGAGACACTACTTCGTTCCTGCCTTCAATGGCTTTGTTCAATGCCTTCTGGAGACTGTATCTGGTCATCACTTCTTCTTCGCACTTCTCAATGCTAGCCTTCAACTGCTTCTCGAGGTCAGAAATTTGCTGCTTCAACTTATCTTCCCTCTTCTTGTTGTTGGTCAGCGTCGCATTCCAAGTCTTATTGCAAGAGGAGATCTCTCGGTGAGCGGCGTCAAGTGCTTTCTTTTTAGCCTCTAGCATGTCGTGGGAGCTTCTGAACTCTTGACCCAAACGTTCGCGTTTTTTCTTCTCCTCAGTCAACTCAGCGCCTAGCCTGTTCACTAGTTCGATCTGCTGTTGGAAAGAATGGACGGCCTTATTCTTCTCACTCCTCATCTGAGCTAGCTCCTTCTCTAACTCTTCATTAATCTTCAGCAAGGCTTCCTTTTCCTTCACAACCTGCTCGTAGACCTCCCTTGTGACAGTGGTTGGCTCTTCTACCGGAATGTGAACAGGGACCGAAGCAGCTGGAAATGGCATCAGTATCCGTCTGGCTCTCTCCTGAATCCAGACTTTGTAGGGTGCATATGCCTGGCAATCACTCTTCCCCAACAGTGGCTTCCCTTTCCTGTTAATACGCGTCCAGGCATGCCGAAGCTTGGCTAGCAAATCTCCGCTCAAATCACCTGTGAAGTACAGAGATTCCTGTACTTCATCCTCCTGAGGTGGGCTCTTCAGCGCATATCCAAACTGACGGACGAACAAAGATGGGTTGTAGTTGATGCACCCTTTTCTCCCTATCAGCGGAACATTAGGATATCCAGCACAACTGCAAATAAGCTCGGACCTCAGCAGGTCTCGATCAAACCACTCAATATCTGTAGAAGACAACCTCATCATACGCTCTGGCCAGTCAGGTGTGGTCGCATTATCCACAGAAGGTCCCTTCGAAGGAAGATGGCTCTTGAACCACATATACAACAAAGGCACGCAACAAGAGACATTCTTGCCTCTCCTGTTCTCATTCCTGTAGTGCATCGAATGGTAGAAGTCCCCGATCAATGTAGGCACTAGGTTGCCAGCAGCAAGCAGATGAAACACATCCATGTCCACGAAGTTCGGGAAGTTGGGAAACAACACTATCCCATAAATGCATAGAGCCAAAATAGCGTTAAAGACCACCCAACGCCCATTCTTGGCATACTCTTGAGCCTTACCAACCAGAAACTGGAGAGAAAAACCCGGAACTCCTCGCCAAGAAGTCATCAACAACTCAGAAGCATTCATATGCAAGGCTTTAGCTAGATCCTCCAAATTGGGTTCAGCGGCAGAGTGAATAAAGGGAACTGCATTCTGCACTGGCAGCTCAGTAAACTCCACATACTCCTCCATGGTAGGCCCCAGAATGAAGTCAGCAAACGTGAAACATCTCAAAGCCGGGTCATAGAATTGCATCAGCGTGTACAGCCCGTTCAACTCATCATCAGTGGATCTGCGAACCAAACTCAACAGCCGTCCATAACTCTGCCTGAAGCTTCTACGGACATCCTCATCTGCCAGAGAAATCAGACCCAGGAGTGGAGTAATATCAGGAATAGGTAGCTTGTAGGCAACTGTCATCCTCAAACCAGCCATGATCAATACTCAGAAGTCCAGACACTAGAACCGGGGGATATGCAAATGCACCTGCAGCACAGACACACATTAATGGGATGCAATGATAATGATTATGCAAATAATGCAATGCAAGCAACATGCAACAGGGACCAAGTGCTATAGCTGAGCAGCCTGAACCATATCAAAAGTCTCAAGATAGACCCTCCAATACTCATCAATCCCTGGTCTCAGATAGACTTAGCACAAAGCTCCAACATCGGTCTCTGATAGACCCATAATATAACCTCCAACTGGTCTCTGATAGACCTCATACCATAACTCAGACTGGTCTCTGACAGACCTCACAACCATCCATAAATACCCAGGATCTCTGATCAAGAAATAACCGGCATCTGAAGGTCTAGTTACCTGCATAACCCCAAACCCTCTCACAGGTGGATGTCCTAGCAACTGACAAAGGTATGGCATCCTATGCGGTCGTCGGCGTCACAGACTTTCAGGGTTAATGATACGATTCCCAGAAGGAGTGACATCATCAAATCCTGAAGAGGCCTCACTTAGCCAACTTCCAAATGATCGGTCCCCAGAGTCGACAATCCAACTAACCAGCAACCCGAGCCACCCAAAGGGCAGGACAGGAGGCCAACCAGAAGAACCTCGTCTAAGCGTAGATTTCGCGGGACACTAGGACATGCAAAGCACGTGCGCGCCCACTAATCTCTACTCTAAGTCTAGGTGCACTGAATCCCAGGTCCGGCTTATCTCTCACTCATGGAACACCCGTCACACCCCACAATACAGCAATAATAATAATAAAGCTGAAATGTAAATACAGAAATGTAAATCCATACAAAATCCTCGACGGGCAAACAAGCGCTAGGATTGACTCTCTAAAGGGACGTTGGATCCCAAATGCATAAGAACTATCGCAGTCCTTAGCAGCCAGGGGACGTTGGATCCCCAGCAGAGTCGCCAGCTGTCGCTACTGCGAAAATCGGCGCCGGCTGAACAGAAGAGTCGCCACCGTGCGTTATTTATCCCAACGGAGGGAAAGGAAATGCTCGAAGTAAACCTGATGCAAAGACGGGAAAAGGTATGGTCATCGCAACCAAAACCTGGATTCGGGAGTCGGTTACGCAAGGGGAAGGTATTAACACCCGTCACGTCCATCCTACTCGATGGGATCCACGCTTGCTTGGTTTGTACGGATTATATTTCTATCTAAACTAAAGGATGAGGTCTGAAAAGAAAAGAAAACATGACTCGGCAAAGCATCGCACTTTATGCCTACGTATTCCCGTCTGGAACGAGAAATCAGAGTCAACGTAGTTCGCCTAACTACGGGGGAAGGATGGGTGAAGGTTGCTCGCTAGGATATCGCATCCTATGCCTACGTACTTCCACACAGCATGGAAGATCAGAGCAAACGTAGTTCAGGCTACGCACGACACAAGCTGTTCAAGTGTCTTTTATGAAAAATCTCACCTTAAACAAGGGTTTTCTTATTGCAAAAAGGTTGATGTTTGTTCAAATCTTTTGACGGAAGAAATGAATTAATCTCTGTTATAACCTTTATTAATGTTTTTCTGTTGTTTTGAAGAAAGAAGAGATGACACTCTAAAAATCCTAGGGTTGAAAAGGGATAAAAGTCTACCCTAATGTTATCATGCATGGGTTAACTCCTAATGTCTATCATGCTCCTCTCTTGCACAGAGAGAAACAGAGATCCTACGGGAATAGACGAAAACAGAAACAGCAAATATATACAATAAAGCAGTAAAATGCAAGGATGCAACAGTACAAGCGAGGCAAGGGAGTCCCACTCAACCTCGAACCTAGAAAACAATAGGCAAAAGTGAACAGGATTCACTTTCAACCCAGCAAGCCAAACAACAAACAATACAATTCGGGAAATTCACACAATACATCAAAAATTAAAACAGCAAAAGCTAAATAGCAAAGCAGTCTTCATCAGCATCAGGCTTCAAATAAACACCAGTCTTTATCCTCAATCTCCCAATGGCTTTTATTCAAGTCCTAATCTCCAAGCTGAGGAATCAATCACAAGAGTAAACTGGGTGCTAAGCAATTAGTTGACCACCAAGGGTGGCAAACAGACTGCTGTCAACACAAAGAATATTTCTCTCAAGAGTTCTATCCCTTAGACCTTAGTACCAAGCCTTCCAAAGGAAGGGGGTGACTGTCTTAGAGAGACTCTGCATCACAGAGAAGAATGGAGGCAGTCAAGGCCTTCCATGTTTGAGAATCAAGTTGTGTATTCTAGGGCTCTGCCTAACTCCTAGATCCTACAAACTTCAATAGCTACCAGCAAGAGATACTCCTTATCAACTCTGGAAGTTGGTCTTCAGTCTCTGATCTTCAAATGGGCTTCATCCCCTCAGGCTTCAGCTCTCCCCCAAGTCCCAAACAAACCCAATACCCCACACAGACAAAAAGATAACCCTAAAGAGGGCACACCACACAATCAATCAAATACAAGCAATATACTAATAGCAGTAGGGGAATCCTAATATTTTCTAAGGGATCTACCCTATACCCATAACCCCTATAGTCCCACACCCCAAAAATCAAATGAAAATCTCCTAAAAGAAATAATCCATTCCACCTATGTACATTTAAAACCCTAATTTTGATCACACTAATCACACTTAACCAAATCACCTAAAAATTAATCCTAAAATTGTGAATTAAAACTTATGTACAAGTTGAAGTCCTATACTAATCACTGTAAAAAGAATGAACCCTAAATCTAAGGGGACCTATGAGAACTAAAATTAACAAATTTGAGTGCTAAGCTAAACTTAATAAAATGCTATTTACAAGAAAAATGCATAAAAAATATTAAAACAAAATAAAATGTCAATTTTATTATTTGGTATTTTTCTAGACCGAATTATGGACCGATAGCAAAAAGAACCAATTAAAACAAGCCATTTTCCATTTTTTATGATTTTTTAAAGGTATTAAAAATATAAAGGAAAATAAAAACACAAAATAGACATAAAAGGGGGAGGGGGTGCCATAAGCAAAGGCGCCTAGTTCAAATCTCAGATGGGCCATAAAACCAAAGGTGCAGATAACAATAATGCTAGGCCCAGCGCGCTCAGAAAAATGAATAAAAAAAAATAAAAGAGAAAATGATAAAACCTCGGTGCGAAAAGCAGTAAAATCATGTGTAATTCAATGGGCTTATGAATTGGGGGGTGGGGATAGGAATCTGAGATCCAACCCAGACGCGCGTTTAGTGAAACGCTGCGTTTCACTTTGGTCAATTCCCTCTGTTTTTCAATTTGAATCTCAGCCATACAATCAGATGAAAAGGTCAATTATTTGGCACGATCGGACGGACACGCTTCATCGTCCCCAAATCAAAACCCTAAACTCAGAAATTCATGTCCATGCAGGAATCTTCATGCTCTTCGTTCTCTCTCCATAGTCCATGAAACCAAGACTTGTAAAGACCAAACTCACTCCATTTCTTCCCCTCTACACGACCATGCTTTTAGTTTGGACTGAAACTAACCCCATAATAAAACCCGACAGGTGGAACCTCATAGAATACTAACTGCACTCATCAATGGAGCCTCACAATTCTCCAATTTAACTGTCCTATCTTGTTCACCATGCTACACTGATCTCATCAAGCCAATACACGATGATTAACACTCATTAACCTAACCAAACTTGATCACCAAAGTTTCAACATCCTGTTATGAAACCCTATAGAATCCTCTCTAATCTTCAGGAATCAATCCCCTATGGTCTCTAAGCATTTTGATCCTAACCATTCCATCTAATACTACCTAGATAAAGAGATGTAGATTGAGATGCATACCTTGAAATTTGATGAAACAGTTGTGGAATCGTGCACTTCAAGGCCTGGCAAGCTTCACTAATGATCCTTGGGAGGTGTTGATCCTACTGTATGCAAAGGAAAAGGATGAAGAAACTTGTAATGGTGACTGCAACTCTGGTGTAGGTTCTTGAATCTTCAATGCCAACTCTTCAAGATGACATTAATGGACCTCTAAGCATGTTTCTTCTCACTCACTATGATCCAGAGATTGAATATGAAGAAGAAACTTGGACAGAAATGGAGTGTTATCAATGAATCCTCACTTTCTTACAATGGAAGCAATCTCTTAATTCTCTATATTCTCCCCCTCAATGCACCAAACTCTTGCACAAATGGCTTCATTTCATTATATAGATGATGATTAACAGATTGAGAAGTTTCTAGATTGATCCTAGAGGATTCTAGAAAGTTGTGGAAAATTCATGAACTTCTCACTTAAGGACATGTTGAATATCTCTTATCTCATGCATACAACCTTCCAAACTTGTGTTAAAATCTCCTTTCATGAGATATTGGGAGTGTATGTGTGAAAAACCAATCCTTTCCTTGCCTTGTGTTGAGTTTTACCAAGTTGCCTTATGATGCAAGAAACAATTTTACAAAGCAAGTCCCATTTTTAAGCCCTAACTCAAAAAAGTGGCTGAACCAATGTCTTTAAAATGATGTTTGGAATAAATTTGGTATATTGAATGACCCATATTGGATTTGTAGATCTCTCAAACCAATTTTTCATTTCAACTTTTTCAACTTATATGCCTTTTTTAGGTCATTTTCCACCAACTTTGGTCAAGTCTCATTATATGCATTTCCAAACTTCCATGACTTCTTTTCTTGACTTAAAATGACATTTTGAGCAACTTTGATGTTGTGAAGTTTTTCATTTGAAGCTTCCTTGTATGAGTTTTAGGCATATGCTAAGAATGACCTGTAATCCTTAAATGACCAAAATACCCTTTGCTTGCCAAGACCATAAGTAGAGTTACACAAATCATATGAAGGCATACCATACGATTATAGAAAGCTAAGACAATAAGGAAGAATTCTCATGTTGGCCAGAAATCCATTTGAAGTACCCTTGAATGTCAAAAGTTGCTTGGAAGACAGACAATTTTCACAGACAAATCTCAGTGCCCTCAGATGACCTGTAACTTGCAAGAGCCATAACTTGAGTTCTACAAATCATCTTGATGACTTCCACCACTCAAATTAAATCTATGAAGATACTCTACAAGTTTCATGTGGACCAAGAATTCATATGAAGCTTGCATCTTGAGTTACACTGCTTTGAAGTTTGACCTAAATCAAGGGATTTTACACTGAAACCCTAATTTAGTAACTCCAGTTCTCTTTGACTCCTTTTGATTTTTCTTTATCACAACATCATATCCATATCTATATAGCAAATAATGAATCCCACATTCTTCAAATGACCCTTGATGCCCTTCAAAACACTTCTTTGACCTAGAATTGACCCAGTGTTGACTGACTTCAACTGAGGCTCTTGCAATCATTCAAATGACTTGGTTCTCCTCAAAAATGATTCTCTAGACTCTTCATAACATTCATACACACCTCATGCTCTTGGCTCATAGCTCACACTTCCTCTGATGATCCCCAACTAGCCTCAAGATAGGAGAGAATTCACTGATCAACCTGTCAGCTCTTCAAAGCTCGAATTCTTCCCTGATGACCTGAGTAGTCTTGAATATGAATGAAACCCTTGGATATACCTCTTGAGATAATAATAGCACTTGATTCCCTGATAAAGGTAGCTTGCATATGCTATGCAATGCAGATGAATGCCCTATACACAATGACAATGCAAATGACTATGCAATTGAAACATAAGCCTAGGTTAAAAAGGTTGGGCAAATTTTGGGGTGCAACACATAGTCTTTAGTGCGATTGAAATTGCAAACACAATAAAAACACTTCTTCCGTAAAAGACAGAAAACAAACTTCAAACCTTTTTGCCCCGTGGGCCCATAATTCAAAGGAAAGCTTTTCTGAAGAAAAGAGTGTCGTTAAACTTCAGCGCCAACGCAAACAGGCTTTGTCCCTAACTGCTGGAACTGCTGTTTAACCCTACTCGATAAAACAGATGAATCTGAATCCCCGTAATCCGTATTACCCCGAACTACGTAAGCTCTGATCTCTCATACCTGTTGAGAGTACGTAGGCACAATACTGATGTATTGGCAAGCTACCTTCCCCGTAACCCGTAGTAGGTCGAACTACGCTGACTCTGATTTCTCATTCTCTGATGAGAATACGTAGGCATAAAGCGCGACACTTTACCGAGTCATTTTCTTTTCTTTTTAAGCCAGCCTTGATAGGTAGATAGATAAACCAACTCGTCCAGTAAACACAACAAGCGTGGATCCCGTCGAGTACGACGGACGTGAGGGGTGCTAATACCTTCCCCTTGCGTAACCGACTCCCGAACCCAGACAACGGTTGCGATGACCTTGTCTTACCCTTTTTCTTCTGGTTTTTCCGATCGTTTCCTTTCCCGCTCTGAGGGATAAATAACGAAAGGTGGCGACTCTTCTGTTTTGCCGGCACCTTATTTTCACGGAAGCGACACTAGTTCCACTTGGAGTTTGTAAATTCAGTAAACATGAAAGTTGTAAAGCTCCATGAGATCTTTCTAGAAAGTACTAGAAGTATTTCGTAGCCCTTGTGAGCTGAGAGTTTCGAATGGAGCAAATTGGGCCTGTGCACTAGTTTATCAACTTGTCAAAACCTAACATGGACTTGATTTCCAACTATGAAGTTTCTTTCTAACCATGGAATGACCTCTGATGAGATGTATTAGGGTGTAATATGGACTGGATCAGACAAGAATCCAAGTAAATCTCAAGTTCTTGACAAGACACATTAGTTTAATGAGAAAAATGCAAAAGTTACACAAGGAGAGAGAGCATTGGTGGCTGCAGCAGGTGGGGGGTCTTGGCTCAATCAAATGTCACTTCTCACATCTCATTACTAGCTATCTTTTGAAGGCTAAACCCCTTGCAAGCAAGCAAAGCCTGCTGAACCAAAACCACTACATGGATCTCATGGGATTTTCACTAAAAATCTCCCTCCAAGGCAAAAAACCAAATCTGCCCCAATGCCCCTCTTGGCCTATAAATAGAGACATCTTCCTACTCTTCAAAACACAACAGAGCTATCCAAGAGAACCATAAACTCATAGCTCTCTTCCTTCCCTCTTTACTTGTAAGTGAAGAAATTTCTCAAAATCACCAATTTCACCACTTTGCATTTCTCACACCAATCCTTGTTTCCAATCAAAAAACACTTCAAAGATCATATACACACCCTAAAAGTGATCATTTAAAGTTGCTCCCACCATTGGTTTCATCAAAAAACACTTAGAACAAAAAGTCAAACTTTCATACACCTCACTTTGACTTTTATGTGTTTTTCACACTAGATCATTACACAATCCATTTCCTACCATCACAACATTTGGAATACTTCATCTTTATGATGTATTAGCTGTCCATAGCCTTAAATAACAGCTGGAATCTCATTTGCTTCAACTATCCATAAAGTTGCTTTCTTTTTTCAAGAGGAAGTAACTTTCATGAGTTTACTCAAAGGGAAGGATCTATGGGTTTCTTGGTAGCTGGATGTGAAGGGTCTACAAGAGGTTGGTGCTTTTAAAATCTCTCTTTTATAGGCATAAATGTCATTAAAACATGATTGAGTTTTGCTTGTTAATTTGCATTTGAAATATTGATCTATTATTGTGATGATGAATATATTGTTAAATGAGCAACATTGTTATGTTGGCCTCTGCAAGATTGAAACCATATGGAAGGCATAATTTTAAGTGTATTTGGCCTTAGTAGTATGGATACAGGACAATTTGCTTAAATTTATTTAGGTAACAGTTGTGATTATGTGGTTGAACTATAGTTGAGTTAATACCTTGTTTGCATTGTGATGGCAGTCTATGTGGTTGTTTCTGTTTTCAAACCAACTTCTTGATTCTTGATGTTGGAAACTTCTAACTATGCTGTTTTAAGTGTGTTGTTGGATTTGTGAATATATGTCTGGTCTTTGTAAAGACATTGGCTTGGGGTATGATGATTGGAGCATGAATGCCCTGTTGCAGCCAGAACTTGTTCCTCATGTTTGAACTGGTATGGCTGCCAGTTTATGTCATGGATGTGTTGCTTTTTCTTTGTAAAGATATTGTTGCTAAATGAACTTTTGATTCAACTTAACATTGTAATGTTGAGTCTGCAACTGTCATGATTGAGTTTACTTTCAAAGTAGGCTTGTCCAATCCATACTTTTCTGCATTTGGTTATTTGGTAACACTCTTTAGAGTTTGCATTGGACCTATCATTTGTTGGATTGCATCATGACTGTCCTTAAGATCCTGTGCTAGAGTTTTTTTGGCATAGTTATGTTGAAGTGACTCATGCAAGGTTTGTTGAAACATGCCTAGACCTTTGAGGATCAACAGTGCTATATTAAGGTTTGTGTGTGTGCTTGTTAGGGTCTTAGGGAGATTTTGGTTTAAGGCATAATGGTTGAAACAAGAGTGCCTTGCTGCTGCTAAACCAAATCCCTATTTGTTTGAGTTTTTGTTATGCTATTATCATTCAGTTTCCGCATAGAGGCTACTATTTAGAGTGACTGGTTTTGTTATACCAAGAGGGGTACATTTATGCCTGCTGTCACCTAACATTCATACCTTGGCTGATGATGATCAGTTTTGTCCCTTTTTTAGGGTTTGTGTTTATTTGTTAAGCATTAGGGAAGGTCCCGGTTTAAGGCATGATGACTAAAAACAAGAATGCTTTATTCATTTCCTTTTTGTTTGGCTTGTTGTCTGCTTACTGTTGAAAGGATTCACAATGAATTGTTGGTGATCAACATTATCATATTGGTGTCTATTTGCAGTCAAAAACTCATTTTAGTTATGTCTTATTGTGGAAAAACATTGCTGCTAAATTAATCATGTTTGCTTTTGAAAGACATTTCCACGTGCTTGCTGTCCAATTTTGCCTTAAAAGGTTTGTCAATCTATGTCTTCATTAGGATTTCAGTGTGTTTAGAATCCATGTTTGATAAGTTTGTAAGCTGCTTGGTTTGGTTAAGCCATGAGATTTCTGCATTTGTTATATGTTGTTGTTGAAGCCATTGGTGAACATGTTGTTGCATTTATCTGCTACCAGTTTCTGTCTTAAGGTTTGTCAACCTATATTCCCAGCAGGATTTCAGTTGGTTCATGTCTGGCTGTTGAACCCTTGATGTTTGATGATAGAGCATGATGCTTAGGTCTGCTCGGTTTAAGTTTTGGGTTGTCACCATTTATTATGAACATGTGTATATTGGGGTTTTAAGCATATGTGTCTTGTTTTGTGCTTTGCTATGACTTGTGAGTCATGTTTGATCTTCTGCCTTGAACTGCTTGTTAGTTTTATAGGTCATTGTTGTGTCTATTCATGTTAGGTAGCATTATAATATCTTGCCACAAACCCAACTCATGTCTTGTGAGCATTTTCAAAATATGAGGGCTTTAAAACTAGTTTTGAGTAGGTTAATTTGTCATTTTGCTGCCAGCTCTTTATCCTAAAGTGAGATTAATCTTTGTTGTCACATAAAGTCTCATTTCTCAACTGTTGCACTTTTTGAGTGCGTTAACTTGTGGAATTATGTTGGCTGCTACCATTGTGCATTGATACTACATAGTCTTTTAAAGACATTTCACTAAATTGTAGCTCATATCCCCCATCTTGTTATAATGACAGTTTGGATCATATTTTTGTTAAAATTCGATCTATGTTATACTTAAAGCATGAACAGAGCCTTGCCTATCCTCAATTGCATCAGTTTTAAACTGTAGACTCAAAAATACATTTCAAGCTTCCCCTTGCATTTTCATTCCAGTTCCTTTTTTTGTGCATTATTTGAAAACATGGTTGATACCATTGCATTCCTCTCAAAATTTCAAGCATGTTTGACCTTAATTTTGTGAAGTTTGGTTAAGTTTTGAGGAATTTTGGATTCAAATCGTTTCACAAATTTCCACTTAGTTTTGGCCTTGGCTTGCCCAGAAAATCGTGCGCCCTTTGGTATATATGCACATGGGGTGGCTTTGTAAAATGGATGTATTGCCACCCCAGTGGTTGTCACCTTTGCCTTAAGTATCTTACCATGCGCGTGTTACCGGGTTCGATCCTTAGTGAGGACAATTTTTGAGCATTTTTCATAATTTTTATAGTTTTAATATTTTATCTTCTCTTTCCAACCTATGTCACACGCTTGAATTGGTAGAATTGGATAGATTTCAGATCCATGATCTCAAGGTCTTGAGTTCAAACCTTGAAGGATACATTTCTTTATTTTTAACCACCAATTTATTTGATTTTTATTTAAATTTCAAATTAACATAACTTCTTCAATTTTAATTATTTTTAAATGATTCTTTTTGATAAATTCTTGTGTTATTACATACTTTCATATAATGCTTAAATAATTATAAAATTGTTATTTTATAAACACTTTGTATTATGGGGAATTTGCGATCCGTTTTAGGGTTTTAACCCTCATATCCTTTTCCTCTCTCATTTCCAACTTTAATTTCATTCTCTTTGAGTTTTATTTTAAAGTTATGATTTGGCTTGTTAGCATCCCTTGTGTATTTAATTTGGACTTAAACTCCTTGCTTGTAAGCATTTTTGTGTGGTCTTTTCTTAAAAAACTTGAATGTTTTCCCCCATTGAAGTTTTTGAACTTTTGTATACCATTGTTGTGACATTATTTGATTAGGCCTGATGTTTGTAAGTATACATGTCATCTTGTAAGCCCTAGGAAACTTCATCTTTGTAAATATATTTCATGTTTGTTACCTTCATCTTTGTTAAGATATTTCATGGTTGTTACCTTCATCTTTGTTAAGATCTTTCATGGCTGTTATCTTCATCTTTGTTAAGATCTTTCATAGTTGTTACCATCATCTTTGTTAAGATACACCCTTGTCTTTGTCAAGATATGTCTTTGGTTGTGACCTCTTGTATTAGTCTTGTGAGAACCCCTTCATGATATTATGATATCTTTGTACATGTTCTTGGTCGTAATCATTTATCTTGATTGTAATCCTTGCTTGATATTGTAATATGCTCGCATGTTCTTGGTCGTAACCATTTACCTTGATTGAAATCATTGATATCGTAATATCTTAATGTTTGCTTTGGTCGTAACCATTTACCCTGATTGAAATCATTGCATTGATATTGTAATATGCTTGCTTGTTCTTGGTTGTAACCATATCTCTTGTCCATCATGTTTGAATGTTTATGTTTATGCTTTTGTCAAGTCATTACCCCCAAGTGATGGAACTCTTTAGTTCCCATCCAAGTTGCCTCGTCTCTTCCCTTCCAAAGGAAAGTATCTCTATTGACCATTGGGTCATAGATAGCTCAAATACCCTCATAGGCCTGGAAAGAGCCTTATCCCCCTTTTCCCCCTTTTCCCCCTTTTTGGTATGAATAGAACCAATAGGATTTAAACTCATAGGTCTGGATAAAACCTTCTCCCTCTTTTGGTCTGGAAAGAACCAATTGGTCCCCGTTCTTCGGTTTTGCCCCGAACTACGACCACTCTGATTTCTCATTGGATAATGAGAATACGTAGGCACAAGATGCGTTATCTTGACGAGCAACCTTCCCCCTTCTTCCTCCTTTTGGTCTGGAAAAAACCAATTGGTCTTACAACATAGAGATAGGTAGAGTTTGGTTAACTCTATGTAAGGATCATGGAGATGATTACTTACTCCCCTTTCTTGAGTGTTAAACATAGATCTAGAGAGTTTTCTTAAACTCTACACAAGCATTGTAATGTTTGTTCCCCTTTGAACCTTGATCATTATCAAGTGTTATTTATCCCTAGTGAGGTGAACTACGATTGCTCTGATTCTATCCTAGTTAGGATACGTAGGCAGAAGATGCGATATCTTTGCGAGCAAACTTAGAAACTATCATTAGGTTCTTACCTATACCTTTTACCCAATCCCAATCCATAAGCAAACATTTAGCAAGTATTAGCATGCAAACAAACAAAAGGTTCCTGTAGAGTACTACAGATGTCTAGGATGTGAAATACCTACCCTAGTCATAACCAACCCCCGATCCCCGAATCTCTTAAGCGTTGTTGTTACATCGCGCAAAAGTGTTTTTCTTTCTTTAACCTTTCCTTTGGATAAATCAAAGTCCGGTTGTGAATTCAAAGAATTAAGATTCAAGTTAATCAATAGCTTGATATCACGATTCTCACCGCAACATTAACCACTAAGGTTCTCCGATGATACCAAATCCGTAAATCTGAATACATGATACTCTTTGGATGGTCGAAATAGTACTTTATAAACTAAGGTTATCCTTGAACAGCTGATACTCTTACGGTGGTTGAAGTAGTACCTTATCCATTAAGGTTTTCGCATGATACCAAAGAAGTAACTCTGAACACATGAGATTCTTGTGGTTGTCGAAGCAGTACCTTATCCACCAAGGTTCTCCGATGATACCAAATAAATATCCCTGAACACATGAGATTCTTCGGGTTATCGAAGAAATACCTTATCCACTAAGGTTCTCTGATGATACCAAAGCAGTATCTTTGAAGACATGATATTCTTTGGGTTATCAAAGCAATATCTTATCCACTAAGGTTCTCCGACAATACCAAAGTTGTATCTTTGAACACATGATACTCTTTGGATGGTCGAGCAGTACGTTATCCACTAAGGTACTCCGATGATACCAAAGAAGTCTCTTTGAGAACATGATACTCTTGGGGTGAGCAAAGCAATTTCTTATCCATTAATGTTCTTCGGTGATACCAAAGCAGTAACTCTGAACACAAGAGATTCTTCAGGTTGTCGAAGCAATACCTTACCCACTATGGTTCTCTGATGATACCAAAGCAGTATATTTAAACACATGAGATTCTTCTGGTTGAAGAAGTTGTACCTTATCCAAAAGGGTTCTTCGATGATACTAAAATAGTATCTTTGAACACATGAGACTCTTCAAGTGGTCGAAGCAGTACCTTGTCCACTAAGGTTCTCCGATGATGCCAAAGCAGTATCTCTGAACACATGAAATTCTTCGGGTTGTCAAAGTAGTACCTTATCCACTAAGGATCTTCGATGATACCAAACAAGTAACCCTGAACACATGAGACTCTTCGAGTGGTCGAAGCAGTACCATATCCAATAAGGTTCTCCAATGATACCAAAGCAGTATCCCTGAACACATTAGATTCTTCAGATTTTCGAAGCAGTACGTTATCCACTAAGGTTCTCTGATGATAACAAAGCAATATCTTTGAACACATTAGATTCTTCAGGTTGTCGAAGTAGTATCTTATCCATTAAGATTCTCCGATGATAACAAAGCAGTATCTTTGAACACATGTCACTCTTTGGGTGGTCGAAGCAGTACCTTATTCACTAAGGTTATCAGATGATAAAAAAGTAGTATCTCTAAACACATAAGACTCTTAGCATGGTCGAAGCAGTACGTTATCCACTAAGGTTTTCCGATGATACCAAATCACTACCTCTTAACACATGAGACTCCATGGATGGTTAAAGCAGTACCTTATCCATTAAGGTTCTCCATTGATACCAAAGTAGTATCTTTAAAAACATGAGATTCTTCGGGTTGAAAAAACAGTGCTTTATCCATTAAGGTTCTCTAATGATACGAAAGTAGTAACTCTGAACACAAGAGATTCTTCGGGTTGTCAAAGCAGTACCATATCCATTAAGGTTCTTCGATGATACCGAAGTAGTATCACTGAACACATGAGACTTTTCGAGTGGTGGAAGTAGTACCTTATCCACTAGAGTTCTCCGATGATACCAAAGCAGTATCTTTGAACACTTGATACTCTTCGGGTGGTCGAAGCAGTACCTTATCAATTAAGGTTCTCTGATAATACCAAATAAGTATCTCTGAACCCATGAGACTCTTCAGGTTGTCGAAACAGTACCTTACCCATTAAGGTTCTCTGATGATACCAAAGCAGTATCTCTGAACACATGAGATTCTTTAGGTTGCCGAAGCAGTACCTTATCCACTATGGTTCTCCGATGATCCAAAAGCAATATATTTGAATACATGAGGTTCTTTTGGTTGTCAAAGTAATACCTTATCCACTAAGGCTATCCAATGATACCAAAGCAGTATCGCTGAACAAATGAGATTCTTTGGATGGTCAAAGCAGTACCTTATCCACTAAGGTTCTCTAATGATACCAAAGCAGTATCTCTGAAAACATGAGACTCTTTAGGTTGTCAAAGAAGTACCTTATCCACTAAGGTTCTTCTGTTATAACAAAGCAATATATCTGAGCACATGAGACTCTTCGGGTGGTCGAAGCAGTACCTTATCCACTAAGGTTCTCCGATGATACCGTAGCAGTATCTCTGAACACATGAAATTCTTCGAGTTGTCAAAGAAGTACCTTATCCATTAAGATTCTCCGATGATATCAAAGCAGTATCTCTGAACACATTAGATTCTTCAGATTTTCAAAGCAGTACGTTATCCATTAAGGTTCTCTGGTGATACCAAAATAGTATCTCTAAACACATGAGATTTTTCGGGTTGTCAAAGCAGTACCTTATCCACTAAGGTTCTCCGATGATACCAAAGCAGTATCTCTGAACACATGAGATTCTTTGGGTTGTTGATGCAGTATCTTATCCATTAAGGTTCTCCGATGATACCAAAGTAGTATCTCTGATCACATGATACTCTTCAGGTGGTCGAAGCAGTACCTTACTATTGCACCCTAAATTTTGACCCCTTATATCTTCACAATCATTTTAGTATCATTTTCATTTGATTATCTAACCATAACCTATTTCAAGTTTGTCTTTGCTAAGATACAGGTGAATTAGGGTTTCGTACATTCAAAATCGTGGTTTCGATAGCTTGATCAGTCAATGTTTTGGATTCTTTCTCCATGAAACAAGTTTCCTCATCATCAAATACACTCCATTGGGTCAAGTATGAATTCAATTTGAGTTTGTCACCCGAAGATTAAAGACAGTACAGTTCAGAATCCCCGATTAGGGTTTCCGATCAGGAAAAGTCAACTGTAGTTTGACTTTTGATTTAAAAGGTATTAAAATGATGGAATTATGGTCCATGAAGTTCATATGGCTTATTGAAGTCCACTCAAGAAGTTTCAAGGCCTCAGAAGACCCAGAACATCAACAGTCGACTCGGTAGTCATCGGTCGATCGTTTCGCTGACCGAAAAGTCAACTCTTCAACCATAAGGAATTTGACCTCAAAGTGTGAAACAAAAATGTTCCTAATAAAATATTACACCTATCCATGAAGTTTCATGACCATTGGATCAAGGATTGGGGAGTAATCGAAAAAGTCAGGAATTAGGATTTTGAAAGGGGCAAGACTATAACTTCCTAACCACACATCCAAATGAGTTGGTTCAAAGCTTGCTGGAAAGGTCTTGGCAAGCCCTACAAAAGTGTAAAACTTACTCATGGGCAAAAAATGCATAGATTTGGAGTTATAGCTAAAATCATCACAAGAGGGAGAAAATACTTAGAAATCATGTTTTTAGCCAACTTTGAGGGATTTTTGACCTAGTTCCACTTGGAATCTGAAGATCATGAAAATATGAAAGTTTTAGAGATCCATGAGGTATTTCCAAATAGTACTAGAACTCCTCCATAGCCCTTGTGAGCTGAGAGTTATGAATCCAGCAAGTTGGGGTTTCAACACTTGAGTGCACCATTTCAACTTTTTCATAAATCCACTTTTCAGCCACTTGAATCATTCTCAACCATTGGATCATGTCTTGATATGATAATTAGAGAGGTTGATGAGTAGAAATGAAAAAAGAATGAGAATTTGAAGGCTTTGCAAGTTGGCAAGACAAGTTGCCATTATTTTATTCAAAAACAAAGAGGAAAGAAAAACTTTTTGGTGAGAAACTTGCAGCTGCAGTTCCCTACCCTCTAGCCTCACATCAGTCACATCCATGTCCCTCATTCCACTTGAGTTTTGCCCTTCATTGAGCCAAGGAACTGATATGCACAGCTGCCACATGATCTTGGATAGATTTTCTTCCAAAATTTCCGTCCAAAGGCCAAAATGCAAATCTGCCCCAAACTCTTCTCTTAGCCTATAAATAGAGGCTTCATCCTATTCCATTTTTAACACAAGAGCTATCAAAAACATTACACACACATAGCTCTCCTTATTTCTCCATTTGCTTGTAAGTAAAGAAATTTCACAAAAACACTAATTTCACCTCTTTGCATTTTTTACACCAGTTCTTGTTCCCAATACAAAAACACTTCAAGAACCATATACACACCCTTAAAATGTCCATTTGAAGTTGTCCCCATCATCACTTTCATCAAAAAAGTCAACCTTCATACCACCATAGTTTGACTTTTATGCATATTATGAGCCAAATCACTACCTAGATCCATTCCCACCTGTTGCACCCTAAAATTTGCTCAACCTATTTCACCTGGTTTATGTTTCAATTGTATTGTCATTTGCATAGTCACATCATGTACATGGTCCAATCATTTGCATAGCATAGCATAGCAAGTCATCTAATAAGAGATCAAGTGCCATTCTTATCTAAAGAAGCACATCAAGGGTTTTTATTCAAGCTTAAGACCATCCAAGTCATCAAGAAATGTTTGATGCTTTGGGAAGTTTGAGGGTCACCCAGTGGACTTCTCTCCTAATTTGAGGTGTATTGAGGGTCATCAATGGGGGTATGAGCTATGAATTGAGGGTATGGAATGTGTACAAAGCTTATGAAATTCCTAGAGGGTCATGTTGAAGATGATACAAGTCATTGATTCAAGTACAAGAGCCACAGTTGAAGTGCAGTCAACTAGGGTTTCATCTGGGTCAACCCTAGGTCAACCCTAGGTCAACTGAGTGATTGAAGAGCATCAAGGCTTAATTGGAGGTTGTGGGATTCATGAATTGATATGTTGATACATGTTTTGTGTTGTTCCAAGGATAAATCAAAGAGAATTAAGATTAGGAGGAGTTGCCAAATTAGGGTTTCAGTGTAAAATCCCCTAATTTAGGCCTAACTTCCAAGCCAGATAAGTCAAAATGCAAGTTTCAAATGGATTCTTGGCCACTATGAAACTTGTAGAGCTTCTCAATAGCTTTAATTTTAGTATTATAAGTCTTTAATAAGATTTGTAGAACTCAAGTTATGGTTCTTGCAAGTTATGGGTCATCAGAGGACACTGAAATTTATCTGTGAAAGTTACTTGACTTCCAAGAAACTTTTGACCCTCAAGGATTTGTCAAATTGATTCTTGGACAACATAAGAGTTGTAGATCATGATCTTAGCTTTAATGTGAGTACTAGAAGTCCTCAAGAAGATTTGTGGAACTCAAGTTATGATCTTGGCAATCCAGGGGTATTTTGGGAAAGTTGAATTATAGGTCATTTTTCAACATAGGTCAAAATCTCTATCTTCCACTCCTCAAATGGAAAAATGTTCAACATGAGATGTGTTTAGAATGGTTTTTTTAGGCTAGTTAAGAAGTCATGAGAGCTTGGAATGGCTTGTATCACAAAATTTCAAAAATGGCCTAAGAAAAGGAAGGATTAAAGTTCATTAAAAAGTCAATTTTGTGATTTTTTGTTCTAAGGCCAAGATAGGGCATGTGATATATCATTTTGATCAGAAATGAGGTTTTAAAGACAATGGCAATACTACTTTTTCCATTTGAGGTCAAATTCAAAGGGTTGCATTTGATAGCTTCACACTTAAGTAACATATGCAAACTCATTCCTTGGATCAGCTACAAGGCTCTAATCAATCCTAACACATTCAATATGTCATGTGGTGAGAATTTGGATCAAAATCAAGTGCAAACACAAGCTGTTATTGGGACTGTCATGAGAATAGCATGAGATGAGATTTCCATGGCATGAGATATTGAACTTCTCATTGGATCAATCCAGAAGTTTCTAGAGCTTTCATTCATGCTCTATATAAGTATTAGAAGAGGTTCAAGGCATTGGTTGGGGCAGATTGAGAGAGATTGGAGAGATTGAACATTGAGTTTTCCATTTACAAAACAGAATCGGTTACATCTTTTTGATCCATTTCAATCCATTCTTTTGTATTCAATAGCTTCCTCTTGAGTGTGTGAGTGATTCCAGATAGAATTCTAGCCAAGAACACTGAGGAATCGTGAGATAGCATTTTGGATTCATCTCTTGCAAGTCAGAATCGAGTTTGGCAATTCAAGAAGATTCAACACCAATTGATGCATACAGAAGCTTGATTATCACTCATAGAACGTGTCTGGAAGATCTTGGAGCTTGATTTGAAGATTTGCTTGCTCTGTTCATCAAAGATTTGCAGGTATGTAACCTTCATTCTATGGCTCGATTCACGAAGATTCCTTAGGTTTTAGATGGTGATATTCATTTTAGATCATGGCTAGGTGGATTCTGGTAACTAATTTCACGATTTAGAGACCAAATTAGGATGGACCAGATTTCTTGTGAGGATCGTATCTTGCAGTTCTTGGAGGTTTAAACTTAGTTAGATAGTGGAATTGACTCAGTGTAGCATGGTGATGAGTCTAGGCTTATCAATTTTAGGTTTGGTGGAGTTTGGATCATGAGCATTTTCTGGTGTGATCATCGTGTTTTGAGAAGGAGAGTGATTCAATGTCAATGGATAGCATGAGTGAATTCCTTGTGGAAAAATGAGCCGAATGATGTTATTAGGGTTGAATTTTGGTGAGGATTAGTGGAGCTGAGGTTTGGAGAAGAAGCTGGTGGAGGTCTGTTCGTCCATGGTGTTTTTCCCTCCCAGCATTCAAAAGGTTGAAGAAGGTCTGGTAACCCTAGGATCATGAGAGGACTTTTGACCAAATAATCATCCAACGGCCCAGATGCGTGGAAAATTTGTGAAGGAATTCTGAGTCTAAACCAAACGCGCCGTTTTACTAACATTCTTGGATGGGCTTAAGTAGAAAATGCTATTGACACCCCCTTTCCCAGGCCCATTTGAAAACACACGTGATTTGCTTGCTATTCACACGAACCTTTTTCTTTTTCATTTGATTTTTCATTTTATTTTATGGAGTGAATTGGGCCTAGCGCGTGCTTCTTATTCACACCCCACCATGGGCCCATCCTGGAATTTGTATTGGATATCATTGCTATTTGACACGCCTCTTTGCCATTTTCTTTTATTTTCCATTTATTTTCACATTTCATTTAGGTTAATTAGAAAATTCATAACTAATTGAAAAATAAACATTTTTGGATGAGAATTTTTTCCTTGTTTTCCTTAGGGTTTCTAGAATTTAATAAAACAATAAAAACATTATTTCATGCATTTTATATTTTTTGGTATATTTTACAATTTTATTGATTTTATTTTGCATTTGTTTGATACCTTATTTTTCTGAATTTGGTATGAGAGATTGGTGCATGATTTTTGATTGATTCTTGTGAGGTTGATTAGATTATAGATACATGATCCCTTAGGGATTTTTCTAATATTTTTATGATGAAATTTAGGTTAGTTTTGAATAATGAACTTTAGGGTGCTAGGATTAGGGTTTTACAATACTTAGGTGTAGTTTAGGGCATATTTTGGAGACTTAGGGTTTGATTCAGGCCTTGGGGTTTATGTGGGGTATAGGGTATATAGTTAGGTTCCCTTGGAAATTAATCTAGGATTTTATAATGAGTACTACTATTTTTATTTGATTTTTGCAACTTGTATGATGTTTGTGTGTTTCCCCCTTGGGCATTTGGCTTGTTTGCTTGGTATGGGCTATCCTAATTGGGCTTGGGGCTTTAGTTGTGCTTGTTGGAGCTAATGAATACTTGGAGGATGTTTGGAGACAAAGGATGGAGCTTGGAGCATGAAGATTCTTATCCTTGAAGGTTACTTTTGAAGACTTAGGAGATAGGAGATATAGGGAGAGCTTTAGAGTAGACTGATTTCTTTTGTCAAACATAGAGAGCTTCTTGTGCCTCTATTCCATACTATGACACAAGGTCCCCCAAAGAAGTTCCATATTTCCTTAGGAGGGATGTAGAGCAGGCTTTGATTGGGTAGAACCTTGAGGATACCTTTCACTTGCTATGTTAAGATCTTAGTGATTTCCCTGGGTTGTCACTGAGCCTCTTAGCATTTCAGCTTCATCTATTAGTTGATTCTCTTCTGGAGTGTCTGCATTGAAGATGGGGACCTATTGAGGGTAAATTTCATTGAAGATTGGTGAAGATAAAGCCTGTTCTTGTCAAAGCTGGGTATCTGTTGAAGACTAGGGTTTTGCTGCTGATTGAAGCTATCTACTGGTTGAGGTTCATGCTTGCTAGAGCTAAGGCTTATTGAAGATAAGAGCTTATCTAAAGATTGAAGATGGTTGAAGATTGAAGAGGGGGTCTTACTTGAAAGGGTTATTGTCACCTTCCTTGCTGTTAATCAACTGTAGCTGTCAGAGTTGTTGCTGTTTGAGCTGTAGCTGTAGGAACTGGTGTTGCTGTTAGAGCTGGTGTTGGGTTTTATTTTCTTTTTCTGTATTGTCTGTTGGCTTGTTCAGCTTGCCCCTTAGGTTTGAAGTGAAGTTGTTTCACTTTGCCTATTGTTTTCCCAGGTTCGAGGTTGAGTGGAACTCCCTTGCCTCGCTTGTATTGCTGCATCTCATGCATTTTACTGTTTACTGTATATCTGCTGCTTCTTTTCCGTTTATCCCCTAGGATCTCTGTTTTTCTCTGTGCAAGAGAGAAACCTGACAGACATTAGGTTGTAACCCATGCATGATAACTTTAGGGTAGTTTTGATTCCCTTATCAAACCCTAGGGTTTTTTTATAATTTCTTTCTCTTCTATCTCAAAACAATTCAAAACACAATAATAAGGCTAATCGATGTCGTAGGCTACGAGCCTTAAGCTATTTGAGAAAGGGTTACTGGAGGGTCACTCTTCAGTAATCTGACTGCTTAGTGTGTTACCCCTAGGGTGACATACGACGTATTCACTCTCAAATCATAGTCTCTAGTGCGTCAGAGATTGTGAACATACATAAAAAAACAGTTCTTGCATAAAAGACTGAAAACAAACATCAAAGTGTCATTTTTGTCCGCTTGGACTCCTAATCAGAAGAAACCTTTTTCAGAAGGATAAAAGATAAACAGACAAATCTGTGTCTTCCGTGGCCCGAACTACGTTTGCTCTGATCTTTCGTGCTGTATGAAAGTATGTAGGCATAGGATGTCGTATCCTAGCGAGAAACCTTCCCCTCCTTTCCCGTAGGTAGGCGAACTACGTTGACTCTGATTTCTCGTTCCATACGGGAATACGTAGGCATAAAGTGCGGTACTTTGCCGAGTCATTTTCTTTTCTTTTAACCCTCGACCCTTAGTGTAGATAGAATAACAACCCTTAGATAGAAAACAAGCGTGGATCCCGTCGAGTATGACGGACGTGTGGGGTGCTAATACCTTCCCCTTGCGTAACCGACTCCCGAATCCAGGATTTGGTTGCGATGACCATTCCTTTCCCTCTTTGCGTTAGGTTTACTCCGAGCGTTTCCTTTCCCTCCGTTGGGATAAATAACACACGGTGGCGACTCTTCTGTCATAGCTGGCGCCGATTTTCGCAGTAGCGACAGCTGGAGACTCTGCTGGGGATCGAAATATCCCCTATGCGAGTCAATCCTAGCGCTTGTTTTCCCGTCGTGGGTGTTGTATAGATTTACTTTTCTGTCTTTACTTTCCCGCATTTTATTATCAGCTTTATATTGTTATTGCTGTTGTGGGAAAGGGGTAATCTATTGAGAGATGAGTCGGACCTGGGCTTGAGGTTACACCTAGACTTAGAAGTAGAGAGTAGTGGTTAGCCTGCTTGCTTAGCTCGCACCATCTAGCCGCGAAATTTACGCTCGGACGAGATTCTCTTTGATGCTTCTTGCCTGGCCCTTAGGGCTCGACAAGTTGTCTGACCCGAGGATTGTCGACTCTGGGGACCTATCAATTGGGATTCAACTAAGTGAGGCCGCTTCAAGGGATGATGATGCCACACCTCCTGGGTATCGTATCATCATTCTTGAAAGTCTGTGACGTTGAACCCGCATAGGATGCCGTACCTCGTCTGCGAGTTAAGTACATACCTGTGAGGGGTAGGTAGGACTGTTTTGCAGGAAACCTTTGACCTCAGAGCACCGGGTTTATCTCTATTAGTGAGATATGGTTATGGGGTTCATTTGAGTGGTTGGTTTGGTTTGAAATGAAGATTTAATGGACCTCAGGATTCAGTATAAAGCAGCATTGCACTTGGTCCCTTGTTTGCATATGCATGAGCATTTTCATGACTGCATTTCATTAACGTGTATTTATGTTGCAGGTGATCATTCCCCTCTGATTCTAGTATATTTTCTGGCCAAACATGGAGTCCCTGAAGAGGACAGTTGCTTACCGGTTGTATTCGCCAGACATCAGTTCCCTGCTGGGATTAGTTGCTCTAGCAGATGAGAGAGTGAGGGCTGAGTTCAGAGTATCTTATGGGAGATTGCTTAGTTTGTTGTATAGACCTTCAGCATTTGAGACGACTGGGGTGTATACTTTGATGCAGTTTTATGAGCCACAGCTAAGATGTTTCTTATTTCCCGACTATATTCTGGCACCCGCTTTGGAGGAGTATTCTGCGATGTTGGGAGTTCCTTTGTTAGACCAGATGCCCTTTATACATGTTGATGCTGAGCCTGAGTTGGCCACACTCGCCGAGATTGTCAGTTTAGACGCTTCTGAGTTCCCTGGAGGTTTGGTCAAGCTGAACGAAGCCTATGGTTTTCACTTGTCTGTCCTGGTTGAAAAAGCTACACAGTGCGCGAAGAGTGGATGTTGGGTTGCCTTCAGTGCCATTCTAGCTGTCTGCATCTACGGGATTATCTTGTTTCCTAATGTGCCGAATTTTGTCGACTCAGATGCCTTCTTGATTCTTGCCTCGAAGAATCCAGTTCCTACTCTCTTGGGCGATATTTATCATTCTATTCACTACAAGAATGAGAAACGTCGTGGCAAGAATGTTTCCTGCTGTCTTCCTCTCTTGTACAGGTGGTTCCAGGGGCATCTTCCGAAGACGGGGCCTTTTGTCGATGCTGTTGATACTTTGGATTGGTCGTCCCGGTTGATGGGCTTGTCTGCTGAGAACATCATTTGGTTTGATCGGAGCATGCTTGGCACTGATATTATATATAGTCGCAGTGGCTTTCCGAATGTCCCCCTGATTGGACGGAAAGGCTGTATTAACTATAACCCTTCATTGTTGGTGAGACAGCTCGGTTATGCTTTGAGGGATGCTCCTATTAAGAAGGAGATACAGGAATCTCTGTATCTCACGGGCTTATTAGACACGGCTGTTTCGATCAGATTAAGACATGCATGGGCTAACATCCATAGGAGGGGGAGAGCTTTGCTCGGTAAGAGCAACAACAAAGCTTATGATCCTTATTTGGCTTGGATCCGCGAGAGGGCTAGTATGTCCTTGATGCCTTATCCTGCTGCGGAACCCCTGTATCTTCCAATGATTGAGGTACCTACTTCGGCAGAAAGTGAGAAGTATAACAAATTGTTGGCTGAAAACGAAGAATTGAAGAAACCCAATGATGAGTTAGAAAAAGAGATCTTCCAATTGCGTCATGAGAAGAATGAAGCTACCTTCACTGTAAAGGAACAGACTGAATTGATTAATAGGTTGGGTTCAGAGCTGACGGAAGAGACCAACAAGAAAGAAAAAGTGGGAATAGCCTTGAGCGGTGTCAGCAAGGTGCTTACTTCAAAGAAGGAACTTTTAAGCAAAGCTTATTCCCGTCTCAGCAAGTGGGAAGCTTTGTGGAGTGCCACGCTTACCAAGCGGAAGGAGCGTGAAGACGGACTGAAGATGCAGATTGCCACGCTAGAGGCGCAGATTAGAGCCCAAGACGCAAAGATTGCCAAAGAGACATCACTTAGGAGCGTTGTTGAGCCTAGAGTAAGTAACCTTGACGAGAAGCCGAGAGGTTTTGAAGTGAAGGCCGACTCCAAGAGATGCAGACTTGACGAGAGTTCTGGCGAAGGAACCTGCCAGGACGACGCCAAAAAGCTGAGATCCACTACCGAACGACATGCCTTACTGATGCAGGAGCTGATCTCCCGACTAGGGCATTCGGAGACGTTGAGGATATTGGAAGACGTCAGAGCACGTCATTTGGCCTGATTTATCTTTGCCTTGCTGTTGATTGTATTTGTATTTTGACCATCGCCAGGCTTGTTGGCCGAGGTCCATTCAGTTGTATTCAGTTGTACTCTTGTACTCAGCCTCTTGGCATGTGTTTATATATGAGGGTTTTTCTGATTTCTTGCTTGCTTGATGGGGATTCCATTGTCGTGATGGCCTTCTCTCCGAAACTAGAAGCGGGGGGGGGGGGGGGGGGGATATAACCTGTAGCATATTTACATAATTGCATCTGCATTCATATTGCATGACCGGTATTCTCGAATCTGTATCTTATTTCCTGCATCTTCAGGTTTTTCAGGATTGACGAACAAAGAGTTCACCGCTACTCAACCTGAAACAACTGCAAGAGAATCATGGATCAAGTCCAAGTGGAGATGCAGGAAATCCGCGAGAAGCTGAACCTGTTCATGCAAGCAATGGAGAACATTGCTAAGGGCCAGGAGAGTCTCCAGACTTTGGTACAGCCGCTGCTGATGCGGACTAATGGGAATGGCAACAATGACCACAACTCTGCGCACGTTGAGACTATTCCAGAAGATGGGCCCCCTACGCCTGTGGTTCCACCTGTAGTGACCCCACCTGTTGCGGTTGTAAACGAGGGCGCTGGCGCTGGCAATGGTAACACAGGGAATGGAAATGAGACTGTTGTTAACAATGTTGGGTTCGGGGACGCCAACCAAGGCGGTGGTAACAACAATGGCGGTAATGGGTTCGGCAACAATGGTTTCGGCTACAATGATCAGGGATTTGATTACGTCAATCAGGACGGGAAATTCGGCTTTAACAACACTCAGGGTTTCGGGTATGACGGTTTTGGTAACGCTAACCAGGAGTATGGTGGATTTGGCAATATGAATGGTAATGGAGTGATTCCTGTCAACACTGGGTTTGGACCTATTAGGGTCAACCAGGGTTTCGGTACCGGGGGATGAGGTCCCATGATCAATCAGCAAGTGTTTGGTTGCAACACTGGTTACGACGAATATGGAAATGGAAATGTGAATTGGGGCGAAGACTGCCAGGAGGACGCCTTTTCTGGAAGAGGTGTGGGATTTGAAGGACCTGTTGATCCTGTGCAGAGGATCAGAATGCTTGAAGAACAGATGAAGGGGGTAGTGAATCAGAACTCCACCGGCTTGGATATGACTACAATGGGCTTGGTACCAGGGCTGAGGGTGCCGTTGAAATTCAAGGCTCCCACGTTTGACAAGTACAAGGGGGACACCTGCCCTAAGGTCCATGTCCGCTCTTATTACAGAAGGATGTTCGCGTATTCAGATGATGAAAGGATGCTCATGCATTTCTTTCAGGATAGCTTATCAGGACCTTCACTTGAATGGTATATTGGGTTGGAGCCCACGCAGATCAAAACTTGGAAGCAATTGGCTGATGCTTTCGTGACCCATTACAAATACAACAGCGATCTGGCGCCAAACCGGGTCCAATTGCAGGGTTTGTCACAGAAGAACGGTGAAAGCTTTAAAGAGTATGCGCAAAGGTGGCGCGATATGGCAGCGAGGGTGCACCCTCCTTTAATCGAAAGGGAGATGAATGATATGTTCATTGGGACATTTACGGGGGTGTTTTACGAAAAATTGTTTAGTGTGTCATTGAGCAGTTTCTCAGATCTGGTTCTTATGGGGGAGATGATCGAGAACAGGATTAAAGTTGGAAGGTTCCAAACAGGTGAGTCTACTTCAGCAGGAGGTGCCAGAAAAGCATTTGGTGGTAGACGACAGGGTGATACTAGTGTCGTGTTTGGTGGCAGGGGCAGGGGCAGAGGAAGAAACCAGTATGTTCAGCCGCAACAGATAGCTAGTGTCACTATCTCGCTTCCTCAACAGAGGCAGCCACAACAACAACAACCACAGCAGCAGCAAGGACAGAATCCTGGCCAAAGAAGGGTACAGAACGCGAGAGCGAAAAGAGTGTTCGACGCACCTCCTTCCACGTATGCAGAACTCCTCCAGACCCTGCTAGGGTTGAACTTGGTTGAAAAGAGGACTTTGGCACCGCCTACAGGGGCAGTACTTCCTTACGGATATGATGCCAACAAGCATTGCGAATTCCATTCCGGGGCACCCGGGCATGATATAGAAGCTTGTCAGGCATTTAAACACAAAGTTCAGGATTTATTGGATAACAAAGCTATTAACTTTGGACAGGTGGGTCCAAATATCGTACAGCATCCTATGCCCAATCACGGGGAAAACGCCATCTTGACAGAGGAGAATCTGAATCTACTGATAGATGTCAATGAGCTGAAGACACCGTTGGGTGAGATCAAAAGCAGGTTGTTAAAAGGGGGTGTATTCCCGGGGTGTGATAAATTTTGCTTGGATTGTTGGATACAGCCAGGGGGTTGTAATGAGTTGAAGTAGGGTATTCAGGCTATGATAGATGAAGGTACTTTGCAATTTGATAGAACCACGGTTGAAGAGCCTGTAGAGGCGTTGTGTGATGAGCAGAACGATGTCGCGACAGTGACGATTCCGAGAAAAACAATAACGATAACGGCGCCTGCCAGGCGGCCGACGATCACAATTACTAAAGCAGGACCAGTTCCTTTTGAGAGTACTAAAGCAGTGCCGTGGACTTACGGGTTGGAGGTATATTGCGATGGTGAGAAAATTGAAGTCAATAGACAACCAGCTAGGGTTGTAGATAATGTTGTCGGGACGGGGGGTATGACCAGAAGCGGAAGAATCTTCACATCACCCGAGGTAGAGGCGGAAAGATTAGCCAAGGGTAAAACCAAGGTAACTGAAGGTGGTCCTTCTCAGTCGAATGAAAAGGAAACGTCACTTAAGGATGTGGAGGAGTTTATGAGGCTCATTCGTAAAAGTGATTACAAAATCGTGGAGCACCTCCAGCAAACGCCGTCAAAAATTTCTATCCTATCATTGCTGTTATGTTCTGAGGCCCATCGGAACGCTTTGCTGAAAATTATAGACACGTCGTTCGTTCCTCAAGAAGTTTCTGTTAATCGGTTAGAAGGGGTGATGGCGCATGTCAATGCGGGGCACAGTTTGGGCTTCACAGACTTTGATTTGACTCCGAGAGGGCGAGAGCACAATATGGCATTGCATGTGTCAGTCGAATGTCGGGGCACGGTCATGTCCCAAGTTTTAGTGGACACTGGATCTTCCCTGAATGTGCTACCGAAGAAAGCCATGATGAAGTTAGATATCAGGGGGATTATCTGCACGCCCAGTGACTTAGTGGTGAGAGCGTTCGATGGAACGAGGAGGTCGGTTTTCGGATCGATAACATTACCGTTGCAAGTGGGGCCTGAAATATTCGAAACTGAATTCTACATAATGGACATCCAGCCAGGGTATAGTTGTCTTCTTGGGCGCCCATGGATCCATGCTGCCGGGGCAGTCACATCCACGTTGCACCAGAAGCTGAAGTATATGGTTGGGGATAGTGTCGTCACAGTTTGTGGAGAGGAAGATATTCTGGTTAGCCATTTGTCTTCGTTCAAATATGTCGAGGTCGACGGCAAAATACACGAAACACCCTGTCAAGCTTTTGAGGGGTTGCGAATTAAAGACAAAGCTCCAGGGCCAAGCAAAATATCAGACGTGGCAGTGTCGTCCTACAAAGAGGCTCAAGCTCTAGTGCAGGCAGGTAAAACCAAGGGCTGGGGGCTGGTATTGGAAATTCCCGTGAAGAATGACAAGTTTGGGCTTGGATATCATCCTTCGTCATCAGCGTCCTCTTCAGGAGCGCCCAAGTTCAGAGGACCGATAACCATTACACCAAATGGGGTGAGCTTCGAGACCATCAATGTTGTTTCCGATTCTGAAGAAGGAGATAGCGACTGTGATATGGACGCGTGGATCAAGCCAAGCATGCCAGGACAAAGTCTCTGCAATTGGTCTATCCGGGAAACTGTTCCTGTGACAACTAAACAGTAATGATTTGTTTTCTTAACTGTTGAATAATCCTGTGTCTTACCCGGGGCATAGTGATTTTGCTTAGGGCCATTTGTTTATGTACATTACATTGTTTAATCATGAAATAAAGGCGTTTTTCATATACAAATGTTGTGATCCCTGGTTTTCCTGTTTTTATCTTTTACAATAAAATGGAAATGTGGTTATTTGCTTTGTCTGTGTTTTGAAGCATTTAACCATTTCCTTTGCAGGGTTACTATTTCAGATGACATCTATGAACCGCCTATGACTCATTTCGACTTCGAGCACTCGGTATTTCAGGCTGAGGAAGAGATTGTTGAAGATGGCGACGTACTAGAAGAGTTGACCTGGTTATTGAAACAAGAAGAAAGAATCATTCTGCCTCATGAGGAAGTCATTGAGATTATCAATTTGGGGTCGGAAGAGGTTGTGAGAAACATCCATATAGGGGTTGCGCTGCAGAGCGACATCAAGCAAAGATTGGTTGAGATGCTCAAAGAGTACAGTGATATATTTGCTTGGTTGTACGAAGATATGCCTGGGTTTGATACGGATATGGTTGTTCACCGTCTGCCGCTGCGAGAGGAATGTCCGCCTATTAAGCAGAAACTCCGAAGAACTAGACCGGACATGGCTGTGAAGATCAAGGAGGAAGTTCAAAAACAGTGGGATGCTGGTTTCCTAGCTGTTACCAAATATCCCTCATGGGTCACTAATATTGTGCCAGTGCCAAAGAAAGACGGTAAGGTGCGAATGTGTGTAGACTACCGTGATTTGAATAAAGCGAGCCCGAAAGATGACTTTCCACTTCCTCACATCGATGTGCTGGTTGATAACACTGCTCAGTTCTCCGTATTCTCCTTCATGGATGGCTTCTCGGGTTACAATCAGATCAAAATGGCTCCAGAAGACATGGAGAAGACTACCTTCATTACTCCCTGGGGAACATTTTGCTACAAAGTGATGCCCTTCGGATTGAAGAATGCTGGGGCAACATATCAACGTGCTATGACGACTCTCTTTCATGATATGATGCATAAAGAGATCGAGGTTTATGTTGATGATATGATTGCCAAATCCCAGACAGAGGAGGAGCATTTGGTTAATCTGCTAAAACTGTTTAAGAGGCTTAGGAAGTTCAGGTTGAGGCTGAACCCTAACAAGTGCACCTTCGGGGTGAGATCGGGTAAACTGCTGGGGTTTATTGTGAGCGAAAAGGGAATAGAGGTTGATCCTGCAAAAATAAAAGCAATACAAGAAATGCCGACGCCTAAAACAGAAAAAGAAGTGCGTGGATTTTTAGGGAGGTTGAACTACATCGCCCGGTTCATATCTCACTTGACTGCGACGTGCGAGCCGTTATTCAAGTTGTTGAAAAAAGACCAGGTTGTGACCTGGAATGAAAATTGTCAAAAGGCGTTCGACAAGATAAAAGAATACTTGCAGGAACCTCCTATTTTGATACCCCCAGTGGCCGGGAGACCGTTGATTATGTACTTAACGGTTCTTGAGGAAAGTATGGGTTGTATTCTCGGTCAACACGATGAGACTAGACGTAAAGAGCATGCGATCTACTATTTGAGTAAGAAGTTTACCGACTGTGAGTCCAAATACTCAATGCTCGAGAAAACGTGTTGCGCGCTAGCCTGGGCCGCCAAACGTTTGAGGCAATACATGCTGAATCATACAACTCTGCTAATTTCAAAGATGGATCCAATCAAATATGTGTTTGAAAAGCAAGCACTCTCTGGAAGAATTGCCCGATGGTAGATGGTGTTAACCGAATATGATATTCAGTATGTCTCGCAAAAGGCTATTAAAGGTAGCGTTTTGTCAGAGTACCTTGCGGAGCAGCCTGTTGAGGACTACCAATCGATGAGGTTTGATTTTCCTGACGAGGATATCATGTACTTGAAGATGAAAGATTGTGAAGAACCGTTGCCGGACGAAGGACCAGAGTTGGGTTCCAAATGGCAGTTGATATTTGACGGAGCTGTAAATTTCTATAGTAGCGGAATAGGTGCAATTATCACTACTCCTCAGGGGTCGCACATCCCCTTTACTGCCCGATTGACCTTTCTTGTTACCAATAATGAGGCTGAATACGAGGCTTGCATCATGGGTCTGGAAGAAGCTATTGATTTGCGAATCAAGCATCTGGATGTGTACGGAGACTCAGCTCTAGTGGTGAATCAGATTAAAGGAGAATGGGAGACACGTCAGCCCAATTTGATACCATATATGAATTATGCAAGGAGATTGTTGCCTTTCTTTGACAAGGTGGAATTGCATCATGTGCCGCGAGCAGAAAATCAAATGGCTGACGCCCTGGCGACGTTGTCCTCAATGTATAAAGTTAACTTCTGGAACGAGGCTCCCCGGATTGTTATCTCTCGGCTTGATACGCCTGCATTCATATTCGCCATTGACGAGGCTCCCGATGGCCAACCCTGGTACTTTGACATCCAGAATTTCCTGAAGAATAAGGAGTATCCGGCTGGGGCATCCAGTCGAGATCAGAAGACTCTCAGGAGACTGGCTAGAAATTTCTATTTGAATCCTGACGGTGTCCTATACAAAAGAAACCACAACTTGGTGTTGCTACACTGTGTAGATGAGAAAGAGGCAAATTTACTCATGGAAGAGATACATGAGGGTACATTTGGTACACATGCTGGCGGGCATGCTATGACGAGAAAACTGCTGCGGGCAGGTTATTACTGGCTAACTATGGAAACAGACTGTTTCAAGTTTGCAAAGAGGTGTCATAAATGCCAAATTTATGTGGACAAGATCCATGTACCCCCAAGTCCTCTGAATGTGATGTCATCACCGTGGCCGTTCTCGATGTGGGGAATTGATATGATTGGAAAGATCGAGCCTACGACATCCAATGGACACCGGTTCATCTTGTTGGCAATTGATTACTTCACCAAGTGGGTGGAAGCAGCGTCATATGCCAATGTCACCAAACAAGTGGTAGCCATATTTATCAAGCGAGATATTATCTGTAGATATGGAATCCCTGAGTGGATTATCACCGATAACGGTTAGAATTTGAATAACAAGATGATGAAAGAGCTGTGCCAGAATTTTAAGATTGAACATCACAACTCTTCTCCTTACCGACCCAAGATGAATGGCGCTGTTGAAGCGGCCAATAAGAACATAAAGAAGATTGTTCAGAAGATGGTTGTGACGTATAAGGACTGGCACGAGATGCTACCTTTCACTTTGCACGGTTATCGTACGACGGTACCCACATCAACCGGGGCAACCCCTTTGTCATTGATATACGGAATGGAGGCAGTGCTACCATTGGAGGTTGAGATTCCTTCCCTGAGGGTTTTACGAGATGTCCAACTTGACGAGGCATAATGGGTTAAAGATAGACTGAATCAACTCAGCTTAATGGATGAGAAGAGGCTAGCTGCTTTCGCATACGTTCGGTTGTATCAGAGCCAGATGAAGAAAGCATACGATAAAAAGATATGTCCACGAAGCTTTCAGACGGGCGACATTGTGCTGAAGAGGATTCTCCCGCCACAAACAGATCACAGGGGCAAGTGGACCCCTAATTACGAAGGGCCATACGTTGTCAGAAAAGTCTTCTCTGGAGGAGCCTTGCTACTATCTACCATGGATGGTGAAGACTTTACGTCTCCTGTGAATTCGGACGCAGTTAAAAAATACTTTGCTTGAAAGCGACCCGCTGGACAGTAAAAAGAGAGTCCAGGAAAAAATGGGGCATCCTGGCGAACCGTAAAAAATAAATAAAGGGTTCGGGCAAAAGTTAGGGATAAAATTGAAAAGATGTACACCCGCGAAGTCGAAAACCTGCAAAGGGCGACTTTGGCAAAAAAGGGTATCCCGGTGAATCGAAAACCCGCAAAGGGCGATTCACGCAAAAGTTAGGGATTGAAAAAGCAAATGACTGCGGTCCGGATATGATACAGCATTGCTTAGTGGTTTGGGAGTACCTGAGGGTTCGTTTATCCAACACAATCTCTTCCGAAAATCGAATACCGGGAAAGCGCCAGAGTCAGGCGAGTCATAGGAGGATCAGCTCAGGATGTTTATCTGCACCACGTTGCCGACATGTATACAAATGTCGTTTTGTATTTTGTATTTTTATGCTTTTTTGTACATATATGTATGTGTGTGTGCGTAACTTCCTCTTTTCAGGAGTTGCATCTAGTGTACAAAACTTTTCCTATTCAGAGGCCTGTTATTAATAAAACATGTTATTCAGTATTTGATGATCGTGCCTTACTATTTTGTATGTGGAAAACGCCGATGTTTTGATAAACTCGCATGTGCATAACCTTGCTGGCCCTTGTCAATAATTGCTAAAACTTCAAATTGACTGAAGTAATATCGCGGATGCTAACCCGAATAGATTTGGTTGTATAGATTTGTTTTGTCTCGTTTGTGTTTTGCAGGGTTCTCACCCTTGAAGCGGACAATCAGAAAATGGTGGCCCTAGCCAGAGGCCCTGGAAGAAGAACGTGACCTTATTCCCCAGCAGGTCGCTGTTGCACCCCAAAATTTGCTCATCATTTCTTTACCTAGCTTATGTTTCATTTCATTCACATTAGCATTATCATTTGCATTTCATTGACATGTATGCAGGAGATCAAGAGGTATGAGTACCAATCAAGAGCTATACAAGACTATGAAGCTAGCCAAGAAGGTTATTCAAGTGTTCAAGAGTGGATATCCTTGCCAGAGAAGATAAAAGATCCTCAGAGTGAGTGGTTGAAACCAAGGGTGGGTGTCTTCTAACTTGAGAGTTGTGGGAAGACCTCAGATGATTCTGAAGCCATGAAGCCTAGACAGGTCATTGTGCAAGATTAAAGAAGACCCAACCATGAGTGGTATAATTAGGGTTTGACTAGGTCAACCCTAGGTCAACTGATGATTTGAACAGGGTTGAGACCTAATCCAAGAGACATATAATCATGGATTGATGCATTGAGATTCTATAAGGATTATTCCAAGGTTAACTCATCATGATTGAAGAGTTTGAGAAGTTTCAAGCTAGGGTTTCTAAGACTTGACAGTGTAAAATTCCCTAGTTTGACCCCTATCTTCAAGGCAATTTAGATCAAGATGTGATTGTCATCTCATCTTACCCACAACATGAATGTTTTATAGCTCGTTCTTAGCTTTAATTTGAGTACTAGAAGTCCTTGATAGGATTTGTAGAACTCAAGTTATGACTTTGACAAGTTACAGGTCATCTAAGGTATGTGAATTTGGGGGCTTGAAAGTTACCCAACTTGCATCAAACTTTTTCCCAAGAAGGATGATTCCTATGAACTTTTGGTCAACATGAATGTTGTTCCTTATCTTCTTAGCTTTCTAGAGAGTACTATAAGTCCTTGATAAGATTTGTAGAGCTCAAGTTATGGCTTGGGCAAGTCAAGGGCAGTTTGGTCATTTGGAGATTACAGGTCATTTCAACCATAAGGCCATAACTCCTACTTCCAAGCTTCAAATGGAAATATATTCAACATCAAACTTGTTCAAAATGATGTTTTAAGGTTAGTAAGAAGGTCATGAGATGATGGAAAGGCTTGTAGCTCAAAGTTGCAAAAATGACCTAAAATAAGGGCATAAGTTAAATAAATCAAAGTTGGAAATTGATATTTTCAACCTACACATCCAAACCATGGCATGTAATATATCATTTTGACTCTAGAAAACATTTCAAGAACATTGGTTTAGCCCCATTTTTGAATTGAGATTCAATTTATGGACTTGCTTTGGAAAGCACTTACTTGCATATTAAGCAACATTTGCAAAACTCAAAATCAAGGCATAACCAAGGGCTTTTGCAGGCTAAACTCTTCCAAAATGTCACTAGGGGAGATTTTGAAAGAGATTGAGGTTGGTTTCAAGCTGCAAACAGAATTGGGCATAGCATGAGATGTGTTTGAAAATCTCATGACATGAGAAGTGGAAATTCTCATTAGAAGGATCTAGAGGGTTCTAGATCATCCAAACATCATCTATATATTGAATAGAGTTGATCCATTGAAGAGGTTGGTGATCATTGAAGGAGAAATCATAGTTTGGGATTGAAATTTCATAGCTTGCAAGTGCAATCGGTTTCACCAAATTCTCCATTTTCCTTCCATTTTCTTGATTGATACCTCTTCCATGGATGTCAAGGAGTGATTCCAGATCATTTTCAAGAAGAGTTGGTGGCTAAATCGTGTCTGTGAAAGTGAATTTCTCCACCTGCAACTCACCATCGGGTTTCAAGATTCAAGCACTTTCAACTGGTTCTTTTGCATACAGAAGCAAGAAGAAGGTTCATTGATCGTGTCCAGAAGATTAGAGAGCTTGATTTGGAGGATTAGTGCATCTGTTCATCCAAGATTTTCAGGTTGGTAACTTTCTTCCCCTAGCATGATTTAGGTAGAATTAGGTTGAATTAAGGTGTTAGATTTATTGTAGAATGGTGTAGGATGGATTTCAGATAGTTAATTTGACAATTAGTGACAAAATAGGGGAATCACCATTTTCGGTTGAGGATTAGATACGGTGAATCTTGAGGTTTCAGAGGAAACTAAGGGTATGGTTGAATTCGTGGCAAGATTTGGGATGAGTTTCATGTTTTGACCATATGCAATAGAGACTCCTAGAGAGAACTAGGGTTGGGGAAGACGACCGGAGCTACACCAGTGGTGGCCGGAGCTGGGCGCGAAGTTGCAGAGGTTTGAATGGAGAAGATGACTCTGGGACCGTTAGATGATGGTTGGACCTTTGACTGGGAGCATGATCCAATGGCCACGTTCTAATCTCAGCTTGTGAAGGATTTCTGAAGGAAACGCTGCGTTTCATTTATTTGTTGTGCTGGGATTAGTGAACTAGGCGCTATCCACACCCCCTGAAGGCCCAACCCATTATTTGAACTGAGTCTGATTGATATTTGCACCGTGCGCTTATTATTTTAATTTGATTTTTCATTTAATTTTCATTTTATTCATGGTTCTTGAAAAATTCATATAAAATTGAAAATTAATCCAATTAAACCCATTCTTTTTGCATTTTACTCATGATGGAGTCTAGTATTTTTTAGAGAAAAAATATTTTCATTTCATGTAATTTCTAATTTAATGGGAATTTGACATTTTAAATGATATTAAAATGATTATGTTTGATGCCCAATTTTGTGGAATTTTGTATGATCTCATGGTGATGATTTTGAGCCTAATTTTTTGTGTGTGATTAGGTTAGACATGTATGATCCCATAGAATTTTTCTCACATTTTTGTGATGAAAATAGGTGTGTTTTCTAGATTGAGATTTAGAGGCTTCCTTTTTAGGGTTTAGGTTTGATACCTTGTAATGTAGGATTTAGTTCTAGGTCTAATTTGATGGTTTGATCTTTGAAATTAATGTGGTAGAGTCATGATTGACCTAGGTTCCCATAGTAATTTTGGTAGGATTTTACAATTGATTTTAGTATTTTAGTTAGGACTAACTTTAGTACTAGGTTTTAGGTGATCCTAATTTACTAATCCAACTAGTTTAACTTCCTTAGTCCCTTTAGATTAGGGTTTTTGCTTGGTTTGCCTTTGTTTGAGATTGAAGACAAGTTGAAAACAAGGTGAGGAGGCTTGAAGAATAAAGGGTAAGTTGACACTTGCATGGATGCATTGAGAGCCTGAAGGAATCAAGTTGATACTTGTAGTTAGAAGTGAAGCCTGAAGGTGGAATTGACTGAAGAGCTGAAGCTTGGAGAAGTGAAGATAAGTTGAAACTTATGTTTGGTGGGTTGAAACCTGGAGAAGCAAGTTGATACTTGCCAGTGAAGCTGATATCCTTGAAGGGTGATTGAAGTTTGAAGACTGAGTGGCTGGCAGAAGAGCTGAAGCTTGGAATTGAGAGAGTTGTTGATCTGCTTTCTTGTCTATTTTCTGTATTGATGTGCCTTGTTTGACTTGCTTGATGCATTAGAATAAGTCCATGATTAGACTGACTTTAATCTAGGAGCATGATTGCACTAGAGGTTGAGTTGCTCCCTCTGCTTGTATTGTTACTGTATGGCTTTGCTTGCGGGTATTCGGTAGAGCCCAGCTCCCTTGCCCATGTGGTTTATTTTTCTTGACAGCATGTTTTATTTTCTTCTGTATGATTACAGTCTCTTTTATTCTACTTGATAGCATGTTATTCCTCCTGTATGAATACTGTTATTCATTATGGCTTGAGGTTGAGATGAGCTTGTGGAGGCTGTTGCCCCACACACATTTCCTCCCTCACTTGCATTGCATGCATTTTACAGTCGTTTACTATTTACTGTTTAAGCTGATGCTTTATCTGTTTCTGTTTATCATTGACATGATCCCTTAGGAATCTCACTTCCTTTGATAAGGAAGTGATGATAGAACTTTAGGTTGAAACCTATGCATGATAACTTATAGGAGTTCCCTGTTTCAAACTTCAACTATAGGATGAATCCTTGGCATGACAACAGTAGGACTTGATAGTCTCCCTTTAGTTGAGTCTGTTCTCTTCTCATCTCAAAACAGCTTAAGATACAGCAATCATGAATGATTTCTTTCGTACGTTACGAGCCTTAAGCTATCTGATAAAGGATTGTTGGAGAGCTTCTTTTCAACAGTCTGGATGTTTAGTATGGTACCCTTTGGGTGATGTTGCACCCCAAATTTGTCCTACCTTTACATAGTTTCTAGTGCCACTTTATTTTGAATGAATAAAATGCAACAATTGGCAAGAGACCGTGTGTAAGGAGTTGTGAGTGTGAGAGGTTGAGAGTTCGAATCCCACCTTCTTCACTTTTTGTTTTTCTTTTATTTTTATTCTAACTTTTCTATTTTTATAAAAAAAATAACAAAATAGTTTTTTTTATTATTTAATTATTATTTTCGTATTTTATTTAAATTATTTTTTAAAAAATATTATTTTTTCACTTTTTTCCATATTATTCATAAAAACATCAAAAAATCATCAAAAAATCATAAAATTAAAAATATTAGAAAAGATTTTATTCTTTTAAGTTTGTTTTAGTTTGTTTTTTTTAGTTTTGACTAATTATTTAAGTTGGGCTTTAAAATAGGCATGAGGTTAGAGTTAACCCTAATTTGTTACCTATATAAACATGAGTTGCATTTGATAAAAAGGAAAAGGAGATAAAAAGAAAAACGGCGGCCGTTCTCACGATTTATCAGAAGAGGGAATTTTTTTGGAAGAATCCTAAAAGGTTTGAATTCATCATCGGCCAAGCGCTACCGGCGAGCAAAAATTCCCAACGGCGGAGGCTCAGTTCGTTCAACATCATCGTCGTTACCGTAAGCTTTCTCTTTCCTTTGATTTACGGCATTTTATGATTTTTGTGTGTTGTTTTGTTGATTGATTGTAGATTAATGGGAAGAATAAATAGAAGATGACATGCAAGGATTGAAGGAGAGGAAAAGCTTCGATAGTCATCCAGGGAGAAAACGGCAGAAGCCTTTTTATTTACGTTTCATTTTTTTATTTTATTATTTAATTGTTTATTTTTTCATTTATATTAACTATTTAGTTTGTAATTAATAATGCAATTAAGTTTAGGTAAGCTATTTCAACAACAAAAAAAAACATAACGTAATTAGTTTTTTAAAAATTAAGATCTTTCTAAAAAGTTTTTTTCAAAAATTAAATCATTTTTTATTTAAAAACATATTTCTAAATAAAACAGTTTTTCTTAATTAAAGCTTTTTTCCAATTAAAACCATTTTTCATTAAGTTAACACAAAAATTAAAAAATGACCTTTCTTTCACTAAAACAAAAATTAAAACCTTTTTCGTTGAATTTAAATCAAATTTTTTCATTAAAATTTAAAACATTTTTTAATTAAAATTTAAAACATTTATTTTCGATAACATTAAAACATTTTTTTTCAAGACATTTTTTCATTAAAATTAAAACCAGTTTCTTTATTAAATTTTTTAGTAAATAATTAGAATAGTTTCTCCATTTAAGCATGAAATTAATTCTCCTCTCCTCTTCTCAATAAAAACTCAAAAAGAAATAAGTTGTGATTTAGCCGTTTCATTTTTGTCTAACCCTCGTTAATTTGTTTGTTTCAACTCGTTATTATTTCATTTGTTCGTTTTTGTTCCATGGATGTAATTTACGCGAGGCCATGGTCGCGGTTATTTTATTTTGCATTTTTTGGGAATTTGTAATTTACGCGAGTGATCGTCGCGATGCTTTTTTTACCGCTTTCTTTATTTTTCCGCACTTTAATTCTGCCGAATAGTAATTTGTCGTATTTTGCATGTTTTTACCGTTAGAATCGCTCCGAAGGAATTAGGTCTAGCCGTTTGACCGCCGAGTCAATAACCCTAACGTTTGACCATTTCAAAACCCTAATCGCCTAGGTGTCCCGCCGTGGACGAAAATACCCTTTACCCTAGCATTAGGTCAAAGAGTCGCCGTACTCTGTTTTAGGGTTTCCCGCCGTGAAATATTTAATTTAACCCTAATTTCAATTAACAATTTCAACGTAGAAATAGGAGTTTCAAGACTCCACGTAGGCGCTTCCCTATGAACGCTTACTCCCCAATGAAACCTTGACCACAGTCAAGACGTTTCTAACCTCCCTTTCGAGGGGAACTACAATTACTCTGATTCCATTCCCGTTAGGATATGTAGGCACAAGATGCGACGTCTTGCCGAGTAAACTTAGGACTAACCCTTAGGTCTTTAGGTCACTCTATCCCTTAGCAATATATTTCAAATAGATAATAAAATAAAAAAGCATACAATAAACAAAAGGTTCCTGTAGAGTACTACAGAAGTTTAGGGTGCTAGTACCTTCCCTAAGCTTAACCAACCCCTTACCTAGATCTCTCCTCGCATTGTCTTTACGATGCAAAATTAGGTTTTCCTCTTTTGACCTTTTCCTTCGGATAAATCAAAGAGCGGTTGTGAACTAAAGATGCGATTCAAATTTATTAATAATTTGATATCATATTCTAACCGCAACAGAAAATGGCGACTTCACTGGGGATCCTCCTAATTTTTAAGGGTTACCCCTATTTTGTTTATTGTATGATATTTTATTAATTATTTTTATATCATTGTACCTTGTGGGGATACCTGTTATTGTGAGATAAGTCCTAACCCGGACTTGAGTGACCTCATTATAGGAAGGTGAGATATTCGACGAGGCTTGCCGGGAGTGAGTCCCGACCAAGTTGACTCGAGAATCACCGCTCAGTTGAGACCCTTTCGAAAATGGTTCGGTTGATCGAGTGCAGTCGTGAAAACTTTTACTATTTTCAATTGGAGTCTGTGATACTGGGGACCGTAGTACCTTAACACCACCTTGGCCTTATATAGGACGTAGTGCGAGAACTATGTGGGAGTAGTCCTACAATAGTTGCTATGCGATACTACACTCAAAAGAGGTTCTCTTGAGAATATTATCGACCTCCGAGTCAGTTGGAAAGTTGATAATATCCGAAGGATGGACTGATGACTTTGGGCACCTCTTTAGAACCTTGTTCTGCAGGTACAACTACCCCATAATACATACCTTTGGGGAAGGGTAGACCTTAACTTCATTCATTGTTCCTCTAACCTAGGACTTTGTTGTTTGTGTGTATTTGTGCATGGCATTCATAAAACATCATTCCTAGTTTCAAGGAATTCAACAGTCCTTTGCGAATTCAAAAGTCTTATATTTCAAATTTTAAAACTGTTTCCAACTTTCCTAAAAAAGAAATGTTTGCAATCGACCGTTGAAATTTTTGAAACCATTACATGGCATTAGAATCACATTTTTGCATTGCATTTTCCCCCCAGTTTCTCATTCTCGGTCCTCTCGTCTTCCAGTGTTTCTTTAAGTCGTCAAGTTGATTCCTCGACACAGATATTAGACCATGGCTAACTATAGACGTAAGATGTCAGTGCAAGAGACATACAATGCAGAGATCCGAATGGAAATCGATGAGTTGAAGTCAGGAATGACTAAGCTCACTGAAATGCTTCAAATATTGATTGCTAGAGGACAGCCAGCTCAGACTCCTCAACGCCCAGTTATTAGAAAAAATTAGAAACGGAACAGAAGCCACTTTGATCCTATTCTCATGACTTACACCGAGCTATATCTTGACTTGGTTCGATGAGGACTGATCACCATAAAGGCTTTGCCACCTTCTCCTAATCCCTCTCCGGTTGGGTTCAGTACCGATCTCCATTGTGCTTTTCATGAGGGTGCCCCAGGCCACGATTTGGAGCATTGTTTTGCACTGAAAGCCAGAGTGCGTGAGTTAATTAGGGATGGAATACTTGATTTTGAAGATAATCCTCCAAATATCCAGAAAAATTCATTTCCAGCACATCAAAAGTGAAGCTTCGGGCTGACCCCAGAGGATGGCTCACTGATTTAATCATTAGGCTTTTGTTTCTCATTGTTTGTATTTTCCTTATTTTATTAGCTGTTTGTTTTTGGACTATGTTTGTACTTTTACATTAATGAAATGAGCATTGTGACTTTTGATTTAATTCATTTTATCTATTATTTTCACCTCTATGCTTTATCTTTCAAATATTTACTTTTGTCCGAATTTTTGGTATGCAAAGATTGGAGGGAGGATGACGAAAACGTTATACCCATAACTGCTGTCAGTATGCTTTCAATCAATCCTTGTTGACGATGTGAGGCATTGTTTCAACTCCCAAACACTGAAGAAATAAGGAAGTTATCCCCTTGTCACCCCCTTCGAGCCTAGAAGTTGGAGTTCCTTTCTTTACAAAAAAAACCCGCAATTTTAACCTGGGGATGGGTATTTCTCAATTAACTCGATTATGTGTTCATGAAATATACCTTTCATACAAAGGTCGCACTTACAATTTTCCTTCACACACAACAAACAAGTGTTGAGGATTTTTTTAAGACAAAAAAAAAACCGATGATGGTTCACCGTAATCATTAAACTAGGCAGTCATGTTTCAAAATAAAAAATCAAAAGAAAGAGCCCGCTAAGTTAAAACCTATGAAGGAGACTTAGGCAAAACTAGGGCATCCCGCTGACTATAACTTTCAAAATAAACAGTTCAGGCAAAATTTAGGGATAATACAAAGAGGAGTTTTAAATCTTTACCCTGAAAATCCTCAATGTCAAAATGACCAAATATCATAAGGAGGTAGTGGCTGCTTTTCATAGGTTCGTTGAATTCTGAACCATCATTGCTACCATCAGTGCAATTCCTAATCTATACGAACCTGAATGCATAATAGGAGTTAACTGAGCATAGGACTGGAGATCATCATGTAGATAGGGTGGGTATAAATAAATTTTGAGCCTTTATCCTTTGTTTCATAAACCATGAACCAGACCACGTTACAACCCTCAAAAGACCTAATTGAAGCAAGGTTATTTTGAAAGTATACTACAACAAGGTTGCATAACCTGACTCCAAAAGATCTTTGTGAATCATTTATCTTGGCAATACACTTTTGTTTTAAATTTTGAGCGTCTTGAACCACCGTGTTCTGACCAACGACTTATTTTTCATTTTTCAAAAATAATTTTGATTTCAAAAGTCGCATGAACTTTGCATTACCATGTTTGTATGAATATTTTTGTTTGCAAACTGGCTTTCCTCTAAGGAATTTTTAAACAATGAGAAACTTGGTCAAGTGATCTTATCAGGGGCAAGTTCCTTTTACATCCTGTCAAAGAATCAGTTCAAGATTTGTTCAAGACAAGATCTTCTCAGATTTGGTTTATCCAAAGGTTTTTTTTCCAAGACTCACATTGGGGCAAACCTTCCGAGGGTACAATAAAACAGTCATTTTTAGAATCAGACAAGCTGAAGCAATTATCAGTTCATCTGTAATGGACAATTTAATCTGGGGCAGTTTACTTGAAAGATCTCCAAGCGGCTTTCCATCCTTCCTACGAGGACCATTAACCTGATTACAATTTAGCAAGTGGCAGTGATCTCCGGGTTGAGGAATCAGTTTTCCAGTCTTGTCATCTTACCAACAGATTCGAGCCTTGTCGTCGACATCTGCATTGTCATTTGATCATCTATCATAGCATGATTTATACACATGTGCATATCATGGGTGTTTTATCCCCATTTTCTTTTTCTCTCGAGGTCGTGTTTTACCCGCGTATTACCTCGTGGACGAAGTCCAATTTACCTGGCATCATGGGTGTTTTATCCCCATTTGATTCTTCTCCCGAGGTTGTGTTTTACCCGCGTATTACCTCGTGGACAAAGTCCAATTTACCTGGCATCATGGGTGTTTTATCCCCATTTGCTTCTTCTCCCGAGGTCGTGTTTTACCCGCGTATTACCTCGTGGACGAAGTCCAATTTACCTGGAATCATGGGTGTTTTATCCCCATTTGCTTTTTCTCCCGAGGTCGTGTTTTACCCGCGTCTTACCTTGTGGACGAATTTATTTACTTGGCATCATGGGTGCTTTATCCCCATTTGCTTTTTCTCCCGAGGTCGTGTTTTACCCGCGTCTTACCTTGTGGACGAATTTATTTACTTGGCATCATGGGTGCTTTATCCTCATTTGCATTTTTCTCCCCGAGGTCGTGTTTTACCCGCGTATTACCTCGTGGACGAATTTATTTACTTGGCATCATGGGTGCTTTATCCCCATTTGCATTTTTCTCCCCGAGGTCGTGTTTTATCCGCGTCTTACCTTGTGGACGAATTTAGTTACTTGGCAACATGGGTGTTTTATCCCCATTTGCATTTTTCTCCCCGAGGTCGTGTTTTATCCGCGTCTTACCTTGTGGACAAAGTCCAGTTTACTTGGCACCCATCGACTATTTCGTGTCATGTCTATCTGACGTTCTTCTAGATACGACGTGTCTCCTTTTCGATGTTCTTCCGAAATGTTCTGATGTTGTCTCTCCCTATATGTTTTTTGGTGAGTCCTGAAGATCCCGCTCGATCTCTTCAAGGAATGTCCCGAAAACTCTAGCGTCTGTCGTTTACCTGGTCCTGCCTCGGTGTGGATCATATGTTACCTTGTCACCACCGCGTGTCTTCTTCCCCAGTGCATTTCCTCGTTGCGCCGTCCCCTGTGACGTTGTTTCGTCTGCATCCGTGCATTTTTTTCATTTTCATCATACGCATCATATTAGATTTATGACATTGTAAGCATTATAGTTCGTGTTATTTTGTCCATATCATTGCATATCACTGCATCTAGGGGCCAAATTTTCGGTTATCTGTATTTAAATCCCTTTCACCGCGATTTCTCGAGTCTCCGCTGCTCAAATCATCCGGTGAAGCTATTTAAATAGGGGCATTTGTTGCACCCCAAATTTGTCCTACCTTTACATAGTTTCTAGTGCCACTTTATTTTGAATGAATAAAATGCAACAATTGGCAAGAGACCGTGTGTAAGGAGTTGTGAGTGTGAGAGGTTGAGAGTTCGAATCCCACCTTCTTCACTTTTTGTTTTTCTTTTATTTTTATTCTAACTTTTCTATTTTTATAAAAAAAATAACAAAATAGTTTTTTTTATTATTTAATTATTATTTTCGTATTTTATTTAAATTATTTTTTAAAAAATATTATTTTTTCACTTTTTTCCATATTATTCATAAAAACATAAAAAAATCATCAAAAAATCATAAAATTAAAAATATTAGAAAAGATTTTATTCTTTTAAGTTTGTTTTAGTTTGTTTTTTTTAGTTTTGACTAATTATTTAAGTTGGGCTTTAAAATAGGCATGAGGTTAGAGTTAACCCTAATTTGTTACCTATATAAACATGAGTTGCATTTGATAAAAAGGAAAAGGAGATAAAAAGAAAAACGGCGGCCGTTCTCACGATTTATCAGAAGAGGGAATTTTTTTGGAAGAATCCTAAAAGGTTTGAATTCATCATCGGCCAAGCGCTACCGGCGAGCAAAAATTCCCAACGGCGGAGGCTCAGTTCGTTCAACATCATCGTCGTTACCGTAAGCTTTCTCTTTCCTTTGATTTACGGCATTTTATGATTTTTGTGTGTTGTTTTGTTCATTGATTGTAGATTAATGGGAAGAATAAATAGAAGATGACATGCAAGGATTGAAGGAGAGGAAAAGCTTCGATAGTCATCCAGGGAGAAAACGACAGAAGCCTTTTTATTTACGTTTCATTTTTTTATTTTATTATTTAATTGTTTATTTTTTCATTTATATTAACTATTTAGTTTGTAATTAATAATGCAATTAAGTTTAGGTAAGCTATTTCAACAACAAAAAAAAAACATAACGTAATTAGTTTTTTAAAAATTAAGATCTTTCTAAAAAGTTTTTTTCAAAAATTAAATCATTTTTTATTTAAAAACATATTTCTAAATAAAACAGTTTTTCTTAATTAAAGCTTTTTTCCAATTAAAACCATTTTTCATTAAGTTAACACAAAAATTAAAAAATGACCTTTCTTTCACTAAAACAAAAATTAAAACCTTTTTCGTTGAATTTAAATCAAATTTTTTCATTAAAATTTAAAACATTTTTTAATTAAAATTTAAAACATTTATTTTCGATAACATTAAAACATTTTTTTTCAAGACATTTTTTCATTAAAATTAAAACCAGTTTCTTTATTAAATTTTTTAGTAAATAATTAGAATAGTTTCTCCATTTAAGCATGAAATTAATTCTCCTCTCCTCTTCTCAATAAAAACTCAAAAAGAAATAAGTTGTGATTTAGCCGTTTCATTTTTGTCTAACCCTCGTTAATTTGTTTGTTTCAACTCGTTATTATTTCATTTGTTCGTTTTTGTTCCATGGATGTAATTTACGCGAGGCCATGGTCGCGGTTATTTTATTTTGCATTTTTTGGGAATTTGTAATTTACGCGAGTGATCGTCGCGATGCTTTTTTTTACCGCTTTCTTTATTTTTCCGCACTTTAATTCTGCCGAATAGTAATTTGTCGTATTTTGCATGTTTTTACCGTTAGAATCGCTCCGAAGGAATTAGGTCTAGCCGTTTGACCGCCGAGTCAATAACCCTAACGTTTGACCATTTCAAAACCCTAATCGCCTAGGTGTCCCGCCGTGGACGAAAATACCCTTTACCCTAGCATTAGGTCAAAGAGTCGCCGTACTCTGTTTTAGGGTTTCCCGCCGTGAAATATTTAATTTAACCCTAATTTCAATTAACAATTTCAACGTAGAAATAGGAGTTTCAAGACTCCACGTAGGCGCTTCCCTATGAACGCTTACTCCCCAATGAAACCTTGACCACAGTCAAGACGTTTCTAACCTCCCTTTCGAGGGGAACTACAATTACTCTGATTCCATTCCCGTTAGGATATGTAGGCACAAGATGCGACGTCTTGCCGAGTAAACTTAGGACTAACCCTTAGGTCTTTAGGTCACTCTATCCCTTAGCAATATATTTCAAATAGATAATAAAATAAAAAAGCATACAATAAACAAAAGGTTCCTGTAGAGTACTACAGAAGTTTAGGGTGCTAGTACCTTCCCTAAGCTTAACCAACCCCTTACCTAGATCTCTCCCCGCATTGTCTTTACGATGCAAAATTAGGTTTTCCTCTTTTGACCTTTTCCTTCGGATAAATCAAAGAGCGGTTGTGAACTAAAGATGCGATTCAAATTTATTAATAATTTGATATCATATTCTAACCGCAACAGGTGACATGCGACGCATTCACTCTCAGGTCATAGTCTTTAGTGCAATTGAAATTGCAAACACAATAAAAAAACACTTCTTCCGTAAAAGACAGAAAACAAACTTCAAACCTTTTTGCCCACTGGGCCCATAATTCAAAGGAAACTTTTCTGAAGAAAAGAGTGTCGTTAAAATTCAGCGCCAACGCAAACAGGCTTTGTCCCTAACTGCTGGAACTGCTGTTTAACCCTACTCGATAAAATAGATGAATCTGAATTCCCATAATCTGTAGTTTCCCGAATTATGTAAGCTCTGATCTCTCATGCCTGTTGAGAGTACGTAGGAACAATACTGATGTATTGGCGAGCTACCTTCCCTGTAACCCGTAGTAAGTCGAACTACATTGACTCTGATTTCTCATTCTCTGATGAGAATACGTAGGCATAAAGTGCGACGCTTTGCCATGTCATTTTTCTTTTCTTTTTAAGCCAGCCTTGATAGGTAGATAGATAAACCAACTCGTCCAGTAAACACAACAAGCGTGGATCCCGTCGAGTACGACGGACGTGAGGGGTGCTAATACCTTCCCCTTACGTAACCGACTCCCGAACCCAGACAACGGTTGCGACGACCTTGTCTTACCTTTTTCGTCAGGTTTTTCCGATCGTTTCCTTTCCCGTTCTGAGGGATAAATAACGAAAGGTGGCGACTCTTCTGTTTTGCCGGCACCTTATTTTCGCGGAAGCGACAGCTGGCGACTCTGCTGGGGACTTGATAGTTTCTTGGGATCCAACGTCCCGTATGCGAGTCAGTTTGGGGATCCGACGTCCCCTGCGAGAGTCAATCCTAGCGCTTGTATGATTACTTGTTGGGTTGTGTTTATCTATCGCATTTTATTTCCCGCACTTTATTTTCAGTATGATATGATTATCTGTGCTGTTGTGGGAGGGGCATTCTGATGAGTGAGAAGCCAGACCCAGGCTTGAGTGAACATAGCATTAGTTGTGGAAATTAGTGGGCACGTGCTTGCTTAGTAGGCACTAGTGTCTCATGAAATCCACGCTCAGACGAGGTTCTCTCGGTTGGCTTCTTTTTCAACCCTTTGGGTTGAGGGGGTTGTTGGTTTGGAGGATTGTCGACTCTGGGGACCGATCATTTGTGATTCAGCCGAGTGAGACCGCTTCATGAGCTGGTGATGCCACACCTTCTAGGTATCGTATCACCCCTCTTGAATGTCTGTGACGCTGATGAACGCATAGGATGCCGAACTTGAGTCAGTTTAGGTCCATACCCGTGAGCAGGGTTGGGTTTGTTGCAGGAAACTTTGACCTTCAGACTACCTGATTTTCTTGATAGTGAATCAGTTTTGTTGGTACCGGAGGTCCTCATCATCAGATATATGATTGTTCTTGACAGAGCAGGTTTTTTGATTGGGATCAGAGGATCTTATCATCAGGTGTATTTGTTCTTGACAGAGCAGGTTTTTGATTGGGATCAGAGGATCTTATCATCAGGTGTATTTGTTCTTGACAGAGCAGGTTTTTGATTGGGATCAGAGGATCTTATCATCAGATGTGTATTTATTCTTGACAGAGCAGATTTATGACTGGGGTCGGAGGATCTCATCAGCAGATGTGTGTTTGTTCTTGACAGAGCAGAGTTTTGGTCCTGTATCATAGGTCCTTATTATCAGATGTATGTTCTTGACAGAGCAGGTTTATGGTCTTATGTGTGTGTTCTTGACAGAGCAGATTTGTGGTCCGATACTAGGGATTTCTTCTCATCAGATATAGTGGCTGTTCTTGTCAGAGCAGCATCATGGTTTTGTTGATACATAATCTCCACAGCACAGTTTCCTTGATCTCCTGCTGCATGATTGCATTTTACATTGCTTCGCATACTCATTTGCATTTCATTAACGTGTGTCTGTGTTGCAGGTACCGTTTCCCCCGATTCATGATTTATGGCCTTCTATTGTATTGTTATGGGTTCTCTGAGGAAGATCGTGGCTTACAAACTCCCTGCCCCTGATGTGGTTCAGCTGACTGGTTTGATTGCTTTAGCAGGTGATTCTGTGAAAGATGAGTTCAGAAAATCCTACGGCAAATTGCTCAGTTTGGTTCGTAAACCTTCTGCGTTCGAGTTGAATGGGTTGCATGCTCTGCTGCAATTCTACGATCCTCCGTTGAGATGCTTTACTTTCCAGGATTTTGTTCTCGCGCCTACGCTAGAGGAATACGCTGATTTGTTAGGTGTGCCTATCAAGAGGCAGATGCCTTTTGTTCATATGGATGCTGAGCCTGATCTGGCTAGTCTAGATCCTTCACTTCATCTGGATGCCTCCGAGTTGGTATTGTCTAGTTGGAACAAGGTTCCCGGTTTCTCCTTGCAGTTCTTAGTGGGAAAGGCTCAGCAGTGCGCCAAAGACGGATGTTGGGTCGTGTTCAATGCCATTCTCGCCCTGTGCATATATGGCATCATTCTGTTTCCCAATATGCCCGATTTTGTAGACTTCGACGCCTTTCGCATCTTTGCTTCAGGGAATCCAGTCCCTACCTTGATAGGAGATGTCTACCATTCCATCCACTATAAAAACGAGAACAGAAGGGGCAAGAATGTCTCATGTTGTGTGCCCCTGCTCTATAAATGGCTTGATAGTCATCTGCCCAAGAGGGGTCCCTTTGCTTCGTCTGCAGCCACAACTGAGTGGTCCGAGCGTTTGATGAGTCTAGCTGCAGAGGATATTGACTGGTTTTGATAGAGATAGGTTGAGTACTTAGATTATCTTCAGCTGCAGCGGGTTTCCGAACGTGCCTCTGATAGGCAGGAAGGGTTGTATAAACTACAATTCGTCTTTGCTGGTCCGACAGTTTGCTTATGCTTTGAGGGCTCCGCCGAAGGATGAAGAGGTGCAGGAATCTCTGTACCTCACTGGTCTTCTAGAGGGGGATCTGTTATCTAAGCTTCAGCGTGCTTGGAATGGCATCAGTAAGAGGGGAAAACCATTGCTGGGGAGAAGTAATAATCAAGCCTACCCTCCGTATGAGACGTGGATCAGAGCCAGAGCCAATGCTATAGGGATGCCGTTTCTTCCTGCCAAGCCAGAAAGCCCTCCAGTGATTGAAGAGCCTGCTACCGTGCCCATTCAGCAGCATAATCGGGTGTTAGCTGAGCGAGATGAATTGAAGAGGGCAAATGAAGAACTGGAGAAAGAATTGGCGCAGCTCCGAAGCGAGAGAAACGAAGCGGTTCATTCCTTCAAGAGGCAGACAGAGCTGGTGAACCAGCTAGGGACAGATTTGACTAGCAGATAGCCGAGCGTGAACGCATGGGTCGAGACTTCAAAGCTGTCAACAATGCACTGGCCACGAAGAAGCAGCACTTGGACGAAGCATATCGGAGGATATCCAAGTTCAACCAGCACTGGAAGGCCTCCCTAGCCAATAGGAAAGAACGGGAGGATAAGCTGATGCAACAGATCTCCAAGCTGAAAGCCTAGGTGAAGGCTAGTGAGAAGAGGTTTGATGAAGAAACCGCTCGCAGATATGCCGCTGAAGGCCAGCTCAACAGAGCTCTCGCTAACCTGAAGGAGCGCAAACTGATGTTTGAGTCCAAGAAGCGGAAGTTAAAAGATTGTTTCGGCGAAGGAGCATGGGAAGATTTGGTTGAAGGTCTTCAATACACCATTGTGCAGAGGGAGCTACTCGTCGAAGGGTTGCTCACTCGGCCTGATCATCCAGAAATAAAGGGGTTGTTAGAAGAGTTTCGCGCCCGTGGCCGTACTTGACTATATTTGTATTCCTTTTGTTTTGATCGTTGTTATAGGCTGACCATCACCAGGCTTGTTGGCTGGGGTCATGCTATTGATTCTGCTTGTACTCACTGATGTCGTGTACTGCCTTGATGGGCTTTCTTTATATATGAGATTGTTATTTCCATGACTGGACTCAGACTTCTTATTATTATCAGCACTGGCACTCAGGATCGGGGGAGATCTCCCTAACGCACAGACACACGTTTGCATTTGCATGAAGCATTCGCATAACAAGCACTTTGTCGTTTTTCCTAACCCTCTTGTGTTTTTCAGGTTGTTTCAGGTTGTTCCAGGATTGATCAGAGACCAATTCACCGCTATCCGACCAGAGCAAATCAAACCAGAATCATGGAGCAAGTGCAAACTGATGTTCAGGAACTCCGCGAAAGAATGGACCGTTTCATGGAGCTCATGCAAGCGGTCGCCAATGGCCAGGATCAGCTCAGAACTTTGGTTCAGCCTCTGATTTCAAGGGTCGATAGCAATGGCGTACTCCATGGTAGGACTGTGCCTACCCCTCCACCAGTTGAAACTCCGCAGAATGGTGTCCCCGTGACCGGGGGGAATGGCAGTGCCAACGGCAATGTGATAGCTAACATGGGACTCAATGGCAATACGACGGGCGTCAGTAATGGGAGTCTGGAAGCTAATGTCAATGTTGGGCTGGGCAACGGCAATGCAGGTGTTGGGAATCTGTTTGGGCCTCAGCCATGGTTAGAAGATCGTCAGGACGATGTGTTCTCTCAGAGAGGTGCTGAAGGGGAGTTGACTGCTGAAGCACGGCTTAGGTTCAAGGCACTCGAGGATAAGATGAGAAATATCGAGAACCAGAACACGTTGGGTGTTGATATGTCCAAGTTGGGACTGATTGCTGATTTTAAGGTGCCTCCCAAGTTCAAGGTACCTGACTTTGAAAAGTACAAGGGCACCACTTGCCCTCGCGTCCACCTGAGATCGTATTACAGGAAAATGTCAGCTCATTCTAAGGACGAGAAGTTGCTGATGCACTTCTTTCAAGACAGTCTGTCCGGGCCCTCCCTCGAATGGTACATGAGTCTGGAGCCTACCAGTGTGCGCACGTGGAAGGACCTTGCTGAAGCATTTGTGCACCACTACCAATACAACAGTGACTTGGCCCCGAACCGAGTCCAACTGCAGAATCTGTCGCAAAGGAACAACGAAGGGTTTAAGGAATACGCCCAGCGGTGGCGTGAGTTGGCAGCCAGGGTTCAGCCGCCGATGGTTGAACGTGAGCTTGTGCAGATGTTCGTAGCCACCCACCCAGGGGTTTACTATGAGAAATTGGTCAGCGGTATGTCTGGAACCTTCTCAGATCTCATTATCACGGGTGAGCACATTGAAAATGGGATCAAACTGGGGAAATTTAAGGTGATTCATCCTCAGCCGGAGGAGGCGGAAAGAAACCTTATGGTGGAAAAAGACGGGAAAGAGAAACGAGCGCTGTGACCAACGCCCGAAGGAAGGGTAAAGGCCCTCACCAACAGGTGGCCAGCATAACTATCTCGGCAGTTCAACAGCCACAGCAGCAGCAGCAGCAGCAACCGAATCAACAAGGGTAGAGAAAGTATCAAAATCGGGCACCTCTGTCGAGCCGTCACCTCGAGACACCGCCCATGTCGTACGCGCAACTATTACAGACTTTGCTTCAGCTACAGTTGATCCAGAAGAGAACCTTGGCTCCCTTGACAGGGGCACCTCCGCCAGGTTATGACGCGAATGCAACTTGCGAATTTCACTCAGGGGCACCAGGCCACACAATAGAGAATTGCAAAGCCTTCAATCACAAGGTGCAGGACATGGTGGATGCTAAGATCATCAACTTCTCTGATAATGTGCCAAACGTCACGAAAAACCCTATGCCGAATCATATGGGAGGTGGAGTAAACGCCATTATTGAAGACGAGAGTTTGGATTTGTTGACTGCCGTCAGAGATCTGAAGACACCGCTTAGCTTCGTTAAAGCTAAGTTGATGAAAAGAGGTTTCTTCCCAGGTTGCGGAGAGCTGTGTATGGGTTGTGCGACTAGTCCTGATGGATGTGAACAGCTGATAGAGGGAATTCAAAGTCTGATGACTGAAGGGATTTTACAGTTTAGCCGGAGGGCCGAATATGGATCGGGAGAGGTAATGCTGAAGCAAGATGGTGAGGTTGCCACCATCACCATCCCTCGCCAGACGATAACTATTTCTGCACCCAGACCGCCTACGATTACCATCACCAAAGCTGGGCTGATACCCTTCGAAAACACTAATGCTGTCCCATGGCATTATGGGGCTGAAGTCTACTGCAACGGACAGAAGTTGGAGCTAGAACCGTTTGGGTCGTCTGTGGAGAACCTTGCAGGAATCAGTGGTATTACTCGCAGCGGAAGAGTGTTTGCACCACCTGAGGTCGTGGCAGACAAAGCGGACAGAGCTGATGCAAATGATAAAGGTAAAAGTAAAGTCGTTGAAGAGGTCCCTCGTGGGGTAGAAAAAGACTTACTCGTTAAAGACGCCGAGGAGTTTATGCGGTTGATTAAAAAGAGTGACTACAAGATTGTGGATCATCTCCATCAGACACCCTCGAAGATTTCCATCCTGAATTTGTTGTTGTGTTCTGAAGCACACTGCAACGCGCTGCTGAAGGTGTTGAACGCCGCATATGTACCGCAGGAAATATCGGTAAACCAGCTAGAAGAGGTAGTAGCCCACGTGAATGCCGGAAATGGGTTAGGTTTCACTGACCTAGAGCTGACGGCGAAAGGGAGGAACCACAATAGCGCTCTGCACATCTCGATAGAGTGTAGGGGAACGATTATGTCTCACGTGTTGGTAGACACGGGGTCGTCGCTCAATGTTCTTCCGAAGAAGGCATTGATGAAGTTGGATACTCGTGGAGTGATTAGCACACCCAGTGATCTGGTTGTGAAGGTGTTCGATGGAACCAAACGCCATGTTTTCGGGGAGGTGACCCTGCCAATCCAAGTCGGGCCAGAAACGTTCGACGCCATCTTTTACATTATGGATATCATGCCTGCCTACAGCTGTCTCTTGGGCCGGCCGTGGATCCATGCTGCTGGAGCCGTGACCTCCACGTTGCACCAGAAACTCAAGTACATCGTCGGAGGTAGCATCGTGACCGTGTGTGGCGAGGAAGACATAATGGTGAGCCATTTGTCGTCCTTCAAGTATGTTGAGATGGATGGGGAAATCCATGAAACCCTATGCCAAGCGTTCGAAGCTGTTAAAGTCAAGGATGTAGCTCCTGTAGTCGCTGAGAAGCCAGAGATGACTCTCTCTTCCTTCAAGGAAGCCCGGGCCGTTGTCCAGGACGGATCTACCCTAGGCTGGGGGCGAATTTTGGAGATACATAACAAGCAAGACAAGTTTGGGTTGGGATATTCTCCTGGAGCTGAAGCTTATTCTTCTAGCAGTGCGTCGCGAGGTAAAGGGCCGATCCAGTTTACTAGTGGCGGGGTGATTTTTGAAAGTGTCAATGTGGTGTCTAAAGACAGCGGAGATAGCGACTGTGACCTCGACTCTTGGATCCAGCCAAGCAAGCCAGGCGAGGGCCTTACCAACTGGTCCGTCAAGGATATCATCCAGATGACAAGCGAAGAGTAATGATTTACTTTTTCCAATCATTGTACAACCCTATGTCCTACCCGGGGCATAGTGGTTTTATTGTCAGGGCCTTGTTGGATTATGTACATGCATTTTATCAATAAATCAAAAGGCGTTTTTCTTCGCATTCAAATTTTGTGATCTCTGTTACTCCTGTTTTATATTTGTTTTGAAAAACAATAAAATGGCAATGAGGTTTGTGCTAACCTGCATATCCTTGTTTTAAGCTTAACCCTTGTTATTGCAGGATCCACATAACAGATGACATCGACTCTGGACCTTCTACGACTCACTTCGACTTCGATTGCCCGATCTATCAAGCCGAAGAAGAGATTGATGAAGACGAAGACCTTCCTGAAGAGTTGTCCCGCTTGTTGAAACAAGAAGAGAAAGTTATTCTACCTCATGAAGAGGAGATCGAGATTGTGAATCTGGGTTCTGAAGAACTCGTCAGGAACGTCAGGATAGGGGCTGCATTGCAGAGTGATGTCAAGCAGAGATTGGTCGAGATGCTAAGAGAGTATAGTGATGTCTTTGCTTGGTCATACGAAGATATGCCCGGACTGGATACTGACATCGTGGTCCATCACCTGCCGCTGCGAGAAGATTGTCCTCCCGCTAAGCAGAAGCTCAGGAGGACACAACCAGATATGGCCGTTAAGATCAAAGAAGAAGTGCAGAAGCAGCTTGATGCTGGCTTCTTAGCGGTCACCACTTACCCTCCGTGGGTCGCCAACATAGTGCCTGTACCGAAGAAGGACGGTAAGGTACGCATGTGCGTCGATTATCGGGATTTGAATAGGGCGATCCCTAAAGATGATTTCCTGTTGCCTCATATTGATGTGTTGGTCGACAATACAGCGCAGTTCTCCGTATTTTCGTTCATGGATGGCTTCTCCGGTTACAATCAGATCAAGATGGCGCCGGAGGACATGGAGAAAACTACGTTTATCACTCCCTGGGGAACATTCTGCTACAAGGTAATGCCTTTCGGTCTGAAGAACGCAGGGGCCACTTACCAACGAGCAATGCTTACTTTGTTTCATGACATGATTCATCATGAGATTGAAGTCTATGTTGATGACATGATTGCGAAGTCCCAAACGGAGGAGGGACATCTGGTCAATTTGCTGAAGCTTTTTGAGAGGCTTAGGAAGTTCAGGTTGAGGCTGAATCCTAACAAATGTACTTTCGGAGTACGGTCCGGAAAGTTACTGGGGTTTATCGTGAGCGAAAGAGGCATCGAGGTTGATCCTGCGAAGATTAAAGCGATACAAGAAATACCAGTGCCGAAAACAGAAAAAGAAGTTTGTGGTTTCTTGGGCATAATAAACTACATTGCAAGGTTTATTTCTCAGCTCACGGCCACGTGTGAACCGATGTTCAAACAGTTAAAGAAAGATCAGGCGATTACCTGGAATGAGGACTGCCAGAAGGCATTCGACAAGATAAAACAGTATCTACAGGAACCTCCAATCTTGATACCCCCAGTGGCTGGACGGCCATTAATCATGTACTTGACAGTTCTTGTGAATAGTATGGGGTGTGTTCTCGGTCAGCACGACGAGACGGGTAGAAAGGAGCATGCCATTTACTACTTGAGTAAAAAGTTCACAGACTGTGAATCTCGCTACTCGATGCTGGAGAAGACGTGTTGTGCACTAGCCTGGGCTGCCAAATGTTTACGACAGTACATGCTCAATCACACCACCATGCTAATTTCGAAGATGGATCCGATCAAGTACGTCTTCGAGAAGCAAGCGCTTTCGGGCAGGATTGCCAGATGGCAAATGGTGTTGACGGAATATGATATTCAGTACGTTTCCCAGAAGGCCATCAAGGGAAGCGTATTGTCTGATTACCTTGCCGAGCAGCCGATCGAGGATTACCAGCCGATGAAATTTGAATTCCCTGATGAGGATATCATGTTTCTCAAAGCAAAGGATTGCGATGAACCGTTGCCCGACGAGGGGCCAGATAGGAAATCCCAGTGGAAATTGATATTTGACGGGGCGGTTAATTCTTACGGAAGTGGCATTGGGGCGATCATCACGACTCCCAACGGATCCCACATCCCGTTCATTGCGAGATTGACGTTTTCAGTCACCAATAATGAAGCGGAGTACGAAGCATGCATCATGGGTCTAGAAGAGGCAATTGATTTGAGAATCAAGAACCTAGATGTATATGGTGACTCGGCGCTTGTGATCAACCAGATTAAAGGGGAGTGGGAGAATCGTCAATCGAATTTGGTGTCGTACATGAATTATGCCAGAAGGCTGCTTCCGTTCTTTGATCGAGTGGAACTCCATCATGTGCCCAAAGCAGAAGATTAGATGGCTGATGCCTTAGCCACGTTGGCTTCGATGTATAAAGTCAATTTTTGGAATGAAGCTCCAAGAATTGTCCTTTCTCGTCTTGATAGACCTGCGTTCGTCTTTGCGATCGAGGAAGCCTCCGATGGCAAGCCATGGTTCCATGACATCCAGACCTTCCTTATGACTAAGGAGTATCCTGCGGGAGCATCAACCCAGGATAAGAAGACTCTGAGGAGGCTGGCTGGAAATTTTTATCTCAATCCTGATGGAGTTTTGTATAAGAGAAACCATGATCTCGTGCTACTCAGATGTGTAGATGAGAAAGAGGCGAGTATGCTCATGGAAGAAGTCCATGAAGGCACATTTGGTACGCACGCCAGCGGGCATGCTATGACGAGAAAGATCCTGAGAGCAGGATACTACTGGCTGACGATGGAATCAGATTGCTTTAAATTCGCGAAGAGATGTCATAAATGCCAGATTTATGCTGATAAAGTTCATGTGCCGCCGTGCCCGTTAAATGTCATGTCCTCCCCGTGGCCGTTCTCCATGTGGGGCATCGACATGATAGGCAAGATCGAGCCCACTGCATCTAACGGTCATCGCTTCATTCTAGTAGCTATCGACTACTTCACAAAGTGGGTGGAGGCAGCCTCATATGCTAATGTGACCAAGCAGGTGGTGGCTAAATTCATAAAGAGGGATATCATCTGTCGTTACGGAATTCCCGAGCGGATCATTACTGATAATGGTTCGAATCTGAATAACAAGATGATGAAGGAGATGTGCCAGAGTTTCAAGATTGAACACCACAACTCATCTCCTTACCGGCCGAAGATGAATGGCGCCGTTGAAGCGGCCAATAAGAACATTAAGAAGATTGTCCAGAAGATGGTAGTGACCTACAAAGATTGGCACGAGATGCTGCCGTTTGCATTGAACGGTTATCGTACAACGGTACGTACATCAACCGGGGCAACTCCTTTCTCCTTAGTGTACGGAATGGAAGTTTTCCTTGTAACACGGTGGGAGAACTGACTTTAAACAATGTTGCGGATAGCAAGAGTCGCCACCGACTTTTATTTTATCCGTAAGGAAAGGTTATAAAAGAACAGGAAAGACCTTAGAGAATATTTTGGGTCCGGGGGGTAGGTTATGAAAAGGGAAGGTGTTAGCACCCTTTTCATCCATGGTTATCCATGGGCTCTTAGGTACTTAAGCTCACTTTTGAATTGTTTTGAAAGTGTAGTGTGTGAGTAGCAAAAATTTCAGAATAGTTTAATAATAATCCGTGTATGGATGTGAAAAAAACTTGTTTGAAAATTTTGTTGGAAATTTGTTTAAGTGTGAAAAAGTTTTGAAGTGAGCAAGTACCTAGGAGTAGCCTACCCTAATGTTTTAAGGTCTTTCTTATTCTTTATCCTTTCCTTAGTAAGACTATCCCTACTAAAATGGAGTAGGTAGTCCTTACTTTGGATGTTAAGGGACATGTGAGGGACAATTTGACTTTGAAGACCATTGTGGGATGTAATAAGCACATATAAGGGACCATCATCATTTTTCGAAAGGGACTCGATTCGTAAAGGCAACCATAAGGGACTTTGATGATTTTTCTATTTGAGGGACTTGCTTTATACACCCCACTTAACCATTATTCGTAGGCAACTTGAGGGATATCCTTAGGAAGTGAGACGGCGATTAAAATCGACTTACGTGTGTGACGTGTTTATTTTAATTATCTTTATTTAAAAGTGATCTAAATTTATTTTAATATTACATACATGTTGTTACACTCCCTAATTACTAACCATAATAATAATTAAATAATTAAACAACTTTACATCCAAGAAACAATTACAAAATAATAAGCAAAATAATTAAATAGCAAAGATAAATAAAATATAAATAAGCAATAATAAATAATAAAGGGGGTTAATTCTAAGTTTACTCGGCAAGACATCGCATCTTGTGCCTACGTATCCTTACGGGAGTGGAATCAGAGTAATCGTAGTTCCCCTCAAAAGGGAGGTTAGAGACTTCTTGACTGTGGTCAAGGTCTCACGGGGAATAAACGCATCTTAAGGACACGCTTACGTGGAGTGTAGGAACTCCAAATCTCTACGTTGAAATGTTAAGTTGTAATTAGGGTTAGGTTAGGGATTCCGCGGCGGGAAACCCTAAAATGAGCGCAGCGGCTCTTTGACCTAATGCTAGGGGTAAAATTGTAATTTTGCCTGCGGCGAGGCATTTGTGAAAATTAGGGTTTGTAAAAGTTGTAAGGGTTGAAGGTGAGGACTATTGACGCGGCGGTCATATGCTAGACCTAATTCCTTCGGAGGTGTGTGCAGTGTGACAGAAATATTAATGAAGGTGTGAGATGATTGAGCTATGCAAGCAGAAAATAAGACAGAAGTTAAAGCCATGCAGACAGAAATTTAAAAGCAGAAACTTAAAGCGCGATTATTGGTTCGCGGGGTTACATATGAGGAGCAGTTACAATAATAGGATACAATTTAATTTGAAAATACGCAAAAATAAAGGGGCAACATATAAAACTGCAGAGTGAACAAACTAGGTTAGTAAACAGAATTAGGGAAACGCAATATGAAATTGCAGGACACTTTAGTGATTTTTGTTTATGATATAGGAGAACTTCAAATCAAAATATGACCCTAAACTTAACTTTTAAAAGGAATTAATGCTAGCAAAAATGTTATCATTTGAGAAATATTTTCACCGCTATTAAAGCATTCGATTTTTTTTTTTATTGAAAAATTTAAAAACAAAGAAAATAAAGCATTTTTTGTTCCCTTTTTTGTGAGAAGATTGATCGTTATTCATTTATTTTCTAAAGGTTGTATTAACATTATTATTAAAAGGTTACGCATTAAAAAACATTTTTTATGGTTTTTATTAAAGCAACTCAATACTGATTATTTTCACTTATTAGCATAAGCATAGAAGTAAAGATCAAACAAACGTAAAACAAAACAACTGGGCCGTGTAACCAGAGCTGGCCCGCCTCAATCTTTAGGGTATCATTTGAAACCCTAGGGTTTCTAATCTTTTCTCAAACGCGGCGCCGATGCACGTTTCCCTTCCTTTCGTTCTAATCGCCAATCCTACTTCGATTCATTGTTGTAACCTGAAGACAATCAGAAATTGAACCGTTAAAATGCGAGAGGTGACATGTTTGTTGCTTACGTTTTGAATGATGGAGATTTTCTGGCGCCGATTCGGGCTGATTAGTGATGATGATGGCTGAACCCTGAGAGGAATTGCTCGCCGTCTTCGGATGGTGCTGGTGAACCTCTCTTCGGTGGGCCTCGTAATGATAATGAGTACGAGCAATGGCTTTTGTTGCGATGACTCTCGTTTCGTTAGGGTTCACGCTGTTTCTCACTCTGATTCCTCCTTCTTTCGTACGCAGCTACCAACTAGGGTTTTACTTGAGGTGACATCGTTCCTTATATACTTTTTTGTGATTTCTTTTTGGGCTTGGATAAAACCTGATTGGCGTTATTTTTCACTGAGATATGATTTGCCTCAAATTGATTTGATTTTCTGATTGAGATCCTTTGATTGAGCCCGTTTTGGATTGACTGGAGATTTTCCTTTTTCGGATTTATGCTGATTGGATTCGCTTTGATTTTATCCGGATTTGCTTTGGTTTCAATCGGATAACTGGATTTTTTTTACTTTGATTAACTATCCCTGATGTCTGTTGACTTGATTTTCAGATATTGATTTGGATTGTTATTTTCAGGTGAACTCCAATTCAGATTCGGTCCACAGTTATTTACTTGATAAGGGCCGGACCGCTTGACTCTTGGCTTCGGATACGGTGTTTGACGTAACTCTGTTACTTTTCTGTTAGGCTTTTCTGCAGAACAACTTTGTTTTCTAATGAGCTTGACTCCTTGAGATGTCTTGTTGGATATCCGAATCTTGAGCAGCTTTTGGTTATCAGTTGGAATACACTTACTTTTCTTCTTCTTCTTTCAGTGAACTGATACTTCAGATGGATCAATGCCACTGGTGATGATGACCATTGGTCTGAACCTTTGAGGGCCGCCTTTTGACACTTTGGTTTTGATTGTGTCGCCTTAGCGTTGATGACCTTCGGGTCTGAGCTGACATTTTGTGCTTGAGCTGATAGTCCGTGCGAAATCACCGTATGCTCATAATTCGATGTTCGGTAGGGAGTTGGTAACGGTCCCGGCCGTGGCTCTCCTGGCCGCTCGAACTTCACGCCCAATGATGATTAAACTGAGGGCTGATATGACTTCAAATCTCCTTGTAATTTTTCTATTTGCTTCGAATTGCGTATGAACTCGCGTCCTGTTACTGATCGTTTTTGTTTTTGTTTTTCTTTTTGACAGGTGAGAGTTTAGTGCTGATGAAGGTGATGATGATGTTATAATCTGAGCCTCGGGGTTGTTTGCCCTGTTTTTTCTGATGTAGCTCTGCTTTGGTCCCTTTTGCAGATGTAGGATTCGATATTGCTTGGCCCTTAATTCGAATTCGGTTTAGTCTCCTTGCTGCTTCTGATATCGATGGACCGAGTTCTTTTTCTTTTGATGTAGTTCTGATATGGTTTTCTGACTCTAGTGGGATCATTCTTGTCTCGATGCTGATATGTTTTTTACTGATACACCAGTCGCCTGATGCAGTTCAGCTCTGATTCAGCCTTGGTGCTTGGGGCTGTGATGCTTTGGATTCGCAAACTGATTATGTTGTATGATGACAGGGTTGTGATGTTGTTCTTCGACTGAGCCCACATGTTGGCTTTGATTTCTTGCTGTTCTACTGGTGTGCATTCACTTGTTCAGTTTTGTGTTTCCAATTACCTCGGCTATGAGCATCAAAAAGCTACATATTTACTTGATAGTGCTGTTATATTGGATTTAGAACAAAATCTGTTTGGCTTGATAATCATTTTTCAGCATAGAATCACCTTTCGGCAAATCATTTCGGCCCAAAACTTCTTTTATCTCTCTCTTTCTCGGTTGTCCCGTAACGATAAGAACGGGTATTACCTGATCTGACGCCCACGGCGCGGATCGGTAACGGGGGTAGGACGCAGCTTCGGTTGTGCCACTCCCGGCACTCGATGATGACATTGTTCTGAGAGTGTCAAAAAACTCCTAACCTTTTTCTATATTGTTTGTTTTGCTTTGATGTGCAGGTTAGTCGAGATTTGCGGCGAAGCTCAAGGGCCAACATGAAGACACTTAGCATTTTTAGGACTTAGGATTTTTAGATTTAATGTAATTCCTTGTAGCAGCAAAAATGTGAAACAATCTCCCTTTTGTATAATGCAATCTTTATGAAATAAAATTCCCAACACTTTGAATTTATTTATATTTTATTCTTAGTTAAAAAATATAAACAATTGTGAATAAATCCACAAGTATTTAAATTCGTTAACATAGGCATAAAACATAAATATTCCCAAGTGGTATTCTTATTGGTGCACTCGTCTCATTTGTAATCCTAATCTCATCATCCGATTAAAATGTTAACCAACCATTTCATAACCAAACACCTATGGGCACCGTAATCACAACATTTTCAGCATCAACAGTAAAACTAATCGTAATTAAATTCCACTGACCAAACCGCTAAAATCTCAATATGATCAGAACTGGTGATAGATAAATGCCTCGAAACCCATACGTATCAAATGCCTCAGAATTTTAATAACAGCCCGTCTTCAAGGAATTTGTGTAAAATGACCAAAATACCCCTGGGACCAAATCCCTCTTTGATGTTGGCAAAAAAAATCATGAAGTTTGACTTTGGTTTGACCACAGTTGACCTCAGTTTGACTTTTTAACTGCATTGACTGCTTTTGACTTATCTGATCATCTGACTGAGCAAATTTTTGAGAAAAGTCTTGAAACTTGACATGGGGGTTCTTATACACATATAAGATGTTACGAAGCTCACTTGAAGTCTTGGAAGTCCATTTAGCCTGATTAAAGTCAAAACCCTAGTTTTGGATGCACTGCTTAGGAGGTGCATTGTCTGAGGGAATTGTCAACTCTTCTGACAAATTGTGAACTTTGTGAACCTTGTGAATCTTCATAAGATATCTTGTGATACTCATGGGAGGTATTGTGAAGCTTGTGAACCTTCAAGAAGCAACCTACGGACTTCATGAACCTCATGAAAGGTATTGAAAGCACTGTGGGACTTGTGAACCTTGTGAACCTTCATAAAGTAGCTCGTGGACTTTATGAACTTCATGAAAGGTTATGCAAGTTGTTGGAGAACTTGTGAATCTTGTGAACCTTCTTAGAACACAAAGTCTTGTATTGTGAGGGCAAATTTTGGGGTGCAACAGCTGCCCCTGTTCAATTTTCTGAAACCTGAGGGGTTAGATTGGTATATTTGCCAGTCGTAACCTGGAAGGTTGAAGGGGATTGAACACAAAAGCCCAAAAATTTGCACTCACCAGTGCACTAGAGTGGTACAGATGGCTAGTTGAATATGATTGAGTGGGCTTAAAGATGCCACTAGGGGGGGAGCAGTTCAAAATATGGGTGTATGATGAAAGCTGTCAGGAGTCTGGAATAATAATGATGTAGCAGCATGTCTTCATGAGGATAGAGCAATCAATAGTGATAACCCTAAAGCAGTCTTGAAGCAATGATATGATCTCAGGAGGATAGAACAATGAATGGCTCTAAAGCAGTCTTGAAATAATAATGTGATATGTCTTCAGGAGGATAGAGCAATCAATAGCTCTAAAGCAGTCTTGAAGTAATGATTTCAGGAGGATAGAGCAATGGATGGCTCTAAAGCAGTCTTGAAATAATAATGTAATTTCAGGAGGATAGAGCAATGGATAACTCTAAAGCAGTCTTGAAATAATTAGATGGCTTCAGGAGGATAGAGCAACGAATAGCTCTAAAGCAGTCTTGAAGTAGTAATATGACCTCATGAGGATAGAGCAATGAATAGCTCTAAAGCAGTCTTGAAGTAATAGGATGATTTCAGGAGGATAGAGCAATCAGTAGCTCTAAAGCAGTCTTGAAGTCATGAGAGGCTATCAGGAGGATAAAATAACCCTGAGGTTACAATAAAGCGGTCCCAAAGTAATAAGAAGCTCATCAGGAGGATAAAGTAACCCTGAGGTTACAATAAAGCAGTCCCAAAGATCATAAGCTTGTTTGTTGGATAATTAACCTGAAAACAAGGTAGCATTCTGTATAACAACATTAGTTTATGCTTTATGTATGCATGTATGACATGATGCACTTAGGTAATGTACTATAGACATATATGTTATGGTATGATGTAAATGATGTATGTATGATATGACACTGCTGGAAGTGTCTGGATATCCTTTGTATAACAACTGCTGGCTAAGGAAAATAAATCCCGATTCGTTGTTGAAGAATATATAACCCTCCGTCTGCTAGGGATAACAAGGTATAGATAACCTCCCGTTGTTGGGGATAACAAGGTATAGATAACCTCCCGTTGTTGGGGATAGTAGGGTATAGATAACCTTCGTTTTTGTTTGATAGTAGGATAAGTATAACATCCCGTCTTCGTTCATCGTGCCCTTATTGGAAAGTAATTTCCCGTATATCCGTATGAGGATAAAAGAGATGGATATAAATTCCAGGGGAGATTAGACTTTGTGAAAATGGATTAGTCCTACTGATGGTTTGTAACTGTCTTGTAAAGATGAACCGGCGAAACTTCGTTGAAATCCTTCCCTCGTTCGTCCTTAGTAAATACTATTACTGCATTTTCATGCATTTCTGGTAAACATCAATCATATTAAAAGCATACATGCATTTCTGGTAAACATCAATCATATTCAAAGGCATACATACATTCAAACACAACCAATGGACGTTTCGCTTATGTAAATAGGGTAAAAGTAAATCTGGATTCAAAAGATGGAATTTATTTAGATCAAAAGTGACCCATACACGGGTAAGTTTGTACAAGGAGACATAAACCCTAGTAAGAGAATTTTGTCATGAAGTTTTACAAAAAGAATCAGCTATGTGGGAAATAATCCTATTGAGTTTCAATTCTACTATTGCCACTCAAGTATCTCATCTTCTTGCTGTTGAGACGGAAACGATTGGATTGAGCTTTATCTGTTTGAGCTTGAGTAAGTAGTACAACTGGTTGCAGTTTCATGAGTGATCCAAACGAGACATAGTCATACGCTTTAATCCCTAACTTTTGCCTGGATTGCCCTTTCAGGTTTTCAATCCACCGGGATACCCTTTTTTGCCCAAGCCGCCTTTTCAGGTTTTCGACTTGCCGGGTGTATATCTTTTTATATATATATCCCTAATTTTTGCCCAAACCCTTTTGGTTTGCCGGGATGCCCTTATTTTTGCCTAGGCCTGTCAACCTAGCGGGTCTCTTTTTATGCGTAGTATTTTTTAACTATGTCTGCGTTTACAGGTTGTGGGAAGTCTTCACCATCCATTGTAGTCAGTATCATGGCACCTCCTGAGAACACTGTCTTGACTACAAATGGTCCCTCATATGTTGGAGTCCACTTGCCCCTAGGATCACCCTGTGGTAATATGATACGCTTGATTACCAAGTCACCAGCCTGATATACCTTTGGCTTAACCTTCTTGTTAAAAGCTTTGATCACCCGTTTCTGGTACATCTGGCCATGACAAACTGTTGTTAACCTTTTCTCATCAATCAAATTTATCTGGTCAAGTCGAGTCTGAATCCACTCATCTTCATCCAAGCCTGCATCCTTCATAATTCTCAAGGAGGGGATCTGAACTTCAATAGGCAGAACTGCTTCCATACCATAGACTAAGGAGAATGGGGTTGCCCCTGTTGAAGTACGTATTGTAGTACGATAACCATGCAGAGCAAATGGTAAATCTCGTGCCAATCCTTGTAAGTAACAGTCATCTTCTGTACAATCTTCTTAATGTTCTTATTAGCAGCTTCAACTGCCCCATTCATCTTTGGACGATACGGAGAAGAGTTGTGATGCTTAATCTTGAACTGCGTACAGAGATCAGTAATCATAGTGTTGTTCAGATTAGAGCCATTGTCAGTGATAATCCTTTCAGGGATACCATACCTACATATGAGATTATTCTTAATGAACCGAGCCACGACATTCTTAGTCACAGATGCAAATGAAGCTGCCTCTACCCACTTCGTGAAGTAATCAATAGCAACCAGGATGAAACGATGCCCATTAGAAGCAGTAGGCTTGATATCACCAATCATATCAATGCCCCACATGGCAAAGGGCCAAGGTGCAGTCAACACATTCAATGGAGATGGAGGTACATGTACTTTATCAGCATAGATTTGACATTTGTGACATGTTCTGGAGTGTTGATAGCAATCAGCTTCCATGGTAGACCAATAGTAACCTGCTCTCAAAATCTTCTTTGCCATGGTATGACCACTAGAATGAGTGCCAAAGGTCCCATCATGCATCTCTTCCATAATTTCTGTAGCTTCCTTCTTATCCACACAACGAAGCATAGTTGAATCATGATTACGCTTATACAGAATGCCATTACTCAGAAAGAACTTAGCAGAAAACCTTCTCAGGAACTTCCTATCTTTGACAGATGCCCCTTCAGGGAACTCCTGAGCTTCAAGATAGTTTTTCACTTCATAGAACCAAGGCTTCTCCTCTGCCCCTTCAGTGTCAATCTCATTGCAGTATGCAGGCTTCTTAAATCTATCAATGGTAATCTTGGGAGCTTCATCATCCCAGCTGATCTCAAACATAGATGCCATGGTGGCCAATGCGTCTGCCAACTGATTCTCTCTTCGTGGAATATGTCCAAAAGTAATCTCTTTGAAATGTGGGATCAAAGACAACACATGTTCTCTGTAAGGAATGAGATTATCATGCTTTGTATCCCAATCTCCTTTAATCTGACTTACTACCAGAGCTGAATCTCCATACACCTCAAGGAACTGAATCTTCATATCAATAGCAACTTGTATACCCATGATACATGCCTCATACTCAGCCATGTTATTGGTACAATAGAAACAAAGTCTGGCAGTAATCGGGGTATGACAACCTTCAGGGGAACTAATCACAACACCAACACCATTACCATGTGCATTGGAGGCACCATCAAAAACCATAGTCCATCGGGATCCTTGTTCAGGTCCGTCATATTGTCCAGGTTCTTTGGTAACAGACATAATGTCTTCATCAGGGAACTCAAAATTCATTGACTGGTAATCATCTACTGCTTGATGAGCCAAATGATCAGCAACAACACTCCCCTTAATGGCCTTCTGAGTAGTATACTGTATATCATATTCCGTCAAGATCATTTGCCATCTTGCAATTCTTCCGGAGAGAGCAGGTTTCTCAAATATGTACTTGATTGGATCCATCTTCGAAATCAACAAGGTAGTATGGGTCAACATATACTGTCTTAGTCGGCGAGAAGCCCATGCCAAAGCGCAGCAAGTTTTCTCGAGCAGTGAGTATCTTGTTTCACAGTCGGTAAACTTTTTGCTAAGGTAGTATATTGCCTGCTCTTTTCGACCAGACTCGTCATGTTGCCCCAATACACACCCCATTGAGTTGTCTAATACTGTTAAATACATAATCAAGGGTCTTCCATCAACTGGTGGCATTAAAATTGGAGGTTCTAGCAAATATCTCTTGATTTCATCAAAGGCAGTCTGGCACTCATCATTCCATTCCATCACCTGATCTTTCTTCAACAACTTGAAGATTGGCTCACAGATGGTAGTTAATTGGGAAATAAATCTTGCAATGTAGTTCAATCGTCCCAAGAAACCTCTAACCTCCTTCTCAGTACGGGGAGCTGGCATCTCTCGTATAGCTTTCACTTTTGCAGGATCCACTTCAATACCTTTTCCACTGACAATGAAACCCAGGAGCTTTCCAGATCTAACTCCAAAAGTACACTTGTTTGGGTTCAATCTCAACTTGTATTTCTTCAACCTCTCAAACAACTTGTGCAGATGATCAAGATGTTGCTCTTCATTCTGAGATCTGGCTATCATATCATCCACATATACCTCTATCTCATGATGAATCATATCATGAAACAAAGCCACCATAGCACGCTGATATGTTGCCCCTGCATTCTTCAAACCAAATGGCATTACCTTATAGCAAAAGGTGCCCCACTGTGTCACAAATGTTGTCTTCTCCATATCTTCAGGTGCCATCTTGATTTGATTGTAACCAGAGAAACCATCCATAAAAGAGAATACCTTATGCTGAGCAGTGTTGTCTACCAGAATATCGATATGAGGAAGTGGAAAGTCGTCTTTAGGGCTAGCCTTGTTCAGATCTCTGTAGTCTACACACATACGTACCTTACCATCTTTCTTAGGAACTGGTACCACATTTGCGACCCACTGAGGATAAGAAGTTACGGCCAAGAACCCTGCATTGAACTGTTTCATTACCTCTGCTTTGATCTTTTCTGACATTTCAGGACGCATACGACGAACCTTCTGCTTCTTTGGACGACAATCTTCTTTCACTGGCAAACGGTGAACCACAATGTCCGTATCCAACCCTGGCATATCTTCATAAGACCAAGCAAAGATCTCCACATAGTCACGTAGCATCTGAACCAACCTGCTCTTGACACTGTCCTCTAAATCAGCCCCTATTTTGACCTCTTTTCTGTTTTCTTCAGTTCCCAGATTCACAACTTCGACTGGCTCTTCATGTGGCTGTATAGCTTTCTCTTCTTGTTGTAACAACCTAGCAAGCTCTACAGGTATTTCACAATCGTCCTCGTTTCCGTCTTCAGTTTGATAGATCGGATTCTCGAAATTGTAATTGGCAATAGTAGAACTGTTATCAACTGGATCCAGAGTGGATGAGGATCTGCATTTTAGTGACGTGGGTGTGTGTAAGAACACATAGCTGATAAAGCAAAAATAAAAGAAAAAGAAAGACAAGGAACACAATATTTACGAAAACGAAACGTCCACTGATTTTATTGAATGAAGTATGCAAATGAAATGACAACCCGTAACAAGCACACCATTGTGCCCCGGGTAAGGCACATGGCTTGAAAGTTTTAATTGTTCCAGAAATTATAAATTTAAAAACATAACACAGTAATAGTATTTACTCCTGACTAAAGGAGATAGGGATAACATCTTCAGCTGTCCAATTATTGAGTCCAGCACCCACAGTAGGAAAAATCCATGCCTCCAAGTTGTAGTCTTCATCTTGATCTCCCACAGCATTGATAACCCCTTGATTGGTGATACGAACAGCACGAGCACGACGAACAGCCTTCTGGGACTCTGCAGTGAAACCCAAACCAAACTTGTCAGACTTGTATGGAATATCAGGAAGCTGACCCCAAATAGTACAACCACCTTCTTCCACCACAGCTTTTGCATCATTGAGGGAGGCCATTGCCATTGTTGGAGGGTTTCTGATGACCACAGGAACCTTCTTCACAGCAGGAGGAGTCACACAATCCTTAACAGCCCAGGGAACCACTTCAAATGACTGACATGGAGTTTCAATGTATTCACCTTCTACTTCCAGATACTTGAAAGTGTTTACATGGCTGACAAAGTATTCTTCCTCTCCAAAGACAGTAACAACTTTTCCATTCACCGGATATCTCAACTTTTGATGTAATGTGGAGGTCACAGCACCTGCCCCATGGATCCAGGGACGACCAAGCAGACATGAGTACGAAGGACGAATATCCATCACATAGAATGTAGCAGTAAACACCTGAGAGCCAACCTTGATTGGAAGATCAATTTCCCCATGCACTACTCTTCTAGAACCATCAAAAGCCTTTACCACAATATTACTGGGCTTCAATACCGTATCTTCAGGACTCAGCTTGTTCAGGACTTCCTTAGGCAACACATTCAGAGAGGAACCATTGTCTATCAGCACATGAGACAGGGTAGTGCCCCTGCATTCAATTGAAATATGCAAGGCCCTGTTATGATCCCTCTTGGCAGGGGTCAAGTCAGCATCAGAAAATCCTAACCCGTTGTCATAGGTCAGGTGAGCAACACAATTCTCAAACTGGTCCACGGAAATTGCACTGGGTACATGAGCCATCTTTAGAAACTTGATCAATGACTTGGCATGAGCCTTAGAACATAATAACAGGGAGAGCATAGAAATCTTTGAGGGAGTATGCCCCAGCTGATCAACAATATCATAATCACTCTTGCGAATGATTTTCAATACTTCTTCCATCTGCTTAGAGAGGTCATCAGCAGCTGGCACATCAGTAGATACAGGCTCAATAACAGGACCCTTGCCCCGAGCATCAGTGGTGGAAGTAACAGCAGGAGTAACTGCACTCTTAGAAGCAACTGGAGGAGAGAAGACTCTTCCACTACGAGTGATCTTGCTAGATTCAGCAATATTATCAATGTCAACAGGCATATCAGGTAAAGGCTCCTGCTTGACACCATGGATGTAAACATCAGACCCATAGTGCCAAGGCACAGCTTTGTCAGATGTATAAGGAATAGGATCAGGAGTGGTAATGATTAGAGGAGCTACTCTGGCTTCAGCAACAACTTTCACAGGACCTTCAGCAGTAATCTTGATCGGGCCCTGATGAGTGATTTTAATGGGACCCTTTGAAGTGATTCTTAGTGGTACTTTGTCGACCATGTCAACCTCTTCAATCTTCTTACCCTGAGTCAGATGATCCACCATACTTTCTACAGATGCTGGTCTTCTTTCAAACACTATAGTATATTTATCCATGAGACGTTGAATCCCATCTCTCAAAATGAAGCAACTATCCGGCTTATAGGTACAATATAGACAATCTTCATGACAACCTGGAAAGATCCCAGCTTGTACTAGCCTCTTTTTGATAACAGACAATGGTGTGCTCAACTCCATAACTGAATAGACATGCAGATCTTCATCAATATCTTCATCAATGGCGTTGACAGTCTTCTCGTGATTTGGCATTGGAGCTGTAATCACATTTGGAGTACCTGGTGGATCAAACTCAATTTCTCCAGCATCAATCATATCCTGAATTTTGTTCTTCAAGACCCAGCAGTTATTAGTATCATGTCCTGGACAGTTTGAATGATATGCACATCGTGCATTGGGATTGTACTTGGGAGAGGTAACATTGGGATTCTGAGGAGCCTCCCTCAGGGTAATAAGTTCAGCCTTCAACAAGTGTTGCAACGCCTGAGCCATTGACATGTTGATCTTCGTGAACTGTCTTCTAGCCCTCTGTTGGTTGCCTTGAGGCTGCTCTGTTGTTGCAGGAGTTGGATTTGAAATATGAACTGCACTAACAGACTGATGCCTTCTGTTACGATCAGGCTGACCATACACAGCATTAGATTCTTTCTTCCCAGTGGGAGGCTTCTTTGCAGCACCTGATGAAGAAGTGCCCACTTGGATCTTACCACTCTTGATACCATTCTCCACTCGCTCTCCTGTCATGATCAACTCAGTGAAGCCAGATGATGAGCTTCCAATGAGATGACTGTAAAACGGACCATTCAGCGTACACATGAACATATCAACCAACTCCCTATCAGTCAAAGGGGGTTGAACTCTTCCAGCTAAGTCTCTCCACTTCTGAGCATACTCCTTAAAGCTTTCTTTGGCACCCATAGACATGCTTTGAAGTTGCATGCGAGTGGGGGCTAAGTCAGCATTGTATTGATACTGCTTGTAGAAAGCTTCAGCAAGGTCATTCCAATCTCTGATGTTGACACTCTCCAACTGATAATACCACTCTAGCTGAGCTCCAGATAAACTCTCTTGAAAGAAATGGATCCACAACTTTTTATCAGCAGTGTGGGGTTGCATTCTTCTGACATAAGACCTCAGATGCAATTTGGGACAAGAGACCCCATCATAGACAACAAACGTAGGAACTTTGAACCCAATGGGTATGACCACCCCAGATATCAAGCTCAAATCCTCAAAATCCAGCCCAGATGATTTCTGTAATTCCATAGCATCCATTCTATCCACAAGCATCTTGAATTTGTCTTCGTTAGGCTCATGGTAGTAGTTAGCCTCAGAATCAGAGTCCCCCATAGTGTTGTGGAGACTGCCTCTCTCCTGCTCAGATTCTTCAGATTCATAGTCTTCAACATGTTCCTTGGTCTTGACAGGACCTTTGAACCTTCTTCCCATGTTGAGCAGCCCAGCAGACCTTCTAGCCTTCTTAGTCTTCTTGGCCAGCAGTGTCTTCAATTCATCTTGCCCCTTGGATAGGTTCAAGATCAGCTCTTGGAACTGTGCATTCTGTGCCTGAAGATCCTTAACTGATTGTTCAAGAGCCATTGCTGAAATAAACAGCGAGAAGATGAGAAACCTGTGCACAATTATAAACCTGTGATGCAATGATATGGGAATGCATATGCAATGTTTTCAAGGACCGCAGGATTTAAATTTGCTTGAACAAACAAGAAAGTAACTTTTTATTAGTAATAACTTGTTTTGCCTTTTAGGCTTACAAAAAATGAAAACGAAATAAGTACAAAAGATGGGGTTTTAAGTCTCCCATGGACGTTTCCTCTTTGTGTTGAGGTATGAGTTGAAGTTTCGTTCCTCATGAAGTAGCTTTGTTAGCTCTAGGATCCTTGCTTGGCTTGCTTTGTAATGAGCCTCGAAAGTATCCCTTTGCTCTTTCAGTTGGATCCATGATCTCTGCAAGTCTTCCATATCAGTAGGCATGTCTGGGTGAAGGATGGTATAAGCTGTGTCTCCTTCAGCAACAGGTTCCATGGTAACTGGTAGGATGGCAGGATATGGCATCATGAGTGTCTGAGCACGAAATCGTACCCATCTGAGATAAGCCTCCATAGGAATGGTGTACTTAGGCTCCAGTGTCTTGCTGTCAATCCTGTTTACCTTTCCCCAAGCTCGTATGAATCTCTGACGGTAACCCTGAAGATCGTTGTCGTAGTCAAACACAATGCCCTGGATCAACATGTCATGTGGACCATCGCTCCGGGCGTAACCAAACTGTCGTAAAGCTAGAGATGGGTTGTAGGTGATGCCTCCTCTTATGCCTAGAAGTGGCACATTAGGAAACTCCCCACAACGGTCAATGATGGTGACATTCTCCATAGATCTGGAGCACCAATGGATGTCTGAGTGAGAAAGTGACATGATCCTCTTGGACCATCTGAACCCTTGCTCATTCTTCATTACTGAGCGAGGAAGGTGAGAAATAAACCACCTAGAAAGTAAAGGTATGCAGCACATCAAAGTTCCTCTTGCCCTTGTAGTACGGGTGTAAAGAGAATGTAGGATGTCTCCAAGTAAGGTAGGCACTGGATTGTGACTCAGGAATATGTTGATGGCATGAACGTCTATGAACTGATCAGGATTGGGGAACAACACTAAGCCATAAATCAATAAGGCTAAGATCTCCTCAAAAGCATCGTAGCTCATAGCCTTCAAGAACATTTGAGCTTTATCCACTAATACCTTGGCAAGAATACCTTTAACTCCACTTCTCGTCTCTAGAACAATGTCAGACTTCTTCAGATGTAGAGCTGCAACAATAACTTCTGGTTTAAGCTCCTTCTCTAAGCCTGTGAATGGCTTCTGATCAAGAACAGGTATACCCAGAAGTTTAGAGAACTCCTCCATGGTTGGAACCAGCTGATAATCAGGAAATGTAAAGCAATGGTGCTTAGGGTCAAAGAACTGAAACAGCACACTCATCATGTCTTCACTGAACCCTGAAGTAACTAGATCCAATAAGTGACCATGTCTCTTGTTGAACTGGGAATGATCAGGCACTAGGGAAACCAACTCCTTGAGCTTAGCAGGTATCCCTACAAAGTTGATCCTGATGGTGTTTCTACGAGCAGAAGCCATGACCTGCAACAAAGAACAAAGATAAATCCTTTGGTCCTTGAAATGGTTAGGGAAAATGGTATGCTTATGATGCATGATGATGTTATGATGTCATGCTCAATCACAAACATGTGGCACACACAAACAAGTCACACCATAGCCCTAGGTTTAAAGGCTTGCATGAGGTTCAAAGGCAAGTACCCTCCCCTGAAGTTAGATGGTTCATCCTGTCCTACAAAAGTAACCAGGTTCTAAGGGATCTCAATATCATTGATCCTTCACAAGGGTGGTTGTTCAGAAGGCAACTTACTTGCCAACCAAAACCCTCCAAGTTTAAGATCTCAATGAGCGTAGTATCGAGTGTCAACCAACTTCAGTCTGCACCAAAGCCGGTTACCTCACTACTTTCTAAAGGCCAAGATGAGTTAACTAGGGTTCTAAAAGTCAGTTAGTGCATTGACAACATATGGCAGCCTCAATATTATCCTCAACTTGACTTAAGGAATATAAGCACCAACCAAGAAGTCGCACTAACTATGGCCACCAGATCAACCGTATCGATATACGTCGTACAGTTTCCTTGGTCTATTGCCATTTACCTAAGGTACACTAGATCCGGGTTAGGACCTTTCACACATAAGAGCACCCCAACAATATAATAATAAAACAAACAAGGCAAACAATTTAAAGTGATCTTAATTCCTAAGGGTACCCCTCTTAAATAGGTCCCTAGCAGAGTCGCCAGTTCTGTAACACGGTGGGAGAACTGACTTTAAACAATGTTGCGGATAGCAAGAGTCGCCACCGACTTTTATTTTATCCGTAAGGAAAGGTTATAAAAGAACAGGAAAGACCTTAGAGAATATTTTGGGTCCGGGGGGTAGGTTATGAAAAGGGAAGGTGTTAGCACCCTTTTCATCCATGGTTATCCATGGGCTCTTAGGTACTTAAGCTCACTTTTGAATTGTTTTGAAAGTGTAGTGTGTGAGTAGCAAAAATTTCAGAATAGTTTAATAATAATCCGTGTATGGATGTGAAAAAAACTTGTTTGAAAATTTTGTTGGAAATTTGTTTAAGTGTGAAAAAGTTTTGAAGTGAGCAAGTACCTAGGAGTAGCCTACCCTAATGTTTTAAGGTCTTTCTTATTCTTTATCCTTTCCTTAGTAAGACTATCCCTACTAAAATGGAGTAGGTAGTCCTTACTTTGGATGTTAAGGGACATGTGAGGGACAATTTGACTTTGAAGACCATTGTGGGATGTAATAAGCACATATAAGGGACCATCATCATTTTTCGAAAGGGACTCGATTCGTAAAGGCAACCATAAGGGACTTTGATGATTTTTCTATTTGAGGGACTTGCTTTATACACCCCACTTAACCATTATTCGTAGGCAACTTGAGGGATATCCTTAGGAAGTGAGACGGCGATTAAAATCGACTTACGTGTGTGACGTGTTTATTTTAATTATCTTTATTTAAAAGTGATCTAAATTTATTTTAATATTACATACATGTTGTTACACTCCCTAATTATTAACCATAATAATAATTAAATAATTAAACAACTTTACATCCAAGAAACAATTACAAAATAATAAGCAAAATAATTAAATAGCAAAGATAAATAAAATATAAATAAGCAATAATAAATAATAAAGGGGGTTAATTCTAAGTTTACTCGGCAAGACATCGCATCTTGTGCCTACGTATCCTTACGGGAGTGGAATCAGAGTAATCGTAGTTCCCCTCAAAAGGGAGGTTAGAGACTTCTTGACTGTGGTCAAGGTCTCACGGGGAATAAACGCATCTTAAGGACACGCTTACGTGGAGTGTAGGAACTCCAAATCTCTACGTTGAAATGTTAAGTTGTAATTAGGGTTAGGTTAGGGATTCCGCGGCGGGAAACCCTAAAATGAGCGCAGCGGCTCTTTGACCTAATGCTAGGGGTAAAATTGTAATTTTGCCTGCGGCGAGGCATTTGTGAAAATTAGGGTTTGTAAAAGTTGTAAGGGTTGAAGGTGAGGACTATTGACGCGGCGGTCATATGCTAGACCTAATTCCTTCGGAGGTGTGTGCAGTGTGACAGAAATATTAATGAAGGTGTGAGATGATTGAGCTATGCAAGCAGAAAATAAGACAGAAGTTAAAGCCATGCAGACAGAAATTTAAAAGCAGAAACTTAAAGCGCGATTATTGGTTCGCGGGGTTACATATGAGGAGCAGTTACAATAATAGGATACAATTTAATTTGAAAATACGCAAAAATAAAGGGGCAACATATAAAACTGCAGAGTGAACAAACTAGGTTAGTAAACAGAATTAGGGAAACGCAGTATGAAATTGCAGGACACTTTAGTGATTTTTGTTTATGATATAGGAGAACTTCAAATCAAAATATGACCCTAAACTTAACTTTTAAAAGGAATTAATGCTAGCAAAAATGTTATCATTTGAGAAATATTTTCACCGCTATTAAAGCATTCGATTTTTTTTTTATTGAAAAATTTAAAAACAAAGAAAATAAAGCATTTTTTGTTCCCTTTTTTGTGAGAAGATTGATCGTTATTCATTTATTTTCTAAAGGTTGTATTAACATTATTATTAAAAGGTTACGCATTAAAAAACATTTTTTATGGTTTTTATTAAAGCAACTCAATACTGATTATTTTCACTTATTAGCATAAGCATAGAAGTAAAGATCAAACAAACGTAAAACAAAACAACTGGGCCGTGTAACCAGAGCTGGCCCGCCTCAATCTTTAGGGTATCATTTGAAACCCTAGGGTTTCTAATCTTTTCTCAAACGCGGCGCCGATGCACGTTTCCCTTCCTTTCGTTCTAATCGCCAATCCTACTTCGATTCATTGTTGTAACTTGAAGACAATCAGAAATTGAACCGTTAAAATGCGAGAGGTGACATGTTTGTTGCTTACGTTTTGAATGATGGAGATTTTCTGGCGCCGATTCGGGCTGATTAGTGATGATGATGGCTGAACCCTGAGAGGAATTGCTCGCCGTCTTCGGATCGTGCTGGTGAACCTCTCTTCGGTGGGCCTCGTAATGATAATGAGTACGAGCAATGGCTTTTGTTGCGATGACTCTCGTTTCGTTAGGGTTCACGCTGTTTCTCACTCTGATTCCTCCTTCTTTCGTACGCAGCTACCAACTAGGGTTTTACTTGAGGTGACATCGTTCCTTATATACTTTTTTGTGATTTCTTTTTGGGCTTGGATAAAACCTGATTGGCGTTATTTTTCACTGAGATATGATTTTCCTCAAATTGATTTGATTTTCTGATTGAGATCCTTTGATTGAGCCCGTTTTGGATTGACTGGAGATTTTCCTTTTTCGGATTTATGCTGATTGGATTCGCTTTGATTTTATCCGGATTTGCTTTGGTTTCAATCGGATAACTGGATTTTTTTTACTTTGATTAACTATCCCTGATGTCTGTTGACTTGATTTTCAGATATTGATTTGGATTGTTATTTTCAGGTGAACTCCAATTCAGATTCGGTCCACAGTTATTTACTTGATAAGGGCCGGACCGCTTGACTCTTGGCTTCGGATACGGTGTTTGACGTAACTCTGTTACTTTTCTGTTAGGCTTTTCTGTAGAACAACTTTGTTTTCTAATGAGCTTGACTCCTTGAGATGTCTTGTTGGATATCCGAATCTTGAGCAGCTTTTGGTTATCAGTTGGAATACACTTACTTTTCTTCTTCTTCTTTCAGTGAACTGATACTTCGGATGGATCAATGCCACTGGTGATGATGACCATTGGTCTGAACCTTTGAGGGCCGCCTTTTGACACTTTGGTTTTGATTGTGTCGCCTTAGCGTTGATGACCTTCGGGTCTGAGCTGACATTTTGTGCTTGAGCTGATAGTCCGTGCGAAATCACCGTATGCTCATAATTCGATGTTCGGTAGGGAGTTGGTAACGGTCCCGGCCGTGGCTCTCCTGGCCGCTCGAACTTCACGCCCAATGATGATTAAACTGAGGGCTGATATGACTTCAAATCTCCTTGTAATTTTGCTATTTGCTTCGAATTGCGTATGAACTCGCGTCCTGTTACTGATTGTTTTTGTTTTTGTTTTTCTTTTTGACAGGTGAGAGTTTAGTGCTGATGAAGGTGATGATGATGTTATAATCTGAGCCTCGGGGTTGTTTGCCCTGTTTTTTCTGATGTAGCTCTGCTTTGGTCCCTTTTGCAGATGTAGGATTCGATATTGCTTGGCCCTTAATTCGAATTCGGTTTAGTCTCCTTGCTGCTTCTGATATCGATGGACCGAGTTCTTTTTCTTTTGATGTAGTTCTGATATGGTTTTCTGACTCTAGTGGGATCATTCTTGTCTCGATGCTGATATGTTTTTTACTGATACACCAGTCGCCTGATGCAGTTCAGCTCTGATTCAGCCTTGGTGCTTGGGGCTGTGATGCTTTGGATTCGCAAACTGATTATGTTGTATGATGACAGGGTTGTGATGTTGTTCTTCGACTGAGCCCACATGTTGGCTTTGATTTCTTGCTGTTCTACTGGTGTGCATTCACTTGTTCAGTTTTGTGTTTCCAATTACCTCGGCTATGAGCATCAAAAAGCTACATATTTACTTGATAGTGCTGTTATATTGGATTTAGAACAAAATCTGTTTGGCTTGATAATCATTTTTCAGCATAGAATCACCTTTCGGCAAATCATTTCGGCCCAAAACTTCTTTTATCTCTCTCTTTCTCGGTTGTCCCGTAACGATAAGAACGGGTATTACCTGATCTGACGCCCACGGCGCGGATCGGTAACGGGGGTAGGACGCAGCTTCGGTTGTGCCACTCCCGGCACTCGATGATGACATTGTTCTGAGAGTGTCAAAAAACTCCTAACCTTTTTCTATATTGTTTGTTTTGCTTTGATGTGCAGGTTAGTCGAGATTTGCGGCGAAGCTCAAGGGCCAACATGAAGACACTTAGCATTTTTAGGACTTAGGATTTTTAGATTTAATGTAATTCCTTGTAGCAGCAAAAATGTGAAACAATCTCCCTTTTGTATAATGCAATCTTTATGAAATAAAATTCCCAACACTTTGAATTTATTTATATTTTATTCTTAGTTAAAAAATATAAACAATTGTGAATAAATCCACAAGTATTTAAATTCGTTAACATAGGCATAAAACATAAATATTCCCAAGTGGTATTCTTATTGGTGCACTCGTCTCATTTGTAATCCTAATCTCATCATCCGATTAAAATGTTAACCAACCATTTCATAACCAAACACCTATGGGCACCGTAATCACAACATTTTCAGCATCAACAGTAAAACTAATCGTAATTAAATTCCACTGACCAAACCGCTAAAATCTCAATATGATCAGAACTGGTGATAGATAAATGCCTCGAAACCCATACGTATCAAATGCCTCAGAATTTTAATAACAGCCCGTCTTCAAGGAATTTGTGTAAAATGACCAAAATACCCCTGGGACCAAATCCCTCTTTGATGTTGGCAAAAAAAATCATGAAGTTTGACTTTGGTTTGACCACAGTTGACCTCAGTTTGACTTTTTAACTGCATTGACTGCTTTTGACTTATCTGATCATCTGACTGAGCAAATTTTTGAGAAAAGTCTTGAAACTTGACATGGGGGTTCTTATACACATATAAGATGTTACGAAGCTCACTTGAAGTCTTGGAAGTCCATTTAGCCTGATTAAAGTCAAAACCCTAGTTTTGGATGCACTGCTTAGGAGGTGCATTGTCTGAGGGAATTGTCAACTCTTCTGACCAATTGTGAACTTTGTGAACCTTGTGAATCTTCATAAGATATCTTGTGATACTCATGGGAGGTATTGTGAAGCTTGTGAACCTTCAAGAAGCAACCTACGGACTTCATGAACCTCATGAAAGGTATTGAAAGCACTGTGGGACTTGTGAACCTTGTGAACCTTCATAAAGTAGCTCGTGGACTTTATGAACTTCATGAAAGGTTATGCAAGTTGTTGGAGAACTTGTGAATCTTGTGAACCTTCTTAGAACACAAAGTCTTGTATTGTGAGGGCAAATTTTGGGGTGCAACAGCTGCCCCTGTTCAATTTTCTGAAACCTGAGGGGTTAGATTGGTATATTTGCCAGTCGTAACCTGGAAGGTTGAAGGGGATTGAACACAAAAGCCCAAAAATTTGCACTCACCAGTGCACTAGAGTGGTACAGATGGCTAGTTGAATATGATTGAGTGGGCTTAAAGATGCCACTAGGGGGGGAGCAGTTCAAAATATGGGTGTATGATGAAAGCTGTCAGGAGTCTGGAATAATAATGATGTAGCAGCATGTCTTCATGAGGATAGAGCAATCAATAGTGATAACCCTAAAGCAGTCTTGAAGCAATGATATGATCTCAGGAGGATAGAACAATGAATGGCTCTAAAGCAGTCTTGAAATAATAATGTGATATGTCTTCAGGAGGATAGAGCAATCAATAGCTCTAAAGCAGTCTTGAAGTAATGATTTCAGGAGGATAGAGCAATGGATGGCTCTAAAGCAGTCTTGAAATAATAATGTAATTTCAGGAGGATAGAGCAATGGATAACTCTAAAGCAGTCTTGAAATAATTAGATGGCTTCAGGAGGATAGAGCAACGAATAGCTCTAAAGCAGTCTTGAAGTAGTAATATGACCTCATGAGGATAGAGCAATGAATAGCTCTAAAGCAGTCTTGAAGTAATAGGATGATTTCAGGAGGATAGAGCAATCAGTAGCTCTAAAGCAGTCTTGAAGTCATGAGAGGCTATCAGGAGGATAAAATAACCCTGAGGTTACAATAAAGCGGTCCCAAAGTAATAAGAAGCTCATCAGGAGGATAAAGTAACCCTGAGGTTACAATAAAGCAGTCCCAAAGATCATAAGCTTGTTTGTTGGATAATTAACCTGAAAACAAGGTAGCATTCTGTATAACAACATTAGTTTATGCTTTATGTATGCATGTATGACATGATGCACTTAGGTAATGTACTATAGACATATATGTTATGGTATGATGTAAATGATGTATGTATGATATGACACTGCTGGAAGTGTCTGGATATCCTTTGTATAACAACTGCTGGCTAAGGAAAATAAATCCCGATTCGTTGTTGAAGAATATATAACCCTCCGTCTGCTGGGGATAACAAGGTATAGATAACCTCCCGTTGTTGGGGATAACAAGGAAAGAGGTTCGGGCAAAAATTAGGGATATAAATTGAAAAAATGTACACCCGCAAGGTCGAAAACCCAGATGGGCGACTTTGGCAAAAAAGGGTATCCCGGTGAATCTAAAACCCGGAGGGGCGATTCAGGCAAAAGTTAGGGATTTGAAAAAGAAAATGACTGCGTTTCGCGTGTGGACTCTCATTGTTTAGTGGTTTGGAAGACCTGAGGGCCGTTTATCCGAATCAATCTCTTCTGAAGCTGAAACGTCGGAGAAGTATCGAAGTCGAGTAGGTCATAGAGGGATCAACTCATGGTGTTCGTCTACGCCTCGTTGCCGACATTTGTATATACTGATGTATATTTATGTTTTATCTTTGTGCGGCTTCCTCATTCCAGGAGCTTGCCTCTGTTGTAAAACATTTTTACCCATTCAGGGGTTCGTTATCAATAAAATGTATACTATTCAGCAATTCTGTTTGTCTGTTTAGCATTTATCTGTTTTGTTTGCAAAAAAAAACGCCGATGTTTTTGACAAAATGCGCATACATAAACTTACTGGCCTAGGCCACTGATTGTTGAAATGATGAATTACTTAAACATTGTCTCAAGATGATAACCTTGATAGGCCCCTTTGAGAAGGGTATCTTGTCTGTTTGTTTGTGTTGGTGCAGGTGTAGCATGTACCAGACAGTACACCGTATGCGTCCCCAAGCAGGATGATTCCTCCTTCTCCAGCAAAGTTCAGCAGCCTCTCCCTGCAGAGTCTGAACGTGAGATCGTAAGCATTGATATGTCTCCCCAGGCAGAGAGGATTCTCTCCCCAGCCAAGTACATCCTGAAGGAATGTCGTCCCCCCCCCCCAGCTGAGTTATACTGAAGTGTGCAGCAATTGACAGTTCCAGACTGAAGTCCCCGACGGAATTGAGATTCCCCACAGAGTCGTACTCTCCCTAGCAAGCAGGATGATTCCTTCTTCCCCAGCCGAGTTTGCAGAACCCCAAGAGAGCCGAGTCCTTGGAAGCCGTTCGGGCCATGATTGGTTTTCCCCAGTAGAGTGTTGAATAGCTGATGCTGTATTTCCCCGCCGGAGTCGTTATCTCCATGGAAGGTTTGGCTGTGAATGCCGAGCAGTTTATTTCTGCGATTAACATCGCTCTCCTTAGAAGGTCCAGGTTCTCGTAGAGCTTCGTTCCCCTGCAGCAGTCAACTGAAGTTTGCTTCCCCCATGCGGAGTCCGATTGAGGTTGGCGTGACCTTTTCTCCGTGGCAGGATGATTCCTTCCTCCACCAGAGTGGTTCTTTCTCCTTGACAGGAGGATTCTCCCTTCAGCATTTATTTTGCTGACGGGATCGCAGCATTTTGCACGATTGCATAGCACTTATCATAAACGCGTAGCATTTCCACTGTGTGGAGCATTGCGGCATATGCATAGTAAACACGAGCTAGGTCGTTACCGTTCTTGTTTTGCAGATGTTCCTCCGCAAAGTCGTTGCTCAAGATGATTCTTGAATTCTACCCAGCAAGGTCGTTTGCTCAAGATGATTCTTGAAATCCCCAGTGAAGTCGAAAGAGAGGGTTGCCCAAGTTGATGCTTAGAGTCCCCGGCAGCGTGTTTACTCGGGATGATTCCCGAAATCTCCAGCAGAGTTATGGGTTCAGGATGATTCTTGAAGTCCCCGCGGAGTTATTTGTTCAAGATGATTCTTGATGTCCTCAGCAGAGTTGACTCACCCAGATTGATTTCTGGATCCCCGAAACAGAGTTACTTGATAGTTCTCCAGAATCCCCAGCGGAGATGCGTCATCCCCAGCAGGTTTCTGAACAGCGAAGTTGAAACTTCCCTCGAAGACTTGATGATTGAAGTCCAACCGTATTGACGAAGCAGTTCTCTCAGCTGAAGCAGAGCGCCTAACGGCAAAAGATGGTATATCCCCAATGGGTTCATGATTGACTGAAGATTCTATTCTCGACTTACTGATGAAGTCCGGCTGACGCCCGGGAATCCCTTTGAATGCCCGACGGCATAATTAACTTGATTGTTAAGAAGTTCCTAATGACCCGATGAGTCCCGAGGAATTCTGATGCCTGACGGCATAGTCGACCATTTATCACCAGTTACCGAGTGACCGTTGATCCCTTGATGACTTGAGGACGAAGATCTATAGCAAAATCAGATGATCATCCTGACGGAGATTTGAGATTAGACATTTCACCGGTTACCGTGTGACCAATTCTCCAGCTAGTTGCCGTGCAACTATCATTTCAGTTTCCGAAGATTTGTTCCCATCAGAGTACCGTGTACTTGTGCAGTTGGCAAATTTCCGGGTTTGTGGGTATTCAACCGTCTCGTACCTTGATTGTTTGAGAGCCGCTCACTTCTCACCCAGTCAGGTCCAAGCCGTTTGAATAGGGGTAGCTGTTGCACCCCAAAATTTGCTCATCATTTCTTTACCTAGCTTATGTTTCATTTCATTCACATTAGAATTATCATTTGCATTTCATTGACATGTATGCAGGAGATCAAGAGGTATGAGTACCAATCAAGAGCTATACAAGACTATGAAGCTAGCCAAGAAGGTTATTCAAGTGTTCAAGAGTGGATATCCTTGCCAGAGAAGATAAAAGATCCTCAGAGTGAGTGGTTGAAACCAAGGGTGGGTGTCTCCTAAATTGAGAGTTGTGGGAAGACCTCAGATGATTCTGAAGCCATGAAGCCTAGACAGGTCATTGTGCAAGATTAAAGAAGGCCCAACCATGAGTGGTATAATTAGGGTTTGATTGGGTCAACCCTAGGTCAACTAATGATTTGAACAAGGTTGAGACCTAATCCAAGAGCCATATGATCATGGATTGATGCATTGAGATGCTATAAGGATTATTCCAAGGTTAACTCATCATGATTGAAGAGTTTGAGAATTTTCAAGCTAGGGTTTCTAAGACTTGACAGTGTAAAATCCCCTAGTTTGACCCCTATCTTCAAGGAAATTTAGCTCAAGATGTGATTGTCATCTCATCTTACCCCCAACATGAATGTTGTAGAGCTCGTTCTTAGATTTAATTTGAGTACTAGAAGTCCTTGATAGGATTTGTAGAACTCAAGTTATGACTTTGACAAGTTACAGGTCATCTGAGGTATGTGAATCTGGGGGCTTGAAAGTTACCCAACTTGCATCAAACGTTTGCCTAAGAAGGATGATTCCTATGAACTTTTGGTCAACATGAATGTTATTCCTTATCTTCTTAGCTTTCTAGATAGTACTAGAAGTCCTTGATAGGATTTGTAGAGCTCAAGTTATGGCTTGGACAAGTCAAGGGCAGTTTGGTCATTTGGAGATTACAGGTCATTTCAACCATAAGGCCATAACTCCTACTTCTAAGATTCAAATGGAAAAATCTTCAACATCAAACTTGTTCAAAATGATGTTTTAAGGCTAGTAAGGAGGTCATGAGGTGATAGAAAGGCTTGTAGCTCAAAGTTGCAAAAATAACCTAAAATAAGGGCATAAGTTAAATATATCAAAGTTGGAAATTGATATTTTCAACCTACACATCCAAACCATGGCATGTAATATATCATTTTGACTCTAGAAAACATTTCAAGAACATTGGTTTAGCCACATTTTTGAATTGAGATTCAATTTATGGACTTGCTTTGGAAAGCACTTACTTGCATATTAAGCAACATTTGCAAAACTCAAAATCAAGGCATAACCAAGGGCTTTTGCAAGCTAAACTCTTCCAAAATGTCACTAGGAGATATTTTGAAAGAGATTGAGGTTGGTTTCAAGCTGCAAACAGAATTGGGCATAGCATGAGATGTGTTTGAAAATCTCATGACATGAGAAGTGGAAATTCTCATTAGAAGGATCTAGAGGGTTCTAGATCATCCAAACATCATCTATATATTGAATAGAGTTGATACATTGAAGAGGTTGGTGATCATTGAAGGAGAAATCATAGTTTGGGATTGAAATTTCATAGCTTGCAAGTGCAATCGGTTTCACCAAATTCTCCATTTTCCTTCCATTTTCTTGATTGATACCTCTTCCATGGATGTCAAGGAGTGATTCCAGATCATTTTCAAGAAGAATTAGTGGCTAAATCGTGTCTGAGCAAGTGAATTTCTCCACCTGCAACTCACCATCGGGTTTCAAGATTCAAGCACTTTCAACTGGTTCTTTTGCATACAGAAGCAAGAAGAAGGTTCATTGATCGTGTCCAGAAGATTAGAGAGCTTGATTTGGAGGATTAGTGCATCTGTTCATCCAAGATTTTCAGGTTGGTAACTTTCTTCCCCTAGCATGATTTAGGTAGAATTAGGTTGAATTAAGGTGTTAGATTTATTATAGAATGGTGTAGGATGGATTTCAGATAGTTAATTTGACAATTAGTGACAAAATAGGGGAATCACCATTTTCGGTTGAGGATTAGATATGGTGAATCTTGAGGTTTCAGAGGAAACTAAGGGTATGGTTGAATTTGTGGCAAGATTTGGGATGAGTTTCATGTTTTGACCATGTGCAATAGAGGCTCCTAGAGAGAACTAGGGTTGGGGAAGACGACCGGAGCTCCACCGGTGGTGGCCGGAGCTGGGCGCGAAGTTGCAGAGGTTTGAATGGAGAAGATAACTCTGGGACCGTTAGATGATGGTTGGACCTTTGACTGGGAGCATGATCCAATGGCCACGTTCTAATCCCAGCTTGTGAAGGATTTCTGAAGGAAACGTTGCGTTTCATTTATTTGTTGTACTGGGCATATTGAACTAGGCGATATCCACACCCCCCTGAAGGCCCAACCCATTATTTGAACTGAGTCTGATTGATATTTGCACCGTGCGCTTATTATTTTAATTTTATTTTTCATTTAATTTTCATTTTATTCATGGTTCTTGAAAAATTCATATATAATTGAAAATTAATCCAATTAAACCCATTCTTTTTGCATTTTACTCATGATGGAGTCTAGTATTGTTTAGAGAAAAAATATTTTCATTTCATGTAATTTCTGATTTAATGGGAATTTGACATTTTAATTGATATTAAAATGATTATGTTTGATGCCCAATTTTGTGGAATTTTGTATGATCTCATGGTGATGATTTTGAGCCTAATTTTTTGTGTGTGATTAGGTTAGACATGTATGATCCCATAGAATTTTTCTCACATTTTTGTGATGAAAATAGGTGTGCTTTCTAGATTGAGATTTAGAGGCTTCCGTTTTAGGGTTTAGGTTTGATACCTTGTAATGTAGGATTTAGTTCTAGGTCTAATTTGATGGTTTGATCTTTGAAATTAATGTGGTAGAGTCATGATTAACCTAGGTTCCCATAGTAATTTTGGTAGGATTTTACAATTGATTTTAGTATTTTAGTTAGGACTAACTTTAGTACTAGGTTTTAGGTGATCCTAATTTACTAATCCAACTAGTTTAACTTCCTTAGTCCCTTTAGATTAGGGTTTTTGCTTGGTTTGCCTTTGGTTGAGATTGAAGACAAGTTGAAGACAAGGTGAGGAGGCTTGAAGAATAAAGGGTAAGTTGACACTTGCATGGATGCATTGAGAGCCTGAAGGAATCAAGTTGATACTTGTAGTTAGAAGTGAAGCCTGAAGGTGGAATTGACTGAAGAGCTGAAGCTTGGAGAAGTGAAGATAAGTTGAAACTTATGTTTGGTGGGTTGAAACCTGGAGAAGTAAGTTGATACTTACCAGTGAAGCTGATATCCTTGAAGGGTGATTGAAGTCTGAAGACTGAGTGGCTGGCAGAAGAGCTGAAGCTTGGAATTTAGAGAGTTGTTGATCTGCTTTCTTGTCTATTTTCTGTATTGATGTGCCTTGTTTGACTTGCTTGATGCATTAGAATAAGTCCATGATTAGACTAACTTTAATCTAGGAGCATGATTGCACTAGAGGTTGAGTTGCTCCCTCTGCTTGTATTGTTACTGTATGGCTTTGCTTGCGGGTATTCGGTAGAGCCCAGCTCCCTTGCCCATGTGGTTTATTTTGCTTGACAACATGTTTTATTTTCTTCTGTATGATTACAATCTCTTTTATTCTACTTGATAGCATGTTATTCCTCCTGTATGATTACTGTTATTCATTCTGGCTTGAGGTTGAGATGAGCTTGTGGAGGCTGTTGCCCCACACACATTTCCTCCCTCACTTGCATTGCATGCATTTTACAGTCGTTTACTATTTACTGTTTAAGCTGATGCTTTATCTGTTTCTGTTTATCATTGAAATGATCCCCTAGGAATCTCACTTCCTTTGATAAGGAAGTGATGATAGAACTTTAGGTTGAAACCTATGCATGATAACTTATAGGAGTTCCCTGTTTCAAACTTCAACTATAGGATGAATCCTTGGCATGACAACAGTAGGACTTGATAGTCTCCCTTTAGTTGAGCCTGTTCTCTTCTCATCTCAAAACAGCTTAAGATACAGTAATCATGAATGATTTCTTTCATACGTTACGAGCCTTAAGCTATCTGATAAAGGATTGTTGGAGAGCTTCTTTTCAACAGTCTGGATGTTTAGTATGGTACCCTTTGGGTGACATGCGACGCATTCACTCTCAGGTCATAGTCTTTAGTGTGATTGAAATTGCAAACACAATAAAAAAACACTTCTTCCATAAAAGACAGAAAACAAACTTCAAACCTTTTTGTCTTGTGGGCCCATAATTCAAAGGCAGCTTTTCTGAAGAAAAGAGTGTCGTTAAACTTCAGCGCCAACGCAAACAGGCTTTGTCCCTAACTGCCGGAACTGCTGTTTAACCCTACTCGATAAAACAGATGAATCTGAATTCCCGTAATCCGTAGTTTCCTGAACTACGTAAGCTCTGATCTCTCATGCCTGTTGAGAGTACGTAGGCACAATACTGATGTATTGGCGAGCTACCTTCCCCGTAACACGTAGTAAGTCGAACTACATTGACTCTGATTTCTCATTCTCTGATGAGAATACGTAGGCATAAAGTGTGACGCTTTGCCGAGTCATTTTTATTTTCTTTTTAAGCCAGCCTTGATAGGTAGATAGATAAACCAACTCGTCCAGTAAACACAACAAGCATGGATCCCGTCGAGTACGACGGACGTGAGGGGTGCTAATACCTTCCCCTTGCATAACCGACTTCCGAACCCAGACAACGGTTGCGACGACCTTGTCTTACCTTTTTCGTCAGGTTTTTCTGATCGTTTCCTTTCCCGTTTTGAGGGATAAATAACGAAAGGTGGCGACTCTTCTGTTTTGCCAGCACCTTATTTTCGCAGAAGCGACAGCTGGCGACTCTGCTGGGGACTTGATAGTTTCCTGGGATCCAACGTCCCGTATGCGAGTCAGTTTGGGGATCCGACGTCCCCTGCGAGAGTCAATCCTAGCGCTTGTATGATTACTTGTTGGGTTGTGTTTATCTATCGTATTTTATTTCCCGCACTTTATTTTCAGTATGATATGATTATCTGTGCTGTTGTGGGAGGGGCATTCTGATGAGTGAGAAGCCAGACCCAGGCTTGAGTGAACATAGCATTAGTTGTGGAAATTAGTGGGCGCGTGCTTGCTTGGCAGGCACTAGTGTCTCATGAAATCCACGCTCAGACGAGGTTCTCCCGGTTGGCTTCTTTTTCAACCCTTTGGGTTGAGGGGGTTGTTGGTTTGGAGGATTGTCGACTCTGGGGACCGATCATTTGTGATTCAGCCGAGTGAGGCCGCTTCATGAGCTGGTGATGCCACACCTTCTGGGTATCGTATCACCCCTCTTGAATGTTTGTGACGCTGATGAACGCATAGGATGCCGAACTTGAGTCAGTTTAGGTCCATACCTGTGAGCAGGGTTGGGTTTGTTGCAGGAAACTTTGACCTTCAGACTACCTGATTTTCTTGATAGTGAATCAGTTTTGTTGGTACCGGAGGTCCTCATCATCAGATATATGATTGTTCTTGACAGAGCAGGTTTTTTGATTGGGATCAGAGGATCTTATCATCAGGTGTATTTGTTCTTGACAGAGCAGGTTTTTGATTGGGATCAGAGGATCTTATCATCAGGTGTATTTGTTCTTGACAGAGCAGGTTTTTGATTGGGATCAGAGGATCTTATCATCAGATGTGTATTTGTTCTTGACAGAGCAGATTTATGACTGGGGTCTGAGGATCTCATCAGCAGATGTGTGTTTGTTCTTGACAGAGCAGAGTTTTGGTCCTGTATCAGAGGTCCTTATTATCAGATGTTTGTTCTTGATAGAGCAGGTTTATGGTCTTATGTGTGTGTTCTTGACAGAGCAGATTTGTGGTCCGATACCAGGGATTTCTTCTCATCAGATATAGTGGTTGTTCTTGACAGAGCAGCATCATGGTTTTGTTGATACAGAATCTCCACAGCACAGTTGCCTTGATCTCCTGCTGCATGATTGCTTTTTACATTGCTTCGCATACTCATTTGCATTTCATTAACGTGTGTCTGTGTTGCAGGTACCGTTTCCCCCGATTCAGGATTTCTGGCCTTCTACTGTATTGTTATGGGTTCTCTAAGGAAGACCGTAGCTTACAAACTCCCTGCCCCTGATGTGGTTCAGCTGACTGGTTTGATTGCTTTAGCAGGTGATTCTGTGAAAGATGAGTTCAAAAAATCCTACGGCAAATTGCTCAGTTTGGTTCGTAAACCTTATGCGTTCGAGTTGAATGGGTTGCACGCTCTGCTGCAGTTCTACGATCCTCCGTTGAGATGCTTTACTTTCCAGGATTTTGTTCTCGCGCCCACGCTAGAGGAATATGCTGATTTGTTAGGTGTGCCTATCAAGAGGCAGATGCCTTTTGTTCATATGGATGCTGAGCCTGATCTGGCTAGTCTAGCTCCTTCACTTCATCTGGATGCCTCCGAGTTGGTATTGTCTAGTTGGAACAAGGTTCCCGGTTTCTCCTTGCAGTTCTTAGTGGGAAAGGCTCAGCAGTGCGCCAAAGACGGATGTTGGGTCGTGTTCAATGTCATTCTCGCCCTATGCATATATGGCATCATTCTGTTTCCCAATATGCCCGATTTTGTAGACTTCGACGCCTTCCGCATCTTTGCTTCAGGGAATCCAGTCCCTACCTTGATAGGAGATGTCTACCATTCCATCCACTACAAAAACGAGAACAGAAGGGGCAAGAATGTCTCATGCTGTGTGCCCCTACTCTATAAATGGCTTGATAGTCATCTGTCCAAGAGGGGTCCCTTTGCTTCGTCTGCAGCCACAGCTGAGTGGTTCGAGCGTTTGATGAGTCTAGCTGCAGAGGATATTGACTGGTTTGACAGAGATAGGTTGAGTACTGAGATTATCTTCAGCTGCAGCGGGTTTCCGAACGTGCCTCTGATAGGCAGGAAGGGCTGTATAAACTACAATCCGTCTTTGCTGGTCCGACAGTTCGCTTATGCTTTGAGGGCTCCGCCGAAGGATGAAGAGGTGCAGGAATCTCTGTACCTCACTGGTCTTCTAGAGGGGGATCTGTTATCTAAGCTTCAGCGCGCTTGGAATGGCATTAGTAAGAGGGGAAAACCATTGCTGGGGAGAAGTAATAATCAAGCCTACCCTCCGTATGAGACGTGGATCAGAGCCAGAGCCAATGCTATAGGGATGTCGTTTCTTCCTGCCAAGCTAGAAAGCCCTCTAGTGATTGAAGAGCCTGCTACCGTGCCCATTCAGCAGCATAATCGGGTGTTAGCTGAGCGAGATGAATTGAAGAGGGCAAATGAAGAACTGGAGAAAGAATTGGCGCAGCTCCGAAGCGAGAGAAACGAAGCCGTTCATTCCTTCAAGAGGCAGACAGAGCTGGTGAACCAGCTAGGGACAGATTTGACTAAGCAGATAGCCGAGCGTGAACGCATGGGTCGAGACTTCAAAGCTGTCAACGATGTACTGGCCACGAAGAAGCAGCACTTGGACGAAGCATATCGGAGGATATCCAAGTTCAACCAGCACTGGAAGGCCTCCCTAGCCAATAGGAAAGAACGGGAGGATAAGCTGATGCAACAGATCTCCAAGCTGAAATCCCAGGTGAAGGCTAGTGAGAAGAGGTTTGATGAAGAAACTGCTCGCAGATATGCCGCTGAAGGCCAGCTCAACAGAGCTCTCGCTAACCTGAAGGAGCGCAAACTGATGTTTGAGTCTAAGAAGCGGAAGTTAGAAGATTGTTTCGGCGAAGGAGCATGGGAAGATTCGGTCGAAGGTCTTCAATACACCATTGTGCAGAGGGAGCTACTCGTCGAAGGGTTTCTCACTCGGCCTGATCATCCAGAAACGAAGGGGTTGTTAGAAGAGTTTCACGCCCGTGGTCGTACTTGACTATATTTGTATTCCTTTTGTTTTGATCGTTGTTATAGGCTGACCATCACCAGGCTTGTTGGCTGGGGTCATGCTATTGATTCTGCTTGTACTCACTAATGTCGTGTACTTCCTTGATGGGCTTTCTTTATATATGAGATTGTTATTTCCATGACTGGACTCAGACTTCTTATTATTATCAGCACTGGCACTCAGGATCGGGGGAGATCTCCCTAACGCACAGACACACATTTGCATTCGCATGAAGCATTCGCATATCGAGCACTTTTTCGTTTTTCCTAACCCTCTTGTGTTTTTCAGGTTGTTTCAGGTTGTTCCAAGATTGATCAGAGACCAATTCTCCGCTATCCGACCAGAGCAAATCAAACCAGAATCATGGAACAAGTGCAAACTGATGTTCAGGAACTCCGCGAAAGAATGAACCGTTTCATGGAGCTCATGCAAGCGGTCGCCAATGGCCAGGATTAGCTCAGAACTTTGGTTCAGCCTCTGATTTCAAGGGTCGATAGCAATGGCGTACTCCATGGTGGGACTGTGCCTACCCCTCCACCAGTTGAAACTCCGCAGAATGGTGTCCCCGTGACCGGGGGGAATGGCAGTGCCAACGGCAATGTGATAGCTAACATGGGACTCAATGGCAATACGACGGGCGTCGGTAATAGGAGTCTGGAAGCTAATGTCAATGTTGGGCTGGGCAACGGCAATGCAGGTGTTGGGAATCTGTTTGGGCCTCAGCCGTGGTTAGAAGATCGTCAGGATGATGTGTTCTCTCAGAGAGGTGCTGAAGGGGAGCTGACTGCTGAAGCATGGCTTAGGTTCAAGGCACTCGAGGATAAGATGAGAAATATCGAGAACTAGAACACGTTGGGTGTTGATATGTCCAAGTTGGGACTGATTGCTGATTTTAAGGTGCCTCTCAAGTTCAAGGTACCTGACTTTGAAAAGTACAAGGGCACCACTTGCCCTCGCGTCCACCTGAGATCGTATTACAGGAAAATGTCAGCTCATTCTGAGGACGAGAAGTTGCTGATGCACTTCTTTCAAGACAGTCTGTCCGGGCCCTCCCTCGAATGGTACATGAGTCTGGAGCCTACCAGTGTGCGCACGTGGAAGGACCTTGCTGAAGCATTTGTGCACCACTACCAATACAACAGTGACTTGGCCCCGAACCGAGTCCAACTGCAGAATCTGTCGCAAAGGAACAACGAAGGGTTTAAGGAATACGCCCAGCGGTGGCGTGAGTTGGCAGCCAGGGTTCAGCCGCCGATGGTTGAACGTGAGCTTGTGCAGATGTTTGTAGCCACCCTCCCAGGGGTTTACTATGAGAAATTGGTCAGCGGTATGTCTGGAACCTTCTCAGATCTCATTATCACGGGTGAGCACATTGAAAATGGGATCAAACTGGGGAAATTCAAGGTGATTTATCCTCAGCCGGAGGAGGCGGAAAGAAACCTTATGGTGGCAAAAGACGGGAAGGAAAAACGAGCGTTGTGACCAACGCCCGAAGGAAGGGTAAAGGCCCTCACCAACAGGTGGCCAGCATAACTATCCCGGCAGTTCAACAGCCACAGCAGCAGCAGCAGCAACCGAATCAACAAGGGTACAGAAAGTATCAAAATCGGACACCTCTGTCGAGCCGTCACCTCGAGACACCGCCCATGTCGTACGCGCAACTATTACAGACTTTGCTTTAGCTACAGTTGATCCAGAAGAGAACCTTGGCTCCCTTGACAGGGGTACCTCCGCCAGGTTATGACGCGAATGCAACTTGCGAATTTCACTCAGGGGCACCAGGCCACACAATAGAGAATTGCAAAGCCTTCAAGCACAAGGTGCAGGACATTTTGGACGCTAAGATCATCAACTTCTCCGATAATGTGCCAAACGTCACGAAAAACCCTATGCCGAATCATAGGGGAGGTGGAGTAAACGCCATTATTGAAGACGAGAGTTTGGATTTGTTGACTGCCGTCAGAGATCTGAAGACACCGCTTAGCTTCGTTAAAGCTAAACTGATGAAAAAAGGTTTCTTCCCAGGTTGCGGAGAGCTGTGTATGGGCTGTACGACTAGTCCTGATGGATGTGAACAGCTGATAGAGGGAATTCAAAGTCTGATGACTGAAGGGATTTTACAGTTTAGCCGGAGGGCCGAATATGGATCGGGAGAGGTAATGCTGAAGCAAGATGGTGAGGTTGCCACCATCACCATCCCTCGCCAGACGATAACTATTTCTGCACCCAGACCACCTACGATTACCATCACCAAAGCTGGGCCGATACCCTTCGAAAGCACTAATGTTGTCCCATGGCATTATGGGGCTGAAGTCTACTGCAACGGACAGAAGTTGGAGCTAGAACCGTTTGGGTCGTCTGTGGAGAACCTTGCGGGAATCCGTGGTATTACTCGCAACGAAAGAGTTTTTGCACCACCTGAGGTCGTGGAAGACAAAGCGGACAGAGCTGATGCAACTGATAAAGGTAAAAGTAAAGTCGTTGAAGAGGTCCCTCGTGGGGTAGAAAAAGACTTACTCGTTAAAGACGCCGAGGAGTTTATTCGTTTGATTAAAAAGAGTGACTACAAGATTGTGGATCATCTCCATCAGACACCCTCGAAGATTTCCATCTTGAATTTGTTGCTGTGTTCTGAAGCACACCGCAATGCGCTGCTGAAGGTGTTGAACGCCGCATATGTACCGCAGGAAATATCGGTAAACCAGCTAGAAGAGGTCGTAGCCCACGTGAATGCCGGAAATGGGTTAGGTTTCACTGACCTAGAGCTGACGCCGAAAGGGAGGAACCACAATAGCGCTCTGCACATCTCGATAGAGTGTAAGGGAACGATTATGTCTCACGTGTTGGTAGACACGGGGTCGTCGCTCAATGTTCTTCCGAAGAAGGCATTGATGAAGTTGGATACTCGTGGAGTGATTTGCACACCCAGTGATCTGGTTGTGAAGGTGTTCGATGGAACCAAACGCCATGTTTTCGGGGAGGTGACCCTGCCAATCCAAGTCGGGCCAGAAACGTTCGACGCCATCTTTTACATTATGGATATCATGCCTGCCTACAGCTGTCTCTTGGGCCGGCCGTGGATCCATGCTGCTGGAGCCGTGACCTCCACGTTGCACCAGAAACTCAAGTACGCCGTCGGAGGTAGCATCGTGACCGTGTGTGGCGAGGAAGACATAATGGTGAGCCATTTGTCGTCCTTCAAGTATGTTGAGATGGATGGGGAAATCCATGAAACCCTATGCCAAGCGTTCAAAGCTGTTAAAGTATAGGACGTAGCTCCTGTAGTCGCTGAGAAGCCAGAGATGACTCTCTCTTCCTTCAAGGAAGCCCGGGCCATTGTCCAGGCCGGATCTACCCCAGGCTGGGGGCGAATTTTGGAGATACCTAACAAGCAAGACAAGTTTGGATTGGGATATTCTCCTGGAGCTGAAGCTACTTCTTCTAGCAGTGCGTCGCGAGGTAAAGGGCCGATCAAATTTACTAGTGGCGGGGTGGTTTTTGAAAGCGTCAATGCGGTGTCTGAAGACAGCGGAGATAGCGACTGTGACCTCGACTCATGGATCCAGCCAAGCAAGCCAGGCAAGGGCCTTACCAACTGGTCCGTCAAGGATATCATCCAAATGACAAGCAAAGAGTAATGATTTACTTTTTCCAATCATTGTACAACCCTATGTCCTACCCGGGGCATAGTGGTTTTATTGTCAGGGCCTTGTTGGATTATGTACATGCATTTTATCAATAAATCAAAAGGCGTTTTTCTTCGCATTCAAATATTGTGATCTCTGTTACTCCTGTTTTATATTTGTTTTGAAAAACAATAAAATGGCAATGAGGTTTGTGCTAACCTGCATATCCTTGTTTTAAGCTTAACCCTTGTTATTGCAGAATCCACATAACAAATGACATCGACTCTGGACCTTCTACGACTCACTTCGACTTCGATTGCCCGATCTATCAAGCCGAAGAAGAGATTGATGAAGACGAAGACCTTCCTGAAGAGTTGGCCCGCTTATTGAAACAAGAAGAGAAAGTTATTCTGCCTCATGAAGAGGAGATCGAGATTGTGAATCTGGGTTCTGAAGAACTCGTCAGGAACGTCAGGATAGGGGCTGCATTGCATAGTGATGTCAAGCAGAGATTGGTCGATATGCTAAGAGAGTATAGTGACGTCTTTGCTTGGTCATACGAAGATATGCCCGGACTGGATACTGACATCGTGGTCCATCACCTGCCGCTGCGAGAAGATTGTCCTCCTGTTAAGCAGAAGCTCAGGAGGACACGACCAGATATGGCCGTTAAGATCAAAGAAGAAGTGCAGAAGCAACTTGATGCTGGCTTCTTAGCGGTCACCACTTACCCTCCGTGGGTCGCCAACATAGTGCCTGTACCGAAGAAGGACGGTAAGGTACGCATGTGCGTCGATTATCGGGATTTGAATAGGGCGAGCCCTAAAGATGATTTCCCGTTGCCTCATATTGATGTGTTGGTCGACAATACAGCGCAGTTTTCCGTATTTTCGTTCATGGATGGCTTCTCCGGTTACAATCAGATCAAGATGGCGCCGGAGGACATGGAGAAAACTACGTTTATCACTCCCTGGGGAACATTCTGCTACAAGGTAATGCCTTTCGGTCTGAAGAACGCAGGGGCCACTTACCAACGAGCAATGCTTACTTTGTTTCATGACATGATTCATCATGAGATTGAAGTCTATGTTGATGACATGATTGCGAAGTCCCAAACAGAGGAGGGACATCTGGTCAATTTGCTGAAGCTTTTTGAGAGGCTTAGGAAGTTCAGGTTGAGGCTGAATCCTAACAAATGTACTTTCGGAGTACGGTCCGGAAAGTTACTGGGGTTTATCGTGAGCGAAAGAGGCATCGAGGTTGATCCTACGAAGATTAAAGCGATACAAGAAATGCCAGTGCCGAAAACAGAAAAAGAAGTTCGTGGTTTCTTGGGCAGAATAAACTACATTGCAAGGTTTATTTCTCAGCTCACGGCCACGTGTGAACCGATGTTCAAACTGTTAAAGAAAGATCAGGCGATTACCTGGAATGAGGATTGCCAGAACGCATTCGACAAGATAAAACAGTATCTGCAGGAACCTCCAATCTTGATACCCCCAGTGGCTGGACGGCCATTAATCATGTACTTGACAGTTCTTGAGAATAGTATGGGGTGTGTTCTCGGTCAGCACGACGAGACGGGTAGAAAGGAGCATGCCATTTACTACTTGAGTAAAAAGTTCACAGACTGTGAATCTCGCTACTCGATGCTGGAGAAGACGTGTTGCGCACTAGCCTGGGCTGCCAAACGTTTATGACAGTACATGCTCAATCACACCACCATGCTAATTTCGAAGATGGATCCGATCAAGTACGTCTTCGAGAAGCAAGCGCTTTCGGGCAGGATTGCCAGATGGCAAATGGTGTTGACGGAATATGATATTCAGTATGTTTCCCAGAAGGCCATCAAGGGAAGCGTATTGTCTGATTACCTTGCCGAGCAACCGATCGAGGATTACCAGCCGATGAAATTTGAATTCCCTGATGAGGATATCATGTTTCTCAAAGCAAAGGATTGCGATGAACCGTTGCCCGACGAGGGGCCAGATAGGAAATCCCAGTGGAAATTGATATTTGACGGGGCGGTTAATTCTTACGGAAGTGGCATTGGGGCGATCATCACGACTCCCCACGGATCCCACATCCCGTTCACTGCGAGACTGACGTTTCTAGTCACCAATAATGAAGCGGAGTATGAAGCATGCATCATGGGTCTAGAAGAGGCAATTGATTTGAGAATCAAGAACCTAGATGTATATGGTGACTCGGCGCTTGTGATCAACCAGATTAAAGGGGAGCGGGAGACTCGTCAATCGAATTTGGTGTCGTACATGAATTATGCCAGAAGGCTGCTTCCGTTCTTTGATCGAGTGGAACTCCATCATGTGCCCAGAGCAGAAAATCAGATGGCTGATGCCTTAGCCACGTTGGCTTCGATGTATAAAGTCAATTTTTGGAATGAAGCTCCAAGAATTGTCCTTTCTCGTCTTGATTGACCTGCGTTCATCTTTGCGATCGAGGAAGCCTCCGATGGCAAACCATGGTTCCATGACATCCAGACCTTCCTTATGACTAAGGAGTATCCTGCGGGAGCGTCAACCCAGGATAAGAAGACTCTGAGGAGGCTGGCTAGAAATTTTTATCTCAATCCTGATGGAGTTTTATATAAGAGAAACCACAATCTCGTGCTACTCAGATGTGTAGATGAGAAAGAGGCGAGTATGCTCATGGAAGAAGTCCATGAAGGCACATTTGGTACGCACGCCGGCGGGCATGCTATGACGAGAAAGATCCTGAGAGCAGGATACTACTTGCTGACGATGGAATCGGATTGCTTTAAATTCACGAAGAGATGTCATAAATGCAAGATTTATGCTGATAAAGTTCATGTGCCGCCGTGCCCGTTAAATGTCATGTCCTCCCCGTGGTCGTTCTCCATGTGGGGCATCGACATGATGGGCAAGATCGAGCCCACTGCATCTAACGGTCATCGCTTCAATCTAGTAGCTATCGACTACTTCACCAAGTGGGTGGAGGCAGCCTCATATGCTAATGTGACCAAGCAGGTGGTGGCTAAATTCATAAAGAGGGATATCATCTGTCGTTACGGAATTCTCGAGCGGATCATTACTGATAATGGTTCGAATCTGAATAACAAGATGATGAAGGAGTTGTGCCAGAGTTTCAAGATTGAACACCACAACTCATCTCCTTACCGGTCGAAGATGAATGGCGCCGTTGAAGCGGCCAATAAGAACATTAAGAAGATTGTTCAGAAGATGGTAGTGACCTACAAAGATTGGCACGAGATGCTGCCGTTTGCATTGCACGGTTATCGTACAACGGTACGTACATCAACCGGGGAAACTCCTTTCTCCTTAGTGTACGGAATGGAAGCTGTCCTACCGTTAGAAGTGGAGATCCCTTCTTTGCGAGTTTTGGTTGATGTGAAACTCGACGAGGCAGAATGGATTAAGAACCGACTGAACCAACTCAGCCTGATGGACGAGAAGAGGTTAGCATCGATTGCACATGGTCGTCTTTACCAAAGCCGAATGAAGAAAGCGTATGATAAGAAGGTGCGTCCTAGAAGCTTTCAGACGAGTGATCTCGTCCTGCAGAAGATTCTTCCTCCACACTCCGATCACCGGGGCAAGTGGACTCCCAATTACGAAGGTCCGTACGTCGTCAGCAAGGTCTTCTCGGGAGGAGGTTTGTTGTTATCCACGATGGATGGTGAAGATTTTGCATCCCCGGTGAACGCGGGCGCGGTTAAAAAATACTTTGCTTAAAAATGACCCGCTGGAAAGAAAAAGAATATCCAGGCAAATATGGGGCATCCCGGCGAACCATAAAAAAGGAAAGAGGTTCGGGCAAAAATTAGGGATATAAATTGAAAAAATGTACACCCGCAAGGTCAAAAACCCAGATATGCGACTTTGGCAAAAAAGGGTATCCCGGTGAATCGAAAACCCGGAAGGGAGATTCAGGCAAAAGTTATGGATTTGAAAAAGCAAATGACTGCGTTTCGCGTGTGGACTCTCATTATTTAGTGGTTTGGAAGACCTGAGGGCCGTTTATCCGAATCAATCTCTTCTGAAGCTGAAACGTCGGAGAAGTATCGAAGTCGAGTGGGTCATAGAGGGATCAACTCATGGTGTTCGTCTACGCCTCGTTGCCGACATTTGTATATACTGATGTATATTTATGTTTTATCTTTGCGCGGCTTCCTCATTCCAGGAGCTTGCCTCTGTTGTAAAACATTTTTACCCATTCAGGGGTTCGTTATCAATAAAATGTATACTATTTAGCAATTCTGTTTGTCTATTTAGCATTTATCTGTTTTGTTTGCAAAAAAAAACGCCGATGTTTTTGACAAAATGCGCATACATAAACTTACTGGCCTAGGCCACTGATTGTTGAAACGATGAATTACTTAAACATTGTCTCAAGATGATAACCTTGATAGGCCCCTTTGAGAAGGGTATATTGTCTGTTTGTTTGTGTTGGTGCAGGTGTAGCATGTACAAGACAGTACGCCGTATGCGTCCCCAAGCAGGATGATTCCTCCTTCTCCAGCAAAGTTCAGCAGCCTCTCCCTGCAGAGTCTGAACGTGAGATCATAAGCATTGATATGTCTCCCCAGGCAGAGAGGATTCTCTCCCCAGCCAAGTACATCCTGAAGGAATGTCGTCCCCCCCAGCTGAGTTATACTGAAGTGTACAACAATTGACAGTTCCAGACTGAAGTCCCCGGCGGAATTGAGATTCCCCACAGAGTCGTACTCTCCCTAGCAAGCAGGATGATTCCTTCTTCCCCAGCCGAGTTTGCAGAACCCCAAGAGAGCCGAGCCATTGGAAGCCGTTCGGGCCATGATTGGTTTTCCCCAATAGAGTGTTGAATAGCTGATGCCATATTTCCCCGCCGGAGTCGTTATCTCCATGGAAGGTTTGGCTGCGAATGCCGGGCAGTTTATTTCTACGATTGACATCGCTCTCCTCAGCAGGTCCAGGTTCTCGTAGAGCTTCGTTCCCCTGCAGCAGTCAATTGAAGTTTGCTTCCCCCATGCGGAGTCCGATTGAGGTTGGCGTGACCTTTTCTCCGTGGCAGGATGATTCCTTCCTCCACCAGAGTGGTTCTTTCTCCTTGACAGGAGGATTCTCCCTTCAGCATTTATTTTGCTGACGGGATCGCAACATTATGCACGATTGCATAGCACTTATCATAAACGCGTAGCATTTCCACTGTGTGGAGCATTGCGGCATATGCATACTAAACACGAGCTAGGTCGTTACCGTTCTTATTTTGCAGGTGTTCCTCCGCAAAGTCGTTGCTCAAGATGATTCTTGAATTCTCCCCAGCAAGGTCGTTTTCTCAAGATGATTCTTGAAATCCCCAGTGAAGTCGAAAGAGAGGGTTGCCCAAGTTGATGCTTAGAGTCCCCGGCAGCGTGTTTGCTCGGGATGATTCCCGAAATCTCCAGCAGAGTTATGGGTTCAGGATGATTCTTGAAGTCCCCGCGGAGTTATTTGTTCAATATGATTCTTGATGTCCTCAGTAGAGTTGACTCACCCAGATTGATTTCTGGATCCCTGAAGCAGAGTTACTTGGTAGTTCTCCAGAATCCCCAGCGGAGATGCATCATCCCCAGCAGGTTTCTGAACAGCGAAGTTGAAACTTCCCTCGAAGACTTGATGATTGAAGTCCAACCGTATTGACGAAGCAGTTCTCTCAGCTGAAGCAGAGCGCCTAACGGCAAAAGATGGTATATCCCCAATGGGTTCATGATTGACCGAAGATTCTATTCCCGACTTACTGATGAAGTCTGACTGACGCCCGGGAATCCCTTTGAATGCCCGACGGCATAATTAACTTGATTGTTAAGAAGTTCCTAATGACCCGATGAGTCCCGAGGAATTCTGATGCCTGACGGCATAGTCGACCGTTTATCACTAGCTACCGAGTGACTGGTGATCCCTTGATGAATTGAGGACGAAGATCTACAGCAAAATTAGATGATCATCCTGACGGAGATTTGAGATTAGACATTTCACCGGTTACCGTGTGACCAATTCTCCAGCTAGTTGCCGTGCAACTATCATTTCAGTTTCCGAAGATTTGTTCCCATCAGAGTACCGTGTACTTGTGCAGTTGGCAAATTTCCGGGTTTGTGGGTATTCAACCGTCTCGTACCTTGATTGTTTGAGAGCCGCTCACTTCTCACCCAGTCAGGTCCAAGCCGTTTGAATAGGGGCAGCTGTTGCACCCCAAAATTTGCCCATCATTTCTTTACGTAGCTTATGTTTCATTTCATTCACATTAGCATTATCATTTGCATTTCATTGACATGTATGCAGCAGATCAAGAGGTATGAGTACCAATCAAGAGCTATACAAGACTATGAAGCTAGCCAAGAAGGTTATTCAAGTGTTCAAGAGTGGATATCCTTGCCAGAGAAGATAAAAGATCCTCAGAGTGAGTGGTTGAAGTTAAGGGTGGGTGTCTCCTAAATTGAGAGTTGTGGGAAGACCTCAGATGATTCTGAAGCCATGAAGCCTAGACAGGTCATTGTGCAAGATTAAAGAAGACCCAGCCATGAGTGGTATAATTAGGGTTTGACTTGGTCAACCCTAGGTCAACTGATGATTTGAACAAGGTTGAGACCTAATCCAAGAGCCATATGATCATGGATTGATGCATTGATATGATATAAGGATTATTCCAAGGTTAACTCATCATGATTGAAGAGTTTGAGAAGTTTCAAGCTAGGGTTTCTAAGACTTGACAGTGTAAAATCCCCTAGTTTGACCCCTACCTTCAAGGCAATTTATCTCAAGATGTGATTGACATCTCATCTTACCCCCAACATGAATGTTGTAGAGCTAGTTCTTAGCTTTAATTTGAGTACTAGAAGTCCTTGATAGGATTTGTATAACTCAAGTTATGACTTTGACAAGTTACAGGTCATCTGAGGTATGTGAATCTGGGGGCTTGAAAGTTACCCAACTTGCATCAAACTTTTGCCCAAGAAGGATGATTACTATGAACTTTTGGTCAACATGAATGTTATTCCTTATCTTATTAGATTTCTATAGAGTACTATAAGTCCTTGATAGGATTTGTAGAGCTCAAGTTATGGCTTGGACAAGTCAAGGGCAGTTTGGTCATTTGGAGATTACAGGTCATTTCAACCATAAGGCCATAACTCCTACTTCCAAGCTTCAAATGGAAAAATCTTCAACATCAAACTTGTTCAAAATGATGTTTTAAGGCTATTAAGGAGTTCATGAGATGATGGAAAGGCTTATAGCTCAAAGTTGCAAAAATGACCTAAAATAAGGGCATAAGTTAAATAAATCAAAGTTGGAAATTGATATTTTCAACCTACACATCCAAACCATGGCATGTAATATATCATTTTGACTCTAGAAAACATTTCAAGAACATTGGTTTAGCCACATTTTTGAATTGAGATTCAATTTATGGACTTGCTTTGGAAAGCACTTACTTGCATATTAAGTAACATTTGCAAAACTCAAAATCAAGGCATAACCAAGGGCTTTTGCGAGCTAAACTCTTCCAAAATGTCACTAGGGGAGATTTTGAAAGAGATTGAGGTTGGTTTCAAGCTGCAAACAGAATTGGGCATAGCATGAGATGTGTTTGAAAATCTCATGACATGAGAAGTGGAAATTCTCATTAGAAGGATCTAGAGGGTTCTAGATCATCCAAACATCATTTATATATTGAATAGAGTTGATCCATTGAAGAGGTTGGTGATCATTGAAGGAGAAATCATAGTTTGGGATTGAAATTTCATAGCTTGCAAGTGCAATCGGTTTCACCAAATTCTCCATTTTCCTTCCATTTTCTTGATTGATACCTCTTCCATGGATGTCAAGGAGTGATTCCAGATCATTTTCAAGAAGAATTGGTGGCTAAATCGTGTCTGAGCAAGTGAATTTCTCCACCTGCAACTCACCATCGGGTTTCAAGATTCAAGCACTTTCAACTGGTTCTTTTGCATACAGAAGCAAGAAGAAGGTTCATTGATCGTGTCCAGAAGATTAGAGAGCTTGATTTGGAGGATTAGTGCATCTGTTCATCCAAGATTTTCAGGTTGGTAACTTTCTTCCCCTAGCATGATTTAGGTAGAATTAGGTTGAATTAAGGTGTTAGATTTATTGTAGAATGGTGTAGGATGGATTTCAGATAGTTAATTTGACAATTAGTGACAAAATAGGGGAATCACCATTTTCGGTTGAGGATTAGATATGGTGAATCTTGAGGTTTCATAGGAAACTAAGGGTATGGTTGAATTCGTGGCAAGATTTGGGATGAGTTTCATGTTTTGACCATGTGCAATAGAGGCTCCTAAAGAGAACTAGGGTTGGGGAAGACGACCGGAGCTCCACCGGTGGTGGCCGGAGCTGGGCGCGAAGTTACAGAGGTTTGAATGGAGAAGATGACTCTGGGACCGTTAGATGATGGTTGGACCTTTGACTGGGAGCATGATCCAATGGCCACGTTCTAATCTCAGCTTGTGAAGGATTTCTGAAGGAAACGTTGCGTTTCATTTATTTGTTGTGCTGGGCTTAGTGAACTAGGCGATATCCACACCCCCTGAAGGCCCAACCCATTATTTGAACTGAGTCTGATTGATATTTGCACCGTGCGCTTATTATTTTAATTTGATTTTTCATTTAATTTTCATTTTATTCATGGTTCTTGAAAAATTCATATAAAATTGAAAATTAATCCAATTAAACCCATTCTTTTTGCATTTTACTCATGATGGAGTCTAGTATTTTTTAGAGAAAAAATATTTTCATTTCATGTAATTTCTGATTTAATGGGAATTTGACATTTTGATGCCCAATTTTGTGGAATTTTGTATGATCTCATGGTGATGATTTTGAGCCTAATGTTTTGTGTGTGATTAGGTTAGACATGTATGATCCCATAGAATTTTTCTCAAATTTTTGTGATGAAAATAGGTGTGCTTTCTAGATTGAGATTTAGAGGCTTCATTTTTAGGGTTTAGGTTTGATACCTTGTAATGTAGGATTTAGTTATAGGTCTAATTTGATGGTTTGATCTTTGAAATTAATGTGGTAGAGTCATGATTGACCTAGGTTCCCATAGTAATTTTGGTAGGATTTTACAATTGATTTTAGTATTTTAGTTAGGACTAACTTTAGTACTAGGTTTTAGGTGATCCTAATTTACTAATCCAACTAGTTTAACTTCCTTAGTCCCTTTAGATTAGGGTTTTTGCTTGGTTTGCCTTTGGTTGAGATTGAAGAAAAGTTGAAGACAAGGTGAGGAGGCTTGAAGAATAAAGGGTAAGTTGACACTTGCATGGATGCATTGAGAGCCTGAAGGAATCAAGTTGATACTTGTAGTTAGAAGTGAAGCCTGAAGGTGGAATTGACTGAAGAGCTGAAGCTTGGAGAAGTGAAGATAAGTTGAAACTTATGTTTGGTGGGTTGAAACCTGGAGAAGTAAGTTGATACTTACCAGTGAAGCTGATATCCTTGAAGGGTGATTGAAGTCTGAAGACTGAGTGGCTGGCAGAAGAGCTGAAGCTTGGAATTGAGAGAGTTGTTGATCTGCTTTCTTGTCTATTTTCTGTATTGATGTGCCTTGTTTGACTTGCTTGATGCATTAGAATAAGTCCATGATTAGACTGACTTTAATCTAGGAGCATGATTGCACTAGAGGTTGAGTTGCTCCCTCTGCTTGTATTGTTACTGTATGGCTTTGCTTGCGGGTATTCGGTAGAGCCCAGCTCCCTTGCCCATGTGGTTTATTTTGCTTGACAGCATGTTTTATTTTCTTCTGTATGATTACAGTCTCTTTTATTCTGCTTGATAGCATGTTATTCCTCCTGTATGATTCCTGTTATTCATTCTGGATTGAGGTTGAGATGAGCTTGTGGAGGCTGTTGCCCCACACACATTTCCTCCCTCACTTGCATTGCATGCATTTTACAGTCGTTTACTATTTAATGTTTAAGCTGATGTTTTATCTGTTTCTGTTTATCATTGGCATGATCCCCTAGGAATCTCACTTCCTTTGATAAGGAAGTGATGATAGAACTTTAGGTTGAAACCTATGCATGATAACTTCTAGGAGTTCCCTGTTTCAAACTTCAACTATAGGATGAATCCTTGGCATGACAACAGTAGGACTTGATAGTCTCCCTTTAGTTGAGCCTGTTCTCTTCTCATCTCAAAACAGCTTAAGATACAGTAATCATGAATGATTTCTTTCATACGTTACGAGCCTTAAGCTATCTGAGAAAGGATTGTTGGAGAGCTTCTTTTCAACATTCTGGATGTTTAGTATGGTACCCTTTGGGTGACATGCGACACATTCACTCTCAGGTCATAGTCTTTAGTGCGATTGAAATTGCAAACACAATAAAAAAACACTTCTTCCGTAAAAGACAGAAAACAAACTTCAAACCTTTTTGCCCCGTGGGCCCATAATTCAAAGGAAGCTTTTCTGAAGAAAAGAGTGTCGTTAAACTTCAGCGCCAACGCAAACAGGCTTTGTCCCTAACTGCTGGAACTGCTGTTTAACCCTACTCGATAAAACAGATGAATCTGAATTCCCATAATCCGTAGTTTCCCGAACTACGTAAGCTCTGATCTCTCATGCCTGTTGAGAGTACGTAGGTACAATACTGATGTATTGGCGAGCTACCTTCCCCGTAACCCGTAGTAAGTTGAACTACATTGACTCTGATTTCTCATTCTCTGATGAGAATACGTAGGCATAAAGTGCGACGCTTTGCCGAGTCATTTTTCTTTTCTTTTTAAGCCAGCCTTGATAGGTAGATAGATAAACCAACTCGTCCAGTAAACACAACAAGCGTGGATCCCGTCGAGTACGACGGACGTGAGGGGTGCTAATACCTTCCCCTTGCGTAACCGACTCCCGAACCCAGACAACGGTTGCGACGACCTTGTCTTACCTTTTTCGTCAGGTTTTTCCGATCGTTTCCTTTCCCGTTCTGAGGGATAAATAACGAAAGGTGGCGACTCTTCTGTTTTGCCGGCACCTTATTTTCGCGGAAGCGACAGTCGCACCTCACCCCCCAGAGGTTGAGACGATGATTATCCCTTGTCGAAGGAAGGATTATTTTCCCCATAAGAGTCTCCTCATGGAAGTTGACCACAGGGTATCTCCAGCAAGTCGAGATCAGTATCCCATGCAGAGGTTATACTCCCCCGAGAGTCGAAGATGTGCGCGTTCAATCCCCAGCTGGGAGGATTTCCACGGCCTATAACCAAGATAGTAAGTTCAGAAGGGTTATCCCCACCGAGGATGGATTTCTTTCTCCCCGCAGGTCGTCATGCTTTCGTCAGGATGATTATCCCCAGCGGAGTGGTAGTTCCGAGTTTGTAAACTGTACCCAGACAGTTGTCCCCCAGAAGGGTTGATTCTCCCCCCAGCTGAGTTAATCTTCCCAACAGGTGTTGTTCTTTCCTCCCAGTGGAAATCAATGTGTAATCTCTCCCCGGCAGAGTTGGTTGTATTTCCGGCATTTATTTTTCCAGAATACTTTGCGATATTCGTTCATCCCCGACAGGGTGGTATTTGTCCTCAACAGTCGTGTTGAAGCAAGCTTGTCAGAGCTCCCCAGCAGCCTGAACCTGCATTTGCATTTGCATACATTATCATGTTTGCATCT